>CM062805.1:293564219-294846186 GCA_031772625.1 Pinus tabuliformis
GAACATAAAATAAGAATTGATCAAGGGTTTCCACACATTGTGGGGTTAGTCCCTGGCTTGTGCCACATCGTGTCCTCTTGTCTTGGCTTGTTTTCTACGATTTATATTTATGTTCTATCTGCAGTTTACTTTAATGCTCATGATGTCATTGCTAATCTGGAAAAAGATATTGGAAAATTAAAATAAATTTCTCTAGCATAGAACATACCTAAAATTAACATGGTATCAGAGCTGAGGTGAAGACAATGCCAAGCAAGAGTGAAAGAGCAAACACTGAAGACAGTTGGGACAGGACAAAAGGATCAATGGGTTCCTCGTCCCTCTTCTAATTCACCAAGGGTGAAGTCGAAGTAGAGAATATTATCAGAATGGCGCAGCGGAAGTTTCTAAATGGCCTACCTAAAGATCACTTCAATGGGAAGTTCGGATCTATGGTGGAAAGAAGGCGAATGCCTTGGTGCAATAAGTTTGGCCATTATGCGAAGGAGTGTCCAAATCAAAGGGACACATCCACTTGATAAAGATAACAATCATTCCAACGATGGAATGATAGATAATGTAGGTCATCAAGGAAATGGCCGACTCTTCAAAGGAAGCAAGGAACCCCAGGTATGAAGAATCTAATGTTGTCTCTGATAAGATAAACTAGCATTATCTTGTATTGGCCATCTCCTTCAGATTCTTTGGGAATCTGGCTTATTGATTGTAGTGCTTCAAGGCACTTCATCGGATAGTAGGGTGCACTCTCTAATTTGGTAGAGATAGAAACAATCGTGGGATCATACTTGGAGCCGATGCACACTATTCCCGGAAAGGGTGTAGGGAATGTTAACCCTCAATTGGATGAGGGTAACTTGATTCTTTACAGAATCTCTTTTATGTACCTGATCGGAAGAAGAACCTGGTGTCCATTTCAACAATGGAAGTCAAAGGTTTCAAGGTGGCACTCGTCAATGGAAAGGTACATGTTTGAAAATAGAATTTTCAAGACGTTTTTTGAGTTTAGGGTTGTATCAAGCTGCAAGAAGTCCACTGGGGACCATGTCCATTGAAACATAGCATCAGAGGTCTGTGAGTCAGATGTTGACAGGGATGCCTGAATTCAAAAAGAGCATGAAGGTACATGTCTGAGATGTATGGAAGGAAAATCTTATAAGGGGACCATTCCCCTCATGCCACAAGTCCACAAGTTTGGAACAACCCGAGGAGTTTGAGATTCATGATCAGGAATCTCATAGAAAGCCTCTATGGCTTGAAGCAAAAACACCCCGAGCATAGTATGAGAGGATCAACAGTTGTCTGATGAAGCTGAGATTCACTAGGAGTGAAATCAATCCAAACCATCCGAAAGTTGTCGATGACAGACCTCTCATACGGCACCTATGTCTAACAGTGTGCACCCCTCTCATTTGTAGAAGACAAAGGGAGTTGGATTTCGAATGTGGAAAGATAAACTGCAAGCCTGTGACTACCTCGAGGATCTTAACTTTCAGAAGTTATATGGTAGTGATGTCGAACTAGATTTGGAAATGCCTATGAGTTTCATAAACTCATTCGCGTTGATGTTCTTAGTGAACCTCCGTCCGGACATATGTTTTTGCAGTTAGTATGGTGAGTTCATATTTGGTTGAGCTTCACTGGATTGGTGCCTAGAATCTTCTGAGATATCTTCAGGGCACAATCTCTCATGGATTGAGATACACTGCCTGAAATATTTCAAATGCTGAGTGGGCAGGCAGTGTGGAGGATCACTAGAGCACTTCTCAGTGCTGGTTCTCCTTGGGATTTGCTTCGATATCCTGGATGAGTAGGAAGCAGAAATCGGTGGCTTTGAGCAAGTATATTGCTGCTAGCATGGCTACCTGAGAGGCAGTCTGGTTACGAAAGCTCTTCAGTGAGCTGTTTGGATACCACTATGTAGCATGATGATTAATTCTCCTGTGAGGTCTAGATGATGTGTTCTCCATGACGACTATGTAGCAGGATGATTAGTTCTCCTGTGAGGTCTGGATGATGTGTTCTCCATGATGACTATGTAGCAGGATGATTAGTTCTCCTGTGAGGTCTGGATGACGTGTTCTCCATGACGACTATGTAGCAGGACGATTAGACGATTATGTAGCAGAATGATTAGTTCTCCTGTGAGGTTTGGATGATGTGTTCTCCATGACGATTATGTAGCAAGATGATTAGCTCTCCTGTGAGGCCTGGATGATGTGTTCTCCATGGCGATTGTGTAGCAGGATGATTAGTTCTCCTGTGAGGACAAGATTGATTAGTTCTCTGTCAAGGCATCCTACCCATTCAATCTGGGACTCATGGGAAGTACCTCTCATCTGATCAATGAGGGAAATGAGGATAGGGACCATAGTAGTACCGATGGACGCATTGCTATATCTACCGTACTCCCTATGCTAGGATGACCTTTGTTGATCTGGATCCAGTGGTACATACTCTGAGACTGACTTCGGGTCAGTGTCGGACTGGTCTGGGACCAGTGAGAGTGGTACATACTATGACGCTAACTTTGGATCGGTTGAGACTGGTCTGGGACCAGTGGTACACACTGTGAGATTGATGACACTGTTCTGGGACCAATGGTAGGAGTGGTGCCCACTATGACGCTGACTTTGGGTCGGTTGAGACTGGTCTAGAACCAATGCTACGCACTCTGAGACTGATTCGGGTCAGTAGAGAATGGTATGAGACATTCTCGATCAATTCTTCTTCTTCATAGTTCAGCAGAGCCAAGATTAGCAGAGCAACGCAGAGCTAGCAGAGCTGAGCAGAGCAGAGCAGAGCCAGCAAAGCCAGCAGAGCAGAGCAGAGCCAGCAAAGCTGAGGAGAGCTGAGCAGAGCAGTGCAGGGCACTGATGGCAGAGACAGTATAGTCGGACATATGGATCAGCGGACGGAATTCTCCCTAGTTGAGAGGGAGTGTTAAAATTGGCAACTAGGGCCAAACTCCATGTGGGTCAGCTTATTTATGGCAGCTGATATTTTTACTGGATCCCTCTCATCAAGAGATGTAGGATTGATCTAAAGATCATCTGATTCCAATAAGTATTTATGGAGGTATGAATTTATTTTGATTATGGAATTACTATCAAGCGACCAGCAACTTGAGTAGGCTCAGAAGTGCAATAGACATGCCTATTCATCATCTACGTTTTTAGTATAAATTGGCAGGACTTGAAGTCATTTGAACACACATTCTTCATGTGGTCTCCTCTCCACGTCTTGGGTTTTTGGTGAAGGAGAGACACTAATGAAGAATGCCCTATCTGCAGATGAAACCCTAGTCACAGTCAACGTGATACCCTAATTCATGGAGCTATATATACGCTGAAATGGCATAGCATGGAGATATATATACGCACAACTTTCAAGGGATTACATACGCAGCT
The DNA here is from genome assembly GCA_031772625.1 of Pinus tabuliformis. Classification (NCBI taxonomy): domain Eukaryota; kingdom Viridiplantae; phylum Streptophyta; class Pinopsida; order Pinales; family Pinaceae; genus Pinus; species Pinus tabuliformis. The sequence goes on from CM062805.1 coordinate 293,567,627, forward strand.
ATATGTATGAACAGCATGGAAACCTCAAATCTAGCCGCAGTACAAACAAGCCTAATACGTTGGTCACTGAGACACTAATACGCAGTTATAGAAACTCTTATGTACAGGTCATGAAGATACATATCCGTAGCAAATGGTGGAGCTCTTATACGTTGTATACGTTGGTATGAGGGACGCTAATATGCAGTCATGAAGACTCATGACCTTGAAGACAGATACATTGTCAATGATGTAATCCTAACGCAGTTGTAGTTGTAGAGACACTTATACGCTGGTATATAGAGGAATGTTATACGCTGGTATGAGGGACACTAATACGCAATCATGAAGACTCATGACCTTGAAGACAGATACGTTGTCAATGATGTAATCCACGCAGTTGTAGAGACACTTATACACTAGTATATAGAGAAAACTTATACGCTGGTATGAGGGACACTAATACGCAATCATGGGAGATATGTTCACACAATCATTGTCACGAGAAACATGTTCACGCAGTTAGAAGAGACATGTTCATCCTCTGCTCATGGATTGACATATAGCCACTGCCATAATAACAGTGATCACATATATCATCTGCGGCTCAATATTATGACCTGTTCAGGTACTATGACTTGATGGGCAGTAGTAATGTTGATGCATATCGCAGTCATTGGTATAATCTAGAATGGAATTGTGTCAGCATATTCATTGACATGGCATGGCATAGCATGGCATGGAAGGCACACTATGTATAATGGCAGAGGGCAGCATGATGTATGGACAACATGATGTAGATCATGAGCAGCATGATGTATGGACAGCGTAGTGAGTAGATCATGGGCCAGCATGATGTAGATCATAAGCAGCATGATGTATGGACAGCATAGTGAGTAGTAGATCTTGAGCAACACGATATATGGACAACATAGTGAGTAGATCATGGGCAACATGATGTATGAGCAGCATGATGTATGGGCAGCATAGTGATGAAAGCATGAGCAGCATGATAATGCATGATGCAGCATGATGGTACTACACGGTAAGGTGCAGCAAATGGACGAGATGCAGCACTATGATAGGTGAAGGAGTCACCTTAGAGAATCAGTTGAAGCAATATGTCTTCAACTGATCTCTGCAGATATCAAAATTCAAGGTGTTGACTTCTATTCTAAATGTAATATCTCTCTCACTTTCTCTGCTGAACTTTGAAGAACATATAAGAAGAATTGATCAAGGGTTTCCCACATTGTGGGGTTTGTCTCTGGCTTGTGCCACATCTTGTGTCCTCTTGTCTTGGCTTGTCTTCTGCGATTTATATTTATGTTTTATCTACAGTTACTTTAATGCTGATGTGATTGCTAATCTGGAAAAGATATTGGAAAATTAAAATAAAATTGCTCTAGCATAGAACATACCTAAAATTAACATCAGCGCAGTAACTGAGGAGGCTACGCAGAGGCAGCTAGAGATTGCGCAGAGGCTAAGGGGCCTGCGTGGGTGACGCAAAAGGCCAGAGAGCTGACGGAAAGAGGCAAAGGGCTGACGCAAGGGGTTCCAAAGCTACACAGAGCCTAGCAGGGCTAACGCAGAGCCTTAGAGAAGCATCGGAAGGATTTTTGTGGAGCAGACTAGTGCTGAGAAGCTGAATATCTGCTTCCGAGAAGAAGTAGTATTATTGTCGTGTAGAAATCTCTGTTGGGTGACCCACTTTGGCACCAGAGTTGTACTCAAGAAATTTGCATAATAAATATAACCCTCAGAACTATTGCACCGGTTTTCCCGCATTGGGTTTTTTCGGAGACGATTGTCCAAAAATAACGGTGTCCCTTGTGTATTTGTTTATTATTTCAGTTGATGATCTGTATATGATTGACGCTGCATTTGTGTTTATTTTCAGTATTTATATGAATAAATAACTTGTTAAGGAATAAACAAGTAGGTGAAATAAACCAGATAATGCAATAGGGATTTCTAATGGGTAACATTTAGAAATTTCAACAAATTTGTCCCTCCAATTTGTCCCCACTTGAATCATATGTTGGCATGAGATTAATTAAGCTGTCAGGGCCACGTAGAAGTTAAAGATCAGTCAATGTAGCATTATTTGGCATCATTCGAATTCAGTTTAAAGGGGGGACAATAATTCCACGTGGGGCAGATTTTGTCCCACACATTCTCTTGCATTTGTTACACAACAGCGATAAAAATCAACACAGCCATTAAGCGCAGTCCACCACAATCCACACAGGACCAATCAAACAGCAGAGTTAACGCAAGTGTACTTATATTTGCCAACTCACAATTTTGTTAAAGTTTAAGTGGTAACTAAGCTTCCACATGAGACAGTTCTTGTCTCCCACTAACAAAACCAGTCACAAGAGGATACGCAAAGCATGTCTGGCAGCCCATACACACACTATTTCCCCCTCCACGCTGGCAGCTTCTACAACAGTGCAATGCAGAGAGGGAGGGCAGACTTGAGTTCAATGTACAGTGATGTCTTCACATGACTATGGTTGAAGATTTGTTGGAGAATATGCTCCTTTTTCAGCTCCTATGCTTCACACTTGGCAGCCCAAATGAAGAATTCGAATTTGGCACATGGGCATGAGGAAATTTGGCTTCTACACTTGGCATTTGGAGCTCCTATCAACAAATTCGAATTTGCCTTGTGATCTCCTCCCTCTCACCACTTGGCATTTGGTTCTTCATTGGGATCGGCTCCCATAGTTCTATATAATATAGCCTTGAGCTCTCAATTGATCATTTGAAAATGAGCTATTGTGCTTGGGGAACCGTTGCTCTTATGTACATTTATGTTCTACTCCAATAAAGACTTTGTGGTTTCACATATGAGGTGTTATTTTTCTTGAACAAAGTAATATCTTGAACATTGTGTTTCCTTTTCTATTTATGTTATTGTGTTCATTAGTTTCCATTATGCTTTTGGAGATTTGTTAATGTGTAGCTATCTCACATTGGCATTTGGTTTTGAGAGTTTGCTCTAGATAAAGTTTTACTTGATTTTCCAATAAATCTCTAAGATCTCTTTATCATTGGATTTTTTTTAACCCATGTGGATCTAATGTTTATTTGAAGTTGTGTAGAGACATCTCTTGGATCAAGCCTCAAGCGTGAAAGCAAATTCTTAGAGGAATCATCCCACTCTTTAGCAAGTTCATTGAAGACCCCGCATTTGTCATCTCCAAAGGCCTCATCTTACGATTTTGTGTTGCAGGGATCCTTGGCTTTTAGCTTGTGTTTCAAAATCCAATTTCAATTAAAATCATGTCTCGATTTCTTGTGCTAATAACGATTTTATTTTGCTACTGAGGAGCATATTGAAAATTAGGCAAGAATTGGAGTTTCACAAGAATTGGAGTTTCATTCCAATTCTTTAGTCTAAATTTTGTAGAATATTTGTAAATTATATTTGCTAACTTTCCTCTTTGTTTTACACTAAGTTTGAGTGTGGATTTTTCAGAAATTCAGATCTATTTATGGACTCTGCCCATCTTTTTTGTTGATAGAAGTGAGGAAGCTAAAGTTTGAAACTCTAACTATTTGTTGTAGGACCCCAAGAGCACTTGAGGATCAACTTTAGGGAGGCCGTGGGCAATCTTGGATAGCAGCAAATTAGCTTGGCCGTGGGCCTTTGTGCACTTGTAATTTTCAGATTTCAAGAGTTGTTTCTTGGCCATTGTGGTTGCCACTTCTTGGAAGGAGATCTTGGTTCCTATAGACTCCTATTTTGTAATTGTCTCTTCCATCTTTTGGGCAGCCCATTAAGGGGCCTTCTACTCATTGTAAAAAGCTAATAAAAGATCTATTTTTCTTGTGGGAGCTTGGGTTTTACCCATGGCATCCCTTCTCTCTTTTAGGGGAGAAAAACATGTGGGTGAATTTAACTTTTGCATCTTTTAATTTTCCATTTTAATTGCATGTTTAAAATTTACATAACTTCAGTCATCACATTTTTATTTTGTTCAAATAAGTTTGCTACAAATTCAACTTAAGGTTTTGCATTCTGCATTTTATATGTTGATTTTGAACTACAAGCACTTTATTTTGAACAATCTACTCTTCACCTGTTCATCAACTTAATTTTCTATAAGTCATTTTAATTTCATATTGCAAATTTAAGTCCATTTCTTTTGCAAAGTTAATCAATATTGAGTTCACTTAATCACAAGCATTGTTATTTACTTACATGCAAGGCATCTCTCAAGTTTTATTTGCTTTTGGGTAAATCACAAAACTATCATAAGGCAAAGCAAATATTTTTCACAAATCCTACATGTGTATGCAATCTTGTGTTTAAGGCAATTTCTATCATTTACTTAACTTTTGCAAATTTACTCACATGACATAGTAGTCATATTAAATTAGTTGCATTTTACAAGCTTCATTCAAAATTAACCTCCAGCTTAAGTTGGTTGTACAGACATTTAAGAACCCTCCACCTCTATTGACTCCTTACTGTAAGATCTGAATTTTCAGGCGAAGGTGAGGTTTGAGGATTGGAGTTTAATTGAAATCTTGCTTTTATAGTTTAACTAATAAAATCAATCAAGAGCACACTTTTATTTTACTTGCAATTTCCCATTTTGCTATCTTGATGTGTTTTGAGTTTCATTTGCAAATATCATTCTTTTCATTTCAAGAAGCATTTATGATGCAAGTATTGTGAGTCCTTTACTTTTGCAACAATTTAATTCTCTAGTACTTGGAATATTGATCATTGGTGTAGTTTATTTCATGTTATTGCTTTAATGATCATTATGCTCTTGAGTAATTGATGTATCACGTTATCTGGGGCATTTTCTTCCAAAGTATTATTTCCTTTATAGTTGCAATTGGTGTTTATCAGTGTTGTGAAAAACGCGATTAAATCGCACTTTTTCAAAAAATCGCGCTTTTTTCCCAATGACAATTTAATCGCGCGTTTTATGCCAAAAAAGCGGCTATATTTTTTTTTGCCGATTTTTTTCCGAAAAAAGCGCACTTTTTTCGAAAAAATCTTCTGGTGTCGGGGCAGCGGGTTTTATAATGCGATTTTTTATTTTTTTTTGCTCATTTGGACTGTGGGCGCGCGTAGAAGGAGGAGGACGTCTTGGAGAGAGCAGCTGGAGGGTTTGTGAGCAAATCTAAGTGCTTGTAGGACAAATTCAAGAGGAGACCACCAATTTCTCCATAAAAACGGTATGTGGATTAATTTTTTTTTTGTTTTCCTTGTTTAAAAACATTGTTTTTCATTGTTTTTGGTTGGGAAACTTCATATGGGCACCATTTTCCTTTTGTTTTCATTGTTTTTAAAGAATTTTTTGTATTTTTTCATTGATTTGGGATGGGTAAATTGGTATGACTATGGGAACCAATTTTTTTTTTTTTCATTTTTTTAAACATTGTTTATGTTTTTTCATTGTTTTTGGCATTTGCCATTTGGTTGGGTAACTTGGGTTTGGAACTTTGGATTCTGGAAATTTGTAACTTGTAATTTTGTAAATGCTAAATTGTAATCCTAAATTCCTATTTCCTAATCCTTATTTTCCCATAGGTTTGCAAATTCAAAATTCAAAAACAAACATGCCAAGGAAATTGGATCCTTTCTGGGAATATGGTGAACCTAAAGCTCTGAATGATAGACAAAACTTGAATTGCAAGTTGTGTGGAAAGGAGATACGTGGGGGGGTGTACAGGTTGAAGTTTCACCTTGCACAAATCCCTGGACATGATGTGGGGCCCTGTATAAATACAAATCCTGAACTTATCCAAAGAGCCATGAGAGCATTGGAAAATTAGAGCACACTAGAGAGGTCAAAGAAGAACTCAAAAGGCAACTAAAAAGGTCAGCTGAAGGAAGTGGGCCAAGTGGCACTGGTTCTACTGCAGCATCAGTCAATCTGGTAGCTGCATTATCGTTTTTTGTTCTTTGAACCACACCTGGTTCACAACCATTTATCGGTTCAAAGCTAAAAGGAACTGAAAAAGAACAAGCTGACAGGTTGATGGCAAAATTTCTCCTCTGGAGTGATATTCCTTTCAGCATTGTAAAGAATAATCCATTTTTCCAACCTACTGTTGATGCTATTGCCAGTGTTGGCCCGGGGTACAAAATCCCTTCTTATCATGATTTCAGAGGCCGGATTCTTCAAGATTAAAAGTGTGACTGCACCCAAAGATTGGAGGATTTTAGGGCATCATGGGCACAAAAAGGATGCACTGTTATGTCAGATGGTTGGACTGACCAAAAGGGGAGAACCCTTAAAAACTTCTTGGTTAGTTGTCCCAAAAGGACTATGTTTATCAAATCTATTGATGCATCTCATCAAATCAAAGATGCAAGAACTTTATGTGATTTGTTGGATGTGTTTATTTTGGAGGTGGGTGAACAACATGCTGTCCAAGTCATAACGGACAATGCTGCAAATTATGTTGCTGCTGGTAGAATGCTTTTGGACAGGCATCCTACTTTATTTTGGACACCTTGTGCTGCCCATTGTATTGATTTGATGTTAGAGGACATAGGGAAAACTCCCTTCGTCAAAGATATTGTTGACTCATCAAAAAGCATCACAAAATTTATATATAATCATACATCTATGCTTAGCTTGATGAGAAGATTCACCAACAACAAAGAGTTGGTGCGCCCCGCCATACACGGTTTGCCACGAGTTTCATATCTCTTCAATCCCTCTTGAATTCTATGTGGGATGTGAAGAGAATGTTTCTTTCAGAGGAGTGGTGTGCTTTGTCAATGAGCTGCAAACTAGAAGGAGAGGCCGTATGCAGACTAGTTTCATACCAAGAAGACTTCTGGGCGGGAGTGCAGCAGGTGTGCGTCATTACTGAACCTTTGGTAAAGGTTCTTCGGTTGGTTGATGGTGAGAAGCCCGCAATGCGCTATTTGTATGAAGCCATGGACAGGGCCAAAAAGCCATTCGGGCCTACTATGATGATAAGGGAGATGATGGGTTTCAAAAACAACTCCTTCTATGGGGAGTGATTGATGAGCGATGGAACAACACACTCCATTGTCCCATTCATGCTGCTGGGCTTTTCCTGAACCCTGCATTTTCTTATGCATGTGGGTTTGATTTTGATGCTGAGATCATGGATGGATTCTTATCCTGTGTCCAGAAGATGGTGCGATCTCCAGAAAAACGTATAGAGATCTCTAAACAAATTGAGACATATAAGATGGCAGGTGGCACATTTGGCTTTGAGATGGCTATCACTGATAGGACGATTAAAATGCCAGGTATTTTTTAGTTTGTAACTTTGTTTCAAATTTCATTGTCTCTTCAAATTCCATTTTTTTCTTATGTTTATTTAAAATTTTATTTGTAATTTTGTTGTAGATGCATGGTGGAAAATGTATGGTGGCAGAGTACCCCTTTTGCAAAAGCTTGTCGTACGCATCCTCAGCCAAACATGCAGCTCCTCAGGATGTGAGCGCAACTGGAGTGTATTTGAAAAAATACACAACAAGAAGCGCAACAGGTTAACACTTAAACATTTAAAATATTGCAAATTTCCAAATAAATTTTTGAATTCATTAAACAATATTTTTTTATAATATTAATTATTAATTATTATTTCATGATCTTTGTACAGGTTGGAGTCCCAGCGACTTAATGACATGGTCTACGTCTACTACAATCTTCAATTGTGGGTGAGGCAACTTGAGAGGACACCTGATGTGGATGCCATCTCATTGGATGGGATTGACACCACTGTTGCATGGAGGGTTGAGGCCGAGAGGCCTCTCATGGATTCTACTGATGATTGGTTAGTGCAGGATGTAGTGGAGGGGGAGGAGGAGGAGGAGCAGGAGGAGGAGCAGGTGGAGGAGGAGGAGGTGACACCGCCTACCCGGGCTACCACTGCCACCAGTAGAGGACGTGGTCTACCTCCTGTAGCTCCTACTTCTAGTTCTTCAGCTTCTAGAGCACATCAGACTCCACTGCCATTTCCACCAGCACAGGCACCAGCATCTACATCTAGAGGGAAAGGGAAAGCTGTGACATTTTCTCGCAAGAGGGGCAGAGGAAATCAATAGGATTAGACTTTCATTTTATTGTATATGACATTATGACATGATGAGATACATTATCATATTTTTTGTTGATATTTTGAGGCTGAGCTGGGACTCAGGAGTCAGGACTTACTATTCAGGACATGATTCAATGTTATGTGTGATTTTAGCGCTAGAAATGATATTAAACATCTTATATATTAGTTTTTTTATCATATTTATGTGTCAATGTATTTATTTTATGTTGTAGATGGTTTAGATATTAAAAAAATGAAAAAAAAAATGAATATTTTGTACCAAACGTTTTTTTCCCGCTTTTTTCCGCTTTTTTCCCGATTTTTCCGATTTTTTCCGCTTCATTCTCGGCGTCGATTTAATCCCGCTCGCGCTTTTCACAACATTGGTGTTTATATTTAAGTTGCCGGAAACGGCTACCCTAACCCCCAAAACGGCGTTTTCCTGTTTCAGATCCGGATCCGAGAACGAAACGCCAGAAAAACGTTTTGGTGCCATTTTTTGTTTTTGGATACGAGACATTTTTTTCAAACGGAGTTTTTGTAGAAAATATGTGCCGTTTTAAAAATTTGAAAACGTTTTCTGAAATTCTGAAACGTATTTGGAAAAATTTTAAACGTTTTACAGCAAAAAAACGGTTTTGAGGTCCGCAAATACCAGATTTATTTCGTTTTGTTTGAAGGCCAACCAAAAGCTGCAAAACCCATATTTTTGTCTCCCAACACGCTTTCTTGAATTGCGTCACACAAACCTCTGTTTGATTCTACTTTTGCATCTATGTTGTTGGAGTTCCGAGGCTCTACTAACATTAACCTATTGTGACCTTCAAATCTCAACCAAAGGTTTATAACATATGTGCTTCCTAAAGTTTGTTTTTCCAGTTTCTTAATATGCTTTTGAGCATACTTGAATATATTAACTGTGATTTCATTTGTCATTTATCAACTTCTATGCCATCATGTAGTTTTGATTAACGTGTGTTTGTTCCCGATGAAGTTATTTCCAAGTTAGTAAATTCACTCTCTTGGTTTCCGATTGGGAAACCTCAAACCTGTTCTTGGAGTTATATAAAAAAAGTTAACTACTTGCCATTTTCTTGAAGTTTCATCAACCCTGTTTTACTGTTTTTGGATGTATTAATATATTATGCTTTTCTTTGAGGCACAATTCAAATTTTATCGATCTACTTGCTTACAAATCTTATGTAAACTCTTTAGCGTATATATTTTAATGTGGCTTGATTATAAGTCTTCGACTTTTAGTTTACAAAAGGTATTTTGTTATTTTACACTATATTTATTTGCCATGCATAGCATGTACATGTTGAGATTTCTCGCTTAATGAGGGACATTCTTTTGTCTCGTATATATAGAGAGGCTCAAAATTTCAAATAAGTTTCCAAACACCGTCATACACTCAAGAAATTATACTTGGTTGTCTTAAAGTAAAGCTTTGTGGCAAAATATGCAAAGGAAAACACATAGTTTTTTCTAGCACATAGTTTTGTCTATCACATGCAAACTTTCACGACAAAACTTCTATCCAACTCTTATGGGACATGTAGCCATTTCTGGAATCCTCCACTAGAACCTGACACCTGTCCATGGATTCTGGAACCAAGGAAAGAAGATCAAGTAAAATAAATGTAGCAGCTGACTCCACCAAATAGGACAATTTCTAGATGCTTCTAACATGATCCATGATGGGATTTTAAACAAAAAATTACCAAAACCTTTGCAGTTCAAGATATTTGAAGCCCATCTGTTGAATTGATTCTCATTTCCTACATAAAAAATTAACAATTTTGGAACAAGAAGCAAAGCTAGCAGAAAAACAAAAATAAACCAGAGCAACGGTTGATATAGTGAACCCCAATGACATCCCATCACCCAAAATTCTTGCCATGTCCATTTCAATGGAGCTGCTTTTAAATTTACAGAGAATTAAACTTTTGTTGACACCTAATCCGAAACGGATGAGGTGAAGCTGGACAGTCATCTAGAAGATGAACTGATCCGTTTTGTATATGTATAAATAATAATAGTCTAATGAATAAAATCACTCAATTGTTTTGCGCTCATTAATTTCTGAGCTAACCTGGCCTGACATGGTATCAGAGCCCAGGTCCCAGAAATAGTGATTCCCTGACTGCAATACGTTTCTCATTAATGTCCTGCGCTCTCTGACTGCCAGAGACTGCGCATTATAAACGTTTGCCCCTCTCTACGCATACCTGATACCTAAATGTATCGGTTATGTCTGACATGGAATACGCTGTTGAATCTGACATTGTGCAGTGAGCGCTGTTGAATGTGAAACTCTTGAATGTGACCTTCAGTCTCTCTTGCACTGTTATGACAAATAATTTTTTTTCTCTCGCCACTCTGAATGAGGGTTCCTTCCCGGAGAACTGGGTTCACGCATCTTATTCCTTCTTTGTTTTTTGATTGCATAACTGTTTGAAGATTACACCTTGATAAGCTCATCTGCAAGGCACTCAACTATCGTTTTTATATCTTAGAATGCACTGTCTTGCGCACCAGTAGTGAGCAGAAAGATTGCTTGATTTACACGTCTCAAAGGAGATATACAAACTGCTTGACGTCGAACAACACCAGAGCTTTGATAGAGAAGCCACTGCCAGGTCGAATCTCGCTTGACGGCCTTCTTCTTATTTTCTCTTCATTGATAATCAGAGCGGCGATTACCCCTCGCCCTTCACCTCCATGAATCGCAGTGACTTGGCCATCACTGTTGCCATTGATTTTGTGTTGAATTCTCTTCATACTGTTACCCAATTTGCAGCTAAGTAGGTGAACCCGACGTGAAAACCATTAAACAAATAGGCACTTCTGTGTTGAACTTGCTGGAGTGATTGGCTGTGTGTGGGCTTGCAAAACAGAGTTTCGACTTGTAGAAATGTCTATATATTGCTCCGTCAAACTTCGTTGAAAATTATCGCAATGAAGATCGACATCAGTTGAAAAATCTAGAAGCCCGGGTTGCGATACTACAGGGATTAAGAATCACAAGGGTCAATTATCAGTAATCTATGTGATTTTCCCACGGAGAAATGGGTCAGTTTGGTAAATCCTGTGCAGCGTGTTTGTGGTGCATAATGCAGCCTTGGAGCAGTCTTGTGTTGAAGAAAATGGTGCGGTCAATGGTACGTCCACTCCTTTTTTAAACACCATGCGTATGCGCATATGTTGACTGTGTTGTGCGTATATATTGGTGGTATCTGCTCCTTTTTTAAACACCATGCGTATGCGTATATGTTGACTGTGTTGTGCGTATATGGTGAATATATTGGTGGTATATGGTGAATATATTGGGGGTATATGTTGACTGTGTTGTGCGTATATGTTGACTGTGTATGGTGCGTATATGGTGAATATATCCGCTCCCAATTTTAATTGGTATTTGCTGAAGACCTCGTTCCTCTTGCATGCGTTCCTACGACAGAAGTATATTCAAGTATTGAAGTGTTGATGCGTTCCTCTGATATGTTGTTTTATGAAGTTATTGGGACTCAGAAAATTCCTTTACAAGCTGCCAAAGTTTGGAAATGAGAGCCTTTTGCACCTCTGTTTGATTATGGTAAATGATTTGCGCAGTTTGACTATGCATATAACCAAATGACTTGCGCAGTTTGTTTATGTATATGACTTTAAACCTGATTCATCTCAAAAATTTTGAGAATGACAAGAGAAATGATTTTAATGGCAGTATAATGTGTGCCGTTGATATGTATTTATGATGGCAGTTTTTGTATTGTAAGCAGTTTTTTAAAAGGGGTTATATAAGCAGTTTCAAAAGCATTCAAAGTCATATCAGTCAGAACATTTGCACAGTTTGTTTTGTTGTATTGAAGCACAAAGTGTTATAATTTTTCAATGAAATTCTGATGCCTTCTGTCACACATTAAAGGGATTTGAAAGGAAAGTTTTTTATCAGCAGAGATATTTTGTTACAGTATGCATTCAAGAGAAAGAAGAAGATATTTCAGAGGCAGGGGGGGCAGACACCCTCAAGAAGAAAAGGCAGACTTACATTGCATTCGCTGCAAACAAAATGGATCTCATGATGCTTCTACATGCAAGCTACCATGGGAAAAGATTGAGCAGAGAAGAAATCAGCAGAAAGGTAAAACTGATGACTCAGACAAAGGTAAAGCACCTGAATCCGCTCACTATATTGAGGCACAATGTAACATTGGAGTAAATGAAGATCTGTTTAATGCTTCACTTACTTCTTCGAAAAATGACTGGTTGCTTGATTCAGGAGCAACCTGTCATATGACTCATAGGAAAGATTTTTTTGAAGATTTCACTGATAATGTTGATGGAGCAGTATACTTTGCAGATCAGTCAAAAATCAAGCCATCAGGGCTTGGCACAGTCAGGCTTAAACTGCCTGGTCTTCCAGGCTTTCTTCTGGATCATGTTCTATATCTCCCACAGCTCAAGAGAAACTTGTTGTCCCTGGTCCACATCCGCCAGCAAGGTCACTCCATTCATATGTTTGATAGAAAGCTTGAGGTAAGAAAGGCATCTGACCATTCACTTGTCATGAGAGGTATAGAAGAAGAAAGACTTCTTAAACTGCAAGGAACCTCTGCTCATGCACAACATTTTTCATATATTTCTCATCATGATGAAGGTACACTTCCATCAAGTCTATTATGGCATGCTAGATTTGGACATTTAAACTATGATAGTATCCGCTTGTTGAAGAAAAATGGTGTTGCTGGTTTGCCTACAATTCCTAGAAAACATAAACAATGTGATGCTTGCATTCTAGGAAAGCATAGCAAACAGTCTTTTCATGATTCACATTCAAGAGCACATAGGAAGCTTGAACTTATTCATTCAGATTTATGTGGTCCAATGCCTGTTCCTTCTGCAAATGGAAATAAGTATATCATGACATTTATTGATGATTACACCAGAATGTGTTGGGTTTACTTATTGAAGAACAAATCTGATGCTTTTCAAACATTCAAGAATTATCATAAATGGATTGAAAATGATGCACAATCTCATATTGGGTCTATTCGCACTGATAATGGAAAAGAATATACATCAAATGAATTTGAACACTATCTTCGCCAACATGGGATTAAACATCAAACAACTGTGCCTTATAATCCTCAACAGAATGGTGTAGCTGAAAGAATGAACAGAACAATTTTGAATATGGTACGATCCATGCTTTTCTTCAAAAATGTAAAGACAATGTTTTGGGCTGATGCTGTTCTATGTGCTGCATATATAAAGAATAGATGTCCATCTAGTGCTATAAGAAACAAGACTCCTTATGAATTGTGGTATGGACATGTTCCTTCGGTAAAACATCTCAGGATATTTGGTTCCACCTGTTATGCTTTAATACCAAAGGTACATAGAAACAAACTTGGTGCTAGAAGTCGTAAGTGTATCTTCCTGGGGTATTCAAACACATCTAAAGCATACCGCCTTTATGATGAAGTAAATAAAAAGTTTGTTTTATCTAGAGATGTCATTTTTCTTGAATCATCCAAATCTGACAGTGTTGTTGAGCGGCAACTTGATCGCTTGGATAGATTCACAAAACCGAAATCATTTCAAGAGTTTGATAATCAGATTCCACATCTTGAAGGGGGTATTCCTATACTAGATCAACATGTGGAATCTTCTTCTGAAGAACAATATCCCCTGCATGACATTCCAACAACGGATGATGCTTTAAGTGATGTAATTGATAGAATTGGGAGACTCAATCTTGATTCAGACCCAACTCAATCAACAGAACAGCCTGGACCATCTCAGAAAGGTCCCCCAAAGTGGCTGACAAAGACACTTGAAAGTGTTCATCCTGATGAAATTGGAAAAACAGGAACCAGAAATTCAAACCGACAAGATGAAGGTGATGTAGATAACTCTAATTCACCTGTTGATATGGATGTTACTTATGATTGTGAATTGAACTTGTCTACAGATTTTGAACCAACTTCCTTCAAAGAAGCTGCTTCTCATGATGAATGGAAAGAAGCGATGCAGAAGGAGTATGATGCCCTCATAAAGAATGGCACTTGGAAGCTGGTTGATCCTCTATTTGGAACCAAACCAATTGGCTGCAAGTGGGTCTACAAGAACAAGTACAAAGTTGATGGCTCACTTGAAAAGCACAAAGCTAGGCTTGTGGCAAAAGGTTTTGCACAGAATGAAGGGGTCGATTATGAGGAAACTTTTGCTCCCACAGCAAAATGGGCCACCATCCGGACACTCTTTGCACTAGCTGCTCAGAATGGTTGGAAAGTCCATCAAATGGATGTAAAAACTGCATTCTTGAATGGAGATCTAAAAGAGAATGTTTTTATGTCCCAGCCTGAAGGATTTGCTGTGAAAGGACATGAACACAAAGTATGCAAACTTGTGAAGTCCTTGTATGGCCTCAAACAAGCACCACGAGCCTGGTATGAAAAACTAATTGAGCATCTTCTGAAACTCAACTTCAAACATTTTGATCTTGATGATGCAACTTTATTTGTCAAGAAAGTTGGCAAAACAGTTGTATATCTTGTGGTATATGTAGATGATCTTTTAATGACAGGGAACAATGAAATCTATATTGCATCCATAAAGAAAGAATTAGGAAATTTTTTTGAAATGACTGATTTGGGCTATGTTCATTACTATCTTGGCATTGAAGTAACCCAACATCCAAAGTCCATATTTCTTTCTCAAAAGAAATACATTGGAGATTTGTTAAACAGATTTGGCATGACAGAGTGCAATCCCCTTTCTACTCCAATGGAACAAAACTTGAAGCTCACATCTATTGAAGGAAAGGAATTTGAGGATGCAACAAAGTATAGACAGCTTGTAGGAAGTCTCATCTACCTCACTACTACCAGACCAGACATTTCATTTGCTGTTGGAATCCTCTCCAGGTTTATGCAAAAGCCTTGTGAGGGACATTGGTCTGCTGCAAAAAGAGTTCTAAGGTACTTGAAGGGAACTCAAGACCTTGGAATCAAGTATACACAGGTGGACGACTTCAACTTGATTGGATACTCTGATTCAGACTTCGATGGAGACAAAGAAACTGGGGTATCTACTTCAGGATATGCTATGAGTCTTGGATCGGGAGCTGTCTCCTGGAGATCACGCAAACAATCAGTACCAGCAGATTCCACAACAGAAGCAGAATACGTGGCAGCAGCTGAAGCAACGAAAGAAATTGTGTGGCTCGGGAAAATTCTTGAAGATTTGTAAGTAAAACAAATACAATCTACTCCACTCATGATTGATAACACCTCTGCAATAAAGTTGGCCAAGAACCCAAAGTTCCATGATCGTACTAAGCACATCAATACTAAATATCATCTGATCCGACATCATGTTGAGGCCAAAACAATCCATCTCCGTCATTGTTCCACAAACGAACAAATTGCAGACATCTTCACCAAAGCGCTTGGAAGAGAAAAGCTTGAAAGATTCAGAACGATGCTTGGACTCACCAACATCCCTTCAGATTAAGGGGGGGAATGTTGACACCTAATCCGAAACGGATGAGGTGAAGCTGGACAGTCATCTAGAAGATGAACTGATCCGTTTTGTATATGTATAAATAATAATAGTCTAATGAATAAAATCACTCAATTGTTTTGCGCTCATTAATTTCTGAGCTAACCTGGCTTGACAACTTTCAACTTTCTACTTTCAACTTTTGAACTTTCAACTTTTAAACTTTTGAACAAACTGGACAGACTGGACGAAGCCTCAAACTTCACATTTTGGAAGGCAAAAATCTTATATGTACTTGACAGAAATCATGTCAAGCACTTCGCCTTAAGGACAATAGCGATCCCAGTTGACCCAACTGATAACGACAAGTACGAGGAGGCAATGGCGAGGGACAAGAGCATCATCCTTGACAGGGTCAAGGACCATGTAGTACCACACATTGCCGAAAAGAAAATGGCAAATGAGATGTGGGAGGCCCTAAAGAAATTGTACCAGCATACTTCTGTGCAGAGAAGGATGTTACTAGAAAATCAGTGGCGGTCATACTAGATGAAGGGAGAACCGATCGACACCTTCCTCGGTCAACTGAATGAGATCCAGGATGAGCTGACTTCCATAGGGGCCACGTCGGATCAGGTATTGATGGTGAGAACAACTCTGAACGCAATCTCAGAAGACTAGGAGGTATTTGTTCGGAGTATATTGGGCAGAGCAACCCTTCCACATTGGGAGGAAATGTAGGCGGCTCTTCGCCAAGAAGAGATCAGAAGGCTAACCAAGACGGGAAGCAGCGGCAAGGAGATCAGAGTCAAGCAGGAGGAGGAGGATGTTGCCCTAGCATCTAAGGGAAAGCAAGAGAAACGGAAGAAGAAGGACCTCTCCAAGGTCAAGACTCAAATGCTTCCACTGTGGGGAGCTGGGTGATTATGCGACCCAGTGTCCAAGGAAGAAGAATAAGGGAGAGGCCTCCGAGACCAAGGCAGCGCCAGCGAGGGCAGAGAAGGAAGTGGAGATAGACGATGACTGTGCCATGAGTGCACACACACCACTTGAGCAGAAGTGGGGAGACATCGAGCTGTAGTCAGATGGACTACAGGCAATGAGGGGCAGGATCCTCGAGGTACCCAGCCTCTTGGATATACCATGCTATGGGCGCCCCGAAGAGGAGTAGCAGGACTGGCAAATGTGGGTAGAGACGAATGCGGATGAAGCGACAGAGAGAGCTACAGTGCAAAATTCCCAGGACAGCGCGAGGCTAGCAAGTTGCAACAGTGCGAGAGGCACGGGAGTGTTGCACCAGTGCAGGATGGCACAGAGAGGTGTGCAATGGTGCGAGATGCAGGGAGTTGTTGCAGCAACACAGAGGTCAGAGAGGGAGCACTTGTCAGCGGCAAATGGAGCTTCAGCATCAGGGGTGCTCTAGCCTGACAGAGAGGTCAAAGTTGGGAGATCTGTTACTTCTCAATAATTGAGTTGCAGTGTAGCAGTTACTAGTGGTAGTGCTATGCACAGCACGATGCAGCATGATGAGAGGAGATGCAGTGTAGACGCAACAGTGGCAGTGGTAGGGCCATGGACAGCAACGTGAATGCAGAGGGGGTTGTCATATAGATAAAGCAATGGCAGTGGCAGAGCTATGGGCAATAGTACAGGATGCAACAGTGCAGAGGATGATGGCTAGCGGGCCTAACATCAGCACAAGGATCGATGACAAATGATCAGGGTGATACTCAGTGAGGAGTATTGCTAGAGCACAGTCCTCGCTAAGAGGGAGTGTTGATTTGGGGTAGCATCGGATGTGCTCTAGCCACGAAAATTGGTGGAGAGGCTAAGGCACATGAGATCCCCAATACCCAGAAAGGGTTTGGGCAGATTCTAAACAGTTTGGGAGATATTAAAATAATTAATATTTTTAATGGAGTCCCTAAGTCTAAACTTAGGGAAATTAAAATATTAATGTGAATTAATATAAAACTGTGTTAGAATGGTCCAAAAGACATGGATCAAGCTAGATCTAATCTTAGTCATCGATTAGGGATTTAATCTCAGCCGTTGATATGTCAACGAGAAAAGTATAAGAGGAGGCTTGAAGGTCACTTGGAGAATACACCAAAGTGATTAGTCATTCTATTCTCTAGAGCAGGGTTTGCTAAAAGAGATAGAATCAGTGATCAGTCGCAGCGAGGGGCAGTGAGTACGAGGCATAGAGGCAGGGGCAGTGCTGAGAGATCAGCGCAGAAGCAAAGAGAGACAGACGCAGAGCCAGAGGGAGCCACGCAGAGGTAGCAGAGACTGCGCAGAGCCAGAAGGGCCTGCGTCATCCATGCAAAGGCTGCAGGAGTGACGAAGAGAGATAGAGAGGATGCGCAAAGCCTCAGTACGCTGATGCAGAGGGTTTTAGGCTAACGCAGAGGCCAGCAAGGTTGACACTGGGCTTCAAATTGTGCTGGAGAGGGGCTTCGTGGAACGAGCTTTCCAAATACCTGTTTCCGAAGAGAGGTATTGCTGCAAATTTTTTATCTCTGTCGGGTTAGCCAGTTTGGCAACCAGTGTACTCAAAAAAGAGCTGCTTAATAACAAAACCCTCAGATAGCTACACTGGTTTTCCCGCATTGAGTTTTTCCGAGGACATTAGTCAAAAAATAACGGTGTCATTTGTGTGCTTGTTTCTGTTTCCTTCTATTGATGCTCGGTAACATGTTGAGCATGCACTTGTATTTATTTTCCGTATTTACATGGTATATAATTTGTTAATTAACAGAACAAGTAGGTAGGAATAAATCAGTAAAGTGCGTGGAGGGTTTCTAACTAGTAGACTTAGAAACTTCAACATCATTGTATCTTTAGTTCATTTTTTGAGCTAGCTATTGTTATTTACTTGAATGCACTGCTCTGTACTTTGAATATATCATTGAAATTTGCGCATTTATATGCTTGCTTAATTCTTGGAAACAAGTAATCCAGATCACTTTTAACCTCATATCACTTTTAACTTAACTTTTCATTAGGGACCACCCCCCTTAGCTAACTTACGAGATAGCTCAAATGGAGAGAGTTGGGATTAGTGTGACAGCCCATTCTTTGAGTTCCCTGCCACCAACCACATCTTTTGGGGTTGAAGGCTTTTCCCACTGACTTGTAGGTAGGTGTAGGCAACACATGATAACATCTTTGGTGCCATTGTCGAGGACAAGCTTTCTTGTACCTGGGAAATCGACTGACCTTTTGGTTTTAGCATTTTTGAACTTTAGATTAAGATTCTTGCTCAAATGGCGACTCCACTCAATCCAAATTTTGGAAGAGTCTCTACTTGGAGAAATTCAAGTGATCTAATTATCCCCTCCTGATCCTGAAAGGGTTTTTAGAGAGAGGTTGAATAGACTTTTTCATAGTAGAGCTCTTGCTAGTCTTGGGCAAGAGGCTATTTCTGATATTCATTTTCTTTTTTCAAGAACAAGTAGAGCCTAGCATCATGAATGATATTTTGCCCCTTGTGACTTCACTAACATAAATGGCTATTCTCACAATATCCCTAACAAAGCTATTGAAAAGTTGTTTTCTTTCAAGGTAACAATATCATTAGTGCTAGATGACATGTGAAAAACTTTAATGTTTGTATCTTTAAATGGTGTAACACTGCTAACTATGAGGATGTGAAGATGAGACTTTTTGTTTCATCTTTAAAAGAGGATGCTCTTGATTGGCTCACTGAGCAACCAGCTAACCATTAGGGGAATTTTGAAGTCTAAAATGGGCTTCATAAGGAAATTATAAAATAATATTGGAAATAATAAAATAAGATTAGATTACATCATCAAATTTTAGAGGAAAAAAGAAAAAAACTATTTTCAACTCGTATTTTCAACTTATCTCCCTATAGATTTACTCAAATTTTGAGCGGAAACACTCATTGGATGCAAAATTTGATTCTTCGTCTAAAGAGTACCCATGTTTCATATTTTTTATGGACCCTACTACATGAAAAAGGAGAAATATAAATAGGAGAAATATTTTTTCATGTATTTCTCATTCTTCATGTAGCAATGTTAATTGAAAGTATGCAAAATGGGTACTCCTTGGATGAGGAATTAAATTTTGCATCCAATGAGTACTCCCTCTCGAAATTTGAGTAAAACCTTAAAGAAATAAATAAAAAATAATTAGAGAGATATTAAAATAATTAATATTTTTAATGGGGTTCCTAAGTCTAAACTTAGGAAAATTAAAATATTAATAGGTATTAATATAAAACTGGGTGAGAATGTTCTAAATGACATGGATCAAGCCAAATATAATCTTAGCCGTTGATTAGAGACTTAATCTCGGTCGTTGGAGACTCAACAGAAAAAGTATGAGAAGAGGCTTGAGCGTCAGTTGGAGATACACCAAGATTGATCAGTCAGTTCGATTTTTTGAAGCGGGGTTTGCTGAGAAAATTCGAACAAGTGATCTGAGTTGCAGTGAGGGGCAGTGAGTACATAGCATAGAGGCAAAGATAGTGTTAAAGGGCCAACGCAGTGACTCAGGAGGCTACGTAGAGGCAGCTAGACACTGCGCAGAGGTTGAGGGGCCTACGTGGGTAACGCAGAAGGCCAGAGAGCTAACGCAAAGAGGCAGAGGGTTGAAGCAGGGGGTTCCAAAGCTACACAGAGGCTAATAGGGCTAACGTAGAGCCTTGGAGAAGCACCGGAAGGATTTTCGTCGGGTAGACTAGTGCTGAGAAGCTGAATATCTACTTCTGAGAAGAGGTATTACTGTCGTGTAGAAATCTCTGTTGGGTGACCCAGTTTGGCACCCCAGTGGTACTCAAGAAATCTGCATAATAATAAAACCCTCAGAACTGTTGCATCGCTTTCCCGCATTGAGATTTTCCCGGGACGATTGTCCAAAAATAACGGTGTCCTTTGTGTGTTTGTCTATTATTTCAATTGATAATCTGTATATGAGTTGACGCTGCATTTGTGTTTATTTTCAGTATTTATATGAATAAATAACTTGTTAAGGAATAAACTAGTAGGTGAAATAAACCAGATAATGCAGTAGGGATTTCCAATGGGTAACATTTAGAAATTTCAACATGGTTTCAGAGCGTTGCAGATTAGAGAAGGATTGAAGGCACCAGCGTAATCGGAAGTATTTGCAGCAGTAGTAGTTGTCCTGAGAGACAAAGCTGCTCCTAAGCAGAAAGCAGCAGAAAAGGAGTGACACAAAGGGCATGCATCATCATTTCGAGCCAGAGAGAGAGGCAAAGAGAGGCGAGAAGAAGAGAATCAGAAAAACCATGTCATCCTACTCAGTCAGGTAGGCTTGACGCAGTTGGCCAGAGGAGTGATTCAGCCTTTGCCGGGATTGCGCAGAGCTGAGAGGCTCAATTCTTCAGTTGTCGGGGCCTAGGGAGCTGTGGGCAGATTGTGGATTGGGAATCTGGTGGGGTGTTGTTTCTGTCAGAGCAGAGCAGTACCTAACAGGACAAAACCAAGGTAGAGGGAGTCATTGCCTTGGTGGATTTCTAGCCAAGAAATCCAGATCCGAGTTGCAGTTGCAAAGAGGATCGGAGAGGAGCGGATCGACAGTTGGCAAGAAGATTTCCAGCAGGGAAATCGAGACTCAGAGGGAGTTTAGGAGAGAACTTCCGGGAGGGAAGTCAAGACTCAGAAGGAGTCTAGGAGAAAACTTCCAGGAGGGAAGTCGAGACTCAGAGGGAGTCCAAAAGAGGAGCGGAGATGGCAATGAACGGAATGAGGGATCAGGACAGGTTGGACGGGGCCTCCAACTTTGTCATTTGGAATGCCAGGATCCTGTCTGTTCTAGATGGACATCACATTAATGGCTTCACCTTGAGAACCGTGGCTATCCCAGTAAACCCAACTGATAATGAGAAGTATGAAGATGCAATGGCGAAGGCAAAGTGCATAATCCTTGATGGGGTCAAGGACCATGTCGTACCACATATTGCCGAGAAGAACACAGCAAAGGAGACGTGGAATACTTTGACGACATTGTATTAGGGCACTTCCGTGCAGTGGAAGATGCTATTGGAGAATCAGTGGCGGTCATATCAGATGCAAAAGGGGAAGCAGATAGATCTACACCTCAGCAGGTTGCAAGAGATTTGGGACCAACTTACTTCCATAGGGGCCATGCCGGATCAGGAGTTCATGGTGAGGACCGCCCTAAATGCAGTCTCCGAGGATTGGGAGACATTTGTCCAAAGCATTTTCGGCAGAGCTAATCTTCTAGGATGGGAAGAGATGTGGGCAACTCTTCGCCAAGAAGAGAGGCACTTGACCAAGGCGGGGGGAGTGGCAGCAAAGGAGGTCGAATCAAGAAAGAGGAGGAGGATGCGGCTCTGGCATCTACGAGACAGCAGGGGAAGAGGAAGAAGAAGGACATCTCCAAAGTGAAGTGCTTCCATTGTGGGGAGCTAGGTCATTATGAAACCCAGTGTCCCAGGAAGAAGAATAAGGGAGAGGCTTCTGACTCCAAGGTAGCTCCGGCTAAGGCAGAGAAAGAAGTCGAGACAGATGATGACTATGCCATGAGTGCTCATGCACCTCTAGAGAAGAGGTGGGGTGACATCGAGTTGTAGTCAGGAGGACTACAGAAGATGAGGGGCAGGATCCTTGAGGTACCCAAACTCTTGGATCATATCCAGCTACGAGAGCCCCGAGTGATAGTAGCAGGATGATGGATGTCAGTAGAAGCAAGATGCGAATGGAGCGACAAGGGAGTGCTAAAGTGTTGGGGTCTGTAGAAACGCAGTGGGGGTTGCAGCAGTGCAAGATGCACAGAGGTGTTTCCAGCAGTGCAAGATGCATAGTGGAGGTTGGAGCAGTACAAGAGGCACAAAGGTGGTTGCAGCAACGCAGAGGTAGCAACGAAAGCCCCTGATAGCAATAGAGGTAGAGCGTCGGGAGGCTTTCAGACTGACAAGGATGTCAATATTTGGGTAGATCAGTTACTTACTTCTCAGTAACTGAGTTGCAGTGCAGCAGTTAGCAGTGGTAGTGCTATGGGCAGCATGATGCAACATTTGAGAGAGAGTTGCAGTGTAGATGCAGTGTTGGGAGGAAGGACCAGCAACAACACAGATGCAGAGGGAGCTGCAGTACAAATGTAGCAGTGGCAGTGGCAGAGCCATGGGAAGCAGTACAAGAGGCAGTAGTGCAGTGGATGTAGGGCAACAGGCCCAGCATCAGCACAGGTACTGGTGCGGAAGGATCAGTGTGATGTTTAGTGGTGGAGCATTACTAGAGCACATTCCTCGTCAAGAGGGAGTGTTGATTTGTGGTAGCACCAAATGTGCTCTAGCCATGAAAATTGGTGGAGAAGCTAAGCACATGAGATCTCCAAGACCCAGAAATGGTTTGGGGAAATTCCACCCGGATAGAGAGCGATTAAAATAATTAATATTTTTAATGGGGTTCCTGAGTCTAAACTTAGGAAAATTAAAATATTAATGGGTATTAATAT
Organism: Pinus tabuliformis; assembly: GCA_031772625.1. Taxonomy (NCBI): domain Eukaryota; kingdom Viridiplantae; phylum Streptophyta; class Pinopsida; order Pinales; family Pinaceae; genus Pinus; species Pinus tabuliformis. The sequence continues at coordinate 293,590,649 of CM062805.1, forward strand.
AAAAATTGGTGAGAATGTTCTAAATGATATGGATCAAGCCAAATCTAATCTTAGTCCATGATTAGAGACTTAATCTCGGTCGTTGAAGACTCAACAGGGAAAGTATAAGAAGAGGCTTGAGGGTCAGTTGGAGATACACCAAGATTGATCAGTCAGTTCGATTTTCTAGAGCGGGATTTGTGGAGAAAATTTGAGCAAGTGATCTGAGCTGCAACAAAGGGCAGTGAGTACATAGCAGAGAGGCAGAGATAGTGCCAAGGGTCAGCTGTTAAAATTGGCAACTAGGGCCAAACTCCATGTGGAGTCAGCTTATTTATGGCAACCGATATTTTCACTGGATCCCTCTCATCTAGAGGTGTAGGATTGATCTAAAGATCATCTGATTCCGATAAGTATTTATGGAGATATGAATTTATTTTGATTATGGAATTATTATCAAGCCGACCAGCAACTTGAGTAGGCTCAGAAGCCCAATAGACATGCCTATTCATCATCTACATTTTAGTATAAATTGGCAAGGACTTGAAGTCATTTGAACACACATTCTTCATGTGATCTCCTCTCCACGTCTTGGGTTTTTGGTGAAGGAGAGACACTAATGAAGAATGCCCTAGCTGCAGATGAAGCCCTAGTCACAGTCAACGTAATACCCTAATTCATGGAGATATATATACGCTGAAATGGCACAGCATGGAGATATATATACGCACAGCATTCAAGGGATACATACGCAGCTATATGTATGAACAGCATGGAAACCTCAAACCTAGCCGCAGTACAAACAAGCCTAATATGCTAGTCACTAAGACACTAATACGCAGTTATAGAAACTCTTATGTACAGGTCATGAAGATACATATCCGCAGCAAATGGTGGAGATCTTATACGCTGTATACGCTGGTATGAGGGACGCTAATACGCAGTCATGAAGACTCATGACCTTGAAGACAGATACGTTGTCAATGATGTAATCCTAACGCAGTTGTAGAGACACTTATACGCTGGTATATAGAGAAACTTATACACTAGTATGAGGGACACTAATACGCAGTCATGAAGACTCATGACCTTGAAGACAGATACGTTGTCAATGATGTAATCCTAACGCAGTTGTAGAGACACTTCTACGCTGGTATATAAAGAAACTTATACGCTGGTATGAGGGACACTAATACGCAGTCATGGGAGATATGTTCACACAATCATTGTCATGAGAAACATGTTCACGCAGTTAGAAGAGACATGTTCATCCTCTGCTCATGGATTGACATATAGCAGCTGCCATAATAACATTGATCACATATATCATCTGCGGCTCAATATTATGACCTGTTCAGGTACTATGACTTGATGGGCAATGCTGATGCATATAGTAGTCAATGGTATAATCTAGAATGGAATTGTGTTATCATATTTATTGACATGGCATGGCATAGCATGGCATGGAAGGCACACTATGTATAATGGCAGAGGGCAGCATGATGTATGGACAGCATGATGTAGATCATGAGCAGCATGATGTATGGACAGCATAGTGAGTAGATCATGAGCAGCATGATGTATGGACAGCACAGTGAGTAGATCATGGGCAGCATGATGTATGGACAGCATGAGGTAGATCATGAGCAGCATGATGTATGGACAGCATAGTGAGTAGATCATGGGCAGCATAGTGATGAAAGCATGAGCAGCATGATGATGCATGATGCAGCATGATGGTACTACACGGTAAGGTGCAACAAATGGACGAGATGCAACACTATGATAGGTGAAGGAGTCACCTTATAGAATCAGTTGAAGCAATATGTCTTCAAGTGATCTCTGCAGATATCAAAAGTCAAAGTGTTGACTTCTATTGTAAATGTACTATCTCTCTCACTTTCTCTGCTGAAATTTGAAGAACATAAAATAAGAATTGATCAAGGGTTTCCCCACATTGTGGGGTTTGTCCCTGGCTTGTGCCACATCGTGTCCTCTTGTCTTGGCTTGTTTTCTACGATTTATATTTATGTTCTATCTGCAGTTTACTTTAATGCTGATGTCATTGCTAATCTGGAAAAGATATTGGAAAATTAAAATAAATTTCTCTAGCATAGAACATACCTAAAATTAACATGGTATCAGAGCTGAGGTGAAGACAATGCCCAAGCAAGAGTGAAAGAGCAAACACTGAAGACAGTTGGGACAGGACAAAAGGATCAATGGGTTCCTCGTCCCTCTTCTAATTCACCAAGGGTGAAGTCGAAGTAGAGAATATTATCAGAATGGCGCAGCGGAAGTTTCTAATGGCCTACCTAAAGATCACTTCAATGGGAAGTTCGGATCTAAGGGTGGAAAGAAAGGCGAATGCCTTGGTTGCAATAAGTTTGGCCATTATGCGAAGGAGTGTCCAAATCAAAGGGACACATCACTTGATAAAGATAACAATCATTCCAACGATGGAATGATAGATAATGTAGGTCATCAAGGAAATGGCCGACTCTTCAAAGGAAGCAAGGAACCCCAGGTATGAAGAATCTAATGTTGTCTCTGATAAGATAAACTAGCATTATCTTGTATTGGCCATCTCCTTCAGATTCTTTGGGAATCTGGCTTATTGATTGTAGTGCTTCAAGGCACTTCATCGGATAGTAGGGTGCACTCTCTAATTTGGTAGAGATAGAAACAATCGTGGGATCATACTTGGAGCCGATGCCACCTATCCCGGAAAGGGTGTAGGGAATGTTAACCCTCAATTGGATGAGGGTAACTTGATTCATTTACAGAATCTCTTTTATGTACCTGATCGGAAGAAGAACCTGGTGTCCATTTCAACAATGGAAGTCAAAGGTTTCAAGGTGGCACTCGTCAATGGAAAGGTACATGTTTGAAAATAGAATTTTCAAGACGTTTTTGAGTTCAGGGTTGTATCAAGCTGCAAGAAGTCCACTGGGGACCATGTCCATTGACACATAGCATCAGAGGTCTGTGAGTCAGATGTTGACAGGGATGCCTGAATTCAAAAAGAGCATGAAGGTACATGTCTGAGATGTATGGAAGGAAAATCTTATAAGGGGACCATTCCCCTCATGCCACAAGTCCACAGGTTTGGAACAACCCGAGGAGTTTGAGATTCATGATCAGGAATCTCATAGAAAGCCCTCTATGGCTTGAAGCAAAACACCCCGAGCATAGTATGAGAGGATCAACAGTTGTCTGATGAAGCTGAGATTCACTAGGAGTGAAATCAATCCAAACCATCCGAAAGTTGTCGATGACAGACCTCTCATACCGGCACCTATGTCTAACAGGTGCACCCCCTCTCATTTGTAGAAGACAAAGGGAGTTGGATTTCGAATGTGGAAAGATAAACTGCAAGCCTGTGACTACCTCGAGGATCTTAACTTTCAGAAGTTATATGGTAGTGATGTCGAACCAGATTTGGGAAATGCCTATGAGTTTCATAAACTCATTCGCGTTGATGTTCTTGGTGAACCTCCGTCCGGACATATGTTTTGCAGTTAGTATGGTGAGCTCATATTTGGTTGAGCTTCACTGGATTGGTGCCTAGAATCTTCTGAGATATCTTCAGGGCACAATCTCTCATGGATTGAGATACACTGCCTGAAATATTTCAAATGCTGAGTGGGCGGTAGTGTGGAGGATCACTAGAGCACTTCTCAGTGCTGGTTCTCCTTGGGATTTGCTTCGATATCCTGGATGAGTAGGAAGCAGAAGTCGGTGGCTTTGAGCAAGTATATTGCTGCTAGCATGGCTACCTGAGAGGCAGTCTGGTTACGAAAGCTCTTCAGTGAGCTGTTTGGATACCACTATGTAGCATGATGATTAATTCTCCTGTGAGGTCTGGATGATGTGTTCTCCATGACGACTATGTAGCAGGATGATTAGTTCTCCTGTGAGGTCTGGATGATGTGTTCTCCATGATGACTATGTAGCAGGATGATTAGTTCTCCTGTGAGGTCTGGATGATGTGTTCTCCATGACGACTATGTAGCAGGACGATTAGACGATTATGTAGCAGAATGATTAGTTCTCCTGTGAGGTTTGGATGATGTGTTCTCCATGACGATTATGTAGCAAGATGATTAGCTCTCCTGTGAGGCCTGGATGATGTGTTCTCCATGGCGATTGTGTAGCAGGATGATTAGTTCTCCTGTGAGGACAAGATTGATTAGTTCTCCTGTCAAGGCATCCTACCCATGCAATCTGGGACTCATGGGAAGTACCTCTCATCTGATCAATGAGGGAAATGAGGATAGGGACCATAGTAGTACCGATGGACGCATTGCTATATCTACCGTACTCCCTATGCTAGGATGACCTTTGTTGATCTGGATCCAGTGGTACATACTCTGAGACTGACTTCGGGTCAGTGTCGGACTGGTCTGGGACCAGTGAGAGTGGTACATACTATGACGCTAACTTTGGATCGGTTGAGACTGGTCTGGGACCAGTGGTACACACTGTGAGATTGATGACACTGTTCTGGGACCAATGGTAGGAGTGGTGCCCACTATGACGCTGACTTTGGGTCGGTTGAGACTGGTCTAGAACCAATGCTACGCACTCTGAGACTGACTTCGGGTCAGTAGAGAATGGTATGAGACATTCTCGATCAATTCTTCTTCTTCATAGTTCAGCAGAGCCAAGCTTAGCAGAGCAACGCAGAGCTAGCAGAGCTGAGCAGAGCAAAGCAGAGCCAGCAGAGCAGAGCAGAGCCAGCAAAGCTGAGGAGAGCTGAGCAGAGCAGTGCAGGGCACTGATGGCAGAGACAGTATAGTCGGACATATGGATCAGCGGACGGAATTCTCCCTAGTTGAGAGGGAGTGTTAAAATTGGCAACTAGGGCCAAACTCCATGTGGGTCAGCTTATTTATGGCAGCTGATATTTTTACTGGATCCCTCTCATCAAGAGATGTAGGATTGATCTAAAGATCATCTGATTCCAATAAGTATTTATGGAGGTATGAATTTATTTTGATTATGGAATTATTATCAAGCCGACCAGCAACTTGAGTAGGCTCAGAAGTCCAATAGACATGCCTATTCATCATCTACGTTTTAGTATAAATTGGCAAGGACTTGAAGTCATTTGAACACACATTCTTCATGTGGTCTCCTCTCCACGTCTTGGGTTTTTGGTGAAGGAGAGACACTAATGAAGAATGCCCTATCTGCAGATGAAACCCTAGTCACAGTCAACGTGATACCCTAATTCATGGAGCTATATATACGCTGAAATGGCATAGCATGGAGATATATATACGCACAACTTTCAAGGGATACATACGCAGCTATATGTATGAACAGCATGGAAACCTCAAATCTAGCCGCAGTACAAACAAGCCTAATACGTTGGTCACTGAGACACTAATACGCAGTTATAGAAACTCTTATGTACAGGTCATGAAGATACATATCCGTAGCAAATGGTGGAGCTCTTATACGTTGTATACGTTGGTATGAGGGACGCTAATATGCAGTCATGAAGACTCATGACCTTGAAGACAGATACATTGTCAATGATGTAATCCTAACGCAGTTGTAGAGACACTTATACGCTGGTATATAGAGAATGTTATACGCTGGTATGAGGGACACTAATACGCAATCATGAAGACTCATGACCTTGAAGACAGATACGTTGTCAATGATGTAATCCTAACGCAGTTGTAGAGACACTTATACACTAGTATATAGAGAAACTTATACGCTGGTATGAGGGACACTAATACGCAGTCATGGGAGATATGTTCACACAATCATTGTCATGAGAAACATGTTCACGCAGTTAGAAGAGACATGTTCATCCTCTGCTCATGGATTGACATATAGCCACTGCCATAATAACAGTGATCACATATATCATCTGCGGCTCAATATTATGACCTGTTCAGGTACTATGACTTGATGGGCAGTAATGTTGATGCATATAGCAGTCAATGGTATAATCTAGAATGGAATTGTGTTAGCATATTCATTGACATGGCATGGCATAGCATGGCATGGAAGGCACACTATGTATAATGGCAGAGGGCAGCATGATGTATGGACAACATGATGTAGATCATGAGCAGCATGATGTATGGACAGCGTAGTGAGTAGATCATGGGCAGCATGATGTAGATCATAAGCAGCATGATGTATGGACAGCATAGTGAGTAGTAGATCTTGAGCAACACGATATATGGACAACATAGTGAGTAGATCATGGGCAACATGATGTATGAGCAGCATGATGTATGGGCAGCATAGTGATGAAAGCATGAGCAGCATGATGATGCATGATGCAGCATGATGGTACTACACGGTAAGGTGCAGCAAATGGACGAGATGCAGCACTATGATAGGTGAAGGAGTCACCTTAGAGAATCAGTTGAAGCAATATGTCTTCAACTGATCTCTGCAGATATCAAAATTCAAGGTGTTGACTTCTATTCTAAATGTAATATCTCTCTCACTTTCTCTGCTGAACTTTGAAGAACATAAAAGAAGAATTGATCAAGGGTTTCCCCACATTGTGGGGTTTGTCTCTGGCTTGTGCCACATCTTGTGTCCTCTTGTCTTGGCTTGTCTTCTGCGATTTATATTTATGTTTTATCTACAGTTACTTTAATGCTGATGTGATTGCTAATCTGGAAAAGATATTGGAAAATTAAAATAAATTGCTCTAGCATAGAACATACCTAAAATTAACATCAGCGCAGTAACTGAGGAGGCTACGCAGAGGCAGCTAGAGATTGCGCAGAGGCTAAGGGGCCTGCGTGGGTGACGCAAAAGGCCAGAGAGCTGACGGAAAGAGGCAAAGGGCTGACGCAAGGGGTTCCAGAGCTACACAGAGCCTAGCAGGGCTAACGCAGAGCCTTAGAGAAGCATCGGAAGGATTTTTGTGGAGCAGACTAGTGCTGAGAAGCTGAATATCTGCTTCCGAGAAGAAGTATTATTGTCGTGTAGAAATCTCTGTTGGGTGACCCACTTTGGCACCAGAGTTGTACTCAAGAAATTTGCATAATAATAAAACCCTCAGAACTATTGCACCGGTTTTCCCGCATTGGGTTTTTTCGGAGACGATTGTCCAAAAATAACGGTGTCCCTTGTGTATTTGTTTATTATTTCAGTTGATGATCTGTATATGAGTTGACGCTGCATTTGTGTTTATTTTCAGTATTTATATGAATAAATAACTTGTTAAGGAATAAACAAGTAGGTGAAATAAACCAGATAATGCAATAGGGATTTCTAATGGGTAACATTTAGAAATTTCAACAAATTTGTCCCTCCAATTTGTCCCCACTTGAATCATATGTTGGCATGAGATTAATTAAGCTGTCAGGGCCACGTAGAAGTTAAAGATCAGTCAATGTAGCATTATTTGGCATCATTCGAATTCAGTTTAAAGGGGGGACAATAATTCCACGTGGGGCAGATTTTGTCCCACACATTCTCTTGCATTTGTTACACAACAGCGATAAAAATCAACACAGCCAATTAAGCGCAGTCCACCACAATCCACACAGGACCAATCAAACAGCAGTCAACGCAAGTGTACTTATATTTGCCAACTCACAATTTTGTTAAAGTTTAAGTGGTAACTAAGCTTCCACATGAGACAGTTCTTGTCTCCCACTAACAAAACCAGTCACAAGAGGATACGCAAAGCATGTCTGGCAGCCCATACACACACTATTTCCCCCTCCACGCTGGCAGCTTCTACAACAGTTCAACGTAGAGAGGGAGGGCAGACTTGAGTTCAATGTACAGTGTTGTCTTCACATCACTATGGTTGAAGATTTGTTGGAGAGTATCCTCCTTTTTCAGATCCTATGCTTCACACTTGGCAGCCCAAATGAAGGATTGGGATTTGGCACGTGGGCATGAGGAAATTTGGCTTCTACACTTGACATTTGGAGCTCCTATCCACAAATTCGAATTTGCCTTGTGATCTCCTCCCTCTCACCACTTGGCATTTGGTTCTACATTGGGATCGGCTCCCATAGTTCTATATAATATAGCCTTGAGCTCTCAATTGATCATTTGAAAATGAGCTATTGTGCTTGGGGAACCGTTGCTCTTATGTACATTTATGTTCTACTCCAATAAAAGACTTTGTGGTTTCACATATGAGGTGTTATTTTTCTTGAACAAAGTAATATCTTGAACATTGTGTTTCCTTTTCTATTTATGTTATTGTGTTCATTAGTTTCCATTATGCTTTTGGAGATTTGTTAATGTGTAGCTATCTCACATTGGCATTTGGTTTTGAGAGTTTGCTCTAGATAAAGTTTTACTTGATTTTCCAATAAATCTCTAAGATCTCTTTATCATTGGATTTTTTTTAACCCATGTGGATCTAATGTTTATTTGAAGTTGTGTAGAGACATCTCTTGGATCAAGCCTCAAGCGTGAAAGCAAATTCTTAGAGGAATCATCCCACTCTTTAGCAAGTTCATTGAAGACCCCGCATTTGTCATCTCCCAAGGCCTCATCTTACGATTTTGTGTTGCAGGGATCCTTGGCTTTTAGCTTGTGTTTCAAAATCCAATTTCAATTAAAATCATGTCTCGATTTCTTGTGCTAATAACGATTTTATTTTGCTACTGAGGAGCATATTGAAAATTAGGCAAGAATTGGAGTTTCACAAGAATTGGAGTTTCATTCCAATTCTTTAGTCTAAATTTTGTAGAATATTTGTAAATTATATTTGCTAACTTTCCTCTTTGTTTTACACTAAGTTTGAGTGTGGATTTTTCAGAAAATTCAGATCTATTTATGGACTCTGCCCATCTTTTTTGTTGATAGAAGTGAGGAAGCTAAAGTTTGAAACTCTAACTATTTGTTATAGGACCCCAAGAGCACTTGAGGATCAACTTTAGGGAGACCGTAGGCAATCTTGGATAGCAGCAAATTAGCTTGGCCGTGGGCCTTTGTGCACTTGTAATTTTCAGATTTCAAAAGTTGTTTCTTGGCCATTGTGGTTGCCACTTCTTGGAAGGAGATCTTGGTTCCTATAGACTCCTATTTTGTAATTGTCTCTTCCATCTTTTGGGCAGCCCATTAAGGGGCCTTCTACTCATTGTAAAAAGCTAATAAAAAATCTATTTTTCTTGTGGGAGCTTGGGTTTTACCCATGGCATCCCTTCTCTCTATTTAGGGAGAAAAACATGTGGGTGAATTTAACTTTTGCATCTTTTAATTTTCCATTTTAATTGCATGTTTAAAATTTACATAACTTCAGTCATCACATTTTTATTTTGTTCAAATAAGTTTGCTACAAATTCAACTTAAGGTTTTGCATTCTGCATTTTATATGTTGATTTTGAACTACAAGCACTTTATTTTGAACAATCTACTCTTCACCTGTTCATCAACTTAATTTTCTATAAGTCATTTTAACTTCATATTGCAAATTTAAGTCCATTTCTTTTGCAAAGTTAATCAATTGTGAGTTCACTTAATCACAAGCATTGTTATTTACTTACATGCAAGGCATCTCTCAAGTTTTATTTGCTTTTGGGTAAATCACAAAACTATCATAAGGCAAAGAAAATATTTTTCACAAATCCTACATGTGTATGCAATCTTGTGTTTAAGGCAATTTCTATCATTTACTTAACTTTTGCAAATTTACTCACATGACATAGTAGTCATATTAAATTAGTTGCATTTTACAAGCTTCATTCAAAATTAACCTCCAGCTTAAGTTGGTTGTACAGACATTTAAGAACCCTCCACCTCTATTGACTCCTTACTGTAAGATCTGAATTTTCAGGCGAAGGTGAGGTTTGAGGATTGGAGTTTAATTGAAATCTTGCTTTTATAGTTTAACTAATAAAATCAATCAAGAGCACACTTTTATTTTACTTGCAATTTCCCATTTTGCTATCTTGATGTGTTTTGAGTTTCATTTGCAAATATCATTCTTTTCATTTCAAGAAGCATTTATGATGCAAGTATTGTGAGTCCTTTACTTTTGCAACAATTTAATTCTCTAGTACTTGGAATATTGATCATTGGTGTAGTTTATTTCATGTTATTGCTTTAATGATCATTATGCTCTTGAGTAATTGATGTATCACGTTATCTGGGGCATTTTCTTCCAAAGTATTATTTCCTTTATAGTTGCAATTGGTGTTTATCAGTGTTGTGAAAAACGCGATTAAATCGCACTTTTTCAAAAAATCGCGCTTTTTTCCCAATGACAATTTAATCGCGCGTTTTATGCGAAAAAAGCGGCTATCTTTTTTTTTGCCGATTTTTTCCGAAAAAAACGCGCTTTTTTCCGAAAAAATCTTCTGGTGTCGGGGCAGCGGGTTTTATAATGCGATTTTTTATTTTTTTTTGCTCATTTGGACTGTGGGCGCGCGTAGAAGGAGGAGGACGTCTTGGAGAGAGCAGCTGGAGGGTTTGTGAGCAAATCTAAGTGCTTGTAGGACAAATTCAAGAGGAGACCACCAATTTCTCCATAAAAACGGTATGTGGATTAATTTTTTTTTGTTTTCCTTGTTTAAAAACATTGTTTTTCATTGTTTTTGGTTGGGAAACTTCATATGGGCACCATTTTCCTTTTGTTTTCATTGTTTTTAAAGAATTTTTTGTATTTTTTCATTGATTTGGGATGGGTAAATTGGTATGACTATGGGAACCAATTTTTTTTTTTTTTCATTTTTTTAAACATTGTTTATGTTTTTTCATTGTTTTTGGCATTTGCCATTTGGTTGGGTAACTTGGGTTTGGAACTTTGGATTCTGGAAATTTGTAACTTGTAATTTTGTAAATGCTAAATTGTAATCCTAAATTCCTATTTCCTAATCCTTATTTTCCCATAGGTTTGCAAATTCAAAATTCAAAAACAAACATGCCAAGGAAATTGGATCCTTTCTGGGAATATGGTGAACCTAAAGCTCCGAATGATAGACAAAACTTGAATTGCAAGTTGTGTGGAAAGGAGATACGTGGGGGGGTGTACAGGTTGAAGTTTCACCTTGCACAAATCCCTGGACATGATGTGGGGCCCTATATAAATACAAATCCTGAACTTATCCAAAGAGCCATGAGAGCATTGGGAAAATTAGAGCACACTAGAGAGGTCAAAGAAGAACTCAAAAGGCAACTAAAAAGGTCAGCTGAAGGAAGTGGGCCAAGTGGCACTGGTTCTACTGCAGCGTCAGTCAATCCGGTAGCTGCATTATCGTTTTTTGTTCTTTGAACCACACCTGGTTCACAACCATTTATCGGTTCAAAGCTAAAAGGAACTGAAAAAGAACAAGCTGACAGGTTGATGGCAAAATTTCTCCTCTGGAGTGATATTCCTTTCAGCATTGTAAGGAATAATCCATTTTTCCAACCTACTGTTGATGCTATTGCCAGTGTTGGCCCGGGGTACAAAATCCCTTCTTATCATGATTTCAGAGGCCGGATTCTTCAAGATTAAAAGTGTGACTGCACCCAAAGATTGGAGGATTTTAGGGCATCATGGGCACAAAAAGGATGCACTGTTATGTCAGATGGTTGGACTGACCAAAAGGGGAGAACCCTTAAAAACTTCTTGGTTAGTTGTCCCAAAAGGACTATGTTTATCAAATCTATTGATGCATCTCATCAAATCAAAGATGCAAGAACTTTATGTGATTTGTTGGATGTGTTTATTTTGGAGGTGGGTGAACAACATGCTGTCCAAGTCATAACGGACAATGCTGCAAATTATGTTGCTGCTGGTAGAATGCTTTTGGACAGGCATCCTACTTTATTTTGGACACCTTGTGCTGCCCATTGTATTGATTTGATGTTAGAGGACATAGGGAAAACTCCCTTCGTCAAAGATATTGTTGACTCATCAAAAAGCATCACAAAATTTATATATAATCATACATCTATGCTTAGCTTGATGAGAAGATTCACCAACAACAAAGAGTTGGTGCGCCCCGCCATACACGGTTTGCCACGAGTTTCATATCTCTTCAATCCCTCTTGAATTCTATGTGGGATGTGAAGAGAATGTTTCTTTCAGAGGAGTGGTGTGCTTTGTCAATGAGCTGCAAACTAGAAGGAGAGGCTGTATGCAGACTAGTTTCATACCAAGAAGACTTCTGGGCGGGAGTGCAGCAGGTGTGCGTCATTACTGAACCTTTGGTAAAGGTTCTTCGGTTGGTTGATGGTGAGAAGCCCGCAATGCGCTATTTGTATGAAGCCATGGACAGGGCCAAAGAAGCCATTCGGGCCTACTATGATGATAAGGGAGATGATGGGTTTCAAAAACAACTCCTTCTATGGGGAGTGATTGATGAGCGATGGAACAACACACTCCATTGTCCCATTCATCCTGCTGGGCTTTTCCTGAACCCTGCATTTTCTTATGCATGTGGGTTTGATTTTGATGCTGAGATCATGGATGGATTCTTATCCTGTGTCCAGAAGATGGTGCGATCTCCAGAACAACGTATAGAGATCTCTAAACAAATTGAGACATATAAGATGGCAGGTGGCACATTTGGCTTTGAGATGGCTATCACTGATAGGACGATTAAAATGCCAGGTATTTTTTAGTTTGTAACTTTGTTTCAAATTTCATTGTCTCTTCAAATTCCATTTTTTTCTTATGTTTATTTAAAATTTTATTTGTAATTTTGTTGTAGATGCATGGTGGAAAATGTATGGTGGCAGAGTACCCCTTTTGCAAAAGCTTGTCGTACGCATCCTCAGCCAAACATGCAGCTCCTCAGGATGTGAGCGCAACTGGAGTGTATTTGAAAAAATACACAACAAGAAGCGCAACAGGTTAACACTTAAACATTTAAAATATTGCAAATTTCCAAATAAATTTTTGAATTCATTAAACAATATTTTTTTTATAATATTAATTATTAATTATTATTTCATGATCTTTGTACAGATTGGAGTCCCAGCGACTTAATGACATGGTCTACGTCTACTACAATCTTCAATTGTGGGTGAGGCAACTTGAGAGGACACCTGATGTGGATGCCATCTCATTGGATGGGATTGACACCACTGTTGCATGGAGGGTTGAGGCCGAGAGGCCTCTCATGGGTTCTACTGATGATTGGTTAGTGCAGGATGTAGTGGAGGGGGAGGAGGAGGAGGAACAGGAGGAGGAGCAGGTGGAGCAGGAGGAGCAGGAGGAGGAGGTGACACCGCCTACCCGGGCTACCACTGCCACCACTAGAGGACGTGGTCTACCTCCTGTAGCTCCTACTTCTGGGTCTTCAGCTTCTAGAGCACATCAGACTCCACTGCCATTTCCACCAGCACAGGCACCAGCATCTACATCTAGAGGGAAAGGGAAAGCTGTGACATTTTCTCGCAAGAGGGGCAGAGGAAATCAATAGGATTAGACTTTCATTTTATTCTATATGACATTATGACATGATGAGATACATTATCATATTTTTTGTTGATATTTTGAGGCTGAGCTGGGACTCAGGAGTCAGGACTTACTATTCAGGACATGATTCAATGTTATGTGTGATTTTAGCGCTAGAAATGATATTAAACATCTTATATATTAGTTTTTTAATCATAGTTATGTGTCAATGTATTTATTTTATGTTGTAGATGGTTTAGATATTAAAAAAATGAAAAAAAAATGAATATTTTTGTACCAAACGTTTTTTTCCCGCTTTTTTCCGCTTTTTTCCCGATTTTTCCGATTTTTTCCGCTTCATTCTCGGCGTCGATTTAATCCCGCTCGCGCTTTTCACAACATTGGTGTTTATATTTAAGTTGCCGGAAACGGCTACCCTAACCCCCAAAACGGCGTTTTCCTGTTTCAGATCCGGATCCGGGAACGAAACGCCAGAAAAACGTTTTGGTGCCATTTTTTGTTTTTGGATACGAGACGTTTTTTTCAAACGGAGTTTTTGTAGAAAAAACGTGCCGTTTTAAAAATTTGAAAACGTTTTCTGAAATTCTGAAACGTATTTGGAAAAATTTTAAACGTTTTACAGCAAAAAAACGGTTTTGAGGTCCGCAAATACCAGATTTATTTCGTTTTATTTGAAGGCCGACCAAAAGCTGCAAAACCCATATTTTTGTCTCCCAACACGCTTTCTTGAATTGCATCACACAAACCTGTGTTTGATTCTGCTTTTGCATCTATGCTGCTGGAGTTCCGAGGCTCTGCTAACATTAACCTATTGTGACCTTGAAATCTCAACCACAAGTTTATGACATATGTGCTTCCTAAAGTTTGTTTTTCCAGTTTCTTAATATGCTTTTGAGCATACTTGAATATATTAACTGTGATTTCATTTGTCATTTATCAACTTCTATGCCATCATGTAGTTTTGATTAACGTGTGTTTGTTCCCGATGAAGTTCTTTCCAAGTTAGTAAATTCACTCTCTTGGTTTCCGATTGAGAAACCTCAAACCTGTTCTTGGAGTTATATAAAAAAAGTTAACTACTTGCCATTTTCTTGAAGTTTCATCAACCCTATTTTACTGTTTTTGGATGTATTAATATATTATGCTTTTCTTTGAGGCACAATTCAAATTTTATCGATCTACTTGCTTACAAATCTTATGTAAACTCTTTAGCGTATATATTTTAATGTGGCTTGATTATAAGTCTTCGACTTTTAGTTTACAAAAGGTATTTTGTTATTTTACACTATATTTATTTGCCATGCATAGCATGTACATGTTGAGATTTCTCGCTTAATGAGGGACATTCTTTTGTCTCGTATATATAGAGAGGCTCAAAATTTCAAATAAGTTTCCAAACACTGTCATACACTCAAGAAATTATACTTGGCTGTCTTAAAGTAAAGCTTTGTGGCAAAATATGCTAAGGCAAGCACATAGTTTTGTCTAGCACATAGTTTTGTCTATCACATGTAAACTTTCACGACAAAACTTCTATCCAACCCTTATGGGACATGTAGCCATTTCTGGAATCCTCCACTAGAACCTGACACCTGTCCATGGATTCTGGAACCAAGGAAAGAAGATCAAGTAAAATAAATGTAGCAGCTGACTCCACCAAATAGGACAATTTCTAGATGCTTCTAACATGATCCATGATGGGATTTTAAACAAAAAATTACCAAAACCTTTGCAGTTCAAGATATTTGAAGCCCATCTGTTGAATTGATTCTCATTTCCTACATAAAAAATTAACAATTTTGGAACAAGAAGCAAAGCTAGCAGAAAAACAAAAATAAACCAGAGCAACGGTTGATATAGTGAACCCCAATGACATCCCATCACCCAAAATTCTTGCCATGTCCATTTCAATGGAGCTGCTTTTAAATTTACAGAGAATTAAACTTTTGTTGACACCTAATCCGAAACGGATGAGGTGAAGCTGGACAGTCATCTAGAAGATGAACTGATCCGTTTTGTATATGTATAAATAATAATAGTCTAATGAATAAAATCACTCAATTGTTTTGCGCTCATTAATTTCTGAGCTAACCTGGCCTGACATGGTATCAGAGCCCAGGTCCCAGAAATAGTGATTCCCTGACTGCAATACGTTTCTCATTAATGTCCTGCGCTCTCTGACTGCCAGAGACTGCGCATTATAAACGTTTGCCCCTCTCTACGCATACCTGATACCTGAATGTATCGGTTATGTCTGACATGGAATACGCTGTTGAATCTGACATTGTGCAGTGAGCGCTGTTGAATGTGAAACTCTTGAATGTGACCTTCAGTCTCTCTTGCACTGTTATGACAAATAATTTTTTTTCTCTCGCCACTCTGAATGAGGGTTCCTTCCCGGAGAACTGGGTTCACGCATCTTATTCCTTCTTTGTTTTCTGATTGCATAACTGTTTGAAGACCCCGTTTGCACCATTGATAAGCTCATCTGCAAGGCACTCAGCTATCGTTTTTATATCTTAGAATGCACTGTCTTGCGCACCAGTAGTGAGCAGAAAGATTGCTTGATTTACACGTCTCAAAGGAGATATACAAACTACTTGACGTCGAACAACACCAGAGCTTTGATAGAGAAGCCACTGCCAGGTCGAATCTCGCTTGACGGCCTTCTTCTTATTTTCTCTTCATTGATAATCAGAGCGGCGATTACCCCTCGCCCTTCACCTCCATGAATCGCAGTGACTTGGCCATCACTGTTGCCATTGATTTTGTGTTGAATTCTCTTCATACTGTTACCCAATTTGCAGCTAAGTAGGTGAACCCGACGTGAAAACCATTAAACAAATAGGCACTTCTGTGTTGAACTTGCTGGAGTGATTGGCTGTGTGTGGGCTTGCAAAACAGAGTTTCGACTTGTAGAAATGTCTATATATTGCTCCGTCAAACTTCGTTCAAAATTATCGCAATGAAAATCGCCATCAGTTGAAAAATCTAGAAGCCCGGGTTGCGATACTACAGGGATTAAGAATCACAAGGGTCAATTATCAGTAATCTATGTGATTTTCCCACGGAGAAATGGGTCAGTTTGGTAAATCCTGTGCAGCGTGTTTGTGGTGCATAATGCAGCCTTGGAGCAGTCTTGTGTTGAAGAAAATGGTGCGGTCAATGGTACGTCCACTCCTTTTTTAAACACCATGCGTATGCGCATATGTTGACTGTGTTGTGCGTATATATTGGTGGTATCTGCTCCTTTTTTAAACACCATGCGTATGCGTATATGTTGACTGTGTTGTGCGTATATGGTGAATATATTGGTGGTATATGGTGAATATATTGGGGGTATATGTTGACTGTGTTGTGCGTATATGTTGACTATGTATGGTGCGTATATGGTGAATATATCCGCTCCCAATTTTAATTGGTATTTGCTGAAGACCTCGTTCCTCTTGCATGCGTTCCTACGATAGAAGTATATTCAAGTATTGAAGTGTTGATGCGTTCCTCTGATATGTTGTTTTATGAAGTTATTGGGACTCAGAAAATTCCTTTACAAGCTGCCAAAGTTTGGAAATGAGAGCCTTTTGCACCTTTGTTTGATTATGGTAAATGATTTGCGCAGTTTGACTATGCATATAACCAAATGACTTGCGCAGTTTGTTTATGTATATGACTTTAAACCTGATTCATCTCAAAAATTTTGAGAATGACAAGAGAAATGATTTTAATGGCAGTATATTGTATGCCGTTGATATGTATTTATGATGGCAGTTTTTGTATTGTAAGCAGTTTTTTAAAAGGGGTTATATAAGCAGTTTCAAAAGCATTCAAAGTCATATCAGTCAGAACATTTGCACAGTTTGTTTTGTTGTATTGAAGCACAAAGTGTTATAATTTTTCAATGAAATTTTGATGCCTTCTGTCACACATTAAAGGGATTTGAAAGGAAAGGTTTTTATCAGCAGAGATATTTTGTTACAGTATGCATTCAAGAGAAAGAAGAAGATATTTCAGAGGCAGGGGGGGCAGACACCCTCAAGAAGAAAAGGCAGACTTACATTGCATTCGCTGCAAACAAAATGGATCTCATGATGCTTCTACATGCAAGCTACCATGGGAAAAGCTTGAGCAGAGAAGAAATCAGCAGAAAGGTAAAACTGATGACTCAGACAAAGGTAAAGCACCTGAATCCGCTCACTATATTGAGGCACAATGCAACATTGGAGTAAATGAAGATCTGTTTAATGCTTCACTTACTTCTTCGAAAAATGACTGGTTGCTTGATTCAGGAGCAACCTGTCATATGACTCATAGGAAAGATTTTTTTGAAGATTTCACTGATAATGTTGATGGAGCAGTATACTTTGCAGATCAGTCAAAAATCAAGCCATCAGGGCTTGGCACAGTCAGGCTTAAACTGCCTGGTCTTCCAGACTTTCTTCTGGATCATGTTCTATATCTCCCACAGCTCAAGAGAAACTTGTTGTCCCTGGTCCACATCCGCCAGCAAGGTCACTCCATTCATATGTTTGATAGAAAGCTTGAGGTAAGAAAGGCATCTGACCATTCACTTGTCATGAGAGGTATAGAAGAAGAAAGACTTCTTAAACTGCAAGGAACCTCTGCTCATGCACAACATTTTTCATATATTTCTCATCATGATGAAGGTACACTTCCATCAAGTCTATTATGGCATGCTAGATTTGGACATTTAAACTATGATAGTATCCGCTTGTTGAAGAAAAATGGTGTTGCTGGTTTGCCTACAATTCCTAGAAAACATAAACAATGTGATGCTTGCATTCTAGGAAAGCATAGCAAACAGTCTTTTCATGATTCACATTCAAGAGCACATAGGAAGCTTGAACTTATTCATTCAGATTTATGTGGTCCAATGCCTGTTCCTTCTGCAAATGGAAATAAGTATATCATGACATTTATTGATGATTACACCAGAATGTGTTGGGTTTACTTATTGAAGAACAAATCTGATGCTTTTCAAACATTCAAGAATTATCATAAATGGATTGAAAATGATGCACAATCTCATATTGGGTCTATTCGCACTGATAATGGAAAAGAATATACATCAAATGAATTTGAACACTATCTTCGCCAACATGGGATTAAACATCAAACAACTGTGCCTTATAATCCTCAACAGAATGGTGTAGCTGAAAGAATGAACAGAACAATTTTGAATATGGTACGATCCATGCTTTTCTTCAAAAATGTAAAGACAATGTTTTGGGCTGATGCTGTTCTATGTGCTGCATATATAAAGAATAGATGTCCATCTAGTGCTATAAGAAACAAGACTCCTTATGAATTGTGGTATGGACATGTTCCTTCGGTAAAACATCTCAGGATATTTGGTTCCACCTGTTATGCTTTAATACCAAAGGTACATAGAAACAAACTTGGTGCTAGAAGTCGTAAGTGTATCTTCCTGGGGTATTCAAACACATCTAAAGCATACCGCCTTTATGATGAAGTAAGTAAAAAGTTTGTTTTATCTAGAGATGTCATTTTTCTTGAATCATCCAAATCTGACAGTGTTGTTGAGCGGCAACTTGATCGCTTGGATAGATTCACAAAACCGAAATCATTTCAAGAGTTTGATAATCAGATTCCACATCTTGAAGGGGGGATTCCTATACTAGATCAACATGTGGAATCTTCTTCTGAAGAACAATATCCCCTGCATGACATTCCAACAACGGATGATGCTTTAAGTGATGTAATTGATAGAATTGGGAGACTCAATCTTGATTCAGACCCAACTCAATCAACAGAACAGCCTGGACCATCTCAGAAAGGTCCCCCAAAGTGGCTGACAAAGACACTTGAAAGTGTTCATCCTGATGAAATTGGAAAAACAGGAACCAGAAATTCAAACCGACAAGATGAAGGTGATGTAGATAACTCTAATTCACCTGTTGATATGGATGTTACTTATGATTGTGAATTGAACTTGTCTACAGATTTTGAACCAACTTCCTTCAAAGAAGCTGCTTCTCATGATGAATGGAAAGAAGCGATGCAGAAGGAGTATGATGCCCTCATAAAGAATGGCACTTGGAAGCTGGTTGATCCTCTATTTGGAACCAAACCAATTGGCTGCAAGTGGGTCTACAAGAACAAGTACAAAGTTGATGGCTCACTTGAAAAGCACAAAGCTAGGCTTGTGGCAAAAGGTTTTGCACAGAATGAAGGGGTCGATTATGAGGAAACTTTTGCTCCCACAGCAAAATGGGCCACCATCCGGACACTCTTTGCACTAGCTGCTCAGAATGGTTGGAAAGTCCATCAAATGGATGTAAAAACTGCATTCTTGAATGGAGATCTAAAAGAGAATGTTTTTATGTCCCAGCCTGAAGGATTTGCTGTGAAAGGACATGAACACAAAGTATGCAAACTTGTGAAGTCCTTGTATGGCCTCAAACAAGCACCACGAGCCTGGTATGAAAAACTAATTGAGCATCTTCTGAAACTCAACTTCAAACATTTTGATCTTGATGATGCAACTTTATTTGTCAAGAAAGTTGGCAAAACAGTTGTATATCTTGTGGTATATGTAGATGATCTTTTAATGACAGGGAACAATGAAATCTATATTGCATCCATAAAGAAAGAATTAGGAAATTTTTTTGAAATGACTGATTTGGGCTATGTTCATTACTATCTTGGCATTGAAGTAACCCAACATCCAAAGTCCATATTTCTTTCTCAAAAGAAATACATTGGAGATTTGTTAAACAGATTTGGCATGACAGAGTGCAATCCCCTTTCTACTCCAATGGAACAAAACTTGAAGCTCACATCTATTGAAGGAAAGGAATTTGAGGATGCAACAAAGTATAGACAGCTTGTAGGAAGTCTCATCTACCTCACTACTACCAGACCAGACATTTCATTTGCTGTTGGAATCCTCTCCAGGTTTATGCAAAAGCCTTGTGAGGGACATTGGTCTGCTGCAAAAAGAGTTCTAAGGTACTTGAAGGGAACTCAAGACCTTGGAATCAAGTATACACAGGTGGACGACTTCAACTTGATTGGATACTCTGATTCAGACTTCGATGGAGACAAAGAAACTGGGGTATCTACTTCAGGATATGCTATGAGTCTTGGATCGGGAGCTGTCTCCTGGAGATCACGCAAACAATCAGTACCAGCAGATTCCACAACAGAAGCAGAATACGTGGCAGCAGCTGAAGCAACGAAAGAAATTGTGTGGCTCGGGAAAATTCTTGAAGATTTGTAAGTAAAACAAATACAATCTACTCCACTCATGATTGATAACACCTCTGCAATAAAGTTGGCCAAGAACCCAAAGTTCCATGATCGTACTAAGCACATCAATACTAAATATCATCTGATCCGACATCATGTTGAGGCCAAAACAATCCATCTCCGTCATTGTTCCACAAACGAACAAATTGCAGACATCTTCACCAAAGCGCTTGGAAGAGAAAAGCTTGAAAGATTCAGAACGATGCTTGGACTCACCAACATCCCTTCAGATTAAGGGGGGGAATGTTGACACCTAATCCGAAACGGATGAGGTGAAGCTGGACAGTCATCTAGAAGATGAACTGATCCGTTTTGTATATGTATAAATAATAATAGTCTAATGAATAAAATCACTCAATTGTTTTGCGCTCATTAATTTCTGAGCTAACCTGGCTTGACAACTTTCAACTTTCTACTTTCAACTTTTGAACTTTCAACTTTTAAACTTTTGAACAACCATATGAATTATAATTTATGAGTAATGATAGTAGACTCCCAGTCATAGTTCATTTTGTACTTTGTAGTATGTACTATGTAGTAATTAGTATGCATTATTAATTTTGCTAATGATGGTGTCTGTGTAACTTGTCATGTTGATAACTTGATGTTTAAAATTTGAAACAAAAACTTGATGATCTGCTGAAACTTGAAACTTGAATCATGAATGTTTTAATAATCGTTAATGATGTTGACAATGTTGAATGTTTATGGCATATGTTGAATTGATGATGATGAATCATGATAGATCATAGATGATAATCTAGATTCTGAGATATGAATGGTAATATGAAATTTTTATTTTTAAAATATATATATATGTGTGTGTGTGTGTGTTGTTTCTTGCTGTAGTATCCAGATTTTTTGAAAATTTGCCGTATCTGTTTCAAACCCCTTACCCGTATTCGTTCTTGTATCCGTTTTCTAGTAACTTAGGTTATATGCTTATTCTGGTCTAACATTTGAATTGTCTATCATTGTATCTTGAGTTCATTTTTTTGAGCAAGCTATTGTTATTTACTTGAATGCACTGGTCTATACTTTGAATATAACATTGAAATTTGCGCATTTATATGCTTGCTTAATTCTTGGAAACAAGTTATTTTTTACAAGTAATCCAAATTAACTTTCCTCCTAGAACCTCATATCACTTTTAACTTAACTTTTCATTAGGGACAACCCCTCTTAGCTAACCTAGGAGATAGCTCAAACGGAGAGAGTCGAAATTAGTGTGGAAGCCCCTTCTCTGAGTTCCTTGCCACCAACCACACCTTCTAGGGTTGAAAGGTTTTCCCATTGACTTGTAGGGTGTAGGTGGCAGGTGATAAAATGCTGCACCAACCTTTGGGGCATCATTCCAGGTCCGACCCAAGGTGTGGACATGGGGGGGGGGGGGGCCTAACCCTATGTGGACCTAGATGGGAGAAATGATGAATGGGGTTAGAATGAGTGGAAGGGAGTAATGTATATGGTGTTGGGAAGTGGGACAATGCTACCAAAATCGGGATTTTCGATGTAGTGCCAACCCTAAAGTTAATGACCAGTAAAGTAGATCCCATAGGACTAGGATACAAGGTTAAACACCAAATCAAGCAGATGAGACAAGAGTACGGACCTAGCCCACTCTTTCCGCTGAATCCCCCCATCAATCCATGCCCAAAAGTATCCATGAAAAGTAAGGAAAATTACTCAACTATACTAATGAAAAGTCATATCTTCGAGGTTAGGAGGCCCACCTTCAAACATACGATCATAACAGATGGGCGAGGGACCACACAGTTTGCTCAAGTGGCAGAGATAATGGCACATCGAGCTATCTGGTGGCCACAAGGGGCTGCTAGTTGTCGGTTGAGGACAATCTAGGAGAAAAAAATTCTCCTATGCATACTACCCACAGGTGGTGGGTAACATTTGGCTCTAACTGGGACATGATCTCTCGGAAAGGTGCGCAACGCTACTCGAACGGGAGGTCATGAGAACACTAGCAATCTCTTGGTACCGCAAACCTGTTACCTACACATATCAAAGACCAAGTGCAAAGAGCAACATGTTTTTGTGGTGTGTTACGATCACCAATGCTTAGTATTAGGCCATAAAATCAATAGGAAATTAAAATGCAAATTTAATCAAAATGAAACTATTATAGCATGAGAGTATCATATGATGTTAGTTCTAATGTGAAAATCAGTATGCAATGCATCCTACCCTGACATGCATATGATACAACTAAGTGTAATCATAAAGCTAGTGCAACCAACGTATGATTAGATGAATATAAACATGCCTGCCTATATAATTACTCATGTAGCAAATCCCAAAGTGAATGTGGACACAATCCCATGGAGGATGATGCAGGTGGGAGGTGGGAAAATAAGATATTCATTCCATGTAGAAGGGAGCCCTAGAAAAGGGTACATAAGTCAATCTAGAAGTGCAGAGCTTCCCTTATAAGTAGAGGATGGAAGAATGAATAATCCAGCGAATCCGACACGATTCATATGGATTTGTGTCTGGACATCGTGACACGTCGTGTCCAATTGGGACACGATCAAATCCAGATCGTGTCCCGATCGAACACTACGTGTCACAATTTCCTGACACGAGTCCAACAAAACAGTGACCCGCGCGGCTTTTTAAGAGGGCTCTCCTCATTTCTTTTCGCACATTCACTCATTTACTTTGTTGTGAGTTTGTTGTGGGTTTGTTGTAGCAAGGAGCAAAGGGTGTGGGAGCATTTTCAAGGAGATTCAAGCAACAGGTAAGTGCATTTTCTCTCTAATATTTTTGCATTTTTATTACAGTAGTTTGCAAGTGAATTTCTTTTACAAATTTGTGCATTTTTTGTTCATTTTTTTTACAGTATTCATGGCTCAATCAAGGGCAATAGGGAAGGGGCCAAGTAAGGGGAAGAATGTACCCATTGGATATGCCCCTCCTCTCCCAATTTCATAAGAGTCTACTGCAAGAAATGTTGAGGGAAGACATCCTCCTCAACTGTAACATTGACAAATATCTGAAATATGTCACAAGAGAGCAAGGGCCAAGCAACAAGGTAAAGGGAGGAGGCAATGTGAATTGGAAATGTAGCTATTGCCACAATACTTTCACAAGCATATTTCCGTGTGAAAGGTCATTTGTTGGCTTTACCAGGTTGTGGGATTGGAGCTTGTACAAAAGTGTCGTTATCGAAGAGGAAATAAATGGAAAGAGAGTCCAATGTTCGTATGGCAAAAGTGGCTGCAAAATCAAAAAAAGCCAAGAATGATGACCCCCTTCCATTCTTGAAGAAAGGCAGCAACAAATTCCCATTTGAGAGTTCTAGTGGGGGACAAGCAGGAAAAAAAAAGGCAATTTCACTTGGTCCAATGAACAAGATTTTTCAGAAGGAAAAACGAGAAGAGTTTGATCTCACCATTGCCTTTTTTGTCTATCAAAACTTCATATCCTTCAATGTTGCACGTTCACCTCTATTTATTGACATGTGTCGAGCTAACTCAAGGGGCTCCATCAAAGTATGTGCCCCTTGGGTCAGAGAAGCTTAGAACCACATTGTAATGAAGGCAAAAAAAGAGGTGGAAAAAATGCTTGAGTCGATTAAAGCATCATAGCCAACATCTGGGGTTAGCATTGTTTCTTATGGATGGACAGATCCAGCATGACACCCACTCATCAACTTCATGGTGTATTGAATGGTCCAATTTTCTTGAAAGCGGTGAATGCACTTGGACAATACAAGGATGCACAATATATGGGTGAGTTGTTTATTAAAGTTATTGAAAATGTCGGTGTTGATTCTTGTGTGCAAATCATTACAGATAATGCACCTATTTACAACGTTGTTGGCATGATTGTGGAAGCTAAATATCCACAAGTGTTTTCGACACCTTGCATTGTTCATTCATTGAACTTAACACTGAAATCTATTGCTTCTGATGTGTTTTGGATTGGTAACATTATTGAGGATGCGCGACATATCCGTAACTTTCTACAAAACCATACAAATTCCCTCACTATCTACAAGGAGTACAACAATCTATCATTGTTGAAGATTGCGGATACACGGTTTGCCTCTTCATTCATCATGTTGAAGAGGTTGAGGCAGGTCAAGGCCGCTCTTGGGGCCATGGTTATTTCAGAGTTTTGGTCTTTTTGGAGAAAGACAGATCAGGTAGCCCCTAAAAGAGTGAAGGACACAGTGTTAGATGATGCTTGGTGGGAGAGGGTAGATCTAGTTATTCAGATCATGGGCCCTATCATTTCCTTGCTTTGATTTGCAGATACAGACAACCCATCCTAGGAGAGCTTTATGAGGGATGAGATTCCATGATTGAGTCTGTGAGGAGCATTATTTTATAGAGTGAGTGCCCCGAGTATGAGACATCATCAAAGGCCTTCTTCACCACTATACAAGATATTCTTGTCAGCAGATGGGACAAGAATTGCACACCTTTACATTGTTTGGCTCACTCACTGAACCCAAAATACTATAGACATGAGTGTTTGAATGGTGGACCTTCCTGCAGATTCCCTCCTCACATGGATGGTGAAATCTCAAAGGGCAGGAAAGATGCATTCAAGCGGGTTTTTCAGGATCAAGCATCCCTTGATGAGGTGGAGGATGCCTTTGCAGAGCTTTCCACTGTTACTGGTCGATTTGCAGGATATGATTTGATTAGAGACAAGGGGACTAAGAAGCCCTATTCTTGGTGGGCAAATCATAGGGCAACAAGCCCTCCTCTACAGCAGTTAGCCATGAGGCTCCTCTCTCAGGTGACTTCATCCTCTTGTTGCGAGAGGAATTGGAGCACATATGGGAATTTGTATAGTGTCAAGAAGAGCACACTTGAGCAATCCAGGGAAGAGAGAATGGTGTATGTGCACACCAACTTTCGTCTTATTTACAAGAAGAGGGATGAGTGGCTGAAGGGAAAGACAAAGATGTGGGATGTCTTTCCTGATGATATGGGTCTGGACAACAATGTTGAGTTGGCATTTGCCAACTTGGATCTCAATGATCCAGTGCTAGAGCCTATCAGATTTGATGATGGTGATACTGTAGAGGGGTCATCCTCCACACTAGCAGATGCAGAGATGACTTTGGATACAGAGGAGGAGGATGCAGCAGAGGAGAGCAGTGGTACTGGTGACCATGATGATCAAGACAGTGATGCTGATTTTGATGATGACTATGAGGATTGATGACTCATGAGTCATGAGCTACCTACTGCCTTGAGGCTTGTATACTTGTAGTTGTTTTGTATTTGCTATTTGATATTTCTATTTGCCATTGGCATTGCACTACCTATGTAACACATTTTGATTATGATGACTTAATGAGAAAACTACAGTTGTCAGTATCTTTATCTTACTATCTTGTCTTTCTCCTATTGGATCATTGATGAATTGAATATGTATTATGAATCATGATTTATCATTTATGTCACAATTGTATTTGTATGTACTATGTACTATGCATAATGTTACTTTGTAAACAATAAAACTTACATGTAGATGAAGATCTATGTTTGAAATCAATGAATTTGTATCATGAATGAGAACTACAATAAAATGGTTGCTTCATGGGTTGATCATAATGAAAAGGGGCAACCATCGTGTGCTCACCATCTTGAAAGGATGGCAAGGAAGAATCAACATACCTAGTAAACTTCTTATCCTCAAAACCATCCTGAGGAAGGGAAAAAGGTTCATCACTATTAGTGGTAGTGCAAGAAGGTTCTACGAAAGGGTCCACATATGACTCAACAACATTCCCAGGATCATGAGGAAAGACAAGGGTCCTATTGATATCTTCATCGGTGTCGTAGATAGGGTCCTTGTCAAAATGATAGCAATTCCTCCCCCATTTCCCTTCTTCAATATGTAAGTAATCATCAATATGAATATCCAAAGGGTCAATGGGGTCATCTTTGTCAAGGTTCTTAATATGTGCAACGTTGGGGAGGCAACTCTTAGAGAGGATGGGGCTACCTTTTCTCCCTGAGGGACTCCTTTCTTCATGATCCTCTTTATCACCTTCCTTGCCATTTTCATCTATATGCTTAGGATAGGGACCTTCCTTCTCTTCATTCTTTTGGGTAGTGCTAGGATTACTTTCCTTGCTTTGACACCCATCCCACTTTTCCATGAAAATGTCCTCAAATTGATCAAAGAGAGAGATGCTTCTTGGAGGTAATCTACTATACCAATCCCAAGCCTTTCCCTTAAGCTTTAATGAAAATAGGATCATGACAACATCATCTACAACTAGTTGGTCCATGACAATTTCATTATAAAATCTTAGAGTAATCTCCCATACAAATTCATCCATATGCTTTTGGGGACTAGAGGAATTACTTCCATCAACTTTGGGCAACCACTGTTGATGCTTGTTGAGCAACTCATAGATGGGATCAGGGAATAGATCAAAGCTCAGTGGTTTGAATGAAGTAGACTTACGATAATCCCTGGAATTTTGAATTCCCTTCTCATGGCATTTGTCAGAGTCTTTTTTGTTTTCGAGGATGATAAGATTTTGCCCAATTTGACATTGTTCTATGTATGGCATACCAACCATAAGAGGAGTCGCCAGGGTGAATTTGATGCTTGCTTCACCCTACAAGCATGACATTGAAATTCAATTAAGAACTAGGGCTTCGTTCTTCCAATGGATTCACCAAAAGATATATCAATAATGTCGTAAGGGAAACAAGACACATGTGTCGTGTCCCCGACAACGACACCAAAATGTTACCTCTCAAACTAGCAAAGGGTCCTAGGAGGGGATCCTATAGAGAAAGTACCAGGTCAATGGGAAACAATGGAACGATAGCCAACTATCACTTCAACTAAGGCTCTCGATATGAGGAATCACGGGAATGAATAGGTCAATGAAAGGATGTAGGGTGATTTTCAAGGCCCATTCACACGAGAGACTCAATAATATGGTTTTCTTGCTTGAGAAGCAAGGTGATAGGCTATCTAGGAAAGGCTAGGAGGACCCTTGAGGCTAGGGTTTGGGAGTATATATTGTTAAGAGGTTTCCTAGACACGAAAATCCCCGTGGAGAATTGGTCTTTATGTGATCTTTGTGGAATTAGAGTTGCAATGTTGCGAGACCAAACGGGACCAAGTGGAGCTAGAATTAGGTCAAGGGTGTGGAGTTGACTAGCCAAGGAGGGGCTTGACCTAATTATGGAAGAGAAGAGGACCAAATGACAAATCTTCTTTTGAGAATTGAATGCAAGGGTCCAAATGAGAACACTAGCGAGGAAAATCTAGGGACGAAAATAATCATTGAGCTAGGGCTTGCTATATATCAAGATCCCACAATCGAAATTTCTTAAAATTTGGAGGGCCTCTAGATAAAACCCTAACGCAGTTATGGACAAGAGATCGAACCTTTTTTATGGCTACAATGGAAAAAAATTGATGCCCTAGGTGACCTATGGAGGCTAGGCCTAGAAAGAGAAGGAGAGGTGAAAGAAATATTCTTTAAAAATGATCACCTATGGAAGGATTAGTGCCTTATCCTTTGGGAGAGATGGAGTCAAAGAGAATTTGTTGTTTGGAAAGTATTTACCCAATCAAGGAAGCCTTCAAGCAACTTCACATGGCATTAGGGCACGAGAGCAACTGATTAAGATCTTTATACTTCGATATGCAATAATTGATGACTTATCAAGATATATTCATCAACAATAATCTCTAGGAACATTCATCCATTCATACATGGCCCATGCAACGCAACAAAATATCAAAATTTCCACAATTTTGCATAGAAAAGTAGTTAAATTTCAGACTTGTCGAGTGAAAAATCCCAACATTTCATGTGACAAAGTAAATAACAAGGATAAGCATTAAAAGGATCACTTACATGTACAAATGATTATATCCAATCATCAAATTATGCCAATAATGAAGCTTCAAGATCAAGAAGATAGAATCCATACATCGAAATTCATCCATGAAACCAAACTCGTCCTTCAAACAGGAATGCAAAATTCTCAAGTAGCTACTAAAACCAAATCCAAGTGATGATGAGAGAGTGAATCACCTCTCATCTATTTATACAATCTCTAATGAGTTCGATTTGCCTAATTTCCCTAATTGAGCCCCAAATAATAAAATAATGTGCAATAATAACATCCCTTGGTGACAAGCCCACCAAGATAGCTCAATAACATAAGAATAAGCCTCTCAAGAGGCTAGAATGACCAATAAAATGTGTCGTTGGGCCATTGAGAAGGCCTAATGAAGTCCAAAGTGTGACATGATGTGAGAATGCACTCCAAACATAGTGGACAAAGGGTTGGGCCCTTGGTTTCCGAGTAAGTCACTGTGGTGCTCCCAATTGGGCGTGGGGGCACAAGGACATCCTCATGGGTCTCCAAGTGGATCGAAAATGCTTGTAAACCATCTGTAAGGGCTAGGATGATGACATCAACCCTCCCTTTGTCTCCTACAATGAGACACATCCTCATCTGGACCTTGGAACATCTGCCAAGTGTAAGGTGCAAGTGTGGAGTCGGTGGGGCATGGTGAACCATGTGCATCATCCTCATCCAAAAGGTGGAACATGAGCAATCAATGAGCGATGTTGGGGATACATGAAGTAATCTCTATTATGGTGGAGGCCCATGGCTCTCAACGCTAACCTTCCAAGTGCCAATGTGGCCCTCTGGAGGGTTAGACCCCGTAAGGGAGACCAAGCCCTAAATGGAGACCCACCTACAATCCTGCATAAGATCCAATATGTCCCCTTTCCCTCCAATACAACATATCATTAGAATAATCAAGTAAAAGAGCTTACAAATCATGGAATCAATGGGGCACTTTATGGTGGCCTGCCTTTCCATAGTGGGCTTTGGCGTGTACAAGTGTCTCCAAGCTCAAAAATGGGGTTACCCAAGGACCCTATTAGGTGGTTTCAACCTTTAAAGGGAGTGACATGTCCATGGTACGTCCATCAGGTGGTAGGTAGCAAACGATATAGTGGTGGAACGGAGTGGGGATCAAGGGAATGATCCAAGCCACATGCCATGGTACAAGGGTAGCTATAATAAGGGAAGCCCATACCTGGGTATATGAGTGTAGGAGGGAGCAAATCGTGGTACATGAGTTACCCCGACATTTGTTTTACCACCCTTCTTCATATGCCTTTTGCTTTTGATTGATTCTTCTTCATAATTGCTCGGGGCTCTAGGGGATGAGAGCATGATGTGCAGGATATAACAATAGGTACCCCCTTTAAAGGTGGGGCATTCCATTGCCCACTAGGGGCTGGAACAATCATGGTTTCCTTTATGTGTAGGGGGCTCATCTAGGGCCCATAGGAACCAGGGTGATGGCCATAGCTAAGTGGTAGAGTTCAAGTTTGGCTTTTTCCCATGTGCTAAATTTGTATGTCCCGGCCAATGTTACTAGACTCAGAATCAGCGAGGCAAAAGAGCGAAGAGTTTTAATTAGATCGGGAAAAAATCGGCAAAAAAGGGGGGAAAATCAGTGAATTCAATAAATAAAAATATACACATATTGAATTTAAAAAAAAAACATTTTTTGTTAATATTTAGTAAATCCATGTCCAAACAATACATAATATCAATAGATGTCCAAAATATCATGAATGAATAAGTCTCTCACATATGTTATGAGTCCAAACATGATCCAAAGTACTAAGTCTTGACTCCTAACCAGTGACTACATAGAACCAGAAGCATATGCTTCTAAAAGTTCACAAAAAACTACATATTAATCAGAAAAAAATCAATAACTACGAGTCTAAGACTCTTAAGAGTGAGAACTAGAAGCGATTCATCCCACTCCTTTGCTTGCTTGACTCTCAAAGTTCTCCAAGTCATATTGGCTTAAAAGAGGAGCCTCCTCTAATTGGACCCATTCTGCCGCAATTGTAGTTTTCAAATGTATCTCTTCAAGGTTGATTGGTGAATGATCCAAACCTATCATCATCATGAGACATTGAAATGTGAATTAAAGTTTGACTTTGAAATTTAAAGTGCCAATTAGATTATGAAACCTTCAAATTCAAGCTCCCACCTAGTATTTTCTTGTTGCGAAGTCGTAGATTGTAATGGACAAATACAAGGTCATTTAAGTGTTTTTGTGTCAATCGGTTGCGCTTCTTAGAATATATTTTCTCAAACATGCTCCAGTTGCGCTCACACCCTAAAGCACTGCATGCTTGGTTTAAGATTCAAATGGCGAAGCTCTTCAAATCTGGTGTATCACTACCAAAGTTTTGCCACCAAAGACCTAGCAAGTGGCAAGGGTTTGTGAGTAGAAGTACTAAATACTAAATAGTAAAAGCTTAAAAAGACAACAAAATTTAATAAAACATTTAACATACAAAATAAAATTTAACAAATTTAATGAATTGATGAAGCCTTCCAGCCTCAAAGGGTACTTGGAAACATCTTAGACCTTTCTCATATAACACTAGTATAGGCAAACAATTTAGTTGGTGCCCTATAATCTTGTAGTTGGGAAAAGAAACGACTTTGAAATTCTAGATCAGGGGAGCACCTTCCATGCATGTCATAAGTCCTCTACCAACCTCCCCATCCTCATTAAATTTGCTCTTATCATAAAAATATTGTGCGTTTAAGAAGTACCCAATAGCATGTAAGGGGGAATGCAATTGCCTTTCCCAACATTCATCAATAATGTCCCAAAGAGGCATATACTTTGCCTCCTTGTCCCCATATCTTCTTTTGATGGCCTTCTTTGCGAGATCCATTGCCTCATAAATGTAACCCATAGCAAGTTTGTCACCATCAACCATCCTAAAAGTTCAAGGTTTCAAATTTAAAGAAATATGAAACATTGAAAATTAAAAGAAGCTTGAAATGAAATTTTAAAAATGAAAAAGTTAAAAGACTTGAAGTACTTGAGAACTCTAACAAGCAACTCCATCACAACAATAATCTCTTCGGCATCTTTCCAGGCACTGTCATTAAACACAAGTGCAACAATTTCAATGCCTTCAAGAACCTTGGAATGTTTAGATGCCATCCACTCAAGTCCCAAGAACATCCTCTTCAGATTTATCTTTTGCTCAACCACAAATTGCAAAGATATGAAATTTGTTGCAAATCTAGTCACTGCAGGTCAAACAATTTCTTTACCTTCAGTGTATTTTCTCATGGTGTTTAGGACAATTGTGTGGTTGTATAGGCATTTGGTTATGGATTTTGCCTTCTCCACAACCTCATGTATCCAATGAAGCTTACCAATGTCCTCAAGCATTAAATCTATGCAATGGACAGCACAAGAGGTCCAAAAAATAGTGGGGTGCCTAATCTCAAAAAGTCTACCAACAACCATATAATTAGTTGCATTGTCGGTGACAATTTGTACAACATGTTCTTCTCCCACTTCTTGAACGACTTCCTCCATCATTTCACAAATAAGTTGGGCAGTCTTAACTTTGTCTGAGGCATCCACTGATTTGAGAAACATTGTGCCTGTTGGACAAGATACAAGGAAATGTATTAAAGTTCTGTTCCTTTGATCTGTCCATCCATCACTCATAATGGTGCACCCTATTTCTACCCAAGATGAACGAAGCTCAAATAGCACAAGCATGTCATCTTCAACACTCTCTAACAACAAATTTGTCCTAAGGCTCTCTCATGAAGGGGCTTTGAACCCTGCACCTGCAACAGCAACAATAACTGCATCAATCATAGCTTGCCAATAATGACTTTTGGCACAATGGAAAGGTATGTCAAAATAGTAGCAAAAGTTAGCAATGGCCTTCCTTGCCTGACTATAGATATTTTCTTTCCAACCAGTGGCATCCAAGGTAGGTTGGGAATTGGGTTTTGTGCGGGGAGCAAAAAAGGTGTTTATGTTTCCACCTCCAGTGTTGAATGCATGAGGATTCATTTGGCCTTGAGTTTGCCTTGAACTTGGAGGCATGTGTGGGAAACTTGGGAACAACATAGATTTAACAGAGGGAGATGACAAGGGAGTAATGGAAGAAAAACTGTCAACTCCAGGAGTTCCTATTTCATTATTTTGCATTGCTTGATTGGCATTATGCTGACGCGACATATCAATGGCCAAGGTTGCTTGGTGTTTGACATTTTTGTCAACCTTGTCGCAGAGAGCTATATCATGGCCAGGTAACTGTGCAAGGTGGAACTTGGATCTATAAATGCCTCCACTACATTTCGCTTTGCAAAATTTACAAAGGAGCTTGGGGTCTCCGGGAATCTTGTCATAATAAGCCCAAGCAAAGTCCTTCTCCCTCGACATTGTTGTTGTTTTGGACTTGTGTTTAAATTGTGGCTTATGTTAAGAATCAAGATTTGAAGTTGTGGCTTTTGTTTAATTTGTTGCTCCTGTAAAACAATAAAAGACAAAAAAATATCCGAAATCAATCTAAATATTTGATGCAATCAGAAATATCAATGGAAGATGAGCGTTGTAGCCTCTAACCATTTATACATATTGAATCAATGTGCTACTATGATAATTCTTTAAAGGTTTGACCTGGAGTCCACGTTTGTGGTGGATAACTAGGTAGAAGAGACTAGATTTTGCTAAGCTATTGACACTTCCACAAAACCAATGCAAAGAGATAAAATTGCATCAACATTGGGTGGACTCTGGATGCACCTAGAATAAGGATTAACAATTTAACATGCATCCACAGATGTATTAGATGGGTGCTACAGCCTCTAACGGTTAACCAATTATCTCAGGTCTACATTGAATTAATCTGCTACCATGATGGGCTTTAGCTTTTTCTTCACACAGGATTCTTCTAGATATTGTCTATGTGAAGAGCATCCTCGTCATACCTTCATAAAAAGGTATGCCAGTACTATGTTTTACACCCTGAAATGTCTATATTTATGTATTTTAGATTGTAATCCTTTTCAACCTATTGTGTTTGCAAATTTTTTAAGAAAAAAGCAGGAGCATAGCAGAATGTGCATCAGCGCGAATGTATACCCAAGTTTTACACTCTTAAGTTTACATTCTTGGGTTTACCATTTACTTATTAAGACTTAAGAGTCAAGACTCAAGGGTGTAAAACATTCGCGGTGATGGGAACGGCATTGAGGATTAAGAAAAAAGCATGAGCACAGCAGAATGTGCATCGACGCGAATGTAGTCAAATGTTGAAAGTAATATGTAAACAATGAACATTAATGATTACCGAGCATTACCGTGTCCCAACCATAGCGAAACAGTCCCTACGTTGTCGATGTCGATTACCACAGTGAAACGGAAAATCGATTTCAGACTAGCACAGCCACCAGCTCTTGTAATAAAACAACGATGTCGATTACGGTTTACCACAGCGAAATGGACCACAGCGACATCGATTACGATTTACCACAGCGATGTCGATTACAGTTTACCACAGCAAAATGGATAGCGATGCCGATTACCACAGCGATGCAATGTCGATTACCACAGGGATGACCGCAACTGCAACAAAGATGAGTGAAATAGAGAGTTGGAAACCGCATCCACCAGCATCTCGTAATAGAATGGTAAACCACAACGAAGGTCGAACGGCAAAGGCGTATTGTGAAATCCAAGCAGCAGACTCCAACGGGCGAATCGAGGTCTCATTAACCTAAAAATTGGCCAAGTCAATCGCTTAAGTCGAGGAAATCGCGTCGGATCGCTAAGTCGGGAGTCAAACTCGTGTTGACCAAGAGTCAAACTCGGTAGTCGCGAGTTTGACTCGCGCAGAGCCAACTCTGCTTTTTTAGCAGCCGACCCAACTATCACTCGCGATTAATTGCTAAAGTCGTCAGTTCCTGTTTCACTAGTCCCAGCCATCTTTTGCATTATGTGGTACATTTCCTGTTGAGAGTGGCCAAATTGTGCTTTTTCCTTTCTTTTTAGGTGCATCAACCTTTGGGGCATCATTCCAGGCCCGACCCAAGGTGTGGACAAGGGGAGGGGGAGGCTAAACCTATGTGGACCCTGTGAACACACGTGGACCCGGATGGGAAAATGATGAATAGGGTTAGAATGAGCGAAAGGGAGTGATGTATATGGTGTCGGGAAGCAGGACCACATTACCAAAATCAAGATTTCCTATGTAGTGCCAACCCTTAAGCTAACGGCCAGTAAAGAAGATCCCACAGGACTAAGATACAAGGCTAACCACCAAATCGAGCAAAGGAGACAAGAATATAGACCTAGCCCACTCTTTCCATTGAATCCCCCCATCAATCCATGCCCAAAGGTCTCCATGAAAGGTAAGGAAAATTACTCAACTATACTAATGAAAATCCATACCTTCGGGGTCAAGAGGCCCACCTTCAAACATATGATCATAACAGATGGGCGAGGGACCACATGGCTAGCTTAGGTGGTGGAGATAATGGCACATCAAGCTATTTGGTGGCTACAAGGGGCTGCTAGCTACTGGCTCAAGACCATCTAGGAGAAAAATTTAAACCTATGCATACTACCCACAAGTGGTGGGTAACAAGACCCATTTGGAGCCCACAAAGCCCAAACAGGGATTTGGAGATGTTTTGCAACATAAGGAGGGCATGACCCTCTTCATCATAATTTTTGAGTCCCTCTCCCACATTTTTAGCACAAGAGGCCTCAACACTGCCCCTCTAGGCCTCCACACATGGATCACGTCAGCCTTGCGTTGGCTGAGGAGGAGAATTTAAGTCAAATTTTAAAGTTATCATGGTTGGCTTGTAACCATGGGTGGATTACTAAGCATATTAGGCATATGGAGGGGCTTTGTCACTTAAATTTGAACTCATTACTCTTGTATAAATAGGAGAGACCTAGTTTCATTCTAAATCATCAACTCTTGGATTTTCAGCCTCACTGGAAAATTCGGACCCGCAATTTGTCGAGAGTTTCGGAGATTTATGGATGGATTTTGATGTTTGGATAACTGTCTCATTTTTGGAGCTTCTAATTAGCATTGTTATGGATGGATATCTTCTCCACAATCTTGTAAGTGCTATTTAATGATGAATTTCTGAATTTTACTAATTTCTAATGCATGGAATAATGTCTCATGGTTATTATTGTGCCCTAGTTATTGAACATTATTTGAAATTGTAACTACTGGGAATTTTTGCATGTATTACTCAATTGATAGTGAATGAATGAATGTTCCTAGGGGATAATTGCATGTACATCCTTGAAACTCTATTAACAAGTGTCAACGAAGAATAAATATCTAAAGGGATAGCGAAGCTACTTCCATTAGGGGACTTAGGGTATGGTGACAGTGGGCCTCTGTCCCAAGTGTTTTCATGCCCTCTAGCTTTTGCCTCTTTATAAGGCCTGCTAGTTTGTGCAGTAACACATTCTATCTTGTAAGTATGTGTTGGATTTGATAAATTTGTATTCTTACATCTAATGTATGGAATGATTTGTTATCTAGGGTTTCTATTGTCCTAGTTATTGTTTAAGATCAATGTATAGAATCTAGATGATAGCATTGTATGCATTACTCACTAGTAGAATGTGAATGGCAATCCCCTTGGTATATCTCTAAACTAGCTCTCTCAAGTGACTTTGTTCCCTCATAAAAGCAGTGTTGCACGAAGCGGGAGCGAAGCGGAAGCGCGAAGCGGAAGCGCGAAGCGCGGAAGCGTCATTTTCCAAAAATCTAGGGAGCGAAGCGTCCGCGGAAGCGTCTGCTATATATATATATTTTTATATATTTTTTTGCATTTATACTCAAAACAAACATCCCAAATACCAAATTAATTGTAGAAGACATGAAAACATGCATATTTTTGCATAAATCAAGATAGATATGGCATCCATGATTCCATTGTAGTTACTAGTATGTACAACAATCATCTATATTCTAGCTATTACAAACATACATCAAATTTTTAAGCATATTATAAAACATAAAACATTTAAGCATATTATGATTTATCTAGCAAGTGAGCAACTGTCAACATTTGTCATGTCCAAAATTCAAATAATAATGTTTACAAAATATGTCACTTGGTCACCGCCAAGCCAAAAAGGTTCAAAATTCAAATTCACAAGTCTACAAGTCTAATGAGTAATCTATAGACTATGACAAAAAGAAGTAGATTGTGAATATATCTACTAATCTCTCCTCCTTCCACCACGAATAGAACGTGATGGCGTGCCTCCACGTGGTGGCAATGAAGAAGATGGTCCCTGTGTAAGTCGTGGCACTGGAACTGATGAAGAAGAACCCCCTGCTGTTGGTGTTGAACCATGGAACCTAGGACCAGATGGGGGTGGGGGTGGTGGCATATCAACACGGTCATCATCATCCTAGAATCGCTCAAAAAATTCATGCAAAAAAAAAAAACACTAGTTAACAAAAAAATTAAAAACATGAATTAGAGAAATGCTTTATAAGGGAAAATTGGAAAATTCATACGGTATACCATAATGGACATACCAGGAGAGCATCCTCTAATTGCTCTAGTTGCAACACTCCATCCTCCAAATTGGGCTCCTCTGGATGCTTGTCCCAAATCAACAAGTCTTTATTAGACTTTGCATCTTCACAGTAATGGGACAACAATCGCAAGTTGTAATGAACATAAACCAAGCTCTCTGCCCGGTCTAAACTCAACCTGTTCCTTTTAACACTGTGGATGAAAGAATAAGAGCTCCAACACCTCTCTGCAGAAGAAGTGTTTACCACCTGTGATAGCACCCGCAATGCCAAACTCTGTAGAACTGGAGTAGGCCCTCCATGCATGTTCCACCACTCAAGAGCAGAAAAATGCTCTCGATCTTCAATTGAATGCATGCTCCCAAATGGACCAGTGTTGAGCGTATAGTTGCTCAGCTGTCTCCGTACCAATGCAGCCTCCTCATTATCAGGGATTAATCTACTCAATGCAGCCATATATTTTTCGTGAACCTCTTTATCTTGGTGTGGTTTTTTCCTGCTTCCCCCCCCAGGTGCTGGTTTTGAAAGCCATGATGGATGATAGTACCTAGGTGTCAAAACATATGCTAATGCATGCAATGGAACATTTAGCATATCCCATCGCTTTTCCACCTCTTCACGAATATAATTGTACAAGGTGGTATCTCTAGGCTCAACAATGTCTTTAATCTGCCCCAACATGCTATCCATTTGCTCATACACCTCCCCAATTACTGGTCGATCTGAATCTGCAAACTTGATCATGTAATAAATTGGTTTGGTGAATTGCAAAACATATTTAACCTGTGACCAAAAGTAAGTGTCAAGAACAGTGTCCTTGACTACATCTGCAGTAGCACCATCTGTACACTGGTTAATTTCATCCCATGTTTCAGCACACACCAGATTAGTTAAAGCTTGTCTCACCCTCACTAGCCGCCTAAAGGTGAGGTAATAACTAGCAAATCTTGTCTTTGCAATTTTAAGCAATTGCAACTTGGAGTAAGTGCCATAGAAGTAGTTTACCCTTGTATGCCCTGTGATGAATTTAATGAGCTGCTTCCCTTTCCTGTAAACCTCAGCAATCCACCCACATTCTTTGTGTTTCACAATATCATGCATCAAAAGGTTCAATGTGTGAACCAGGCACCCAGACCAAAAGATGTGTGGATGAGTACGCTCAATAATTTTTCCTGCTGCCTTACAATTTGCTGCATTATCTGTGATCACTTGAACCACATTATTCGGACCAACATCTTTGATTGATTTCAATAGGAGATCTGCAATGTTTTGTGCAGTTGCACTGATGGAGGAGGAGTCATGACATGCAATAAATACTGCACCCTTAGAAGAAACACCAAGAACATTTATCAAATGTTGGTTTCTAATATTTGTCCACCCATCTGATACAATGGATACCCCATAATCCACCCACTCATGTGTAAAACGTGTCAAAGCTCTTTGAACCTTAGCTTTTTCTCTTTCTAATAACACTGTTCTAGCTTTCTCATAGTTGGGGGCCTTGTATCCTTTTGGGGCTTCATTGATGGCCTTTACCATGTCATGCCAATAGGGAGAGCGAAGCACATTGAATGGTACACCGCAAGCACAAAGAAAACGGACTACCTTTCCATCCACATCATCCCTCCCAGCAACATTAAGGAAATCCCCTATTGTTTTTCTACCTCCAGAGGTTGCAGAAGTACCATAAGGAGATGGGCAACTACCAAATTTAGAGGTTGCACTTGATTCTGAATGAGTTTTTTGTTTCTTGTTTTTTTGTTGTGCAGCCATCTCTATTTTGATGTATTTTTGTCTTTGTTCACTTGAAATTTTTGTGCAAATGGCTACCCCCACAGAACCCTTTTTTTCATCACTCTCTAGCACCCCACAAAGATGCCTCCTCAGACGGGTATATGAACCCGTATATGGTTTTCCTCCATGACAATCATGAGGGCACATCCATTTGTAAGATCCACCACCCTTTCCCCCTTCAAGTTTGGTCACAAAGGTCCACAAGGGATTTGATGTACCTTTCCCATCTTGTGCTTCAGTGTCCTCTTCAAGTTCATCCCCTTCCTCTTCAAACCCTTCCTCCTCATCATACATTGGGTCACTACTATTAGGAGTCCCAAGTTCATCCCCTTCCTCTTCCCCTCTATTCCTCACCCTTGCCATCATTAAAACCAAGAGTGGAATGATACATAGAAGCCAAAAGAACACCATCTTGGAATATGGATATAGGTGGTGGACAACCTGTAAATAAAGGAGCAAGTAGAAACAATGGGAAAGAGTAGGAGAGGGAGGAGAAAAATACAATTTTTTTTTCAAAAAAACAAGGGAGTTTGGGGTTTGAACTTACCTCTTTAGCTCTTGTAGATGAAGTCCTCCAAGCTCTTGCTCCAAGCTCCTCCTCCTTCTCCTAGCTCCTCCTTCTTCACTCCTCCAAGCTCTCCTCTCTTCTCCTCTCCTTTCCTCTCTTCTCTTCTCCTCTCCTCTCTTCTCTTCTCCAACTCTCATAAACTCAAAGTGAGAAAATGAGAAGAGAATGGGGGCTTTATTCTTTTCTAAACTCACCCTAAAGTGACCCTAACCCACCCCTAACCCACCCCCTCATGCTTAGTTAAGTTAGATATTAAATGAAATTAAAAAAAAAATTTGAACTGCGCGGGTTGCGTTCGGGTTGCGCCCGGGTGGCGTGCGGGTGGCGTGCGCTTCCGGGCAGGTTGCGTGGCGCCACCCCATGCCCGAACCGCATGCCGAAGCGCGATTCCGGGGTGGCGCAACCTGTTTTGGCAGGAATCGTTAAAAAAAATCGGAACCGCGCAACCTTGAAAACGGAACCGCGATTCCTCTGTGGATTCCGGAACGCAACCGCTCGGGGCGCGGTTCCGGGTTTGGATCCTCCGGGGGGGGGGCGATTCCGGTAACATTGCATAAAAGTAATAGTTAGGGTCTTGAAAGCTAGAACTTCATTATTCCCTTACTCCTTACCAAGACATAGCATATTTTTCGCTCCCATAGACTCCATCATCCCAAGGACTAGACACTGACCTTGTCACTTTGCTGATCATCCACCAAATTTACCACAGATCTACCTTTCTCTCTCCCTCACCATCGGCCATTAGATTCGAGAGAAGTTGACCCCATTGGCTTCATCTTCGGCTTGCCCCCTCCCTTCTTTGGATTTGAACAGTGTAGCAGCAAACATACTTCGCATTTCTCATTTTTGGTCATCTCATATGACTTTATACATTCTCTATCTGTACTTTTATTTCACGTTAGCCCTATTTTAGTCATATATTAGTCTTATAGCTTTGGAGTCACAATGTAGTTGCATTTGCACTCCCACATGTCTTGTATTTACACCAGATGTTTCTTTTAGTCCCATTGACCTAATTTTTTGGTCACCCGACGACATTAATAAAGTGATCTTATCTTATCTTATCTCTTAATCTAATTTTCAGCCCCTTGAAGTCACACCGCTAGCTAGGGCTAGGGCATGAGTTGGGCTAGTGTTGAAGTTTTGGCTTCCGGAAGGATTCAACATTGGAAGGAAAGTTGGTTGCCTCAAAATTAACCCCTTTTAGTGGCCAATCCATCCATTTCAAGGCTAAATTCTTTTGCCCTAGTAGATCTTGCCCTAAAATAACCTTAGTTTGCCCTAGGCTTCAACTTGGGGCTTGTTGAAGGCTTCTTGTTCCATTGGTTGCTGATATTCATTGTTTGGAAGCCTTTTCTTGGCCTCTTGACTCTAGGTTAATCCATTTGGCTTGCTATCTCTCAAGCCCTAGATCATTTGTGCCCTAAATAGGCCTTATTAGATGATGTGAATGTTGATTTCTGGTAGCATCGAATGTGCTCTAAGCCTCAAAATTTGCAGAGAGGCTTGGACACATGTATTCCAAAATACCCAGAAATCGTTTTGGGAAATTCCACCCGAAGAAGGTTTTATTAAAATAATTAATTATTGTTAATGGAGGCGTAAGTCTAAACTTAGGAAATTAAAATAATTAAAGGGTATTAATCAAACTGGGGGTGAAACTTCTAGAAGAAGCCGAGGATCAAGCCAAAATGCTCTAAGCCATTGATTAGAATTTACTCTGGGTTGTTGGTTGTCAATGAGAAGATTATAAGAAGAGGCTTGATGGGAATTTGGAAAACACGTTGAGTAAGGGATCAAGAGATCGATTTCTAAAGAGATCAACGCAGCAGTTGTCAGAGAAGTGATCAAGGTGATTTCTGGCAGTGAGGGGCCGAGATAGTTTCCGGTTGGAGAGTTTCTTGATCTGGGGATACATCGCAAAGAAGGCAAAGAGAGATCCAGAAGAGGCAGCGCAGAGCCACACTGGGCAGCATAGGGCCACGCAAAGGTAGCGCAGAGCCTAAGAGGAGATCCGAAATTTGCTGGAGAATCAAATTCCAAAGCCAGAAGCCGGGGTGTGAGACTAGGAGAGCAGAGAGTCGAAGTTCCAGAGGCAAATCGATCAACCAAAGGAGTGACACAGTCCCCAGAAGATGTGACATAGAGCAGCGCAGTGATTGCGCAAAAACTGCGTAAAGGCAGTTAGGGGCTAGTCATTCAATGGTTGGATCAGTGCTGGATCGCCAGTGATAGTGTGAGGTATATCTCACTCATCTCTTTGTCAGTCAGATTCTCTGTATTGGATAGCCAGCAAGGCATCCAAAGATTGTATTCAGAAATTACTGCTTAATAATACAAACCCTCAGCTGCTGCACCAATTTTCTCACATTGGGTTTTTACGAGGACAATGGTCCAAAAATAATGGTGTCACTTGTGTGTTATTTCTTTCTTGCTTAGATTCTTGTTTCCGCATATTAATTTAATTAGTGGAGGTTGCAATGTATTAGTTTCAATATCTAATATAGAACACAGTAAATAATTTGCTCATTTATTTGACAAATAGAAGAAACTTAATCAGTTGTTGTAGTAGAAATTTGAGTCTTCCAGATTTTCACATGGTATCAGAGCACAGGTGAAGTAAGGGAGTAGACCGGAAGAGCCGGCGTTGAATCGAAGTAGGGAGATTGAAGTGTTGCATAGGTAGTAGATCGAATCCCTAGAGGGTTGCGCAATCCAAGCCAGGAGGGGAAGATTTTTGTGTAAGATCTCTCTCAGTGAGTCGACAGAGAGGTAAGATTTCCAGATCGAATTTTGTCAGTTGCAGAGGGAGCAGCGCAACAGAAGCTTCAGCTCAGAGCAGTTTCTAGTGAGACGCAGTTTTTTGTAGCAGTTGTTGGGACAGAAAAACATCAGAAGAGAGAAGGAGACACTATTTTGAGGGAATTCTTCCTCAAAAGACTTCCAACCAAGAAGTATGAATTCTCGTTTGCAGAGCAGCAGTCGAGAAGAGCAGATCTACTAACTCCAACAGGGAGTGCATAGACAAGCCCAATAGCAATGCAGAGGAGAGAGGAGGCAGTTCAACATTTTGTTGGCAAAGATGGCAGCTAATAGGGTGAGAGATCAAGATCAGTTGGATGGAGCATCCAACTATGTGATCTGGAAGGCTAGGATCCCATGCCTTCTGGATGAGCACGATCTCAAGATGTACGTCGATAGTGTGGTAGTTGTACCTGATGATGCAGATCCATTCAAAAGGTACAAGGATGAGATGGCATAGGCCAAGCAGTTGATCCTCGATGGAGTGAGGGATCACGTTGTATGTCACATTGCTGGCAAAGGAATAGCCAAAGACATGTGGGATGCCTTGGCTACACTATATCAAGGATCTTCCGAGCAGTGGAAGATGTACTTGGAGGAGAAGCTGAGATCAGCTAGGATGGAGAAAAGGAAACGCATTGATTCGTTCCTATCAAAGCTTCAAGAAGTCCGAGATCAATTGACAGTTGTAGGATCAACACCTCAACCAACAGAGATGGTGAGGTTGGCCCTGAATTCAGTGTCAGAAGAATGGCAAGTGTTTGTCCAACATATCCTGGGCAAAGAGAAATTGTCAGATTGGGAAGGAATGTGGACCGCTCTTCAACAAGAAGAGATGAGGCAAGACTTAGTCCAGTGCAAACTTGATGGCAGTAGCAATAATGGGACGAAGCCCAAGGATGAGGAAGAGAATGCAGCACTTGTATCAAAGGGGCAGCAGGAGCAGCGAAGAAAGAAGAAGGATGTCTCCAAGATCAAATGTTTCAGGTGTGGTGAACTGGGTCACTACGCTACACAGTGTCCTCTCAAGAAGAAAGACAAGGACAAGAAACATGATCCGCAGGCTGCAGCCGCAAAGATCGAGGAAGAGGAGTTTGCCATGATTGCCCAGATACCTCCAGGGGAGAGGTGGGGTGATCTATTACTATAGTTCGAAATAACTACAGATGGGCAGAATCTTTGAGGAGTCCACCTCTTGGATCAATACCTTGCTACAGGAGCCCATATCAAAAGTAGCAAGATGGACTGGGTTAGTTGGTGCAGAGGAGTGTTGGAGTGAGAGTTGCAGTAGCTAGGATTTGAGCAACGCAAAGATAGTGTTGGCAGCAATGCAATTAGCACAGAGCAGAGTCAGCAATAGCGCAGTGGCTTCAGTGACAGCGTAG
Organism: Pinus tabuliformis; assembly: GCA_031772625.1. Lineage (NCBI taxonomy): Eukaryota > Viridiplantae > Streptophyta > Pinopsida > Pinales > Pinaceae > Pinus > Pinus tabuliformis. The sequence goes on from CM062805.1 coordinate 293,634,247, forward strand.
AGACTAGCAGCGATCAAAGCTCCAGCAACAAATGCATCATATTGAACAATTGTTCAATAATTTTGGATGCTTTTCCGTTGTTGATGTAGTAGAAATAGCAATTGGAGAAAGTTGTAGTGCAGATGCAGCGTTCGCAGTGGCAGAGCCAATAGCAGCACAGATGCGGCATTTACAAGGGCTGCAGTACAAATACAATGTTGGTAGTGGCAAGGTCAGCAGCGGTACAGATGCAGCATTTGCGCAGTAGTTGGTGGGAAGTGATGTCAGACATCAGTAGCGCAGAGGGAAATGTTACAAAGAAGGGTGATGCTTCAGCAGGTTGCATTACTAGAGCACATTCTTCTCTAAGAGGCAGTGTTGATTTCTAGTAGCATCGGATGTGCTCTAAGCCTCAAAATTTTCAAGGAGGCTTGGACAAATGTATTCCAGAATACCCAAAAATCATTTTAGAAAATTCCACCTAGAGAAGGTTTTATTAAAATAATTAATTATTTTTAATAGAAGCCTAAGTCTAAACTTAGGAAATTAAAATAATTAAAGGGTATTAATCAAACTGGGGGTAAAACTTCTAGAAGAAGATGAGGATCAAGCCAAAATGATCTAAGCCATTGATTAGAATCTAATCTGGGCCGTTGGTTCTCAACGAGAAGATTATAAGAAGAGGCTTGATGGGCATTTGGAAAACACATCGAGTAAGAGATCAAGAGATCGATTTCTGAAGAGAGCAACACAGCAGTTGTCGGAGAAGTGATCGAGGTGATTTCTTGCAGTGAGGGGTAGAGATAGTTTCCAGTTGGAGAGTTTCCTGATTTGGGGATACATCGCAGAGAAGGCAGAGAGAGATCCAGAAGAGGCAGCGCAGAGCCACGTTGGGCAGCGTAGGGCCACGCAGAGGCAGCGCAGAGCTTGAGAGGAGATCTGAAATTTGTTGGAGAATCGAGTTCCAAAACCAAAAGTCGGGATGTGAGACCAGGAGGGAAAAAAGTTGAAATTCCAGAGGCAAATCGATCAGCGAAAGGAGTGGCGCAATCCCCAGAAGCTGTGATGCAGAGCAGCGCAGTGATTGCGCAGAAACTGTGTAGAGGCAGCTAGGGGCTAGCTATTCAGTGGCTGGATCAGTGCTAGATCGCCAGTGAGAGTGTGAGGTATATCTCACTCATCTCTCTGTCAGTCAGATTCTCTATATTTGATATCCAGCAAGGCATCCAAAGATTGTATTCAGAAATTAATGCTTAATAATACAAACCCTCGGCAGCTGCACCAGTTTTCCCACATTGGGTTTTTCCAGGGACATTGGTTCAAAAATAATGGTGTCACTTGTGTGTTATTTCTTTCTTGCAAAGATTCTTGTTTCTGCATATTAATTTAATTAGTGGAGGCTACAGTTTATTAGTTTCAATATTTACCATAGAACACAGTAAATAATTTGCTCAGTTATTTGACAAATAGAAGAAACTTAATTAGTTGTTGCAGTAGAAATTTGGGTCTTCCAAATTTTTACAGTGAATTGCCCGCCCTATTACACTTGTTGAGCCTTGTCCTTAGAAATATTTGTCCTCTATAAGCCTCCCTTGTTAGCTTGAACCTTGAAATTGATATATCCTTAGGTGACCTATCTAAAGGGAAGCCTCCTTAGTGGTGAAAGTCCACAAAAGAACAAGAGGTAGTGGTTGAGGTGACAATGGGATACACCTCATTGTTGTCCCTTGGTCTAGTTTTTCCCTGTAGGTCACATCTTACAAGACCTGCTAGATTTTGAGGCAACAGTATCCATCCATAAAATAGTAGAGGAACAGCTACTAAGGTGACAGTGATGGCTGAACTCATTGTTAACCTAGAGTGCTCAGTGAGGCTTTGCACCAAGGTGCTAGACTTTGCAGTAACAGGGCCCAAGCACCAAAAGCAACCTACTAATGGATGGGACCCCATGGTTCTTGTTGACATTGATCCTCCAACAACTAGATGCAACAAGACCCCAAACAACCATGACCATCCTCCCCCTGTCAATGGTTAGATAATAGTTTAGCTGTATGTATTGTGCATAGCATCTCTGTTTGGATTTTTTCCTCTTTTACGACTATGAGCAAGATAAGATATTTATATTAATGTCCAACAAATGACCACAAAAGTAGGTCAATGGGACTGCTGAGTACAATGATGTTGGTACAAAGCGGGAGTACTAAGAAGTCTCCTATATAAAGAACAAGAAATAAAGTAGAAACATGAAGTCTATATGCAAATCATGAGAAAAAACGATAAAATCCTTGGATCCAATAGCAGGCTGCTGCAACCGGGGGGGGATGTGTAGAGGGAAAGCATCTAGGAACTGGGTCATGATGAGGGATATTTTGGAAGAAACCAGCTCTGACTTTTTAGTTTTGAACCTGGTAGTTGAGGTTGCAATGGCAGCCCACTCATCGTTCTAATAAAAAATACATATTTTTGCTAATTAATAGAGTTTAAAGAAAATTTTAGTTCAAAACATTAACTACCTCAACATAAATAAATAAACTACCATGGACCCATCTTAACCCCAGATCTTTTATGCAGAAAGAGGTTTGCAACTGGAATTTCATGATCTCCCTAAGATCCAGGTTTAAGATGGATCTAGACTAGTTATTATTTTGAAAAATAATACTTATGGATGTTCTAGAAATATCTCTATAAATGCTACGTCATAAAGATTTGACACTCTTTATATTTGTATGCCTATTATTGCATGGTTCACCAGAACCATCTCTAGTTTAGGTTCCAACACCGCTTCCTTGTTTTAACTCCGTATCATTTGCCAAGATTGTTTCAATTGCATAATTATTCTAGCATTTCTTTCTGCCCTTATTGTTGAGATTTCAATTTTCCAATTTTGAGATTTTGATTTGTAGCTCTAACCTTTCTACCTCTACATATATTCATGTGAAATTGTTACCAACTTTCAATCGAACACCACAATGAGACATTTATATGCATATTTAAAGAAATATAGAGATGATAAAATTGCATACAATGATGAACTTACTAGTAGCACATACATGCAATCTGAAATCCAATCTAATGTGAGTGATTGTCTATATGTAAAAATTTTAAATTTATGGCCCATATCCGGCTTGCCTATTACATGAACAAATAGGAACACATTTTTGTGCTATAAAAAGAAAAAATAAACATCTCCCAAATCTTTACCATATTGAATTTAAATTCTAGAGCAAACTTCAGCATTAGGTATAAAATATTTCCGATCACTCTATAATTGTAACATTTTGCTACTGTTTGAAACATTTTCCTGCTAGACAATGAAATGTCTTTGCTGAGTCTTACAAGAGTTATCTCCAGGGGTAATCAGTAGGGAAATCGGGGCATTAGAAAGAAGAAAGAAAATCTCACCTATATGTTGTAGGACCAGTCTGATGCAAGAACCACATTGATGTGAAACTTATGGCAAGGCCCAGGAACCCACTCGATGTTGAAACTATCCAAAACATAGGTGACCTGATTATTGGTCTGCAAAATAAATGTAAATAAGGATATGCCAAGCACCTTAGGCTAAATATTTTCATTAGCCAGAGTATCTTCTACAAAACAATAAAATAGAAGGCAAACAATAGACATACGCATTAAAATGACATTTTACTCGGAGCACGTCATAAATAAATAAATTTCACAGCTTTTGAGTTACGGATTCACTCCCATATATAATTATCTAAGCGTCCTATTCTGCATTTACTATTAGACATGTTGAGAGCACATACCGTCTCATTATAAACACATCAGAATGTTTAATTGACATACAACCTGTTGAGAAACCAAGTGTGATGAAGTCTAACACCTAATTTCTCTTCTTCAATATTACTTGTGAATATTAGTTTTCTTCTGATTGCTTCATATCTCTTCTTCATCAAGCAATTATACAAATGTTCAATCTTTCAGGAAAACATAGAGATCACAAAGAGACAAGAGACACCAAAATTATGCGAGCAGCCAAGGAAAAACCCACAAGGGGAAAACCCAACAATCCTTCTCTTATAGAATCAGATCAAAGTGACAGATATCCAAGACCAAGACCAAGACCAAACAATCAACAAGATACCAAGTCCAACCCTCCTCCAAGTCACCTCCAAAGTCAAAGTCAACACTTGTCAAACCTGCTCCAATATGGTCAAACTTCAGGATTTTCAGACCTGCAACTAGGGCTGAATTTCGGCCTGTAACTATCTCAGAAGTTTCAGCCTCTACCACTGAAATTTCGTCCATCCACATGTGTGAACTGTCAAAGTCAAAGATTCAGTCAACTAGGAATATTCTTCTTGTCTTTATCTTTGACTTTCTCTTTCTTTTTATTCGGCTTTCTTTTCTCCTTCGCTAGGTTCAGATATACTTCTTATTGCATGAATGAGTGAGTTTCCAAATGAGTCGAACTTGTCCTTTATATATAGCTGTCAAGTAGGGTCGAATGGGTGTCACTCTGGAGGGCCAAGCCGACTTGGTCATCTTGTGGACTAATGACTCAACATAAAATTCAAATTCCTTTTTCTTACAAATGTCCAAATGGGACAGACTAAAATAAATTTTCTTTTGACTCACAACAGATTCTTTTTTACTCTTTTTGACTCTCTAAGCATGAAGAACATGCTTTGAAAAAAAATATAATAAATACATCAATGATAAATTTACATTATGAAGACCGACTCTAGAAACAACTTCAACATGACCTAAACATATGCTTACCAGGTTATATGCAAGTGTAAGTCAGTATATATATTACATTTCTGATTTCTGTGAGCTTTGTGGACTACATATGATGCTATTGGGAAAGACCTTTGCGCACAACCAAATGCAGTGAGCATCCTATGGGATTTGAGTCATAAAATACATTGTTATACCATAACATAATGTTGTGCACATCAAAATGCTTAAATATATTCTTTATGACCTGTTAAGTATAGAATTACTATTAGACATCTTGAGTGCGCATATGGCCTCATTATAAAATCATCAAAATGTTTAATTGACATACAACCATAACATATGATTACCAGGTTATGTATAAGTGTAACCCAATATATATGTCATAGTTATGATTTCTGTGAGCTCTGTGCACTATGTGTGATGCTTCTGGGAAAGGCCTTTTCGTAAAACCTAATGCAGTAAGCATTCTATGGGACTTGAGACAAACAAATACATTATTGTACCATAAAATAATGTTGTACGCATCAAAATGCTTAAATATGCTCTTTATGACCTGCAAAATATAGATTTATTTTCAAGCTAACTAGGCAGTGAGCTCACTCATTAGCTAGTAGCAGTTAAAAGTCCTTTGATTTATGAAGGTGCACCAGTTATTAAATCTACGTGGAGGGGAGAGGTGTGTCACACACACGCAAATCTATAGTGTTCTCAGGAGTTAGAGATCGACTAAACCCATGACTAATGGAGTTGTGCTAGATAGATTATCTAGCCAATGGAGATATACACTTGTTCATTGTATCAAAGATGCAGAAGTGCACAAATCATATGCATGGATGCACATTACAGTGGTTGTTGAATTTTTGTAGCTATGGTCGCTCTTCATATGAAAGAAAATGATAAATATAATTTGAATCTTAAGTTGGCTTCAAAAGAAGGAAAATCAATTTTTTAAATTTGAATTATTTGTCTCCTAAAGCCAAGTCGGCACCAAAAGTATAGGACAGCCCAGCCCAGCCCAATGTTGATTTGGGGTAGCATCGGATGTGATCTAGCCACGAAATTTGGTGGAGAAGTTGGGGCACATGAGATCTCCAATACCCAAAAAGGGTTTGGGCAGATTCTAAACAGTTCAGGAGATATTAAAATAATTAATATTTTTAATAGACTCTTAAACTTAGGGAAAATAAAATATTAATGTGTATTAATATGAAACTGTGTTAGAATGGTCCAAAAGACATGGATCAAGTCAGATCTAATCTTAGCCACTGATTAGGGACTTAATTTCGGCCGTTGATGTCAACAGGAAAAGTATAAGTGGAGGCTTAAGGGTCACTTGGAGAACACACCAGAGTGATCAGCCATTCTATTCTCTAGAGCGGGGTTTGATAAGAGAGACAGAATTAGTGATCGGGAGTTGCAACTGAGGGGCATTGAGCGATGTTTTAAAACTCCGACTCCGACTCCGAATCGGTCGAGGGTCGACTCCGACTCCAACTCCGACTCGGTTGGCTCGATTTCAATGACTCGGTCATTGTAAAAAATACATTAAATATTTATTTATTTTTATAAAAAAACATAATTTTAAAGATTTTCATTCATGTTTCCAAACACACTGCATCAGAATATAGATAGAAGAAAACATATGATCAAAGTAGGCTCATGAATATATCCATTATATCAAAATGGCACCCAGTTCACTGTCCAATACATACATGATGATGATATAGAGATAGAAACAAAAACACATAACCAAGCAGGCTAGAAATGGCCTCTACAACAAAAATATATTGTGACCAATACTACTAGCTATTGCTAGAGGAGCCAAGATCATATGGATCAGAGTTAGACAGGGGGCCCCATGGCTCCTCATCATCATCATCTCCAACTGCCACTGTAGAAGTGGTAGCACTAGCAGGCTGTGCAGCAGGTGCAAGCTGAGATAGACGAGATATGCGCTTCTGTCGTGGCTGAGCAAAGGAAGCACCTCCAATTGGAGGACTTGCTGGCTCTGAGGCTGACGCTGGTACAAGTGGGTCAGGATCTGCATTCAACTAAACATTTTGTTCGAGTGATGCTATCATTTGTAATTCATAATCAATATCCTCAACAGAAGCAAACTTTGTTGGATGACTCTCCACTACCCAATCTGATGTTGAATCAATGTCTTCCAACACAATGGGATCCGAATCAGGTCTTTTGTTCAGCAATTGGTTGCATCTGAGCCGGAGGTTGTATTGGACATAAACTAGATCATTTAACCGTTTTTTATCCAAACGTTTCTCTTCTTTGTGTGAATCCTCTCAAAGACAGACCAATTGTGCTCACACCCAGTAGCACTGCAAGTTTGACTCAAAATACGAATTGCAAACTTCTGCAATTCAAGGCAATGGCTACCAAAATCCTCCCACCATTGTACTAAAAAAACATAGGAGTGTAATGAGTTAGCTCAACAAATTTACAAATTATATCCAACTTTCAAATTATAAACGATTTAACAAAATAAGTATTAAGAATTTGAAAATTGAAATTTTTGTTTACCTGGCTCATCTACTTCCCTTGCAATCTTTGCTAGGTTCTTCCCAAAGGTACCTGAGGCATTGCTGAAGGTTGTGACCTGTCGATGTATCTCCAGCTGATCACACTCCAATGGGATCATGCGATCAATGCAGTCAATCAATCCATCTCTAACCTCCCCCCTCAAAGCTCCTGTCGCCTTAACTTTATAATGATACCATGGGTTCAAAAAATACCCAGCTGCATGTATAGGGCGATGGAGTTGATTGTTCCATCTTGCATCAATGATTGCCCAAATGGGCCCATACTTAGCCATTTATCCTTTTATGCCCTCTTTATTTACTCCTTTCCTTGATCTATAGCCTCATAAATGAAGCATGTAGCCAATCTTTCCCCATCCACCAACCACAACACCTTAACCAGTGGCTCAACAAGCTTCACAATCTCTGCTACTTTTCTCCAAAATATTTTTTCATTAACTTTCTTTTTCAATTCTTTGCCTTCCAATTTGTGAGACCACTCGTTTTGATTCCATTCTTCACTGGAAAAAGTCTTTTGCAAGTTTCTGTGTTGTGAAAGCATAAGATTGCAATGTCAAAAAATGAGTAGCAAATCTAGCGATGGCAGGCCTAATAATATCCTTTCCCCCTGTGTGTTTCCTCAACAGGGTCAAAATCCATGAATTATTGTTGATAAATTTTGTTATGCTTTTGGCATGATCTACAGTGTTTTTGACCCAATCTAATTTGCCAATATCCTCAAGCATGAGATCTATGCAATGTGCAACACATGGGGTCCAAAAGATGGTTCTATGTTTTTCCTCTAATAGTTTACCAGCAAGAACATAGTTAGAGGCATTATCTATGATGACTTGAACAACATTAGCCACCCCCACCTCCTCAACAACCTCATCCAATAGCTGAAACAACAATTGTCCATCTTTTACCTTATCAGATGCATCAATTGATTTTAGAAACATGGTTCCCTGTGGGCAGAAGATAAGAAAGTTTATGATGGTACGGTTTCTTTGATCAGTCCATCCATCTAACATGATGGTACATCTTGTTCTTGCCCATGAGTCCTTGAAATCTTTCAAATACTCATTAATGGAGGCAATTTCTTTCTGCAAACGATACCCCCTTAGCTCATGCATAGTAGGGCCTTTGAAGCCTTTTCCAGCAACATGTATGGCATCAAACATAGGCTCATAATATGGTGAACGGGAAGCATTGAAGGGGATATCAGCATCATACCACCATCTACATATGTAATCACAAGCAGTCTCCCTCAATTCTTTCTTCCAATGGTCATCTAAAGTGGGTTGCATATGACTTCTACTAGCTTGAGGACCATGTGCATCTGATGGAGAGGAGGGTGTGACAGTGAAATAACTTTTGATATTCATATCACCCTTTTTCATTTTACCCTTACCCTTTTCTTGAATAGACTCAAAAGAGGGAGGAACATATCGGAAGGGGTTGGATGCATCAGTACAAGGGATAGAGGAAGAACCCTCAAAATCAAAATGGGGGTTGGTAGCCAGCATTTTTTGTATATTCCTCTTCCTCCCAATTTCAGCCTCTAACTCTTTTTGCCTAGCCTTATCTTCTTTAAACTTCTCAAAGTTGGCTAACAAATCCTTCCTAATCTCCCCAATTTTTGGTGAGGTACATGGAGTAATTTGGCCTCTAATCTCTGTCAAGTGTTGTTTCAGCCTATTAATGCCCCCAGGACCATCCTTAATTTTTCTGTGGCAAAATTTGCAATGCATTTGACTATCAACCATTTCAATATATGTCCAAGTAGCATCTTTCACTCTAGATGTCATTTTTTGACTTGGAAATGAAAGCAAAAAATCTGAAAATGAAAACAAAAAAAATAGCATTGATTCAATGTTCATTTCTTTCACAAAAACACTCGTTTCAATTTCCATATTTGCACATAAAATTTAATAAGCAAAAACAAATTTTTACAAGTGAAAAAAAATACCTCTAGGCACAAACTGCCTCCTCAAGGTTGCTCCAAGAAACCAACTCCTCAATGCTACTCCAAATGGCTGCCCAAGAAGCTCCTCACTCCAGCCACAATGCTTGCCCAAGACTCCTCATTGCTACTCCAAAAAAAAACTCAACAACTCCTCACAAACTCTCACTGAAATTCTCACTCAAATGCATGAGATGGTTGTGAGGAAATGAGAGGGGTTGGGTGGATTAAATAGGGTTTACAAGAGGGGAATGGACCCCAAATACACACTAGACAAAATATAAACATGTTTGGAGTCCCCCAAAACAAATATTTAAAAACAAAAATGTTGTTTTATGGGTTCACGGGCCGCAGTTTCCAACCCAGCCGAGTAGGCTCGGACTCCGGGTTAATACCGAGCCGTCTGAGTTGTTAGACAACCCGGTCGACCAAACAGGTTCAATACACAAGAAGGAAGTGGGGTCGAAGATCTGTTGTTGGGTAGGTCGAAGTTCTGGGGTTGCTTGGGTCGAATTTTTGTTGCTACACAGGTTGAAGTTCTATTGTTGGATAGGTCTAAGTTCTACTGCTACAGGGTCGAAGTTGTTGGAAAGAAGGTCTGACTCGGTGATTGTAGGAGGTATGTGTCTAGGTCGAAGAGTCTTGGATTATCACGTCTTGTCTTGTAAAAACTACTAAAGGAAGAGGTTTGAATGGGTTTTCACCTAGATAGGCGTTTTCCCCTGGTTGAGTGCCTACATCTTGTGTCTCTTGTTCTTGTGATCTTCATACACACATAATTTGGTAATTGCTTGATGAAAGATAATATAATAAAGAAGTAAAAGAAGCCAACATAATTCACAAGTAATTATCAAGAAAGAAAAATCAAACCCTAGTACTACTAGCATTGATTTCTCAACATGGTATCAGAGCTAAAGTCAAGGAAGATTGGAGATCACTTTGTTGGCTTGAAAGAAAAAGTTACTCCCTCTATGATAAGATACTTGAAAATGGGATTCAATATTGCAGGAAGTTGGATCAAAAGAATCATCTACAACTTATTCAATAAGGTCAAAAGCAAAGGGTTCTTGGTTGCACTCACAGGTTCACTCAATGATGACAATGCATGGATTATTGATAGTGGAACATCAAGGCACATGACAGGAGAAAGTAAACAACTTCACACTCTATCAAAGGAACCATCTTCTCATGCAGTGGAATCGGGAGACAACAAAGTTATGCTGTTAGAGGCCTAGGATCAACTTTTTTGAAGCTGGAAAAGGGACAAAAGTTGCATCTCAACAATATACTCTATGTTCCAAGTTTGAAAAAGAATTTAATTTTAGTTTCTTGTTTAGAAGATAAAGGTGATAGAATTGCTTTTGTAGATGGAAAAGTTCTAGTTTGGGGAAAAGATTCAAGCATCGATAAAGCTAGGGTTATTGGAGTACATGAAGGAAGTCTATATAGAGTCATAACACCATCTCCTCAAGCCCTAGTTCACATGGAAATCAATCCCATTGAGCTATGGCATAGAAGATATGGACATTTACATTATAAGGTTATTCCCTCTCTCAATCAATTGGTAAATGGCATCCCCAATATCAAAGAAGATCGTGAAGGAATATGCAAGGGATGTGCTTTGGGAAAGAATACAAGGAAACCCTTTACAAATAGTGAAACAAGGTCTAAGGATATATTAGACCTCATTCATTCAGATGTGTGTGGGCCTATGTCTGATAAATCACTTGGAGGTCATCTTTATTATGTGACCTTCATTGATGATCACTCTAGAAAGACATGGCTCTACCTTCTCAAGAAAAAGGATGAAGTATTTAAGAAATTCAAGGAGTTTAGATCTGAAGTAGAGACCCTAACCGAAAAAAGAATAAATACTTTGAGATCCAACAATGGTGGGGAATTCACTTCCAAATAAATGATTGAATATTGCAAAGAAGCAAGAACGAACAAGGAGCCCACTATTCCCAACAATCCCGAACAAAATAGAGTGGACAGAAGGAAAAATAGGACAAATGAAGAATGTATATGAACAATGATTTTTATCAACACATACCAAAATTTCTATGGGGAGAAGCTGCATTGACAACAGTATATATACAAAATAGAAGCCCTCATAGAATTCTTGAAAATATGACACTTGAAGAAGCATTCACAGGAAAGAAGCCTTGTGTGGACCATCTCTGAATCTTTGGGTGTCCCCCTATATCCACCTTCCAAAGGAAAAACTAAACAAGCTAAATTCTACAAGCATTAAAGGGACCTTCGCTGGCTACAATCTTTCTTCAAAGGCATATAGAATCCACATCAAGGAAGGAAGACATATTGAAGTAAGCATGGACGTTATATTTGATGAAACTCATGCCTACAAAAGATCCAAATATATTCCTATTGATTCCAATGATGAAGACATACCACTATTTGAAGAAGAAGAGCACCACAACAATCCTACTACAAATCAAGAAGAAGAAGAAGGACAAAGTGAGCCTATTGAACCTGTGATCATACCCGACACAAGGAAGAGGCCAAATTGTTTAAAAGCCACTCTTGAAGATGTCAAAGGACATGGAGATACGAAAGGGAACCTTTAGAGAAAGCAAAAGACCAAAACAATATTCTGGATATGCTGCATACATGACAAAACTAATAGAAGTTGAACCAACTACATTTGAAGAAGTTGTTCATCAAGAAGTATGGAAGAAGGAAATGCAGGAAGAATATCATTCCATTATGAAGAATGGGGTTTGGGAAATCATTCCTAGACCAAGTGACAAATCGGTTGTCACTTCAAAATGGATCTACAAGATCAAGCACATTGTTGATGGAAGCATAGACAAGTACAAAGCTAGATTCGTTGCAAGGGGTTTCTCTCAAAAGGAAGGCATAGATTATGAAGAAACCTTTGCACCTACCACAAGATATACTACTATAAGATCCTTGGTTTCATTGGCTGCTATAATGGGATGGAATATCCATCAAATGGATGTAAAAACAACATTCCTAAATGGAACCATCGATGAAGAAGTATACATTGAACAACCTGAAGGCTTTGAAATAAATAACAAAGACACTCATGTTTGTAGACTCAAGAAGGCCCTATATGGTTTGAAGCAAGCTCCTAGGGCATGGCATTCAAGAATGAATGCATACCTTCTAGGAATTGGGTTCATCAAAAGTACTATTGATCCAAATCTATATATCAAAGTTGTCGATAACGAGCCAGTCATTATTCTACTATATGTGGATGATCTATTTATTACAGAGGTGTAGAACGAAGGATACAAGAATGGAAGAAGATGTTGGCAAGCAAGTTTGAGGTGAAGGATCTGGGATTGATGCATTATTACCTAGGTCTGGAAGTATGGCAGAAACCTAGGGAGATATATCTGGGGCAAGGAAAGTATACAATCAAGTTATTGCAGAAATTCGATATGATGGATTCCAAGCCTATGACTATCCCCATGATCACCAATCTCAAGAAGTTGAGAAGCTCTGACTCAAGTCTCATAGATCCTACCACCTATCATAAGTTGGTGGGTTCTCTAATGTATTTGGTAAATACTAGACCGGATATATGTTTTGCTTTGAACATTCTTAGTCAATTTCAGTTGGAGCCTCGTCATGATCATTGGATAGCTGCCAAGCATATATTAAGATATCTATGTGGCACTATACATCACTGCCTAAAGTACGACAGCAAGGAAGTCAAGTTGACAGGTTTTACAGATTCTGATTGGGGTGGCAGTGAGACTGATGGAAGAAGCACTACAGGTGGATGTTTTAGTTTGGGATCTGTTATGATCTCATGGATGAGTAGAAAGCAAGATCCTGTTGCTTTGAGTAGTGTTGAAGCTGAGTATGTGGTTGCATGTGAAGTAGGAAAGGAGGTTGTATGGTTGAGGAAACTTCTGTCAGATTTGTTTGGGAAGCCTCTAAGTCCTATTGTGATAAATTGTGATAATCAAAGCAGCATTAAGATGTCTGAAGATCTCGTGTTCCATGCAAGGACGAAGCATATCAACAATAAGTACCACTACATTAGAAGCTTGGTACAAGATGGGATCGTGAAGATACAGTATGTCCCGACCGACGAACAGGTAGTTGACGTGTTGACAAAGTCTCTTCCTAATAAAAAGTTTGAATATCTTAGAAGCATGCTTAGTTTGGTTGCTATTACTAATCTTGTTGATGAAAAATGTTTGGAAGAGATTTGATGAGGCATCTTGTGTAATATAAAATGTTGAAGGAAATGTAACTAGGTTCAGTCGTCATAAATGTACTTTTGATATTTGTACTTATTCAAGAAAAAGAAATATTATTTTTATAATGTATGTCAATGAGTTTCTTGCTCATTGAAATAGGTCTAGCACTAGTTAAAGTGCTATAGGTGAGTCAAATAGTCAAAAGAAAAAGGTTGAAGACCTTAAGGGCATGTTACACCATGTATGAATATGTATTAAAGTCAAGAGAATACCTCCAAGCAAAGTCAAGTCTCCTCCTATGCAAAGGCACCATCAAAGAGGATCCTTCAAGCATGTGACACCACCAAAGAAGCCATCCAAAGCAAGACAGCAATTCGGCCTCCAAACAGTCCTCAAGTCAGCCTACAAACAAGTTAACAAGTCGGCCTTCTAGTCAGCCTAAAGGAGGGACAAACCTCTATATATAGAGGTTGTCCACTCCCTCAAAAGACAATGCACTCCCCTCTGAAATCTACAAAGGAAAAAGGCAAGAAAGAGAGAACAAAAAGGATCTCTAAGGGCAGCGAGGAAGAAGGATATACAACCGAAGTTAAAGAGGTCTGTTCTAGGGTAGCTGCAATCACACGTGCGAGGAAACAGAGGGTTGTCCCTACGACTAGGATAGCAACAATTCATAGTCACCCATCTGTCTTTGTTTGCAACTAAATCTAGGCCTATAAGGCCTCCTACTCAAGCATAGAAGAAAGACACTCAAGCGAAGGAGAGAAGGGCATACAACACCAAGTGAACCTCCCAAACGTGTGAGAAACTAGGGCAACAGAACAACAATACAGTCATACACCCATATCTCAAGAAGGATCTTGTTTGGTCAAAGAAGTAGTCTACTTGAGAAAGGGATAGAAGAGGAACACCTCATCTAGAAGGCTCACTCAAGGAAGGTCTATCTCTAAACAAGAAACAAAGAAGGAAGACGAAGTGCTGAGGAGCAAACTACTAGAAGGAGGAAGCCTATGTGTCGGGGAACAAAGTGCAGGAAAGAGGAGAGGACTTGACTTTTGCTTGGAGGACATTCTTATCAAGAGTCTAGGGTTTGGCATTGATCAATAGAAGCTTCAATAAGAGAAATTCACAAAAGGGTTTTCCTCTCAAGAAAAGAGAGGTTTTGGCCCTGGCAGAGAGCCAACATCTTGTGTTCTTGTCTTATGTTTTGGTAGCAGTTTGATGAAGTACACGCACATGCATTAATAAGAAGAAGAAGATTAAGCTAACAAGAAAAAGTAAAAAGACTCCACAAATTGTTATCAAGTAACGAAAAATCACACTACACCTTTTTGCCCTAGATTCTTCAACATGGTTTCAGAGCTAAGGTAACACATTAAGGAAAGGGCATCTCAAGAACACTCATCAAGGAAGGACATCTACACGGTTGAAGCATCAAGCCTAGAATTCTCAATCACTTCAAGGACAAGAAGGTATACAATCCATCATTCATCAAGGAATTCTACAAAGCTAGAAGAAGAGCCTTACATAAAGGCACCTACAAAGAAGAGCAGATTGAAGCAGGACCTACATTAAGCTACAAGGCATCAAGCAAATCTCATCATCAAGCAAGTCCACTTGGAGAAGGCAACTTGAAGAACATCAAGATCCTAGGAAGGCAAGCCATCAAGTCTTCAAGGAGAAAGCAAATCCACTACATCTCAAAATCTATCAAGTAAGTACATGTCCCCTTCTGAATATACATCAATGTCTTTTTGCAAGGAAAGCAATAAATTGGTAGGTACCAATAACTTTCTTGCATCAAAGAAGAGGATTGATTTACTTCTCAAGGAGAATGAACTTCTAGAACATGTCAAAGGGAATATCACTATCCCTGCTAAGGAACCAACTCAAGCCTTAGCTAAGTAAAACAAGGATGAGACAAGAGCTCAAAGGATTCTGATAGAATCAATCAAAGACTCTCTCATTCCTTATGTCTCCAAATTTAAAACATCAAAAGAAATTTATGATAAGCTAGTAGAGCTATTCTCGGTATCCACAATCGGAGAAGTAATATCTCTAAGGAATGAACTGTACAAGATGAAGATAACGAAGGAAGGAATAGCTCCCTACTTCATGAAAATCTTAAAAAAGAGAGATCAACTTCAAGAGCTTGGGAAACTCATGTCTGACAAAGAGATGACAACTGTAGTACTCAATGCTCTACCTGAGGATTGGGGCAACTTCACATCAAGCATAAATGCCAAGAAGGAAGCAACCATACTTGGTGAAATGTGGTCTCTATGCAAGATACAAGAAACCAGACTTAAAGCGAAGGAAGATGTGGGATCAAAGGAGCAAACCTTTGCTACCATGGCCAAGAGAAAGTAAAAATTTTGCAAATTTGGTCCACGAAGAACAAACAACAAAGCCATGTCCAAAATCCAATGTTTTGGATGCCAAGAATATGGACATTACAAAAGGAATTGTCCTAAGCTTAAGAACGACAACAACAACAAAAGAAAGATGGAAGAAGCTCGCATAACTCAAGAGGTGAAAGAAGAAGGAAAGAAGCAAAAGAAGGAAGATCCTCTAAATCTCTACTATGACTAAGTCAAACTATTTACTTCAAGTCTTCTTTCAAGTTTTTGAGTAGTATAGGAGCATGTAGGAAGAGAATAAAATTGCATGGCTAGAAACATCCTCCAAAATCTAGAAGCATGATGTACATAGAGTTCAAAATACTCATGTAGAAGAAGCATTTATAAATAAGAACAAAATGCATGGTTAAAAACATCTTCTAGAATATAGGAGCTTGGTAAATATAGCTCAAGATATTCATATAAAAGGAGCATACCTAGTATAGGATCTCATCCACGATGAAAGAAAAATTGATCATGATTAAGAATTTTAGGAGACCTCCATCATCAATAGAAAGAAAACATTTGCAAGGCAAGGGTCTCTAAGATCCTATGATAGAATCTTCAAAAGAAGGTTCATGAACCAAAGAAGATGTCTCATTAGGAATCTCATTTATGGGATTCAAGAAAAGGATGATGTGCAGGCAAGCTAAGATGAAGCAAGAAGGGCCACACCAAGGACAACCAAATGAAGCTAAGATGATCAAAGGAGAATCAAGATGAGGTATGTATGCATCAAAGTTTAGTCATGTTATCATTTGTATATTATTGAGTCATGGGAATAGTTCTATAAATATGATCAAGTATGAAAGAATCTCCTTCACAAAGGACATACTCGAAGGCATGTACTATATTGCAATAAGGGTCAACAAAAGAATATGCTCACATAAGGAGTATCAGATTGCTAACTAAGAAGCAAGAAGAAATGATGACTAGTCCAAGAAGCAAGCTATGAAGAAATACTCTCACAAGAAGCATAAGATGGTTGACCCATCTATCTAAGAAGCAAATGAAGGAAGAGATCAAGCATGTGAAGAACACCATGATCACCGAGAATCACTATCTGACAAGATACTTTGAAGATATCTCCCGAAAGAAAGCAGGAAAACTCTAACAAAGAAAGGAAGGACCCTTGACACCTATGAAGGCCGTGGAGATATAAAATATGTAGATAATTGGTTCTACTCTACATAGATGTCGTGATGAAGAAGCCACCCAGCAAAAGAAAAAGTAATGTTGAAAGCAATATCAAGATGAAGCCATGATGGGCTACTAGGTCGAAGCATGTAAAAAAGCAAGTACAACGAAGCATCCATGAGAAGAGCATTTTGAAGCATGGACAGATGACAAAGGAGTAGCCAGTGACAAGAAAACTTGATGTATAGCAAGAAAGACACTTTCCACGAAGGAAGCAATGACATGACAAACCAGGAACGAAATTGATCGATGGATGGTGCCCTACCTAGAATAAATTCGAACAAAGACTTCATGACATCAAAGAAAGGAAGGAGATCAAGTAGTTGAAGGACCCACGAAGAAGAAGTTGTTGATGAATGAAAGAGTCCCTAGTTAAGAGGGAACTCTAGAAAGTTCCTGATCAAAAGGGAGTTTTGGATCACCTCTGATGACAAAGGAGTGATATTTGTGTTTTTCCATCTCATGGGTCATGCACTAGACCAGGACTAACAGTGGTAAGTCTAGGATGAAGGCCCTGAATGGAAATGTAGACACAAGATAGACACAACATTCTTGTCTTCACTTGGGAAGAAAGAATGGGAGGATTAGGTAATCATCTGGCATCAGATACTCTTTAAGGATGTGTAGGGCATCCAAGACAAGAGTAGGCAATAGGACCGATATTCTTTGAGGGTTGGGAACCCAAGATAAGAATAGTCCTTGAAGGTCATACTCAGAGAACACCCGGATGGGTATGTACCTTGAGAGACAATGATGAAGGTGTCTATAAATCATTGGTCTCGCCAACATTGTAGCTCATATGACCTCATGAAGAGATGGAGTTCTTAGTAAAGGCCTTGCACTATGACAATGTTGATGGATATGATGCTATAACAGATGGATTGCAAATCCAGTTTCTCTTATGTAAATTCTTCAAGATTGATAATAGCTAAACACCTTGCAATGTTGTATGAATACCTCCCTAGTTAAGAGGGAGTGTTGAAGGAAATGTAACTAGGTTCAGTCTTCATAAATGTACTTTCAATATTTGTACTTATTCAAGAAAAAGAAATATTATTTTTATAATGTAAGTCAATGAGTTTCTTGCTCATTGAAATAGGTCTAGCACTAGTTAAAGTGCTATAGGTGAGTCAAATAGTGAAAAGAAAAAGGTTGAAGACCTTAAGGGAATGTTACACCATGTATGAATATGTATTAAAGTCAAGAGAATACCGTCAAGCAAAGCCAAGTCTCCTCCTATGCAAAGGCACCATCAAAGAGGATCCTTCAAGCATATGACACCACCAAAGAAGCCATCCAAAGCAAGACAGCAAGTCGGCCTCCAAACAGTCCTCAAGTCGACCTGCAAACAAGTTAACAAGTTGGCCTAAAGGAGGGACAGACCTCTATATATAGAGGTTGTCCACTCCCTGAAAAGGCAACGCACTCCTCTCTGAAATCTGTGAAGGAAAAAGGAAAGAACAAGCGAAGGAAAAGGGTCTCTAAGGGCAGCGATGAAGGATATACAACGGAAGTTAAAGAGGTCTGTTCTAGGGCAGCTGCAGTCAGACATGTGAGGAAACAGAGGGTTGTCCTTATGGCTAGGATAGCAGCAATTCATAGTCACCCATCTATCTTTGTTTGGGGCTAAATCTAGGCCTACAAGGCCTCCTACTCAAGCATAGAAGAAAGACACTCAAGCAAAGGAGAGAAGGGCATACAACACCAAGTGAACCTCCCACACATGTGAGAAACTAGGGCAGCAGAACAACAGTACAGTCATACACCCATATCTCAAGAAGGATCTTGTTTGGTCAAAGAAGAAGTCTACTTGAGCAAGGGATAGAAGAGGAACACCTCATCTAGAAGGTTCACTCAAGGAAGGTCTATCTCTAGACAAGAAACAAAGGAGGAAGACGAAGTGCTAAGGAGCAAAGTGCCGGAAGGAGGAAACCTATGTGTCGGGGAACAAAGTGCAGGAAAGAGGAGAAAAATTGACTTTTTCTTGGAGGACATTCTTATCAAGGGTCTAGGGTTTGGCATTGATCATAGAAGCTTCAATAAGAGAAATTCACAAAAGGGTTTTCCTCTCAAGAGAAGAGAGGTTTTAGCCCTGGCAGAGAGCCAACATCTTGTGTTCTTGTCTTATGTTTTGGTAGCAGTTTAATGAAGTACACACATATGCATTAATAAGAAGAAGAAGAAGAATAAGCTAACAAGAAAAAGTAAAAAGACTCCACAAATCGTTATCAAGTAACGAAGAATCACACTACACCTATTTGCCCTAGATTCTTCAACACAAAATGCCTGGGAGGACATTTGGCCGACCTATGTGTTGATGTCTAGTTCCCGAAGTAGGGAGGGTGGCGTTGGTCATAGTGCTCTGAACTTGCATTACACACCTAGTTCCCTGGGTTGATGGTTAGCAAGTAACCTTGATGGTACCTAGAGAAGCTGAAAGCTTGAGTCCATCTTAGTCCCACCCGGATAGATTGCCCTGGTCAAGAATCTAGTCTGTGGCACTGCATGTGCCTAAACTCTTCATAGTTCTTGTGTTTTGAGATCTTCAATGTACATGTATATACTATTGGTCAATAATTGTCATTGATGGAAATATAAGATGTTGCACTATTGGAGGATTATAATTGATGACATACCTGATGACATATATTATCATGTGACTTTAATCTGGCCTTCGAATAATAATCCATTGTCGGAGTAATAAACTTTGGAAATCTTTTAACCAATGTTCCAACTCATATAACCAAAGTTCCAACACATATAATATAACACAACGCTATAATAAAACCCTCTCGGAGAAATATCGTATCGGTGTCTTTAATGTGTGTCACCACTCAAAACCTTTGATCTCCGATATCCAATAACCTTTGATTCGCTCTGACTTCCAATATGCGGACTTGACTTGATTTAATAACAATTTAATTATCAAATCGCATCCGCCACTTTATCGGAAATTTTGAAATGGCACCTCCAATAAGACCCTTCGATAAGACCTAATCTCTGATTGTCGATATGGTTGCAGACCCGATTGGCTTTATCATAACGTTTTAATATAATATCGCGTCTGCTTCGTCAAAACTTTCCTATACAGAAAGTTTTGCACGTTGTGTCATGTTAAAGCTTCTGATACCCAAACCTCTGATACCCATCCACGTCATGTCGGCCTCCCTCCAAGGGTCACATCCCTTCATTTTCATAACATAATGTATATAAATAAAACCGCAGACCTTCATTTCTATCATCCAACTCAGTCATCCATCACAGAGAGTAAGATACAATTCACAACTCGTGAACTTTATAGCACCAAGGAAAAGAAGCTTAAGGCCGAGAAGAAGAAGCAAATTTTGATTAGGTTAAAAATTGATGAAACAAAATCTCTCGGACCTGTGAAACATTCGGACCAGCAACAAGGAACAGTATGCTTGATATATAACAAGCCTTTGTAAACCTTCAAGACGTATATGAAGAAATCTCGAACCTCTTGGATTGGAACTCAGAAGGCCTTCATCCATTGAGAAGGAACAATATCCAAAGTATTTTGATACTAGTCGAGAATTTGTAAACGAGCAGTATCTGAAGCATTCCATTAATAACCGAGACAATTTCACACAAAAAACGATTACTACAGTACCCAGAAGAGACGAGGAGATCAAAAGGCCCGCATTCATTGAAGCAACGAGGTGGTCATCAACAGTGATCTACCATACCCTCGGACCTGTGATAAAAGGAGCACGTAAGTTGTTTGCTAGAGATAAGACTATGGGACAGCATTTGGATAAGCCATAGAAGCCCAGACTCCTCCACAGTAAGCTTAGACTTCACTATAGGAGCTTAGACCCCACCACAACCTATTGCAGTGACACTTTGGAGGATAAATCGATGAAGGTAAAATAATGGAATGACTCTTGTGGCACCATTCATCATGATCATCTAAAGAAGGACATAAAGGATTGAGAACCTTGGACAATGAAGCACTAGCTCTTTTGGAGCTAATGGACAAGTGAAGTGAAAAACAAGATTTGTGGAGAAATTCAAGTAAGTAACTTATCTATCTTTATTAAGAAGACTGAAGGGTTGGTGCCCTAGGGGTTGGAGCCTCTAAAAATCAGGTTGGAGCCTTGAAAAGGATAGGGTTGGATCCCTAGAGGTTGGAGCCTCACAAAAGTCCAAGTTGGTGCTTGGCACCAAGTTGGAGCCTCACAAAAGTCCAAGTTGGTGCTTGGCAACAGGTTGGAGCCTGGAAGATTGAAGGGTTGGTGCCCTCAAACATCATTGTACTCAATTTTTTGTAAAAGAGAATTGGTGTCCTCACTTGTTTATAATAAAATCATTATTATTTATTTTTCTAATTATCATTGTGAAGAATCTTAATTGGTAATCTTAACAATTGGAAAGAAATATTGATTCACCCCCCTCTCAGTATTTCCAACAATTGGTATCAGAGCTAGCTTCTTCATAATCAACCTAACAGTTGGAAGAAGGATTCTTAAGTCACAATGAAGAATCGGGATTCAGGAAAAATTCCCCAATTTGATGGAACAAACTTTTTCTTTTGGAAGAGTAGGATGACATTCTATTTGATGTCCCTTGGACCTGAAGTATGGCAATCAGTTACTGATGGGTATAAAGTTCCAGCTACTCCACCAACAGATCAGGATGGTCGGAAAGTTTATGTAGCAAATGCCAAAGCACTAAATTCCATAACAAGTGGAATTATTGATTCAAAATTTACAAAAGTTATGAACTATGATTTTGCCAAGGAAATGTGGGACAAGCTTATAGCTATCTTTGATGGACACTCCAAGGTCAAAAAGGCAAAATTCCAAACACATAGAAGACAATTTGAGAGTCTTAAGATGGATGACGAAGAAGATATTGCAGCCTTTTTCCTCTGAGTAGATGAAGTTGTCAACTCACTCGGAGGATTAGGTGAAACCGTTGAAGACAAAACAATTCTCCAAAAAGTTTTGAGATCTCTTCCAGAACGTTTTGATTCTAAAGTCAGTGCCATAGAAGAAATGAAGGACTTGGATAACCTATTGATGGTACATAGGGATTGGAGGTGATTTCAATTGGAAAAAGGCTTCGAGGCAATTCAAGTTTGAGAAGGAGAATCAAATTGCATGCCTTGGGGCCCTTTCATCTTTGAACCTTCAAGATTAATATTCTCTCCTCACTATTCATCATTTCTTCTCGTAGAACCTCACATGCTTAAGGAATTGTGATTCTTGTATTCACTCAAGGCTTTCAAGCCTTTTCTCTTATAAACAATTTCTCAAGTTAAATCAATCATTTGTACTTTTTTGGGAAATGGTATCCTTGATCATCAAGAATATTGTAAGCTCTTCCCAAGTGATCCCTCATTCTTATAAAAGGGCATTCACATCACTAACTAAAAATTAAAAAAATTGTTTCTTTGGGAGCTTGGGGATTTCCCCTTGGCATCGCATCCTTCTCTCAAAGAGAGAAGGAGATCTCTTGTGTGTTTGTTACTCTTCTATTTTGTTCTTTTCCTTTTCATGCAAGTAGATTAGTTTCATTTCCATCTAGTTTCACTCTAATGCTAATGATCTAATTGCATGCAAATTTGTCCATTTACTAATACACTTCTTGATATTTAGTTAAGTGGTTATTTCAATTTCCATTTCACTCATCAATCACTTTTTCTTTTGCCAGTTGTTCATTTCAACAAATTTAATTTCATTTCATTCACATGCAAGTATCATCTAATTTGTTAGTTTAATTTCATTTACTCGCAAAAACATTTATTCCAATTTTCATTTGCTTACATAGCTCACAAGCACTTACTTCATTTGCTCAATTTGCAATTTCATTTACAACCTTACTTTGAGCATTTTTTTGTACTTAGGGCATTTGCAATCAATTATTTTGCTCACTAAAATTGACCTCCAACATAAGTTGGTTGTATAGAGACTAGGACCCCTTCCTCAATACTCTTTCTATTAAAATTGGCAACTAGGGCCAAAACTCCACATGGGTCATCTTATTTATGACAGCTGATATTTTTCTTGGATTCCTCTCTTCGAGAGATGTAGGATTGATCTAAAGATCATCCGATTCCGACATGTACAAATGAAGATATGAATTTATTTATATTAAGGACCAATTGTCAAGGTCGGCCAGCAAGCAAAACAGGCACTCAAAACCCCAATTGATCCTCAACGTTGCATATGAAAAGGAGACCTCAAGTCATTTTACCATCATCTCATCTCACATCTCTCTCTCCTCTTGTGATTGGGTACACATTTTTGGGCAATCTTCTCTCTCACATGTGCGAAGGAAAGGAGGACAGATTTCTGTTGACTGCGTTGACTGAGCTGCAGGGAGGTTGTTTGACTGCGTTGACTTGATGTGTTGACCTGTTTTGACTTCGGCTTAGGTGAGGTATCTCTGTCCTAGCAGGCCGCAGATCTAGGCATAAAAACCGAGGCAATCTGACCTCTACTTTGACCAGCATTGACTGTACTAGGGCTGGCCACAGGGTTGACTTTTGTTGACCATTTTTTACTGGACTTTTTCAGACTATTTTGGGCTGATTAGACTTGTTGTTGGAGACCGAAGTTGACTGGGCTTGACAAAGCTGAATTGAGGAAGAATTCTGCCCTACTGACCAGCGTTGACTTTTCTGGTTAGGGCTCTTTTGCTGCTGTCATAAATTATCACATTTGTAAATTGTACTATCTCTCTCTTTGCTGAACTATTGAAGAATTTAAGAAGAATTGATCAAGGGTTTCCCCACATTGGAGTTTGTCCCTAGCTGGTGCCACATCTTGTGTCCTCTTGTCTTGGATTGTCTTCTACTGTTTATGTTTATGTTCTATCTGCATTTTACTATCATGTTGATGTGATTGCTAATCTGAATATTGATATTAGGCTAATAAAGAAATTGAAGTAAAATTGCCCTAAAGCATAGACCATACCATTGTTGCCTAAAATTAACACTTTCTCAGGTTGGTGAGAAAGATAAACATGTGACCAGGCAATTCAGGTTCATCTTGTCCAATGTTGGAGTGCTGGCATGTGCGTTGACTTGGT
Organism: Pinus tabuliformis; assembly: GCA_031772625.1. NCBI lineage: Eukaryota > Viridiplantae > Streptophyta > Pinopsida > Pinales > Pinaceae > Pinus > Pinus tabuliformis. The sequence goes on from CM062805.1 coordinate 293,658,278, forward strand.
GGACTACATGGATACTTATTAATGAAGCTAAGCTTCTCGACTTGAGGCCCCTTGCAACCATCCCTATCCTTACAAGGGTAAAAGTTTAAAGAGGAAATCTCACCTTAGAATAGGTAGAATAGCCCTAATAAAATAAACCAAGAGAATTTCTACATCACTTTACTTTCTTTGCAATATGTTTCATGTTCATGCTATCTTGAATGTCATTTCATTGATCAAGTTTCATTGTTCACTATTCAACTAGCACTTTACAATTGCAAGCATCTCAAGTTTACTTTTACAAGTGTTTAAATTTCTTTTACTTGGATATATTGTCATTTGAAGTTCACTTGTTTATCCTGAAGTAATTGGAGTTTATTTACTTATCATGGAGTATCTTTCATTGGTGCAACTTTTCCTTCAAGTATGTTTCATGTCAACACATTTTACTTTCAAGTGCAAATTGTATCTTTACTTGTTATCATTCAATTACATATTCTTGCTTTACAAGTAATATTTCCTTCCTTGAGCATTTATCTTCTTGTAAGTTTACTTATTTGGCACTAGTCTTATCACTTTAATTCTTGCAAAGGATCTCTCTTGTTAATATCATTGCTTATTTATTTGTTTTACCTATTTGGTTATCTCGACATGCTCATGGTCATATTATTTACATATTAAAGTATTTACATGTTTTAATTTAATGATTGATGTATCCCTTGCTTAAATAATCTTTCATCTCCTAGAACTTGTTTAGTATCAACTAACCAAGCCTTAGATTTTCCTTAGGGTCTACCCTCCTTGGTTTCATCTAGGAGAGAGCCTAGACAAAGGAGTTGGGAATTGGGTGACAGCTCCAACTCACAGCTTGCCCCCAAGGCCACACCAAGTGGAGTTAAGGATTTGCTCGGCGCTAACCTTAGGTGTGGAAGCAGCCGACAACACACATATCACTGAGCTGGTCATGTCAAGAAAATTTTGAGTCATCCATGATGGCATGCCATTCTCTAGCTACACATTTGTTGCAATTGATTTGGTAAGAAAGGATTCAATTCTCTATATATTTGTACAGCTCTCTTCAGGGGTGCATAAGTTTCTAACATAAAGTATAAAATGAAAGAAATTAGTGCAATTCAAGCATCATACTTGGAGATTCCTTAGTCAACCTGCACAATTGTATATAAAAATGAAAATAATACACACAGAAGTTGCTCTTCAATGTAGATTGACTTAAAATGGATAACAAACAACATGATTGCTACATAAAAACAGAAATAGAAAGACTGCTTGTAGATGCAAGGTCTGCAAGTCATTTCTTCAATTATTGCACATTAGGGGAAATGTACAGAACTCACGTAGTATAAAGGTACTGCCACTCATTGAAAATAAACATAAGTAGAAGTCCCAACGGTAATGACAGGAAATTGTTGAGCAGAACCATAGAAAACTCATTCAAGTTTCCAGATTTTGTTGAATGCTTTGCTACATCCATAAGCTTTCGTAATGTAAGCTGAAAAAAATGAAACAGAATTAAGTTTAATATTTGAAAGTCATATGAATCTATAATTTGGCCAAAGCACAGAAAACAAAAAATATCATGCTTAAATATCTAATGGTGAAAATTTCACACAATTTATTTATAATAATAAACCATATTGTCTCTATTATCTAGTTAAAACGAGTTGAAAACATAACAAAGCAAGAACAGCGGGCACTTATCCAAGATAAGAAACCTATTTCCTTATTAGCAAGGAAGACAGTCATTTCTACTTCCAAATATTTGACTGAAGAAAAGCTAGTGGTTCAATAGGATGCAAAAAGAAATGGTTTGATTATGAATTTATCATTCAGGAATTTCAGATATAGTTGTCTGTGTTTTATTGTTAGTAATAAAAACATGAAGAGATAGACTTCATGATCCACAAAAGTCAGGCTTTACAGCTTAATGAACTTTTGGATAGCCTCCGGTTATGGTTTCACTTGACGCCTTTGTTGATAGTTGTTACATGATTGATGTTGTAATGGATGCTTTGATGATGTTTCACTCGGTATACTTGTTTAACATGGAATCAGTGTGAATCATAATATACCTTTCACATGTGTTAGAGGTTGATGATACATGCTGATGTATGACTCCCTTCATGGAACACTTCAGCACTTTTGGGCTAAGCCAATGTTGTATTGGCATCTCCATTTTATTGGCTTCAAGATGTTGTAGAGTGCTTAGCATTCTCCCCCTTATATTAGTTGATTTCACAATCATTTGAGTTCATTTGACATGGTCTAACATGACTGAATCCTTGATATAAGAATGTACGAGCATTCATGTTAAATTTCGAATACCAACCAGACTTATTTTCTCACAAAAATTTATTTTATCCCCAACAATTTATTTATTTACTCAAATAAACACTGAAATACAGAAAAATAAAATCATTGGTATGTTTAATTTCTAGAAATAAATATATTCAGCGGAATTTAAATCAGAAAAATCAATCACACATTGCCAAAATAATTCACCCACAACAATTCTCTGTCATCTATTAATCTGGAAAATCTGGGTTTTCCAACCCACAGATATACAAGGAAAATGCCATATCCAGAACCTGTAACTTGGCTTCCAAAGTGTTGAAAATGTGTAACTAGGTTTGGTCTTCATAAATATGAAATGTACCTTTGATTCTTGTAAATTGTAAAATGAAAGAAAATTATTATTATTATTTTTGGAACATGAGTTTCATGCTCAAGGTCTTTTATTTTATAGGTCAAGCACCCATTGAGTGCTTATAGGGTTTGTCCTAGGTCAAAAAGTCAAAAGAGTCATTGTCATAAGTTGAAAACCCCTTTGGGCACATTGTAACTTGTAAAGAAAATTATTTTTGTCCTTAAAAGTGTCAAAATACCCTCCAATATCAAGTCGGCCTGGCAGCTGGCAAGTTGGCCTAATTTGAGGAGCCACATCCACCTTTGAGAAGCCTATATAAAGGAGGAAACTCAACCTCCTTGGACCACATTCATCTCTCACTCATTTTAAGCGAAGGAAGAAGAAGAAGAAGGCAGCGAAGAAGGAAAAGGACAAAGAAGACTTTGTTTTGGGCTATTTCTCTCTCACATGTTGAAAAGTGTAACTAGTTTCGGTCTTCATAATGACATGTAAATGTGATTTTATGTAAAGAGATGTAAAGAAGAAAATAAAGCTTATTGTAATGCTTGCATCATGGGTTTCATGAGCAAAAGATTTTATTTTAGCAAAGGCTCCCATTGAGAGCCCTTAGGGATATTGTCATCTAGTAAAAAAAGTCTAAAAGAGTCATTGTCATGTAATGAAGACATGTTACACATTGTAAAGAGTCATACTTGTCTATGTAAAGACATCCTCCACGACCTTGTCACTAGCCCTCATCAAGTCGGCCTACAAGAAAGAGAGAAATCTAGAAGATGAAGTCGGCCTTCCTCCAAGGGATCATGTCGGTCTAATGGACACGGACAAACAAGCATATATACCCATACTCGGCCTCATTTGGAGACATGGAATTCAGTGAAGCAAGTCTACAAAGAAATGCAAAAGACATACCAGAAGAAGCCTCTACATCAGCGCAGCAAGAAGGTGAGGACTGTTTTGGGCTAGTTTGTCCTCCCACGTGCGAAGGTAGCAGATCTGAATGTATCAAGAGGAGGTCGAAGGATTGTAGCCACATTGACGTGATTTTGTTTGGGTGTAAGACTTCGCTAGAAGGAGCCGAGTAGAAGTGCAACATCTCTCTCTCTTAAGGAGACCATTCAAGGAACAAAAGTCAACTAGGCTTTTTGTGGTAGGGTTGCAGAACTACAAGAAGAGACTGAGATTCTGCGGGAAGCCGAGAAGGAGAAGAGGAAGAGCAGTGTTGGAGAGGAGGCTGGCAGCTTGGTCTTGGGACGAATCTAGTGTCAAGGGTCTTTGTCATGGTCTTGGTATTCGCCAATTGAAGATCTATAAGAAGAATTTCGTTTGGGTTTTCCTCTCAAAGAGTGAGAGGTTTTGGTATTGTGTCTCTTGTCTCTATTGTTCATGATGTGGTAATTGTCTTGATGACAAGAACACAATAATAACTACAAGAAAGAGAAGATCATAATCAAGAAGCAAAAATCTATCACAAGTAACTATCATAAGTACAGAAATCACAAAACTTTTGATGCCCTAGATTTCTCAACATCACATGTGCGAAGGAAGGCTAGGGTTTCTGCAACAGATCTAGGGTTTTCCTCTACAAATTCGATCTTGAAGAAGAGAAGGCAAGGAGGTCAAGCAAAGGTCACAAGAAGCCATCCACAAGCTCCAGAAGTCAGAAAAAGCTAAGCGAAGGTAAGGAAGTCCTTGAAAGCTAGAAAAAGCTCACACATGTGGCAGAAACAACTGTAGGAGTGCCGAAAATTTCAAGTCTGCAATGAAGGCCGAAATTCTACAACTGGAAGTCGAAGTTGTGCTACTGGAAGAGATTTGACTAGTTTTGAATTGGACAAGGAAAGCACATCATCCGGAAAGGTTGGACTTGGTCTTGGTCTAAAAGTCTTGGAATTCATCAATTAAAGAATCTATAAGGAAGAGAAGAGATTTGCGGGTTCAACTGGAGAAGTTTTGGTCGTGGCTTGCAGCCTATATTCTTTGTTCTTGTTCTTCTTGTTTTTGGTAGTTGTTTGATGATACACAAACATAATAATAATAAGTGAAGCTAATAAGTAAGATAAGTAAAAAGGCATCACAAGCAGTTATCAAAGAAAGAGAAATCACTAATAGTCCCATTTAATCCCGAACAAAATGGAGTTGTAGAACGAAAGAACCGATCCATTGCAGAAAGTGTAAAAGCAATGTTACATGATCAACACGAAGTCCCCACAGGTCACTAGATAATAGAACTCCTAAAGAAGTATTCACTGGGAAGAAACCTACCGTAAAGCATCTCTGAATTTTTGGTTGTCTTATCTATATTCATATACCTAAGGAAAAAAGAAAGAAGTTGGATCCATCAGACAGTATGGGAACCTTTGTTGGCTATAGTAACTCCTCTAAAGCCTATAGGATCTACATATAAGAAGGACATTGAATGGAAGTCAGTCGAGATGTGATATTTGATGAAAGTATTTGTTGGAATTTCTAATACTAACTGTTAGAAATCCTTCATGTACTTTTTGATTTATTTTTGCCTACTTGTTCTATTTAATTAACAAGTTATTTACCATGTAAATACTGAAAATAAATACAAGTACATGCTCAACACATTACAGATCATCAACTGAAGGAAAAACAAGCACACAAGTGACACTGTTGTTTTTGGACCAATGTCCCTGGAAAAACCCAATGTGGGAAAAAAGGTGCAACTATCTGAGGGTTTTATTATTAAGCAGTTTCAGAATACAATCTGGGTGCCAAACCGGCTCACCCAACAGAGAATGATCTCGGTAGTAGTACCTCTCAGTCGGAGACAGATATTCCGACTAAAACCCCAGATGAACAATCCCACAACTCTCAGCTCCAATCTGCCCCATGAATTCTCCAACGTCTGCCTCTAGGGACTGCGTCAGCCTCTTTGGCCCAGCATCACCCCAATTCGCCCTGCGTTAGCCTCTGGAGGCACTGCGTCAGACTCTAAAGCCTTTGCGTCACCCATGCTAGCTCTCTGTAGCACTGCGCAGCTCTTGGCTACCTCTGCATGGGCCCTGACTGGCTCTGCGTGGCCTCTAGCTGGCTCTGCATCACTCTCTCTCGGCTTCTGCGCTGATGCTCCCAGTACCCTCTCCGCCGACTGTTTCTGTATTCACTGCCCCTCAGCTACAACTCTGATCACTCCTTCGATTTCCTCAGCAAGCCTTGCCCCAGAAAATCGAATTCTTGATCAACTCGATGTGTTCTCCAAGTGACCCTCAAGCCTCCTCTTATACTTTTCTCGTTCACAATTCAGCGGCCGAGATTAAGTCCCCAATCAACGGCTAAGATTAACTCTGGTTTGATCCATGACTTTTGGACCCTTCTAACACAGTTTTATATTAATTCACATTAATATTTTATTTTCCCTAAGTTTAGACTTAGGGACTCCATTAAAAATATTAATTATTTTAATATCTCCCAAACTATTTAGAATCTGCCCAAACCATTTCTGGGTATTGGAGATCTCATGTGCTTTAGCCTCTCCACCAATTTTCGTGGCTAGAGCACATCCGATGCTACCCCAAATCAACACTCCCTCTTAGCCAGGATTGTGCTTTAGTAATACTCTTCACTAAGCATCACCCTGATCATCCGACATCAGTGCTGGTGTTGATGCTAGGTCTGCTGCCCAACATCCTTTGTACTGTTGCATCATGTAAGGCTACCCATGGCCCTGCCACTGCCACTGTTACAATCGTACGGCAACCCTCTCATCATGCTGCATCGTGCTACCCATAGCACTGCCACTGCTAACTGTTGCATTGCAACTCAGTTACTGAGAAGTAAGTAATTGATCTCCCAACTCTAACATCTCTGTCAGGCAAGAGACACCCACGATGCTAAAACTTCTTCTGTCGATGACAAGCGCTCCCTCTCTGACCTCTGCGTTGTTGCAACAACTCCATGCACCTCGCACAGCTACCTCACATTGTCCTGGGACTCCTACACTGTAGCTCCCTCTGTCGCTCCATCCGCATCCGTCTCCACTGACATCCGCCAGTACTGCTACTCCTCTTCAGGGCTCCCGTAGCAAGGTATAATCCAAGAGGTTGGGTACCTCGAGGATCCTGCCCCTCATCGCCTATAGTCCATCTGACTACAACTCGATGTCTCCCCACTTCCTCTCAAGTGGTATGTGAGCACTCATGGCACAGTGATCATCTGTCTCAACTTCTTTCTCCGCCCTTGCTGGCGCAACCTTGGTCTCAGAAGCCTCTCCCTTGCTCTTCTTCCTTGGACACTGGCTCACATAGTGACCCAGTTCCCCACAGTGGAAGCATTTGACCTTGGAAAGGTCCTTCTTCGTTCGTTTCTCCTGCTTTCCCTCATATACTAGGGCAGTATCCTCCTCTTCCTCTTGACTCTGACCCCCTAGCCGCTACTTCCCGCCTTGTTCAGTGTTCTAATCTCTTCTTGGCGAAGAGCCGCCCACAGTTCCTCCCAATCTGGAAGGGTCGACCTACCTAGTATGCTCTAGACAAACAACTCCCAGTCTTCTGAGATTGCGTTCAAGGCTGTCCTCACCATCAATTCTTGATCTGGTGTGGCCCCTATGGAAGTCAGTTGATCCCAGATCTCCTTCAATCGACCGAGAAAGGTGTCAATCTATTCTACCTTCTGCATCTGGTATGACCACAGCTAATTTTCTAGTAGCATCTTCCTCTGCAGAGAAGTATGCTGATACAATTTCGTCAAGACCTCCCACATCGCATTTGTCGTTTCCTTTCCGAAATATGTGGTACTACATGGTCCTTGACCCCATCAAGGATGATGCTCTTGGCTCTCGCCATTGCCTCCTTCTACTTATCGTCCTCAACCGAGTCAACTAGGATCGCTATCGTCTTCAAGGCGAAGTGCTTGAGACGTTTCCTGTCTAGAACGGACAAGATTTTGACCTTCCAGACTACGAAGTTTGAGGCTCCATCCAATCTATCCTAGTCTCTTACCCTGTTCACTTCCATTTCGCTGCTCCTATACTTCCCTTCTGGAAGTTCTCGGTGTCACTCCCTCTGAGCCTCGATTTCCCTCCTAGAAACCCCTCTGCCACTATCAAGATGCCCCCACTCTGATCGTTAGTGCCGCTGCACCACTGATCTAGATTTCTTGGCTAGAAATCCTCTGCAGCAACTTCCCCCTCCTTGGTCTTGCCCTGTTAGGTATTGTTCTGACTACAATACCCCACCAGCTTCACTCTGCAACTTACCCACAGCCTCCTATGCCTCAGCAAACTGAACATTAGAGCTTCTAGGCTCTGCGCAATCCCGGCACCAGCAAAATTCGCACCTCCTGGCCACGGGCGTCAATCCTTCCTAACTAAGAAAGATGATCGGGCACTGCGTCGGTCAGGTCTGCTCCCTTTTGCCACTACGCTGATCCTCCTCCCAGCTCAAACTTGATGACGCACGCACTGCATCACCCCTTCCTTGCGGCTTCTCCGCTAGGAACAACTTTTGTCACTCGGAACAACTGTTTCCGTTGCTACTGCTCTGCTTGGCTGATGCCCTCAATTCTCCTGTGATCTGCAAACATGCTCTGCTACCATGTTGGAATTTCTAATTTTAACTATTATAAATCCTTCATGTACTTTCTGATTTATTTTTGCCTACTTGTTATGTTTAATTAACAAGTTATTCACCATGTAAATGCTGAAAATAAATACAAGTACATGCTCAACACATTACAGATCATCAACTAGAGAAAAAACAAGCACACAAGTGACACTGTTGTTTTTGGACCAATGTCCCCGAAAAAACCCAATGCAGGAAAATCGGTGCAGCTATCTTAGGGTTTTATTATTATGCAGTTTCAGAATACAATTTGGGTGCCAAACCGGCTCACCCAACAAAGAATGATCTCAGCAGTAGTACCTCTCATTCGGAGACAGATATTCCAACTAAAATCTCGGATGAACAATCCCACAGCTCTCAGCTCCAATCTGCCCCACAAATTCTCTAGTGTCTGCCTCTAGGGATTGCGTCAGCCTCTCTGGCCCAACGTCACCCCAATTCGCCCTGCGTCAGCCTCTACAGCCTTTGCGTCACCCACGTTGGCTCTCTCTGGCATTACGCAGCTCCTAGCTGCCTCTGCATGGGCCCTAACTAGCTCTGCATGGCCTCTAGCTAGCTCTACGTCCCTCTCTCCCGACTTCTGCGCTGATGCTCCTGATACCCTCTCTACCTCTCTGCTTCTATATTCACTACCCCTCAACTGCAACTCTGATCACTCCTTCGATTTCCTCAGCAAGCCCTGCCCCAGAAAATCGAATTCTTAATCAACTCGCTGTGTTCTCCAAGTGACCCTCAAGCCTCCTCTTATACTTTTCTCGTTCACAATTCAATGGTCGAGACTAAGTCCCTAATCAACGGCTAAGATTAACCCTGGCTTGATCCATGACTTTTGGACCCTTTTAACACAGTTTTATATTAATTCACATTAATATTTTATTTTCCCTAAGTTTAGACTTAGGGACTCCATTAAAAATATTAGTTATTTTAATATCTCCCAAACTGTTTAGAATCTTGCCAAACCATTTCTGGGTATTGAAGATCTCATGTGCTTTAGCCTCTCCACCAATTTTCGTGGCTAGAGCACATCCAATGCTACCCCAAATCAACAGTATTGCATTCATGAAATCAAACAATCTCCTTATGGACTCTAATGATGAAGAACTTCTAGTATTTGAAGAATTTATTAGGGAAGAAAAAGAATAAAATCATGAAGATGAAGGTCCCAGTGCATCGTAGTGGGCCATCGTAATGTTAGGGGCACAAGAATACTTCACACAAAGTTCACCTTAAAATGTCTAACTAAATCAGGACATCGGAACAAGTTACCTCACTTATGTTAAGGATAGTTAGGTCAATAACCCTATTGGGTATTGTTGTCGCCTTACACACATACCTAAGTTAGTGAGAAAAGCCCTTAACCCCACAAGGTGTGGTTGGTGGCAAATTTAAGAAATGGGGTTGTCACTTATTCCCAACTCTCTCTTTGTTTAAGCTCCCTCCTAGGCAAGCTAATGGGGGTGGTCCCTAAATGGAAAGCTAAGTAAAAAGTGATGTGAGGTTTCCAGGAGATGTTAAGGTTAATTTAGATTACTTGAGATTATGCGCAAATACAATGAGGAATATGAAATGAAATATACTTCAATAACCATCAACATATAAATCAAAGGTAAGCATATAAGACTAGTGCTTTCAATATTGCTTCAAAATAAATAAAACTTGCTTTCAAAGTGAAACACAAGTAACCCTATCAATCAAATAGATGTTAGAAAAGATGATATCACTTGCAAGATTTAAAATTGTTTTCAAAGAAATGCTTTTAAAATATAACCATTCACAATTCTAAAGCATGTAAAGAAGCGATACAAAATAACTTGCAAATGAAACAAGTTGAAACTTCACTTGCAAAATGAAGGATATGGTACTTGCCTAATGAGATATTACAAGATAATGAATTCAAGACATTTTCATCATGACAAGCATATAAATAAATTGAGAGTAAAATAGCTTGAAAAGTAAAGTGAATTAATATGAAATGCATTTAACGAAGGTCAGATGCAATTATCTTGATTAATTTTAAGCTAAATGTCTATTCTTTGTGAGAGATCTTCCTCTTGAACTCTTGCCAAAGGATAAAAATTGGGGTGACTGTAAGAAAGAGGGGTTAAGGACACGATGATGTCGTTAACGAAACCATTTCCTTGAGACTTACTAGCCAGCATGTGCCTTCGTTCCTACAAGGGGGCAAACCACCTTCTAATTGCAGGGTCACATACTCTTTACCTTACCTCGTACCAATTGGAAGAATTTTCCAAGAAAATATTTTCCCTATGATATCTATCAACCAAGCTTATGCTTCAAGGTTAATTGAGTTAAAATCAAAACTATGCCAAAATGCCTAAACATTATGCAAGTAAGTTTTCCCAAGGGAGATTTGCAATGTTTCAATATAATGGAAAAGAGATAGTGCTCAAAGTAAATTGCAAATGTTACTTCATTTGGAAAAGGAAATTAGCTTGAAAATGAATTGAAGTGATGCAAGTAAGTTTTCTTTGCAAAAGAGGAATTGCCTCAAGTAAATGAAAGTGCTCACAATGATATAACTTCAAAATTGTTCAAGACACATAAGCATAAGCTTCATAAGCAAATTAAATTGTAAATTGCACCAAGTAAATGCCACAAACCATAAACTTGTAGCAATGGGAAATGAGATGAAGCTAAAGAAAAGTGAATGATTGTTTGTAAAGTATGCTTGGAAAATAAGTGAACAAGATAACAAATGAGCATATAATGAGGCAATTGTATCCCAAAGAAAGCAAATTGTTAAGCAACTAAATTAAACTTGCCACATAACTCCAACTATTTGCATGTAAAAAATGAGTTGCTCTAAAGCAAAATATCAACTTATACTTCAAAGAAAGAATGAAATGCAAGGCATCAAGTGAACCTTGTAGCAAAATTTAACTTAGAAATTGAAATGTGATGGTAAGGTTGTGTTAATTTTAAAGCATGCAATGAGCTAAAAATGAAAGTTAAAAAAGATGCAAAATTAATCCACCAAATCTTCCTTCTAAAAGAGGAGAAAAGATGCCTTGGGTAAAACCCAAGTTCCCACAAGAAAAAGAGATATTTTAATATGATATCACGATGCAGTTAAAACCTCTTAGAAGGCTGCCCAAAAGATGAAGGGAAATAGTACAAGATTTGTAGATAGAAATAGTTATAATATCCCTCCAAAAATAGCAACCTCAAAGGCCAATGAAGACTTGCTAAAATCTGAAAATTACAGTATCCTCAAAGGCCCACGGCCTATCCTTATTTGCATCTCCTTCTAGTGCTCACGGCCTCCTTGAAATAAATCTCAAATTTCCTTGAGAGGTCCTACAAGAAAACTAGTTAGAGTTCAATAGTCTTTCCTCAAGGCACGTGTTGTCAAAACTCCAACCTTGAGCTGCAAAACCAAGACAAAATTAGTGTAAAGGAGCATGTAAGCATGACACAAAATAATATACAAAACCAAATCAAGTGATGAGAGTGAACGCCATCACTTCTCTAGTTTGGAAAATGCTCTTAAATAGCTAAATAAATCGATGAAAGCACAAATTCTAAAGAGATTAAAATTTAGAAGTATTTGCTTGTGTACAAGCTATGTCAAAGAAAATCCCTACAAGAAAATCACTTCGTAAGATAAACTATGGAATTCAAAGAACCAATGAAAGCTCCTTGGAGAATGTGTCAAGAGTGGGTTGGTCTCTCCAAAGACTTCCCCTCACGCTTGATATTTGATCCAACAAGATTCTCCTCTACAAAACTTCAATCCAACATTAGTCCCATATAGATTTAGCAAATGCAATGATAAGAACACTCTATAAATTTATTGGAAAATAGCTAGAGATTTCTACAGCTATAGCATAATACTCCTAAATCAATTTCCAATGCAAGATAGTTTTACATTAACAAATTTACAAAAACATATGGAAATAACATAAATCAAAAGCATGAGCAAAGGAAACTATACCAATAGTGAGCCAATCAACACACTCCAATGGAACAACACTCATGAATGAACCCCAAAGTTTTTGTTGCAATTTAAGAGCAAAGCTTTCTCAAGCACAATAGCTTGTAACAACGGATTCAAAGTGAAAGCACAAAGATCTATTATATAGAGAAGTGGGAGAAAATCCCAATGAACATATCATGTGACAAGTGGAGAGGGAGGAAATCCCAAGGAAACAAATTGAATTCCAAGAGTGAAAACTCCTGCCAAGTGTGAAACTGAAATCTGGTAGGTGCCCTCCCAATGCAATTCAAACTATTGCAGGTGGCCAGCATGTATCATTGTTGATGTGCAAGTTCTTTATGGCTGCCAAGTGTACAAAGGGACTAGAGGAAAAGGGGAGACACACTCCCTCAAATATATACTGATTACCCAACTAGGTGTCACTTCAAACCAAAACTTTGAATGTTGTTTAATATCACTAACCTGGGCCTGTGTATTGGACTCCAAGAGCTGTCAGCGATTCAGCATATAGACTTAACTGATGTTTGAGTTTTAGTTTAAAGTGGATGAGTGTATCTCCACTAACCAATGTATGCCAATATGTGAGCCTAAGGGGGCACAAACTATGACATGTGTCCCCCACTAACTGAAATATCTCAACCCCTTCCAAATATGAGTGTTAGTTGAACTCGGAGAGCTACGTACATGTGGATAGCAGGGTAAAGTATAGTGGAAACATATACTTGAGCATGAGGTATTTGCTTGAGCATCGGTCCCACTAACAGTAAAGAGATAAAAGCTTTTGTTATGGATAAGTTCCACAAGCGTACTTGGGTGAAGGAGCTAGGGAGAAAGAAAAAATATTATATTGAAGAGTTTAATTCCACTCATAATCAACAACAAAAAGTGTACATAGGGGCCAATATTTCTTCAAGAGCCAAAATTCTTATTGCTCAGTTAAGGACTAATTCTCATAAACTTCGTTGTCAAACAGGGCGCTGAAAAAGGCCAAAAGAAATGTGGGAGGAAAGAGTATGTATTTTTTGCTCTTTCGGAAAAGTGGAAACAAAAAAGCATTTCATTTTAGAATGCCAAGCCTTCAAAGACAGCAGGGAAAGTTATGCAGATATTTTGGCAACTAGTTCTTAGGATAATCTATTTAGCGAGGCGTTTGTCAAGAAGCTCAGAGCGTTTATTGTGAAAGTTCACAGGAAAAGGGCCAAATACAAGAGCCAAATAGAGAAGCAATCTGCCACTAACTGAAATATCTCAACCCCTTCCAAATATGAGTGTTAGTTGAACTCGAAGAGCTGCGTACATGTGGATAGGAGGGTAAAGTATAGTGGAAACATATACCTGAGCATGGGGTATTTGCTTGAGCATGGGTCCCAAAAACAGTAAAGAGATAAAAGCTTTTGTTATGGATAAGTTCCACAAGCGTACTTGGGTGAAGGAGTTAGGGAAAAAGAAAAAAATATTATATTGAAGAGTTTAATTCCAATCATAATTATCAACAAAATGTGTACATAGGGGCCAATATTTCTTCAAGAGCCAAAATTCTTATTGCTCAATTAAGGACTAATTCGCATAAACTTCGTTGTCAAACAGGGCGCTGAAAAAGGCCAAAAGAAATGTGGGAGGAAAGAGTATGTATTTTTTTCTCTTTCGGAAAAGTGGAAACAGAAAAGCATTTCATTTTAGAATGCCAAGCCTTCAAAGACAGCAGGGAAAGTTATGAAGATATTTTGGCGACTAGCTCTTGGGATAATCTATTCAACGAGGGGTTTGTCAAGAAGCTCAGAGCATTTATTGTGAAACTTCACAGGAAAAGGGCCAAATACAAGAGCCAAATAGAGAAACAATCTGCCACTAACTGAAATATCTCAACCCCTTCCAAATATGAGTGTTAGTTGAACTCGGAGAGCTGCGTACATGTGGATAGGAGGGTAAAGTATAGTGGAAACATATACTTGAGCATGGGGTACTTGCTTGAGCATGGGTCCCACTAACAATAAAGAGATAAAAGCTTTTGTTATGGATAAATTCCACAAGCGTACGTGGGTGAAGGAGTTAAGGAAAAAGAAAAAATATTATATTGAAGAGTTTAATTCCACTCATAATCATCAACAAAAAGTGTACATAAGGGCCAATATTTCTTCAAGAGCCAAAATTCTTATTGCTCAATTAAGGACTAATTCGCATAAACTTCGTTGTCAAACAGGGCGCTGAAAAAGGCCAAAAGAAATGTGGGAGGAAAGAGTATGTATTTTTTGCTCTTTCAGAAAAGTGGAAACAAAAAAGCATTTCATTTTAGAATGCCAAGCCTTCAAAGACAGCAGGGAAAGTTATGCAGATATTTTGGCAACTAGCTCTTGGGATAATCTATTTAGCAAGGGGTTTGTCAAGAAGCTCGGAGCGTTTATTGTGAAACTTCACAGGAAAAGGGCCAAATACAAGAGCCAAATAGAGAAGCAATCTGTCCCATAGGCTATCTTTAGCCTCATGGACATTATAATAACTTCTTCTTCTTCTATCTCCACTAATTTCTCCATCAAATATCTTAACATATCTTCTTTGCCATATGCTGATTCCCTTTGTTGTAGTGTTGATCTTTGACTGTCCAACGTGTACCTTTTAATTATCCTTTCATGTTATGCGTACACCATGGAGAGGGATGTGGGGTCCCTTCCCACTCACTTAGTTTACCTTTGCACTTTAATTCCAAGCTTGTTTTAAATTAAATCAAAAGTTGAATTTTAACAATTCGATGTACCGCATGAACTTCAACGTGGAACTTTGTTGACTTCCTTTGACTTGGCACTTGGCATTTTGACTTTGATTTGTACCTTATGTGGTGGGCCCAACATGGCTACCACATCACCTTTGACTTCCCCTCAATTTGCCTTGTCACTCGATTGACTTATTTTGACTTTGGAAAAATTGCTGAATTTTTCCACTTATTGAATTTTTTGCCACTAACATTAAGAAAAACGGCTTTTGAGGGACTATAAGTTGTTTTTTGACCCTCAAAGTGGGTCCTAGGATAATGTTGGACCTCGGAGGATGAATTCTCGAGTAGTCACATGTCCCAAATATTTCCTAAAACCACTTATTTACATCATTACATAGAAATTAATTAAAAATTCCGTTTTGCAGGAAATTTTTAATTATTAAAAAATCCTACTTAGACCTAGTCAAATTCCGCGAAATTTCAGAGATGACCTAACATGGTAATATACATTGACTCTAGACATCAAGATGCATTAGGGGCTCAACCTTCAAGCCGTCACCTCGACTTTGGGGTATGTGGTGAGTGAAAAAACCTAGAAAATTATTCACCGCTAAAAAGCAGGAATAACTAACCAAGTAAAAAAACACTCCAAGGTGTATTCGCTTGTTGATCGAGTCACAACACCCTAGGCCTATTACATGACTTTATTCATCATGCTAGTGACATTTATACAATATCCCCATAGGGCTGCAGAATCTGAGGACTGAAAAAGAAAATGAGAAGAAGAAGTAGACTTGAAAAACTCTGATAATATAGTGGACTCTGATGGTACATGAAGCCTCTGATATATCCTTGGGCATGGAGTCTTCAAAAATCTTCAAGGGCCACTCCATTGGTCAACAGGTATTTTATTATTTCCAACCTCCAAGGGGGTGACATGTCCCAAGTTAGCCCATCAATTCGGTGTGTGTGTGTGTCAATAATAATTGCAGAGTAGGAAAGACTTTAGGGTAGTTGCCACAACCATGTTACCAGCTAATGGTGGTCCAACATCTTGAGTGTATAGATATGAGGAAGAAATCGTGGAGGCATGACTTACCTCAGCCTACTTTTTCCAACCCTCTGGTGTGCCTTTTACCTTTTATGATTCGTCTTTATTAGGTGCATACCTCAGGAACCCAAGCCTGCTTTTAAGATTTTCCATTACCCCTTTAAGATGAAGCAATTTATAACTCATCAGGGTTGGGACATACAAGAGTTCATTTCTTTAGATAAAGCATTAAATGCTTGAGGAACTAGGTGATGGCTAATGAGGGGGGCAAAGCTCATGCTAGGCTTTTTCCCACACACTAAATAAACATCCCATCCTTTTTTTGCATTCTGCATTTTTTGTTATTGTAGCTTTCTATGTTTTTTTCTTCTTTCAGTTGCATCAACCACCAAGGCCTGTGTCTGGGCCCAGACTCAAGGATGAGGATGAAGGGTGCAAATCCCATGACGAATGACCATTAACGTGAAGAATGGAGATGAACAAGCGGAAAATATGGAAGGTTGTAAGTATGGCTTGTTGGGGCCTTCATTTTGAGTTTTTGCGGAAAAGATGGAAGGTGGTAAGTATGGATTGTTGGGGCCTTCATTTTGAGTTTTTGCGGAAAAAGGAGCCAAGGGCAAGTGGCTGAGATGACCGTTGGGGTTGCAGAGCTGACAGCCGAGAGTAGAATAGGAACTGGAAGTGAACCGCCAGTTGCAGAAAGGTGGCGGAGAGAAGCAGTGGGAGGACAAAGGCAACCGAGGATGATGATAAGGATAAAAGGGGTAGAGGATAAAAAGCAGAAGGAAGGACGAAGAAAGGTTTTTGTTGGTCAGTCGAGTGAGCCAGGGATCGTTGGAGCTTTCCTATGTTGCGAAGAAGTGTGAACAACTCCTCGGTCTTGTCTAAGTCTATTTGTGCTGGTTATGATATTCCTATTATTGATGATCAGGCCTTGAGCCTCTTTCTATTACTTTACATTATGTTAATGGAAGAGACAGTTCAGACCCACATTGTGTTCTTATGCTCCTTATTGACTCTTTAAAATTTTGAATGAATGCATCTGTTCATATGGTTTCCTAAGATGGTATGAGTAGATCGTTGTGATTGGGTTAGTGTAGATTATGAATTACTATGCTATGGTATCTTCTATTTGTCATGACTCCCTTGGTATCTTCTAACTTCAATCGCGGCATGCCTCGGGTGAGACTCCTTACCTTCTCTGGGTAAGGTGAAAATGTCGACGTTGCTCTAGACCACAGTGGAGCCTTGTTGGCCACTTGTTCGCGAACCCAGGGTCTCAACCCTATTGTCATTTTCGCGCCGACAAATGGTTCCATTGTCGGGACCTGAAATCAAAAAGGAGGGTTTAGAATATGGTATCAAGGATTTTTAAGAAAGAAATACGAAACTGGTGGGACAACCAAGTGGATCGGTTTGTATCCCAACAAGCTCTATTTCGCAACCGAGTCATTGCTAAAGTGAAAGACAAATTTTTATACTCAGAGGATGACCAGTACGAGATCTTTTGGTGTATGTTCCCAGAGAAACTGTACAACTGGTTGCGGAGACTGCAAGTGAAGGGTAGGACGGGAGGACAGACACCACCTCATCGCAATTGAACTCCAGTGGATCTCACGGTGCTCCACCGTCTTGACACAAATCTGACAAGAGCAATAGATTTTTGGGTGGAAACTACACTGGAATGGAATGTGGTCAAGTTCGCAGCAGAAAGCTACCAGTCCTTTTCAAAAGTCGACATTGTGTTCCGAGCGGGGCTAAGAGGGAAGTTGTTGAAAGAAGTGCCTCTCTGGATTAAAGTCTTAATGGTGGAAGAAGGCCTGCTTATATTCCAAGGTTTAAGCATGGCAACGTAAACCCCTAGTACTGGGGGAAGGATCTAAGGGGAGAAATGCTATTGAGCGGGGGATCATGAGGCTCTTTGAATGATGGACACAAAAGATTCACAAAGGGATAGGGAAGTGAGAGTGCAAAGGAGGGCGCAGATAGCGGAGAAGTGGCAGGAAAGGACCATGGAGGTGATTGAAAGGCAGCCAGAGGGACTACACCAAGCAAGAGCGGTGTTGAGGAGTCCAGAGGGAAAAGACGAAATGGAGGAGAATTCAACGAAGGGGATAGAGACAGCAGAGAGAGTTGGGAGTCCAAAAGGTGATAGGAGCCCTCCCTCACCAGTTGCGGGGGAGGAGTCTAAAGGAATTGGTTGTGGTAACCCAAAGGAAGACATTGATGACGAGATGTGCCTTGCGATGAGAAGACTGTTCGCGGAAGATGATATGTCTGAGAGAATTAAAGATCCAACTCCCCGAGGCTCAGGTAGCGTTCCCCCCAACCTTCCCCTGGTACTCTACAATAGCCCTGGTAAATTCGTTTCTAAGTTGCTTAAGACGATAAGAGTGCATAGTGTGCATGTCAATTATAAGGCTAGTACTGCTAATAGTAGTGGAAATAGTAGTAATAGTAATCTAGGATTACAAGGATCTCAACAGCCGAGAACCCAAGGCTTTGTGCTTCTAGCATGAACGCAGTCTACAATGGCAGGATCATTCACAAGTTATCCGAAATTCTCCGGTAGAGGAAATGAAGACGTAGAACAACACTAGTACTTATGTGAGGCTATATGGAGGGCTCGTTAGACGCCTGACAATGTGAAGTTGATAGAGTTCTAGACCACTCTCAAGGAAAGAGCCCTACGGTGGTTCATAAAATGGGCGGAGTTACACCAAAACCTAACAGTGGATGAGATTAAGAGGAAATTTGTACAAGAGTTCAAACTTCCCCAAACGGATCAGCAAGGGTTGTCGGAGTTGTGGGAGATCAAGCAATGGGAGGGAGAAACCACCTAGGGAACTAATGCAGAGGTTTAAAGACACAATCGGTAAGCTCAGTTATACCATAGACCCAAATCACCAAGAGATTGGTTCATCAAAGCCCTGCTACCTCTCACTTGAACAACATTAACGCAACAGAAAAACGAGACACTACAGGATGCCCTAGAGCAGGCAACTCACATAGAGGCTATGGTGAGGTATCCACATGAGTATCGGGGGGGACACTTCCCATGATCCCTCTATCTTAGGTCTTCAGCACCAGATTGCAAGCTTAACAGAGAAGCTGAAAGATCTACAGCCGGCCCGCCCAACAAGATCGAATGTGTGGTGTACCAACTGCCTGGTGGAGGGTCAAGCCGCAACAGAGTGCCGAAGGTTAAGGGATGCAGATGTCGCATCAGGACCAGCAGGACCATCGGGGGCCCTACATATAGCAGGAGTCGCGGCAATAGGATCTCAAGGCGCATTTTCGGGTTGTAACCAACCAGAGTATTGTGAAGTGTGTAGGGGATACGGACACCCATTGCGCTTATGCTCGATATTGTAGAAGTATTCGAATGTCCTGAATAAAAACTAATGTGAGTTCTGCCAGTGTACAACCCACCACACGAACCAGTGCCTAGCGCTAGATGCTCTATCAGATCGGCTAGACCATTCAACTTTCAAGATCAACGAGACTGCTCGTGGTGGGAGACGAGGAGGGGGAACGAGAGGAGGAAGAGCAAGGGGCAAGGGACCTGTTCGCTGCTATAACTGTGATTAGGAGGGACATGTTGCTTGAGACTGCCCCCTACCAAGGAGACCCTGGTGCTCACAATGCAGGGTCAACGCCCACACAACAGAGGATTGCCTAGAGCTGATCGCAAGATGTGAGGAGCAGACCAAGCAACAGGGTACGGATCTAATCAACGCAGAACCCAGGGTTACTGAGATAGCGCCATTGTCCAATATAAACATAGTCACCTGCGCTAGCAAGAAGACGGGGGCCAACCAAGACGCCCCGAAAACACCAACAATCATTCGGGTAGCCTCACCAAAGCGGCCATACAACCCTGGGCAGCAAAAGAAATACTATCAGGAGGCAACAAAATTGTTTGAAAATCTGACAAATTCTCAAAAAGATAAGATGCATGACCTTCCAAAACCAACCGTTGCCCGCCCTATTGAAGAATGGTTCAGGTTGTTCCTACAGATTGTCAACAATGACCAGATGCTAGGGGAGCTTCGCAGAAGCCTGTAAGTTTTGAGAAATCGAAAGGGCTAGTGATGTTTATGATTTCTCTATCTAGATAACTACTTGTGAAGTAATTTTTGTTCTTTAGACAATTCAAACAAGATATTTTATATGTTAGAGATTATTAACTTCATCAACCAGCTACCATGCATAATAAACAAAAGAACAATGACACAAGATATAGGCAGCAGCCAAGGCAAAACCTCTCCAAACATGAGAGGAAAACCCACAGTAATTCTTCTTATAGTTTCTTCTCTTGACAAAATTTCCAAGATCAATACAAAGACCCTTGAGATCAAGTGACTCGAAGATCAAGGCCAGAATCTCTTCTTACTGTTGCAACATAGATCTGAACTGCTACTAACCATGAAGAATTTTGCTTCCTTCTCCCTTCCTCTCCTTCTTCCAAACTTCTCATGCTTAAGGTATTTCACTGGCCGAGAAGATCACTTCAATACATACATTCAACAAGGGTGATCTGATCCCTTCAATTGACTGTCTAGAAACCCTTACTGCAGTCCTGAAGCTACTTTAGGTTCTCCACGTGTAAGTGAACAGTTTGTCCTTATAATCCTTCTCTTACTACGCTATGATAGTGGCTCCTTCCTAGCCCAATATCCGAACCTTTTTGGATCTAGAATCAACCCTCATTACAAAAATATTCTAGGACTATATCACAACCCTAACAAGGATCAGATTCTCCGAACGTGTGACAGAATCATGGCCTTTCTAGCTTGCTAGATCCTCGATCTGGAAGTTTTTATTCTTCAAATGTATCTACCCTTCAAGTAGACTTGAGATCGAATACTATACTTCGTGGTGATGGCTTGTATGATGATGCCCTAGCCTCGCACAACAATCCCTGTGGTTAAGGACAGCAGAATAGTCCTTATGCTTCTCGACCTGCGGCTGCTTGAATAGACCCTTTCCTCGCACTGTTGATAGGCTCCTTCGCATAGGAAGGAGATCCTTCCTTCACCCTTCTTCGCATAGACATAGACCCAATCCAAGTGTGTGTCTAAATGCATGAGGAGGGGGTCTATTTATAGTGTATAAGGCCTCCTTAACAAGCCGACATGACCCATTCCTTAGCCGACTTGAAGCCGACATGATACTTCAATTATAAATATATTTTATGCCAAAAAATACATTGATTCTATTGCATGCGTTTGGAGGGATCATTTAGTAGCCCTTTTGATCTTCCCTTTCAAGGAGACTTTGCCACATGATTCTGCCCTTGATCTTGGAGTCATACTTGTACATTTCAAGTGTAAACATTAATGACACAACCTATTACCTAGAGCTCATAATGAGAGCTACAAAGACAAATACATTTTTTATCATGAAACCCATGATTCAAATTTACAAAATACTTTGCTAGATACAATTTACATCATTTGTATTGGCTTGTGTCATTATGAAGACCGAACCTAGTTACACTTTCTTCAACACTCCCTCCTAACTAGGGAGGTATTCATACATATATGATCATTGGACAATTTTAAAAGTTCACAAAAGAATTCTCATACGAAGATCGAATTTGCAATCTATCTTTTATAGCATCATTTCAACCAACATTGTTTCCATATAGCAAGGCCTTGACTAACAGCTCTATCTCTCACTTAGATCAGTGCACACAATGTTGGCGAGACCAATGACTGATAGACACATCATCATTGTCTCTATTCAGGTCATACCCACCCGGGTGTTCTCCGAGTATGCCCTACTAGGACTATTCTCATCTTGGGTTCCCAACCCTCAAGAATATCAGTCCTCTTGCCCACTCTTGTCTTGGATGCCCTACCACATCCTCAAAGAGTGTCGGATGCCAAATGATTACACAATCCTCCAATTTTTGTTCCAAACTGAAGACAAGAATGTCATGTCTAACTCTCCCTCTTACCCAGGGATTAGTTTTGAGTTTCTCTTTATTCAGAAACTTACTCAAGTTCCTTTACTCATAGGAACCTTCTAGAGATCCCTCTTAAACAGGGACTCTATCATCAGTACTTTATAGGGTCTTCTAGTTGGCTAATAATCCAACACTTTGATGTCATCAATTTCTTCATATGTAGGGTTCAGCCATCCATCACTTTCCTCCATCAGGGCATTCTTTCTTTCTTGGAAAGCAATCTCCTCGGATCTGCATCTGGGGCTTCCTTCATAAGGTCATCTAGCTCCACCTTTCTTTCAGCGGTGATTGCTCTATATTCGAGGTACACAGTTGTGACATCCTTTACAACTCTTCTTACCAAGGCCTTGCATACATACCCAGACTTATCCAAAAAGTAAGAAACCAAAAAATAAATCACATATTACCATTTTGGTGATGGCCCTTTTCTAGTGACATCTCCTTGTAGATATCAACATCATGCATAATGCACATCTCCGTAGATATCTGTAGTCAAGGGTCTTTTAACTTTTCAAACTTCTATCCAAGTCTCCATATCTTTCTAGGAGATTTCCTCGTCAAATCTTCTCTAGATGTTGACTACTTCCATCATGGTTGCATATCTCACGATCTCTATCATCCTTACACCTTTCATTCCCAGGGGCTTCCAATCAGAGTTTCTTAATTGTAGTCAACTACCTCATACTCCATATGAGGACATATTATGTTGATTTCATCTTTAAACCTTTCAGAGGAGGAGATCCTTTATTCTCTTGATCATGCTTGATCCATGCTCCCTGCAACCATGTGACATGATATTATAATATCAAAGATATACATATTTCATTTGTCTTGAATCATATCATGATTCTTGCAGCGGACTTCTTAAGGGATCTTTGACCTGTAGTGTAGTTGATAAGTATCGTTGACCTGGATTCTTTACAAAGGATATTTGCTTGTAGAAATTCTTCAAAGATTCAGAGAACCAAGATGTTCTCATCTTAGAATTTCCTACACATAACAATTTCATTTCTACCTAGAATCCTTACATAAAGAGATACAATGTACATTAATCATAACCATTAACAGTATTTCCAGAGGATTCAACATATCCTCATTCATCAATAGTTCATCAATGGATGTTACCAAATCCATAATCAGTTCATTCTCTAAAAGAGTTACTTAAACAACACATAAGAATGTTCATGAATCACAACATGCTATGCTAACTAAGACCTATGAAAGAAAAACAGGAGGTGATCTTTTAATCATAGTAAAGATCCTCAGGCTCCTCCTTCTTCGGCTTCTTTTCATTGTCTTTTGTTTCCTGAGCAACATGAGCTGCTTCATACTTCCTCTTGCCATTCTTCTTTCACTTGGAGCAATCTCTGTGGTAGTGTCCATATTCGTGACATTCAAAGCATTGGATCTTTGACTAGATCTTTCAAACTTTCCGAACTTCCCTTTTCTTTTAAACCTGGCAGCAAATGCTTGCTCTTTGGATCCAACTGCAATATCTTCCTTGGCCTTTAATTGTGCTTCTTCCACTTTGCATATTGCCCATAGATCATTGAGTGAAGATGCCTCCTTCTTGGCCCATATGCTTGCTGTAAAGTTTCCCCACTCCTCGGCTAATGCATTCACCACTATCGTAGTCATTTCTTGATCAGACCTGATTTCTCTTCGTTCCTGCAACTGATCTCTTATTTCAGAGACCCTCATGAAATATGAAGTTATACCTTCTTCTTTGCTGATCTTCATTTTGTATAACTCATTCCTCAGAGAGATCCCTTCTCCTATGGTGCTGACGGAGAATAAGTCTATCAGTGTGTCATAGATCTCTTTGGCTGTTTCAAACTTGGCTACATAAAGAATCAGAGAGTCCTTGATAGATTCTATGAGAATCTTTTGAGCTCTCACTTCGTTCTTGTTATGCTTATAGCTAGTTCTTGACTATCAGAAGGAGCAGCAATTTTCTTTTGTACTAAATCAATAACTTCTCGTTCTTTCAAAGTGAGACCAGTCCTTTTCTTCCAAGCAAGGAAGTTGGAAACTCCAAATAACTTATTGCTTTCCTTGCAAGAAGACATCCTTTTTAAGATTAGATTTGCTCAAATCAATAAGATACTTACTTGATGTAATGATCCTTGAAGCTTGACCTTATATGGCTGCCTTGAAGGAGCTTGAGCAAGCTTGACTACCCTTGACTGCTAGGAAACCTGAGATCTGGTTGCCTTATCCTTGAGGATCTGCTATTCAACTGAAGTAAGAGGATACTTGATAACTTTCTCTTATAGATCCCTCATTTTGATAGATCTTGGAGTTTCAGAATGTGGATCTGAATTTTGAATCTTGCTTTGCCTTCCACTTCAGCTGTCTTCCCTCTTCCTGAATGTTCTATATCAGCCCTTTCTTGATCTGCTACCAACCCTCTGATACCATGTTGAGAAATCGAAAGGGCTAGTGATGTTTATGATTTATCTATCTAGATAACTACTTGTGAAGTAATTTTTGTTCTTTAGACAATTCAAACAAGATCTTTTATGTGTTAGAGATTATCAACTTCATCAACCAGCTACCATGCATAATAAACAAAAAAACAATGACAAAAGATATAGGTAGTAGCCAGGGAAAAACCTCTCCAAACATGAGAGGAAAACCCACGGTAATTCTTCTTATAGTTTCTTCTCTTGACAAAATTTCCAAGATCAATACAAAGACCCTTGAAATCAAGTGACTCCAAGATCAAGGCTAGAATCTCTTCTTACTGTTGCAACATGGATCTGAACTGCTACCAACCATGAAGGATTTTGCTTCCTTCTCCCTTCCTCTCCTTCTTCCAAACTTCTCTTGCTTAAGGTAGTTCACTGGCCGAGAAGATCACTTCAATACATGCATTCAACAAGGGTGATCTGATCCCTTCAATTGACTGTCTAGAAACCCTTACTGCAGTCCTGAAGCTACTGTAGGTTCTCCACGTGTAAGTGAACAGTTTGCTCTTATAATCCTTCTCTTACTGCGCTATGATAGTGGCTCCTTCCTAGCCCAATATCTGAACCTTTTTGGATCTGGAATCAACCCTCATTACAGAAATATTCTAGGACTATATCACAGCCCTAATAAGGATCAGATTCTCTGCACGTGTGGCAGAATCATGGCCTTTCTAGCTTGCTAGATCCTCGATCTGGAAAGTTTTATTCTTCAAACGTATCTGCCCTTCAAGTAGACTTGAGATCGAATACTATACTTCATGGTGATGGCTTGTATGATGATGCCCTAGCCTCGCACAACAATCCCTGTGGTTAAGGACAGCAGAACAGTCCTTATGCTTCTTGACCTGCGGCTAGTTGAATAGACCCTTTCCTCGCACTGTTGATAGGTTCCTTCGCATAGGAAGCAGATCCTTCCTTCACCCTTCTTCGCATAAACATAGACCCAATCCAAGTGTGTGTCTGGACTCCAAATGCATGAGGATGGGGTCTACTTATAGTGTATAAGGCCTCCTTAAAAAGCCAACATGACCCATTCCTTAGCCACTTGAAGCCGACATGATACTTCAATTATAAATATATTTTATGGCGAAAAATACATTGGTTCTATTGCATGCGTTTGGAGGGATCATTTAGTAGCCCTTTTGATCTTCCTTTTCAAGGAGACTTTGCCACATGATTCTGCCCTTGATCTTGGAGTCATATTTGTACATTTCAAGTCTAAACATTAATGACACAACCTATTACGCAGAGCTCATAATGAGAGCTACAAAGGCAAATACATTTTTTATCATGAAACCCATGATTCAAATTTACAAAATACTTTGCTAGATACAATTTACATCATTTGTATTGGCTTGTGGCATTATGAAGACCGCGCCTAGTTACACTTTCTTCGACAGAAAGCAGCCCTACCAGAGGTGACTGGGGAAGGGAATATCTCCGCGAATTTGCCTGAGAAGCACACAAGAAGAGTCAGAAGAAATAAGAAGAGAACAAGCAGGGAGTTCAGGATTGATGCGCAAGCACGGGGTTTCAAATCAAGGATAGTATGTTAGATCTAGGCTACCAAGAAAGACATTGGGAGGCGTTGGGGAAGCCTCAACTGAAGTTCTCACCAATCCAATTGAGGATGGCCAACCAATACTGTATACTGCCAATTGGGAGACTGGAGGACGTAGAGGTAGATGTGGCAGGGGTGAAGACACACACGGATTTTGAAGTGATTGATATTATGGGAGACAAAGATCCTTACCCAGCGCTGCTAGGTATTGACTGGGCCTATGAAAATTACATTGTTATCTGTCTAAACAAGGAGTTGATGATCTTTGAAGTAGGAGTATGAGTCATCCAACCGTTGGACCGGTACTAGGGACCCAGATTCACAGAACCGGTAGACAATAGAGACGATCCAGGGATGTTAAACTAGCTCTACCAATTAACAGCAGGTAAAAGAGAAGATTACATCAACCCAACAGGAGAAGGATCAGTCAACTGGATGAGTATCCAAAGCTTTGAGGTTGGCTCGAAAGTTGCATGGGACGCTTGGCGTAAGGCGGATATGAAGTTGACCACAGACATTGTGCTACGGTATGCCGTATCAACTGGATTGGAACAGAGGTAAGAGACTTTCCCACTTTCAATGGCATAGACTCAGTAGTTGTATTTCTCAACAAGGTTGACAACACTATAAGGGAGAGCCATAAAATACCGTTGTTAGACATTGCACTGCAAGCGACCCCGGCACGCTGGTGGGGGGTCCACCGCAACCACCTCTAGGGTTGGGAAACGATCAAGAGGGCCAGGAGGGAAAGATTCAAGCATGCGGGGGATAACCTGCAAGAGATTACAAAATACAGGGGGAACTCAGATCCCTGACAACACCTGGATAGCTGCAAAGATAGATGGAGCAGAGAGAGAGTTCCAAAAGAAATATGGGTAAACATGTTCACACACCTTAGGCACAGTCCCTCAAGCGTGGTACATACAAGAAGAGGTAAGAAGGAAAACGGGAGATTGGGATCTGGCCGAACAATTCACTAGCAGTTTCTCGTTCAAAGATAGTGACAAACGGCTGACCGAGGCTCTGTATGCTATAAAAAGGATCCTCTTCACATCAGGCCAGTTATGGGAGGGATGCATCGATGAGAGGATCCTACAGTGCTTTTATGAGTCAGGATACCCAGAAGCCATGACCTGTGGGAAAGTTAATGAAGATCCAGAGGAGGACGACCTAGAAGGGTTGAGGCACCTTACATTTCATGAGACTAAAGGCGAGAGGGATATCCAGGAGGGACTCATAACGGAGGCTCCACACTTGCTCCAAGTAAAGTTGCAAAAGCACAACACTGGCACGGAGGACAAACCTAAGATGGCATCAATGGGGGACTAATTCCTTTTAGTTGCAGAATTAAAGGGAATTAAGGGAGACATACAGAAATGAAGATTGTACTGAAGCCTAACGCCAAGCCAGTGAAGCACAGACCATACAGGTTGAATCCAAGGGTCAAAGAGAAGGTCAAGAAGGAAATAGACAAAATGTTGGAACCGAGACTTATTTTCCCAGTGGACAAGGCAGAATGGGTTAGCCCGATATTGATACAAAACAAGAAGGATGCCATGGAGATAAGAGCCTGTGTAGACTATCGCAGCCTTAACAACGCTTTTGTGCACGACCCATTCCCCACACCCTTCAGCAATGAGGTCCTAGACAATGTTGCGGGATACGAAGCATATTCCTTCACAGATGCGTTTTCAGGATACCATCAGGTCAGAATAGTTGAGGAGGACAAGAAGAAGACCAAGTTCACTACAGAGTGGGGGTCGTATGCTTACCACATGATGCCATTTGGCGTTAAGAACGCACCTGTAGTATTCTCCCGAATTGTCATTGTTGCATTCAGAGACTACATTCACAGGTTCTTGGAGGTATACATGGATGACTGGACAGTATACAGCCTGTTGAAGAAGCATGCCATCCTACTCAAGGTAAATGCCAACAATTACAGATATCCTTGAACCTGAAGAAGTGCATATTCACAGTTCCATTTGGCACACTTCTAGGTCACATTGTATGCAAGGATGGGGTCTGCGTAGATCCTGCCAAGGTTGCGGCAATTATTAACATGGACCCGCTAGCCAATGTGAAGCAGCTAAGGTCGACATTGGGCCACACGGGGTACTACTGCAGATTCATCTGCAACTACGCTTCCATCACTGCCCCAATGGAGAAATTGCTCAGGAAAGTAGAAGCTTTTACATGTTCGAAGGACTGTCAAGCTGCATTAGGAAAAGTTGGTAAGTGCTCCAATTTTAGTATATCCGGACTGGAATATGCAATTCCATGTACATATCGATGCATTCGGCATCTCTCTGGGAGTAGTCCTAGCGCAACCGAGAGAAGGAAGCTTGGACCATCCCATCTATTTTGCCAGCAGAAAGTTGTCCGCTGCAGAGAAAACTACACCACAACCGAGAGGGAGGCACTCGCTATGGTGTATTCTCTTAAAAATTTAGGCACTGCTTGCTTGGGGGCCTGTTTAAGTTCTTCACACTGAAATACCCAGTCAACAAGACAGTATTAGAAGAGAGAATTTGCAGATGGTTGCTATTATTCCAGGAGTTTACATTCGAGGTAATCCTCAAGCCAAGTCAATTGAGCGTTGGGCCTGATCACTTGTCAAGATTAGAATCAGGGGAAAGTGGGGGCTCCCTAGATGACCAGCTGCCCGACGTCGATTTATTCAGAGTGGAAGTGATACTTGATTACTTAGAAGAGATCATAGCATTCCTAGCCATAGGGAAATGCCCGGAGGAGTACACGACAACGCAAAGAAGATACATGGTCGTGCGAGCAGCCGACTATCAACTTATTGCAGGACATCTATACAAGTTGGGGTTAGATCAGGTGTTGCGGCGATGTGTCCTCCAGCACGAGTGTCAATATGTCTTATGGGAATGCCACTTAGGAGCTGCGGGCAGCCACGTAGGGGAGAAAGAAACCGCACGGAAGGTTTTGCTGCCAGGGCTATGGTGGCCAACAGTATATAAGGACGTGAAAGAGTACGCTAAAGGATGTGATCTGTGCCAAAGAGTTGGGAAACCGTCACATCGCGATGATCTCCCACTGCAGTCGGTATGCGCCTTGCAGATATTTGAAAAGTGGGCAATTGATTTCATCAGTCCGATCAATCAGTCAGCGTGACACACTCAGGCTAGGTACATCATCACAACAACAGAGTATCTCACAAGATGGGCTGAGGCAGCACCAGTGAAAGACTATACAACAGGCACAGCTACAAGAATATTTTTGAAAATATCATCTCAAGGTTTGGGTTCCCAAGAAGCCTGACAAGCGATCAAGGAACTCACTTCATTAATGAAATGGTCGCTTCTCTGTTGCAGAACTTCCTGATCCAACATCACAAGAGCAACCCATATCATCCACAGGCTAATGGAACAGTAGAAGCATTTAACAAGATACTTGAAAAGGGCTTAACAAAGGTATGTTCGGCAAATAGGGATGATTGGGATGAAAGGGTGTCGGCCACGCTATGGGCATACCGCACAACAGTAAAGAGGTTACACAAGAAAATGCCATTCCAGTTGGTATATGGACGAGAAGTTGTTGTGCCAACAGAGTTTGCAATCCCAAGCATCTTCATCGCCCAGGCCACAAGGATGACAGAAGAAGTGTCACTACAGAAGCGATTGGAGGAGCTATTGGAACTGGATGAGGCCAGGTTTCTAGAAGACTTTCACCAGTCAGTCGAGCAAAGAAGACAGAAGGCATGGCATGATAGACACATCAAGAAGAAAGCCTTCACGGTCGGGGGATAGGTTTTGTTATATGACAGCAAGTTCCAAAAGTTTCCAGGCAAGCTACAGATGCACTGGCTAGGGTCGTTCATAGTTGCAGAGATCAGGGAATCTAGAGCAGTGAAGCTCGCACAACTGGATAGAATACTACTACCAGGTTGGGTGAATGGCGCACGCCTAAAACCCTTCCACCAACCAAAGTTTCACATTCAAAATTGATTGGGTCTCTACAAAGAGACCGTAGGTAGGATTAGGAAAAGTCAATAGAATCAGTTAGTTGCTTTAGAATCAGTTTAGTCAATCAATTTGCCAGTCAGTTTATTTTCAATAAAACAAACCTGAACGTCAAGTTCAGTTGGGGCTTCCATGTCAGCGCACTGCAACTAATTGTGGTCGGGGGGGGTCAATCACACGTACTAGAAGTCTTTCCCGTAATAATTAGGCAATAATGCCACCATTAGGCCGAATTTCTATAGAATCTTTCTCGTTATAGGAAAAATTAACTCCTAAACGTCTTACATTATGCCAACATTATTACCCATCTGCTCCACCTTGTCTTTTCTAGAAGTACATCAGCCACGTTAGGTCCAGATCAACTGACGACGGATTAACACGTTCGAGTCTGCAAAGGGAAAGTTGTCGTAGCAATTAGTTAGAAAGTCTCATCAAAAACGTCGTATAGAAGCTGGTCTACTTATTTTGCATGGATATGCTGAAGTTCTTAGAGTTTGAAGTTCAGGTGATAGAGTCGTCTGAGTCGTAGTCCGATACTCAGTGTTGTCGCCCAGGAATTCATTATCAGCCTCCAGTGATTTCAGTTTATCAGCGACGTTGCAAGATGACAAAGCCAATTATTTCAGTTCATGGAGACGAGTTGGATGATAGGATTTCCGTCATAGAGCATCTCTATGGTAAATATGACAAGGCCACGCTCATGGACAACGACTTGTCGGATTCCTTTCAATTCCTGGCACTGAATTGGGAAGTGTATACAGAGATGATCACAAAGGAAGATGTAACAACAGCGACCAAGGCTAAGGTGATATTCAGGGGAATTCAGCATTCAACATTGATAAATTTGAGAAACTTGCCCGTGTTCGACACGACTTTAGCTGCAATGCAATGCACAAAACTTTTAATCAGCAGGATGCATGGTGGGTCGCTCTATCTAGACAAAGAGTACGAGGTTCATGTTCATTTGGGGTAGCATCAGATGTGCTCTAGCCACGAAATTTGGTGGAGAGGTTGGGGCACATGAGATCTCCAATACCCAGAAAGGGTTTGGGCAGATTCTAAACAGTTTGATAAATATTAAAATAATTAATATTTTTAATGGAGTCCCTAAGTCTAAACTTAGGAAAATTAAAATATCAATGTGGATTAATATAAAACTGTGTTAGAATGCTCCAAAAGACATGGATCAAGCCAGATCTAATCTTAGTTGTTGATTAGGGACTTAATCTCGGTCGTTGATATGTCAACGAGAAAAGTATAAGAGGAGGCTTGAGGGTCACTTGGAGAGTACACCAGATGATCAGTCATTCTATTCTCTAGAGTGGGGTTTGCTAAGAGAGATAGAATCAGTGATCGAAGTTGCAGCTGAGGGGCAGTGAGTACAGAGAGACAGAGAGGCAAAGATAGTGTCAGGGGATCAGCACAGGAGCTAGAGAGAGTGACGCAAAACTAGCCAGGGCTCACGAAGAGTGACACAGAGGCAGCCAAGAGCTACGCAGTCCTTCAGAGAGGCCAGCATTGCTGACGCAGAGGGCCAGAAGGCTGACGCAGGGCCTCTTGAGGCTAACGCAGGCCCATTCAGGGTGACGCAGGGCCAGCGCTGGGCAGAGAGAGGCTGACGCAATCCAAAAAGGCAGACGTTGGGGTTTCTGGGGCAGATTGGAGCTGAGGAGCTATCGAAGGGTTTATCTGGGGTTTCAGCCGGGACATTTGTCTCAGACTGAGAGGTACTACTGCCAAGGGCATTCTCTGTTGGGTAAGTCAGATTTGGCACCTAGATTGTACTCTGAAATTGCTTAATAAGAAAACCCTCAGATCGTTGCACCAGTTTTCCCGCATTGGGTTTTTCCGGGGACATTGGTCCAAAAATAAAGGTGTCATTTTGTGTGCTTGTTTCTGTTTCCTTCAGTTGATGATCTGTAATATGTTGAGCATGCACTAGTGTTTATTTTTAGTATTTACATTGTAAATAACTTGTCAAGTAACGGAACAAGTAGGTAGTAATAAATTAGTAAAGTGCATGGAGGGTTTCTAACTGGTAGACTTAGAAACTTCAATAGTTCATGTAGATGATATTCAGCGGCTCATAGGTTTATCGGCCAATGGAGATGCAGTCTCAACGGCATACCAAACAAACTCCAAAAGAGAAAAGAAGGAAGGCGATAATGACTATTATAGTAAATACAACACCCAGTAGGGCAGGAAGGGAGCAAAGATCGACCTCATCAATAAAGAGCATATTAAATTTTCTTGTTACATAATCGTAGGGAAGGTGATGTGTCACTTCTCAAGGAATGAGTGCACACTAGACACCATTTCAGTTGTCGGGCACTGAGAAGAGGGTGCCAAACTGAATTGGTGTGCGTTCCTACTAAATGAGTTATTCGAGGCCTGTGAGGATGTCTACAAAAGGAGCACCAATTTTATTTTTGGCTATCTGATAATGACTCTGGCAATGTGGAAGTGGTGCCCCCCGGAGGGTAGAGACTTGGCTCAAATTTCAGAAGACCAACCCCTAGCTCTCCGGTATACGCCATGGCAAACGTCAGGGGACCCAAACAACAAAGAAATCTATGAAGCTTCTTTCAGTGGGTGGTATGTTAAGATGCTTGTTGTGATAAGGGTCATTGAAAGGATTCTCAAGGCATTGCTCGATGAGTATTCAGCATCAACCTGGTTCGAGGTCACTCATGGAAATACTTTCCTCAGGCCGCATTGCGTCCACCAACTCACTTTCAAAATGCGGGCACAGAAATTCACACCATCGGCTGAAGCATTCCATGCGAAAGTCAGGTCATGGCTGGGAGTTCCATGCAAGATCAGAGAAGGAAGATACACATACTTGTTCAAGGGGATGTTAGCATAGCTGCTGAAAGGCGAGCGAGGCCTGGACACCAGGAAGCAGATGGCGGAGCAAGATTTGCAGCCAATGTTCACCCAAATGAAGAAGCAAATGAGCTCTCTCAAGCAGACCATTGTGGACTTAACTGGCTCTTCAGGTGAGGTTCCTAATTCTGTTGAGTTGCAAGGCTTTTCACAGCAAAACCCTCTGGTTACTACACCCCTTGTTGTTGCTATCCCGCATATAGGACCCCATTCGCACTCCAAGCTGACAATTCCCAAGCCCAAGCAACCAAAAAGCACCAAGCCTCAAGCTGCAGCAAAGAAGAAAAAACTCAATCCAATCGTGCCTATAGTCGACCTCACTGGCGAGGGACCCCAAACCGTCGTAGCCTCCCCCATTGTAGAAGAAATCCCACCTTCCACTTCCACCGTTTCGCCTAGCTCGTGAGATCCATCCCCGCATACAACATCAACTTCCGCAACACTATCTAATCCCATTCCCTCCGAAACACAGATAGGCACCAAAGATATGGAGGTCAACTCGGTCGTTCAGTCTGCCATGCCGCTCCCTAGTGGAGAAAGCACCACCACATCCATGTTATCACTACTATTAGGGTCGAGCCCACTACTGAGCGTAATGCCCGTCGCATCACAACCACTGGTTACAGCTATTGAGCCCTTTGGGGCTCCCTTTTCTTTAAGTTTTCCTATTATCCCAAACCTAGTTTTTATCCCTACAATGCCCCAGTTTGCAGAACCCTCGCAGCAAGCCACCTCACCCCAAGGTCACTCTGATAGGTCTGTTGCTAGTGGTTAGCCATTGAAGAGCAGATTTCCGCACCCATCCACTATGTAGCAAGATAGTCTTCATCCTTGGTCGTCCGCACAATTGTTTGGGTTCATACAACAAGCCGCGTAGCGAGTGGATCAAATGCATAACAACCTTGTTGCAGATCATGAGCAACAAAAGCAGCAAATCACCGCCCTCACAACCGAGAGAGACTAGCTCAGCAAAGCAATCAACAACTGCAGACACAGGTTGACTAGATAACATCGCGGTTTCAAACGCTTTGGCCTGCCATTGCCGATGTGGTCATTGAAGCCCCAGAGGACTTTTCTGCGTGCACCTTGGTCGAATGTTGCGACCACATTCAAGCTGTGTGCACCGGGTTGATCTCCACCAACAGAGAACTCAAGCAGAGCCTCGATGCTGTGAGAAAGGCTTTGCCCGATCTGTCCACTACCTACATTGATGAGATTGAACAAAAGCTCATCGTCGTTGTCGCCATGAAAGCCTCTATTTC
Organism: Pinus tabuliformis; assembly: GCA_031772625.1. Classification (NCBI taxonomy): domain Eukaryota; kingdom Viridiplantae; phylum Streptophyta; class Pinopsida; order Pinales; family Pinaceae; genus Pinus; species Pinus tabuliformis. The sequence continues at coordinate 293,692,369 of CM062805.1, forward strand.
TGATTCTCTGAACAATGAGTACATTCTGATGGACCAAGTCCATCAGTGATCCAGCAGTCTAGCCACGAAAAATCAGCTAGTATATCTGCTCCGACAGCGAATTCAGTAACTCCTCAGCGGCATCTGAAACTCCAATGACAAAGACCAAAGGAAGAAGATCGAATCAGAAGTAGCCTCTCTGGAGGCCCAAGTTCATCACATTGAAGACGAGTCGGCGAAGACTAAAAAGAAGATACGGGACCTCCACCCATCGATCGACAATCATGTCAATGCTTTGCAAGAAATTTGTGATGAAATGGAGGAGCAGTGGGGTTCCCTACTGAGCAGTCAACCAGACTAGCCAACTTCGAGCACAGTAGCAGAGTTCCTTAAACAAGCTGACGCAATTACCAGACCTTGGCAAGCAGCCCTCGATGATTACACCCGATTCCGCCAGGAGACAATTGTTGCAGTGCCAGAGTTGGGGCCTTTGTTTGGAAAAGAAGGCTAGCAAGAAGCAGTAGTAGCGCAACAGGAAGCAGCATCAGCACAGCAGGAAGTAGTAGCAGCGTCAGCAGAACCATTAACGATGGCAGCCAGCTACAGCAGATGCAACAGTTGAACCATCAACAGTGCCGACAGCAACAAGACAGGCAGCACCAAGTGCAGATTGACTCAGGGACGAGTCAATGGGCTGTGGTCGAGGCTTGTTGGGGCCTTTGTATTGAGTTTTTGCGGAAAAAGGAGCCAGGGGCAAGTGGCGAAGACGACCGTTGGGGTTGCGTAGCTGACAGCCGAGAGTAGAACAGGAACTGGAAGTGAAACGGTAGTTGCAGAAAGGTGGAGAGGAGCAGGGGCAGAACAAAGGCAGTCGAGGATGAAGACAATCAAGCAGAAGACAACCAAAATTGGCAGTCCGAGCACAGGGCAGAGGATAAAAAGCAGAAGGAAGGATGAAGAAAGGTTGTTGTTGGTCAGTCGAGTAAGCCAGGGATTGTTGGAGCTTTCCTGTGTTGCAGAGAAGTGTGAACAACTCCTCGGTCATGTCTGAGTCTGTTTGTGTTGGTTATGATATTCTTGTTATTGATGATCAGGCCTTGAGCCTCTTTCTATTACTTTACGTTATGTTAATAGAAGAGACAGTTTAGAACCACATTGTGTTCTTATGCTCCTTATTGACTCTTTAAAATTTTGAATGAATCCCTCTGTTCCTATGGTTTCCTAGGATGGTATGAGTATATCGTTGTGATTGGATAGTGTAGATTATGAATTACTATGTTGTGGTATGTTCTGTATGTCATGACTGCCTTGGTGCCTAATTCCACCCTCATCTAACTTCAATCGCAGCATGCCTCGGCTGAGACTCATTACCCTCTCTGGGTAAGGTGAAAATGTCGGCGTTGCTCTAGACTACAGGGGAGCCTTGTAGGCCCCTTGTGCCCGAACCCAGGGTCTCAAACCTGCTGTCATTTTCGTGCCAACATGGATTGCCTTGGACACGCTACTTCAATCAGTGCTACCCCGGCAGTGCCCTTCCTAAAACTTTAAGGCCTCAAGGGAGTTCTAGGGGGGCTAGATGCTAATTTCTGGTAGCATCGGATGTGCTCTAAGTCTCAATTTTTGCAGGGAGGCTTGGGCACAGGTATTCCAAAGAACCCAGAAAGCGTTTTGGGAAATTCCACCCAGAGGCAGTTTTATTAAAATAATTAATTATTTTTAATGGGTCCCTAAGTCTAAACTTAAGAAATTAAAATAATTAATGGGTATTAACCTAACTGTGGGTGTAACTTCTAGAAGAAGACGAGGATCAAGAAGAAATGATCTTAGCCATTGATTAGTTTCTAATATGGGTCGTTGAATGTCAACAAGAAGATTATTTAAGGAGGCTTGAGGGTCATTTGGAGAAAACACACCGAGAGTTGATCAATCAGATCCAATTGCTAAAGCTAGAGGCAGCGCACTGATTCGTAGTGATCACGCAGAGAGGGGCAGAGGGAGTTTTGGCTGGAGGATCTTCTCTGAAGCCAAGGATACTCAGCAGAGAGGCTAAGAGACACACAAAGGAGGCAGCGCAGAGGCCAGAGAGGGAAACGTAGAGCCAAGAAGGGCCCATGTAGGGCCCACATAGAGCAGCGCAGAGCCTCCTACGCATAAGTTCGAATATTGTTGGGGAGCTGGATATTCTGAGCCAAGAGGGTTGGAATCAGCTCCAGAGGGAAAATCGATTCCCAACAGAGGTGACGCAATGCCTGACACAGTGCCTTAGAGGCTGACACAAGGCCCATGCAGGGGCAGCACATAAGTAGCTAGGGACTCATTGGTTCAACTGTCAAATCAGCCAAGACTTGCAATGTACAGTGAGGTAATCTCACAAATTTCTTTTGTTGAGTGATATTCTCTGTAATTGGATTGTCAAGGAGGCATCCAGTAGTTGTATTCAGAAATACTTCAGCTTAATAATAAAAACCCTCAGATCTGCTGCACCGGTTTCCCACATTGGGTTTTTCCGAGGATGTTTGTCCAAAAACAACTGTGTCATTTGTGTGTATCTTTCTCTATTGTTTAGTTCTTGTTTCGGCATATTATTTAAATGGTGTAGGCTGCAGTGTATGTATTTCGATGTTTGTTGTAGAAAACTGCAAATAACTTGTTCATGTAAATCTAACAAGTAGAAGAAATATCATCAATGTTGCAGTAGGAATTCCCAAGTTTAATGAATTTTCACACTAGAGTCAAAGAGTAACCTCCTAGGTGAAGTAAGGGAACAAGAATACAATCGAGATGGGTCAACTATCCAGTTTTCCCCTTGATCCATATTAGTATGCCCATAACATTAAATGAGAGCAAATTACTGAAAAATGGTTAAAGTACCCGTTGATGGATTACATGCCTTCCTTCAAGAAGGTATGCTAGATAGCAAAGAAATCTGACCAGAGAAAGAAGTGGAGGATCTTGACATCGTGTTATGTGCTAATCATATAAGGTTGTTGGTCGGTTGGTTGTCCAAAGAGGAGAAAAATTTTCTCCTATGGGTTATCTACTCTTTGGTGAGTGACAACGGTATGGGGTCAATTATGCAACATTAGTGAGCAACTCTATAAGAGATATAGGACCTGGTTAGCCTATAAAATACAGGTCAAAAACATCCATATTGGCAAACAAAATATCACAAGGTTAACGAGGAAAAGGGTCTTAATAAAGAGATCCATTCCAAATCAATTCAAGGGTTCCTTTGCCTAAAGGTTCCAAACCATATGTTCACTCTCAAGATGTCTAGGGGATAAGTTTTTCTCTTTAAAATAAAGTAACAAAAAACTTAGATATACACCTCTTCTAATGTAACAAGACTATCCTTCTATGCCTTGTCAAGTTGAGTTTTCAATCCAAGCTTGCAATACATGTCACCAATCTACAATGAGAACATTTGCCACACATTCAACAAAGTAGCATATCTATTCCACAATAGATTAGACAAGAGCAAAAATAAATTTATTCTAAAGCTTAATATCACTTTCAATAATCTATTACAAATAGAGGAGTTTCTTACTTATAGAGTTCTAGCTCAACAATCTCATCAGTAAAATGATAATAGACCCATAACTAACCCTAGATCCATACTCAAAAAGGTAATAACCTCCGACTAAATTAAGAGGGAGAGTCAAGAAAATGATATTTTTTGCTAGACTAATGCCACAAGTATAATCTCAATACAACAAAAGATCCAAGAGAGTGGATGCACTACTCAAATGGATGAGGTCAAGTCATAAAAGATATCATCCTCAAGGAATTCGATCCAACAAAATGCAACAAAATTTCCAAATATAGCTCCAACAGCGAGCATATACCTTCCAACAAACATCACACATGCGTCTCCATGTCAAGAGAAGAGGGTCGTACCTGAAAACCCTCCAATGTCTCATCCAATGATGTCAAATGTGTGAAGGAAGGAGGCATGTATGGCATCTTGTGCATGAACCTCGATCCAAGGTCCAAATACATGCAAGCCAACCTCTCCAAAATCTGAAATGGCATGTGGCTCTATAGGTGGATGGCTTTCCCCTATAATGCCCAAATCATGCTCTGCAATGCAAAAGGAGTGAGCATCCCCTCAAAGGGATAGGTAATGCCTCCAAATATATCATGTAGTAATGAATCATCATGTGACATCTTCTAATAACTCAATGACTCTTTTAATTTATATCCCTTCCTAAATCGAACATGGAGTCAGCATCATTAACCTTAATTACAAGTGAAAACCCCGAAGACAAAATAAAATTCCTAGGACTCTAAGCTAGTGTCGTTGATGTGATGAATTTGGTGCTAGGGTAAAGGTGATTTCATGAGTTGAACCTCATAATAACATAGGATGACTGAAGAGGTTTCCCCCTTAACATTCAAGACCTAGGGGTTATTTTTTACTATTCCATGTGTTTACCTTTATAGCGAGTACTTAGCATTGAGTTACCATTCCTTGAGACTCTCTTTCCTACTACCCCATTTTTCATTCTCCTTTTATTTGCTTAGTCCCTTCTTTCCTTTTTTTAGTTTGAGAATGGGACTTGGGAAAATTGGACTTTATGGTAAGGTGGCATGGCTCATTTGTATAATATGACTTTGGTTGCTTCAACCTCAATAATTACTTTTAGCTCTTTGATTTTTTGTTATACATTTTCATACATGGGACTTCACTTTCTATTTTGGACCTTCCCATTTCAGCCTGCATAACATATGATAAGTCAATCACAAAAGAGGAAATGATGAAGATGCATGAAAATGGTGGCGGAATGATGAGGTGAGAAAAATAGCTAGGGAAAATGACATGAAACACATACCTACATCACTAGTAGTACAACTTGACTCATAAGGACACACACTTACCTAGAGGAAAATCATAAACCGACCATGATACAACCCAATAAGAGCAATACGACCAATATTATACACCAATGATCACTATGGTCATGACCAACATCTAAAGAGCAATATTATCATGTGTGACAGAGAACATAAAATACAGCATTGTCTAAGCATCAAATATCACCATAAAACCATCATAGATACGTCAAGCAATAAGGTGCTCCCATCATGGGGTACAACATCAACGTCCATCATCTAGTAGCGTTCTGTTTTACTTCTACCTCACATATATTTGAGAAGATGTCATTAAATATTTTATGACCTCCCTTAACTATGCGCCCTTATAGGTCTTCAAAGAAAGGATATCATGAGTAATTGTCTAATTTACTTATTTTGTGGTGGCCCCCATTGTATGCTCTTAATGGGCAGAATCACACTTTAGGAGGCTTCAGGCGGGGACTCCAAGGGACTACTTCTTGATAGTTTTATCCAAGTGTTTTTGTCAATGAAGATGGTGCATATATAAAAATTGAAACTGAAACTTAAATCACATGCACAATTTTCTCCTCTAGATAGTCCACTTTGACTGAAATTCAAAAACCGATAGATCTGTACAAAATAATGATTGTCAATTCAAATAAATCAGATAAATATTGTGTGACAGGAAAATTACCGAATAAGATGCTGTAAGAAAACAGTTTAGAATTTGCCACGCATAACCCACTGCATGAAAGGAAAGATCTGTAACTCCTCCACAAATTGCAGATATAATCTGTACAGTGATTAAATAAGTCAAATATGTCACTAGCATGGCTTAATATTGCATTAAACACTATTAAGAAGCAAGTACACGAATCGAAGCTGAACTTCCACTGGTTCTAGCATTTTCAAAACAGCTCGCATCGGAACACCAGAAAGATATTGCAAATTACCATTTTTCCCATTCATTCACAACAAAACAAAACTTTACTCAACATCACCAAGCCATGCATTGAAAACATTTATCATATAAGCTAACAGATTATATGCGGTCAACGAGAACATAATTACATGGGCATGAAATTCATCTCTTCTGCTGCTATCAATATGGAACTTAAGAGTTGATTTAGAAATTGAATGAATAATTGAAAGGCACTGAATGACAAGCATTTCAAAATCTTACTTTTCATTAAAACCAAAGTTCACTTGAACCACCAAAGAACGTTCGTAAACAATGATGGCTCCCACAAAATTACAAAAAGAAAAATCTTACCAAGTACGACAATTTCATGCTGAGAGCAATCTTTTTCTAAACATTTCAACAAATTTCTTATGTGATTATATCATCATACAAGAAGCCATAACTATAGCAAAGGTACTTGTAACTTTTTGTAGCTCCATAGTTGAGCCATAACATTGTTCATCACTGAAATCTCAAGGACTTGGTAATTAATAACGGAAGATGAGTCTCGTCTTTGCTGGAGTTTCTTTTCTTCAACAAGTTAAAGGCTGTACTATGTAGTATTATGTACCTCCATATAAGTAAGATGTGCATCAACAATCAATGAATCAGAATTCAGATTGCCAGTAGTGTAGGACAGCTTTAGAACACTCAATCTCCAGAAGTCTGTGTTTGAAAGATGTAGCTGGCAGAGTAATAACACCATTTATTACGAGCCTGTGTAGGCTGGTACAGTAGCTATTCGATGGACCAGCAGATAAGATAAAGGTACTTTGTGACAACCTGCTTAGTGGAATATCCTCGGCAGTTTACAGATCACATTGGTAACAGAGTGTTTACCTACCTTGTGGGAGTTGTCAATGTGCTGAGAGGCACTCTACAGTCCAGTATGGGGGAGATGTTCACATTAGATTGTTAGATTTAATATTAAATTAAACCAAACAAAAACAATGTTAACTCAATTAAAATTAAAAAGACATGAGATATATTTAATGTCCGCTCAAATTAAAGTTAAGTATCCTACTTGATATAGTCATCTCAGTGGGATTTGATCTCTTGCATTCACGAGATTTATTTCCAGCTTGTTGGAAATTGCGTCTTGCTGCTAGTAATAGGCCTTGGAGTGATCCTAAAGGGTCTATCTAACATCTCATAGCCCCCCCACCCGTAGATCTTTGATCTAAAGTGCTAAGGCACTGTTTGGGTGGCCATTTCCAAGGAGATTTGCTACTATTCCTACGTTTTTATGCAGATTTTATAGTACGCAGACACAGAACAGAAAGCAAAATAACAAAGGAACCCCTCTAACCAAAGGTTTTAACTTTTAATCATAGAAATAATTTTAGACTTGGTTAGTATATTAATTAAACATTTATATTAGCTATCTACATCGTTATATCTCTTGAATTTGAGTGTTTTATCTTAATGGTTTTAAAGTATTTATTGCATATTTTACATAGTAAACCAGTAGGATACCAAACAGTTAACTCCTCCACTTCATCCATAGACCCCATTTAAGCCTTAAGGCACTGATCCTTATTTGACTGGTATGTATTCAAAGGGAATCCTCCCATGGTATTTAAGAAAGCAGTTGGGCTTAAACAGTGGGGATTTGGGCCGCGGTGATAGTAGGCCCTTATCTTATGTGTGTGAATCATAGAGGGTTGCCAAGACGTTAGCAACCCTACTAAATTGATCAGTAACAATGTAGAACATCCCCTACTAGTGACACCAACATCATACATCTGTCATAAACACACCATGCCATTAGGAAACATCATGAAACATCTACCTCTTAAGTTTTAACACCATCATCTAATCCCTTGAAGAGCTAGAACCATCATCCATATCCAAGATAAGCATTTATATACCAAACCACACCATAATGAGATAATATGCTCCACAAAAATCCATAACTGCAACAAAGGGGTGATCAACAAGGGAAGTGTTGGAATTTCTAAGTCTAACTGTTAGAAATCCTTCATGTACTTTCTGATTTATTTCTGCCTACTTGTTTTGTTTAATTAACAAGTTATTTACCATGTAAATACTGAAAATAAATACAAGTACATGCTCAACACATTACAGATCATCAACTGAAAGAAAAACAAGAACACAAGTGACATCGTTATTTTTGGACTAATGTCCCCGGAAAAACCCAATGCGGGAAAATCGATGCAGCTATCTGAGGGTTTTATTATTAAGCAGTTTCAGAATACAATCTGGGTGCCAAACCGGCTCACCCAACAAAGAATGATCTCGGCAGTAGTACCTCTCAGTCGGAGACAGATATTCTGGCTAAAACCCCGGATGAACAATCCCACAGCTCTCAACTCCAATTTGCCCCACGAAATCTCCAATGTCTGCCTCTAGGGACTGCATCAGCCTCTCTAGCCCAGCGTCACCCCAACTCACCCTGTGTCAGCCTCTGGAGGCACTGCATCAGCCTCTAGTGTCTCTGCGTCACCCACGCTGGCTCTCTCTGGCACTGCACAACTCCTGGCTACCTCTGCGTGGGCCCTGACTGGCTCTGCATGGCCTCTAGCTAGCTCTGCGTCCCTCTCTCCCAGCTTCTGTTGATGTTCCCGGTACCCTCTCTGCATCTCTGCTTCTGTATTCACTGCCCCTCAGCTGCAACTCTAATCACTCCTTTGATTTCCTTGCCAAGCCCTGCCCCAGAAAATCGAATTCTTGATCAACTTGGTGTGTTCTCCAAGTGACCCTCAAGCCTCCTTTTATACTATTCTCGTTGACAATTCAACGACCAAGATTAAGTCCCTAATCAACTGCTAAGATTAACTCTGGCTTGATCCATGACTTTTGGACCCTTCTAACACAATTTTATATTAATTCACATTAATATTTTGTTTTCCCTAAGTTTAGACTTAAGGACTCCATCAAAAATATTAATTATTTTAATATCTTCCAAACTGTTTAGAATCTGCCCAAACCATTTCTAAGTATTGGAGATATTATGTGCCTTAGCCTCTCCACCAATTTTCGTGGCTAAAGCACATCCGATGCTACCCAAAATCAACACTCCCTCTTAGCGAGGATTGTGCTCTAGTAATACTCTTCACTGAGCATCACCCTCATCATCTGGCATCGGTCCTAGTGCTGATGATAGGCTTGTTTCCCAACATCCTCTATACTATTGCATCATGTACTACTACCCATGGCCCTGCCACTGCCACTGTTGCATCTGTACGGCAACCCCTCTCATCATGCTGCATCGTGCTACCCATAGCACTACCACTGCTAAATGTTGCACTGCAACTCAATTATTGAGAAGTAAGTAACTGATCTCCCAACTCTGACATCTTTGTCAAGCTAGAGACACCCTCGATGCTGAAACTCCCTCTGTTGCTGACAAGTGCCCCTTCTTTGACCTCTGCGCTGCTGCAACAACTCCATGCATCTCACACCACTGCCTCACGCTATCTTGGGAATCCTGCACTGTAGCTCCCTTTGTCGCTCCATCCACATCTGTCTCTACTGACATCTGCCAGTACTGCTACTCTTCTTCGGGGCTCCCGTAGCAAGGTATAATCCAAGAGGCTGGGTACCTCGAGGATCCTGCCCCTCATCGCCTGTAGTCCGTCTAACTACAACTCGATGTCTCCCCACTTCCTCTCAAGTGGCGTGTGAGCACTCATGGCACAGTCATCATCTGTCTCCACTTCCTTCTTCGCCCTTGCTGGCGCAGCCTTGGTCTCGGAAGCCTCTTCCTTACTCTTCTTCCTCGAACATTGGCTCGCATAGTGACCTAGTTCCCCACAGTGGAAGCATTTGACCTTGGAAAGGTCCTTCTTCTTTCGTTTCTCCTGCTTTCCCTCAGATGCTAGGGCAGCATCCTCCTCTTCCTCCTTCTTGATTCTAACCCCCTTGTCGCTGCTTCCCGCCTTGGTTAGCCTTCTGATCTCTTCTTGGCAAAGAGCCACCCACAGTTCCTCCCAATCTGGAAGGGTCGACCTGCCTAGTATGCTCTGAACAAACACCTCCCAATCTTCTGAGACTGCGTTCAAGGCTATCTTCACCATCAATTCTTGATCCGGCATGGCCCCTATGGAAGTCAACTGATCCCGGATCTCCTTCAATCAACCGAGGAAAGTGTCGATCGATTCTCCCTTTTGCATCTGGTATGACCACAGTTGATTTTCTAGTAGCATCTTCCTCTGCACGGAAGTATGTTGATTCAATTTCGTCAGGGCCTCCCACGTCGCATTTGTTGTTTCCTTTTCAGCAATATGTGGTACTACATGATCCTTGACCCCGTCAAGGATGATGCTCTTGGCCCTCACCATTGCCTCCTCGTACTTGTCGTTCTCAACCGGATCAACTAGGATCGCTATCGTCTTCAAGGCAAAGTGCTTGAGACAGTTCCTGTCTAGAACGAACAAGACTCTGGGCTTCCAGACTACGAAGTTTGACGCTCTGTCCAGTCTGTCATGTTCTCTTACCCCATTCACTGCCATTTCGCTGCTCCTCTACTTCCCTTCTGGAAGTTCACAATGGCACTCCCTCTGAGCCTCGATTTCCCTCCTGAAAACCCCTCTGCCAATGTCGATGCCCCCACTCTGGTCGTTAGTGCAGCTGCATCACTGATCCGGATTTCTTGGCTAGAAATCCTCGGCAGCAACTCCCTCCTCCTTGGTCTTGCCCTGTTAGGTATTGTTCTGACCACAGTACCCCACCACCTTCACTCCGCAACTTCTCCACAGCCTCCTATGCCCCACCACCCTGAAGGTTAGAGCCTCTAGACTCTGCACAATCCTGGCACCAGCAAAATCAACACCTCTTGGCCACGGAAGTCAATCCTTCCTGACTAAGAAAGATGACTGGGCACTGCGTAGGTCAGGTCTGCTCCTCTCTGCCACTGCGTTAATCCTCCTCCTGGTTCGAACTGATGACGCAGGCACTGCGTCACCCCTTCCTTGCTATTTTCCGCTAGGAACATCGTCTATCACTCGGGACAATTGTTTTTGTTGTTGCTTGCTTTGCTCAGCTGATGCCCTCAGTTATCCTGTGATCTACAACCTCGCTCTGATACCATGTTCGAATTTCTACGTCTAACTGTTAGAAATCCTTCATGTACTTTCTAATTTAGTTTTGCCTACTTGTTCTATTTAATTAACAAGTCATTTACCATGTAAATACAGAAAATAAATACAAGTACATGCTCAACACATTACAGATCATCAACTGAAGGAAAAACAAGAACACAAGTAACACTGTTATTTTTGGACTAATGTCCCCGTAAAAACCCAATGCGGGAAAACCGGTGCAGTTATCTGACAGTTTTATTATTAAGCAGTTTCGGAATACAATCTGGGTACCAAACCGGCTCACCCAACAAAGAATGATCTCGACAGTAATACCTCTCAATCGAAGACAGATATTATGGCTAAATCCTTGGATGAACAATCCCACAGCGCTCAGCTCCAATATTCCCCACGAAATCTCCAACGTCTGCCTCTAGGGACTGCGTCAGCCTCTTTGGCCCAGTATTAACCCAACTCACCCTGCGTCAGCCTCTGGAGCAGTGTTTTCAGAAATGGCCAGCTCGGAACCGACTCGACCGAGTTGGTCCGAGCCAGAGCCTCCCCGAGTCAACCCGGCCTATGAAACGGTTTGGCCGACCAAGTTAATACCGAGTCGGCCAGGTTGTCTAACAACCCGGCCGGCTTAGCCGAGACCTAGCCTACTCGGCCGGGTTGGAAACTACGGTCCGTGAACCCATAAAACAACGTTTTTTTTTTAATATTTGTTTTGGGGGACTCCAAACAGGTTTATATTTTGTCTATTGTGTATTTGGGGTCCATTCTCCTCTCCTAAACCCTATTCAATCCACCTAACCGCTCTCATTTCCTCACAGCCATCTCATGCATTTGAGTGAGAATTTTAGTGAGAGTTTGCGAGGAGTTGTTGAGTTTGTTTTTGGAGAGCAGCATTGAGGAGTTGGTTTCTTGGAGAAACCTTGAGGAGGCAGTTTGTCCCTGGAGGTATTTTTTTTCACTTGTAAAGATCTATTTTTGCTTATTAAATTTTATGTGCAAATCTGGAAATTGAAAAGAGTGTTTTTTGTGAAAGAAATGAACATTGAATCAATGCTATTTTTTTATTTTCATTTCCAGATTTTTTGCTTTCATTTCCAAGTCAAAAAATGGCACCTATAGTGAAAGATGTTGCTTGGGCATATGTTGAAATGGTTGATAGTCAAATGCATTGCAAATTTTGCCATAGAAAAATTAAGGATGGTCTTGTGGGCATTAATAGGCTGAAACAACACTTGGCAAGGATTAGAGGCCAAATTACTCCATGTACCTCACCAGAAATTGGAGAGATTAGGAAGGATTTGTTAGACAACTTTGAAAGTTTAAGGAAGATAAGGCTAGGCAAAAAGGGTTAGAGGCTGAAATTGGGAGGAAGACGAATATACAAAAAATGTTAGCTACCAACCCCCATTTTGATTTCGAGGGTTCTTCCTCTATCCCTTGTACTCATGCATCCAACCCCTTCTGATATGTTCCTCCCTCTTTTGAGTCTATTCAAGAAAAGGGTAAGGATAAAATGAAAAAGGGTGATATGTATATCAAAAGTTATTTCACTGTCACACCCTCCTCTCCATCAAATGCACATTGTCCTCAAGCTAGTAGCTGTAGAAGTCATATGCAACCCACTTTAGATGACCATTGGAAGAAAGAATTGAGGGAGACTGCTTGTGATTACATATGTAGATGGTGGTATGATGTTGATATCCCCTTCAATGCTTCTCGTTCACCATATTATGAGCCTATGTTTGATGCCATACATGCTGCTAGAAAAGGCTTCAAAGGCCCTACTATGCATGAGCTAAGGGGGTATCGTTTGCAGAAAGAAATTGCCTCCATTAATGAGTATTTGAAAGATTTCAAGGACTCATGGGCAAGAACAGGATGTACCATCATGTCAAATGGATGGACTAATCAAAGAAACCGTACCATCATAAACTTTCTTATATTCTGCCCACAAGGAACCACGTTTCTAAAATCAGTTAATGCATCTGATAAGGTAAAAGATGGACAATTGTTGTTTCAGCTATTGGATGAGGTTGTTGAGGAGGTGGGGGTGGCTAATGTTGTTCAAGTCATCACAGATAATGCCTCTAACTATGTTCTTGTTGGCAAACTGTTAGCGGAAAAAAACAGAACCATCTTTTGGACACCATGTGCTGCACATTACATAGACCTCATGCTTGAGGACATTGGCAAATTAGATTGGGTCAAAAACACTGTAGATCATGCCAAAAGCATAACAAAATTTATCTACAATCATTCATGGATTTTGAGCCTGATGAGGAAACACACAGGGGGCAGGGATATTATTAGGCCTGCCATCACTAGATTTGCTACTCATTTTTTGACATTGCAATCTACGCTTTCACAACATAGAAACTTGCAAAAGATTTTCTCTAGTGAAGAATGCAATCAAAGCCAGTGGTCTCACAAACTGGAAGGCAAAGAATTTAAAAAGAAAGTTAATGAAGAAATATTTTGGGGAAAGGCAGCATAGATTGTGAAGCTTGCTGAGCCACTGGTTAAGGTGTTGCGGTTGGTGGATGCGGAAAGATTGGCTATGGGCTTCATTTATGAGGCTATCGATCAAGCAAAGGAGCAAATAAAGAGGGCATACAAGGATAAAGTGGCTAAGTATGGGCCCATTTGGGCAATCAATGATGAAAGATGGAACAATCAACTCCATCGCCCTATACATGCAGCTGGGTATTTTTTGAACCCACGGTATCATTATAAAGCTAAGACGATAGGAGCTTTGAGGGGAGACGTTAGAGATGGATTGATTGACTGCATTGATCGCATGATCCCATTGGAGTGTGATCAACTGGAGATACACCGACAGGTCACAACCTTTAGCAATGCATCAGGTACCTTTGGGAAGAACCTAGCAAAGATTGCAAGGGAAGCAGATGAGCCAGGAAAACAAAAATTTCAATTTTCAAATTCCTAATACTTATTTTGTTAAATCGTTTATAATTTGAAAGTTGGATATAATTTGTAATTTTGTTGAGCTAACTCATTACACTCCTATGTTTTTTGCAGCACAATGGTGGGAGGCTTTTGGTAGCCATTGTCTTGAATTGCAGAAGTTTGCAATTCGTATTTTGAGTCAAACATACAGTGCCACTGGGTGTGAGCACAGTTGGTTTGTCTTTTAGAGGATTCACAGAAAGAAGAGAAACCGTCTGGATCAAAAACGGTTAAATGATCTAATCTATGTCCAATACAACCTCCAGCTCAGACGCAACCAATTGCTAAACAAAAGACCTGATTCAGATCCCATTGTGTTGGAAGACATTGATCCAACATCAGATTGGGTAGTGGAGAGTCATCCATCAGAGTTTGCTTCTAATGAGGATATTGATATGAATTATAAACGATAGCATCACTCGAACAAAATGTTCAGTTGAATGCAGATCCTGATCCACTTGTACCAGCCTCAGCCTCAAAGCCAGCAAGTCCTCCAATTGTAAGCGCTTCCTCTGCTCAACCACGAAAGAAGCGCATATCTCGTCTATCTCAGTTTGCACCTGTTGCACAACCTGCTAGCGTTACCACTTCTACAGGTGCAGTTGGAGATGATGATGAGGAGGAGCCATGGGGCCCCCTATCTGACTCTGATCTAGATGATCTTGGCTCCTCTAACAGTAGCCAGTAGTATTGGTCACAGTTTACTTTTGTTGTAGAGGCCATTTCTAGCCTCCTTGGTTATGTGTTTTTGTTTTGATCTCTATATCATCATCATGTATGTATTAGACAGTGCATTGGGTGCCATTTTGATATAATGGATATATTCATGAGCCTACTTTGATCATATGTTGTCTTCTATCTATATTCTGGTGTTGTGTGTTTGGAAACATGAATGAAAATCTTTAAAATTATGTTTTTTATAAAAAAATAGATATTTAATGTATTTTTTACAACGACCAAGTCATTGAAATCGAGCCGACCGAATCGATACCGAGTCGGAGTCTACCCTCAGCCGAGTCAGAGTTCGAATCGAAGTTTTAAAACATTGCTCTGGAGGCACTGCGTCAGCCTCTAGAGCCTTTGCATCACCCACGCTGGCTCTCTCTGGCACTGCGCAGCTCCTGGCTGCCTCTACGTGGGCCTTGACTGGCTCTGCGTGGCCTCTAGCTAGCTCTACGTCCCTCTCTTCCAACTTTTGCGCTAATGCTCTCGGTACCCTCTCTGCTTCTGTATTCACTACCCCTTAGCTGCAACTCTGATCACTCCTTTGAATTCCTCAGCAAGCCCTGGCCCAGAAAATCAAATTCTTGATCAACTCGGTGTGTTCTCCAAGTGACCCTCAAGCCTCCTCTTATACTTTTCTCGTTGACAATTCAATGGCCGAGATTAAGTCCCTAATCAATGGCTAAGATTAACTTTAGCTTGATCCATGACTTTTGGACCCTTCTAACACAGTTTTGTATTAATTCACATTAATATTTTATTTTCCCTAAGTTTAGACATAGGGACTCCATTAAAAATATTAATTATTTTAATATCTTCCAAACTGTTTAGAATCTGCCCAAACCGTTTCTGCGTATTGGAGATCTTATGTGCTTTAGCCTCTCCACCAATTTTCGTGGCTAGAGCACATCCGATGCTACCCCAAATCAACAGCAAGCACATGTGAAAAGACCACCAAGCAACAAGAACAATCATCCAACCAAAGAGAAGTGTGATTTAAAGTGTTTTCTCAGTAGATTTGCGTGAAACGAGACCTAATTAATTCTTTAATTGTAAATATCCATCACAGCTTGCTTTCCAGATCTATTTTATACAGATTTTAGGTCTAATTTTTGTATTACGGCAATTATTCTAGCAGATTGGCAGAGTATTTTGTCTCCCAAGTTTAGAATTTATACCCAAATTGCATAAGGATTCCCACCAAGGCTAACAAGTACTAGTCTAAAGTGTAGAGGTATTGTGCAAGTTGGCATTGGCACCTTCCATAGTTACCTTTTAACTAGATGGAATTGAGTGTAAACATTTAGCAGCATTCTCTCCACCTCCAATCTTCAGATATCACATATTGCTCTGCCATGGATCACACAACATTCCTCATCACATTCTCACATGGCCTTAATACCATAGTTTTGAAAACCGGAACCAAGTTTCGAACCGGCCGCCTATCTAAACATGATTCGAACCGGAACTGGATCAAATTGGATCGAACCGGATTCAACAAACTGGAATTGAAAAAATTCATAAAATAATTTTTTTTTAATGAAAAAAATTATTTTTAAGATTCCAAACCATTAGATACAAAATATGCAAAGTTTGCTAATCTATATACCGTGTAAGGGTGCATACATCAAAATAGCATTGAGTGCACTACATATCAACAAGTATACAGTTTGGCGAAAATCGCAATTAAATCACTATTTTCGAAAAAATATTGGTTTTTTCGTTGGGTAGATTTAATCGCCTAATTAAATCGGCGATTTTTTCAATTAGAAAAATTTGCAATCTAATCAATCAAAATTGCCAGTCACTGAAACAACGAGTTTTCAAAAAGGAAATTGATTTTTTTGTTTCATTTTGCAATCAGAGGGCAAGGGTGAGAGCTGAGGAGGAGGAGAACTAACCTACAAGGGCGAGAGAGGATATAACCGAAGGAATTTAGGGTCTCGAGCAAAAAAAAATGAATTTGGACCAAGTTTATTCAGCAGGGCGTGGATTTCAGGTATGAGCATCAAACTTGGCCCTATTTTTTTGTTTTTCCTTGGGTTTCAGTCATCCATATATTTTCCATGATTTTTGTTTAGGTTTGAATGTGTTTTTTTTGCCATTTTTGTTACCATTTTCTTGCAAATGATAGTCCTTCCAAAGACAATTTCGACCTAGCAGCATCAGCAGCAGCTTCGACCCAGTAGCAATAGCTTCGACCAAACTTGGAGAACTTCGATCTCCCTTGATACACCTCAGAACTAAGTGAGAGCTGTCCCAAAATTTCGATCTTGAGGTCTTCTATCTTCCTTCAGAAACTCGCACTCATTTTTAGCCCTTCTAGCCTTTTTCCAACTTTCACTTTTCTAGCTTCTGACTTGAGAAATCAAACTACATGAGAGAGAATGAGATGATCCAAATCAATTCGAACTGCCTTGTATATATAGCCTTCCAAGGAGGTTGAATTACTTGTCTTGAGGCCAACTTGATCTTTCTTGAGGCCGACTTGGTGTGGAGGAGACTAAATTCATTTTTGACTCAAAAATAATTCTTTTTAGATGATCTAAAAGCCCAATAAGGGTCTCTTTAAATGTACAATGATTCTAATGACTCAGAATAAATCCTAGAAGTCCTCAATGGTGACTTTGACCTAAAACATGATGACCCAAGCATGAAACCCATGCTTTAATAAGTCATAATAAAAATAATAGGAATATTTTCTTCATTCTTTTGATAAGTACATCTCAAACACATTAATGAAGCCTGAACCTAGTTACAAATTTCAGCACTCCCTCTTAACTAGGGAGGTATTCATCAGTACAAGTACAAGGAAGATCTCAGAACCCATGAACCATGAAGAATTTTAGGCACCACAATTCCATGGACTAGATTTATGACCAGAGCAATCTATCCAAGGTCTCTCAACAGTTTAGGTACAGCGATGCCATGGACTAGATTGCTGACCAGGGAAATCTATTCGGGTGGGACTAAGATGGATTAAAGCTTTCAGCCCTCTCTAGGTACCATCAGGCTTACTTACTAACCATCAACCCAAGGATCTAGGTCTGTATCCGAGGTCAGAGCTCCATGACCAACGCCACCCTCCCTACTTCGAGAACTAGACATCAACACAAAGTGTCGGCCAGATGTCCTCCCAGGAAATGTTGTTAAAATTGGCAAATAGGTCCAAATTCCACCTTAGGACAGTTGATATGATGGAGATGATTATTGCATTGCATTCCTCTTTTCAAGAGGTCCAATTTTGATATAAAGATCATCTCATTCTGACAATCATAAATGGAATTTTGAATTTATTATTTCTCATGCACAAATTGTCAAGGTCAGCCTCAGTGAAATGTAGGATCATGAAGCCTAATGGATGTGTCTCCTCACCCCCAACAAAGTGTATAAATAGGAGTGACCTCTCTCGCATTTGGACATCATCTCAACACATCACATCATCTCTCTCCTCTCTTGATTGGTTCGTATAGCTCTAGGACAGCCTCTCTCTTCTTCGCACGTGTGGTAAGAGGCCAAATTTCTGCACTGTTTTGGAGGCCGAAAAATTCAGGGAACAATGCAACATTGACCAGCATTGACTTGCACTGTTTGACCATGCGTTAACTTTGATCTAGAGGGAAGAATTATAATTTTTGAAGGCTGCATTGATTGGCACGATTTTCAAGGTGATTGGGACAATTTGACCAAGTTGACTTCAGCATTGACTTTTTGATTTGACTGCAAAATTTACAAGGTTTTCTCTCTCCTTTGATTGGTTTGATTGATCTGTTTTGGGCTGACTTTTACTCTCTTGGAAGGCCGAATTCTTTTGATGTTGATGAGCTGCTTGGAGGACATTTTGGGGCTGCTTTGACCACCGTTGACTTTCTGGTTAGGGTTGCTTTGACTCTTGTTCACTGTTGATTTGGCAAGATTGTTTTGGGCATATAATTCTGATATTTGTACTCTCTCTCTCTCTCTCTGCTAATCTATTGAATAATAATAAGAAGATTTGATCACAGGGTTCCCCACATTGGGGTTTGTCCTTGGCATTCGCCATATCTTGTGTCCTCTTGTCTTCTGCACATGTTTTTATGTTATATCTGCATTTACTGTCAATGTTTTTAAATTAATGTGATTGCTACTGGATATAATTGGAAATTGTCATTGGGTTGTTAAAGGAACATTGAAGTAAATTGTGCTAAAGCATAGAACATACCATTGTTATCTAAAATTGACATGGTATCGAAGCTCAGGTGAAGAAAAAGCCCAAGCAAGAGTGAAGCAAAGCAATCACTAAGAGAAGTTGTTGGACAAGGACTTGGACGACGACATCTTTCTTCAAATCCGAGGACAAGCTTAAGCACAAATCCAACTATCATGCATGGAAGATGACCCTAGATTTGACATTAGAAGAAAATGATGCCATGGACTATGTCAAAGGAAGAATAGCAGAGCCTCCTTCAAATGCATTCTTTGTTGCACAAACAAAGTACAAGAAAGGTGAGGTTAAAGTTAAGAAAGTTATTGTTGATTCTATTCACAAGCCTTTGGTTGCCTATATTTCTGATTTGGAAACAGCCAAGGAGATGTATGACAAGCAGGTTGGGATGTTCACAGAAATAATGCGAATCAAGTTCTCTTTCTCAAGAACAATTTGAAAGACTTCAAGATGGATAGATGAGAATCCATCCAATCGTACTTCATGAGGATTACCAAGATCAAGAACTATCTCCTATCTATTGTTGAAGTCATTGGTGACATGGAGCTCACACTTATTGCACGTGGAGGCTTTACAAGAAAATGGGATGTGTTCAACACTACCATCCTAACCAATGACAGGATTCCGGGATTTGATGAATTATTGGCTAGATGTACTCAAGAAGAAATAAGAATGATGGAAAGAGACAAGCCCTCAAATGGAAACAATCCTACCGCCTTCTCTGCCCATTCTAAGAGAATGAATAATGTTGGTCCAAGGAATCAAGGAAAAGGGTTCAAGTTGGGATTCAAAGAAGGAAGAAAATGAAGATGCTTCAATTGTAACAGGTTTGGCCACGTCGCTAGAGAGTCTCCTCACAAGAAGTATACTCCAAGAGATGATGACAACAATAAAAACAACTTCAAGGGCAATGGCAAATCAAAGGAACAACACGTTCAACAACAAAGGAAATAGGAATGCTCTCGCCACTCGAAATGGAAATGGTCGTCCTCCCAAGAAGTTGAGAAACTCCAGGTATGAAGAAGTTAATGTTGTAAAGCAAAAAGAATTTTATATTATCTTATTTTTGCCCTCACCATCGCCTCTCCTCTGGATACATTGGATCATTGGTTGATTGATAGTGGTGCCTCAAAGCATTTCACTGGGTACAAGGAGGCCCTCTCAAACTTCGTTGAAAAGAAGACAAATATGGAGATTATACTTGGGGATAATGCCACTTATCCCGTGAAAGGAATTGAGATTGTTACTCTTCATTGAAATCAAGGTCAAACCCTCCACTTACAAGAAGTGTTATATGTACCTGATCTGAAAAAGAACTTGTTTCTATTTCTGCGGTGGAAGATAAAGGTTTTAAGGTGACATTTATTGATGGAAAGGTTCATGTTTGGAAAAGGAACCCAAGAGATGCATTCACTCTTGGATTCAAGGTTGAAGGTGTCTATCAAGTTGGAGGAAGTGAGTTGGGAGCAATGACTTGTGATACTTCTCTTCAATCCGAATTATGGCACCGGAGATTTGATCACCTTCTTGTTAAAGCCTTACCTGATGTAAGGAAGATGGTCACAGGTATGCCCGAATTCAACTTAAATCATGAAAGTGTTTGTTAGGGATGTGAAGCTAGAAAACATACAAGGGGACCATTCCCCTCAAGTGAAACTCAAACCACCAATATTCTTCAATTGGTCCATTCTGATCTATCAGGTATGTTTCCCGTGACATCTTTGGGTGGATATTTGTACAATGCTCCTTTTGTGGATGACTTCTCTCGCAAAACATGGATCTATTTCTTAAAGAAGGAGGATGAAGTATTCAAATCGTTCCGCTCTTTCAAAGCCTTGGTCGAGAATCAAATAGGGCAGAAGATCAAAATATTAAGGACTGATAATGGGACCGAATACGAGTCAAATGAATTCAAAGACTATTGTAGAGAAGCTGGCATTAAGAGGGAGACCATTACTACATATATTCCTGAACAAAATGGTGTTTATGAAAGGAAGAATCGTACTATCATAGAAGCCACTCATGTTATGCTACATGATCAAGGTCTTCCGAAGTTCCTATGGTGAGATGCTGCCAACACCGTTGTGTATGTCCAAAACAGATGCCCAAATCAATATTTGGACTTCAACACACCCAAAGAAGTTCTCACTGGTAAGAAACCTGATGTTTCTCATTTTATAATTTTTGGTTGTCCCGTATGTTTTCATGTGCTGAAAGAGAAGAAACAAACTAGATGCATATGGGAAGAAAGGAATGTTTGTGGGCTACAATGAAACTTCAAAGGCATATAGAATCTGTGTGTCTGGTCAAAGGGAAGTGGAATTAAGTATTGATGTCACTTTCGATGAAGATTCTACTCAGAAATAATTCGAGATCTTCCTATCCCTAGGAAGGACAATGATGATGCTGATGCACAAAAGCAGGATGAACCTCTGTCGGTGTTGAAATTTGATGACTAAAAAGTTTCCTGCAATCCCAACCCGGTTTTAATTTCACCTTATGACTCCCATTCAATTAAATGCCCTTTCCCATAAACATACATTCAACATATAGAATTCTGGCAATGAAATTTTCAGATTAAAACACATGGCACTGTCTACACACGCTGAAAATAAATATGGACATAAATAGACCAGAAACACACATAAAAATACAAACAGATTTTTGGTCAACTTAGACCCAGGCAAAACCCCTTCAATCTTCTCCAAGGAAAACCTGTTAGAGAGCTCTTTAAATTTATTTATCTTTCAA
The DNA here is from genome assembly GCA_031772625.1 of Pinus tabuliformis. Lineage (NCBI taxonomy): Eukaryota > Viridiplantae > Streptophyta > Pinopsida > Pinales > Pinaceae > Pinus > Pinus tabuliformis. The sequence continues at coordinate 293,713,847 of CM062805.1, forward strand.
GTTCAGGAAAAATACATTTGCAGACAAATAAAAACAACAAAATACAACTTATATCTTCAGCCCAAAACTCCTTGAAAATCATGCCCACTTGAAGCTAAAAATATGTATTGCACGGATTGTATAGATTTTATCAAAAAAATCTCAAAAACTTCTCTCGAATGGCATGCAACTCACAACATTAAATGATATTCATATTGTACCTTTTGTTGTCTTTTATGCCTTGATTTCCGTGCTCATCTTTGCCCGAAAATCACTCCTTTAGCTTCCTGCAACAAATTTCTCCTTCAGAACTTTTCTCCAGCTCTCAATCTCCTTTCTCAAATCTGCCCATGAAGAATGAATCTGGTCTCTCTTTTCTTTTCCCCCTTTTGTTTCCCTACATGACTTTTGGGCAACCCTAAGATCTAATGGCTCAAATTCATTTAGATCAAGGTCTGAGAATAAATGTACATTTAATTCACTTTCTATTTTTTAACTCACCCATTAAATGAAGTACCCACATTGTACTTTATGTCTAAAGTCACTTTTCACTTTATAGTTTAACATTGACTTTACCACTTATAAATTCACACTTAGGAAAAGAATTATTTTGGACACTTTTCCCAAGGTAGAGACTAACCCATGGGAAACCACTTGTCCAAGGTACATTAAAAATCAACACTCCCTCTTACCGAGGAAAGTGTTTCTCACGACACCCATCTTGTCCCTGAAATGGACATGCATGCCTCTTGGTAAGGCTTCGTGAGAACATCGGCCACCTACTCATCTGTTGATATATACTCCAACGTCACTACCCCCTTCTGAACATAGTCCCTGATGAAATGATATATGATGTCAATGTGTTTTGACCTGTCATGAAACACTGGATTCTCCATGAGTTTAATGCAACTCTGATTATCACAGTGAATAATCGTCGGTCTCAACTCCTGATCAAATAGGTCGTACAACAACTTGCGAAGCCAAATGGCCTCACAACTAGCTTGGCTAGCAACCATATACACAGCCTTAGAAGAGCTCAAAGCAACTGACTTTTGCTTTCGACTGAACTGTGACACAACTGTCGAACCTAATCCGAAGCAACATCCTGAAGTGCTTTTCCTGTCAGAAGCACAGCCTGCCCAATCTGCATCTATGTAACCTGCCAACCTCACTCCATCTCCCCGCCTATAGTCTAGACCACAATCAACAATCCCCTGCACATAGTGAAGAATGTGCTTTGCAACTACCCAATGCACCCTCCTCGACTCAACCATGCACTGGCTAAGTGTGTTCACTGCAAAGCATATATTTGGCCTAGTGTTGACCAAATACATCAAGGACCCAGTAAGCTACCTATACAATGTGGGATCAGCCAAACTAGAATCTGAAGCATGAAGCTTCTTCCAGTTGGTGATCATAGGTGTAGACATGGGTCTACAGTATACCATGTGAAATCTGCTCAACACATGCACAGTATACTGCCCCTTCCCCAAAAAGATATGCCCCTCCTCCTGCCACACCTCAAGCACCAAAAATTAATGCATCAATGCAATGTCCTTCATCTCAAACTCCATAACAAGATCCTCCTTGTAACCACTAATCAGTCTCTCTGCCCCAGTAATGAACAAATCATCAACATACAACACAAGAATTAGCAAATCAACCCCTACAACAATGTAGTATAGGTTTGGATCTGCATCACTCTTCGTGAAACCCATCTGCTTCAAGTAAGTATCAATCCTCGAATACCAAGCTCTCGGAGCTTGCTTAAGTATGTAGAGCGCTCACCTCAACCGACATACATGGGTCTCCGGCCCAAGTACCTCAAAGCCCTGTGGCTGCTCAACATACACCTCCTCTATAACTTCATTCAAAATTGCAGCCTTCACATCCATCTAATGGATTTGCCAACCCATTTCTACAGCAATAGAAATAAGGTACCAAATAGAAGTGTACCAAGCTATGGGAGCGAAGGTCTCATCATAGTCAACTCCCTCTATCTGTGAGAACCCTCTAGCCACAAACCTCGCCTTGAACTTCTCAATGTTGCCATCCGCAGCATGCTTGATCTTGTAGAGCCACCTGGAAGTCACAACTGACTTGCCCTCAGGCCTAGGCACCACTTCCCAAACATTGTTCTTAATGATAGAGGCATACTCCTCCACCATAGCCTCTCTCCATACCTCCTGGCTGGAAACCTCCTCATAGCTAGTAGGCTCAAAGTCAACAATGCTGGTAGCCTTGGCTACATAACTGCAAAACTGCTCAGGTGGCACACTCTCCTTGTTCACCCACCTTGGAGGACCAATGGACACTGCTTCCTTCAATGTGTCTTGAAGCCACTTGGGCCTCCTCTTCCCTGAAGAAGTTGCCCCATAGGGAACCTCATCTTGTACCCCCCAAACTGGTGAACCTGAAGGTCTGCCAACTTAACCTGGTGTGCCTGTACCACCACCTATCCTCGAAGAACCTGCACTAGCACTTGTGCCTGTGTCAGCTGAAGTGCCATGTGAACTCTGTACCAGTGGAATCCCTAAAGAAGTGCTCGGTGAACTCGCCACTGGTGCCCCAGATGTCACTGACATTGAAGTACCTCCTGTACCAGTCAATCTAGAACCCTGAGGTCCTACCCACGATACCTGACCTCCCTGCTAAGGAGAAGTCTGTGACTCTGTCTTATCATACTCCCGTGATCTCTGATAGGCCCTCTCCTCCTCGAACTTCACATCCCTCCTAATCACCACTCTCCATTCAGAATGAATGAAGATCTGATAGGCCTTCGAAGTCTCATTGTAACCCATAAAGATACCCTTCTCTGCCATGGGTTCCAGCTTCGTCCTCTGCTCCTTGGGGATATAAGAATATGTGAGACATCCAAAGATACGAAGATGTCCCACATGAGGCTTCTCTCCAACGAAAGCCTCCTCCAGAGTCATATTCTCCAATACTCTGTGAAGACTCCTGTTATGAAGATAAACAACAGTATTGCAAGCCTCAGTCCACAAAAACAAAGGCAACCCCTGATCATGAATCATCGCTCTAGCAGCCCCAACAATAGCTCTGTTCTTCCTTTCAGAGACCCCATTCTGTTGGGAGTTGTAAGGAACTGTGAACTCTCTCCTAATGCCCTCATGTGCACAAGACCCGAATCTTCCTACCTGTCTGCTTTTCCACAAGAGCTTTGAACTCTTTAAAGCGACTAAATACCTCACCCTTGGTCTACATGAAATATATCCAAGTCCTCCTAGAGTAGTCATCAATGAATATACCATAATTCTCATAACCACTCAAAGACACATGAGACATACGACCACTAACATCAGTATGAATCAAGTCTAGTATACATGTAGATCTATTGTCGCTCGCTGGGAATGGTAACTTGGTGTACTTGCCCAAAGCACACCCTCTGCAGACCTCATAATGCTCGACATTGAAATCAGGAACTCCAGTAGTGATCTCCCTCATTACTCTCAAAGCTCCATGATGCATATGCGCCATCCTCCAGTGCCATAACTCACACAAGTCTCTACTGCTGGTGGTACTAGTGTGAGTGCTACCAGATGTGCTACTCACCAATGCTCCTGCCGACTGAAAACTAAACCTGTATAGTTTCCCAAAGCAGACTCCAATCACTTTGGCCGAAGTGATGGAAGCTCCCCTGGGATGCATCAATACCTTCCCTCCTGAGAAAGTGACGTCAAACCCCTTCTCCTCCATAGCAGACACTGAAATCAAGTTCTTCTTCATCCCCGAAACATACAAAACATCCATAACCTTCAAAGGAGGCAAAGACTCCCTCTCAAAGGTCACAGTCCCCACACCAAGATCTCTCACAGTGTGGTCATCTCCTAGTACAATCTCAATATCAAGTGCCCTCTCTGCAAGCTCTCAAAAGAACTCTTGTGCACCTGTCATATGGCAGGAAGCCCTGCTATCTATGTACCACACATTGGATGATGTACTCCTACTAGATGTAGAAGTAATAAATGCAAAGTCTTGGTCAAAATGTGAAGCAAATTGCTCCACCTCTATTGAAGTTGCAGTACCCTTCTTCCCCTTGTTCTTCCTCTCAGGACACGCAACAGCATAGTGTCCCATCTTCTGACATGCCCAACATTTGACTTTGGACATATCTGTATCTTTCTTCTTTTTCTTCTCTTTTCCCTTAGCCCCATCTGATGAGACCCCTTTCTTGGCCTTCCCTTTGTTCTTCCCCCTGGCAGTCAAGGCTACATCCTCCTCGTCTGCTATCTTCACCCCACCATTGTCAATGTTTTGTATCTCATCATGCACACAATCATCCCAGAATTTGTCCCAATAGGGAAGATTCTCCTTAGAGGTAACAGCATCTCCAAAGACCTCCCAAGACTTAGGAAGTCCCACTACAGCTATCCTGACTAACTCTGTGGGTGCAACTGCCCACCAATAGCAGTCAAATCATCACGTCCCTGTCTGGCCCTGCCAAGATAATGAACTACACTTTCAGCCTTTGTCATCATGATGTTCTTCAATTGTTCTTTGAGTACCATCTTCCTGCTCTCATTGGTACTCTAATAGAGAGTGGTAAGAGCTATCCACATCTGATATGCATATGTGTTTCCTCTCACCTAAGGAACCACATGATCCTTCAAACTGTTCATCAAAATCCTTTTTGCCTTTGCATTATTTTTTGTGAATTCAGTGAGTTCATCTACAGCAGTAGGAGGTACAACCACTTGCCGCACTATGTCCCAAACTGTTGCCTCCTCAAACATTGTCTAAATTTTGTCCATCCAAACGACATAATAGTTGGATATCCCATCCAATCTATCCTCTATCCTTAAGAACATGGCCATGACTATTGTCCAAAATTTATAAAACCAAGAAAATGGAGAAATGAACTTTCCAGCACACCTTGTTGTCCCAAAATTTCAGTCTGTGTGAAATTTCACCTTGTTGTCCCAAAATATCAATTTGTTGTCCAAACCACTGTTTGTTGTCCCAAACTACTGTCTATTGTTCAAACTGCAATTTTCAGCCTATAGCTCAGATACCATGTTGAAATTTGATGACTAAAACGTTTCCCCCAATCCCAACCCGGTTTTAATTTCACCTTATCACTCCCATTTAGTTAAATGCCCCTTCCCATAAACATACATTCAACATATAAAATTCTGGAAATGAAATTTTCAGATTAAAACACATGGGACTGTCAACACATGCTGAAAATAAATATGGACATAAATAGACCAGCAACACACATGACAATACACATAAATTTTTGGTCACCTTAGACTCCGACAAAAACCCCTTCAATCTTCTCCGAGGAGAACCAGTTAGAGAGCTCTTCAAATTTATTTATCTTTCAAGTTCGGGAAAAATACATTTGTAGACAAAACAAAACAGCAAAATACAACTTATCTCTTCAGTCCAAAACTCCTTCAAAACCATGGCCACTTTGCCTCAATTTTCGTGCCCACTTGACACTGAAAATATGTACTGTATTGTACGGATTCCGTATGGACTATAGGGATTTTCGTATGGCTATACGAATTTTTCAAATTTTTTTCCAAAAACTTCTCTCGAATGGCTTGCAACTCAGCATTAAATGTTATTTGTACTATACCTTCTGTTGTCTTCCATGGCTTGATTTTCGTGCCCAACTTTGCCCAAAAATCACTCCTTCAGCTTGCTGCAACAAATTTCTCCTTTAGAACTTTTCTCCAGCGCTCAGCCTCCTTTCTCAATCTGCTCATGAAGAACAAATGTAGTCTCTCTTTTCTTTTCCCCTTTTGGTTCCCTAAATGACCTTTGGGCAACCCTAAGATCTAATGGCTCAGATTCATTTAGATCAAGCGATGAGAATAAATGTGCATTTAATTCTCACTTTCTATTTTTTAACTCACCCATTAAATAAAGTACCCAAATTTATCTCTAAAGTCACTTTTCACTTTATAACTTGACATTGACTTTACCACTTATAACGTCACTTTCACTTTATAAAGTCACACTTGGGAAAAGAATTATTTTGGACACCTTTCCCTAGGTAGAGACTAACCCATGGGAAACCACTTGTCCAAGGTACATTAAAAATCAACACTCTGATGAACCGATGCCCGATGTGGAAGGTCTGATGGATCCCATTGATCCACCTCCTAGTGAGCCCCCTACTTCAAGAAAAAGACCTTTGTGGCTCAAAGATACTCTTGAAGATGTTGAGAAACATATTGCACCGAGGGGGCCATTTCGTGAAAGCAAGAAGCCAAACAGTTACCAAGTGTACTTAGCGGCCATGAGTACCATTGTACAATCTGAGCCTTGCACATTTGAAGATGCTATGAAGCAACAAGTTTGGAAGGATGCGATGAACAAGGAGTATGAGTCGATCATGAAGAATGATGTCTGGGATGTGGTTCCTAAACCCAAGGACAAGTTTGTGGTCACCTCCAAATGGCTCTACAAGATCAATCATGGAGCTGATGGGAGTGCTGAAAAGTTCAATGCCAGATTTTTACCTCGATGCTTCTCTCAAAAGAAAGGAGTAGACAATGATGAGATATTGGCATCGATTGCCCGATAAACCACCATTCGTTCAATTATAGCCCTTGTTGCTTCGCAAGGATGGAACCTTTACGAGATGGATGTCAAAATTGCCTTCTTGAATGGTTCGCTTAAGGAGGAAGTCTATGTGGAACAACCCAAGGGGTTTGAGGTTCAGGATCGTGAGACACATGTATACAGGTTGAAGAAAGCCCTCTATGGGTTGAAGCAAGCCCCTAGGGATTGGTATGAGAGGATCGATAACTATCTTATGAAGTTGGGATTTACAAGGAGTGACGTTGACCCGAACCTATACTTCAAGGTTGAAAAGGACAGACCTCTGATTCTGGTCCTTTATGTGGATGATCTCTTTCTGACAGGTGATGACCCTCTCATTCATCAATGCAATGAAGGACCTAGGAATGATGCATTATTTCCTAGGGTTGGAAGTCTGGCAAAAGCCAGGTGAGATTTTCCTTTCTCAAGGAAAATACATTGTGAACCTATTTGAGAGATGCGGGATGGTGGATTACAAGTCCGTGACTACTCCGATGGAACTCAACTTTAATAAGCTATGTGGAAGTGTTGTTGGGCCCACATTAGCAAACCCTATTGAGTATCGCCCTGATGTTGTGGGGGCCCTGATGTTCTTGGTCAACTCTCGTCCTGACATATGCTTTGCTATGAATATATTGAGTCAATATATGGTCGAACCTCATCACATTCATTGGATTGCCGCAAAGAATCTCTTGAGATATCTCTGGGGCACAATCCACTACGAACTAAGATACCCTGCCAAAAATTTGAGGCTACATGGATATTTTGATGCTCACTGGGCAGGCAGTGTGGTGCATCGTAAGAGCACGTCTGGGTGTTGCTTCTCTTTGGGGTCTACTTCTATATCTTGGATGAGCAGGAAGCAGAAATCGGTTGCACTAAGCACCGTCGAGGCCGAATACATTGCTGCGAGTATGGCCTGTTGTGAAGTTGTTTGGTTAAGGAAGCTCTTCAGTTAGCTATTTGAGCACGTGTTGGATACCACCGTGATCTTTTGCAACAACCAAAGTGAGATTCGCCTATCAAAGAATCTCATGTTCCACGACCGCTCCAAGCACATTGATATCAGGTACCACTTTATCTGGAATATCATACAACGGGGAGCAATAAGGCTCCAAACACATTAGAATAGATGAGCAGGTGACAAACATTCTCACGAAGCCTTTGGGGAAGGTCAAATTCTTAACCTTCCGAGAGAGACTTGGAGTCGTGGAACGAACCTCCTATGAGGGTCTCGTATGAGTTGGACACAGAGCTCTGGGAGCTCATGGGGGCTTGGGGTATTTCTTGGAGCTATGAGCGACCATAGGGTGAGTGGTTCCCCTTCCCCTAGTAGTGTGTTGGACATAGTGTGAGTGGTTCACCTTCCCTTGTGATACCCCATTATGGTTGACATGTGTGTAGGGTGAGTGGTTCACCTTCCCCTACCCGGACACATGCATGTAGGGTGAGTGGTTCACCTTCCCCTACGATTGACATATGCATAGGATGAGTGGTTCACCTTCACCTGCTGATGCCCTGTCACAAATCCTAACCATAGAGTCCGGGACTCATGGGAAGTACCTCTCATCTGGCTAATGAGTTGGGAAAAGATGGTTAGGGACCATAACACTATTCATGGACACATCGTGTACTGCCGTAGTCCCTATGACTAGGATGCATGGTGTTCAACAACTTGATCTAAGATCAAGGACTGACCTTAGTAAGTAGAGAGTGGTATGATCTTATGACTCACTCTCAATCACTTCTTCATTATTACTTCATGGTTCAGAGGAGTAGAGCAAAGCAGGGCAGGGATGGTTCAAGATGACAGGATGGCATGATGACAGCAGGATTGGCAGGTGGAATTCTCACTAGTTGAAAGGGAGTGTTAAAATTGGCAACTAGGTCCAAATTCCACCTTAGGACAGCTCATATGATGGAGATGATTATTGCATTGGATTCCTCTTCTCAAGAGGTCCAATTTTGATATAAAAATCATCTCATCCTAACAAGCATAAATGGAATTTTGAATTTATTCTTTCTCATGCACAAATTGTCAAGGTCGACCTCAGTCAAATGTAGGCTCATGAATCCCAATGGATGTCTCTCCTCACCCTCAACGAAGTGTATAAATACGAGTGACCTCTCTCATTTGGACATCATCTCAACACATCACATCATCTCTCTTCTCTCTTGATTGGTTCATACAGCTCAAGGATAGCCTCTCTCTTCTTCACATGTGTGGCAGGAGGCTGAATTTATGGATTGTTTTGGAGGCTAAAAAATTCAGGGAACAAGGCAGCGTTGACTTGGATTGTTGGACCATGTGTTGACTTTGATCTGCAAGGCAGAATTCCGATTTCTGAAGGCTACATTGATTGGCATGATTTTTGAGGTGATTGGGACAGTTTGACCGAGTTGACTTCAGCGTTGAATTTCTGATTTGACTGCAGAATTTACAGTAGGGTTTTCTCTCTCCTTTGACTGGTTTGATTGATATGTTGTGGGCTGACTTTGACTCTCTTGGAAGGTTGAATTCTTCTGTTGTTGACCAAGCTGCTTGGAGGACATTTTGGGGTTGCTTTGACCATTGTTAACTTTCTAGTTAGGGCTACTTTGACTGTTGTTGACTGTTGATTTGACAAAACTGTTTTAGGTATGTGATTCTGATATTTGTACTCTCTCTCTCTCTGTTGATCTATTGAAGAATAATAAGAAGATTTTATCAAAAGGTTTCCCCACATTGAGGTTTGTGCATGGCATTCACCATATCTTGTGTCCTTTTATCTTGGCTTGTCTTCTGCACATGTTTTTATGTTCTATCTGCATTTACTGTCAATGTGTTTAAGTTAATGTGATTGCCACTAGATATAATTGGAAGTTGCCATTGGGTTGCTAAAGGAACATTGAAGTAAACTGTGCTAAAGCATAGAACATACCATCGTTATTTAAAATTAACAAATGTCTTGCACAAAAAGCCTCGACTTCCAGATTATTTCAATTGGTAACAAATACTTCCCGATCAGACAGATCGGTAACAAATCTCTCCAATCAAACTGATCGACAACACTTAAGCATGTAAAAACATGCTATCAAATTTCCGAGAGATTTACCTGTATAAAGTTTAAACACAACCCCAATTAGTAACAAACTTTCAAATGTACATAAATGGATACAGACCTTCGGGGTCTTCCAGACAACTTGATGTTGCTTCTTCATCGTTTCATAGTAGGACTTAGAGTTGTCCCAATGAATCTTGACAGAAGATTCCTCAACCATACAGCTTCCTTTCCTACTTCTCATGCAGCAACATATTCCACAAATCGATCCAGCTTTTCTTATCTCAACAGCCCTTCAAAATACATTCTCCAATTTTTCTTCTCTCACTCATGGCCTTCAATAACTAGTCATGGTCTAGTGCATGACACATGAAGTAGAGAACCATATTCATCACTCCCTCTTCAGCTAGGGAGATTTCCTTTCATTCAAGCTCCCTCTTAACTCAGGGGGCTCAACTTCTTTTCTATGACATCAGAGAACCTTTCATGACTTTCATTCTTCTTATCAGAGTTATCATGACCATCATCATTCACATCATGCTTATCATCTTTACTTTACAAGCATCTTCACTATCTTGAAAATTATGTAACTACACAAATTAGAGAGCAAGTACAACCAAAACTATAGAATCATGAAGTTAACCATATCATAATCATATAATGGAAGCATTCAACTTTAGACATCAAATACTGAAACTCAGTTACAAACAAGAGACACATACTCTTCAACTTCTTGCTAGGGTTTTTGTCATAAACCCTAGACTACTTCATCAAGACTGAGTATTTCATAACAACTTTCATTACATCTAGGGTTTCAATGTCTCTTCCAGACGTATGACATACCCTACTACATCATATTGCGAACCCTAGAAACAATTCAAACAAATATAGATCTACAACGCATTTAACAACTCTAGAATTTACATGTTAGACTTCCTACTAGGATTTGGTGGAAAATCCTAGATTTCATACTTGAGCTTTAACAATCAAAACCAATCACAGCTCAACTCAAAGTAACAACATGACTAGCTTACACTAGGGTTTGTTGTAAACCCCAGATTTTTCTAATTCTCAACACTTCATAACTCAAATTGAGATTTCAACAACCTTATACAAATCTCAAATTATCACATTGTCATCATATATCAGAGATTTGGACTACTACTAAGGTTTGTTTACAAAACTCTAGAATTCACAAATACTATCATCCTAAAGAATCAAACTTCAACTAGGGCTTAGTTCCAAACCCTAAAACTCATGACCATCAACAATTAGGTCAACTCCTATATCTAGGATTCCATCATCATGCACAAGCATATCATAACATGTGTTAGTCAAACCCAACTACACAAATATCAATAAGAGTTAGATATATAACAAACTTGATTAGACTAGGGTTTGATCGGACAAATACATACATGCCAGGGATTTTCATTTCTAAGACATTATAAGGGTCTTGCTTATACACCCTACAAAACCCTAATGATCTAGGGTTTCAATACAAAACATAGCAAACCCTAAATTACTAGTACTTCAAAGGTTCATGATTTCAGACATTACCATTCAACCCTAACAAGTTAGGGTTTCCATACTCATACATCTTCAACTTAGTTTAGACTTAGTCCTGGAAATTCCCTTAATGGGTGCTCTATAACCCACGCTCTGATACCATGTTGATTTTTTATGAATCTTCTAAACTGATAATTACTTCTTATGATTTCTTTAGATACTCTTCTTTTTTCATTCATATTTATCATAAAGCAATTACATAGAAGACTTCAACAGAAAACACTAAATGCCAGTAGGATCATAAAGAGACAGTCAGACAAGAACACAACATTTACCCTGGGAAAACCCACATCGGGAAAAATCCCAGCAACATTTTCCTTAGAGAAATCATTCAGTTCAACAGAGATACATCTAATTCTTCAAGTCAAATATCAATTCAAACTGACTAGAAACCTGGCCCTAGTCACACCTGGTCAAACTGCCTCCTAGTCAAGTCAAACAGCTGCCCAAGAAGTTTGATCTGAACTGATCTGTTAGTGCCGAAATCTGGCCTGCTTCTGAACCCAAGAATTTCGGTCCTGCTGCCCTGATATGCTCACAAATTCGGCCTTTCTATGCCGCAGAAATTTGTCTTTCTCTTCATCAGAAATTTGTCCTTCTCTTCATCAGAGTAGTGCCTCAGATAATCTGAATTATTCCTCAGAAGTGATTGGATTGGATGCCCAAAAGTGGAGCACGAATTGCCTTTATATATAGAAGTCTGACTGGCCGAATGGGTGCCTCCTTGATTGGGGCCAACTTAACTAGGAGGAGGGCCAACTTGACTTGTTTGGAGGCCAAAAATTCAAATTTCAAAATTCAACATTTCTCTTTTGAAAGGACATGAAGAACATGCCTTATATTTATCATTACATATATTTCGAGGGCTAAAATATTAATTATGAAAACAGACCATAGCTACAAAATTCAACACTTTTACCTAATGAAGGAGGCAAATCATGATTGAAGAAAACTTTACCTAATGAAGGGACAAATCCTAATTGAAGAAAACAAAAAAACATGACACTGTTGTGTCCAGCCGCAAATTTGAACAGAAAACTTTCATAGAACTTAGTCTAAAGTTGTAATCAAATTTTACAAGAGACCCGGGTCATAAATATTCAACATTGGTAATTTGCTGTATGAAGGGAATTCCAAAGAAAAAGATACAGGACAAACTATTTACTTTAATTACAATGATATATCAACATGGATAACTTGGTATACCATCAACAAGAGAGCAGCCCAGACTTTGCTGTTGTGATGCTTACTGAAAAGATAAATCTCTCCCAAAGCCGTTATAATGTTTGTGACATTCTTCAAAATTGTCACCATAGCCACGTTTATGTACTTCAAACTGCAAAGACAATTTTTTAATTTAGAAGAATGTAAACAAATTTAATTGTATAAATCCATAGAAACGGGAAAAAACTCCCCACATTCTATAGCATAAGTCAGAACTTTAAAAGTGATAAACAAAATGTGAACCATTAGACATCTTGAAGATTTTCACTATTAGGGATTCATTAAAAGGGAATATTCTCGATATGGCATAATGTGCAGCTTCATATAAACAGATTTAATGGCATCTCCTTCTGTTCCTTACAGCTAAAATGAGTCCAGAGTTGCGGATTCAAAGTCAAACTTCTTTGCCCTAACCACTAACTTTAACTAATTTCAATATTTTAGTTCATCCGTAGCTTGAATTATTGCTGCAGGAATCGGCTCAAACGACTTCTTAGTGTTTTAAAAACCAGCTGAACAAGAACTGAAATTGACCGGTTTGACCAGTTCACCCTTTAGAACTCTCAATTAGCTTGTGAACCAGTTCAACAGGTTCAAAGAATCAATTTATAAATTAAAAAAAATATATATATATATATGTTGCATGAGTTTTTGGGACGTGGAAACGTTGGGAACTTGGGTACGGGTGTTGGAAACGGTTAGAGGTTTCCCCAAAATTTACAGGAAACGGCTAATCGGGAGCAGTAATATTATATAATAAAAAATAATAAAAAATATTTAATTATATAATTTATATAATAATCAAAATTAATATTCAATCAAAATATTCAAATATTAAAATCAATTTAAATATATAATCTCTCTTTTATATAAATATATTCTTTGGGAGTCTTTTTCCCATAGTCTCTCCCTTTTATATATATAAAATATTAAAATGTCAAGTTCATTACGACACATGACGAGTCTTTTAAACAATCTGGCTTAAAAATACAAAGGAACAGTTTTACATATGTTTCTCTAGTTATTCTTAAGAGAAAAAGTAAAGCAACTCTAATGTTTAAGCATTGACTGCCACATTCAATATGCACACACAATCTTTTGCGATATATATACATAAACAACAAAAGAAATACTCATCAGCATGACATCCCAGATATCGCCCTTACATCAAGGTGCCACACACTTCCTTAACCCATCAAGAGATTGCTCCAGTTTCTCAATTAAGGATATTGGTGTAAAGGATGTCTTTGGCCTTTCTTCCTGCGAAGGCTTCAACTTAGGCTCATGTTTTGTGGGCAGTTCAGCATATTTCTCTACAAGCTTTGTATTCCCCAACCCCAGGGAACGCTAGAACTCCAAAAAAAAACAGTCTTCAAAGCTCCCGGAACTTTCCCAAACTCCCAATGGAGCTCCTGCTGAAAAGAGAAAGTTCCCATACAGTTCCAAAGCTCTCAGGAGCGCGGGAACCATTGGAATGGGTTTCCCAACTCTTGGGAGCAGTTCCCGTGTAACAGATATATATATATATATATATATATATATATATATATAGTATTAAAACTTTAATATTCTATGTATGTTTTAGTGAACTGGTTCATAAACTGAGCTGCCAGTAGATTCCAATCTGGGTCCAGTCTGACCCTCGGACATTTCTGAGTCCAGTCTGACCCTCAGACGTTTCTGAGTCCAGTTCTTATTTTGAAAATGTTGCTTAACACCAGTAGTAATTGATAAAGATAATGTTTAGAAACATTCTGCCAGAGTTGGTACCTTGGCAGAAAACTTGAACAAGAGTGTAACTACAATCCATGGCTTAAAGGATTCATTAATGCATACGGAATGTAAGAACAGATAACTATCCTCAGCACCAAGCACGCTACCAAGCACTACCTTTAATATGAAAGGGGGGAAAAATGGTACAAATCTACCCAAAATACTTCCCTAAAGGTTGAACGTAGAAAGACCTTGTTTGTTTGTTTCATGCCCTTCAATTATATAATTTGAGCAAGAAAATTGACCATTTGCAAGATGAGTTTCACAGCCGCAACAATCACGTTTCCAAAGAAGACATCAAGAACCTTATTTTCAAATAGCAAGTCTTGGATGCCAAAACAAAAGATTCTCTTCAACCATTGAGCAATAACTTGCCAATAGAAATTCTAGATCTTAAGAATAAACAAGAGGAAATTTAATCCCTACGCAAAACCTTCAAACAAGAAACTGAGACGCAAATGAAATTGAATCTTGGCGCAGGTAGTTTGCAGGGGGGTGGTGACAAACATTCCCAATTTACCACTGTTGAGGACGTTGTGCAAGCCAAACTTAATGAAGAGTGCACAAAGGGACCTAGAGAACTGAATTTAAAAGTTAGAGGCCCTCATCTTCAACACCACATGCAGACCAATACATCTTCCTTTGAGAGACACTAGACCTCCCTGATATCAGCCCAAAGAGAGCTTGGTTTGGGTGAGATTCTACCCTTTTTCTCCAATTTAAATCATCAATGGACCCTATGCAAGCCTTCCAGGCAAAGAAGCGACTTTTCCTTTTTCCTCATAAGATATTCTAGGATGAGGACTGTTGCACACATTTTGTCAAAGTTCCAAGGAAGCAGTTATGATAATTATTTTCAAAGATCAGGATCATTAGCCAGAAGCATTTTGAGTCATTATAAACCCATTCTGCAAATTTGTATTGTAAATGATGCTAGTAAGACCGTGTATTTATGTAACAACCTAGGTAGGCCTATTATTTTGGTGACAAATTTCATCTTTGGAGGTTTTCCGTCTCACTAATTATCTATGTTTCTAAACACAGATGATCGGCAGAGTTTTTCCCTTCTGCCTCACCTCAAAGCTAGGGTGGAATTTATCGTCAAAGTCTTAGGTGAGTTCTAATGTTCTAGTCAATTCTTCAGTAAAAGTGATTTGGGAATAATTTAAGCTAATTGGCTAAATTATTTTATTACAAGTCACTTGGACTACCAGATCATATTGTGTCGCAGAATTTGGTAAGTTATTTGACGGTCTATAATGAACAGGTATTCCCCTTTTGAGGGTTGAATTTGTAAAATCTTACGTAAAAAATATTTTAGTGCATAGTCCCTCATACTTAAACACCATGGCTAAAATATTTGAGGGTAGAAAAATAATTAATCCCCTCAAGTGTCAATTAATTAATTAGAGTCAAAAATTAAAATGTTAAAGTGGAAAAATTCTTGGGGCTTAAAGAAGTAAAATTTTGGAGGTCCCCCACCAAGGGAATATTGGAAATTTCAAAAAAAATTGGACCTTTGGACCTTGGTGCTTAAGTCAAAGTCAAATTTTTTAGGAAATTAGCTCAAAATAATTATTTTTGAGCTAATAAAAAATGGTTTTAATGAGAAATTCGAAATTCCTCAAAATAATTATTTCGACGGCAGAAATTAAAAGATCATCAAAAATTTATCGACGGCCAAGATTATTTTGATAAGGATCAAGCCAACTAGCCATTATTTTCCACTTTGAGGAATTTCTCTATAAATAGAAGGATTTTTGCTTCTATTTTCATCTTGATCTTGAGCTCTGCTCTGACGTAGAAAGTTTTGATCATCATAATAAAAGACTTTGGGGTGCAGTTCATGGTGTCTTTGTCTCGTTGATTTGTGGTATGTGCTGGGTACAGGCATTCCTATATTGTGCTTCAAATATTAATTGAATTGTTATTTCATTTGTAGATGATAGGAACATTCTATTGGTAAGTTTTGGGCTTATCTTAGGTGATCCGATTCATTGTATGTTCTAACGGTTTCTTCTTGAGAAAATATATAGAGTTTGCAGGTTCCCTAGTACTTGGGCTCCAAGTTCACAAAATGTGAGCACAAGTCGACTATGTTTGGATTTTGAATATTTTATGTGATTTTGTAACTTCGCTAAGGCAATGATTTGACATTTATCTTTCAAAATACATCTAACCATTGTCAAGATCTACAAAAGTTTTATTTTTCAAAAGAAATCTCAAGCATTGTATATTTGTATATAGTTTGTAAATTATTTTTGTAAGATAATTTTTTGTAAATAAATTCTTCTAACCCTTCTTTTGTAGCAACTAGGGTTTGGGGCTTTTATTTTATTTTTGTATATATTGGGTTTTTTGGGAAGATTATTTCTTTTTCATTTGTACAAGAGAAATCTCTCAAGGGATCAAAGAAAAGAGTAAACTTTTGAAGGTTCTAACCCTTAAAAACCCTAGACGTTTATTATTAGAACAAGAAAATAATATTATTAATGAGGATAGTGAGGACTCTAATCCTCTTTTACAAAAATCCAAGCTCCAACCTGTACAAAAAAATCTCTAACTTCTTCAAGGCTCCAGCCATAAACAACGACTCCAAACCTCTATTACAAAAAATCAGGCTCCAACCTGTTCAATATTGCAGCAATGCTCCAACTTGTTCAATATTTCAGCAAGGCTCCAACCTTTAACTTATTCAAAGACTTCTTCAATGATGCCTCAAAGGATTTTCCAAGGTCAGCTTCAAATCTGCTTCAAAGTTCACTCCAAGGTCTACTTCAATGAAGGCTACAAAGTCTGTTAAAGAGTTCTTCATGTCTGTTTCAAAGACATTTTATAGGTTGCTCCAAAAGTATCCTCTAGCAGGGTTCAAGAATATTCCAAAAATTGCTTCATATAGATCTTCAAGAAGGCTTCAAAAACTCTCAAGTCTGCTCCAAGAGGTTGTTATAAAATGGTTGTAGATTGCTCAAAAGGTTGTCTCAACAACACCTCCAAAACTTATCAACAACCAATTTCATGTCTGTGTTAAACTGCCTCCAAAGAATGCTTTTAGAATGTCTTCAAATCTACAATAGAATGTGTGAAATCCAAGTCAAAAGGTGGACTAAAAACCAGAGCTAATGTAATTCCAAGGTTTGCTCCCAAATCAAGGTTGAGCCTGCTCTTTTTCACAGGTCGAAAGTTTGTCACAGACCCTAAGTCTAATTCTCAACAAGGCCAATTTCTATTCATAGGATAGGCCCGAGTTGCAAGGGCCTCAGGGATGAATTTCAAAGCCGAGTTCAATGGCCTCAGGGCTAAATTCCAAAGCCTGTTACAGGGTCGAAACTTCACACGTCAGAGGTCTATTCACAGGTCTGAGCTCTGTCCACTATATAGGTCGAGATCTGCTAAAAAGAAGGTTCAAATTTTGTTCTAGAGATGGGCCAAATTCTTCCACAAAGATGCTCTAAGAACTTGATCCAGAAATGGCCCAAAAAGTGTTGAAGAATGTAACTAGTGTTGGTCTTCATAATTATATTTAAAATGTATTTGTCAAAAGAAAGAAAAAGAAATTTTATTATTAAATAAATTGACTTATTAAAGCATGGGTTTCATGCTTGGGTCAATTGTTTTTAGGTCAAAGTCTCCATTGAAGACTTCTAGGGTTTATGTCAAGTGTCCTTATCCATGTCATAATGTAAAGAACACTTCTTGGGATTTATTTGTCAAGAAAGAAAATTTATTTTATTGTGATATAGGTCAATTAGGCCTCCTCCCCCAAGTCGGCCTCAAACTGTACAAGTCGGCCAAAACTGAGCAGCAAAATCACTATATAAAGGAAGAAACTTGACCTCATTTGTCAGTCTCTCACAACAAGTTCGATCTGTAGTTTCTGGGCTAAGGAAAAGTGTGAATTTCAAGAGAAAAAGAGGAAAAAGGATAGCGAAGAACTAGGAGGTCTCTCACAAACATAAGTCGAAATTATCTCTCTTTCTTTCATACATGTGAAGTTGTGAAGCTGCTGGAAGGGCCGAAATTGTGCAGTTGTTGGGAAGGCCAAAATTCTAAAGTTGCTGGTGAAGTTGGGGCCCAAATTTCTAAGTCGATGTGGGGTTATAGTTGTTGAACAAGAAGAGACTATTGAAGGTTGCAGTATCTCATTGGAAGGCTGACTTGGTGGAGGAGGAAGGTTTGTTGGTCCAGGGTCTTGGTCTATCTCATTTGAATTACTGAAGGAAGAGTTATTGACTGGATTTTCCCCTATATAAAGCTTTTCCCTAGTTGTGCACCTACATCTGGTGTCCTTAATCTTCGTGTTTTGGTTTTGGTAATTTCTTGATGAGCTAAGATAAAAGAAGAACATAAGAAAGATAATGATAATTCAAAGAAATCACAAATAATTATCAATAAGGAAAATCTTTCTGATTTTCTAACAAAAAGTAACTCAAAAATCTGATCAATGGTATAACCAATAAACCATAACCCAAAGCCCAAAGAAACCAAAAACCAAAAGATGTTTTCCTCTTCACTTTGCCACCAAGTTCATGAGATATGAACTTATGAATTCTTTCTTAGACCTGAGCTCTTCTTAGCTTCTTCTTTCTTGGACGAATTGCAGGTCGAAATGAAGGCGGCACGGCGCTTATTTATACTAGTTCAATGATACTCTGAACCTGTTGAAAAGTGTAACTAGGCTCAGTCTTAAAAATGACATATAATTGTGATTTTATGTAAGAGATGTAAACAAGAAAAATAAAATTATTGTAATGCTTACATCATGGGTTTCAACTTTCAAGAGAAAGAGATTTTATTTTTTAATATAGACTCGCATTGAGAGCCCTTAGGGATATTCTCATCTAGTCATAAAATTCTAAAGAGTCATTGTCAAGTAATGAAGGCATCTTACACATTGTAAAGAGTCATACTTGTCTTTGTAAGTAACCCTCCAAGACCTTGTCACTAGCCCTCATTCAAGTCAGCCTACAACAAAGGGATGATTCTAGAAAGGAAAATTTGGCCTACTCCAAGAGATCATGTCAGCCTAACTGCCATGGACAAGCAACTATATATACTAGTGCTTGTCCTCATTTGGAGACAAGCAATTTGATGAAGCAATTCTAAGAAAAAGGTGCGAGAAACATACTAAGAAAGAGCTTCTAGATCAGCGAAGGAGAGGGTCAACATTGGAGACCTGTTTTTGGGCCAGATTACCCTCACACGTGCAAGAAATTGCAGATTCGAAGTTGGCAAGGATAGACCGAAATTGGCAGTCATAAAAAGGTGATCGAGTTTGGGAAAGGACTTCGCTCAAGGAGGCCGAGTAAGGAGGTGAAAGGAGTCTCCCTCTTGAGGAGACTATACAAGGAGTGAAAAACATCTAGGGTTTCTGTGGTAGAGTTGCAGACCTACAAGAAGAGGCCGAGAATCTGAAGGAAGTTGAGAAGAGGAAGAGGAAGAGCAGCATTCAAGAGGAGGCTAGTGACTTGGTCTTGGGAGGACTCTAGTATCAAGGGTCTTTGTCATGGTCTTGGTATTCGTCAATTGAAGATCTATAAGAAGAATTTCGTTTGGGTTTTCCTCTCAAAGAGTGAGAGGTTTTGGCCCTGGTTGACAAGCCTATATATTGTGTCTCTTGTCCCTTTATTGTTCATGATTTGGTTATTATCTTGATGAAAAGACAACAATAATAACTCAATAAGGGAAGATCATAATCAAGAAGTAAAAAGTATATCACAAGCAATTATCATAAGTAGAGAATGTTGGAATTTCTAAATCTGACACGTTAAAAACCCTTCATGCACTTTACTGATTTATTCCTACCTACTTGTTCTGTTAATTAACAAGTTATTTACCATGTAAATACTGGAAATAAATACAAGTATATGCTCAACACATTACAGATCATCAACTGAAGGAAATAGAAACAAGCACACAAGTGACACTGTTGTTTTTGAACTAATGTCCCCAAAAAAACCCAATGAGGGAAAACCAGTGCAGCTATCTCAGCATTTGATTTATTAAGCAGTTTTAGAATACAATTTGGGTGCCAAATCTGGCATACCCAACAAAGAAAACTCTTGGTAGTAGTACCTCTCCTTCAGAGACAGATGCTCCGGCTGAAAACCCGGATAAACACTCCGGCATCTCCTCAGATCCAATCTGCCCCACGAAAAACCCCAGCGTCAGCCTCTAGGGACTGCGTCAGCCTCTTCTGCCCTCTACGTCAGCTTTCCCGGTAGTTCCGACAGTTCCGACTGTTCCTGGCAGTTCCGACCTCTGCCCACTGCGTTAGCGTTCCCGGCAGTTCCGACTTCTGCCCTCTGCGTCAGCATTCTCGGCGGTTCCGGCTTCTGACCTCTGCATCAGCTTTCCCAGTTGTTCCGGCAGTTCCCAGCAATTTCGGCTATTCCCGGTAGTTCCGGCTTCTGCCCTCTACGTCAGCTTTCCCGGCTGCTGCGCTAATCCTCCTGGCACTATCTCTACCTCTCTGTTTCTGTATTCACTGCCCCTCAGTTGCAATTCCAATCACTCTCTCAACTTTCTCAATAAACACAGCCCTAGAAAGTCGAAATCTTGATCTCTTGGTGTGTTCTCCAAGTGACCCTCAAGCCTCCTCTTATACTTTTCTCGTTGACAAATCAACGGCTGAGATTAAGTCCCTAATCAACAGCTAAGATTAGATCTAGCTTGATCCTCAAGCCTCTTCTTATACTTTTCTTGTTGGTCCTTCAACGGCCGAGATTAAATCTCTAATCAACGGCTAAGATTAGATTTGGCTTGATCCATGACTTTTGGAACCTTCTAACCCAGTTTCATATTAATACCCATTAATATTTTATTTTTCCTAGGTTTAGAGTTAGGAACTCCATTAAAAATATTAATTATTTTAATATCTCCCAAACAGGGTACAATCTATTCAAACCATGTCTCGGTCTTGGAGATCTCATGTGCTTTAGCCTCTCCACCAATTTTCATGGCTAGAGCATGAAGCAGGAGCATCCGAATGAAGAGGCGACAACAGGGAAATATTTTTGTTTCTATTTTATTTTGTTTCATTTAAAATTGAGGCTGACTCAGCTATTGTTAGTTCTTAAATTAGACAAACAGATTAAGTTAGGATTAGTTCAGAACTGTTTGAAGAAACTGTTGAGCAACGGAAAAATGACTGAGGAACAATCCCTCAACTGTAAAAGAAACTGCTAACAACGTATTGAAAGAAAGGAGAGAGAGAGAGAGAAAAGGGGTTCTTTTTTTTAGCCAGATTAGAATGTGTTTGTAAGCCTACGGGCATAGTGTAAAAGAGGCCACTAATATTAGAAGAGCAGGCCAGAGAAAGAAAGACAGTGCATCAATATGTAATCCTTTGTTTATTTGTTATATGCAGAGATTAATTCAAATCAGTATAAATGTGTGTTTCGAGTGATTGAATGTTGAATTTAATGTGAGTCAGGGTTTTTGTACAATATATATGTGTGTGTGTGTGTGTGTGTGCAAGCAAATTCGGCGAATACAAAGAGGAGAGCGAATACACAGAGAGGAAAGAATGGAAACAAGGCAGAGGATCATGATGGATCATTGAATCCATTTGAAGGAAGAACCAAAGAAATGTTTGAAGCATTCGTGATTAAAGAATCACAGAGTTTAAGTTCAGGAGAGAAGAGTTGCACGGCGGAATAGCGGAAGGCCAAAACCATTGAGGAACCCGAAACCCCGAAGAAAACCCAAAACCACAGAAAACTTGAACAAGTCCGGGCGTAAATCAAGACGAAGGGCGGATTTAAAATTACAAGCGGAATTTCGGGCGGAGTAAAAATGGTAAGTGGTTTTTAGTGGAGCTCACCCAATTCCACTTATCATTCGACACGTAGCAGTCGGGTGGAGAGAGAAAACCACTCATTTCGGGCGGGTATTCTCCATGCTTGTGTCTCACCCGAAATCTTTGTAGACCGTCTGATCCACTAAGTGCAGATCTATGGTGGGGAGCTATCGAGCAAGATGTGTTTGTTCGGAGAAGACACCAACCATTGATCTGATGGCGGAAGATTAACGGCAGAGATAAATATCGCATTGGAGGAGAACAGAGGCATGAATAACCCCGACCTCAATCGATGCCCGATTGCGATCAAGCGATAGAGCGAGGACCGTTAGATCTGTGAAGAGGATCAACGGCGGGGATTTAAAATATCGCATCGCAAAACATAGCAGTGTTGTATCGGCAAAAAAGGGATACGACATGCGTTGTGGCGGACCCAATAGAGTTATAAACGCAGCGTATATGGCTTGAAGTCCGATTGCGTTTATCGCATATCGGAAGTGGAGGAGGAAAGTGTTAAAGAGGACCGCGGGAGATTGCGATTGCGATAAAAGTATGCCTCGATAATTGTGCAAAGCCCGCATTAAAAGTGGAAAAGGCATGTTTATGGCGTATTTCTATTACAAAAGATATATAAAAAAAAAAACAGCACAAAATATGAAGGATTTATGCGTAAGTCCAACATTACCATAGTTATAAAGTGGGGTTTGTTTTATATGCGGCTTAAGGATTGCGTAAGGTTAAGGGTTGTGTTATAAAGTTCCATTAACACTAATTGTTCAAGGTTGTGCTATTGTAATGAATTATTCTACGAGGATTAAGAAAAGGGCCTTAACCATTGAAACACGCGAGTAGCCCTGTTTCAGGTTGCCCTGCATCAGAGCACATCCGATGCTACCCCAAATCAACATTAGAATCATCAAATATCATATTATAATTAGCTATCATGAATCAACACGCTTTGACATGGTTATCTTTCCTGAAATAATTTATGGCTCCCTCTGAGGCCATACGTCAAATGATCATTTAGCTTTCAACGATGAGCTTGCTAAATGATTTCTACCATGCGCATGAAACTTCTCAATAAGGATGATTTTCTCATCCATCCATTTTTACCAATATGACCATGACAAGTGACTTTTCTCTGCCTTCTGAATTTCATCATCTTCCTTTGAATTGAGGAAGTATAACATCAACTACTGTACAAGGAATAAATAGTGTTGTTATATCAAGGATGTCCAGTTTCAAATCATCTGCTGAGATGAGCGATTTTTCGAAACCATTCCTAACCAGGATATTCCTTTATATTGTATTCCTCCAAAAACTTGTCACATATCTACTTTCGTACTTCATCAAAAGTCCTTTGTGCAAGATGTCAAGGACAAAGTGTTGAAATAGATATGTCCTTAAATTCATCAGACTGTCTAGAACTTACACATCTTGTTCACAACTTCGATTGTGAACAAGATCCATTGGCAATGCTTCTGTCATTGATCACCTTCCATGCATGATGTTAGAGTTTTTGAATATTATCACTGCTGATGAAAAGTAATGAAGTAATACAGATCGTTGAACTGAAATGAAGTGACTGAGCTTTCGTACACACAGTTGTGATGCCACCTTACATAAGAAGTTATTAATTTTAGATAACAAAAGTATGTTCTATGCTTTACAGCAATTTACTTCATTTTTTCTTATTAGCAATATCAATTTCCAGATTAGCAATCAATTAAACATTGACAATAAATGCAGATAGAACATAAACAATAAGCAAAAGACAAGCCAAGACAAGAGGACACAATATTTGCAAGATGCCAGGGAAAACCCCAATGTGGGGAAACCCTTTGATCAAATCTTCTTATTATTCTTCAAAACTTCAGCAAAGAGAGTACAAT
The DNA here is from genome assembly GCA_031772625.1 of Pinus tabuliformis. Taxonomy (NCBI): domain Eukaryota; kingdom Viridiplantae; phylum Streptophyta; class Pinopsida; order Pinales; family Pinaceae; genus Pinus; species Pinus tabuliformis. Next base: position 293,737,702 of record CM062805.1, read on the forward strand.
ATACAAAATTCACTTGCCCAAACATAGTCAAATATGTCCAGTCAACAGGATGCCATAACCAGAAAGTCAACGTTGGTCAACTCAGCAGAGTTACTCCTCCAAATCAGCTTGGTCAAACCCAATCAATTCGGCCTCCAAAGACACTCCAAATCACCCCAAAACAGTCTTGAAAGAAATCGGTCAAACTTGGTCAACGCACAGTCAAACCTGCGATCAAACTTGTTGCAATCAACGCTGGTCACACAGCCCACAAAATCTCGGTTTCTGTGTCCAAATATGCAGTCTGCCCAAACAGAGATATTCCCACAAAAATCGCAATCAAACGAAGTCAAACACTGCCCTATCAACACTGATCAAACTTGTTGCAACTTGGTCAACGTAGGAAAACAGAAAACGCAGTCAACCCTATGCACGTGTGGAGGAGAAGAAGGTTGCCCTGAAATTCGTACAACCTAATCAGATGAGGAGAGAGAGAGATATGTGTGAGATGAATGAATGTCCAAATGAGGTAGATGCTCATTCTATTTATATGCAACATTGAGGGTGAAGAGACATGACTTTTGGGCTTCTAATCCTACATTAGATTGTTGGTCGACCTTGACAATTTGTCCATAGAAGAAATAAATTCATAATTCCATTTATACATGTTAGAATGAGATGATCTTTAGATCAATTCTACACCTCTCAAAAAGAGGAATCCAACAAAAATATCATCTCCATCATATGAGTTGTCCAAGGTGGAGTTTGGCCCTAGTTGGGAAATTTAACACTCCCTCTCCACTAGGGAGATCTCCACCTACCAAACCATCTGACAATTTGTACCATCCCTAACATCCCCAACATCCCTGCTTTGCTAAACTATGAAAAAATAAAGATGAAGAAATGATCAAGAGTGTATCATACCACTCTCCACTGACCCGGAGTCAGTCTCCATTAATCCCAAATCAATATCAAACATCCTAGCATAGGGAGTACAGTAGTACACGATGCGTCCATCGGTAGTACTGTGGTCCCTATCCTCATTTCCCTATTCATTAGCCAGATGAGAGGTACTTCCCATGAGTCCCAGACTGCATGGGTAGGATGTATCAGCAGGAGAAGGTGAACCACTCATCCTGCTCATATGCCATAGGAGAAGGTGAACCACTCATCCTATGCATATATCAACCATCATGGGGTATCACAGGGGAAGGTGAACCACTCACCCTGTACACAACGCACCACTAGGGGAAGGTGAACCACTCACCCTATGGTCGCTCATAGCTCCAAGAAGTACCCCAAGCCCCCCGGAGCTCCCAGAGCTCAATATCCAACTCAAACGGGACCCTCATAAGAGGGTCTCTCCATGACTCCAAGTCGTTCACGGAAGGTTAAGAATTTGACCTTCCCTAGGGGCTTCGTAAGAATATTTGTGACCTGTTCATCAGTCCCAATGTGATGGAGCCTTATTGCTCCCTGTTGTACCATATCCTGGATAAAGTGGTACCTAATATCAATATGCTTGGAGCGGGCGTGAAACACGGGATTCTCGGAAAGATGGTATCCAGTGCATCTCCAAACAGCGTCACAGGAGGCCATACTAGCAACAATATATTCGGCCTCGGCAACGCTCAAAGCCACTGATTTCCGCTTCCTACTCATCCAGGATATCGAAGCAAAACCTACTGAGAAGCAACATCCCGATGTGCTCTTACGATCCACCACATTGCCAACCCAAACAGCATCTGAATAACCATGGAGCCTCACATTCCCAGCAGTGTCAGAAGATTCTTGGCAACTATCTAATGTATGTGATGAGGCTCGACCATAAATTGACTCAATGTATTCACTGCAAAGCATATGTCAGGACGGGAGTTCACCGAGAACATCAAGGCCCCCACGAGTTGACGATACCCAGAAAGATTTCCCAAATCAGGGCCAGCAACACTTCAGCATAACATTTTGAAGTTGAGTTCCATCAGAGTAGTCACGGACTTACAATCCACCATCCCAAATCTTTCAAGTAGCTTCACAATGTATTTTTCTTGAGAAAGGAAAATCTCACCTGGATTTTGCGAGACCTCCAACCCTAGGAAATAATGCATCAGTCTTAGGTCCTTCATTTCGAACTCGGAAGCCAACTCCCTCTTGCATTGATGAATAAGAAGGTCTGCACCTGTCAGAAAGAGATCGTCCACATAAAGTACCAAGATGAGAGGTCTATCATTCTCAACCTTAAAGTAAAGGTTCGGATAAACTTCACTTCTTGTAAAACCCAACTTCATCAGATAGTCATCAATCCTTTCATACCAAGCCCGGGGAGCTTGCTTCAACCCATAGAGGGCTTTCTTCAACCTACATACATGTGTTTCCCGATCTTGAACTTCGAACCCCTCAAGTTGTAATACATAGACTTCCTCTTTAATTGAACCATGCAAGAAGGCGGTTTTGACATCCATCTGGTGTAAGTTCCATCTTTGCGAGGTAGCAAGGGCTATAATCGAAAGAATGGTGGTATATCGGACAACTGGTACAAATATCTCATCATAGTCCACACCTTCCTTTTGAGAGAAGCCTCGAGCAACAATCCTGGCCTTGAAATTTTCAGCAATTCCATCAGCTCCATGCTTGATCTTGTAGAGAGCCATTTCAAGGTGACAACAGATTTGTCCTTGGGTCTAGGGACCACATCCCAGACATCATTCTTCATAATTGATTCATACTCTTCGTTCATAGCATCCTTCCATACTTGGTGCTTCACAGCTTCTTCAAATGTGCAAGACTTAGTTTGAACAATGGTGCTCATGGCAGCTAAGTACCCTTAGTACCTATTCAGCTTCTTACTTTCACGAAATATCCCCCTTGGTGCAATATGTCTCTCGGCATCTTCGAGAGTTTCCCTAATCCATGAGGGTCTCTATTTTTTAGGAGGAGGGCTCATGGTAGGGTGGATCAATGGGATCCATTGGTCCTTTAGCATCGGGCATCGGCTCATCCTACAGTTCTCCCTAATTTCTTGTATCTGTTTCATTGTCCTTCCTTGGAATAGGAAGGTTCCTAATCTTCCCAAGGGCAGCATCTTCATCGAAGGTGACATCATGACTTATCTCCACTTCTCTTTGACCAGGCACATAGATTCTATATGCCTTTAAAGTTTCACTGTAGCCCACAAATGTTCCTTTCTTCCTAGATGCATCCAATTTGCTTCTCTTTTTTTTCGGCACATGAAAATATACGAGGCTACCAAAAATTCTAAAGTGAGAAACATCAGGTTTCTTACCGGTGAAAACTTCTTCAGGAGTTTTGGAGTCCAATGCTTGATGAGGGCATCTATTTTGAACATACACAGCAGTGTTGGTAGCTTCTCCCCATAAGAACTTTGGAAGGCCTTGATCATGAAGCATGGCACGAGTGGCTTCTATGATAGAATGATTCTTCTTTTCAGCAACTCCATTTTGCTCAGGAGTATATGCAGTAGTAGTCTCCTTTTTAATGCCAGCTTCTCTATAATAGTCATTGAACTCATTTGATTCATATTTGGTTCCATTAACAGTCCTCAATATTTTGATCTTCTTCCCTGTCTGATTTTGAACCAAGGCTCTGAAAGAGCAGAACCATGTGAACACTTCGTCCTTCTTCAAGAAATAAATCCAAGTTTTGCGAGAGAAGTCATCCACAAAGATAGTATAATATAAGTATCCTCCCAAAGATGTCACGGGAAACATACCAGATAGATCATAATGAACCAATTGCAAAATGTCAGTAGTCTTGCTATCCCTTGAGGGGAATGGTTCCCTTGTATGTTTTCCTTCGGCACATCCCTCACAACCACCTTTATGTTCTACCTTAAATTCGGGCATACCTGTCACCACCTTTCTTGCATCAAGTAGAGCTTTATAATGAAGATGAGAAAACCTTCAGTGCCATAAATCGGATTGAAGAGATGTGTCGCAAGACATAGCTCCCAATGGACTTCCCCCAACTTGATATAGCTTGTCAACCCTGAATCCAAGACTAAATGCTTCTTTGTAATTTCTTTTCCAAACACGTACCTTTCCATCGATAAATGCCACCTTGAATCCTTTGTCCTTCATCGCTGAGATGGATACCAGGTTCTTCTTTAGATCGGGTACATATAGTAGTTCTTGTAGATGAATGGTGTTACCTTGATTCAATTGAAGAGTAACATTCTGAACTCCTTTTACGAGATAGGTGGTATTGTCTCCAAGAATGATTCCCAAATTTGTATCATTTTCTATCTGATTTGAAAGAGCTTCCTTATACCCAGTGAAGTGCCTTGAGGCACCACTATCAATCAGCCAATTTCCCAAGGTATCTGGAGAAGAGGCAGTAGAAAGGACAAATATAAGATAAAATTATTTTTGCTTGTTATCTGCAACATTAGATTCATCATACCTGGAGTTTCTTGATCTTCTGGGAAATCGACCATTTCCATGTTGAGTAGCGACATCATTCCTTTTTCCTTTGTTGTTGAATCTGCCATTCCTTTGATTGTTGTTGCCCTTGAAATTGTTGTGGTAGTCGTTATCATTATCCCAAGGTGTATCCCTTCTATTAGGACACTCCCTAGCATAGTGGCCAAACTTGTTACAAATAAATCATCTACCCTTTCTTCCATCTTTGAATCCCGTCTTCTTTGACATTGCTTCTTTGAACCTGCATTGTTCTTCCTTTTAGCATGAGCGGAGAATGCAGTAGGATCATTCCTATTTGAAGGCATGTCTCTCTCCATCATCCTTGTCTCTTCTTGAGTACATCTAGTCAACAATTCATCAAACCCTAGAATCTTGTCATTGTTGAGAATAGTAGTGTTGAACACATGCCATTCACGAGGGAGACCTCCAAGGGCAATGAGAGTGAGCTCCCTGTCAGCAATAACTTCTCCAATTGAAAGAAAATCGTTTTTTATCTCGGTAATCCTCATGAAGTAGGATTGGATATCTTCACCTCTTCCCTTCTTTATGTCCTTCAACTTGTTTTTGAGAAAGAGGACTTGGTTTGCATTGCTAACTTTGAACATGCCAACCAACCTATCATGCATCTCCTTAGATGTGTTCAAATCATAGATGTATGCAACAAAATGCTTATTAATAGAATTCCTGATGATTTTCTTAGCTTTGACTTCACCTTTCTTGTACTTTGTCTTCGCGACATCGAGTGCATTTAACAGAGGTTTAGCAATCTTTTCCTGCACATTGTCCATAGCATCATGCTCTTCCAAAGTCAAGTCAAAAGACATCTTCCATGCATGATAGTCAGACTTATCATTGAGTTTGTCATCAGATTTGAAGTAGATGAGGAGGCCATTGAATCTTCTCCTTGTCCAACAAATCTCAATGATTTCTTTTCTCGCTCTTGCTTGGGCTTTGTCTTCACCTCAGCGCTGATACCATGTTAATTTTAGATAACAATGGTATGTTCTATGCTTTAGAGCAATTTACTTCATTTTTTCTTATTAGCCCAATATCAATTTCCAGATTAGCAATTACATAAACATTGACAGTAGATGCAAATAGAACATAAACAATAAGCAGAAGACAAGCCAAGACAAGAGGACACAATATTTGCAAGATCCCAGGGAAAAACCCCAACGTGGGGAAACCCTTTGATCAAATCTTCTTATTATTCTTCAAAAGTTCAGCACAGAGAGAGAGTACAATATACAAAATTCACTTGCCCAAACAAAGTCAAATCTGTCCAGTCAAACTGCAGTCAACAGGGTGCCCTAACCAGAACGTCAACATTGGTCAACTCAGCAGAATTATTCCTCCAAATCAGCTTGGTCAAACCCAGTCAATTCAACCTCCAAAGACAGTGCAAATCAACCCAAAACAGTCTTGAAGAAATCGGTCAAACTTGGTCAACACACAGTCAAACCTGCAGTCAAACTTGCTACAGTCAACGCTGGTCAAACAGCCCAGAAAATCTCGGTTTCTGTGCCCAAATATGCAGCCTGTCCAAACAGAGATATTCCCACAAAAATTGTAGTCAAACACTGCACAGTCAACGCTGGTAAAACTTGCTGCAACTTGGTAAACACAGGGAAACAGAAGGCTGCCCTTCGCACGTGTGGAGGAGAAGAAGGCTGCCCTGAAATTTGTATGACCCAATCAGATGATGAGAGAAAGAGATGTGTGTGTGTGTGAGATGAATGAAGTAGATGCTCCTATTTATATGCAACGTTGAGGGTGAAGAGACATGACTTTTGGGCTTCTAATACTACATTAGATTGCTGGCCGACCTTGACAATTTGTCCATAGAAGAAATAAATTCATAATTCCATTTATACATGTCGGAATGAGATGATCTTTAGATTAATCCTACACCTCTCGGAAAGAGGAATCCAACAAAAATATCATCTCCATCATAATAGCTGTCCAAGGTGGAGTTGGCCCTAGTTGCCAAAAGTCCTTTGTGCAAGATGTCAAGGACAAAGTGCTGAAATAGATCTGTCCATAAATTCATCACCGTCTAGAACTTACACATCTTGTTCACAACTTCGATTGTGAACAAGATCCATTGTCAATGCTTCTGTCATTGATCACCTTCCATGCTTGATGTTAGAGTTTCTGAATATTATCACTGCTGATGAAAAGTAATGAAGTAATACAGATTGTTGAACTGAGATGAAGTGACTGAGCTTTCATACACACAGTTGTGATGCCATCTTACATAAGAAGTCAACCATGTTATTGTAAGCCAAGATGAGAATGGCAAAGATCAATCATACCACTGAGATGGTATACCACCGTGATGCCAATATAGCTGCCACTGAGATGTTATAACCATAGTGATACCAAGCGAAGAGGAATAACATAGTGATGACAAAATCATGAGAGCTATAACCATGGCCATACGTAGAACAGTGAGAGGAGGGTCGAGCCTTTTTTTTCAATCTTGATGCATTACTGGGAATTTTGAACTGTCTTAGAAAGTCGAAAAATCACAGATGGAGTATAACCTTTGACTACTTATGGATGGAATTAACACTTTTACAGCATATGGATTACCTCATTACCTCAGAACCACCTGTAAATGTGCTCGACAAAATCCTTAAAAGAATGAAGTAAGCTACAAGCCCATAAGCCCTTTCAAAATTTGTCCGCTCGCCAAATCCGTTAAAAGTTTCTTAAGGCCATACATGTTTTGCGAGAGAGAACAATGAATTCTTCTGTTGTTAGTGCCAATATTGGTCGGCCTACTGAAGTTATATATGCTAAGTAGAATTGTACTGAAAGAAGGATCCGCAAAGAATACACCTTGACTTCAAATGATCCTTCTTGCACCTGATCTTTGCTCTTCTTCAATTAGTTGTCACTGAAAGATCATCAGAAAGATACAGAGTACAAGATCTCATGAATTAAGCTATCCAAGATGTGAATCAGTCTTGTTCACAACTTCGTTTGTGAACAAGACTACTGCGTAACACAGTCATGGTCATACGAGCCGTAACATAGCTATCATCACTGGTTCAGATTTGACAAGTATCCAAACTAATCTACACATAATTACATAGGAGAGATGTGCACCCAAGTGCAGTGAGACTATATGCAATGCCCGCTTATCAGAGACCAAACCTAACAGTGATGACACTTTCAACAAGGTTTCTGAGTTTCCATACCATCGTAATAACTGCTTCACTGAGATCCTGTTGTGCTGAGGTATTGTGATACAGATATCAATACTACAGATCGATATTACTATGATGCCACTGTCATCAGATCTGAGGGATAATGTCAAGCGCAGGGATGACAAAACATAGTATCGAAATCACTATTGTAAATTGCAATTATAGATCCTCAGGGTAGGCAAAAATAAGTAGTACATGGCAGTCCAGTCCATAGAGCTTAAGTCTATCATCTGCAATGAGAATGAGCCCAACAAATCTCCTCAAACTCAATAGAATATCCATTGCAATTTCTATTGATCCAGAAGACCAATAATACCCACAAAAAGTCGTTTCTTCATTCAAAAATTGATCACTCAGTGAGGGGAATTAAAAAGATGGAACCTGATTTTTTTATAGTCCACCATAAAGTCTTAGAGTCTGCCCAGAAATTGATATACAGACACAACACTTCATAACGGTGCTTGTATCACCATCAAACCACATAAAGTTTGTTCCTGAGATAGCACACAGTCCCAACAGAGAAGCTACAGCAGCATTGGAGTGTACAGGAATGATATTTGTCCATCTTAGTATGACTTCCAGAACTTGTGGTTAATTACAGGAATAGAACACGGCCTCTAAGAAATTAGTTTCATGCCCAACATATGTAAAATGTTCTGCCTGTAGTAGTGTTTCACCCCCACACGCACAAGCCATCAACTGATACACAGCTCATGAAGAAAGGGAAACTCGCTATGCTCATAGCCTTGACTGGGTATTCAAGCTGCCCCTCCAAAGAGTAAATCGAACCATAGGCACAAGTTTTCTGAAAATTTCAGAGGTATTAGAATCATGTGAAGTGCCTTAGATCAAAACATCTCTTGCACTAACTTTCTCCAGCGATATGCCTAATGATCTGTTTATCCAAAACAAGTACTGTAAATCTACAGAGGCTAGTCCCAATCTCCAAAGTCGACCTTCTGCCACAAACAAATGCTTAGTAGTATCAGCCAGAAATAAGGAGAATAGTCCTGCTATTACGTGGAAAATATAGCTGGAGATCTTGGCCAAAATTTGATTTAATGCCATCAGGAGCTCAATCCTGCGAATGATTCTGTCTTTTGATCAAGCCTTGATTTTTGAAGAGAATGGAGGCCATGGAGACTTATCAACAAGCTTCTCAGTGATTGCATTCCTTCTAGCTTGAGCTTGTCCTCAACCTAGCTCTGATACAATGTTAATTTTAACATGTTCTTTGCTTACGACAGTTAGATCAACGTGAGCTCAATTACCAATCCAATTCTTTTCATTTTGTAATCACATTAACCATTATAAATGAAGAAAGAACATAAACCATACATGCAGAATACAAGCCGTGACAAGAGAACACAAAAATTGGCTCAAGCCAGGGAAAATTGGCTCAAGCTAGGGCATACATCTGCCCTAACCTACAGCAGCAAACACATGATATTAACCTCAAAACATTCGATCTTCTTAGCAGTGAAAGCGGCTTAGGCCAGGCTAATACCTTAGCCTCTTTTCTACCATACAATCGGGGTCTGAACCTGCTATACTCCAAGGAGGGTCTGCGGCCAGCAAGGTAAGATGAATACGGTCCCGAACTGTCATGAACACCCATTGATCTAGTTCAGAGATGCCACCAACAACCTCGGTCTTCTGCCTGAGATACTCAGCCTGAAGTGGGGAAGAGTTTACCACATGAAACTAGCCCAGACATGCCCTAACAACCTGCGGCCTTCCCAACAGAAGATTCTTGGCCCTGTGATGGAAGAGAAAACCCAAAACAGAATACTCCTGCGTCCTCCTTCTCAGCTCGGCTGCCTCAGATATGATTTTACCTTTTTTTGATGTGTAAAATGAGGTTGAAAGCACCTCTATATATACTAGTCGTTGGAGTGGAAGAGACATGAGTTTTGGGCTTATGAACCAACTTAAGAATGAGGCCGACCTTATAAATTTACTTGTGAGAAAACATAAATACAAAAATCCACTTCCGCTTGTTCAAATGAGACAATCTTTATATCGATTTTGGTCCTCTCGAAGAGAGGAATTCAATGTTGCAATAATCTTCCCCATAGGAGCTGTCCAAAGCGGAATTTGGCCCTAGTTGCCAATTTTAACAAGAGATGAACTTGGATCCATTGGAGATACCATTGATGATGCAGAGCTTGTTACAGTGGCTCTCAATGGATTTCCTTCCTCATGGGATCCATTTGTTCAAGGAATTTGTGCACGAGAAAAACTGCCCAAGTTTGATAAGCTAGAAAAGACCCAAGGGACAAGTCCCTTCACTGGCTGGCTGACTTGTCTTCTTCTGGGCCAACTTGACTTTAAATAATTTATTACCATTACTTGCCAAGCTCCAGCATTTTTGGTCAAACTCATTGAAAATTTAACCTCTAATTAGGGTTTAATTCTAAATTGGTGGGCCCAATGGTCATATAAAAATTCAAAATTGGTGTATATAGTCTTGGAAATGTGTCAAACAGCTGGAGGTTCATCCCGAAAAAGCATTTCCAGCTGTACGAAACACATTCCAGGGCTGTTTTCAAACAGAAAAACATGGTACACACCCCCACCTGACACATTCCCACCACTTAGAACTCAAGTTTGTGCCAAGTTTCTACTGCTTACAAAATAAGTGTTACAAACTAATTATCAAGCATAATCAAGAATGCTTCCCATTCTTGTTAGCTATGAAAAGGATGTCCTTGTTTCTCTATTCTTATTAATGTATTTTGTGTTGTTTCTCGTAATGTAAGAGACTCTGTTTTCTCACAAAAAAGAACTGTTGCGAAAATATAATTATAAACATCTTATTTTCTTCATCCATTTTTCAACAATAAAAGATTCATTATATTATGTACTTATTCATGGAATCATTACACTTTGTCAATGAATTCTAGGTAGAAGCATATAATTCTTAGGACGTTCATAAACTTCTCCTTGACAGAACACTGTGCCATATCAAGTTGTAACCTCAGACAAAAACAAAATTACAGAGCAGCAACAAAGATAGAGAACAGGAATAGCATTCTAGTATTACATAAGTTTGCATACCTATACATGCTTGTAACAAGCATCCCGACAAATATCACATTGACAGGAAACCAGACTCGAATAAGCTTCCAAGAAAGTGGTTCTGTCGTTATGACTCCAAATAAACTCAGAGCACTGACAATTACCACAGACACAAGATTCTGCAAAATATAAAAAAGAGTTTGGAAAGATAACACTAAGGTCAAATCATATCTTTTGAAACAACTGCACACAAATGTCCTACAGATGAAGAACAAAGTTTACAATATGACAGAAGTAGAAAAACAGCTATCACAATAACAGTACCTGATATAACATTAGTGATATTCCAGCATCAAAATTATAATTCGATAGTACAACTTTATTCAACAAAATCATGCTGCATGATGAAAGGCAATATGCTATTCCTGACAGAAGAGACTGATTCCGAATTTTAATGAAACCATGCTCCCGTATAGTTCTTTCAACATCTTTCTCCACATCACCACCTTCTAGATCAATATTATCATTGGACATAGGTCGTGTTACTGCCAACAATCTGCATTACTTAACACATCAAAAAATATTTCAAGCAATTTAAAATAAACAATATTATAATTTATGAGCATACTGAATAAATTATACAAAAATTTAGAATAATATATTTGAATCAAATACTTTGAGCCAGAGTTTTGCTGCATCAGTACCAAAGATGTTATTTATCCACGTATAGTATGTTCAGATGAAGAAAGATAATAGAAGACATACTAGCACAGGGACAAGGAATTCGCAATCCATAAACATATATGGTTTACCACTAGTAAAGTAGTACTTTTAATGTGAAAAGTATGGTTGAGACCAAGTATTCCAAAATGATTGACAAATGGAATCCCATAGCACTAGAATGTTAAAAAATGTAACTCAACCAAGAGCTTCTTGCACAAGTTTAGTTTGAAAATGCAAGAAGTGGTTCGAGGCATTTCATTGGTGACCACCTTGGAAAAGTGGTCACTAACTCCATCTTGGAATCTCACTTGAAAAATAAAAGAATAAAAGTGAAAATTTAATGCTTTGAAATCAATTTAATTTTAGGGATCTGTTACCCACCACCTGTGGGTGGTATCCCTAGGAGAAAATTTTCTCCTAGATGGTCCTCAGCTAGTAGCCAACAGCCCCTTGCAGCCACCAAATAGCTCGATGCACCACTATCTCCGTCACCTGAGCCAACCATGTGGTCCCCCGCCCATCTATTATGATCGTATGTTTGAAGGTGGGCCTCCCAACCCCAAAGGTATGGCTTTTCATCGGTATAGTTGAGTACTTTTGTTTACTTATCACGGACACGTTTGGGCATGGATTGTTGAGGGGATTTGGCAGAAAGAATGGGCTAGGTTTGCACTATTGTCTCCTCTGCTCGATTTGGTGGCTAGCCTTGCATCCTAGTCTCGTGGGATCTCCTTTACTGGCTATTACCTTTAGGGCTGGCACTAAATAGGAAATCCCAAATTTGGTTGCATGGCCCCGCTTCATGACACCATATACATCACTCCCCTCCGCTCATTTTAACCCAATTTATCACTTTTCCCATCCGTGTCCACATTTGTCCACTAGGTCCGCAAAGGATTAGCCTTCCCCTCCCCTTGCCCACACCTTGGGTTGGGCCTGGAACGATGCCCCGGAAATTGATGCAGCTAGAAAGAAAAGAAAAAGCATAATTTGGCCACCATCAACAGGAAATGTACCACAAAATGCAAAAGATGGCCAAGACATACAAATTTAGCAGGTGGGCAAAAGCCAAACATGAGATCTACCCCTTATCTACGGCCATCACCTTGGTTCCTATGGGCCCTAGATGAGCCCCCTCCACATTAAGGAGCCCATGATTGTCCCAACCCCTGATAGGCAATGAATTGTCCGATCTTAAAGGGGGTATCTAATGTTGTTATCCTACACATCATGCTCTCATGCCCTGGAGCCCAGAGCGGTTTTGAAGAAAAATCAATCAAAGGCAAAAGACATATGAAGAAGACAGGTGGGTCTCCATTTGGGGTTTGGTCTCCCTATACGAGGTCCAAGCCCTCTAGAGGGTCACATTGGCACTATAGGGTGAACGTTGAGAGCCATGGGCCTCCACCATAACAGGGAGCACTTCATGGATCCCTAGCACCATTCATTGATTGCTCGTATTCCACATTTTAGATGGGGATGATGCACCTGGATCACCGCGCCAAGCCAGCTTCACAGTTATACCATACACTTGGCAGACGTTCCAGGGCCCAGATAAGGATGTGTCTCACCATGGAGACAAGGGGAGGGTTTATGTCATCATTCTAGCCCTTACAGATGGTTTACAAGCATTATTGATCGACTTGGAGACCCGTGAGGATGTCATGTTGCCCCCACACCCACATGGGGACACCACTTGGATATCAAGGAGCCAACCCCTTGGTCACTATGTTTGGGGCCTATTTTCTCAACTTGGCACATTTTGGACTCCATTACACCTTCTCAATGGCCCAACAACTCATCATGTTTACTATTTTTCCCTCTTGAGAGGCTTATCTTTCTATTTTGGAGCTATCTTGGTGGGCTTGTCACCAAGGCATATCATTATTGTACATTATTTTATTATTTCGGGCTAAATTAGGCAAATTAGGCCATTTGAATTCATTTTTCTCATCATCACTTAGATTGGATTAGTATCTCTTGAGAGATTTTCGCACTTGTTTCTGGGACAAAATTTTTGGAGTTTCTTGATGCACTATGATGTTTGGATTTTCGCTATTGTCTTTGGAGCTTCTTTCTAATGCGAAGTTGATGAATGGATATACTCTCTCTCTCTCATGTAAGTGAAATTTTAATGCTATTCTTGTTATCTTACTTGTCTAATGCATGTTATTGTTATCATTGTTCTTGTATGGGTTAAAGTAATGTGAAATTCTTCTGGAAACCTTGAATAAGTGATTTAATGCATGTGTTTCTCTTTGAGGGAGTGGGTGAATGTTCCTAGAGGCACCTCATAGGTTGAAAGCCCTTGAAACTTCATCTCCTTTGCAATTTGAAGTATAAATCCCTAAATGACCTTGTTGTTGCACCTTGAAAGGCTAGCGAAAGTCATCTAAGGCTCCTTAGCATATGAAAATTCTCGATCTAGGTGTATCTTGACTCCATTAAGCCCAAGAAGCAAGGCACTAATCCTCGCATCCCTTTGGAGGTCAAAAATTCAGCGTTGCAAACATCTCGATAACATCTTGATTTTATCTCAAAATCACGATATTTTGGCATAGCCGATGTTTGCCGATTTTAATCGATATTTTGATGGTATATTGATTTTGCAGATGTTTGCCTATTTTTACCGATATTTTCTCGATTTTTACGATTTTTTGGTTTTCCACACCCTTGTCGATTTTATCCTGATGTTGATGTTTGCAACATTGGTCAAAATTACCCGTTTTTCTCATCTCTCCCAATTCTAGGCCTAACCCTAGTAGGTCACCTAGGGCATCAAGAGAAATCTTTTGTAGCCATCCAAAACCCTTGAAATTTGGTCCACAATTGCATTGGGGTTTTCTCAGGTGTCCCCCAAATTTGAGCTCAATCGGACGATGGATTCCCAAGCTATTGCAAGCCCTAGCTCAAGGATCATTCCTCTCCCTAGGTTGTTGTGGGTTAGTGTCCTCATTTAGATCATTACATTTGGAGTCAAGATTGACTGACAACAACTCAATTTGAGACTTGCCCCCAAGGCCACACTTAGTGGATTAAAGATTTCTTCCACGTAACAAGGTGTGTACTAGGCAGAAACACTGTGCAGACTGAAATTTTCATGTTTGTTATTCATTTGATTAATTTCCCAAAGCCTGTTTCCCTGTGAAGGAGCTCTTGTAAGTTCTAAAGATAATTTTAAATGATGAAATAATCTAGAAGAGTAGAAATAATTGTGTACCATGTGTGATTTCTTTTCTCGTTTTCTGGTGCATGCAAGAGTTAGAAATTCTAGAAAATAACTAGATCTAATTTGTTTGCTTAGATAGCTTGTTTTAGGATAATTTAAGAGAAATGAACCACATGACTTGTTATTGTATTAATAGGATTTAAGATTAATGGAATAACAGGAAAGGTGAACGGTGAAATAGTACCAATACCAAAGAACTAATTGACAACACACTTACCATAGTCCTTATCACTGTTTTACAAAACGGCCGGGTCAACCCGGAAACGGCCGTTTCAATCCGTTTTGATGAAAAAAATTTCAACCCGGCCTATTGACCCGGCTCGGTGACCGGGTCAGCTATGACCCGGCCGAGTCAGCCAATGACTCGGCCGGGTCATAGCTGACCCGGTCAACTCGGCCGGGTCACTTCAAAAAACGGCCGGGTCACTTCTAAAGTTTATATATAGATATATATTGTTCTCGGTATATTGCTTGCATTGAGAAAGAGATATGAGAGACACTTTGAATGCCTGTGTTTGTTGGGAATGTTACTGCTTAGGTTCTTTTGCCACCAATCTTTCTGGGACTTCCCTGTAATAAACTCAGCTAGACCTGTCAGAAGGGACCTGTAAAATGGAGTTTCTCAACAAGAATCTGTACAGGTGGATTGTATAGTAGAGACTTTGATAAGAACACAACAAACATCAATACCAAAATATCCTTAAATGCTTAGCAGTTTTTATATTTTCTGTTTTACGTTTGTTTAAGTTGAATTGCACTTGGTACGTTATTATACCTGAATTATTAACAAACCTTTTCCAATTGACTATTTTTTCCCAATTCCATGTAGAAATGTCGCGTCCTTTGATTCTCCATGTGAATTAGAGTACCTTTGTTCAAATCCTGGATTGATGAATGCATATTTTATAATATGTTGAATGTGTTTTCTTCCATCAGAAAAAAAATGCAAGTGCTGTACGCACACACACATAGTCCTCTGTTGTTAGAAATAGATGGGCTGAATATGGTAAATTTACTGGAGTTTTTCTGCTGTTTTACAGTGCCAGGAACAAAAGCTTTTAAACATATACTGCCATCATGCATTTGGAGATTCTACTAGTAATAACTATGAAACCACATTGAAAATTTTGAAATCTTTATATTCTTAGCTGACTCTGAGTGCATATAGGAATGAAGAAGTCTGAGCATATAGGATGATACCCATCCTTGCCAATATGGGAAGCTAGACCAATATTGTTTTATCTGAGAATTGATAACGTACATATAACTGAAGCAAGAGACATGTCAATGTGGAGATCATTGCATTGATGCCATGAGCAAGATCATAACCAAACAACGAACTTCCAATTATGCAGTTGACTATGTATTTACTATTGCCATTGGGTACACCGTACCATTTTGATATAATGGATTGGTTCATGAGCCTACTTTGATCATATGTTGTCTTCCATGTATATTATAATGTTGTGTGTTTGGAAACTTGAATGAAAATATTTAAAATTATGTTTAAACTATTTAAAATTATGTTTTTTTATAAAAAAAATAAATATTTAATGTATTTTTTACAACGACCGAGTCATTGAAATCGAGCCGGCCGAGTCATTGCCGTTTCCGTTTCCGTTTCCGAGTCGATCCTCGGCCGAGTCCGAATCCGTTTCCGTTTTGTAAAACATTGGTCCTTATCATTGTTTTACAACCCGGCCGAGTCAACTCCGAAACGGCCGTTTCGAACCGAGCCATTACCAAAATCTTTGACCCGGCCAGCAACCCGGCTCGGTTGACCGAGTCAACTATGACTCGGCCGAGTCATCCAATGACTCGGCCGAGTCATAGTTGACTCGGTCAACCCGGCCGGGTCATGTATTGACTCGGCCGAGTCAATGAAACTACAGCTGGGCAAAATCCAATAATGAACTGAAGGAAAACGATATTTCTGTTTGGGCATAAAAACTCGGATTACAAGGCAGTAACTTTTGAAGGGCTCAGATCATAATTGAATAGTTACCTTTTCTGAATTCGCACAGTGAACAGACTTGCCTGGATCTCAGACTAAGTGAAGAAACATTGATCCAAGCTCAGTGTTGCAGACTTCGGTCACTTGTTGGAGGCTCAAAACCTGTGGAATTGCGGATCTGTGGAAAATTACTAACTTGCAAAGGAGCTCAGACTATATTACAATCACCTGAAGTTTGTCTACCTGTAGCAGCTCAGACTACAAAAGAACTGTCACCTACACTTCGGACCTGTGGAGACATTTCAGAACTGTGACAGAAATTTCATTTTGGACTTACGAACCTGTTTAGCATTTCTATTGCAAATTGAGTTCTGAGAAATATTGCAGACTTGTTGTAACAGTAGTTCTTCTCTTTGGATTCTTTGAGGGGAGTGAAAATCATAGTGACCTTTGATTGGACCGTGGATCTATCAAGACTAACATATCTATCACAAAGGTAGTTTGAAGAAAATTGTGAGTCTGTTGAAGGAATCTCAGTGACCTGTTGCAGTCTATTTTGAAGTGACTTTGTTCCAGTTTGAAAACTATTTGAAGAAATTGTTTAAAGAAGCAATCTGTGATCCAAAGTCCACTTGCAGACCTATACAGTGAATGTGGAACTGAGATTGCAGACTTGTGCATGACTTAATCTGTGGAAGAACCTTATAGAATTGTGCAGACTTGTGAAGACATTGTGAAAGCATTTGAAGGGGCTCTTGGTGCGGATCTTTGGACTTGAAGAAATATTTGGGACTAACCTTGGACCAGATTTGAAGAAGGTGCAGAACTATTATTAGAGCTGGTGCAGTTCATTGAAGACACATTAAAGTCTTGTATTGAAGATCATAATGCAGTGTTGATGTCATCATGAGGTAACTTGAAGAAATTGATCCCCTTCCTGCGTGCTGCTTGCCCAGCACCAGAATAATTGTCCATCCCCATCAATATTTAAAATTATGTTTTTTTATAAAAAAAATAAATACTTAATGTATTTTTTACAACAACCGAGTCATTGAAATCGAGCCGGCCGAGTCATTACCGAGTCGGAGTCGGAGTCGGAGTCGATCCTCGGCCGAGTCGGAGTCCGAGTCCGAGTTGTAAAACATTGGTCCTTATATCTAAAGAAAGTGGAAAAGTAACCTAGAAGGTTGACATCAAAATAGATCCAACTGTTAAGAAATCAAGTTGCATGGTGGATTTCTCTTTCATGATAATTCCTTGAGAATTTAGTTGGCTTCTTATTAGTCTTATTATGTTTTTCTTCATCAAAAAAATTACCAAAACGTACATGAAGATCATAAAGAAAGAATAGAACACAAGATGTAGGCTCCACGCCAGGGCAAAACCACACAATTGGGGGAAACCCGAACAATCCTCTTCTTATAGAATTAGATCAAATGAGATATCCAAGACCAAGACCAAGACAAATACCTCTAAAAGACCCCCAAGTCAGCCCTCCATTCCCTGTCATGTTTCATCTTCAATGAGATAGCTAATCTGTTATAAGATGCCTTGTCTCATAGTAATCCTTCGTCCTTCCTATAGCATGTTTCTCACAGTCTTTACATTTCTCCCATAACTCGCATATTACATTGATTGCAATTTTGTTATAGCTCGCATTTATTTACACATTACAATCCCTCTTAAGCTCGCATATCATCACGAAATTTTGTCCACGGGAATTCGCATCTGTTTTTGGTCACGTGTCACAAATACTTCGCATATCTTTCTAGAGGAAGCTCACACATCCTTTCTCAGAAAGCTCGCAACTCTTGCCTCAGAAAACTTGCAAATTTGACCTCAAAACTTCAATGAACTTGCTACAGAAACACAATGAAATTTCTTTCCTTTTTGGTGGAGGATTCACCCCAATTTATAGTTGTTCGTCACTGTGAAGGGTCACATCTGTTGAGCAAGCCAACCTGACCATCTGGAGGGCCGACTTGGTCTTATGGAGGTCTTTTTGACTCTTTTTAACAAAAATTATTTTTCTTACAAAGTTTCCAGATGGACTTTCACCCAAATTTAAATCTTTGACTTCAACAAAACCTAGAAGCATGAAGAACATGCTTTACTAAAAAAAAAAAAAAATATAAATCTTCTTCTTCTTTTTGCTTTGTTTACAAGTACAAAGATAAATATGAAGACCCGACCTAGTTACCTTTCCAACACTCCCTCTTAACTAGGGAAGTATTTATAATGACTCAACGGGTTTATCTCAAGTTGAAATATTCACATAAGAAGAGATCTAGATTAATAAGCATCAATGATGATAGTATCATCATAGCCAGCGTTGTCACATTATCAAGGCCTTGAAAGGTACACTCTCCACAAGATCAAAGCCCAATCCTGGGAGGCATTTCATGGGAGACCATACCGCCTCTCTGAGGCACATACTCCACCTAGGATACCTGGAGTATGTCATCCACTAGACCATTTCCCTTAGGGAAATGTATGTGCACCGGACCATTCTTTTATACAAGTCCATGTACTTGACTTCGGATGCCCATCCTAATCCGTCACAGTACATGACTCAAGAATGCTTGTCCAAGATGTTTATCCAAATCCACCATTCTCCTTATCCATGTCCATGTACTTGACTTAGGATGTCAATACTAATCTGTCACAGTACATGACACAAGGAGAACCATGTGTCCAACCTTACTCTCTCTCAACCTGAGAGGAGAAATCCATACACTCCCTCTCAAACAGGGAGAGTACATCAACAAGCCTCAACTTGTGTCGGAAGTACTCATACTTCCCTTACATCAGCTACCAACTATTATGTGGAGATCTATTGTAGCTTCCTCAACCAACCCTCTTATCACTAAGTTTCCTCATCTGAAATTTCTGAACTAGGGCTTTAAATTTGCCTCCTAACAGATCATGATTCCTTCTTTCATGATCCTGCACTTGAGGTCTTGACCTACTGCATCATGCACTACTTCCTACACTGCTTCTCATCCTCTAGATCTTCCCACTTGCCATTCTTCTGGTCATTTCAGAAGACTGCTTCTAGGACTACAAAAACTACCCTAACTCTATGACAAATCAACTTCTCTTGTCACTCTCCTTAGGGCTTACAAATCTTCCCATCTTGTCAACAATCTGGCTGCTCCAGAACATTGAACCTAGGGCTTGCATAGTCAGACCTCTAAACATCCTTCCAACCCTACTAAAAAATTGCTTCTTAGGGCTTCCAGATCTTAAGATCACAGTTCTACAATTTGTCCCTTAAAATGCATTGATTTGTTGTGGTTCATAACCTATAACCTTCAAAACTCTTCCCTTCAAGCCAGTCCTTTTTCACTTATCCAAGCCACAGCATATAGTTGACAAGGAACACTAGTTACAACCCTTCTTAGGTTTGATCTCCCCGCTTATATCTATGCACTGACCCCTAAAGATTGCAGCCCTAATTTATGGATTAGATGTCCTTCCATTTTGGGTTTTAGTCTTCCTTTTGAGCATAGAACCTAGGGTTGATAAACACATTGAAGGGTTGCTACTTTGGATGGTTGATCTAGCTGGGAAGAAACCCTAACTAGGGCTCTTTACTTTTGTTGTTCAATGTTTGAACAGTCCTCCATCTCCTAGCAATTATCTCCTCAGAACGCCAACCTCTTTTGCAACACTACCACAGACCCAATCATCTCGACATCTCTGTATTACTTCAGACCTTTCAAACAGTTTTGTGGCCTAGCCTATTAGGCTTATGGCAGTCCTAGACTTGGCCCAACCAGCGTCACAAATTCACCTTGCTAGACATCCTTCTAGAGATAACATTGCACTTTGGATGAGAACTTCAGCCTCCCTTGTGGCCCTACTCGGCCCTCAAGTTTGGCCTACTATGAGACTACATTTTTCTTAGCTTCATGAAAAATCTTGTCACTATTATATATGGTTAGACATTTTCCTTTGTATAGGAAGAATAATATGACTGCTTCATTTGTGCCTCGAAGAAGTGTTCCTTGTTTCGGATCTCTATTAGAACTTCCATCCATCACTGTCAAGTTAAGTCTTAGATCATTGTCTTACTCGGAAGATCGTATATATTGCACCATTGTCATAACTCGTATTACACCTTTGGCTTCGGGCCAACGAACCATAAGTGTATGGTGCGGGTAAGCGAACCACTCTAATTTAAATGCGAGCCATAGGTACGGAGATTATATACGATCCTTGAATGCCACTAAGTGTGATGATACGAACCTTAGAGAAGATATACATCATCTCCCTTTTCCAATCTGTCACATCTTCACATACATAGGCTCATCATTATGTCACACTGCTAAATCAAATGAAGGCTTGAACTTTTATCTAAGCATACCTCGAATTATCAATAGATTCGGATCATCTAAATAGAACTCGGATCATAATAAAAATGTTTCAAATTATCTCCATGTTTGTCATGACAGGAATAGAATTCAGAACATTACATCACAAAACGAGATCTAACCTCACACTAAAAGAAGTAACTATTTACCACAGGAAACTTCGAATCATATTACAAGATCTTTGTACTGGATTGTAGAGGACTTCAGATTGAACATAGAATCTATACTTTGGATTGTCCAAAGGACCTTAGATCTTGGGTCTGTACCTTCAATTCAAGGCTATAAAAACCCTTATGATTTCAGATTTATCCCTTAACTCAGGCCACATCGAATGCCAACAAGAGTGATCTTCAACACGCCTTTTGATCCGTAAAACTGTCATGGATATTCCACTAGACAGTTCGTCACAACAGATCTGATAATATTATATTAAAAATCTAAGATTCTAAACTATTACAGTTTTATTAAACTTTAAGATCTATAGATTTAACCGTAATTAGTGCATACATGCGAATGGAAATTATGCAGAAAAGTAGAGAACGACAAAATAAGCTCACACACACATATAAGACACAAGATATGCTCTTTAGGAAACCCTTTCGGGAGAAAACCCAGCTAGAAGGTGAGGCCGCTTCGCTCTCTATCTCTGTCTGGAAATATGGCTGCAAGTACAAAGAAGTAAGGCATGTGGCCCGTGGGATACTACAATGCACAAATCCTCCCTGTGTGCTCTACCTCCTATCCCTCTTGGGTATCTTTGCTCAGCTATGGAACAAAATCCTCTCGAAAGAATAGAATCTCTTTTCCTCCTAGTGGCTCGGTTATAACACAGCTCGATAGCCCACTAGTGGTTAAGTTTGACTACATCAAACTCTTAACTAGAGTTACAATATGGACTCTTCCAGAGTTTTTTACATCACCAACATGTTGCTAACCCATTTTCCATATATAATGGGGGCTGACACAGCATCCTCCAGAATTATAGGTGTGAAAACAGGAAGGTAACCTTCTGAGTGGCATAACTTTTGCAAACGGACTTTGATTGATGCGCTTCTTGCACCGTTGGAAAAATATTTGTGTGTAGAACAACATGAAAAGGTGTTGGACTAAAGCAGCAATGTTTTACCCCTAAAAAACGTCGTTTGATGCCTCAGAATGCTCCCGGAAGGTTTCAAACCCCATTTCACCAAACTGGGTCTCATTAGTAAAAACGGTCCCATGAGCTTATTCCTCCACCTTTTCCACTCCGAATGCATCGAGATGGATGACAAACAATATAATGATCAAATCCAGATCACACCTCCCCATTTTGGGAGGCTTTTGGTCCATATTGTCGCACAAAGTGTCTAGGCACCGCGACAACGCTCAAAGTAAGGGTTGTCACTCTAATCCTTACTCATTCTGTTTAGACTCTCTCTTAAACAAGTCAAGGGGGGTAGTCCCTAAGGTTAATGGATGAAGATAAACTATAGAACACAGGATCTAGGAGATTTTAAGGATGAACAACTTGATGAATTTACAATAAGTCTCGATCAATTGAGATAGAGAGACACAATCACAAGATAAAAATGACTACAAACCAGTGCCTTTAATTTGAATTAACCAAAGACTAAATAAATGACAAGTCAGCCAAAGCAATTTATAATGTGGTAAGCAACGACCATGAACAATTAAATGTAAAATGCTCAAAATTTTAAGATGCAGGATAATCTAGCAAAATTATCTTTCTCCAACAGTCAATATGATTTAAAACATTTATCGAACCTTGACCATAGAAAAACCATGAAAATTGCATTTAATTACCAAATAACACCAAGGAACTTTAAATTAGAATTTTAATTATTCTTTAGGCAATTAGTTGAATGAAAAATTCAAAATATTTTAATGTGATGGAATTAAAATGAATCAAAGGGTTAAAAATTAAAATTTTAATGGGCCATGGGCCACATTAAAATATTAAATATGAAAGCGCAAATCCCTTTTTAGTTTATTTTATTCTTTTTAATAATTTCAAGTCACAAAAAATGAAATATTTCAGATTTTAGATTTTTTTTTTTTAGATTTTTTAGATTTTTTTATGTTTTAAAAAAAAAATTATTATGAATTAAAACCAAAATCAAAATCATAAAAAGAAATTGAAAAACAAAATCAAATCAAATAAAAAAAGGAAATCGAAACTTTAAAGTTTTAAACTAAAACAAAATTAAACAAAGTTTCAAAAAGAAAACGAAATCGGATTATTTCCAAAAAAGAAAGAAGTAAACTAAATCCTAACCAAAACATTAAAACAATAAAAACCAAATCTAGCGTAATATACAACTGAAAATAAAAGGTCGAAATGTTTGTTTTGTTGTTGTGCAGGTCGTAGGAGAACGGAGGGAGCTGCAGCAGTGGGCAAGGAGATGGACGGAGCAAGGAAAGCTGCGAACAGGTAGCACACAGGTGGACATGGACGACGCGAGGATAAATGGAGCAACGAGAGGACAAACGTAGGAGGGAAGATATGACAGTTGCGTGGAGGGAAGAAGACTGCAGGAGAAAAGGAACAATGGCGCATAGGGAGAAGGAGATGGGCAGACGGAGATGAGGGTTTGGCTGCGGTTTAATGAAGGAAAACGGTGGGCAACATATGGAGAAGAGTATAGGAGGATGCAACCAAGAGAGAACGTTGGTCGATGGGAAGAGAGAGCTCGCAGGATGGAGCTCGATGGACAGCGAGAGTGGAGATAGAGATGGGCACGGTATCAAGACATTGGAAAGAGAGGAGGGTTTGGTTGTGGATTTGCAGGTGATGGCAACAATGGAAGGGCACAGAGATGAGAGGAAACCCCAAAACGCAGACAGAGAGAAACCCAGTAGAAAACGGTAGCCGAAGAACCCAAAAAAAAAAATCAGAAAACCTTGATTAAAATGTTATACTTCTGCTTCAGAGTTATCAGTGAAACCCTTAAAAAAATTCCAAATTAAACAAAAAAAAAAAAAAAATTAAACCCTTGGACTGCAAAATGTCTGAATAATATCCCTAGAAAATTATGTTGATGAACCCCAGAGATCCAGATCTTACCCTCCACGGCCTAGATCTGGACTCTACACAGATTTCTTCCTCAAATCTGTAGTTGCAAGACAACAAGAAACACCCAAACAATATATACAATGATGAAACTAAAACCCAAGTCAGAAAATCAAAAATAATTTACAGATCTATATACAAGAATGGTAGATCTATCAGCTCTGAGGAGTATGACTGCAACTCCGCTCCCAGATCTGATAATCTAATGCTCTCAACAGCCAGATCTATCGATTTCCCACATAAAAAGTTGAATTTTTAACTTTTAAAGGAGGTGCTTAGCTCAAAACCCTTCATGCATCACCAATAAAAAAAATCTTATGATAAGCCCGGGATCAAATTAAGTTGGGCTCTTCGAAAAACACGGGTCGGAAGTTGGCTGGTCCAGCTGAAAACTTCCCCTGCAAAACTCAATCCAACCATCAAAATAGAGCGAGAAAATGATAATAAAATTCAAATAAATAGAGATACCTGCTATTACATTCAAAATTTAAATTATCACTTAAACCCCAGCAACTGAGCAAGATACCTGTACTCAAATCACTCTTCAGAAGCTATCATCAATGGCTAAAAAAATTACAATATTTCCATGAAGAGTAACACAGGGGAAAATTAACCCCAAAGTCTTTCTTTATTATTCAAAAAAGATTACATGAGAGCTTTTCGCTTAGCACACGACTCAAAGGTCAGATGAATTGACTGACGAATGACTTCCTATTTAAAGATAAATCCTCCAACAGCTAGTTCAAGTGATCCTCGTCAAAGCAATCTCAATCGTTGATGAGAATCAAAATTTCTTTTAATCTCATCCGTCGAAATTTTAATATCTTGAGGAAATTCGAATTTTTCAATTAAATGCATTTTAATTAATTCAAAAATTAAAATTTTGTATTAATTTCCTCAAAATTTTGACTTTGACTTAACCCCAGGGATCAAAGGCTTAAAATTTATCAAAATAATTAATTTACCTTAGTCCCGGGACCTTTTAAATTTTGATTTTTAAGGACCAACGAATTTTGCCTTTGGAAAATTTAAATTTACCTAGGACCTAGAATTAATTAAATTTCTAGCTTAGGATTTTAATTAATTTTTTGCCAGAAAAATTAATTAATTAATCTATGAAGAGATATATTATTTTTCCAACCCTCAAGACACTTTACATCATGATTTTTATATTTTTCACATCTCAAGGGGAAAAACCCAGTCATAAAAGACCCTCACACGCTACCCATTTCTGCGACACAATATAATCTAGCAGACCAAGCAATTTGTAATAAAATAACCTAACCAGATAGTTAGGATTATTCCCAAATCACTTTTACATAGACTCTATCTAGAACACTAAGACTCACCTACAATCCCAGTGACAAAATCCATTCCGACTTTGGGGTAAGACTAAAGGAAAACTCTGCCGACCATCCGAGAATTGATCGGTGAGACAAAAAACCTCCCGGAATGTAAATAGTCACCAAAAAAGTAGGTTTACCTAGGTAATTACATACACGACATGGATCTGCTAAGATTATTTACATTATACACGTGCAGAAAGGGCTTACATAACATCTTGGAAATGAAATTGATGATTATAGTTGGACAGCACGAACACATCGATCAGGGGTTATACCTTTTGCGAAAAAACGGGGTGTACTGCTATGGGTCCTTGACACGTACTGGTCAACATCTGGCTCTACTTGGGGGCACGTTGCTGCAACGGAGGAATGTGAGAATCCAAAATCTGTATCCACGCAGCACACAATATAACATAAATAGCGTCCATCCAAAAATCATCATATAGTAAGCACAGGAAAGATATAAGCTCTTCATTTATTAACTATCAGTAACATGAAAAGTAAATCTAATCCTAAAATAGAAATGGAATGTTGAAATGACAAGGTGTAGGGTTAGAAATACAATACAAATGATGCCCCATGGCATCAGATGTGTTCATATAGTGCATACTGAGCATTTGCCTGCTTTTAGGCAAATATGTTGGCTATTTCTCCAATGTACCATGTCCAATCCTACACACAGTAGCACTTTTTCCTATCCGAAAATCAAACTGCTCGCGGCCATCAGATGCATCAAACTGCTTTCTCATTCTCTTTCTCTTGCGCTTTTTCTTTGTGGCAAGTTGTATCATTGATGATGTGGAACATTCTGCTTCAAAACTCTCAGATGAAGTATGTAAGATATGCATGACATGTCTTTCTTCATTCTGCATCTGCTCTGTCAAGAATGATGGATCAGTCTCACAAGTGTCATGAGTTATAACTTGATCTCTATTAATTTCCATTTTATCCAGGTCACCTTCAATTAGCCACTTTTCAATGGAACAAATGACCTCCTCATAATAAGATGGAGCTTGCTCCAGCAGACAAGGAGGCTTATGATCTGTTGATGTTTCCTTGTTTCTTTCATCCTCTGATCGATGCTGAAATTTATGTACCTGTATTGTTATGGCATCCATCTAGTTAGAGTGTTCAACCTTCATAGCACTGAGTTCCTCAGCATGGTTTTCCTTCATGGTCAATAACTTATTCTGAAGGCATATCTGACCGGCTTCCATATCTTTTATTACTTTGTCATTATCTGCTTTTATGGTCATCAAGCAATTTTGCATAGAGCTCATTTCTCTGTCATGATTAGCTTTCATGGTTTCCATTTCCTTAGCATGTTTTTCTCTCATGAAAAGTAAATAGCTTTGCATGGAAGTCCTTTCTTTGTCATCACCTGCTTCCATGGCCTCCATCATTGTGTTATGATTTACTTGAATAGTACTCATTTCTTTCTCATGATGACTCTACATGTTGGTCCTCATAGCCTTCATATTCTGAGCACACTTTTCTACTACGGTGGCTACGTGATCGAAGTGTTTAATTTTCATAATTTCCATCTCCTTATCACGTTTTTCAAGCTAGGTGTACAAATTTCTCATATCTTTGGCGTAATCAACTATAATTTCTTCTTGATTAAGCTCCATATTTTTTACCGTGTTTGACTGAACTGCATGTCTTTAGCCAACTGCTTTAGTTCTTCTATAAGATGCTTATCATTTTCCCTTTTATTGTCAACACCGATTTGACAACTTGTTCCTGTTTTTCCACTATCATGGATTCGCCTTGCAACGGTACAAGTGGATTCATCATTCTGATATGGAGAATTGTCTTGAAATATTTTATTGAAAGTTGGACCCTTCACAAGATTATTTTCATCACGCTGCATAGTACTAGAGGCACAAGGCGAGCCACCTTGATCTCCATATCTATCTTTAAAAGCATTGATGATGTCTTGTAAAGAAGCGAAAGAATCTTCAGGACAATTATGAAACCAATTCAAAGCATCACCCTCTAAAGAAAAGGCAAATAGACGCATCTTGACATCTTCATGTTTATATTGGGAAGAATGACAATATCTGATTATTGTATGAGTAACCCTGGATAGATGCTTTCTAGCAGCGGCTGAATCACCACCCGAGAACAAAGGTAATTTATGAATGGCCTCTTCCGGCATATCATGGAGAAAGTTAGTAAAATGACACGGGGTAAACAAGTCATCCATGATGACTTGCTTAAAGGGATAAGGAGGGACCAAATGGATGCTAGAGAGAGACCCCTGCTCAAGAAAATCAAGAGATCCACAAGAAGCGAGCTTCTAGTAGAAATTCTTGTAAGAAATGAAAGAAGTGGAGTCACCACTTGAACATGAATCTAGCTCTAGGATCCAAAAGGCAAAAATAGTTGGATATAAGGGAGGGCTTCTTGTCTGAGAAATAATGGATGAATAAGTGGAGTCGCCACCCGAACAAGAAACGAACCAAAATGTCCAGGGGCTAAAAGTGCAGATGAAACGATTAATGAGATGACGAAAGATAAGGCGATGAAAACATCAAATGACGCAAAAAAATGTTGTGTCGCTTGACGGGCTAATGAATGGCGGGAAAGATGAGATGATTAAAATGATGTCGAGGAAACCAAGGACAAAAAAACTCTATCCCCGGCAACGGCGCCAAAAAATGTTGGCGTTGCCGGCTAAAATGAATGATAGAAAGATGAAAGATGTATGTCGTAGAGCCAAGGCCCAATAAATAGGTCCCCGGCAACGGCACCAAAAATGTTATCGCACAGAATGTCTAGGCACCACGACAACAGCTCAGATCGGGGGTTGTCACCCTCATCCCCAATCTCTTCGTTTATGTTGTCTCCCTATAGCAGGCTAAGGAGGGTAGACCCTATGGAAAAATGGAATGAAGAAGAACTAGTTGGGAACCAACCAGTTCGGGAGACACAGTGAACCGACCAAGTACTTGATTAAGATTTAACAAGACTTATAAGATTTGATTAGATTTTAAATGATTGATACCAGTGCATTATGGAGTCAACGATCTTGCTAAAGAAATTAAGACCAAATAATCGATTAGCAACTACTTCTTAGATGAATGACTATCTTATATGAAATGCAGATCCTAAAACTAATGTGAGATGCAAGAATATTCGTTAATTTTAGTTAAATGCCTATCCAAGTTTTTGAATCCTTCAATCTTTCTGTGGTGAGCCTGATTTTGTAGTAATTCGCAGAGAGAAGATAAGGTAAAGCACATTAAAGTGTGATTAACGATCCCTCTCCTGAAAATCTAACATACCCGGTGCCTTCGGCACTGCAAAGAGCTGTGGCTCTGACGACTACAAGGTCACTGTTTTAAGTACTATTTAAATAAGGCTTCTCAAGCAAAGATGGACGGATACCTATCTCTCTATCGACCAAGCTTATGCTTGGAAGTAAATTTTACTTATGCAAAGCTAACTTATATGCAAATGCACCAGATGATGAGATGAAGTTAAACTCGAGGATTAGAAACACTTGTGTCGCAAAAGCCTTCAACTACCAAAATGAAATGTTTGCTTTATTGAATGAATACTTAAAAATAAACCCCTTGAAAATATTACAATTAAACCACAAGCCTATTTCAAATCTTTCTGATACAATTATAGTTCAAAGAGAACAAAAACTTCTTTGCAATTTAATATTAATGTCAACAGATGCTCAAAAAATACTCAGCTTAGGAAACAAAGATATGCAATCTATTACAATTCCACGACAGAGTACTTTTAACAATTACTTGAAAATATTCGCAAAATATCTAACATGTAACACACATCAAATAATTCAAGCAATGACACGAAGATGTTTGGGGTTGGGGTAAGACCGGGGAAAACACAGCTAGTCAAGGACATTATCAGATGCAGAGCAAAAAGAATTCATCACATCCGAAATTCGTGTGGAAGCAGATTTGGGACAGCTTCAGCATCCCCAAAATCAACTTCTTTTTCTGGACATTGTTCCACAACAAAATTTTGACAGGAGATAATCTGTGTAAAAGGAACATAGTTGGACCACATAGATGCGTCCTCTGTAAAAGAGACTCGGAAACAGCAAATCATTTGTTTTTAGCCTGCGAATTTGCAAAAGCGGTCTGGTCATTCTTTTTCACCGGCCTGAGTGTGCCTCCTCCAACTCAAAACTCGATTGACACCATGTTCTCCTCCTGGAATAACAGTTATCCCTACAGCATAGTAAGCAAATCACTTTGGCAAAAGGTGTGGATAGTTGTACCAAAGTATGTTTGTTGGAAACTTTGGTTAGCACGGAATGAAACAATATTTAACAACACTGAACTGCCAGCAGCAAAAGTGGCGGAACAGGCAAAGAACCTTCTCTTAGAAACATTGAACTACTCCTCTGTCTAAGACGACAACTCCTTGCGAACCGAAGAGAGGGAGTGGTTGAATGCCTATACAGAAAAGGCTAACCAACCAGCGCCCAACTGAACAGTGCACAAAGGAAAATGGCAGATTCGAGAATCAGAAGACAGCTTCCAACAATGGTGGAAATCACAGGCCAAGTGCATCATTTTTTTCGATGGAGCCTCAAAAGGCAACCCAGGGAGGTCCGGAGCAGGAGGAGTGATCTTCTTCCAAGATGGGAAAAAAGACGACTTCAGCTGGGGCCTTGGAACGAAAACCAACAATCAAGCTGAAATTCTCAGCCTCTTGAAAGCCTACCAAATGGCCAGGAAAGGAAATCCAGAAGAAATTCTAATCCTTGGCGATTCTGAACTGCTGATCAAAACGATGGTAGAGAAGAAAAGACTCAAGGACCCAGTGCTAAACAAACAACTTTCAAGAGTGACCAGAACTCTGAAAGAATTTCAATCAGTCCAATTCTTCCACATTCTCAGAGGATTAAACAAGGAAGCAGACAGATTGGCAAATATTGGATGCACTTTACAGGAAGGAATGATCAGCATAAATGCAGAAACAACGATCATGGACATTATCCCTTAAGCAGAAAGAAAGTCAATGTAAACTCTGAATGCTGTAATGGTTGATTAGGCTCTGCCCAACCTGATTTCTATCAATAAAACATAACCGTTTTAGTTAAAAAAATAATAATAATAATAATTCAAGCAATGACGATCAATTTCAATAGATGTTCGAAAATATTCTAGCAATTAAATTTCTAGAGATCCAAATACCTTAAAAAAACATGAAATTTAAATGCTAATCAATTCACAATCCTAGAATTAAAATGATTTATGCTTAGTGACCCAAATCTAGTGAAATTTACCACTTTCCTATAGTCAATCTTTAGATACAAAAAATTTAAGCGTGTTCGACTATGGAGAAGTGAAAAATGTTAACACCACAAAAGTTTTCTTTAGATTTTCCTCTTAACACACAAAAAGAACACCAAGAAGGAAAAATTTAATTAGAAATTTAACTATTCCTTAGGAGGAATTCTTCGATGTGCTAAGTTTTATGAAACAAGACTTAATGCGGTAAATGATCTATGTGACCAAAACAAATCAAAAGGATTTAATAACCTTTAAATTTTTTAAATGGGCCAAAGGCCACATTAAAAAAACAACCAAAAAAAAAAAAATCTTTAAATGCCAAAAATTACTTTTGATTTAAATTTTTTTAGAAAGTCTCAAAGTCACATAAAATAAAATAAAAAATGAAATGAAGCCCCTTTTTTTCGAGTTTTTTTATTTTTATTTATTTATTTTCTATTTTCAAGCAAAATCAATTAATCGAAATTAAAAAATAAAAATAAAAAATAAATGAAACACCAAAAAAATAGAAAAAGGAAATCCAAATCCAAATTTTTTTTTATGATTTTTATTTTTGTTTTGATTTATTTTGATTTTGTTTTCTAAATCTAAAACATAAATAAACAAACAAATAAATAATTTTGATTTTGATTTCCTTTTTTTATTTTTATTTTTTTCGGTGTTTCATTTCAAATTTTTATTTTTTTTTATTTCGATTAATTGATTCTGCTTGAAAATAGAAAATAAATAAATAAAAATCAAAAAACCCTAAAAATAAAAATATAAAAAAGGGGCTTCATTTCATTTTTTTTATTTTTGACTTTGATACTTTCTAAAAAATTTAAATCAAAAGTAATTTTTGGCATTTAAAGATTTAAAAAAAGAATTATGTGGCCTTTGGCCCATTTAAAAAATTTAAAAGTTATTAAATCCTTTTGATTTGTTTTGGTCACATAGATCATTTACCGCATTAAGTCTTGCTTCATAAAACTTAGCACATTAAATTTCTAATTAAATTATTCCTTCTTGGTGTTCTTTTTGTGTGTTAAGAAGAAAATCTAAAGAAAACTTTTGCGGTATTAACATTTTTCACTTCTCCATAGTCAAACATGCTTAAATTTTTCGTATCTAAAAATTGGCTATAGGACAGTGGTAAATTTTACTAGATTTGGGTCACTAAGCGTAAATCATTTTAATTTTAGGATTGTGAATTGATTAGCATTTAAATTTCATGGTTTTTTAAAGTATTTGGATCTCTAGAAATTTAATTGCTAGAATATTTTGCATCTATTGAAATTGATCGTCATTGCTTGAATTATTTGATGTGTTACATGTTAGATATTTTGCGAATATTTTCAAGTAATTGTTAAAGTACTCTGTCGTGGAATTGTAATAGATTGCATATCTTTGTTTCCTAAGCTGAGTATTTTTTGAGCATCTGTTGACATTGATATTAAATTGCAAAGAAGTTTTTGTTCTCTTTGAGCTATAATTGTATCCGAAATATTTGAAATAGGCTTGTGGTTTAATTGTACCATTTTCAAGGGGTTTATTTTTAAGCCTTCATCCAACAAAGCGAACATTTCATTTTGGTAATTGAAGGCTTTCACGACACAAGTGTTTCTAATCCTCGAGTCTAACTTCATCATATCATCTGGTGCATTTGCATATAAGTTAGATTTGCATAAATAAAATTTACTTCCAAGCATAAGCTTGGTCGATAGAGAGATAGGTATCCATCCATCTTTGCTTGAGAACCCTGCTTTTAAAACAGTGACCTTGCAGTCGTCAAAGCCACAGCTCTCTGCAGTGTCGGAGGCACCAGGTATGTTAGATTTTCAGGAGAGGTATTGTTAATCACACCTTAGTGTGCTTCACCTTATCTTCTCTCTGCCAATTACTACGAAATCAGGCTCAACACAGAAAGGATCGAAGGATTCAAAAACTTAGATAGGCATTTAACTAAAATTAACCAAGATTCTTTCATCTCACATTAGTTTTAGGATCTACATTTCATATAAGATAGTCATTCATCTAAGCAGCGGTTGCTAATTGATTACTTGGTCTTAATTTCCCTAGCAAAATCGTTGACTCCATAAGGCACTGGTATTAATCATTTAAAATCTAATCAAGTCCTATAAGTCTTGTTAAATCTTAATCAAGTACTTGGTCGCTTCACTGTGTCTCCCGAATTTGTTGGTTCCCAACTAGTTCTTCTTTATTCCATTTTTCCATCGGGTCTACCCCCCTTAGCCTATTGTAGGGAGACAGCTTAAATGGAGAGATTGGGGATCAAGGTGACAGCCCCCAATCTGAGTCGTTGTCGTGGTGCCTAGACATTCTGTGCAACAACAATCCCCAAAATCTTTTATTGAATGAGATGAGGAAATTTTTCCTCCACCTTCTCTCTAGTGTACCATTTAACTTTGCCTGGTAGTTGTCCCTTCAACCCAATCTGCCAAAGGTCATGTTGCCCTGTCTTGTATTTTTGGGCCTCTTCTGCAAAATTGTATCTTCTATCAACTCTGCCTGAGCGTCTGGTGCCAAATCCTCCACAGAATGTAGGACCTATTCCTCTTCCTAATCTAGCATGGAAGACTCATAGAGTTTCAAATTCTCCACATTCACAACTAAGTAAATGTGCATATATGGTGGTAAACTGAGTCGATAGGCATTATCACCCACCTTTTCCAGTATCTCAAAGGGACCATACCTCAGAGCCTTGATTTTCTTACCAGGCCCCTGCAACTTCTCCTTGTTCAACTGTAGCCATACTATGTCTCCCACCTTGAACAATTTCTTTGTTCTATGTTGATCATGCTTGGCCTTATACTTTTCCTGCGACTTATGCAGTGTTTTTTGTACCTGTAGATGGATTTGCATGACCTTCTCTATAAAAAAATTAGCCCTCAAAGCATCTCCTGTAAGATCTTCCCTCACTCCTCCTTGTTGCCCATATGCAATATCCAAAGGTGAAGGCGGCAAATATCCAAAACAACTTTCAAATGGGGACTTTCCTATAGAAGTGTGGGCTGCTTTGTTGTAAGAATGTTGCATATATACTAGATTTTCATCCCAAGTCTTTGGATGGTTTTGGTTGTATCCCTTTAGAATCTACACCAAAGTCCTGTTGACTACTTCTGTCTACCCATCTATCTGTGGATGGAATTTTGTATATCTCTTCAACTTCATCTCCATCTTCTCCCACAATGTAGTCCATAATGCACTGAGAAATCTTGTATCCCTTTCTGAAACAACGCTCCTTGGGATCCCAAAGTGCACCGAGATTTGTCCAAAGAACAAGTTTGTTGCTTCTTGTTCGTTGATGGTCTTTTTACAGGGCATCAAAACACACATCTTATTGAACCTGTCAACTACCACAAACAGGTAGTCATGTCCATTCCTGGTTGTCTGTAAACCTCCCACAAAGTCCATGGAAATTCTTTCCCAAGGATGAGCAGGTACAGGTAAGGGATGATATAGACCCTGTTCCCTATTGCTATGCTTGTTGGTACAACAAAGCATGCATCCTCTTATGAACCTAGCTACTTGCTCTTGCGTCTTGGGCCAATATACATACCTCTGCAAGTTAGCTACGGTCTTCCCTACATCAAAATGCCCTGTAACCTTAGAGATGTGAGCATCTCTAATTCGCTACAATCGCTCACCTTTTGGAACACATAGCTTATCTAGCATATAGAGTAACCCATCCTGGAGATGGAAGTCAACGGTGTTGTCACCATCGTGCACATGACTCTGACTCTGCAATTGCTTATACACCTCCTTGAAGTCCTCATCCTCTGAATATGCCTCTCTATATGCATCATGGGTGAATGGCTCCATGTGCATAAGGGTCCCCAAAGATGTAATCTTCGATGTGAGTGGCCTTTGAAGCATGTCGGCCAACTTGTTTGTGCTTACCCTCTTATACTTGATCACCAAATGAAACTGATGTAAAAAGTTAAAACCCATCCACTTGTAATGCCTGCTCTGTTGTAGCTTACTCTGGGCCTACAAGTACTGTAACGACTAGTGATCTGTGTGGATTATTGTCTCTTTTCCCATCAGATAGTGCTTCCACTTCTTCACAGCTTGTACCATGGCATAGAGTTGCTTCTCGTAGGTAGGGTATTTAAGAACTGCCCCATGAAATACTTCAGAATGGTGGCAGATAGGCCTTCCTTCATGCATCAAGACAGCTCCCATAGCATACCCACTACCATCTGTCTCCACTTCAAAGGGTCGCTGTAAGTTTGGTAATGCCAGAACTAGTGCTTGACTGATATTCTTCTTTAACTCCTCTAAAGCCCTCTGCTGACCTTTTCCCCACTAGAAACTCTTGCCACTCGTTGTTATGGCATGGAGCGATGCTGCTACCGCAAAAAATGAGGCTATGAATTTCCTCAGGTGTTGTGTTTCCCCAATGGAACTCCTGACCCCAGAAACATTAGTAGGAACCATCCATTTCATGATGGCCTCCATCTTGGAAGGATCTATCGTCAACTCTCTTCCATCGATCACATACCTAGGATACACCAAAGGTTGTTGCGCAAACTCGCACTTCTTGAGATCTACTAGCAGTTGATGCTTCTTCAATGTTTCTAGCACCTGCGTCAAATGTGAAATATGCTCCTCCCAAGTAACACTATATACCAGTATATCATATAAATAGACAAATAAAAAATGAATCTATAAAAGGGCACAGCATAACATTCATTAATCTCACAAGACTAGCTAGTGCATTACACAAGCCAAATGGCATGACTAACTACTCATACAAACCTTGCCTGGTTTTGAAGGCGGTCTTCCAAGTATCTTCTTCTTGGACTCGAACATGGTGATATCCAGACTTCATGTCTAGCTTGGTGAACTACTCTGTTTGTTGCAATTGATCCAACATATCATCTATCTTGGGCAAGGGGTATCTATTCTTGAGCATGATTTTGTTCAACGCCCTATAATCTATACACATCCGCCAAGTCCCATCCTTCTTTGGCACAATGATGATGGGTGACCCACATGGTGATGTACTCGGTCGAATGGCACCCTGTTCTAGTAGTTGTTGCATTGTTTCTTCACCTCACTTGCTTCTATAACAAATTGCCTGTACAGCCCAGTATTCGGCAATGGGAAGTCTGGCAATAGTTGGATCTCGTGTTCCACTTCTCTCTTAGGTGGTAACCCTTTAAGCTCTCGGAACACATCCTTGTATGCCTATAACAACTCTGCCAATTGTTGTTTTTGTTTCTTAGTACACCCCTCCAGGGATGCCTTGCCTCTTATTTGCTCCTCTTAGCACTGACTTTCTCTTAAAAACAATAAAACATATTTCTTGTTGGGACTGATCAATTTCTTGGCTTGGTTGGCACTTACTAGCGAGATTTTCAAGTTGTCTTTGTGCGTGTTGATGATGAACGATTTTCCATCCTTGACAAGCCGATACTAGTTGGCTCCCCTCATGAATATTGCATCACGCATGTACATGTATGGACTCCCAAACACGACTCGACATACATCAAGGGGAACCACATCTAGATCTACTTCATCAATAAAATCAACGTTGATAGAGGGGAACCACATCTAGATCTACTTCATCAATAAAATCAGCGTTGATAGCAAATCTAATTTTGCACTGTTTAGTTACCTTTAGCTCTGCATCCTTATTTACCCATCCCAGTGGATATGGGTTTAGATGATCATGAACTTCCAACCCCAACTTCTTGACCATCTCTGCTACAATGAGATTCGCCTATGATCCTAAGTCAAACAGGGCATCAATCTTTGTCTTCTTAACCTGTATCTCTATATGGAAGGGTTTGGTCATTTCTTTCTCTTCCTGTTGTTGAAGGCTACTCAAATTCACCTCCTTCTACACTGATGTACAAACGATCTTCTCATCCACATCTGAGCCGCTTTCAACTTTGGTTGCTCAAATTCGTGGCCATGATATTCTTCTTCTTATTATCGTTTTTCTTGTTCTTCAGGTTTAGCTCTGAATGCAGTTTCCAGCACTTCTCCTCGGTATGGCCATCAATGTTGTAGTGGTTGCAGTGGTTGCTAAGATGTTTGCTCTAGTATGCTATGGCTGTCGTCTTTTTATCTTTTCCCCCTTTTTGCTTCTTCTTCCCCTCCTTAGAATCTTCTTGTTGTTGCTTCTACTTCGATCCACTTTATTAAGCTCTTTTCAGACCTATGTTCTCCAGGTATTGTGCCTATACACAAGTCTCGTCCATCAATTTGGGCTTGAACATCATAACTTGCTCATGGAGATGGTGGTGCGGACCCCCCAAATATTTGAGGAATACATCTGGGTTCTATGGAGAGATACCCAACATTATAGCCATCTTCCTAAATTTTGTGGTGTACTCTTGCACGCTTTGGCCCAGTTTTTGCCTGAAGTAATGCCACCAGATCCACTGGTCCTCCACGTACCCAATGGGATAAAACTGTGACTTAATGAGGATTGTGAAATCCTCCCACTTAGTCATTGGAGGTTCTCCCTCCAACCTCGAGGGTTTCGTGTGGCTTTCCCACCAAGTCAGTGCATGGCCCTCTAATTTCAGTGGTGCGAATGAGATCGTTTGCCCTTCATCGATCTGATGGACGTTGAAGACTTCCAGTTGCTGCAATGAGTGGTTCAACTTTAGAGCGTCGATCTCGCCGTGGTATGGCTTGATATCAACTTTTTCTTCCATTTTAAACAAGGACTGATTCACTACACTTAAACCAGGTTGATATTTTACGGTTTCTTTCTTCAACTGGTTCTTTGTTTCTACCCGATCTTCTGATCCCCGCTCAGATTTTTCCTCTGTATTCGAACCCCCATCCTCTCCAAATATCCCCAACCTGTTATTCAAGACCGCCATGAGGAGGCTTACATTGCGGTTGATATTTGTGACTTCTTGTTCAACCGTGTAAACCTCACCTCTACAGGATCACAAAGTTCGTTTACAGATTCATCGGCCATGATTAGGTTTTATGATTTTCGGCCCTGCCGATCTAGATCCCTGCAATCTCCACAAAATATCCAAACAAACCTGCTCTAATACCAAATTATCCATAAAACTATCGTGGATATTCCACTGGACAGTTCGTCACAACAGATCTAATAATATTATATTAAAAATCTAAGATTCTACATTATTACAGTTTTAGTAAACTTTAATAATTGTAGATTTAACCGTAATCAATGCATGCATGCGAATGGAAATTATGCAGAAAAGTAGAGAATGACAAAATAAGCTCACACACACACATAAGTAACAAGATATGCTCTCTGGGAAACCCTTTCTGAAGAAAACCCAGCTAGAAGGTAAGGTCGCTTCGCTTTATTTCTGTCTTGAAATATGGCTACCGGTACAAAGAAGTAAGGCATGTGGCCCGTGGGCTACTACAGTGCACAAATCATCCCTGCATGCTCTACCTCCTATCCCTCTTGGCTATCTTTGCTCAATTGTCGAACAAAATGCTCTCGAAAGAATGGAATGCCTCTTCCTCCTAGTGGCCTAGTTATAACACAGTTCGATAGCCTACTAGTGGTTAAGTTTGACTACATCAACTCTTAACTAGATATACAATATAGACTCTTCTAGAGTCTTTTACATCACAAACACATGGCTAGCCCCTTTTCCATGAATAATGGAGGCTGACGCAGCATCCTCCTGAATTAGAGGTGTGAAAATAGGAAGGTCAACTTCTGAGTGGCATAACTTTTTCATACGGCCTCTGATTGACGCGCTTTGTGCGTCATTCGTAAGATGTTTGTGTGTAGAACAACATGAAAAGGTGTTGCGCTATAGCGGCAAAGTTTTAACCCCCAAAAAATGTTGTTTGGTGCCTCAAAACGCTCTCGGCAGGTTTCAAACCATGTTTCGGCAACCTGGGTCTCGCTGGTAAAAACGGTCCCATGAGCTAATTCCTCCACTTTTTCCACTCCGAATGCATCGAGATGGATGACAAACAATATAATGATCCAATTCAAATCACCTTTCCATCACCTTAGCTCTCATACCATGTTGAGAAATCGAGTTGCATGGTGGATTTCTCTTTCATGATAATTGCTTGTGAATTTAGTTGGCTTCTTATTAGTCTTATTATGTTTTTCTTCATCAAACAATTACCAAAATGTACATGAAGATCATAAAGAAACAACAAAACACAAGATGTAGTCTCCACACCAAGGAAAAACCCCACAATTGGGGAAAACCCGAACAATCATCTTCTTATAGAATCAAATCAAATGAGATATCCAAGACCAAGACCAAGACAAATACCTCCATAAGATCCCCAAGTCAGCCCTCCATTCCCTGTCATGTTTCGTCTTCAATGAGATAGCTAATATGTCATAAGATGCCTTGTCTCACAGCAATCCTTCATCCTTCCTATAGCATGTTTCTCATAGTCTTTACAGTTCTCCCATAGCTCACATATTACAGTGATTGCAATTCTCTTATAGCCCACATTTATTTACATATTACAATCCCTCTTAAGCTCGCATGTCATCACAAAATTTTGTCCACAGGAATTCACGTGTTTCTGGTCACATGTCACAGATACTTCGCACAAGAAGCTCGCACATCCTTTCTTAGAAAGCTCACAATTCTTGCCTCAGAAAACTTGCAAATCTAACCTCAGAACTTCAACTAACTTGCTACAAAAAACACAACGAAATTTCTTTCCTTTTTGGTGGAGGATTCACCCCAATTTATAGTTGTTTGTCACTAAGAAGGGTCAAATCTATTGACTAGGTTGACCTTGTTGAAATGTGTAACTAGGCTCGGTCTTCATAAATATGAAATGTACTTTTCATTCTTGTATATTGTAAAAATAAAGAAACATTATTATTGTTATTTTTTGTAGCATGGATTTCATGCCCAAGGTCTTTTATTTAGAGGTCAAGCACCCATTGAGTGCTTCTAGGCTTTGTCCTAGGGTCAAGAGCCATTGTCATATAAAGAAGACCCAATCGGGCACATTGTAACTTGTAAAAAGAATTATTTTTGTATTTAAAAGTGTCAAAATACCCTCCAAGACCAAGTCGGCTTGATAGCTAAGAAGTTGGCCTCAATTAGGGCATGTCGTCCTCCTTGGAAGCTTATATACAAGAGGGAACTCGACCTCCTATGGTCACTCACTCATCTTCTCATCATTCAAGCAAAGGAAGAGCGGAAGAAGGCTAGCGAAGAAGGAGAAGGTCAAGTGTTTGGGTTATTTCTCTCTTTCTCTCTCACACACATATGCGAAGGAAGAAGGCTAGGGTTTTGACATTACAAGATCAAAGTTGAGGAAATTGTTGAAAGAAGGTCGAAGGAAGGTGCATTAGGTCACATACAAGCCCTAGAAGAAGGAGAAACTCAAATGAAGGTCAAAGGAAGCCTTGAATCCCTAGATCTTCTCACACGTGTGGAAGCAGCAACTGTTGAGGGGCCGAAAATTT
This sequence comes from Pinus tabuliformis, assembly GCA_031772625.1. NCBI lineage: Eukaryota > Viridiplantae > Streptophyta > Pinopsida > Pinales > Pinaceae > Pinus > Pinus tabuliformis. The sequence continues at coordinate 293,777,748 of CM062805.1, forward strand.
CAGCCCTACACTAGAAGCCAAAATTTTGTAGCTGGAGGTCAAAGTTGTGCAACTGGAAGAGATTTGACTGGGTTTGACTTGGACAAAGGAAGCACATCATGAGGAATGTTGTAACGTACCCTTTTACGAGATCATCAATCTAATGGCCCTCCACATAACTTTGTTGCGACATTCCTATGTTTGCTTGTTGCTCCTGCAATTTTGGTTAGGGCACAATATGCAGCCCTAAACTTCCTTGACAATGATGAATTGTTGATCCGATAAGGGCACTTGAAGTAGTTCTAAACTTCCTTCACAATCTCTAAATAGACCTAAGAGAGTTGCGGCATATGCTAGAGTAAGTCCTCCCTTTGCTATGAAACAGTGGCATATCTAGACAGCCCTAAGAAGCCCTTGCTATGGTGCTATGGTCTGTGGCCTAGCACATAGAAACTCCTGTAACAAATGTCCTCAAAATAGTTATACAAACATCATCGACACAACAGTATTAGACTACAAGAACTCAACTTAATGTTAGCACCCAATCCGCATAAGTATCTTAGTCCTATGCTGATCTGATCTAAGTCTTGAGGGTAGACTTCTTCAACGTACTGCTTCTCCTTATGACAGCAGATTCAGAGCCTGCTAACAGTCCTTGAAACATGCTATAGAATTGCCTCATTTTCCTCGCTATCACCTACAGCATACAAGGATTTTCGCATTGTCCATTTAGGCTTATTCACGCTTATCTTAAGGCTCCCTCTTGACTGTGGCTAGGGTTCATCTTGCTGCAGATAGGGCTCCTCTTTTGCTGCAGATAAGGATCCTTCTAAGCTATGTATTAGACCTCTTCTTGAACTGCGGATTAGGGTCTCCCTCTAGCTATGGATTAGGGCCTCCTTGCTGTGGATAGGCCCCTTCTTGACAGAATCTAAATCTCTCTTGATTGCGGCTAGGTGACCTTAGATGACTGCGGTTAGATCTTTCTTTTGCTGCGGATTAGGAGCCTCTCTTTAACTACAGCTAGATCTCTTCTTAAGACAGTTGTTAGGGCCTCCCGTCAACTGTGGCTAGGACTCTCTTTGATGACTCTTTCCACAACATCTTTCTTGAGAGAAGACAAACCCAAACAATGTGGAGAGAGAGATCATGTGAGATGTGTGAAACAAATGACTTGAGCCCTCCTCTATTTAAATGCAACGTTGAGGTTCAGTTGGGGGTAATTTGGTTGTTGGCCGACCTTAACAAATTGTCAAATAATATAAATAAATTCATATCTCCATAAATACATGTCGGAATCGGATGATCTTTAGATCAATCCTACACCTCTCAAAGAGAGGAATCCAAGAAAAATATCAGCTGCCATAAATAAGATGACCAACATGGAGTTTGGCCCTAGTTGCCAATTTTAACAAAATCAAATAAAGGGAATCTAGACATGTCAAAAGTTAGATGATTTAACTGTCAAAAAGCATGGTCACTTTGCTCATGATTGTAAAGAGAGAAGAAGAGCACCTAGATTCAAAAACAAATCTAATTATAGAAAAGACACTTATAAAAATCAAAGAAAAGGTCATCCTAAGAAAACAAGAATTCCAAGGTATAGAAATAATGCAGCAGAAACTCAATTAGAATATTTTCTTGTTTTTGCTCTTTCCACTTCTTTTCTGCAAATTCATTTGATAATTGGTAAGTTGATAGTGGTGCTTCCAAACATTTTACTAGTTACAAAGAAACACTCTCTAATCTAGTTGAGAGGGAGACTAATTTAAATGTTATCTTTGAAGATAATTCTACTCACCAAGTTAAAGGTTATGGTTCGGTTCCGTTTCAGTTAGATGATGGAAAATCTATTTTTCTGCAAGAAGTTTTGTATGTACCTAGTTTGAGAAAGAATCTTGTATCCATATCTGCTCTAGAAGATAAAGGAATGAAAGTTGTTTGTATTAATGGAAAAGTTTTAACTTTCCCTTTGAACTCAAGTATGAGATAAGCCTTCACTCTTGGACGTAGATGTGAAGGGCTTTACAAAGTCAATGGTAAACCCATGCATGCATTGGCCCATGATATTGATCTTCAGTGTGAGCTATGGCACAGAAGATTTGCTCAATTACACTACAAAGCCTTACCTCATGTAAGAAAGACGATTTTTGTAATGCCTGAGATCAAAATGGATCAAGAAGGGGTTTGCCCAGGATGTGCAAGTGGAAAGCATATAAAGGGACCACTCCCTTAAAGCAAAACAAAAACTAGTCAAGTACTTCAGCTCATACATTCTAATTTATGTGGACTTACGTGTGTTACTTCTCTTGGTGGTGACTTGTATTTCATGATTTTTGTTGATGATTTTTTCTCGCAAGACATGGATATTATTTTTGAAAAAGAAAGGGAAAGCATTTGACATGTTTAAAGATTTTAAGGCTTTGATTGAAAATCAAACTGGAAAGTTGATCAAAGCTTTCAGCTCTGATAATGAGGGAGAGTTCACCTCCAATATTTTAATTATCTTTGCAAAGATGTCAAAATAAAGAAAGAAACCACTATGTCGTCCAATCCACAACAAAATGGCGTGGCTGAGAGGAAGAATAGAACCATTATGGAAGCAGTCAGAGCCATGCTGCATGATCAAAAGCTACCAAAGTTTTTGTAGGAAGAAGCTGCAAATACTACAGTGTATGTGCAAAACAAAACTCCTCGTCAGGGAAACTCAGAGGCATTCCCAAATCAGTTCCGACATCATTACCACATAACTTCTTAAAGTTAAGCTCCATCGAGGTAGTCACAGGCTTGCAGTTCATCATTCCAAATTTGGAATCCAACTCCCTCTTACTTTTGCAAATGAGAGGGTCTGTACCTGTCAGAAGGAGGTCGTCCTCATAAGGTATCAGTATGAGAGGTCTATCATCCACAACCTTCAAGCAATGGTTTGGATCGACTTCACTCCTATTTAATCTCAACTTCATCAGATAGTTGTCTATCCTTTCATAGCAAGCCTGGGGTGCTTGCTTCAAGCCATAGATGGCTTTCTTCCACCTGCATACATGAGATTCCCGATCATGAATCTCAAACCCCTCGGGTTGTTCCAAATCTGTGGACTTGCTACATGAGGGGAATGGTCCCCTTGTAAGTTTTCCTTTGGTACATCTCGAACATGTACCTCCATGCTCTTCTTGAATTCGGGCATCCTTGTCACCATCTGACTTACATCGGGTAGGGCCCCATAATGAGCAAACCTCCGGTACTATAGAAGAGATGTGTCAACCGACATGGTCCCTAATGGACTTCCTGCAACTTGATACAAATTGCCAACCCTGAACTCAAAAGCATCTTTTAAAAATACGTACCTTTCCATTGATGAATGCCACCTTGAAACCTTTGTCTCCCATTGCCGAAATGGACCCCAGGTTCTTCTTGAGATTAGGTACACTACCTTGATCCAATTGAAAAGTAACATTCCCTACTCCCTTTATGGGATAGGTGGCATCATCTCTAAGAATAATCTCCAAGTTTGTTTCCTTCTAGCTTAGATTAGAGAGAGCTTCCTTGTGTCCGGTGAACTTCCTTGAGGCACCATGATCAATATACCACTTTTCCAAAGTGTCTGGAGGAGAGGTGGTGAAGAGGGATTTCTCCTCTTGCTTATCCCAAACAACATTTGATTCTTCATACCTGGAGATCCTTGAAGAGTTAGCCATTTTCCTTTCATTCCTTTTTCCCCTTGCCATTGTATCTGTCATTCCTTTGATCATTGAAGATGCCCTTGGAATGATTGTTACCATCATCAGGTGATGTGTCCCTTCTATTTGGACACTCCTTCGCATAATGGCCAAACTTATTGTAAGCAAGGCGTCTGCCTCTTCTTCCACCCTTAGTGTACTTTTTCTTTGTAGCTGGTGAATTTTATGGAGGCTCAAGGATTTTATCCTTTACGTAATCTAGTACTTCTTGCTCTTCCAATCTCAGATTTAGAGACATCTTCCATCCATGACCAAAGCTTGTCTTCAGTTGGGAAGAGGGATGAGGAACCCATTGAGCCTTTGACCTTGTCCAACTGTCTTTGGTGATTGCTCTTTCACTCTTTCTTGGGTTTTGTCTTCACCTCAGCTTTGATACCATGCTAAATTTTAGGTATGTTCTATGCGTAGAGCAATTTACTTCAATTTTTCACATTAGCTCAATATCAATTCCATATTAGCAATCACATTTAGCATGATAGTAAAATGCAGATAGAACATAAACATAAATCACAAAAGACAAGCCAAGACAAGAGGACACAAGATGTGGTGCTAGCCAGGGACAAACCCCAATGTGGGGAAACCCTTGATCAAATCTTTGTATATTCTTCAATGGTTCAACAGAGAGAGAGATAGTACATATACATTTGAAGTCAACACTTTGACTTGCCAAGATAGGAGATTAGACATCTGAGATCTTCACCATGAAGATGACACAATAGTTCTGATGACAACGACAGTAGATTTGAACTCACATGAACGTTGATTCCATCGCATGCTGCATCCATCATCACTATGTTGCACCCATCATCACTATGCTGCACTCATCATCACTATGTTGCACTCATCATTGTGCTGCACTCATCATCACTATGCTGCACTCATCATCACTATGTTGCACTCATCACTGTGCTGCACTCATCATCACTATGTTGCACTCATCATCACTATGTTGCACCATTCATGCCGCACTTCATCATCACTATGCTGCATCATTCATGCTACATTTCATCATCACTATGCTGCATCATTCGTGCTGCATACTGCAATATTGTCATGGAACAACCTTCGCTGCTTGCTATGGCTTGCAACCTAGCAAAGCAGCTAGCTGTAACTTGTAAATATGAAATAGCAAAGGCACCTTATTGTACCTCATCTGAGATATCAAACCTCCAAGATGGACATCCTAAACTGTCCTCTATAATATGGATCTCTGCTCCATCCATGACTGCATTAGTCACCGAGATCTTACACCCAAGATTGTAGCTATGTCGAGACTGTACTACTTCTTGTTACAGGTCTTAAGGCCTTCTACTCCATCCATTTGATTGTGAGACAAGACAACACATACAGGTATGCTGCCTATACATATGCCGAGATAGGATACTGCTCCTTGTCATGCGAGGTTAACTTATGATGCCGAGGTTGACAATAAGAAGTCAGATCCATTCAAGAATGTATCCAGAGCTATTCCACACATCCGAGTTTGTGACTGTTCCTAGGGCATCTCCTTACTTGTGTTAAAGCCTCTCCTATTACTGCGATAAGCCTTCTTATCAATGTGATGATCATCCTCTATTAGGACAACGTTTATAGAGCTCCTTCCTTGACAACAAAGAGCCCTCATTATTATCCACGGCTAGGGTATATCCTTTCATTAGGACTTCGTCTAACTGTGTGAGAAGAAGACTACAGCTAGGGCTCCTTTTGGAGCATCCATTGGCCCCGCATATAGTTTTCTCCTTGCTGCGTAGAAAGGTCTCCTTTAGGACAACGTAGGAACCTTTCTTAAACTCCTCCATGACCATGTTAAGGGCTGTCCTCTATGACAACGTTAAGGTTACTTCATTCAATGCATTTGGACTTTTACATTAGCGCAACGTAGAGCCTAGGGCACTCCCTCTAGGGCAGCGTATACTCTTGGTGACTTCTCCTTCCACCAAAACCCAAACGAGTGGAGAGGAAGAAATCACAAGAGATGAGTGACTAAATGACTTGAAGGCCACCTCTATTTATAGTAAAACGTTGAGGATAGATGGGGGTAATTTGGTTGTTGGCCGACCTTGACAAAGTGTCACATAACACAAATAAATTCATATCTCTATGAATACATGTCGGAATTATATGATCTTTAGATCAATCCTACACCTCTCGACGAGATGAATCCAAGAAAAATATCAGCGGCCATAAATAAGTAGACCCACATGGAGTTTGGCCCTAGTTGCCAATTTTAACAATAGGTTCACTGCGACCTTCATCTTCATGATTTGAGTTTTCTTTCCCCCCTAATGCATTCTTCTTAAAATATTAGAAGTTCTTCATCATCAGAATCTATTGGGGGAGGTCCTTTGATTTCTTGAATGCAATACCCTCGTCAAAGATCACATCTCGACTTACTTTTATTCGATATCCTTCCTTTATGTAAATCCTATATGCCTTTGAGGTGTTACTGTAACCAACAAATATACCCTTCATGCTTGAAGGATCCAACTTCTTTCTCTTATATTTCAGAATGTGAATATAGACTGGACAACCAAATATTTTGAGATGGTCTACACTTGGTTTCTTCCCAGTGAATGCTTCCTCAATAGTTATGTTGTCTAGAGATCTGTGAGGACTTCGATTTTGAACATACACAATAGTTTTTGTTGCTTCACCCTACAAAAATTTAGGCAAGTCTTGATCATGTAACATGGCTCTTACACTTTCCTCAATTGATCGATTCTTTCATTCAACAACTCCATTTTGTTCAGGATTATATGGGACTATTAGCTCCCTCTTAATCCCAACCTCCTTACAGAAAGCTATGAGTTCCTTTGATGTCTACTCTCCTCCATTGTCAGATTTGTTAAAATCTGAAAGTTCTATGCAGAAATTTAAAAATTCTTTGCAGAAACTTGAAAGTTCTATGCAGAAAATTGAATGTACTTGCATAAAATTGAATTTACTTTGCAGAAAACTGAATGGAACTGAATGTACTTAGCAGAAAGTTGAATGTACTCTGCAGAAAATAGAATGTACTTTGTAAAAAGTTGAATGTACTTTGCAGAAAACTGAATACAACCTCTTTTTCATTAACAACTTGTCTTTCAACAATGGCAGGAGGAGGAGAGTCTCTTGCTTCTCTAAGCGTCGCATCTTCATCAAATGTTACATCTCTGCTAAACTATTTAGTTCTTTGACCAACTACATAAATTCTATAAGATTTTGAATTATCACAATAACTAACAAAAGTACCTTTCTTACTTGAAGCTTCCAATTTGTTCCTTTTTTCTTTTGGCACATGGAAGTATACAGGACAACCAAATATTTTCAAATGACTCACCTCAGGCCTTTTACCAGTGAAGACTTCTTCAGGAGTCTTATTGTTTAAGATAAACTCATACTAGCATTGATGTTCTTGGTGAACTCTCGTTCAGATATATGTTTTTGTAGTTAGCATGTTGAGCTCATATATGGTTGAGCCTCACTGGATTAGTGCCAAGAATCATTTGAGATATCTTCAGGGCACAATCTCTCATGGATTGAGATACACTGCTGAAAATGTGAAATTGCATGGTTATTCTGACGCTGATTAGGCAGATAGTGTGGAGCGCAAGAGCACCTATGGGTGTTGGTTCTCTTTGGATTCTGCCTCGATATCCTGTATGAGCAAGAAGCAGAAGTCAGTTTCTTGGAGCACCGATGAGGCCGGATACATAGTTGTGAGTATGGCCTCCTGTGAAGTAGTCTGGTTGTGGAAGCTCTTCTGTGAGCTGGTTGGACACAGGATGGATACCACCGTGATCTTTTGTGACAACCAGAGTGGGATTCGATTGTTGAGGAATCCCATGTTCTATGATCGCTCCAAGCATATGGACATCACGTACCACTTTATCTGGGATATGTTACAACAGGGGGCAAGAAGGCTCCAACACATTGGAACTGATGTGCAAGTCGCCGACATTCAAATGAAGCCCTGGGAAATGTCAAATTATTGACTTTCCAAGAACGACTAGGAGTCGTGGAGAAACTCTCTCCTGAAGGTCCTGTATGATATGGACATTGAGCTCTGGGAGCTTCGGGGGGCTTGGAGGTACTTCTTGGAGCGATGAGCATCCATAGGGTGAGTGGTTCAGCCTTCCCCTAGTGATTTGATGGGTACAAGGTGAGTGGTTCAGTCTTCCCCTGGGATACCCCTGGTGACATGTAGGCAGAATGAGTGGTTCATCCTTCTCCTGCTGAGACATCCTACCCATGCAGTCTAGGACTCATGGCAAGTACCTCTCATCTGGCCAATGAGTAGGGAAATGAGGATAGGGACCATAGTAGTATCGATAGACGCATCGTGTAACTACCGTACTCCCTATGCTAGGATGATATTGATCTGGGATCAATTGGAATTGACTTCGGGTCAGTGAGAGTGGTATGATACACTCTCTATTTGGAACTGATATCGGATCAGCAAGAGTGGTATGACACACTCTCTTTATTGGAACTAACTTCGGGTCAATAAGAGTGGTATGAGACACTCTCTTTTATATGGGACTGACTTTGGGTCAGTGGAGGATGGTATGATACATTCTCGATCACTTCTTCTTCTTCATAGATCAGTAGAGCAGAGCAGTGGAGGGCAATGATAGCTGGGATAGTACAGACTGGCAAATGGATTAGCAGATGGAGTTCTCCCTAGTTGAGAGGGAGTGTTAAAATTGGAAACTAGGGCCAAACTCCATGTCGGTCTACTTATTTATGGCTGCTAATATATTTCTTGGATTGCTCTTGTCGATAGGTGTTGGATTGATCTAAAGATCATCCGATTCCGACATGTAATCATAGAGATATGAATTTATTTGTGTTATGTGACAATTCATCAAGGTCGGCCAACAACCAAATTACCCCCATCTATCCTCAACGTTTTACTATAAATAGAGGTGGCCTTCAAGTCATTTAGTCACTCATCTCTTGTTATTTCTTCCTCTCCACTCGTTTGGGTTTTGGTGGAAGGAGAAGTCACCAAGAGTATATGTTTCACTAATGTAAAAGTCCAAAAGCAGTCAATGAAGTAACATTAACGTTGTCATGGAGGACAGCCCTTAACACGGTCATGGAGGAGTCTAAGAAAGGTTCCTACGTTGTCCTAAAGGAGACCTTTCTACGCAGCAAGGAGAAGACTATATACACTGCCAATGGATGCTCCAAAAGGAGCCCTAGTTGTAGTCTTCTTCTCACACAGTTAGACGCAGTCCTAATGAGAGGATATACCCTAGCCGCAGATAATAATGAGGGCTCTTCGTTGTCAAGGAAGGAGCTCTATAAACACTGTCCTAATAGAGGATGATCATCACATTGATAAGAAGGCTTATCGTAGTCATAGGAGAGGCTTTAACACAAGTAAGGAGATGCCCTAGGAGCAGTCACAAACTCGGATGTGTGGAACAGGTCTGGATACATTCTTGAATGGATCTGACTTCTTGTTGTCAACCTCGGCATCATAAGTTAACCTCGCATGACAAGAAGTAGTATCCTATCTCGGCATATGTATAGGCAGCATACCTGTAGGTGCTCTCTTGTCTCACAATCAAATGGATGGAGCAGAAGGCCTTAAGACCTGTAACAAGTAGTACAATCTCGGCATAGCTACAGTCTTGGGTGTAAGATCTCGGTGACTAATGCAGTCATGGATGGAGCAGAGATCCGTATTATAGAGGACAGTTTAGGATGTCCATCTCGGAGGTTTGATATCTCGAATGAGGTACAGTAAGGTGCCTTTGCTATATCATATTTACAAGTTACAGCGAGCTACTTTGCTAGGCTGCAAGCCATAGAAAGCAGCTAAGGTTGTTCCATGACAGTATTGCAGTATGCAACATGAATGATGCAACATAGTAATGATGAAATGCAGTATGAATGATACAGCATAGTGATGATGAAGTGCAGCGTGAATGGTGCAACATAGTGATGATGAGTGCAACACAGTGAATGGTGCAGCATAGTGATGATGATTGCAGCATAGTGAATGGTGCAGCATAGTGATGATGAGTGCAGCACAGTGATGAGTGCAGCATAGTGATGGTGAGTGCAGCACAGTGGTGAGTGCAACACAGTGTTGAGTGCAGCATAGCGATGATGGGTGCAGCATAGCGATGATGGATGCAGCATGGTGATGGAATCAACCTTCACCTGAGTTCAGATCTGCAGTCCTTGTCATCAAAACTATTGTGTCATCTTCATGGTGAAGATCTCAGATGTTTGATCTCCTATCTTAGCAAGCCAAAGTGTTGACTTCAAATGTATATGTACTATCTCTCTCTCTCTGTTGAACTATTGAAGAATATAAGAAGATTTGATCCCCACATTGGGGTTTGTCCCTAGTTGGTGCCACATCTTGTGTCCTCTTGTCTTGGCTTGTCTTCTGCGATTTATGTTTATGTTCTATCTACATTTTACTATCATGCTAAATGTGATTGCTAATTTGGAATTGATATTGAGCTAATGTGAAAAATTGAAGTAAATTGCTCAAGCATAGAACATACCTAAAATTTAACACGTGCAACCGGTGATCATCCCTGAAAGCAAAATAGACCAAATTGGTTAAAGTCTATTCTTCTAGATGCAGAAGGTCATGGAGCAGCCAAAGGCACATTCAGGGAAAGTAAGAAGCCCAAAAGATATTCAGGGTATGCAGCCTATATGACAAAGTTAATAGAAGCAAAACCATCCACCTTTGAAGAGGTTGTCAAACACCAAGAATGGAAAGATGCCATGAATGAAGAATAGCAATCAATAATGAAGAATGGAATTTGGGAGATCGTACCTAGCCCTGAAGACAAGTTTGTGGCAAGTTCCAAGTGGCTCTACAAGATTAAACATGCCGCAGATGGAAGTATTGATAAATATAAGGCAAGATTTGTGGCTAGGAGCTTCTCTCAACAGGAAGGCATCAATTATGAAGAGACATTTGCACCTACAACAAGGTATACAACTATACATTCGTTGGTCTCTTTGGCAGCATCGATGGGATGGAACATCCATCAAATGGATGTCAAGATAACATTCCTGAATGGTACTATCGATGAAGAAGTCTATATAGAACAACCCTTGGGATTTGAAGTAAAAGATAGAGAGTCCTATGTTCAAAGGTTAAAGAAGGCACTCTATGGCCTTAAGCAAGCTCCAAGGGCTTATTGAAGAGTTCTTTTGTTCTTAATCTTTATATCAAGGTTGTGAAGGATGAACTAGTAATCATTCTTCTATATGTGAATGATCTTTTCATGACAAGTGTAGAAGGTCATATTCAAGAATGTAAGAAGCAAATGACAGCAGAATTCGATATGAGGATCTAGGGTTGATGCACTATTATTTGGGGTTGGAAGTGTGGCAAGGACCTGATGAGATATATCTAGGTCAAGGAAAATATGTGATCGAAATGTTGAAAAGGTTTGACATGATGGATTGCAAACCTATGACAACCCCTATGATCACGAATTTGAAGAGGCTAAGAAGTTCTAAATCAAGCCCTGTGGATCCAACAAGGTATAGACAATTGATTGGCTCACTAATGTATTTGGTAAATACTCGACCAGACATTTGTTTTGCAGTGAATGTTCTCAGTCAGTTCCAGGTAGAGCCCAAGCATGATCATTGGATAGTAGCCAAGCATATACTGAGATATCTGCAAGGAACAATCCACTACTGCCTGAAGTATGATAAGAGGAATGATGTCCACTTGATTGGATATACAAATTCTGACTGGGGAGGCAGTGAGATGGATGGGAGAAGCACTATTGGAGGATGTTTTAGTTTGGGATCCTCCATGATATCCTGGATGAGTAGAAAGCAAGAATCGGTTGCTTTGAGTAGTGTTAAGGTTGAATATATTGTAGCCTGTGAAGTAAGCAGAGAAGTTGTCTGGTTGAGGAAGTTGTTGTCCGACCTGTTTGAAGGACCGATGGACCCTACAATGATACATTGTGACAACACCAGTTGTATAAGGTTGTTTGAAGACCCAATGTTCCATGGAAAGACAAAGCACATAAATAACAAGTATCACTACATACGAAATTTGGTGCAAGATGGAGTGTTGTAGCTACAATATATCTCCACTGATGAACAGGTGGTTGACATCTTGACAAAATCTCTTCTTAATAAGAAGCTTGTGTATTTGAGAGACAGGCTTGCACTGGTTGATATATCCTCCCTAGTTGAGGGAGAGAGACAAACACATCATTCTTGTTTTCACTTCGTGAAAAAAGAATGGAGGATTGGGTAAGCATCTGGCTTCCGATACCCTTTGAGGATGAGGTAGGGCATCCAAGATAAGAGTAATCGAAGAGGAAATTCCTTGAAGATGTGTTATCCCAAGATAGGAATTGTCCCAAGAGGACATACCCTATGAACACCCAGGTGGGGTATGTACCTTGAGAGACAATGATGATGGTGTCTATCAGTCATTGGTCTCGCTAGCATTGTGCTCTAATCTTGTGGAGAGATAGAGTTGTTAGTCAAGGCCTTGCTATGTGACAATGTCTGTTGGATGCAAAGTGATAAGCTGAATTGATAGCTTATGAGATGGCTTACCAATCCAACTCTTCTTATGAGATTTCTTCATTTTGAGAATGTCCATGTACCATTTATGAATACCTCCCTAGTTAAGAGGGAGTGTTGAAATGTGTAACTAGGTTCGGTCTTCATAAATATGAAATGTACTTTTGATTCTTGTATATTGTAAAAAGAAAGAAAAATTATTATTGTTATTTTTTGTAGCATGGGTTTCATGCTCAAGGTCTTTTATTTAGAGGTCAAGCACCCATTGAGTGCTTCTAGGGTTTGTCCTAGGGTCAAGAAGTCAAAAGAGTCATTGTCATATGAAGAAGACCCCATCGGGCACATTGTAACTTGTAAAAAGAATTATTTTTGTATTTAAAAGTGTCAAAATACCCTCCAAGACCAAGTCGGCCTAGCAGCTAAGAAGTTGGCCTCCATTAGGGCATGTCATCCTCCTTGGAAGCCTATATATAGGAGGGAACTCGACCTCCTATGGACACTCACTCATCTTCTCATCATTCAAGCAAAGGAAGAGCAGAAGAAGGCTAGCAAAGAAGGAAGAAGGATGAAGGACAAGTGTTTGGGTTATTTCTCTCTCTCTCTCACACGTGCGAAGGAGGAAGGCTAGGGTTTTGCTGCTGCAAGATCGAAGTTGAGGAAATTGTAGAAAGAAGGTCGAAGGAAGGTGCATTAGGTCACCTACAAGCCCTAGAAGAAGGAAAAACTCAAGCGAAGGTCAAAGGAAGCCTTGGAAGCCCTAGATCTGCTCACATGTGTGGAAGCAACAATTGTTGCAAGGGCCAAAAATTTCAGACCTACAATAGAGGTCGAAATTTTGTAGTTGGGGGTCGAAGTTGTGTAGCTGGAAGAGATTTGGCTGGGTTTGACTTGGACAAAGGAAGCACATCATCAAGAAGGTCAGACTTGGTCTTGGAAGGGCATTGTTCTTGGTCTAGAAGTCTTGGAATTCGTAATTTGAAAAAGGTTTTGGCCCTAGCTTGCAGCCTATATCATGTGTTCTTGTGTATTGTTGATCTTATTGTTTTGGTAGTTGTTTGATTATAAGAACAACATAATAATAAGAAAAGAAGCTAATAAGTAAAGAAAATTAAAATGACATCACAATTAGTTATCGAGTTTAAGAGAAATCATCCTAATAGTAGCCCTATAGATTTCTCAACAGACCTAACCATTTGGAGGGTCGACTTGGTCTTCTGGAGGTCTTTTTGACTCTTTTTAACAAAACATATTTTTCTTACAAAGTGTCCAAAATGGACTTTGACTCAAATTTAATTCTTTGACTTCAACCAAACCTAGAAGCATGAAGAACATGCTTTACTAAAGAAATAATAATAATATAAATCTTCTCCTTTTTGCTTTTTTTACAACTACAAAGATAAATATGAAGACCGAATCTAGTTACTTTTCCAACCCCAACGATTACGATGGGTGATCCTCAAGGAGTAGTTGTTTGACTATTTCAAAAAAGACGTTTTGTTTCCTCGAGAATCAGAAATAGTGTCTGACATGGAACAAACGTAGGCGATTCTTTTGGTATTTAGTATGGCCTATGTCCTATCCATAAAGGAGTCGCCAAGTAAACCAGAAAAAATAAACAATGTAATCAAACTCACACAATCATTGAAATGTCGAACGTTGATGATGTCCTAAAAAATGGTACTAATTTGTTAGCGTAGATTTTTACTTGGTAGAACTAGGATAGGAAAACCTCAATGCAACATGTATAAAATTTGCCCTCTTGTCACATGCAAACTTTTTGTTCCATTCAGGTTGGTGCTTTCCAACCACAAGAGGGTGTCCCTACCCTCACATGCATTGTGTTTCTTGTAAATGTACAAAACAACACACAAAACAAGCATGCAATGGTTTTCTTTAACCAGAAATTTAGTGACCAAGGAAGTTATAAAACAATTTACAAATAAAATGTCATAATTATCTCCATTGTTAGCATTGAATGACAAAATAAAACATGGAAAGACAGTTCTTTAAATGGCATACTTTTTGCCAAGGAAAAGACTTAGAACTTCCAAAATATTGTGCAAGAAAGCATCAAAATTTGACAAACTCAAAGAGAGATTGGATCAAAACCAAGCTTTATTATGCAAGAGCCAGGAGGGTAGTTGCACCAAGGAGATAATCACAGAACTGAGACAGTGATGTTCCTGCACAAGAGAATAGAATCTAAAAGAGATAAAGGGAAGAGAAATCGAGAGAGAATAAGAATAATATGTTATTGTCGAAGAAGATCCAACCCTCAGCCAATAGCCAACACTTGTATGTAATGACCCTTACATCCTATGCACGCTAGAGGAGGGGAGGAGGAGAGGTTGAATTCGCCATGCAATGATAATCAATGCACATTGATGAGTTGTGTGGAGTCAACTTGTTATCCAACTGTAGCCAAACTAAAGAATAGTAGAGTGAAGTGTCTAACGCTTAAGTGTAACTGAAGTAACCCCAAGTTGTCATGAGATGAGGTGTCCTCAAGTGTATCCTAAGTGGAGGCGAGCTTTAGGTTAAGAGCCAATGCGCATTGCTTTACTAGTGCGTTACTTCGGTGATGTGGAGTTTGGATTGAGTTAAATAACAAGGGAATGAAGAGGGAGGGAGTAGTGTGCATCGGTAAGAAGAGATGCATGAGTTTACTAAGGAGAAAGTGGAGTGAGGTGGCCATGTTGTGAGTTGGGAGTTAAGACGGAGCAGAGTATGGTGAAGTAAATCTAGGGAGGAGTGGTGGATAGAAGATGCCACACACACTAGCATAGTGGGAGAGGTTTTGAGTTAAGTAAATAGAAACTAGAGAGGGAAACTAATGCACACTAGTCCTCTTGAATGGAGTTTCGAGTTGGACTAAATTTGTGAAGAATGAGGTGGAAATATGCATTAGTTAAGTGGAGATTCTCTTCATTAGAAAGGAAGATGAGTAGAAGATGCCATGCACACTAGTTGAGTATAGACAAACTAAAAGTAACCGACGATAAATTGACATGAAGTGCTTCTCACTTTGGTGTACCAAGGAAACATCTCAATCAACTGAAACTAACTTCCAGTTTGTTCGTCCTAGTGCCGCATCGCACTCCTATCCATGCATGTGACCCAGTTTTCTTTAGTTCAACCTACTCATGTACTCAGACAACTCTAGAGTTCACCCAGTAGATTCACGCATTTTGCCAAATCATCGTTGATTGATTTGTGCATCCAAATCCTACCACTTGTATGTCCCAAATGTTGCCACATGTCATCCCCTAAGACTGCCACATGTCACCAAGGCAAGCCCACTGCTAAAAACAGAAAATTGTTTGCATGTCCTCAAGACCATACTCATCAGACTCAAATTTTAGTGAGGAGTTTGAATACGCCATCAAATCACCATGCAAAATTTGCTAAAAATATAGAAATACCTAGAATGTAAACGAAACCACCCTCGTTGGACTCAATTTTCAGTGGGGAGTCCAAATATGTGACCAAATTTGACATGTAAAACCCACTAAAAGTATCCCTGTATGGCATGTTTCCTAAAAGTAGCTCATTAGAAAATCGTGAGCTTGCAAGGATCTCAAATATACCATCGCAACTGACATGTGAGACTCTCTACTGGCATTGTCACAGAAAGTATCGTGCATGCAATCCAAAAAGGGCTCATCAAAATCCTGAGCTCGTGAGGACTCTGAATATGTCATCACTAATGCGTAAAACCTCTAAACTCTATCTCCTAGAAAGTATGAGAACTACTAAAAATAGGAACTCTCCCCGATCTGATGAACATTTGTGAAAAATTGTAACTGAACAACCATAATATCATTGAATCTTCAATCAACATTTCCGTGGAACTCCATCGGAACCAACTCCTGGCTCAAACAAACCTATATCAGAATGTCTCTAAACCTCCAGTGTATTGAAGTGTGATGGTCATTAACTCTCTAGATTTTTTAAGGGGGTAAATCTAGGGGTTAATAGGTATCATGCATTATATCTATTATTGCATAGGATGGGGACTCCACTAGTGAACCCTATTTGTGATTTGACCTATCTATCCTTGATTTGTACTCCAAGTAAAGCAAGAGATTCTTTTGTACGAAGCAAACTCAATCTATTTGAGCTATGCTTGTGGACTTTTCGATCCTTTTTAGCTCATCTATTCCATTCCACATTCAATTATTTAAACAAGATGAGAGGCACTATAGATATCGTTATTATGGGCACCATTCACAAGTTATTATTAGCAATGGAGGTACCTGCTTTGGAGGAGGTCCATGACACAGCTTGATTATTGTTGGCTTCTATTGAATTTTCCCTTGTACCCCAAATCTGGTCTATGTCTAGACTTCATCATAAACACACTAAAGATGCTCAACTAAAAGCATTTTGCACAACATAAATATAGCAGCAATGAAATCAATTTAGTACACATATTTATATGGCCCAAATCAGTCCTCTTATTGATCCATTAACAAGAAAACACTAGGCTCCCAAACCAGCTATCATGGCCCTTCAGATCTCTAATACAACTAGTATACATAGTATACAAAACTTAGGGCTTGAAATCTATTCCATCGGATCTACAATCTGCCAAAAAAATCAAATGCATACCTAACCTAGTGCCTTCAACTCAAGGCCCTTGGATTATTGTTGTCCTTGGAAACCAATCCTTCTGCAACCATGCTACAACTTTTCGATCAGGTAGATTTGCTTCTTCAGATCACAGATCTGACTTTCTTCTTGCAGATTTGATCCTCCAGCACTCAGATCTGACTTTCTTCTTGCAGATTTAACCTTCCAACACTCAGATCTGACTTTCTTCTTGCAGATTTGAACTTTTCGATCGGGTAGATTTGCTTCTTCAGATCACAGATCTGACTTTCTTCTTGCAGATCTGATCCTCCGGCACTCAGATCTGACTTTCTTCTTGCAGATCTAACCTTCCAATACTCAGATCTGACTTTCTTCTTGCAGATTTGACTTTCTTCTTGCAAATCTGACTTTCCAACACTTAGATCTGACTCTGTCCTTGAAAATCTAAACTTTCAACACTTAGACTTGACTTTCTTCTTGTTGGCTCGGCTAACTGTGCAAGTGAACTCAGCCCTACCTTGGTCTACCAAACATGGTTTGACCTTCCTCGTTGCAGCTAGATCCTCCTACTCGGCCTCCTTCTTGCAACTGTGTTGGAACGAACAAAGTCCGTTTATGCTCTGATACCAATGTAACAAACAAAGTTCTTATACACAGTGGAATATTCAAAATGTCTGAAATATAATAATGTCATCATGGCAGGAATAATATATTTATATAAGAATGTTTGAATACAAGAGATATGAAATCTAATATATGATTACAAATGAGGGCCTGCTTATATACCTAGGCAGGTGCCCCTTCATGAATGGCCATGTCCTTAGAGACATGCCTCTTCTATATTAATCATTATTATTATTATTTATTTTATTTTTATATATTATATTCATGACATTGCCTTCCTCTTCAAAAAGCTTTGTCCTAAAAGCTCATTGCTAAATAAATGTGTCATTTGCTTCTTTGTCTAGTAATCTATTTGCATTTTTTGGATGCCTTTGAGTTGTCATCTTCGATGATACAAGATGATAGGATCCTTCGAGTGATAAACAAAATTGTCGAACTCAGGAGGGATCTGGCCATCTTAAATTATCTTTTGTGGAACTTTGCCATTACTTGATAGCTTGGATAATTTTTTATCGTAAAACCGGATTATGCAGACATCAATATTCTTCGGAACATAAGTCTGTTGTTTTTGTTCTGAGTGATACAAATATGTAGACTGATTGAGATGTCTACTTTTGTGATTCAGAGGTAGATAAGGAGTTTTTGTGATTTGATTTTCCCTTATCATGCATGTGGAAATTTACTGATTTGCTTCAAGTACTGATGTCGTTGAGTTGGTTGCATATTCTTCACTTGGAATTTTCATTGTCTGAACTGCAAAATCTGAATATGTTTTTACTTCAACAGGTTTGTCATTTTCTTGAGTTATGATATTGACTAAATAGATATTCGCTCCTTTTTCTCCAACTTGGATTGTCCCTAGGTGGGTACCCCTTCATGAATGATCATGTCCTTAGAGACATGCCTCTTCTATATTAATCATTATTTAATTAATCATTTTATGATTATTATTATTATTTATATTTATATTATATTCATAACATGTGTCTCCTCTAAGGCAAATATGTGGCTAGGTCCTTTAGCCTCCCTCTCTCCACAAGTGAAAGTCCTTCTCCACTTGTGTGTCTAGGCCTTTCCTTTGGCCTCCTATTTATAGTTTTCCTTTAGGTTATTTGGGGAACCCTTGGTCCTTTAAGGTTTTGCCCACTCAACCCTTTAACCATAAATTAGAATAAACAATTAATTGACTTGGGTCCAAACCCACAACTTTGGGTCAAAACCCCAACCACTTGGGTAACTTGCCCAACCAACTCACTTTTGGTGGGTTTCCTTCTCTCGGAAATACCTTCCGAGCTACCCAAATTCCAACACTCCCTCTTAGTGAGGAATGTGTTTCCTTCACATTTTGAAACATCCAACTCCATGGCTTTCCTCACATGAGTCATGACTTTCCTTTGCATAGCCATATTTGTCCTCGCATGTGCCACGTCTTATTTTGTACTCAACCAAGCTTTATCTAGCATGGTGCATGATTGTCCTCACATGCAACATGCCTTTTATTTGCGTACTCCATAATTGTCCTTGTATGGGCTATGACTTTCCTTGCACTACCATGAGCGTTCCCACATGGTTCGTGATTGTCCTTGCATGGGCTGAAAAATCCACTCTCTCAAACCTGAAGATTCAGACTTCCATTGGGCAGCGGTTGTTCCTTTGCAGTCTCCTTCTAAAGCTAGATTCCCTCTGAGCCTACACAACCTCCACTAGCTCGCTCTACTTTCCTGTGCACACTCCAATCCACCTGCTCTTCAAAATAGCTCTGATACCATGTTGAATTTTCCCTTGTACCCTGTTAGTGTCAGTCTTTTCAGCCTTCCTACAGTGATCAAATATGCTCTTACAAAGTGATCTCAGAGTGTCAAGGTCAAATTTTGTTATTTCAGTGAGTCTTCAAGCAAAATTTGGTCACTAAGCATTAGGTCTAGGGTTTGCTTTCACTCTGTTCAAAGTTGCCCAAATGTCAGTCTATGTCATCATTCAGCTGAGTTTATCATCATTCAGAGGGTTGTCATTATCATCTCAGTGTCTAATGAGTCATTTCACACCTTGTTCATGCTTCAGTTGTGCCTAGGCAAGGTCATTTCCCTCTCCTAGGGTTTTGAAAACTAATTTTTCTTGGATGGTCAAATCACCGGCAAAACTTGTTTCCTGATGTTCATACACCTTCCCCTATCCTTAAAGTACCTTATCAAATGCTTCCCATCACTCAGATCCCCCAAATTCCTCATTTTTGCACAAACCCTAGTTTCTAGCTACAACCTGGCAATTTTCTAGGTTGGGCCTGTGTTTTTCCCTTTTGGACCCCTTCCCCTCACTCAATCTCTGAGATTCTACTTTCCCCTGCTTCCTAACATCCCTCCCTACTTCCAAAAATTTTACCAAGAATTTAGAAGTCCCCTATCCCCTTCATTTCGCTCCATTTCGACAAAATTCCTTGTTTCACACATCGGGACAAGTTGCACTCAAATGATGTTTCAGAGCAATAAAAGATGAATTTTGGAAAACTGAGAGAGGTTTTTGTCCATAACATGCCAAAGAAGAAAAACCTCTTTCACTTTTTACACAGGTGTCATGGTTTGAGAGAAATGTCAAAAATACCGGCGAGAACGAAGATGCTCCAAGGACGGTTGGCCAAAGCACAAAAACGAAGGAAAACGCCCGATCCACTCCAAACTTTGGCCAAAGCCTCTTTCACTGAGCATGGTACTTGATTGGGGACTCCCAGCCCAAATTTCAAGAAATTTGGAGAAAATTTTGTCATTTGTGAATTTTTTGTACAATTTACAGGTTTTTGCCTGTGGAGTGGTCTCACCCCCCGCGCGACCACTCGGGAGGACTGCTCAGAATCACAAAAAGTTGACATTTTTGGAAAGGGCATGCAAAAACTAGAATTACCTATACTTGGGGTCACCTTGATTTTGAGATTTGGGCCTCCGAAAGCTCAAAATACATCAAAATTTTGACTTTCTGCCCACTTTTTGAGTTGCAGAAAGTGACCTTGGGAGAATTGACTTTTGAGGGGTCAAATCAACTCCAAATCCAGAAATTCCACTTGGGATGGAAAGTAGACACACAGAGCTTTCCAATGAGCCATCTTGCACTTGATTTGGACAACTGGAACCCACTCAAAAAGTGTTGCAAAGGGGCGCGACCACGCGAGCAGGGGGCGCGACCACTCGAGCTAAAATTGCCAGTGTTGACTTTTCAGGCCTGCAAACTCTGTTTTTTACCTTGGTTGATCATTTGTACTTGTAAATGATGGATGTATGGATAATTTTCATGGCACATTGATAGATTTAATCTCTCTTAACCCTTCTAGAAGCTTCCTTGATGTAAATAGTGAATATTTAATGCATGGATGAGTTAGCTAAGTTTTAGAGGCAAGTTGTTTTGACTGCCTATTATCTAGTGCTAAGTTTAGAATTAGTTCAAACTGCTCCTAGGAAGCTGAGCTCGACCCCTAGAGGTGGGGAAAGGAGTTAGATGGTCTATATTATGCCTTCTCTTGCTCATTTTCATGGTTGGACTCTTGTGGGAGAAGCATTATTGTATATTGTACGTCTATTACTGCAATTTAAGGAAAAAGAAGGCCAGGGTTTTGCAGACATCATTGTGGATTGTTGTGTTGATGGTGTGTTCTCTACATGTTATTGTAAGTGTGTTTATGTGTTCCATCTCTTTCTTTGCTGCTAATTGAACAGATGAAGTGATAAAGTTTGAATTCATGCATGCCATGCTCAGCTTTTAATTTTGTTCAATATCTATGTTTTCCACTGTCTAAAGAGGATTCAAAGTCATTGTTTGCCCTCTTTAGCTCCCTCTCTTTCTTCCTTGATCATCCATCTCAGCTTAAGGCATCAGCACAAACTCCTACCTTGCCCCAAAGACCCACCTGCAAAAACTGAGCTCAATCCCCGCACCCTGAATTGCACTCCCTCCAATTGCCACCAAAAACCCAAAAAACTTTAAATCAACCCTCCTTATCAGTTTACTAGCCTAATATCTTTGATCCTATATTGGTCATCTCTGTCCATTGAATATTTTACTGAGATTGACCGGAGAGAGCCTTCTCATACCCCGTAGGGCTAGCTACGAGGTGAAATGGTTTGATGTTGCCTTGAAGGTTTACCTTCCTCAGCCTAGGGTGAAATCTCAAGCGCTAACATACCCCATAACTAGTCGATGTCTAGACTTGATCATAAACACACTGAAGGTACTCAACTAAAAGCACTTTGCATAGTGCAAAATATAACAATAATGAAATCAATTAAGTACACAAATTTATATGGCCCAAATCAGTCCTCTTATTGATCCATTAACAAGAAAACAATAGGGCTCCCATACCAAGGATCATGGCCCTTCATATCTTTGATACAACTAGTATACATAGTATACAAAACATAGGGCTTGAAATCTATTCCATAACATCTACAATCTACCCAAAAAATCAAATGCATACCTGAGCTAGTGCCTTCAGCTCAAGGTCCTTGGATTGTTGTTGTCCTTGGCAAACAATCCTTCTGCAACCACGCTACAACTTCTCGATCTGCTAGATCTGCTTCTTCAGATCACAGATATGACTTTCTTCTTGCAGATCTGATCCTCCACCACTCAAATTTGACTTTATTCTTGCAGATCTGACCTTACAACTCTCAGATCTCACTTTCTTCTTGCAGAACTGATCTTCCAGCACTCAAATCTGACTTTCTTCTTACAGATTTGGCCTTCCAGCACTCAGATCTAACTTTCTTCTTGCTAGCTCGGCTAACTATAGAAGTGAACTTGGCCCTGCCTTGGTTTACCAAATATGGGCTAACCTTCCTCGCTGCGGCTAGATTCTCCTACTCGGCCTCCTTACTACTGCAGCTCCTCTAGGGCAGATTTGCTGCTAGGTCCTTTAGTCTCCCTCTCTCCACAAGTGAAAGTCCTCTACTTGTGTGTCTAGGCCTTTCCTTTGGCCTCCTATTTATAGTTTTCCTTTAGGTTATTTGGGGAACCCTTGGTCCTTTAAGGTTTTTCCCACTCAACCCTTTAACCATAAATTAGAATAAACAATCAATTGACTTGGGTCCAAACCCACAATTTTGGGTCAAAACCTCAACCACTAGGGTAAGTTGCTCAACCAACTCACTTTTATGTCGAAATTTTGTACCGGAAGACAGGTGGTTCCCTAAAGCTTTGATCTTTGGCCTAGGGAAAAGTGTCCAAAAAGAATTTAATTTTTCTCCTAAAGTGGCTTTATAATTTTTATAAAGTCAAATCTAATTTAAAAGTGACTTTAAGTGATAAAGTTACTAAAGTCTAATTTTAAAGTGACTTTATTAAAGTCAATGTAAAATTAGAAAAGAAAAGTGACTTTGGAAATAAATGACTAAGTGGGTCTTTATTAAAGTGGGGTGAATTAAAAAATAGAAAGTGAGATTTAAATGAGCATTTAATCTCAGCCCTAGATCTCAATCTATTTCGGACATTGGATTTAAGGATCACCCAAAAGTCACTTAAGGTTAGATTAAAGGAGGAAAATGAGGAAAAGGTCATTTATTCTTTCATGAGTAGATTGAGAGAAGGAGAGCAAGAGAGCAAGGAAGATTTCTGGACAGGGAGGAGAAAGAGACAGCAGCTTGACACACATTCCAAGGCAGCAGTTTAGAAAATCCGTACAGCTGAGTTAGCACACAGTGAAAGGCAGATTTTGGCACGATTTTCTAGAAATCCGTACAGCTGTTTGCACAGAAATCGAGGAGCAATTTGCTGGCACATTTTCCAAGGAAATCCATACAGCATATTGCTGTTTTTCTGCACGCAAATCGAGGTCTGTACAGCGTATTTATTGCAGGTCGTACAACAGCATTTAAGGTTGAAAGTGGGCACGAAAATCGAGGAGGCCGTACAGCATTTATTGTTGTCCTGTTTTGCTGTTTGCTAGTATTTTCCAGTTGGCTGTGAGGCACGGAAAATGAGATAAGTTGTAAAATTTGCTTGCTGATTTTTTGCTGAATATTTCTCACTGTAAAAGCATTTTTCAAAAATAAGAAAGAGCTCTCGAACTGGTTTTCCCCAAGAGTTGTAGGGGGTTTTTCCAGGGTCACATTGACCAAAAATCACTGTGTTCAAATGTGTTAAATGGCTGTTTGTACCTGCTGATTTTTATTTCTGCATTTTCCAGCATTCTGTAAAATTTCCAGAATTTGTGTTTTCAACAAAAATTTATTTTTTCAGTTGTTGAATGTATGGATATGGGAAAGGGCATTTAACTATATGGGAGAAATAAGGTGAAACTGAAAACCGGGGTGGGAAATGAGAAATTTTTACATGGTATCGGAGCTTGAGTGCTGAAGTGCAGTTTGGGACAGCAAGGAGGAAAATTACAGCCTGCTGATTTTTCACTCAGAAAATTCCAGCAAGCTGATTTTTCACAAACAACGGTTTTTATCTTTACTACAGTAGTGCTATTTTTCAGTTTTAGGACAGCAGGATGTCATTGGGATTGAGGGTGGAGGATAGGTTGGATGGGCATACAAACTATAGCGTTTGGAAGGAAAGAATGCAAAGTATCTTTGAGGAGGCAGAAGTCTGGGACATCATGGTGCATACCACACAGAACACTGTTGTTGTGCCTACTGATGCTACTCAGTTGGCTGAGTATAATAAAAAGAACAAGCATAAGAAACTGATTCTAGATGGAGTCAAAGTCCATTGCATTCCTCATGTGAGAGGAAAGAGAAATTCCAATGAGATGTAGACAGCATTGTCCAATCTCTACCAAAGTACCAATGAAAACTGGAAAATGGCCCTGAAGGAGAAGCTGAAGACTATTAATATGGGTAATGATAGTGCAGCTGGATATCTCACAAAGATTACTAATGTGAGAGATGAGTTGGCAGCAGTTGGAGAGGACATTCCACCCACTGAGTTGGTGCGGATTGCAGTGAATGGCCTCCCCCGTTCGTGGATGAACTTTGCTGATGGGGTTTGTGCAGGAGAGACCCTTCCCACATGGGAGAGGTTTTGGGATGATTGCATTCAGACAGAGATCAGAAAATGTCAGCTTGGGGCAGTCAAGCCAGTTGAGCAAGATGAGGATGTAGCACTGTCGGCAGGAGGAAAGAAAGGCAAAGGGAAGAAGCAGGCTTCCACAAGCAATGGTGGGGGCAAAGGCAAAGGTAAAGGTAAACAGGGTAACACATAGAAGGACTATTCCAAGGTGAAGTGTTGGAATTGTCAAAAGATGGGACACTATGCAGTTGTGTGTCCGGAGAAGAAGAAGAAGAAGGGGAAGAACCAGAACGTGGCAGCTTCAGCAGAGGTTGAGGACTTTGCAGTTCGTTTTGACCGAGAGTTTGGGTTCACTGCGTATGAGTCCTCTAGTGCAGGATCACCTGCCACACAGGTTCAGAGGGAGCATGCTTTTCCCTCGATTAGCGGAGCATCTTCGGGTATCTGGTATGTGGACAGTGGGGCTTCACGTCACATGACAAGAGTCCGTGAGTACTTCTCAGAGCTTTCAGAGAGTGGCATTGATATTGAGGTAGTACTCCGTGATGACAGAGTTGTTAGAGCAGTCGGGGTGGGGACACTGACATTTCAGAGGGAGTCCAAACCTCCCTTGAAGGTGACAAATGTTCTTTATGTGTCAGGGATGAGGAAGAACCTCATATCCGTCTCAGCTTTGGAGGACAGAGGATATGAGGTACTGTTCAAGGCAGGACAGATGTTGATGTATCCCAGGGGCACTCCAGCTGATTCAACTAGAGTGATAGGTGTACGCCATGCAAAGGTGTACAAGTTTGCATTCCAGTCCCTTGTGGCATTGAGCAGTAGTACCGACAGCAGAGCTAGCAGTTCTGAGCTGTGTGAGATTTGGCACCGCGGGATGGGACATATGTATCATGGAGCCTTGAGGACATTGCGGGAGATCACTACAGGTGTGCCAGATTTCAGTACTTATCACTTTGATACTTGCAAAGGATGTGCGATGGGCAAGTTTTCCAAATCCCCTTTTCCCAGCAGTGACAGCAGAGCGACTGGGATACTTGATTTGATTCATTCCGATGTGAGCGGTCGGATGTCTCATGTTTCCTTGAGTGGATACGAGTACTATGTTTTATTCATTGATGATCACTCCAGGAGGACCGGGATTTATTTCGTGAAGACCAAGAGTGAGGTCTTCAAGCGGTTTCAGGAGTTTAAAGCTCTTGTGGAGACACAGACAGGTCGGAAGATCAAGTCCCTGAGGTCGGACAATGGAGGAGAGTACACCCTTGGAGAGTTTGTTGACTATTGTGCGGAGGCAAGCATTAGGAGGGAGTTCACTGTTCCTTACAACCCCCAGCAGAACGGGGTTGCGGAGAGGAAGAACAGATCCATCGTAGGGGCTGCCAAAGCCATGTTACATGATCAGGGGTTGCCATTGTCCTTGTGGGCAGAGGCCTGCAACACTGTTGTTTATTTGCAGAACAGGAGTCCGCATCGTGCCTTGGGGCACATGACTCCGGAGAAGGCTTTTTCTGGGAAGAAGACTGATATTGGTCATCTTCGTATCTTTGGGTGCATCACATACTCCTACATACCCAAGGAGAAGAGGACCAAACTAAGCCCACCGCAAAGAAGGGTATTTTTGTGGGCTATAGTGAGACCTCAAAGGCCTTTCAGATTTACATTCCTGCACAGAGGAAAGTTGTTGTCAAACGGGATGTGAAGTTCGAGGAGGACAGGGCCTTTAGGAGATCACAGGAGTTAGAGTCTCTGGATCAGCCAGACCCTCAGCAGCAGTTGAGTCAGTGGCAGGGATCCAGTGGGCAGGGATCAGGAGGATCCGGAGGTACATCTATGAGGATGTCAGGTCCGTCAGTGAGCAGTGGCTCGCCAAGCCAGAGGGGTGGTGCTTCGGGCAACATGAAGAACAGTTTACAGAGCAGTTCACTAGGGAGCCCACTGATGGACAGTTCACACGGTACCTCAGCTTCTACAGGTTCAGGTGCAGGCAGGAGGACAGCAGACAAACAGTCAGGAGTTCAGGCTCCTGATGATGATGGGGAGGAGGAGTTTCATTCTCCTATGGGAGAAGTGCACTCAGGGAAGAGGAAGCCCAAGTGGCTTCAGGACGCCTTGAGAGATGCCACATCTGTCGCTGAGCCTAAGAGGTCGGTCAGGGAGAGTAGACCACCTAAGAGGTTTTGTAGCTATATGGAAATGGTTACCAGCATCCTTGACTCTGAGCCTTCTAGCTATGAGGAGGCAGCTAGCCAACAAGTCTGGAGAGAGGCCATGTAGGAGGAGTATTCTTCTATCATGAAGAATGATGTTTGGGAGGTGGTGCCGAGGCCTGAGGGCAAATCCGTGGTTACTTCCAGATGGCTTTACAAGGTAAAGCATGCTGCAGATGGTAGCATTGAGATATTCAAAGCGAAGTTTGTGGCTAGAGGGTTCTCCCAGGTAGAGGGAGTTGATTATGAGGAGACCTTCGCTCCCATGGCTCGATATACTTCAATCCGCTCCATTATATCGATAGTAGCAGAGATGGGTTGGAAGATCCACCAAATGGATGTGAAACTGCATTTCTCAATGGCTTCATACAGGAGGAGGTGTACATTGAGCAGCCACAGGGCTTTGAGGTGCATGGGAAGGAGTCCCATGTGTGCAGACTGAAGAAGGCCCTTTATGGCCTGAAGCAAGCTCCCAGAGCTTGGTACTCCAAGATAGATACATACTTGTAGGGGATGGGTTTCACAAAGAGTGAGGCAGATCCGAACCTTTACTTTATTGTGATAGGTGAGGAGCCTCTCATTCTGGTGCTGTATGTGGATGACTTGGTCATTACAGGTGCAGAGAGACTCATAGAGCACCGCAAGAGAGATCTTGCAGCGGAGTTTGAGATGAAGGACATCGGCTTGATGCATTACTTTTTGGGTTTAGAGGTGTGGCAGGAGGAGGGGCATTTCTTCCTGGGGCAAGGGAAGTATATTGTGGACATCCTTGGCAAATTCCACATGGAGGATTGTAAACCCATGTCGACACCGATGATCACCAACTGGAAGAAGCTTCATGCTTCGGATTCCGAGTTGGTGGATCCCACATTGTACAGGCAGCTGATTGGTTCCTTGATGTATTTGGTCAACACTAAACCAGATATTTGTTTTTCAGTCAACACGATGAGTCAGTTTATGTGTGAGCCTAGGAAGGTTCACTGGGTGGCTGCAAAACACATTTTGCGGTACTTGCAGGGGACAGTGAATTATGGTCTGGACTACAGGCAGGGGGATGGAGTGAGATTGGCAGGTTATACTAATTCTGATTGGGCAGGTTGTGCTTCTGATAGGAAGAGCACTTCAGGGTGTTGTTTTGGGTTGGGTTCGGCAGTAGTGTCATGGTTCAGCTAAAAGCAGCAGTCAGTAGCATTGAGTTCAGCAGAAGCAGAGTATATGGCAGCCAGTCTAGCTAGTTGTGAGGCCATCTGGCTTCGCAAGATGTTGTTTGGGTTATTTGGTCAGCCGTTGAGACCTTCAATGATTTACTGTGATAATCAGAGTTGCATTAAACTCACGGAGAATCCAGTGTTTCATGACAGGTCAAAGCATATCGAGATCAAATATCATTTCATCAGAGACTGTGTTCAAAAAGGCGCTGTGAAGCTTGAGTATATTCCCACTGATGAGCAGGTTGCAGATATTATTACCAAAGCCTTACCACGGGGCAAGCATGACTACTTCAGAGACAAGATGCGTGTGGTGAGGAACACCTTCCTCGGTAAGAGGGAGTGTTGAAATTTGGTACCGGAGGACAGGTGGTTCCCTAAGGCTTTGATCTTTGGCCTAGGGAAAAATGTCCAAAAAGAATTTAATTTTTCTCCTAAAGTGATTTTATAATTTTTATAAAGTCAAATCTAATTTAAAAGTGACGTTAAGTGATAAAGTTACTAAAGTCTAATTTTAAAGTGACTTTATTAAAGTCAATGTAAAATTAGAAAGGAAAAGTGACTTTGGAAATAAATGACTAAGTGTGTCTTTATTAAAGTGGAGTGAATTAAAAAATAGAAAGTAAGATTTAAATGAGCATTTAGTCTCAGCCCTAGATCTCAATCTATTTCAGCCATTGGATTTAGGGATCACCCAAAAGTCACTTAGGGTTAGATTAAAGGAGGAAAATGAGGAAAAGGTCATTTATTCTTTCATGAGCGGATTGAGAGAAGGAGAGCAAAAGAGCAAGGGAGATTTCTGGACAGGGAAGAGAAGTAGACAGCAGCTTGGCACACATTCCAAGGCAGCAGTTTAGCAAATCCGTACAGCTGAGTTAGCACACAGTGAAAGGCAGATTTTGGCACGATTTTCTAGAAATCCGTACAGCTGTTTGCACAAAAATCGAGGAGAAGTTTGCACAGAAATCGAGGAGCAGTTTGCTGGCACATTTTCCAAGGAAATCCGTACAGCGTATTGCTTTTTTCTGCACGCAAATCGAGGTCCGTACAGCATATTTATTGCAGGTCGTACAGCAGCATTTAAGGCTAAAAGTGGGCAGGAAAATCGAGGAGGCCGTACAGCATTTATTGCTGTCATGTTTTACTGTTTGCTAGTATTTTCCAGTTCGCTGTGAGGCACGGAAAACGAGATAAGTTGTAAAATTTGCTTGCTGATTTTTTGCTGAATATTTCTCACTGTAAAAGCATTTTTCAAAAATAAGAAAGAGCTCTAGAACTGGTTTTCCCCAAGAGTTGTAGGGGGTTTTTCCCGCGTCACATTGACCAAAAATCACTGTGTTCAAATGTGTTAAATGGCTATTTGTACCTGCTGATTTTATTTCTGCGTTTTCCAGCATTCTATAAAATTTCCAGAATTTGTGTTTTCAGCAAAAAATTATTTTTTCAGTTGTTGAATGTATGGATATGGGAAAGGCATTTAACTATATGGGAGAAATAAGGTGAAACTGAAAACCGGGGTGGGAAATGAGAAATTTTTACATTTTAGTGGGTTTCCTTCTCTTGGAAATACCTTCTAAGCTACCCAAATTCCAACAGCTTCTATCCAGACTACTTCATGTCCTGACTTCAGGAGTTATTTTTCACAGACACTGGTGGTTATTTCACACAAAGTTCATCTGTGACTAGTAGGTACCAGTGCACCCTACTTGGAGAAGTTATTTCAAAAGTTACTCCTCTTCCTCATTCTATTGTGAGCTGGAAAAGAGCACTTTCCTTATCTGTCCTTATTCTACTATTCTCATTCTATTATGAGGGCTTTCTTTGCACACTCCCATACTTATTCTATAAGAGATGGAGAGGTGAATGAGGTTTTTCATCAGTTATTACTCGATTCCATTCATTCTTCCATTCCTCTGAGTCTTTTCATGCCCTTTCATGTAATCAATTTTCTCTCTTTCATTGACTCCATACCCATTGGATTTGAAACAGCAGTGAAGAACAATTAAGAGAATAAGTTTATTAAGCTGATGCTTTTAGTTTTACACTTGCAGATATGAAGCGAACTTGCACAGAATTACACTGGATTTGGGCAAATTTGATATCCCAGGTTTAAATCTGAATTGTACATGCTGCCCTAAAACAGTTAATTGCAGAAACTTGATCTGTTCTAAATAAAACCAGTATAGCTCGCAGAATTGAAGTAGTTTGCAGGGTCTATTTGAATATTTTCTATTCAAATCATTAAGGACTCCTTCAGGCCATAAAGCACTAGCCTGATGTGAGAGGGATTGCAAAAGGTGGCATTGGCACATTCCCTTCATTCAAACCCTTCCAATTTCGAGTTATAATAGGTCCTAGCAATCAACAGACCAAATAAGGGAAACATATTGAAATTAATAGCAATAATTCCACTATTATTTAATAAAATGGGACACATAATATTTCAAATAACTAATTGCATAATAAATACTCCAAAGTCTGTAGACTACAATGATGTCAAAAGGTACCAAAGGAAGATTCCCTCCAAATAAGTGAATATTCTTCTGAATGTCACTAATTATGTCTACAACTAAAACTTCACCCATTACGTTGCTTCATTAGAGGACATCAGCTTCGTATGATGAAACCAGATAATGAATTAAGAGCTTGGAAAGTAGGAAAGAAGTGATTCAGTTGCAGGTTCCAATAGAATGATATCTTTGATCTTAGAACTTTAGTGAACACAAACAAGTACTGGAAATTCAAAACCTTACCAAGATATAACTATTTGAAATTGACAAAAGTTATCATCTCATTTAGTACAAAAAACGAAAGATAACTTTACATTACCTACTACTTAGAGCTCTTCTTCCACCACTTGCTGGACTGTAAATTGATACACTTGGAGCCTGACCCAATGCTCCATTTAGAGCACTGTTCATCAGTTCATCTAACTGTCCATTTACAGCTATCTTACTGAAATCCTCCAAAGAAACTTTATCAAGACTCTGACTTTCAGTTGCATCTACTGAGACGTGCAAAGGTACAATTCTGAGAGCACAATGATTCCAAGCAAACACAAAAATGCAGGTTAACAAAATTTAACTGAAAGCACCTCACAAAATGTAGCATCCAAAACTAAAATTAAAAGATCTTATGATTTACAAAAGGAAATTGCCTAGTTTTCCCAGCTGCATAAGAAGCACAAGAGAGTAAGCACCAACATACACATAAGCTTATTTTCAAAATGACATTAAAATGTCCATTATCCCCTTTCTAATATGGTTTTACAACAATTCCAAGCAAACATAAAAATGCAGGCTAGCAAAATTTAACTGAAAGCACCTCAGGAAAAGTAGCATCCAAAACTAAAATTTGAAGATCTTATGATTTATGAAAGGAAATTGCATAGTTTTCCCAGCTGCGTAGGAGGGCACAAGAGAGTAAGCAATAACGTCCACATAAGCTTATTTTCAAAATCACATTAAAATGTCCATTTTCCCCTTTCTAATGTGGTTTTATTTATCCCACGTGTCCAATTCAACTAAACAATAGCAAGAAATGATTTCAATATATATCATCTAAAGCATCCCTACTACAGAGGTAATTCAATAATTTTAAACAGGCTACAAGCTAAAAACCTTAAAACTTTATATTTCATATATGATGAAAACTTGGTTCTGAATGAAAAGCATCTAAGGACAACCTAAATTATTGCCAAACTTCTAGAAACAAAGAAGATAATATGAAAGGTATATAAATGTTTCATGCCCTTGCTTCCATGTTTTCAATTTCTTCCCTTCAGGAGCGTTAAAATATAGACATCAGACCACAAGAGAGTGAAGAAAAAGAGCTCTTATATATTATAATACAACTAAACATTAATCACAACCAATGAAAGATACTGGCCACAAGGGCTTGCTTTGCAGCCACACCAAGAATTCCATGAAACCAATAAGCTTTAGGAGAGCAATGTACTGTGCTTGTAGACTGGGACTGTTGACAAGTGTTTCTAATCACTCTATGTATCTTCTCTTGTAGCTATATGAGGTTCTAGAGTTTGCTGAAACTGCAAAGTCATGGAACTGACTCTTGTAGCAGCAAACTTGCTCTAATTGTAATGGATTCCTTCAACCTATAGGCATAACAAGGGACAGACACTTCGAGATGTAGAAGACTTGGTACAACGAAGATTCCTCACCCAAGAGCTCAAATCTCTTCATGTTATTAAATGTTGTTGAAGTGGAGTGATAGAGTTACTGGTAAAATATCCTAGGTTCCTTTTCCAAACAACAATAAACTAACCTATCTTGCATCTTTCACCATGAGTCTAAGGGAAAGGATTGCATACCTGTTAATTTTAGTTAACAATGGTATGTTCTATGCTTAGGACAATTACTTCAATGTCTTTTAGCAGCCCAATGATAATGTCCAATTTAGTTTCAAATAGCAATCACATTGACAGTAGCTGTAGATAGAACATGAAATAACAAAATGCAGAAGACAAGCCAAGACAAGAGGACACCAGATTTGGCTGATGCCAGGGAAAAACCCCAAGATGGGTAAAACCCTTTGATCAATTCTTCTTATTATTGTATCAAATGTTCAGCAGAGAGAGAGTACAAGAGAAGTTGAAACCAATGTTGTGAAAAGCGCGAGCGGGATTAAATCGGCGCCGTGAATGAAGCGGAAAAAATCGGGAAAAAAGCGTTTGGTACAAAAATATTCATTTTTTTTCATTTTTTTTCAATTTTTTTTAATATCTAAATCATCTACAACATAAAATAAATACATTGACACATAAATATGATAAAAAACTAATATATAAGATGTTTAATATCATTTCTAGCGCTAAAATCACACATAACATTGAATCATGTCCTGAATAGTAAGTCCTGACTCCTGAGTCCCAGCTCAGCCTCAAAATATCAACAAAAAATATGATAATGTATCTCATCATGTCATAATGTCATATACAATAAAATGAAAGTCTAATCCTATTGATTTCCTCTGCCCCTCTTGCGAGAAACTGTCACAGCGTTCCCTTTCCCTCTAGATGTAGATGTTGGTGCCTGTGCTGGTGGAAATGGCAGTGGAGTCTGATGTGCTCTAGAAGTTGAAGAACTAGAAGTAGGAGCTACAGGAGGTAGACCACGTCCTCTACTGGTGGCAGTGGTAGCCCGGATAGGCGGTGTCACCTCCTCCTCCTGCTCCTCCTGCTCCACCTGCTCCTCCTCCTCCTCCTCCCCCTCCACTACATCCTGCACTAACCAATCATCAGTAGAATCCATGAGAGGCCTCTCGGCCTCAACCCTCCATGCAGCAGTGGTGTCAATCCCATCCAATGAGATGGCATCCACATCAGGTGTCTTCTCAAGTTGCCTCACCCACAATCGAAGATTGTAGTAGACGTAGACCATGTCATTAAGTCGCTGGGACTCCAACCTGTACAAAGATCATGAAATAATAATTAATAATTAATATTATAAAAAAAACATTGTTTAATGAATTCAAAAATTTATTTGGAAATTTGCAATATTTTAAATGTTTAGGTGTTAACCTGTTGCGCTTCTTGTTGTGTATTTTTTCAAATACACTCCAGTTGCGCTCACATCCTGAGGAGCTGCATGTTTGGCTGAGGATGCGTACGGCAAGCTTTTGCAAAAGGGGTACTCTGCCACCATACATTTTCCACCATGCATCTACAACAAAATTACAAATAAAATTTTAAATAAACATAAGAAAAAAATGGAATTTGAAGAGACAATGAAATTTGAAACAAAGTTACAAACTAAAAAATACCTGGCATTTTAATCGTCCTATCAGTGATAGCCATCTCAAAGCCAAATGTGCCACCTGCCATCTTATATGTCTCAATTTGTTTAGAGATCTCTATACGTTGTTCTGGAGATCGCACCATCTTCTGGACACAAGATAAGAATCCATCCATGATCTCAGCATCAAAATCAAACCCACATGCATAAGAAAATGCAGGGTTCAGGAAAAGCCCAGCAGCATGAATGGGACGATGGAGTGTGTTGTTCCATCGC
This sequence comes from Pinus tabuliformis, assembly GCA_031772625.1. Taxonomy (NCBI): domain Eukaryota; kingdom Viridiplantae; phylum Streptophyta; class Pinopsida; order Pinales; family Pinaceae; genus Pinus; species Pinus tabuliformis. The sequence continues at coordinate 293,811,647 of CM062805.1, forward strand.
TCATCAATCACTCCCCATAGAAGGAGTTGTTTCTGAAACCCATCATCTCCCTTATCATCATAGTAGGCCGAATGGCTTCTTTGGCCCTGTCCATGGCTTCATACAAATAGCCCATTGCGGGCTTCTCACTATCAACCAACCGAAGAACCTTTACCAAAGGTTCAGTAACGGCGCACACCTCCTGCACTCCCGCCAAGAAGTCTTCCTGGTATGAAACTAGTCTGCATACGGCCTCTCCTTCTGGTTTGCAGCTCATTGACAAAGCATGCCACTCCTCTGAAAGAAACATTCTCTTCACATCTCACATAGAATTCAAGAGGGATTGAAGAGATATGAAACTCATGGCAAACCGTGTAATGGCGGGGCGCACCAACTCTTTGTTGTTGATGAATCTTCTCATCAAGCTAAGCACAGATGTATGATTATATATAAATTTTGTGATGCTTTTTGATGAGTCAACAATATCTTTGACAAAGGGAATTTTCCCTATGTCCTCTAACATCAAATCAATACAATGGGCAGCACAAGGTGTCCAAAATAAAGTAGGATGCCTGTCCATAAGCATTCTACCAGCAGCAACATAATTTGCAGCATTGTCCGTTATGACTTGGACAACATGTTGTTCACCCACCTCCAAAATAAACACATCCAGCAAATCACATAAAGTTATTGCATCTTTGATTTGACGAGATGCATCAACAGATTTGATAAACATAGTCCCCTTGGGACAACTAACCAAGAAGTTTATAAGGGTTCTCCCCTTTTGGTCAGTCCAACCATCTGACATAACAGTGCATCATGTTTGTGCCCATGATGCCCTAAAATCCTCCAATCTTTGGGTGCAGTCACGCTTTTCATCTTGAAGAACCCGGCCTCTGAAATCATGATAAGAAGGGATTTTGTACCCCGGGCCAACACTGGCAATAGCATCAACAGTAGGTTGGAAAATGGATTATTCCTTACAATGCTGAAAGGAATATCACTCCAGAGGAGAAATTTTGCCATCAACCTGTCAGTTTGTTTTTTTTCAGTTCCTTTTAGCATTGAACCGATAGATGGTTGTGAACCAGGTGTGGTTCGAGGAACAAAAAATGATGATGCAGCTACCGGATTGACTGATGCTGCAGTAGAACCAGTGCCACTTAGCCCACTTCCTTCAGCTGACCTTTTTAGTTGCCTTTTGAGTTCTTCTTTGGCCTCTCTAGTGTGCTCTAATTCTCCCAATGCTCTCATGGCTCTTTGGATAAGTTCAGGATTTGTATTTATATAGGGCCCCACATCATGTCCAGGGATTTGTGCAAGGTGAAACTTCAACCTGTACACCCCCCCCCCCCCCCCCGTATCTCCTTTCCACACAACTTGCAATTCAAGTTTTGTCTATCATTCGGAGCTTTAGGTTCACCATATTCCCAGAAAGGATCCAATTTCCTTGGCATGTTTGTTTTTTAATTTTGAATTTGCAAACCTATGGGAAAATAAGGATTAGGAAATAGGAATTTAGGATTACAATTTAGCATTTACAAAATTACAAGTTACAAATTTCCAGAATCCAAAGTTCCAAACCCAAGTTACCCAACCAAATGGCAAATGCCAAAAACAATGAAAAAACATAAACAATGTTTAAAAAAAATGAAAAAAATAAATAAAAAATTGATTCCCATAGTCATACCAATTTACCCATCCCAAATCAATGAAAAAATACAAAAAATTCTTTAAAAACAATGAAAACAAAAGGAAAATGGTGCCCATATGAAGTTTCCCAACAAAAACAATGAAAAACAATGTTTTTAAACAAGGAAAACAAAAAAAAATTAATCCACATACCGTTTTTATGGAGAAATTGGTGGTCTCCTCTTGAATTTGTCCTACAAGCACTTAGATTTGCTCACAAACCCTCCAGCTGCTCTCTCCAAGACGTCCTCCTCCTTCTACGCGCGCCCACAGTCCAAATGAGCAAAAAAAAATCAAAAATCGCATTATAAAACCCGCTGCCCCGACACCCAAAGATTTTTTCAGAAAAAAAGCGCGATTTTTTCGCTTTTTTCGGAAAAAAATCGGCAAAAAAAATATAGCCGCTTTTTTTGCATAAAACACGATTAAATCGTCATTGGGAAAAAAGTGCGATTTTTTTAAAAAAGCGCGATTTAATCGCGCTTTTCACAACACTGGTTGAAACGCTAGAAGCATTTCTGATCTACACTACAAGAGAAATCGAAGTATATTGAAGGAGAAAAGTCATTGTCACCACTTTCAAGGTTATAAAGCAAGCAAGGATCCTCTCCTTGCCCTAGAAGAAGATCATCCGAGGAAGCAACAAATCATCCTCATCAAAAGGAGCAACCTTTTTCTATTGAAGAAATATTGTTTCATTTGGAAGAGGATCATCCAAGAGGGAGCTCTAATACATCTTCTTCAACCATTATCAAAGTGATCAAGATGAAGATTTCATCCTCACTTGTCAAGTAAGCATCTTTCATTCTTTAATCAATCTGGTAAAATGACTTCGTGTTTGCAAGGAGATATATAAGTTGGATGGGTCATCAAAATTCTTTACATGAAAAAGCAGGATAGACATAGTCCTCTAAGAAGTTGAAGTCATTGAAAATATTAAAAGGTCTCCTCTGAATTCATGGAAAGGGATTCTTATGAAAGATCCCCTCATATAGCAATATTGGAGACATCAAAGAGATGTATATGATAAACTCGTAAGAATACTCTCTGAAGATGTGGTAAAGAAGGTCACATGACTTAGATCTGATCTGCACAAAAGGTAAAAGTATCAAAGGATGAAGGATATCTTCATAAGATCTCATCTACGAGATCTAGGAAAGAAGATAATCATCATTGATGCACTAACTGATAATCAAGGTAATAGATATCCATGGGGATAAGAAAGTTACCTCATTCGACAACTTGGGGTTTCTATAAGAAGACAAGTTGAGGGCAAAAGTGTTGAATGATCAAATGAAAGGATTCAGACACTTTGTCAAAAGGAAAGAACATAGCTAAATATTCAATGATATGAACATTACAGGAAAGAGTGTCCTTAACTTAAGAAGGGCAATAACAAGAAGGATAGAGAAGAAGTCATTTTCACTGAAAAAAGTGGAGAAAGCTGAAAGAAGGAAATCCAAGAAAGTAGAAGCATTAGAAGCAAGAGCTCGTGACATCACCATAGGGAAACGTGAAGGACCGCTGAAACAAAATCTATGGTAGTCAACTTTGGAGGATATAGCTCTTGGTGACCACATTAGAAGATCAAAGGAAGAAGTCGTCCAGGATAAGTCTCATCATACATCGGTTTAAAAAGGGAAACCTCTGTTGAATAAAGATATGCGAGATGGAATCCTCATTGGAGGATTCACCGATCTAGAGAGGAAGCAAGTGTTTCATCAGGAACTCCAACTTGTGGAGTTCATGGGATGATGGTATGATGACATGAGAGATGAAGCAAATCAAGGGGTTGAAGATATTTTCAATCAAGAAAGCTGCTGAAAGAAGCCTAGATGACCTAAAGGTAAAATGAAGTACATATGCGTGTATTTAATATTATAAAGTCATGTCGCATGGTTGCAAGTAACAAGGAACGCTACTTCTCTGCTGAGAAGCATGATCAAAGGAAAGGAATCTCCTCCTATGAAAGAATGTCGGAAGGCATGAGTCGCACTAGATGAAATCAACATAATATGTCCTCATATGAAGTATGAGGTGGTTGACTACGATTGAGGAACTCTGATTGGAAGCCCCTAGGAATGAAGTGTGTGAAAAGGTAGGAAGAGATCGTGATAATATGCAACGAAGGTAGAAGGAATTCAACATCCGAAGTCCAAGAAGATTTGACTAGAAGATCTCCCAGAAGGATGTGAAGACTCTAATGGAAGTCGAAAAAAGATAGAGACCCTTGACACTGAACATCTGTGGGAGATGTGTCAATCTGCATGCAGGATGTTGATACTTACAAGAAGATGTCATGGTGAAAGATCATCACAAAGGTAAATATGATTTGAAGTGTTTAGTGATTATTTTTGAACTAACATCTGGTTGGGCTTATGTAGGATTGTCAAAGGGAAGATCTGTGAATGACTTCCAAGCAACCCACCTAGAAGGATGTAATGTCCTTCCGAGAAATATGGTATGAAAACAGTATGACATGAAGCAAAAGCCAAATGGAAAATCTGATGGATCACTTTCTAATGAGTTAAGGACATGACTAACTCATGGATAAAAGTGATGGATGATCTGTGCCCTATATATAGAAGTTCCCAAAAGTTGAAGACTCCTTAAAGAAATTCATGACATCGAAGAAAGGAGCTCTTCATGTAGCTGATTGTTTTAGGATCTCCACATGAAGAGCTGCTATAGGTCCCTGGTTAAGAGGGAGCCTGAGAAGAAGTTTCTTACTTGGAAGAAACTCGGAAATTCCTAAGCCGGAAGCTTAGGTACATTCCTCTATGATAGGAATGAGTACATTACTTTAATGGAATAGGACCTCCTGGTATAAGAAGGAGCGATAGACATGTTGTTTTGTGCTTCACCTGAGAAGACAGAATGGAGGATTGTGTAATCATTTGGCATTTGATGCTCTTGTGAGATGAGATAGGGAATCCCATGAAAGAGTAGTCGTGGAGGACCGATATTCTTTTGGGGATTGGGGAGTCCCCAAAACACAAATTCTTCTATTAGAGATTCCAACACAAATTCTTCTATTCTTTTAGGGTCTTGGTCTTGGTATTCGTCAATTGGAATCTCTAATAGAAGAATTTGTGCCGGTTTTCCTCTCAAAGAATGAAAGGTTTTGGCCCTGACTCATAGCCTATATGTTGTGTCTCTTGTCTATTTATGTTCATGCATTGGTTATTGTTTGATGAAGAAGAACACTAATAATCTAACGTGAAGAAAATACTAATCTAAAGAAGTAAAAAGTAGTCACAAGCAGTCACTAATGAAAGAGAAATCCCCTTATGCTAATGCCCTAAGTTTCTCAACTGGCAGCACCTCGTCAGCTCTCTGATTGCAACCCTCGCATTTTTCACGGACCACGTCCAATCTGTTGGTCAGTAGTGCATCCAATCCTCTCCATTCCTCGCCTCAACGATTTGTCTCCATGCCCTAGCTTGAAAATCCTTGAGATTACTCATGATTTCCCAGGCGTTGTTGTTTGTCGAGGGCTCACGATTCAATCATCAAATTTGGGGAAAATTGGCCTGAGAAGAACCGAGCATTTCAGGATCGAGCGATATTTTTCGTCAGCACGCACCATCGAGGGTTTCAAGCGTTGGGTTAATTGTAGGTGACAGTTTTGGGTTTTGGGTCATTTAATGGAGGGGTTCCTCCAATTAACCCTCAGGGACCAAGGACAAATTTACAGCCCCATAGATATCACCATGGTGCGAGATTTCTCATTTTTGACATCTCAAGTTAAGAGTTAGCTGCGGAATATAGTAATTATTGAAAATGAAAACAAATAGCTCCATTAAGAGGTATTAAGTCTCAAACAATTGATCTCATGAATGAAAAAATCGGAAGACATACACTTGCAACAACCAATTACGAACTCGCCCACATTCCAAACAAAGATCTTGAACATCAAAAATCTGCAAGATGAGATGAGGTCACAACAAGCCTTCTTAAACAAGAGACAAAAATCCAATGGCAGAAACTTAATTCTTGGGTTGAAGTGGTCCGGAGAAGTGAACAATGCCTCCCCCCCGCGACACCACTTACCACAGTTGAAGGTATGATACAAGCAAAATGAATGAGAAACACGTACATTAAGCTCAGGAGCTTAACCTTACAAGTACATGAGCTCCCCCCTCCATTAGCTCCTTTTGACCCCCTACAAATAGGTACCTCTTTCCTTCATGACACTTTCGATCTAAAGGACACCACTCTTGCTTGGGCATGGATGGCCCGCAACTCTACACACTTCCTCGCTATCAACCACTAAGGGATCGACTCATAGCCCTTAGAGCCAAGAGAAGTCTGACATCGCTCCCACCCACAAAATATCTTACTCGATGATGATCTCACCAAAACTCAGTGGGTGTAACTCAAGTTATCTAAAGACTAGACCATAGTTGCACAGAAGGAAGGGAAGAGGGAAGTAATTCAAGATCTCAAAGCCTTCATCAGTGATTTAGCTCCTTCAAGATATTCTCGCCATTGGACCAAATGACAGTCTCATTTAGCTGAGGGGTGGGTTAGGGGGAGTTGGTCCACCATATCCACTAGAAACTGTAAGAGTAATGGTGCATCTCGGTCTTCACCAAATACACTTTGTCATGTGATCAAGTCTCGAGACCTCCTTTTCCTCACAAAGACACATGCGAGCCCCATTTGGACACCACCCAAGATCCATGGGTATCACTAGGTGTGGTATTGCCAACAAGAGACGAGATCCGACGGCATTAGAGGATCCAAGGGAGTATTTGTCTAATATGAAATTCACTCCAAAGAAAGGTCACTTTGTTTTCATCAAATAAACATCCCAAGTTTTTGTGGGTCTGATTCTGTTGACACATCTCCCTTCTCCAAGACAGTCATATTGCAGTTCGCTACTTTCCTCCAACCTCATCACACTATGCACTTCACATAGAGTCCAAGGGTGATCCTTCCTTGATCTTTACGTAGATATCTCCCACTACGCCACTCTTGTTGATGTCATTCTTCTGTGTGACCACAACGCTTGAACCAGAAGCCCCCAAGTTGCCCTACATGATAGAGCAGAGGACGCACTTTGCCTCCAAGAGTTGGAACCAAAATATGTGGGCCTTCATACAAGTTCGCAAGACAATGATGGGCCCCTCACAAGTTATGGGAGACATCACTTTCAACCAAGTGAATCCCATGGCTTATTAATCCCGCATATCCACTACTTCTCAATCTCTCGTCTCCTCGTCGCAAACAACGCCCTCATCACTTTATCAAACACTACCTCCTCTCCCTCTCTCCCCACCCCCAATCCACCCTGCCAACAGTTGGAAATGTACCTAGTTTCGGTCTTCATAATTGTTATTGTACGCATTTCAATATGTATCTTATGTAACAAAAAAAAGAAGAAAAGAAAAAGTTTTTATTTTTAAGCATGGGTTCCATGCTCTTTATTGATGGTCTGCTAGGTAAAAGCATGTTCTTCGTGCTTCTAGGGTTTGTTAGGTTGTAGGATTTATTGTCATGAGTTTAGAGCAGTGTTGCGAACATCTTGATAACATCCCGATTTTATCTCGAAATCACGATTTTTTGGCCTAGCCGATGTTTGTCGATTTTTATAGATATTTTTATGGTATCTTAATTTTGCCGATGTTTGTCGATTTTTACCAATATTTTCCCAATGTTTACGATTTTTTGGTTTCTCGGGCCCTTGCCGATTATATCTCGATGCCGATGTTCGCAACATTGGTTCAGAGAGTCAACATCATGTTTATAAAACCCTTCCGAGCAAGATGTGCCTTGTAAAAGAATTTATTTTAAGTCTAGAAAGCCTTATAAGCCTCCTAGTCCAAATCGGCCCTAGAAGAGACAAGTCGGCCCAAAGAGGGTATTTGACCCACACAAAAAGGTATAAATAGAAGCAATTCGACCTCATTCACTCACCAATTCAATCTGCAATCAAGGAAGTTCGATCTCAAGTGCGAAGTTGAGGAAGAAGGACAAGAAAGGCAAGGAAGAAGAGAGCAGCAGTTGGAAGAGAAGAAAATCGAAGTTTTGCCCTAGTTTTCTCTCACACGTGCGAAGTTGCAAAGTCGTTGCAGGGGTCAAAGTTGCAGGGGCTGAGATTTCTGAAGTAGTGAAGCTGCAAGTCCAAAATTTTGTCACTGTGGTCCGAAATTTTGTAGTTGGGGGCCGAAATTTTGAATCTGAGGCAGTTCTGGAAGGGTTTGTCTCTGGTTGACTTGATGTGACTATGAACTAATTGGAAAGTCATCTTGAAGGGTTGACTTGGTGCTGAAAGGAAGTTGTGATCTAGGATTTTGGGTCCTATTGGTCTCATTTGAAGCAGATTCTATAAGAAGAGAAGAGTTTTTTGGGTTTTCCCCTTGGAGGGGTTTTGCCCTGGCTTGGAGCCTAATATTTGTGTTCATTGTTTTTATTGTTTTTTATCTTGATATTTGTTTGATGAAAAGATCTAATAATGAAACACAAGAAGATAATTAAAGTTCACAAGCAAGTATTAAGGAATAAGGAAAATATGAATCAATAGCTGCCACATTGCATTTTCCAACATGGTATTAGAGCAAAGCTGAACAAGAAGGCAGTCGGAAGAACCATCTTGTGGACATAAAAAGGAGAGTTTGGTTGAAGAATTAGGGTTTCTGCAACTACAAGGGAGGTCAAAGTTGCAAGGTCTGAATTGCAGAGGATCAAGTTGCTAGAAGAGCATATATTATGTTTTGACCTCATTGATCTTGGAGGGATTTGTCTCGCTCAAAGAAGGAAACTTTTAAAGGATTGTCTTAGGGTTTTTGCAGCAATTAGAAGATCAAAGGTGCAGATCAAAGTTGCACGTTCAAAACTAAGATTGGAAGGTGTAGCTCATATCTAACGTACTTGGAAGGGCATCTTTCTAAGACACCATTGAAGTCTCTTTTAAGATCTTGAAAGCCTCAAGATAGTTTTAGACATCATCAAAGAAGCGAAGATTCTTGATTGACAAGTAAGTATCACATTGTTGCTCTATGTCTAAATCTAAAGGTATCATGGGTTCTTTCTGCAAGGAAAGAAATAAGTTTGTTGGCTCAGCAAATTACCTAGCATGGAAGAAAAGAATAGACTTGGCACTTACATGACATGAAGTAATGAAATATGTCCTCAATGAAGTTACTGAACCTAGCAAAGACAGGACTCAGGAACTAGCAAAATATAAGAAAGGGGAAGTAAGGGCACAAAGGATCATTGTTGAATCCATTAAGGATCATCTAGTTCCCTTTGTTGCTAATTTAAAGACTTCTAAGGCTATGTATGATAAGCTAGTGAATTTGTACTCTATAAGTACATCAGGACAAAAGATGTCTTTGAGGAATAAGCTATATAAAATGAAGAAATCAAAGGATGAGGACATGGCCTCTTTTCTAATGAAGATCTCTCAAATAAGAGATCAGTTGCAGGGGCTTGAGGAGACAATTTTGGATTCTGAAATGACCATATGTGTACTAAATGCTTTGCCACCAAAATGGAGCAGTTTTGCAATAAGCATCTACTCTAAGAAAGATTCAACTCCTTTTGATGAGTTGTGGGCTCAGTGCATCCTGGAAGAGACTAGGATCAAGGAAAAGGATGATATCGAATCTAATGAGCAGTCTCAAGCCTTCATTGTGAGAACCAAGAAGCTGAAGAAGGGAAAGTTTGGAAAGTCCAAGAAGAAGCAAGACATGTCCAAGGTGCAATGCTTTGGATGCAATGAATTTGGACACTTTAAGAGGGACTGTCCAAACAAGTAAAACAACAAAAGAAAGGAAAGAAGTGAAGCTCACACAGCTAAGGAGATGGGAAAACCTGAGAAGAAGTCGAAGAAAGAAGATGTTAAAGATCTTTACTAATAACGAAGGCATCCTCCCTGTCAGGGTCTTTAGGACGTTAGTCCTTCCTTTAGAATAGCTTGCATTGTTGTTTAAGAGAAACTCGGTTTTGTAAATACGTAGGATCATGATAGAAGCATGTGATAGTAGTGTATTTAGAGTATACTTGATTGAGTTGCTTTGTAGGAATCGTCTAGTCTTTCAAGATTGAGATGGTTGGACCATTTTGCATATTAGTGTTCATCTAGGCATTCTAACATAATGTTAGAGGTAGTCATTTTGCTAAGATGGATCATTATGATCTTGGAAGAACCATCATTTTTAGAAGATTCTTGGGAAAGGCATTTTGACAAAGATTAGTATACATTCCATATAGTATGGAAACAATACTCTTAAGGGATAAAGGAATGCAATCAGTCAAGTTGCGGGCTCATTATAGGACATGTAGCTAGATGATGAAATAAGAGCATAGGAATGCATATTGAAAGTAACTCTTGGATAAGATTCATATTATAGAATCTTGGAATATGCTTAATATGATTATGTGATGAATTTGACCTACTCAAGGTTGAATAAAAAAATCAAAACTTTCTCTAGATTATGTAGAATAATGATTAACATCCAGTATAGACTCCGAAAGAAAATTTGTAACTTGGTAATCAAGTTTGATCCTTGGGCACTCTAATGCGTGAAGGTAGGTTCGTGTGGAGATGAACCATGAGGATGTTGATGTTGTGATGAGAAGGACATCATGATGAGGTAACTCTAATATTTTTGTCATTGGTTATTGTTAATTTTAGGTATGTTCTATGCTCATAGCAAATTTACTTCAATTTTCGATATTAGCTCAATATCAATTCCAGATTAGCAATCACATTTAGCATGATAGTAAAATGCAGATAGAACATAAACATAAATCGCAAAAGACAAGCCAAGACAAGAGGACACAAGATGTGGCGCCAACCAGGGACAAACCCAAATGTGGGGAAACCCTTGATCAATTCTTCGTATATGTTCTTCAATAGTTCAACAGAGTGAGAGAGATAGTACATATACATCAGAAGTCAACATTTTGACTTGTCATAATAAGAGCAGAAATCTTCTCTAAGAAGATGACGCATGAGGTAGAGGTGATTCCATCACCTTGTTGTACCTATCACTGTGTTGCACCATCATACCATGTCCATCATCACTGTGTTGCACCATGCTGCACCATCACTGAGTTGTACCTCATCATGTTGTACCCAACATGCTGCGCTTCATCATCATGTTGCACTATGCATCACTGTGCTGCACCACTCTCACTATGCACTATGCTGCACCTATTCACTGTTGTACCCATCATTGTGCACTATGCTGCACCTATTCACTGTTGTACCCATCACTATGCACTATGCTGCACCAATGACTATTGTACCCATCACTGTGCACTATGCTGCACCCATCACACATGTTGCATCCTTCATGCTGCACTTCAATACATTCATGATGTTGTACCCTATTACTATGTTGTCCCATCATATCATATTGTTGCACCCGATCACTATGTTGTCAATGCTACAGGACCCTTCTCAAGGGCTAGATAGACAGCAGCTAGGACAGCTCTGTAGCTGCTGATTAGGGCCACCTTAGGACAGCGTATATGGAGCTCTCTTGACAGCATTTAGAACCTGTCTTTTTAGGCCTCCTTTATACAGTCATTAGCCCTCTTATTCTTTGCAGCTAGGGCATGATATGACCCTCCTAAATCAGCGTCTAGATGTTTGTTATAGACCTGCGTTTTTACCCACTCCTTGCTGTGTTTCCATGACCGTATTTAGGGCAGTGTTAGAGCTGTGTCTCCTTCATGACTAGGGCTTCTCCTTGCTGTGAATAGAGGTCTCTTTTAGGACAGCGTTAGGGCATATAAGGACAACGTCTTAGTGTCTACGTTATGCCTTTCCTTTCCAAGGCTACATTAAAGTCATTTGAACAGCGTTGAAGGTTCTCCATCATGACTGCTATTAAATCTTCTCACAAGCCTGCGGCTAGGGCACATTGACAGCAGATTTAGGGTCTTCATAGATCAGCATCATAGGGTCTCTTAGACCTGCGTTTAGGACAGCTTAGGATCTCTTCTAGACCAATGATATAGATACCTTTCTCTTCTGCATTAAAGCCTTCTTCACCATGATTGTGTTAGAGTCTAGGGCATCCCTATATGACAACATACGGCAGTGTCTTAGGGTTTGCATTTAGGGCATGAACTCTCTTCTAAGACATCATTAAGACTTCCTCCATTAATTGTGTTTATTAGGGCAGTGTTAGAAGCTAGGTCATCTTCTTTTAGGGCTGCGTAGATCCTTCTTTCCCATGGCAGCATTCAGATCTAGGGCATCTCTTCATTAGGGTAGCGTTGTCTCTTAGGATCTCTCCTCCCACCAAAACCCAAAGACAAGTGGAGAGGAAGAGATCACAAGAAGAGTGTGTGTGCAAATGACTAGCAAGCAATGTTGTTAAAAGCGCGATCGGGATTAAATCGGCGCGGGGAACGAATCGGAAAAAAACGGAAAAATCGGGAAAAAATCGGAAAAAAGCGGGAAAAAATCGTTTGGTACAAAAATATTCATTTTTTTCAATTTTTTTAATATCTAAACCATCTACAACATAAAATAAATACATTGACACATAAATATGATAAAAAAACTAATATATAAGATGTTTAATATCATTTCTAGCGCTAAAATCACACATAACATTGAATCATGTCCTGAATAGTAAGTCCCAACTCAGCCTCAAAATATCAACAAAAAATATGATAATGTATTTCATCATGTCATAATGTCATATACAATAAAATGAAAGTCTAATCCTATTGATTTCCTCTGCCCCTCTTGCGAGAAAATGCCACAGCTTTCCCTTTCCCTCTAGATGTAGATGCTGGTGCCCGTGCAGGTGGAAATGGCAGTGGAGTCTGATGTGATCTAGAGTCTAGACGTTGAAGAACTAGAAGTAGGAGCTATAGGAGGTAGACCACGTCCTCTACTGGTGGCAGGGGTAGCCCGGGCAGGTGGTGTCACCTGGAAACATTACAATCTCCCAATCCTGAAATCCTGAAAAACTGATAAGTCTGCTGGATTTTAAATGAAATCTAAAATTCTACTTTCTCCATATGAAATCCAATGAGGCTGGAACCACTCTCAAACATCCTGAGTCATTTCATGGTAATGTTAAAAATTTAAGTAAAAGGATGAAAATGAAGATTAAGGAGAATGTCACTTTTACTTTAAGAATTTAACATTACCATGAATAGCATATCCATACCAGGGCCTAGACTTGATCATTAAGCTACCCCACTCAAAAATTATTTGTTTCTTTCAAAAAACATTGCATGAAAAAACCCAAAAAAAGTTATAAAACTATGTTTTCCTGAGCCCCCACGATTTTTTCGTTAAAAATCGCGCTTTTTTCGAAAAAATCGCGATTTTTTGAAAAAAACACGATTTTTTCATTAAAAATCGGCAAAAAAAAGTAGGCGATTTTTTCATTAAATCACGATTTTATCGCGATTTTAACAACACTGCTAGCAAGCCACCTCTTTTTATACTAAAACGTTGAGCACATGTGGGGTGATTTGGTTGTTGGCCGACCTTGACGAATTGTCCCATAACACAAATAAATTCATATCTCCATGAATACTTATCGGAATCGTATGATCTTTAGATCAATCCTACACCTCTCGATGAGAGGAATCCAAGAAAAATATCAGCTGCCATAAATAAGATGACCCACATGGAGTTTGGCCCTAGTTGCCAATTTTAACAGTTATCTAGTTAACATATTGTTTTGCTAACTAGAAAGATATTGCAGGAATACATGATGACAGTTATGGCAAGTTCAACTATATAAATTAAAGATATGGTCCTGGCAATCGTGAAGTCAAGATGTGTTCATCCTGGGACTAAAAGGTAGCAGCATGAGAAGATAACCTGAAGGTCAAGTTCGTACAACAACAAGGAGATCACTTTCATAAGAAAGCCATGATCAGCTTGAAGAATGGAAAGGCTCAATAAGAAAAGTGTAATTCAAGTTACGAAAAATGTAGTGTTTCATAAAAGGACCAAACGTATTGGGATCCATTATGGTAAATCAAAGAATTTGAAGTGGTATACTACAAAACTAAACTTCATCTTGTAAACATCCTCACAAAGACATTAACAAGGATAATTTTAAAGATTTAAAGAAATGCTTGGTTGAGAGAAAAATCAAATGGTAATCAAAAGATAGTGTTAGAATATGTAATGCCCATTTTAGATGCATGTCATATTTTTCCTGAAGGAAAGGTAGGACTAAATTTAGAGTGTGAGATAAGTTTAGACAAAAGAAAACAATTTTGGATAAGAGATATTTTTGGCTAGAATTCTATCCTTGGGAGATTTTGAAGCAAGTTTTGAACGATAAATCTGTGTTGCTTGTTGATAGGAAATCAATTAAATTTTGAGTGAGAAAGTAGTCTCACGTTCTATCTCATTTGTGTACTTTAAAAAATCAATAATGAAAACATTAGGCAATGGCAAATTTTATAGGTTCAAAGAAATGCTTGGTGTATAGGGAAATAAAATGGTCATTTAGGAGTTATGTGAAGATAGGTAATACCCATTTTAGACAAGCAACCTATGTTATCAAGATAGAAATAGGGTTAATATATTATCCAATTTTAAGGTCACGGGCAAGCCAGACACCAAATTGGTGCATGAAACCCCCTTGTTTGTGGGATAAGGGACCCACCTCCGCGCAGCGATTTGACTGCTAAGTCTACGAAATCATACATACTCTACCCCCCTCTGGTTTTGAACTTGTGACCTCTTAGGATGAAACACATGCTCTTAACCATTAGGCCAACTCAAGTTGTATTAAAACTCAATTGTCTATTATTATTATTATTATCTAATTTTAAGGCCACAGCTAAGCCAGACACCAAATTGGTGTATGAGACCCCCTTGTTTGTGGGACAAGGGACCCACCTCCGCGCAGCGATTTGACTGTTAAGTCTATGAAGGCATGCATACTCTACCCCCCTCTGGTTTTGAACCTGTGACATGCGTTTTAAGATATAAAAAACAATGTTGGGGTGGATCTACTTTGGGCTAGAGATTTATCCTCCTCTTCAAGAGCCGAAATTAAAAACAAATTTTGTATTATAGATTCATTGTAATATGTAATAGAAAATCAGTGAATTTTATAAATGTCTTTATTTTTCCTTTGTTGTTTCATTCATGTGTTCTCTTAAATCCAAGAGTGTAGAATGCCACATTTAAAAGAATGATTAGTTAAAAATGACATTAATCTAATCAAGAGACTAGTCAATGGTGATGGTGAAGGGAGCAATGCATAAGAAGTCTATAGTTTTGTATTTTGCTGGAATCAAAATTAGCGTAGAATGAAACACACATATACGAAACAAGGAGAATTGGATATATGGAGAATAACACAATTCTTCTCTCTATTAAACACGCATAGTGTGAAATTTCCACAAATGCAACCAATTGGATATTTATCTTCTAACTGTTAGCAATTTATTTGTCTATTGAATTATTATTCAGCAAATAACGATAATTTCACTGTTTCATTCTTCACAATATAAATACTTTGTGGAATGTAAAATTAGAACTGAGGAATAGATGCACAAACACATAAAATTGACACCGTTAGTTTTGGACAAATGTCCTTGGAAAAAACCCAAAGGGAAAACTAGTGCATCAAATGGAGGTTTTATTATAATTCAAGAGCACAATAATTTGCTTGCCTCTTACTGGCAAAGCTCCGGCTAATACTAGGAAAATAATCCGAAAGGCACCCTTGTCTCCCTCTGCAATCGAACTGGCATTCTCTGGCAAACTCACACTTCTCCTATTGCTCGCTCTGCAGTCCAGACTCCAGAAATGCGCATTGCTTGCGCAAATAAAATCATACAGCCCCGAAAATACCTAAAGGCAAATCGTTTAGCCTCCCCTTGCCTCTAAAACCCACTCGCTTTGCCTTCGGGACACTGATCCGGCAACTGGCAACTGAAACGTTGCTCCTCAGACAACTTGCACTAGGTAAACTGGCTAACTCGCACTACTATATTTGGCCTCCTTTGCAAATGAATTTGGCCACGTCTTTCCTATCCCTTGGAAACTGGAAAATGCTGAGGAAAATTCCTTCGAACTCCTGCTCTCAAATCTCTGTTGATCCCTCGCTCCAATGCTTTCCCTAGCTTCAACTATGCCCTTGCTGAATACTTGCAACTAGGTAGTCAAACTGCTCAACTCATAAACTATGTCTTCTCCAATCCCTTCAACCTGCTCTTATAATCTCTCGTTAGAGTCTCAACGGCCACGATTACATCTCAACTAATGGCTAAGATCAATTTGACTTCATCAATAGAAGCCTTTAGAGAAAAATCAAACTTCCTTAATTAATTCCCTTTAATTAACCACTTTTTCTAAGTTAGACTTAGGAAATATTTTAATTATTGGCTAATTAATTTAATTAAGGCGTCTCCAAGTCTTTTCTCATGAAACCTTTTTTTGTTTTGGAGATCTCGTGCTCCTTAGCCTCTTAGACACAAACTGAAACTAGAACACCTATCCACTGCTACCATATCCAAAAACTAACACTCCCTCTTAGCGAGGAAGGTGTTCTCCACTATACCCATCTATTCTCTAAAGTAGATGAACTTTGCCCTCCCTAGGGCCTTTGTGAGTATATCATCCACCTATTGATATGTGGGAACATGTTGTAGCCGAATTGATCCATGTTGTTGGTGTTTGACATCTGTGCTACCTCCTTCCTTCACATCTTCAACCTAATATGAATCCTTGTCACTGGAAATCACTGTGAAGAAAATACTCTGGTTGTCACTATCCACCATGCTACTGCGCATACTCTGATCTCACGCTGTCGATGCCTCTATGTTGAAGTCATCACTGCACCTGTATGTATTGATCTCTTAGAACCTAAAGATCAAGCTTTCATAGAGTTGATCCCTCTAAAGCTAAACTCCCTCTAAGTCTCAAACTCTCACTGATCTATTGTGTCACTGCAATTGGCTTTGCAACTGTCTCTTGAGTCTATGACTACACCTCCCTGGCTCTATACTATCTCTCAAGTATCTGGCTGCGCCTTGTTGACCTTGCGATCCTCCTGCTACTACAACTCTTGTGCTCCCGTAGCAAAGGTAATAATCCAACTGGGAACACACAGCAACTAGATCTGATCTACTAATCAAGCCCTTCTTCGCTAGATCTAGACCTCCTTGCTGCTCCTCCCTAGGACCCTGCCTGATCTGACATACTATGTTAGCTTTTGTAGCATCGGAGGTGTTCTAGTCTCGAAACTTTGTGGAGAGGCTAAAACACAGGAGTTCTCCATAACCCAGATATCATTTCTAGAAATTCCACCTAGAAGTGTCTCAATTAGATTATTAGCCTATTTTTTAATGTTTTTAAGTCTAAACTTAGGAAAACGGGTTAATTAATCATAATTAATTGAGATAAGGTGTGAATCATCTAGAAACTCACACGAATTGTTATGTACCTAGGGGGGATAATATGGGGTACCAAAGGAGGTACCCAAGGTAATAATGTAATAATGGGATGGGCCATAGTAATAAATAAGGTGGTTAACCCATGTCATGTAAGGGACCACAAGTAGTTAATAATAATGTAATGGGCCCATGGTATTAGTTGATGGTATGAGGGAACCATGGTAATGACCCATGGTATTGTATGTATGAGGCCTATATAGAGGCTAGAGACTCCACATGGAGAGATATGAAGATGAAGAGAAGTATTATTGTATGAACAGGCATATGGCTTGTGGAGTGTTCTCCTTCCTTAAGGAGTAAATGTATGGTGTTGCCCTACCTTAAGGGTTTGATCAATAAAGAATCATTTCATATTATTCTTGGGTTTATTTGCATTATATCATATTTTCATATCAGATCTATAATATTCTTGGGTTAGATCTATAACAAGTGGTATCGGAGCTACAACAAGTGGTATCAGAGCACTTTCTTGGGCAAAACGTGGAGAAATTTTTTTTCATTTTTGCAGGGTTTCTGGGGCGGCGAGTTGCAGGTCAGATCTGTACGTTTTGGTGAAAGATATGTAGAATCTAATTGCAGATCTGTATTCCTTGTGAAAAAATACCCAAATTCAAAAAAAAAAATCAGTTGAATCGGAGTCCGGATGAAGGAGATATCGCTGATCTAAAAATCAGTGGAGTTGCAGACAATTTTCAGGGCAGCGAGTTTTGCGGCGCAGAACTAGAAGTCTTGGTGCTAGATCTGCAAGATCTAATTGTAGATCTGGAATATTTGGGAAAAAACACATGATTTCAAAAAAAAATCAGTCGAATCGAAGTCCGGATGAGGGAGATATCGCTGATTTAAAATCAGTTCTTTTTGCAGAAATTTTGGGTGACGCCGGGAGCGTAGCAACGCAGATCTGGAATTCTAGTGCCTGGATCAGGATTTTTATCATATGGGCAGATGCAAAATGATTGTTCCATTTCCAAAAATAGGTTATAATAGAGATTCTAAGCAATATTGACGGATCTGTGACCATTTCAATTTTTCACCAATATTTTTGTGATGGCGGGCCTAGATCAGAGTTCGAGGGACTTGTATATATTTGATGGCTCTCATCCAGTTAAATGGCTAGAAAAAATGGAGGAATATTTCAAATCGCAATACATCTATGATTATGAGAGACAGTTGATCAGGGGAAAAATGTATTTGGACCGTGACATATGCAAATGGTGGCACGAGCATCAACGTTCCAAGGGAGAGTTTTTGACTTGGGATGCCTTCAAAAAAGCTCTTCTAGAGCGCTTTGAACGTAAATCAAATCTTGTGGATAAGCACACACAGACAGACACACAGCCTAGCAAAGCTTTTATTTTTACAGAAAAGAAGGAAACCAAGGAACCAAAAGGGTTATTTTTGGCTGGTATCTCTGTATTGCAGGTTCATGGATTGATTCAGAAGGAGAAAATCATTGTGTCTATCAATCCAAGTTGCAAACAAAATCTTATAAATGTCAACTTGGCAAAGAAATTGCAAGTACCAGCAAAACAAATTGAACATACACAGGTTGATAATGAGAATGTTCAAGTGTATAAGGATTTGAAGCTTTCTATGGATAAGTATGTGTTTCATGGTGATTTTTATGCTTCAGAGATGGATAATATCGATGTTGTTTTGGGATATCCTTGGATGGAATCTGTGGGTACTATCAATATTAATGTGCAGAAGAAATTCCTGAAGCTATGGTATAAAAAGAAGAAAATTACATTACAGGATATTTCCATCCATAAACAGGTAGAGCACATGGAGGCTGAAGCAGAAGATGTTCAAGGGACTGACATATCAGATGATGAGCCTTTGATGATCGACAATCAAACACAAACAGAGGCTGCAGAAGAAAAGGTTATAGGTGATGATACATCAGAGGAGGGCTCAGTGGTTGAAGTCATATTGAAAAAAAAGACACCACAACAGGCACCACAGCATGGTGAAGTAAAGAAAAAGCCATCGTGGGTTAAAACTTCAACATATCATCACCCACATCACCCAGCAAGACAACAATCAAGATGGCAACCAATTAGCCACATGGACAACAAACCCCGCAGGACAGATCGAGAGGAACAAAGATCCACCTACTACACATCCACACAGAAGAGCTACCGCAGTCAACTTCCATCTCAAGCGAGCGAGGCACCAGCGAGATCGAGGGTTCACCTTTCTCTTGGATGGCTAGATGCACGTGCATGGTATCAGTGGACTACTCTTTTGAGTAGATCTTATTATTTGTGTTATTCCCATGTTTCGGGGACGAAACATGTTTAGGGGGCTGGAATGTTATGTACCTAGGGGGGATAATATGGGGTACCAAGGGAGGTACCCAAGGTAATAATGTAATAATGGGATGGGCCATAGTAATAAATAAGGTGGTTAACCCATGTCATGTAAGGGACCACGAGTAGTTAATAATAATGTAATGGGCCCATGGTATTAGTTGATGGTATGAGGGAACCATGGTAATGACCCATGGTATTGTATGTATGAGGCCTATATAGAGGCTAGAGACTCCACATGGAGAGATATGAAGATGAAGAGAAGTATTATTGTATGAACAGGCATATGGCTTGTGGAGTGTTCTCCTTCCTTAAGGAGTGAATGTATGGTGTTGCCCTACCTTAAGGGTTTGATCAATAAAGAATCATTTCATATTATTCTTGGGTTTATTTGCATTATATCATATTTTCATATCAGATCTATAATATTCTTGGGTTAGATCTATAACAAGTGGTATCGGAGCTATAACAAGTGGTATCAAAGCCATAACACGAATCGATCTAGATATGATCTCAACCATCAATTATGTTTTAATCTTGGCCATTGGAATCCCAACTAGAGGTCGATGGGTAGATGGAGAACACACTAGTGCATAGACTCAGTTGCCCATGCAATTCAAATTTCTCAGTAGCAAAGATCTAGCATAGGAGATTGAGCCAGAGGATGAGTAACAGGTGGTAGAGGAGGTCCGCAACATTTCCGAAGGAAGTTTTCCAGTTACGGAAGGGGCAATGAGAGGGAGTGTGAGTTTGCCCAGAGGGACTACGCAAGGACTACGTAGGCAGCAACAAAGCAGTTCGATCTAGCTGGAGGAGCAGTTGATTCAGTAGCTAGTGGTTGGGATTTTTATCGAGAGGACCAGTGAATCAATTCTAAAGCGAGAGGAGCAGAGCTACAAATTTCAGGAGCTTCCAGAGGCAGCAACAGCAAGGCCTGCGCAAACACTGGACAGAGGCTGACGCAGAAGGAATTACGAATTGCAGAGGGGCCAGTTTCGGGAGCTAAAATCAGTTGTGGGGTGAGGAAAAATCCTCACAAGAATTTTGCCAATGATTCTCTCAGATTGGATTGTCAATTTGACATCCAAATTATTGTACTCAGATTTGTTGTTGAAGAATAATAATAAAACCCTCATCTGTTGCACCGATTTTCCCAAATTGGATTTTTTCGGGGATAATTGTCCAAAAATAACAGTGTCAAAATTTTTGTGTGTGCTAGAATTTCTCAGTTTCCAGCAATTTATTTTCTGCAGCATTTTTATGGTGAAAATTGCAATTGTGATTTTATTCATTGTTTGTCGTAGCAAATAAACTGCATAATTAAATTTAAAGTTAGAAAAATAATTTCCTGTTGTTCCAATAGTTCAACTTTTCACATGGTATCAAAGCATGATTGATCAGACGGGAAGCTCAAAGGCAGAAGAAGAAAATTTCATTGTTCAGAGGAGGCAACAAGCTAAAGTTTTTTGGTGTTGCGCAATGCCTAGCCAGGCAAGCCAAGGTTCTTAAGGGAAGTACAATTTTTCAGTGCAGAGTGGCAGAAAAAATCGACTTTCCAAATTGAGTAATTCCAGCAGGTAGAGGGAGCAGCAGCAGCTTAGATATTCGCTGAGCAGATTCCTTGGTTGGACACACAGGGTTTTGTAACAGATTGCTAGAGCAGAATCCGTGTCGAGTGGAAGAGAAATAGCACACTGAAGAATTCTCCAGTATGGCCATGGATTGATTTGATATTCATGGAACTTCAGACTTGTGTTCCAGGTTGGAGGACAAATTTACTTGCCTAACAAGCTCAACTTCACAGGGTGTATGGTATATAGACAGTGGAGCATCAGCTCATATGACAAGGGTTAGAGAATATTTCTCTAGCTACAATGAGGAGCAGATGGATTTCCAGATTACGATGGGAAACAGAACAAAATGTACTCTAGTAGGGAGAGGTACCATCAGTTTTCAAAGGGAGTCAGGAGCAAGTATCAATGCTATAGATGTACTGCATGTGTCAGGATTGAGTACGAACTTGATTTCAGTATCACAACTACAGGATAAGGGATATGATGTCCACTTCGTAGGGAAAAAGGTGTTTGTTAAACAAATGTTGCGAACATTGGCATTGGGATATAATCGACAAGGGTCCAAGAAACCAAAAAATTTGTAAAAATCGAGAAAATATCGATAAAAATCGGCAAACATCGGCTAGGCCAAAAAATCGTGATTTCGAGATAAAATCGGGATGTTATCGAGATGTTCGCAACACTGTGTTAAACACCCAAGCTGGAAGAGGGTAAGACAGATTGGAGTTCGAAGCAACAGGTTATACAGGTTGCAGCTCAATTCTCCAATGGCATTGATAGGCAGTAACAGTAGCAGTGGGAAGGAACTGAATGATCTATGGCATTGGAGAATGGGACATTTACATCATGGAGCACTCAAGATGCTCAAAGAAACAATAACAGGGAATCCAGAACTTGTCACAGAACACGATGATGCGTACAGAGGATGCGTACTAGGGAAATATGCTAAGGTAGCATTCCT
Organism: Pinus tabuliformis; assembly: GCA_031772625.1. Classification (NCBI taxonomy): domain Eukaryota; kingdom Viridiplantae; phylum Streptophyta; class Pinopsida; order Pinales; family Pinaceae; genus Pinus; species Pinus tabuliformis. The sequence continues at coordinate 293,833,579 of CM062805.1, forward strand.
AAGAAGTGACAGCAGAGAAGAGGGCGTGTTAGGACTTATACACTCAGATATTGGTGGCCCGATGTCCACTAGAGCACTCATTGGGGCCGAATATTTTGTCACCTTTATTGATGACCATTCCAGGAAACCCTGGATCTACTTCTTGAAGACCAAGGATGAGGTCTTAGATCGCTTTAGGGAGTTTAAGGCTCTCGTGGAGATGCGACTGGGAAAAAGATCAAGGTGCTTCGCTAAGATAATGGTGGAGAGTATATTGATAAAGACTTCACAAATTTTTGTGCTAAGGAAGGCATCATAAGAGAGTGGACAACTCCCTACAATCTACAGCAAAATGGAGTAGCGGAGCAGAAAAACAAATCTATAGTTGAGGCTGCAAAAGTGATGTTATATGACCGGGATTTGCCCAGGTTTCTATGGGCAGAGGCATGTAACACGGCAGTGTATATTCAAAACAGGCCGCCTCATAGAGCATTCGGGAAGAAAACGCCAAAAGGAGTCTTCACAGGGAAGAAGCTGGAAGTTAGTCACTTCAGGATCTTCAGCAGCATTGCTTATTGTCATGTGCTAGATGAGAAGCACACCAAATTGGGTCAGATTGTAGAGAAGGGGTTTCTTGTTGGGTATAGTGAAACCTCAAAGGCATACAGGGTCTACATTCCTAGCAATAGGAAGATTGTAGTAAGACGGGATGTAAAATTCATGGAGGACTGAGCCTTCAAGAGATCTCGTGAGATGCCTGCAGGTGATCATAATCTGCTAGCAAAAGCTCCATTGGTCCAGCAACAGGGGCAACCAGTAGGACAATCACAGGAATCTAGTACACTAACTAGTACCAGCATTTCCTCAGGTACAGGAGATCTAGTGACTTCATAGAAAACGAAGCAGTAGACACAAGATGAGGCGCTGGTTGAACCTCCCACCACTAATGGTCAAGTCAGCAGAGAGGTTCGTTAAACATTGACAGATGCAGAGGATTTTACTGGAACTCCTAGGACGGACAAGCTTTAGCACCGACAGTCTCACAAGTACCAAGCATTAGTAGCTCAGGTTGCAGAACCTTCCAATTTTCAGGAAGTCGCACAGCGTTAGGTGTGGGTACATTCCATGGTGGAAGAATACACCTCTATCATGACAAATGATGTTTGGGAGGTGGTGCCAAGGCTTGAGGGCAGGTCAGTTGTAAGTTCTCGTTGGATCTACAAGATCAATACATCGCAGACAGCAGCGTGGAGAAGTACAAGGCTAGATTCGTGGCAAAGGGGTATGCACAGTAAAAAGGGATAGATTATGAGGAGACCTTTGCCCCAGTTGCCAAATATACTTCTATCTGGTCAATTATATCCCTAGTAGCTCAGATGAAAACAAATCTATAGTCGAGGCTACAAAAGTGATGTTATATGACCGAGATTTGCCCAGGTTTCTATGGGCAGAGGCATGTAACACGGCAATGTATATTCAAAACAGGCCGCCTCATAGAGCATTCGGGAAGAAAACGCCAGAAGGAGTCTTCACAGGGAAGAAGCTGGAAGTTAGTCACTTCAGGATCTTCAGCAGCATTGCTTATTGTCATGTGCTAGATGAGAAGCGCACCAAATTGGGTCAGATTGTAGAGAAGGGGTTTCTTGTTGGGTATAGCGAAACCTCAAAGGCATACAGGGTCTACATTCCTAGCAATAGGAAGATTGTAGTAAGACGGGACGTAAAATTCATGGAGGACCGAGCCTTCAAGAGATCTCGTGAGATGCCTGCAGGTGATCATAATCTGCTAGCAAAAGCTCCATTGGTCCAGCAACAGGGGCAACCAGTAGGACAGTCACAGGAATCTAGTACACTAACTAGTACCAGCATTTCCTTAGGTACAGGAGATTTAGTGACTTCATAGAAAACGAAGCAGTAGACACAAGATGAGGCGTTGGTTGAACCTCCCACCACTAATGGTCAAGTCAGCAGAGAGGTTCGTTAAACATTGACAGATGCAGAGGTTTTTGCTGGAACTCCTAGGACGGACAAGCTTGAGCACCGACAGTCTCACAAGTACCAAGCATTAGTAGCTCAGGTTGCAAAACCTTCCAATTTTCAAGAAGTCGCACAGCGTTAGGTGTGGGTACATGCCATGGTGGAAGAATACACCTCTATCATGACAAATGATGTTTGGGAGGTGGTGCCAAGGCCTGAGGGCAGGTCAGTTGTAAGTTCTCGTTGGATCTACAAGATCAATACATCGCAGACAGCAGCGTGGAGAAGTACAAGGCTAGATTCGTGGCAAAGGGGTATGCACAGTAAAAAGGGATAGATTATGAGGAGACCTTTGCCCCAGTTGCCAAATATACTTCTATCTGGTCAATTGTATCCCTAGTAGCTCAGATGAAAACAAATCTATAGTCGAGGCTGCAAAAGTGATGTTATATGACCGGGATTTGCCGAGGATTCTATGGGCAGAGGCATGTAACACGGCAGTGTATATTCAAAACAGGCCGTCTCATAGAGCATTCGGGAAGAAAACGCCAGAAGGAGTCTTCACAGGGAAGAAGCTAGAAGTTAGTCACTTCAAGATCTTCAGCGACATTGCTTATTGTCATGTGCTAGATGAGAAGCGCACCAAATTGGGTCAGATTGTAGAGAAGGGGTTTCTTGTTGGGTATAGCGAAACCTCAAAGGCATACAGGGTCTACATTCCTAGCAATAGGAAGATTGTAGTAAGACGGGATGTAAAATTCATGGAGGACCGAGCCTGCAAGAGATCTCGTGAGATGCCTGCAGGTGATCATAATCTGCTAGCAAAAGCTCCATTGGTCCAGCAACAGGGGCAACCAGTAGGACAGTCACAGGAATCTAGTACACTAACTAGTACCATCATTTCCTCAGGTACAGGAGATCTAGTGACTTCATAGAAAACGAAGCAGTAGACACAAGATGAGGCGCTGGTTGAACCTCCCACCACTAATGGTCAAGTCAGCAGAGAGGTTCGTTAAACATTGACAGATGCAGAGGATTTTACTGGAACTCCTAGGACGGACAAGCTTGAGCACCGACAGTCTCACAAGTACCAAGCATTAGTAGCTCAGGTTGCAGAACCTTCCAATTTTCAGGAAGTCGCATAGCGTTAGGTGTGGGTACAAGCCATGGTGGAAGAATACACCTCTATCATGACAAATGATGTTTGGGAGGTGGTGCCAGGGCCTGAGGGCAGGTCAGTTGTAAGTTCTCGTTGGATCTACAAGATCAATACATCGCAGACAGCAGCGTGGAGAAGTACAAGGCTAGATTCGTGGCAAAGGGGTATGCACAGTAAAAAGGGATAGATTATGAGGAGACCTTTGCCCCAGTTGCCAAATATACTTCTATCTGGTCAATTATATCCCTAGTAGCTCAGATGAAAACAAATCTATAGTCGAGGCTGCAAAAGTGATGTTATATGACCGGGATTTGCCCAGGTTTCTATGGGCAGAGGCATGTAACACGGCAGTGTATATTCAAAACAGGCCGCCTCATAGAGCATTCGGGAAGAAAACGCCAGAAGGAGTATTCACAGGGAAGAAGCTGGAAGTTAGTCACTTCAGGATCTTCAACAGCATTGCTTATTGTCATGTGCTAGATGAGAAGCGCACCAAATTGGGTCAGATTGTAGAGAAGGGGTTTCTTGTTGGGTATAGCGAAACCTCAAAGGCATACAGGGTCTACATTCCTAGCAATAGGAAGATTGTAGTAAGACGGGACGTAAAATTCATGGAGGACCGAGCCTTTAAGAGATCTTGTGAGATGCCTGTGGGTGATCATAATCTGCTAGCAAAAGCTCCATTGGTCCAGCAACAAGGGCAACCAGTAGGACAGTCACAGGAATCTAGTACACTAACTAGTACCAGCATTTCCTTAGGTACAGGAGATCTAGTGACTTCATAGAAAACGAAGCAGTAGACACAAGATGAGGCGTTGGTTGAACCTCCCACCACTAATGGTCAAGTCAGCAGAGAGGTTCGTTAAACATTGACAGATGCAGAGGATTTTACTGGAACTCCTAGGACGGACAAGCTTGAGCACCAACAGTCTCACAAGTACCAAGCATTAGTAGCTCAGGTTGCAGAACCTTCCAATTTTCAGGAAGTCGCACAGCGTTAGGTGTGGGTACATGCCATGGTGGAAGAATACACCTCTATCATGACAAATGATGTTTGGGAGGTGGTGCCAAGGCCTGAGAGCAGGTCAGTTGTAAGTTCTCGTTGGATCTACAAGATCAATACATCGCAGACAGCAGCGTGGAGAAGTACAAGGCTAGATTCGTGGCAAAGGGGTATGCACAGTAAAAAGGGATAGATTATGAGGAGACCTTTGCCCCAATTGCCAAATATACTTCTATCTGGTCAATTATATCCCTAGTAGCTCAGATGGGATGGCAGATTCACCAGATGGACATCAAGACGACATTCTTGAACGGGGTGATAGAGGAGGAAGTGTACATAGAACAGCCAAAGGGCTTCGAGACTCATGAGAGGCGCACTGATGTGTGCAGGCTGAAGAAAACTCTATATGAGCTCAAGCAGGCTCCCAAGGCACAGTATGGTCGGATTGACAATTTCTTGAACGAGGTGATAGAGGAGGAAGTGTACATAGAACAGCCAGAGGGCTTCGAGACTCATGAGAGGCGCACTCATGTGTGCAGACTAAAGAAAGCTCTATACGAGCTCTAGCAAGCTCCCAAGGCACGGTATGGTCAGATTGACAACTACTTCCAGCATATGGGATTCATCAAGAGTGACACAGATCCCAACCTTTACTATTTCATGGTAGAGGATGAGCCACTCATCCTAGTATTGTATTTGGATGATCTCTTCCTGATAGGGTCATTGAGGCTCATAGAGGACTACAAGAGGAACCTAGCAGCAGAGTTTGATATGAAGGACTTGGGGTTGATGCACTGTTTCTTAGGACTGGAAGTGTGGCAAAAGGAAGGGGAGATCTTCCTTGGTCAAGGAAGATATGCTACAAATATTCTGAAGAGGTTCAGAATGCAAGATTGTAGACCCATGTCTACACCCATGATCACCAACTGGAAAAAGATTGATGCGTCAGACGACAAGGATGTGAACCCCACCTTGTATAGACAGCTCATCGATTCTCTCATGTATCTAATCAACATTAGGCCAGATATCTGCTTCACGGTCAATAGCCTCAGTCAGTTTATGGTGGAACCGAAGAGGGTACATTGGGCAGCAGCGAGGCACATTTTGAGGTATGTGTGTGGCACAATTGAGTATGGGTTGAAATATACCCAAAGAGATGATGTCAGACTATGTGGGTTCACAGATGCAGATTGGGCAAGCAGTTTAGTGGAAAGGAAAAGTACCTCTGGGTAATGGTCTCTTGGTGCAGCAGGAAGCAGAAGTCAATAGCACTGAGCTTTGCAAAAGCAGAGTATATGGTAGTGAGCACAGCTACGTGCGAAGCTATATGGATCTGGAAGCTGCCAGTAAGCTTGTTCAAGCAAAGGATGGAAGCGACTAGCGTCTACTATGATAATCACAGTTGCATCAAGCTCTATGAGAATCCACTTTTTCATGACACGTTGAAACACATAGATATTCGGTGTCATTTCATCAGAGATTGTGTGCAATGTGGAGCTTTCCAACTACAATATGTTCCAACAAATGAGCAAGTTGCAGACATACTCACAAAAGCTCTAGGGAAAGCTAAGTTCGTTTATTTCAGAGAACAAATGGGTATGGTGGAGAACTCGTTTCAGTAACAGGGATAGAATCTTTCTGATGCTTCTCAGTTGCAGTAGTTGTAATAGCAGCACCAATAGATGAGGAGTTGTAGTGCAGATGCAGAGTTGGCAACAGTACAGTGGTGTTAGCAGCAACACGGATGCAGCATCAGAATTATGTAGTTGTTGGTGGGTAGTGGCTGGCAGTCACAGTGGCCAAACGTCAGCGGCGTGACAAAGGGTGGTATAGAGACAGGGTGTTGTTGTAGAACATGCAACACTAGAGAGAACACCTTCTTCGCTAAGAAGGAGTGTTAGTTTTTGTAGCATCGAAGGTGTTCTAGTCTCGAAACTTTATGGAGAGGCTAAAACACAGGAGTTCTCCATAACCCAGAAATCGTTTCTGGAAATTCCACCTAGAAGTGTCTCAATTAGATTATTAACCTTTTTTTTTTAATGTTTCCCAAGTCTAAACTTAGAAAAACTGGTTAATCAATCAAAATTAATTGAGATAAGGTGTGAATCATCTAGAAACTCACACGGATCGATCCAGACATGATCTCAGCCATCCATTATGTTTTAATCTTAGTCGTTGGAGTCCTAACTAGAGATTATAAGAGGAGGTCAATGGGTAGATGGAGAACACACTAGTGCAGATACTCAGTTGCCCAAGCAGTTTGATTTTTTCAGTAGCAGAGATCTAGCAGAGGAGATTGACCCAGCGGGTGAGCAACACGTGGTAGCGGAGGTCAGCAACATTTTCGAAGGAAGTTTTCTAGTTCCGGAAGAGGTAGTGAGAGGGAGTGTGAGTTTGCCTAGAGGGACTGCGAAAGGACTATGCAGGCAATAGTAGGGCAATTCGATCTAGCTAAAGGAGCAGTCGATTCAGTAGCTGGTAGCCGGAATTTTTATCAAGAGGATCAGTGAATCAATTCCAGAGCTAGAGAGAAGCAAAGCTGCAGATTTCAAGAGCTTCCAGAGGCAGATGCAAAAGGAATTACGAATTGCAAAGGGGCTAGTTTCGGTAGTTGAAATCAGCTCACGGGCGAGGAAAAATCCTCACGGGAATTTTTCCAGTGATTCTCTTAGATTGGATTGTCAGTTTGACATCCAAATTATTGTACTCAGATTTTCTGCTGAAGAATAATAATAAAATGTTAAAATTGGCAACTAGGGCCAAACTCCATGTGAGTCATCTTATTTATGGCAGATGATATTTTTCTTGGATTCCTCTCGTCGAGAGGTGTAGGATTGATCTAACGATCATCCGATTCCCACATGTATTCATGGAGATATAAATTTATTTGTATTTCTTGACAATTTGTCAAGGTCGGCCAACATGTAAAATAGTGTTGCACACCCCCAGCTAAACCTCAACGTGGGATACAAATAGAGGAGACCTTAAGGCATTAGAGCATTCATCTCATCCTCTCATCTCTTCCTTGTCTCTTGGGTATATGAAGGAAGAAGGACGCAGCTAGGATATGTTCAAAACTGATGTCCTCATCAAGCGTTGGATTCCAAGACTCCCGAAGAGATGTTCACTGGTAAGCAACCTGATGTCTCTCATTTTAGAAATTTTGGAAGTCCTGTATATTGTCATGTGCCAAAAGAGAAAGGAAGCAAATTGGGTGCATCTGGAAAGAAGGGAATCTTCGTGGGCTATAGCGAAAATTCCAAGGGCTATAGAATCTATGTGGCTGATCAAAGGGAAGTCAAGATAAGTCATGATGTCACCTTTGACGAAGACATGGCTCTTAGCAAGGTTGAAAATCTTCCTATTCTAAGGAAAGATAAAGAAGCTGACACCAGGAAGCCGGATGAGAAGGAAGATGAGGCAATGCCCAATGTGGAAGAACCTATGGATCCTATTGATCCCCCTTCGCAAGAGCCTTCCTCTTCTAGGAAGAGGCCCTCCTAGCTTAGGGGGACACTTGATGATGCTGAGGGACTTCCTGTGAAAGTAAGAAGTCGACCAGGTACCAGGGATACTTGACCATTATGAGCACCATCATTCAAAATGAGCCTTCATCGTTCGAAGAAGCCGTGAAGCATCAAGTATGGAAGGATGCTATGAATGAGGAATATGAGTCCATCATGAAGAATGATGTCTGGGATGTGGTCCCCAGACCTCAGGACAAAACAGTTGTCACCTCGAAGTGGCTTTACAAAATAAAGCATGGAGCCGATGGGAGTGCTGAAAAGTATAAGGCTCGCTTTGTTGCTCGAGGCTTCTCTCAAAAGGAAGGTGTAGATTATGACGAGATATTTGCACCTGTTGCCCGATACACCACCATCCGCTCAATCATAGCCCTTGCTACTTTGCAAGGATGGAACCTACATCAGATGGATGTCAAGACCGTGTTCTTGCATGGTTCGATTAAAGAGGAAGTCTATGTGGAACAACCCGAGGAGTTTGAGATTCATAATCGAGAATCTCACATATGCAGGTTGAAGAAAGCCCTATATGGGCTGAAGCAAGCACCCCGAGCTTGGTATGAGAGGATTGATAGCTACCTGATGAAGCTGGGATTCACTAGGAGTGAAGCCAATCCAAACCTTTAAGGTTGAGGATGATAAGCCTCTCATACTGGTGTTGTATGTTGACGACCTCTTTCTGACAAGTGCAAATCCTCTTATTCACAAATGTAAGAGGGAGTTGGCTTCCGAATTTGAGATGAAGGACCTAGGATTGATGCACTATTTCCTAGGGTTGGATGTCTGGCAAAAGCCAAGAGAAATTTTCCTATATCAAGGAAAATACGTGGTAAAGATATTGGAGAGATTTGGTATGGTGGATTGCAAGCCCGTGACTACCCCGATGGAGCTTAACTTCTTTTGCAATCACCAGGTTGAGCCAATATATGGTTGAGCTTCATCACTTAGATTGGATTGGTGCCAAGAATCTTCTGAGATATCTTCGGGGCACAATCACTCATGGGTTGAGATACACTGTCGAAGACGTGAGGCTACATGGACATTCCGATGCTGATTGGGCAGGCAGTGTGGTGGACCGAAAGAGCACTTCCGGGTGTTGTTTCTCTTTAGGTTCTGCCTCGATCTCCTGGATGAACAGGAAGTAGAAGTCGGTGGCTTTGAGCACCGCTAAGGCAAAGAATATTGCTGCAAATATGGCCTCCTGTGAGGTTGTCTGGTTGAGGAAGCTCTTCAGTGAGCTGTTTGGACACATGTTGGATACTACCGTGATCCTCTGCGACAACCAGAGTGGGATTCGTTTATCAGAGAATCTCGTATTTCATGATCGCTCCAAGCACATCAATATCAGGTACCACTTTATCAAGGATATGGTACAACGAGGAGCAATAAGGCTCCATCATATTGGGACAGATGAGCAGGTCACCGACATTCTAACGAAGCCCCTGGGAAAGGTCAAATTCTTGACTTTCCAAGAACGACTAGGATTCATTGAGAGACCCTCTTATGAGGGTCTCGTATGATGCATACATTGACCTCTAGGAGCTCTGGGGGGCTTGGGGTACTTCTTGGAGCGACGAGCGACCATAGGGTGACTCCCCCTCCCCTAGTGGTGTGCTATGTACAGGGGGAATGGTTCAACCTTCCCATGTGATACCCCGTGGCGACATGTAGGCAGGATGAGTGGTTCATCTTTCTCCTGCCGAGACATCCTACCCATGCAGTCTAGGACACATGGGAAGTACCTCTCATCTGGCCAATGAGTAGGGAAATGAGGATAGGGACCATAGTAGTACCGATGGACGTATCGTGTATCTACCGAACTCCCTATGCTAGGATGACATTGATCTAGGAACAATTGGAACTGAGTTTGGGTCAGTAAGAGTGATATAACTCACTCTCTTTTGGAACTGATCTGAGATCAGTAAGAGTGGTATGTCACACTCTCTTCATTGGGACTGACTTCGGGTCAATAAGAGTGCTATTGGACACTCTTTTATCTGGGACTGACTTCAAGTCAGTAGAGGATGGTATGATACATTCTCGATCATTTCTTCTTCTTCATAGTTCAGCAAAGCAGAGCAGGGCAGTGCATTTGATGGCTGAGATAGTACCGACAGATAGATGAATTAGCATATGGAGTTCTCCCTAGTTGAGAGGAAGTGTTAAAATTGGAAACTAGGGCCAAACTCCGTGTGAGTCATCTTATTTATGGCAGCTGATATTTTTCTTGGATTCCTCTCGTCAAGAGGTGTAGGATTGATCTAACGATCATCTGATTCCCACATGTATTCATGGAGATATGAATTTATTTGTATTTCTTGACAATTTGTCAAGGTCGACCAACATGTAAAATAGTGTTGCACACCCCCAACTAAACCTCAATGTGGGATATAAATAGAGGAGACCTTGAGGCATTAGAGCACTCATCTCTTCCTTGTCTCTTGGGTATACGAAGGAAGAAGGGCGCAACTCTTGCGTGGGAAAGAGGACGCAACTAGGGCAGCATTAGAAGAGGACACATTTAGGGCAGCAAGGGCGCAGGAGATACAGCAATCTTGCTTGGGGTGATTTAGGCCTGCGTTGACCAGCGTATTGCCTCCTTTGACTGCGGCTTTGTATGGGCAGCCTCTCCTAGGCTAGACTAAGTGTTGGACAAGTCTGCGTTCACTTTTTGAGGGCACATTTATGATAGCGTTGACTGATTAGGGCTGGCTGCAGTTTGTTGTAGCATTCACTGTTGATTTGACAATCTTACTTTAATTGTTTTGGGCTGCCATTAATGTTGTCGGAGACCGAGTTCTCCTAGGTTGTCTTAGAGACATTTTGGGAGTTGATTGATCACCTTTGCTACTGTTGTTCAAGGGTTTCATAACTGTTGTTGTAAATCACATATTTGTGATATTGTACTATCTCTCTCTCTCTCTGTTGAATTATTGAAGAATATAGAAGAATTGATCAAAGGGTTTCCCCGCATTAGGGTTTGTCCCTAGCTAGCGCCACATCTTGTGTCTCTTGTCTTGGCTTGTCTTCTGTTGATTTCATTTATGTTCTATCAGCATTTTACTTTATGTTGATGTGATTGCTATACTGAGAATTGACATTGGGCTAACAAGAATAATTGAAGTAAATTGCTCTAAGCATAAAACATATCATAATTTAACATAAAACCCTCATCTGTTGCACTAGTTTTCCCAAATTGGGTTTTTCCGGGGACAATTGTCCAAAAATAATGGTGTCAAAATTTTTGTGTATGCTAGAATTTCTCAGTTTCCAACATTTTATTTTCCACGGCATTTTTATGGTGAAAATTGCAGTTGTGATTTTATTCATTGTTTGTCATAGCAAATAAACTGCATAATTAAATTTACAGTTCGAAGAATAATTTCTAGTTGCTGCAATAGTTGAAATTTTCACATACTAGAGTGTCAAACTCCTCCTCCATCTGAGGATAATACTGCAATCCTCCAATCTAGCAGACAAGTCATCAATATCTGCTTAAGTTGTTGTTTGCTTCTCTTTGGACATTGGCTGACGTAGTGACCAAGCTCACCACATCCGAAGCACTTGACCTTCAACAGGTCCTTCTTTGTTAATTTTAGGCAACAATGGTATGTTTATGCTTTAGAGCAATTTTACTTCAATGTCTTTATGAGCCCAATATCAATTTCAGTTTAGCAATCACATCAACATGATAGTAAAATGCATATAGAACATAAACATAAACAGTAGAAGACAAGCCAAGACAAGAGGACACAAGATGTGGCACCAGCCACGGACAAACCTCAATGTGGGACCCTTGATTAAATCTTCTTTTAGTCTTCAATAGTTCAGCAGAGAGAGATAGTACAATTTACAAATTCTTATAATTTATGACAGCAGCAAAAGAGCCCTAACCAGAAAAGTCAGCGATGGTAAACAGGGCAGATTTGACCCTCAAAGATTCGGTCAACTTCGGCCTCCAAACAGCAAGATGAAACAGTCCTCAAAACAGTCAAATTCATCCCAGTCCAAGTCTAGTCAAACAGTCAACCTGTGATTAGCCCTAACCACAGTCAACGTTGGTCAAACAGAGGTCAAATAGCCTCGGATTTCGTGCCCATAACTGCAACTTGCCCAAACAGAAATTCCTCACACGAAACCACAGTCAAAGATGGTCAGTGCTTGGTAAACGCAATCAAAACAGCCTCCTAAAGATTTCGGTCAAATTTAGTCAACGCAGGGACAACAAGAAAACAGCGTTTCCTTCACACATGTGGAGAGAGAGAGAAGCCCAAAAATCCGTACCCAACAAATGAGAGAGAGAGAAGCCCAAAAATCCGTACCCAGCAAATGAGAGAGAGAGAGATGAATGTGTGTAGATGAGTGATATCCAAATGAGGATGAGGCATCATGTATTTATAGGCTAGCGTTGAGGATGAATAGACGTGACTGTTGGGCCTCTGAGCCTACATGAGTTTGTTGGCCAACCTTGACAATTTGTCCATAATCAAAATAAATTCATAACTTCATTTGTACATGTTAGAATGGGATGATCTTTAGATCAATCCTACACCTCTTGGAGAGAGGAATCCAAGAAAAATATCAGTTGTCATAAATGAGATGACCCATGTGGAGTTTGACCCTAGTTTCCAATTTTAGCATTCTTCTTCTTCTCTCCTTTCTAGTATTGTCCTTCGCTGGGACGTTTCTTCGCTCCCTTCCTTGCAAAAGCGACGTTTTCCTCCTCCTCTACCTTCAGTCCCTTGCCACTGCTACTGGTGGTACCATCTAAGAGACTGAGCCTCAGCTCCTCTTGAGTGAAGTCACTCCTCGGACTTTACAATGAGTTAAAACACTAACCCTAACTCTAATATCAAGATGATTGATGACCGAGATTAGATCTTGCCTCACTTGAGATCAATGGCTAAGATTAAAACAAAATCACTAAAGTAAATTACTTCACTTTTCCTAAGTTTCTATTAGCTAAATAAGCCAACATATTAATATGTCATTTTTCCCAAGTTAGACTTAGGCTAAGTTACATTAGCAAAATGCTCACAATAGAGCAAATGTCCTAAGGAGATCTTGTGGGCCACTTCTGCACACCTAAACACTTAGGCCTATGCAGAAGTACATACTCGAGCTACAAACTTCCACATCAACCTCTCCCCTTTCGCTCAGCCATCTTTTTCTCTATTCCCAACTCATTATTCTTGGCATCTTCTTTCACCAATCCCTTCATTTTACTATCCATGTTCTTTCGCCATACCTTGTACCTTCTTTAGAATTCAATGTGCTCACCACACTTCCGTTATGCCACTCTAATACTTACCGGCTTACAATCCTCCACCTCAAGAGATTGATCTTCCCATTCATATCGGCCTATGTTCTATGTTCTATAACTAAAAGCTAGAACAACCATGGCTTAACAATTTTTATGAGCTACAACTTGTAACTTTAGTAAAACCACAACCTCTAGACTGCAACCTCTACAACTAGTGCGTTTTTCCAATTGACCACAATAATTGTACCCACAACCACTGATTCACTACTACAAGCCACATCTAATTCCAATGCAATTTGTGTCACATTACAAAATTGGGATCTACCACAATGTTCAAACTTCAAATCACAAGCCCCTTAACTTGTCACAATTTATGAGCTTCAATCGCAGCCCCCTTAACTTGAATACTCCAAGATCTACCATTTAACATCTCAATCTAGCCTCGTTGTAAGAGATCGACCACATCCAAATTAAAGAAATATTCCTCTCACACATTACAAGTTGACACAATATGTTAGGCTCTACAATCCAGAGGTAATATGTTGTACGAGTGTTCGACCTTCCTTCCAAGAGCAAATCTTCAGGCCCACGACTCTACCTCTTTGTCAAACACTACAAGCAAATCCATCCTTATATGATTTGCATCTTTGTAGGAGTGCTACAAATCCACTACAATTAAAATTGATGCATCCCTTTATAATATTACAGGTCTACATCTATATCTTGCACATCCACGAAGTGAATGCTCGGTTTCTTCAACCACAATCGATTCTATTCACGAACACTAATTACAAACTTAGAATTCCAATTCAATGCTTCTATATATCACTACACTTGCTAAGAAATAATGAATTTACTCTCAGCATTGACAAAGGCGGTGTTGAAGAGAGAGAAAATCAATGAAATTTTCATTCTATTTCTCCATTGCCCCAGTCATCGTTACGATCACTAAAACTACATTGGAACCATATATGAGGAGAGCTTCGTACATCCTCTTGCCTATCAACACAAATGTTGAAAGCAGAATTTTAGTTGCCACATGGCATATGTATTTCAGATATGACGTCACTAAAACCCCACAAGCAATACAAGTTCAACCTCAAAGCCTATTGTGCAATAGCACCACTTTCTAACATGTTGCTCTGATATCAAATGATGCAATCAAAGTTAGCAACAGAATAAAATACGCATATACAAAACAAGGAGAATTGGATTTACAAAGCATAACATGATTCTTCTCTCCATTAAACACTCATAGCTCCAATCATTGTTGATTACAATGCTTACAACTTTTTTATATAGATCATACGGAAGATGACTCAAATCAAAATGGATATTGTTGAGATCTTCCATTATTTATGAAAATCAAAACAAATTCCTATTCTTATTCTAACACCCCTAACTATATGCTCAAACAAATACATTACATTTATCTAGCTCATTACATGACATTTAGGAGGTTATAGACAAATCAAGTCCTGCATACGTGTATGAGTCCAGAAGTATCTGGAACCTAGGATAAAACATTAAACAAAAATGCATTTACTAGGGATGCCCTGCATCATATTTCCTCTCTTCTTCAGCCTTTTTTATCAAGTTTGAGGAGGCATGTAGAAGTTAAACTTTTATGTGTACCTACGAAAGAGGAATGTAGTAGTTAAACTTTCATTTGTACGTAACAATGAAATAAGATTCTCCCAACTGAGAATCTTTCCCTTTGTAGAACACCTCCCCTAATGGAAAGAATTTTCTTTTCTCAATTGTTTGTCGTTCAATTCATATTGTGATGAGTTGTTATTTTAATATAGTAAACCTCGTGTTGATGGTTTAGCGTTGATTGTAATATTTGTTAGAGCTAAGGGCATAAAGTGGCACTGCAAGGAAAGCCTGCATCATCCTAGTGGTAGTTTCTATACTCGAAAGGCCTTTACTCATCATTCAATTTTAGGCATAGTTACCAGACTCGGTTGATTCTAGTCCCAGGGCCCAAACAGGTTCAGTCAGCCTGTGATTCATCATAACTCGCTAACCAAATCAGCTGACCAAGTCTCACTCCCTGCTCTTACTGAGTACAAAGTCTTTATTTCCAACTTCTGTTCCTGATTCATGCTGACTCCCTATCTGTACCCTGGCCATGTTGAGCTGAATCTGGTAACTTTGCTTTTAGGTTTAACCATCTCTGCGCATATAGTTTAATTGTATTTGCACAGATCCAATAATTGATCATAGATAAACTATTAATTATCTTCATCATTGGCTTTTCCATGTACAGCTTGACAAAAGCGCATACTGAAAGATTTACATAGCAGATCCTATATCACTTTACTCAAAATGTTAATGAAAAATAACACAAAGAGTTACATTCGAGGGTCTTAGAGTCCTCTGGACATCTGGTATAATCTTAACCCTGGTTTCCCAATCGCAGGGTCAAGGGTGTCCTCAATTGGTCGTTATTTGCTCTGTAAAGACCAGAAGTTAAAACAGTTTAGCAAGCTCACACGGACACAATTTTCTATATTCTAATAGTTTTTGACCATTTAATGGCCGTGCCGTGAAAGATTCCTAAATTTCTTCAAATTTAGATAATCCAAAATAAACATAGAATTCAAATCATGAGTCTGAGAGTCCTCTGGACTTTTAGTACAATGTAACCCTAGTTCGCCAAATGCAGAGTCAAATATGTCATTAATGGGTCGTTCTCTGCTATGTAAATGCCAGAAGTTAAAAACAGTTTAGCCAGTTCATAGGAACACACTTTTCTAATAGTTGCAGACCATTAAATAGCCGCATTCTTTGCCGTTCTGTGACTCATTTCGAAATTTCTTCAAATTTCGATAAATGTACCCGATCAATTATCGCACATGCTACAGAGTCCGCCCGCGGATTATAGTTTTCAGCAAAGATAAGTTACAGATGCTCCGGTGGGTTTTTCGTGTGCTTCTAAGTCTTGCCGCATTTGGATTTGAATAAAGTATGTTATCGGTGTTCTGAATGAAGATTTTAGCCGCATGAAAAAATTATTTAAGCTCGCAAGATAAATATCTCTGACATTAAAAAAGCACCAGTAAATGATACTGATGATGATGAGAAACGGTCATGAAATTCAACTTACTTGGCGGAAGCCATCCCTTTGTCGGACAGTCTGCAAATTCAAATTGAAGGCAGGGTACAATTATCAGCTCGCATTCTTCTTTAAAGAAAGAAGCTCTGAGAATAAAATAAATCCACAGATGTCCAGCTGCCAAATGTGCGTCCGTTACCTCTGGTGTTAAATGAATCGAATATCTTCAAGCATTTAAAGGGAGAAAATATTTAAGGCGGCAGGGTGTTAATGAAAGACGCAAAGGACAGAAATTAGGTTTTTAAATTACTAAACAGCAAGATGAGACAAATAGTTTCTACACGCTCGTTTGCTTAAAGAATTATTTAATTAGTTTGTAGAGAAGGATGCCTTTGGAAGCAAAGACAGGAAAAGGAAGGGAAGATCAGACAAGCTGAAGCGTGCGAGGAACCGGAGCTCCGAAATTCACGCCCGCGAATGGATGGATAGAGCATGTTACTGTGTCAGCGAGTGCCGTTGTGTGGGGAGGGGTGAGGAGCTCCGCATACCAGGGGTTTTGGATTTCCATCGTTAAGGACGAGGGCCACTTGCGAACGTAAGAAGCAAAGAAAGAGAATCGAGAACGAAAAGAAAAGCGTAATAATCAGAAGAGACTTCAGTTAATTTGTCCGTCTCTTACCCTGCCTGGCCGGGATGTCACGTGATCTCATACGGACTCTCTTTGCCACGTGCTCTCCATCTCATTGGCTGTGCTTCTGGTCGTTTCTTTGGCAAATAGCCGATGGAGGTACCTAGCTTATCCGGGTAGGTGGGGAATGTGAGAGGCATGCCTTGTATTTTCTCTTGGAATGACCTAATTATCGCAGCTGTGTACTTCCGTTAGATCTTCTTTGACAGCGTTGTCCGATTAGGACACAGAATTGTCACGAATTTAAACACAAAAATATGATATGTAATATTTTCATAATTTTTACTCAACCAAAAGCTTTTGGACGGTCATTAAATTTCGACACCGCTCTAAAGCTAATATGTGATGAAATTCTGGTTCCGTGAGTGGCTGCTTTCAGATAGTTATGTTTAGAATGAAATGCAAGTGGTATTCATAACGTAATGTATGTGGAGATAAAGTAGGTTGACATTTCGTGGGTAGTTTGCTATTTTTAAATAGAAATAGCAAATGGTATTCATAACACGTGGAGATAGAGATGGATTGTTAAAAAAACCGAGTGTGATAGAGATCGATTATTAAAAAGAGAAAGTGAGCGTAAGGTTGACCTCGAGTGAGCAATTATTTATGAATAGCTTTCTAGTGAGTAATTATTTATGAATAGCTTCTTATTTTTTAATAGACATGTTTAGAATATAAATTATCAAAAATGGAATTCATACTAATAAATATAAATTATTTAAATGTGTTAGGTAAATAATCAAATTTAAGGTTGAAATGTTTAGGGTTAAGTCAAAAACAATACATAATCTAATAATTAAAATTAAAATATTTATTAATTTTATTAATAAAATATGAATCTAAAATATATGAAGTAAGTAGTTTGGTAATTTGGTTTGAGTAATTAAATGTTTTGGTAATTTGGTTTGAGTAATTAAATGTTTTTATTTATAAATAAGATATTTTGGAGTAGTTATCTCTATAAATTAGTAAGTAGTTTGATTGGTTTATAAAAGATCTGGGAGTCATCATTTTTATAGATTAATAAATAGTTTGGTCCATGAGTTTGATTAACAAAATATTGTGATTTATAAGAGGTATTGGGATTGTTGTTTTTTTTTCTCTCTCTCTTTTTCTTTTCTTTTTTAGTAAATATTTTGTATTGTCTAAAAATAAGGATTACATATTAAGTCATTGAATTTTGGGTAGATTGGCCACTAGGAAGATCATATCAGATCTAGAATTTCAACTTTTTCAAAATAGTAGATGACAAGCTTTTGCTTATAGATTTAATAACCAAACACTATGAACTAGAAAACATGGCTTCTTGGGCCTTTTGCAGACTAAGAAATACACAAAGGAATTATAGAGAAATAAGGACAAGGAACAAAGAGACAATCAACGAGATTTATTTGAATCTATAACTTCAACCAGTATGGGCTCCTTATTGTTGTTTGGAGAGTAACCTAGTTCAAAAGGAAACGCCCATATGTCTTTCAATACTACCCAGCCTTTGATCAAGAGTTATCAATTGACACTACATGTGATCCAAAGATAGGAGATTGTCCTCTCTGCTTTCATTTATGTCCATGAGGACCCTACCAAGAAAGAACTTGAGGTGTCAATATATGTCCATCATGTGCATGTATAGGTTGTAATTCCCACGAGTGTGCCTGACATTAAAAACCCAGTCAACCACTTCAGCTAATACTTTTGTGATCCAGGGGATTAATAAAGTGCTCAAAATTCAAAGTGTTCAAAAGTGCTAGAAAACCGGTGCCAAAGCGTAGAGCTCGCTGGCCTGAATCCAACGCAATTTGAATCACTCAAAACCGATATCATATGCTCCTGATATTGTGTTCTGGTCGTTTTCCCAAATAAGTAAAATGTAACACCCTCCTCCCACATCCACCCAAGCAACCATGCCAACTGGGGTGAACATGAGACGAGAGGACACTATGATCATATTTGACCTCCTAGGTAACCTTAAGGAAGTGGAATCGATGGAACATCATACACAACCATCCAACATCATCAACATAACCCTTAGGAGACAAGTCAGTCACTCAGACAGCCTGTCTCTGGGTCCCATTGTTGTTATGGACAATTTAAGGCTCAGTCGCTCTCATGCTATGGGCAAGGGAGCGACCAGAGACCTAAAGTCACTCTCATAGGCCTGCATGCCAGCGACTGTGGATGAAACTTGCCATTTTTGTGCCAGCGACTCCAGGATTTTAGCCACTTTTTCAGGACCATGCCACTACCCATAATGGAATGAAAGCTCAAAATTAAGTAAAGTACAGCGAAGCAATGATGCAAAAGTAAATAGTTCATCAAGGCCTTAACCAGACTCCTACTAGCCATGATAGGCATTTCATTAAACATATCATCGACATGTAACCTACAGGTGTAAACAAAAAAGTTAAGTGTAGGGATCTCTTACTGATCTGAGAATCGCGATGAACCATTGTTTCCTCGTGTCATTTGTTGCCTTATCACTTATTAGGTCATAGATACAATATCCATTCAAATATAAGTAAAAACATGCTAAGAGCCAAACATATTTGTTGCCATAAAATGAACATATAACCAGCATAATAGGAATAGAATTACAATAAACATATCAACCTTCAAAATCCATATACACACCAATACATTTACACATGAAAATCAATGGAATGGATTTCTCAATAATCAATGCAATGAACCGATGAGAGATGGGACTACCATGTTCCACCCGACCATAGATTGGTTGAGCCAAGTCTCTCTTCAGCCAATCACCTCCGTGCCATATTCTAAGCATGAATATGGGACTCAAACCAAAAGAACTCAACCAGGGCATACTAAGGCTAAAACACCTCACCCTCATCAATAGAAACCAGGGTTTACCGTAATCCATCTCGGATCACTAGGCCAACACAATGAACACATCATAACAGGATTTATCGTGATCTCCCCCATCACTAGACCAAACAAGCATGGATGCCACCGGATTTCTCCACCTACATCGTGAGGAATTTTCCTGTCTCCTAGTCTCTCATGCTTTATCGCAATCAAAACCCAGATCATTAGGCCCTAAACCGAGACCCACTCTCTAGGCTTTACCACATATCCAAAACCCGAGATTACTAGGACCAACGAAGAGCAAACCACCTCTAGGCTTTACCGTATATCCTTCCATTCACCGACAAGGATTCCTAGGCCATCCGAGGCAACACAAAATCTAGCTTTACCACAACCCATAGTTTGGTTCAGGGTTTACTAGGCCATGTGTTTTATTATTTCAGAGATCCACCTCACTCACCTTTGAATCCATCCGGCAATCCAGCTCAACCAAACATGAGAACCCCATCACACCATGACTATTCAGAAATGGCAAGGCTAGGCTGAAAAACATTGTTACACCTGGAAAAATCCATGCCATGATAGAAAAGAACCACATGCAATGCCATGCATGCCAAATCTAGCAAGGAAAATACACATGCAAGTCGATACCTGCAATGAAGCCTGTTGTAGCTGCTTGATCCTACCTTTCCCCGC
Organism: Pinus tabuliformis; assembly: GCA_031772625.1. Classification (NCBI taxonomy): domain Eukaryota; kingdom Viridiplantae; phylum Streptophyta; class Pinopsida; order Pinales; family Pinaceae; genus Pinus; species Pinus tabuliformis. The sequence continues at coordinate 293,853,749 of CM062805.1, forward strand.
TTGATCTTTGCTTCCTCTTGCCTTCTTTTCCTTTCTTGCTCCAATGCCAAAGTGCTCCAAGAAAAAACTCTAAGTATCCAAGAGTATGAGAGAGAGAGAATAATGAGAGTGCTTCAAAATTGAACTGACAAAAGGTTACCCTGACCAAGCTTGCCCATTGATCCTCATAAGCCTTTTTATGAATGAGGCCTCTATTTTCTTCATTTCCCTCACATGCAACCCATGACCTTTCACCTTCCTCTCCTAATTTCTATTATTTTCATAAATAAATGTGCCAAAATACATTTTTGCCTCTTTAATGCCTTAGCCATCGCCTTTGTCAATTTCCTTAGTCATAAACAACCAAATGAACACCCCTAGGATGTCTTTCCCAACATTTAGCTTGGAATACGTGTCCCATCATTGTGGCCTTATATATATTTTTACTTGGAATTTTCACCAAGGTTGTTACAAAACCCTCCCCCTTGGGGGAACACGTCCTCGATGTTCATTAACACCTATAACCAATAAGATTGCTGAAACAAAACATACTGCCCATGGAGCTTTATAAGATAGCTCGTTGCAGTATTTGCAATGACCATCTCCTAAACAAAACATCATGACAACATGACAACATACCGCATAGTGGAGCTTTATAACACAACTCATTACGGTATTTATAATAATCACATATACACATACACATTTGCTCAACCAGCAAATAAAAGATGCGATGCATGCATCCGCAACAAGGGAATCTAGAGGCTCACACCTCCACCCTCAAGTAATACCAGGATTCACCTCCTTCCCAGGAAGTCCAAAATCCACTGCCATAGTCAAATTGCATCCAATGTCCAGTGTTATAATCCTGCACCACTCGTCCTCTCAGTGAACAGTTACCAACTCATTGTTCCAGGGTGCACTCCCAATGTGCATTTGATTCCATCTAGAAATGTTAATGACAAAAACAAACTCATCCCCGACCTTCCCTTCTATGCTACATAGTCCCTCGGGCAATCTGGTCAATCGCTTTCGTGCAGTCACTCACCTTCCAAGTTCCACTGGCACCCCCATCCCGGCCAATTCACCCCTTGGCAAGGCTTCCTCGCATCGGAAGATATAAAAACCAAGGCATATACCTGCCTCAAAACCATCATACCGGTCATAGCATGCTCATGACAATCAATGGACACAATTGGGTACCAGTGTCCCACAATGGCCCTGTTCCTGAAGTGCTTTACCAACATACTATTGCCTATTTCCATTTCTTTGTTGTTGTTGTTAATTCTTGCAATTGATTTCAACCACCCAACTAGGCATGTTCATGCTTTCCTGTAACAAGCACATAACTTCCATTAGATTTAAAAATAAATTGAAATAAATTCACATCATACCTCACTGGTAACTCGTCAACAAGGTACATTTGCAATCCTATTCGCTTCCTATCACAACAAGTCAAACTAGCATATTTGACCAAAACATGTATAAAAATATCACATCAAGTTAGCCAAAAACATAACCATCAAAATAATAAATTACATGTAACCATCATAACCATAGTCATAGATCACATGCATAATAAAACTGAAATAATATATCGATACTCATCCTTTAATCGATCTTACATCTACCTTTGTTCTTATTTCGTACACATACTGGATCAGTTGCCACACCCAACAAACACCCAGTGCCTTCTCCTTGACTAGGTGCACATATACATAGTGTGCATCACACGCACACAATATACAATTCCATGCAATACACGCACCTACACCTGACATGCAACACATACATCTACACCCAGTGTATAAAATACAATACATACGCCTACATCTAGTGCATAACCCAATACATACACCTACACCTGATGTACAACATAACACAAATACGGGTATAGAGTGCAACATAATGAAAGCATATGTCACGATACCATGATTACACAATGCACATACATAATACCGCATGGCCGCAACACAACATGTACGATATGCACTCAATCCCACACGTACACCAGTACCACATGTACCAAGCACCAGCTACACAACGTGTGCACAACATCACATGTATACGGCACCACCTACACAACGTGTACACAATGCCATATGTACACTGCACCACTGTACAACATGTACACAATACCACATGTACACAGTACCACACGCACGACATGTACGTGGCACCACATGTACAGAGCTCCACATGCAAGACATGTACATAACACCACATGTACACAACGCCACGTGTACGACATGCACACAACACCACATGCACACATCACCACTTGTACAATCACGTACACCACACCATATGTACATAGCACCATAGTACAACATGCACGCAACACCACTTGTACATAACACTGCATTTCCAACATGTACATAGCATCATCTGTACACAACACTACATATCCAACCTGTGCACAACACCGCATATCCATCATGCACACAATACATTATGTACACAATACCGCATATCCAACATGTACATAGCACCATCTATACCCAACATTGAATATGCAACATTCATACAACATTATCCACAACTTTGATTAACTAAATATTGTGATTTATAGGAGGTATTGAGATTGTTGTTTTTTGTAATTTTTAATTTCTTTTTCTTTTCTTTTTTAGTAAATATTTTGTATTGCCTGAAAATAAGGAGTACATATTAAGTCATTGAATTTTGGGTAGATTGGTCACTAGGAAAATAAGATCAAACCCAGAATTTCAACCTTTTCAAAATAGTATATGACAAGCCTCTATTTGTAGATTCAATAACCAAACACCTTCAACTAGAAAACACGGTCTCTTGGGCCTTTTGTAGACTAAGAAATACACTTAGAAATCATAGAGAAATAAGGACAAGGAACAAAGAGACAATCAACGAGATTTACCTGAATTTGTAGCTTCAACCAATATGGTAATCTAGGTGGATATTAGTGGCCACCCGCCTATTCCACTTGGACCCCCAACACTATCTCTTTCAATCTTTCAGTTTCCTTAATTGTAGTACAATTTACTATTTTTGACAGCTTTTCAGATCTTGAACTTCTAGAGCCGTTTCGAGGCCCTAAATGATGTTTTTAGGGAAAACGGAGAGACCAAAAATTTCTCCAAGTAAATTATATGTATGTTTTTGGCCTCCTCTTCAAGATCTTCGAAATGAGGTATTATGATAGCCAAACGAAGATCGTATGCCAAAGTTAGGACCCTAGGAAGTTGATGTACCAATTTACTCAAACAAGGCCCACAGTTTTGGCACTTCATCTCTTAGGGTTAGGTTTTTGGATGTTTAGGGTTTTCCATTGTTTCTTAATAATAAATAGGCCTTTGAGCCTCATTGTAACACAATTCAGAGGCATGTAGCCACCACATATCTTCTCAAAGATAAGCTACCATCGCCCTAAGCTAGTTTATTTCCATTTTGTTTATAAGCATATTTCAGTATTCTAATATTAATGAAATGAAGTGTTCTTTTTATTGCATTTATGTATTTATGGTTATATTTGTAATTTGTTGTGTTATTGTTTAAGTTAGGATCAGTGGTATCAGAGTGGTCTGCTCTTTCTTTATTTTTCTTTGCATGTCCCCAACGAGGTCAGGGTATAAGGAGTTAGGGCTTGATCTGGTTGAACCTTTAAAAGACTACCCTCGCAAACCCCGAAGACCTCCCATGGTCGAAGAAAAGAAAATATTGCTCGAGGAATCCCTCGAGGGACAGAGAAACGCGGAGATGGATAACTTTGCCCAGATCATTCAACGACTACCCACAGGCAACGCATCTTCATCCAGCAACCACTTTGAAGGAGCCACTCCTTTTAAGGTACAAGTTAACTTCGATATTCCCATATTTGAGGGCCAAATAGATGCATATGTTGTAGATAAATGGTTGAATATGTTGGAAGGATATTTTTCAGTTCATGACTTTTCCAATCGGGAAAAGATTACTTTTGCACTTCTTAAAGCTGCCCCACACATCAAGGACTAGTGGGAAACCTACTATGAACAAAAGGACAAGAGGGAATCCTCACTGTTTCCAGCCGCACCCACTTGGGATTCTTTCCGAGACACCATCAAGGAACAATATTACCCTGTCGAGAGTTATGAAGATAAATACATAAAGTGGAGCACGCTACGGCAGGGAAGGGACCAAGATGTGTCAGAGTTCACAAATGTTTTCCATACCCTCCACACTAAGTTGGGTATCAAAGATTCCGAGTGACATTTGGTACTCAAGTACCGCGGTTGTCTACACAAGTACATCCAAGATGAGATGGAGTTCTTAGACATCTCCTCGCTCGGCACAACATATTGATACACTGTCAAGATTGAGCAAAAGTTTAAACAAAAGAAGAGATACTTTGGATCTGTGAATCTGAAGCAAGGAAAAGGCACCCCCAAACCACAAAGCAAAGGCCAAATCCAAGGCACGAAAACCCAGGAAAACCCGTAAAAACTGCAAGTAAAGAATAACACCATGAAGACAAAGAAGGACACGAGAAAATGGTGTGATTTCCATAAGAGCTCCACTCACAACACAAGTGAGTGTCGCACCAAGTAGTTACTCATGGCCGAGCTAAAGGCTTCTGAATAAAATGCATGTTCTGACTCTGAGTCAGAACCCGACAAGGGGAATGACAAAGGGAAGTAGATCATTGATGTAGAGCCCAGTGCCACTGTGGCCACCACCAAGATCCAGAAGAATGAGCCTGAAGATCCAGAGGAGGGGGAACGCCTCTTCCACTCACAGATGTGGGTGAAAGGTTCTCCATTGTTGTTCATTGTCAACAACGGGAGCCAAAAGAACCTCATTTCAACAGAGGTCATGAAGTGGTTTGCCCTACCGACGACAAGGCATCCACTGTCGTACACCATCGGGTGGCTTCACCAAGGACGAGATCTTCGCGTCAACTAGCAGTGTCGCTTTCCCTACAACATCAAGCCCTTCATGGATGAGGTATTGTGTGATGTTGCTCCTCTTGAAGTTTTTGATGTATTATTAGGACAACCATACTTGTGGAAGTGACATGTTGTATATGAGTCTAAACCTCGTTATTTGATTATTAATTTGGGCAATAAGTTGTATAGGATATTGGAAGTACCCTCGCCTACCGCCATCTCTTTGATCACTGCAAAGCAATGCAGTAAGATCATTTCCTAGACCAAGAAATTTGTTTTCCTTATGATTTTCCCTCAAGGAAAGAAGAAGGTTGTGGCCACGGCTTCCAGACAGGGCTCCTCTGCACAACAACAGTAGATGGACAAGGTCGTGGAGGAGTATAGGGACATTTTCGCCTCACCTACAGGGGTACCTCTACACTGTCAGGTCAAGCACTCCATCAATCTGACCCCCGGCGTGCCACTACCCAATGGAATGATCTATCAATGCTCTGTTCTTGAGAACAATGAGATCAAGAGGCAGATTGAGGAGCTATTGCAAAAAAGGAACATCATACCAAGCTCATCATCCTGTGGAAGCCAGATTGTATTAGTAAGAAAGAACGATGGGACTTGGAGACTTTGTATGGACTATCGAGCATTGAACAAGATCACTGTCCATAATAGGTACCTAATCCCAAGGATTGATGACCTTCTAAACCAGCTCAAGGGGGCCAAATATTTTAGCAAGATTGAATCAAAGTTTGGCTATCACCAAGTGCCTATCGAACCCTTTAATGTATGGGAGACTGCTTTCAAATCCAAGGAGGGCCTTTTCGAATGGTTGATCATGCCTTTTAGGTTGACAAATGCCCCCACAACCTTCATGAGATTGATGGACAACATCTTGTGACCCTTCACCACTGCATTCATGGTGGTGTATTTAGATGACATCTTGATCTTCAGCCAGAGTTGGGAAGAGCACCTCCATCATATTCGATAGGTCCTTCAAACCTTGTGACAACACAAGATGTGTGCCAATTTGGAGAAATGCACTTTTGGCATGACCCAGGTTCAATATCTTGCTTACATCATTGATGAGAAGGGTGTGCATGTGGACCTAGTCAAGATACAAGTCATTCAATATTAGCCAGCCCCAACAAATCTAATAGAGCTCCACAAATTTATGGGTCTTGCCAATTTCTACTGCAAGTTTGTGTTGGGGTTCTCTCATATCACTTCGCCTTTAAGTCAAGTCACCAAGGGTGGAGTGAAAGCAAAGGTTTTTTGGTTTGAAATCCAAAAAAAGGTGTTTAACGAGTTGAAGCATTGCCTCTGCTCTGCACCAGTGCTCACATTACCAGACCTACAACAACCATTTGAGATTGAGACAAACACCTCTGACTATGTTATTGGTGCAGTTCTTACTCAGCAAGGGCATCCAGTGGCTTACCACAGTGAAACACTTTCAGACACAATCTGAAAGTATCTCACTTACGACAAAGGAATGTATTCCATTGTGCAGGCACGTCATCAATGGAAGCATTACATTCTAGGGAAGGAAACAATCATCCACACAGACCACCAACCCCTGTAGTTCATACAGACACAAGGGAAGTTGTAGAATCACCATAAAAAATGGTCCACATACCTGAAACAATTCCATTTGAACATTTAGTACAAAAAGGGCAACACCAATAATGTTGCAAATTTCCTCAGTCGACCACCAGTCATGGCATTGATCATTGTGCTCGACTCCTATGTGCACGAGACTTCAGGGTGGCCACATCTTTATGATAGTGATCCAAAATTCAGCAGCACATACTAGACACTCTTGAAAGGTAAGAAAGTTCCAAATTTTCACCTCCAGGATGCACTATTACGCCACCTGGGACACATATGTGTTCCTTCAAGCGAGCATGCCAAGATTATTTGGTAGGCGCACTACAGTCGGGTCCCTGGATATTTCGAAGTAGGAACCTTTGTCAGGACGTTGGGAGGGACATTAAATCCTGCACTACCTGCGCCATTGCCAAGCAAACCATCAAGAAGCAAGGCCTATATACTCCTCTGCCTACTCCTAGTTGGCCTTGGGAATCCATCTCCATGGATTACATGTCGGGCCTTCCTTCTACTAAGAATGACAACGACTGCGTTTTCGTGGTTGTCGATATACTCATAATATGGCCATTATGGCAGCCTCCAAGAAGAGTATCGCAACATAGGCCACTGCTAAGCTCTTCTTTGAGTGAGTGTGGGTACACTTTAGGATCCCACAATCCATTGTCTCTAATCAAGACAACAGATTCTTGGTTGCATTTTGGTCAAGTCTCTCGTCGATGTTTGATACCAAACTCACTAGGTCCACAACTTTCCATCCCCAAATTGACGGCCAAACAAAAGTTGTCAACAAAATGATCATACACATTATGTGCATGTACAACTTGAAGCATCCATGCACATGGGATGAAAACCTCCCCTATTTCCAACATAGCTACAATAGATCTCTCCACAACTCAATGGGCCACAACCCCTTTCAGGTAGGGCTGGGATTTCAGCCATTATGTCCCATTGATGTGGCCATACCATTTGCAGCTACTTAGGCAGATTTGACTCATGTCCAATTCGAAGCCGACAGGGCTAAAAGCTTCATTGAATGCATTCAACACATCCGCCAGTAGGTCCATTTGGACAGAGCCAATGCTAAGTACAAATAACGCCATGATTTGCATTGGGTGTCGCACAAGTTCCAGGTGGGTGACAAAGTTTGGCTACATTTGGAAAAGGAGCACCTCATTGAACCCCATCACAAGCTTCGTCTGCTATGATATGGGTCATACACCATCACCAAGGTTGTAGGGTACAATGCCTTCAAGCTCAGCATTCCAATGTTCCTTGGTCTGCACCTAGTGTTCAATGTAGACCACCTTCGGCCATACTTTCCACCATTGTTGGACACATCTGACATTGCAAAACAACTCACACTAATAGAGCTAAACCCAAATTGTATGGAATGGGCCACAACTGATCAGATCATGGACACACATATCAAGAACACTCGTCAGCAGAAGATCTAACTATATCAGGTTGTCAAAGTTGGCCAACCCCCGCACTAAGGCAAGTGGCTCACCAGGGACCAAGTTCGACAGAAGTTTCCCCATCTTATGGAGGCACTCAATGCAATGGGGACCATTGCTTTTTAAGGGGGACGATTGCTTTTTAAGGGGGACGATTGATCAAGGTGGATATTGGTGGCCACCCACCTATTTCCACTTGGACCCCCAACGTTGTCTCTTTTAGTTTTTCAATTTCCTTAATTGTAGCACATTTTACTATTTTTGGCAGTTTTTCGGGTCCTGAACTTCCAGAGCCATTTTGAGGCCCTAAACGACATTTTTAGGGAAAACAGAGTGAACCACAGAGTTCCAATTTGGCTTACCTGTTTATTTTGGCCTATTCTTTGAGATCTTTGAAACAAGGTATCATGATAGCCAAACTAAGATCATCGGCCTTACAACCCTAGAAAGTTGATGTACCAATTTACCCAACGGGGCCCACAATTTTGGCACTTCATCTCATAAGGTTAGGTTTTTGGATGTTTAGGGTTTTCCATTGTTTCTCAATAATAAATAGGCCTTTGAGCCTCATTGTAACATAGTTCAGAGGCATGTAGCCGCCACATCTCTTCTTAGAGGTAAGCTACGATCGTCCAAGCTAGTTTATTTCCATTTCGTTTGTAAGCATATTTTAGTATTCTGATATTAATGAAATGAAGTGTTATTTATGCTACATTTTTGTATTTATGGTTATATCTGTAATTTGTTGTGTTCTTGTTTAAATTTGGATCATATGGGCTCCTTATTGTTGCCTCGAGAGTAGCCTAGTTCAAAAGGAATGCCCATATGTCTCTCAATGCTACCCAACCTTTGATCAAGAGTTATCAATTAACGCTACATGTGATCCAAATATAGGAGATTGTCCTCTATGCTTTCATTTATGTCCATGAGGACCTTGCCAAGAAGGAACTTGAGGTGTCGATATATTTCCATCATGTGGATGTATAGGTTGTAATGCCCATGAGTGTGCCCAACATTAAAAACCCAATCAGCCACTTCAGCTAATACTTTTGTTTCTGTGAGGGTGTGTCTTTGGTTAGCCAATGCTCGCTCAACCCGAGGAAGTACATCTTTAACACATTGAGGAATGATTTCCCTGAACTGTGTTGCAAAACTTTCGACTCTCACTTCTACACAAGTGCACCCACGTTCTTGGTAATAAGTCGCTCCTCGATGAACCCAAGCCCCCTGACATTGCATATTAATAGAATTGAATGAGATACGAACCCAAATGAGGGCAGTGGATTCCTCTAAGTCAGGGAAGGACTAAGAGAGAAAGAGAGGCCCATGTGGAGAGTGGTCCCCAAGGGAAGATTATTCCACCACTAGTGGCCTAAGAGTCATCATTAGTGTGAAGAACCGATTTGTAATTAATCTGGTTATTATTCTCCTATCTCTAAACAGATGATTTGTCCCAAAAATTTATTTACTACAAATAATTAATAAAATACAAATGTAAATTGCATTAATTAAATAAACTGCGGAAACTCTAATAAGATTACCAATTACAAAATGGACACAGTGGTTTTGGATAAAACATCCCTAGGAAAACCCCAGTGTGGGGAAAACCAATTATGCATATGAGTAGTTTTATTGTTCTTCAACAAATCTATGATGGAAAAAATTACAAAATTGTTTTTTGTAAATTATCAAACCTCCGGAAAATTATTCTGATCACTTCCACAAGTCACAGTAACCTCCTAGAATCAATTTGTCTCACAAGATCAAATTCAGCCTCCTTTTGAAGCTCGATCTAGCTCACATGCGCGGCCTAACAGATAAATTTGACCCTCTTGGAAACTCACACTAGCTAGGAAAATCAACTCGGTCTCCACTAAAAAAACTTCAATTGGCAAATCAATCCTCTTATGCAAACCAATCTCTCCTGCAATTTCTCCTTGCTCCATAATTTCTCCCACTTTGAACAATTCAGACTACCTGCTAGGGTAATTTGGACCTCTACTTGGAACAACTCGCATTGCTGGAAAAATTAGCCTCTTTCTACAAAAAAATCAATCTCCAACTCTCCCTAGAAATTGCTATGAAGAATATATTTGTTAGTTTCGTCTCCAACCAACGTTGATGCCCCTGCAATGCCCCTGTGTCCTTCCTATCACTACAACTTTGTCTCTCAATGTGTTCTCCAAATGCCCTTTGATTTCCTCCTTGGAATTAGACCCCTTAGTGGATCCCTTCTTTGCTTTCCCTTGCTCACAAGAGAAGCATTCTCATTGTCATATCCCTTTTGTTCAAAGCTACTGCTAGTACCATTGTTTCCTTCCACATGGATTAATTGAATATCCTCATGTGTGAAGTCATTCCACAAGTGTTCCCAACTAGGAAAATCAGATTTTCCACCAACCACTTTCATGAAAACATCCAACTACTTCTGAAACCCATTCATGGTTTTTATCACAAGCTCTTCATCCTCGACCTTCTCTCCAATGATTGCTAACTCATCTATGACTATTCTGATGCAGGTGAGATAACTGACAACATTTTCTCTCTTATTTTATCTAGTGCTTATGAGCTTCTCTCTTAGGATCATTTTCTGATTCATATTTTTATCCTGGAAAAGTTTGTTGATGGCATCCCACATCTTCGTGGTTTTATATTCTTTTGCTAAATATGGAACTATGTGGTCCTTAGCCCCATCTAGAATAAAATGTTTGGACTTGGCATCAACTTTCTAATACCATAATTTTCTCAGTTCCCATGATTTATTATTTTTCTTTGAGGTTTCAATTGTGTTTTATTTAGTATTTTCCATAAGTAATTGTAGAAGACAAATAATCTAAACAAATAGGTGAATAATCACCAGTAATTGCAACAAATATTTAAAAAATTTCACAATTAAAACACATAAACGAAAAACCTCAAAATGTGGAAGGGACTCACTAGTCGTAAGGAGATTTAATCCCTTTCTTTTCCTATGACACTTGTTGCCAATAAACCAAGAATTATTAGGAAATTAAGAGAAACCACAACAATAATATAAACAAACCCACACTAATTACTCCTAAGATCATTTTCTTCTATAGAAATGGTCTCGACAAGATGGACCTCCTGGTTCAACACTTGACTATATAGAATTCTTTCCCAGCACATCCCAGGCCCGAAAAAGGAGCCAACATAAACAATTATAGGAATTAGAAGCTAGGGGTGAGGGAAACAACGGTAAATTTCTTGTTATTGATGTGCACCTTGCCCAAGCTTGAACCGAAACAAATGAAGGACAAGACCAACAACCTAACAATCTATGATGAGAGAAAAACCATCCTACATGTGGGTAAGATAAATAGAATGCACCTGCCTCTAATGAAAACTCGATTCTTCGACCCCATGCCAAAGCCCTGAAGTGTGAGACGGAGCAAGAAGTCCTTGGGGTAATAATGCCGAGGAAACCAATTCAACAACATGTCGTTGCAACCCTACTATGAATGATAATCATTGAAAAACCCCTTAATGAACCCTTGTGATGATATGAGCTCTCTAGGTGGGTGAATTTCCTCAAGGGGTGCATAATCGTTTCTTCATGTACCAGGGTTCATTAATTAACGATTGCAACGAGTAGTGGATTGTCCATATTAGTTAGAAGGCAATGGAATGTGCAGTTCCCTTGTGCCTCCTACATGTATCTTTGAGACCATTATGGGAGCATACTGCCACATACCCTAGAGTGTGGCCTAGTGGGACGACGATACCTTGCCCCGCACCCTATCTCAATCCAAGCACCACATCCGAGGACTATTTCAACCTCACTTAATATCTTTATAGAAAATTATATTTCTAGAAAACATGTACATAATAAATAATATAAATTATAATCCTTATATTTTCAATCTGACTCTAAATTTTTTTAGATAAATAATTTTCAAAATTCAAATTTATCAAAGAAGTATTAATTTTATTACTTGAACATATCTAAAATCTTTTAAAAATTATAAGACATTAATTTTTTTTCATACAACATCAAAGTTTAGATTAAATTCTTCAAAAAAGTATCTAAATCATTAATATCATGAATCCCATAATTAGAATAAGGAAATTTATTTGAAAGTTATTCCAAAAAATTCATTTGTTTGATGCTTTTGCGAGGAGATTATAAGTTGGTATCCTGGTTTTGTTGAGGAAGGGTCAAGTTGGTTCTTGTGTCCTTTTGCAGTAAGAGGTAACCCCTTTAGAGAGATTGAGGAACCTTCCTATGATTCTACGATGTCGTTGAGGCAAATGGGGAGGAGCACGTGGGGAGGAGGGAGCAAATCCCATCCTCGACAACATGGGGCAAATCTCTTTGTCCATGACTCTATGGCACAACTTATTTTAACGCTATTATGTTTGAGACTCGTCAAGACATCCATGAGCTTGAGATAAAAGTTAGGGAAGAGAGACAATCCCTCTGAGACTCAAAATTGTTGGAAGATGTGTCAGGTTGGGTGTTGGACCCTAGGCACATTAGGGGAAGGTGCCATAAATATTTAAATTTTGTAGCACTCCATTGGAAAATGAATATGTTATTGGGTTTGGTTATGAGAGATAAGTAGGTGGAAAAGTATAATATCTTCGCCTCTTTAGAGGACGTGAAGCTTTTTTTTCCCGAGGAAAAAATCCGTAATTTCCATTAATTTCAGAAAATTACATGTTGTAGATGCTAAACACATATGCAGAAGTGTGGGCAATGCCACTTACAATAACTATACTTCAAGAGAAGTATACAGAAAAGCCCTCAGACAGGGCAGCAAGTAATAGGGTATGTAAACCCCATACTAGTCTGCAGACAGACCAGGAGGATAGCCATACCCATCACAAACAAAACAGCAGAAAGAAAACAGCTCCTGAGGAATGTGTAGAAGATTCTAATGGCCGCCAAGACAAGGAGGAGAGGCACGAAATGAGGTAGAGAGCAGCAAAGGTAGCCACTCCTCCCCCACCCCCTCAAACTCTCCTCCTGAAACCGAAGAAACCAAAGGAAGATACCACCCATACATCTCAGCAGCCTGCAGAAAAACAACCAGAAACAACCATAATGAAGTGGCACGAAACGATGCAGAGACAGTCTCCACACCCCAGTTCCCTCAACGCTCCAGATAACTGCAGAGGTATGCCAGCAAGCGACCAAAAATAGGACCAAAGGCCTCAGCAGGGGAACCCATCAGGTCCCAACCAGAGCAGAGGTGATCCGGGGGCAGAGGCGGCTAGGGCAGCCACCTCGCCCCCATGAAGAGTAAAACTAGAGACCAGAAATACCCCACACCCGCGCCGCGGCTCAGATCCAATAACGCCAAAGGCCAACTCCTTGGTTTAGTCCGCCAAAGCAGAGCAGCGCGGAAAGTCGAGCAGTAACCCGCCGAAAACCAGGAAAAATAAACACACGCCGCCGCCTCCCGACTTAATGCACGAAGCTAGTCCCCGGGAACTCTTCAGATGATCTCAGAATCCAAGATGAGCGGACCTCCAACCCTGGATCGTCAGAGCCGAAGACGAGAAAATGGAATAGAGCCGCGCAATGGAACAAGGGTACGGTTCTGCAGGAAAGAAGTGGAGGCCGAAGATGTATCCCCGCCGCAGGCAGTGCAGGAACCGCAAAACAGAGGCGGCCCTGCCGCCGCAGGCGCAACGACGACAACAAGAGTCGAAAAAACCTTATTTCCTCCGCAGGCAGTCTTTCAGACGTGAAGCTAATGCTAAGGACCCTGAGGTTTGGAGTGGATAAAATTGAGGCCCGACTGATGCATGTGGAGAGTCACATAGCATGTGAATCAGATTGGGGGGAAGCAGGTCGATCCCTCTGGCTCTAGCACAAGGATTATATCCAATATTTCCTCCTTAGACAATGAACAACGAGCATGGGTAGTGGTTGGTGAATTCTAGCTCTCTCTTGAAGCTTCTGATTTTGTCTTCAAAATGCCCTTTGGTGGTCTACTTCTCTACGGATGATGACGATATAGTTGGATCGTGGTCTTGTATTCCTAAGTTATGCTTATGGTTTCAAGTTTCAATCTTGGATTTTTTTGTTTTGCGTATGTGGCTAAAAGTGTATGGTGCTAGGCAAATGCTTAGAATTTTTTGGACAAATGGTTGGTTGTTGGGTCGGCGTCAGTGGCATATCCTCCTAGTGGTCGATGGTGTTATTTTCCTTTAGTTTGGTGGATTTCCCGTCGCAGTGTCTTGGTTGCTTCTATTTGTGTTCTTGGGAGACTGCGAGGGAGGCATGAGTTTTAGGTGCCCATATGTAACTTTGGCTCTCGCTTCAGGTTTTATCTTGTATGTGGTGGCTCTCGGGCCTATTATGGCAATAATGTATATGTTTTTGGTGTTGACAGTTTCTGCAGATCTTCATGGCATCAGAGGTCATGCTTTCTGTGTTATTTCTCCCTCTTGATGTTGCTTGTGTTTGATGTAATCCAATTTTTTTAAAGTAATATGAAGTATTTAAAAAAAGAAGAAGGTAAAATTACTCATGGTAGATTTCACTCATTTTCAATGTAATTCTCAAAATTATTTAGATAAATAATTTACTCATTTCAATTTCATTAATTAAATATTAATTTAAAATATATAATATAATAACATAAATGTTCTCATATGTTAAAACCAATTTTCCTTTTAATTTTATTACTCAAATACATGCGAAATTCAAACAAAAAAAATATTAGAAAATATCAAATTTACAATAGCACATCGACATTGAAATCAAAGTCATCTATAAAATACATACATATTTTTTTAACAACAATTGGTAGATTTTAATAAGTAAAAAGACTCTAGTGAGCGAGAGATTACATCCAAAATGCTTCAAAGATGTTGAGTTGTAATTTATATTTAATTTATCTATGAAATATCAATTGAGTTTTATAATGCTTATGAGCAAAATACAACAATATTTTTGAGAAGTGGAAACTTAACAAAACAAACGAAATAGTCTAATAATGTTACAAAACAAAAACAAAAAAAATCAACAAAATGCATGCCTACTTGCTACTTCTTCTAACATCATCTTCCATGTCTCTTGATTTGGTTACTTAAGTGTCATTACATCTTCAAGAAAATGCATTATCATTGCCTCATTTAGCTTGTCACAATTAAGTTTCACCGATTGGACTTGGTTTGAACCGCATGAATCATCTCCCTTGCTCTTCTTTATCATCAGAGTCCCACAACATTTTACATTATGCTTCTAGTGTGGCCACTTGATGCTTTTGGTACATTGGTGCATGTGAACCAAACCACTAGGAACAACTAGAACATTGTCTTGTCAAGTAACTACTCCATCCATATGGTATGAGCGTCACCCACTTGACCATGTGACACCTTAATGATTCAATACGTGAATGATGCTTCATTAACACTAAGGAATTGGTTGATTGAGTTGGTTTCCACTAATGCTAATATCCCCCTCTTTTAAGAGGGTGGCATTGTTAGTAAAATGGTTGATGTTTTGATTGTTCTCTTGGAGGACATGGAAGAAGTTGACTTTGGTGAAGTTTAAGATCTAATTTTTTAGCCTAATCAAGTATTGCATCAAGAGTATGATTAATATCACCAATGCTGCAAACCATTTTGCCAAGGTCAAGCCTTTAATTCTCCACAACAATCGATGATCAAATATTCACTTCAATTGTTAATTTTATTATTTTCATTAATGAATAAGCTTTTGCTTCATTGTTCAATGTTATATTAAGTCCCTGAGCATATGTCAATACTATTTTTCCTCGAGGGATTATAAAAGCCGCCCACTTAGCCACCCCACAGACACATTATTAATAACTTTATCTTATATAAAAAAAATTACAATATAATAGAAGTGTAGATCAGTTGGTTTTTACGGGGTTTAGCCCCCATCGGGTTATTACTTCAAATATTATGGGAAGGGGTTGAGCATAGGAGCCACTTATGGGAGATAAAATTTGTACCACGAAGCATCTAAGCTTGAATGAATCTCAAAAATTTTGGTGACAACATCTCGCAGGTGGGTGGATCATTTCTCAATCCAAGATTGGAGTTAGCCCCATCCTAAGCTTAACCTAGCCCCCAAAAAATAAAGATAAAAATAAAAAATTAAGATATCACATTTATAGTTCTATTGGTTCATTTATTTCCGAGGAAAATTTGGGCAAATCCACCCAAAGGGATCACATCCCACCAGCGAAACTAGTCAGAGACTAACCCCAAGGGTGTCGAGGAGAATCGACCCTGTGATCTCCTAATGGCAAGGTGCTTTATCAACAGGACCTCGACCAATTGAGCTAACCCTCGGGGCTCTATTTCTATTGGTTCATTATTGACTAATAAATAAAATTTAAAATTGTATGTGTTATGAAGGTATTTAATTTGGTCATTCAAAATAATAATACAAAATTATCTTTATTTATCAAATTATGCGTGAGATAATAAAAAATCATCAGAATTCCAATTTTTTACTAAAAATTGAAATTAATTTAGGGATGATAAACTCTTGCAAGCTCTCATATATTTACACTAGACCACATCACAAGCAACAATAAAGTCGTATCGTTATCAAAATATCATCACATTTATATTAGTTTAAGCACATTATTTGTTGCAAATAATTTTACTACCACTTAAAGAGCATTGTGAACCATTCTCTACTTTTGCCTAGCAATGAAAGTAAGAATAAATAAATAATATTATTCATGTAATCCATGTCAATAAATAAATAAATAATATCATATCATATCATATCACTGGGTAAATAGTTGTCCCATTCAACATGGCCAAATAATTTTTTCACTCAACATTGGAGCTAACCCTAACTTAAATACAACCTTTGTATATATAATGTTTATTATTTCAATATTTATCCACTTAAGAAATAGTAATTAGAAAGTTTTATGCTTTGGGGTGAGTCATAACAATTTAAGAAAGTCTAATGAAGTGAACAAGGGTGTCATTGACAAAATAATTTTGCATTATTATGTCACTTCCCTTGGGGAAGTGATATTTAGTTTCCGTGCAAAGGTATTAATCGCCCATTATACAGGAGGTTATGGAAATATTTTTCAATGTTCTATAGTCGAACCTTGGGCATTGCAGTTCCGGACGTGGTGAGGTCGACGCACCGCCATCACCATGGCCACAAATGTTGAGGTTTGATGGCACAAGATGTTATTGCAGGGAGGAAGGACAAGCTGTGAAAATTTAGAATCCCCGAATCACTATTGCAACAACTGATTATATTTCTCCTATTGAATCAAGTTATTTACAATATTATACGGTAAACATTGAAATAGATACAACTGCAGCTTTCACAACTTAAATAATATGTGGAAACAAGAACTGAGCAAGAAGGAAACAACACACACAAGTGATGTCGTTGTTTTTGGACAAATGTCCCCGGAAAAACCCAATGTGGGAAAACCGATGCAACAATTGATGGTTTGTATTATTATGTTGTAATTTCTGAGTATAAATCTTCGAATGCCCAAACTAGCAATGCTATACAGAGATTGAAATGGACAAAAAGATAGTGAGATGATATCACCCTATCACTGGGAAATCCGACACTGATCTGTGCTGGAGATGAGCCTTTGTGAAATGTCCATGTAGTGCTTCATCACACCCACGCAGTTACTGCGTCACTGTTGCTGGGACTGCACTGCACCTCCTCTCGATCCTCTGCTCGATGGAAACTTTAGCCCTTTGGCCTCTGGGTCTCACACCTCGGATTCAATACTAGATACTCACTGTTCCCCAACAGAAATACAAACTCCCTCTGAAGCTATGCGCTGCCACAGTGTAGCTCTATGTTGCCTCTACGTGACCCAATGCTGCCTCTCTGGATTACTCTCTGCCCTCTCTGCCTCGCACTCTCCGGATCACGAAAACTTCCTCTGGAAAATTATCCCTGCCCCTCACTGAAAGAAATTTATTCGATCTCCTTCTCGAGCAACTACTACGCTGCTCTCTTGAGAAAATTGATCTTTGATCTCTCACTCGATGTATCTTCCAAATGCCCATCAAGCCTCTTCTTATAATCCTCTCGTTGATCAATCAACGACCCAAATTAGATTCTAATTAATGGCTTAGATCATTTTGGCTTGATCCTCATCTTCTTCTAGAATTTTCACCCCCAGTTTAATTAATACCCTTTAATTATTTTAATTTCTTAAGTTTAGACTTAGGCATCCATTAAAAATTATTAATTATTTTAATAAAACTGTCTCCAGGTGGAATTTCCCAAAACGATTTCTCGGTATTCTGGAATACATGTGTCCTAGCCTCACTGCAATTTTTGAGGCTTAAAGCACATCCGATGCTACCATAAATCAATACAAGCAAGGAAGAATACATGCATTAATGGAGGTTTAATTAGGGTTTGGGTACCGTGGATTGTTTTTGGCTCGGGGTTTTCTTTGGTTCTCATACCTTTTTGTGGAGACATTTCAATTTGGTGGTATTTCTATCTGGTGGGTGTGTTTTGGTGTTTATGGGTATTTTCCTTTGGTTATTTATGTCTCTAGTTGGTGTTCAAGGGTTTTCATTAGATTTGGTGCTTTCTTGGTGTTGGTTTTCTTTGGTTCTCACAGATTTCTTCATTCTTGTATTGTGGAGTCAGGCAATGAATTGTCCACGGTATAGGAGGTTCATGAAATATTTTTCGTTGTTTTATAGTCGAACCTTAGGCATTGTAGTTTCAGACATGCTTGGGGTTTTCTTGGGTTCTCATAGATTTTTGTGGATACATTTCAGTTTTCCAGTATTGGTATCTAGTGGGTGTGTTTATGGGTATTTTCCTTTGGTTTAGGTTGTTTGTGTCTCCAGTCGGTGTTCAGGAGTTTTGGTAAGATTTGGTGCTTTTGGTGTTGTATTGTTCAAGGGTTTGATGCCTTTTCTCTCTAGTCGCTCTTGAAGGTTTTTTTTCAGGGATTTGGTGCTTTACTGCAAGGGTTTCTACTCCAAGTGCTCTTTAAGGGTTTTTTTTCATGGATTTGGTGCTTTGCTGTAAGGGTTTCTAGTTTTTTCCTTGGGGTTTCTTTTTGTCTTCAGTGGGTCTTCAAGGGATTTTGGTAGAATTCGAGATTCAAGAGTTTTTTTGCTCTTAAGGGTTTCTTGTTTTTTCCCTGGTGGTTTTCTCTTACGAGGCATGCTTGGGTTTCCTAAAAACCACTAGTATCAAACTTATGGTTTTTCTTATTGTTCTCATGGATATTTTTTTTGTTTTTTGTTTTGTTTTGTTTGTTTGTTTGTTTGTCTGTTTTTCTTGTTTTTTTGTTTTTGGTTTTGTTTTGTTTTGTTTTTTGTTTGGCTCTGTTGCGGGTTTGTTGTGAAAAAGGTTAGGGTTGTTGTGCTAGGAGGTGGACTACTTGCGAAGTTGATACTTGTACATTGTTGAAACAACCGCTTTAGGGGTGATATTACTGCAAAACTCGGCCTTGGTATGGGGGTTTCATTTTATTTTATTTTTATTGTTTGTATTTCAACAATGTTGATTATTCAGTTTGTTGGGTTCTCAATTGTATATCATCATCTTGTTTTTTTAATTTCACCCCTTTGGCATGTTGAGCCAATTCTTCTGCATAGGGGATTCACTCTACTGATTTGACTCCAACTTCCTTTTGGAATCTCGAACCGAATTTATCCACCTTTGTAACTTGGTTTGTGCACCCTTCTTCTGTGTGTGATGATTTCTTTAAGTTAATTGGATTAAGAAGTCGTCCGCTACTAGCGATTGAGCTTGGAAATGGGGCCACTCCGAAATAAGGAAGTAGATCGTCGCCCGTGTCCACTCCTCCATCGCTCCGATAGGAACTATTCACATAGGGAGGGGGATTATTTTATTTACTCTAGTTCATTACTCGATAAAACCCCTAGCCAAACAAGCAAGATAAGCAAGCAAACCAGATATATCTAGGCCCCCGTTATGGATCTACCACCCACTCTTCATTTTCCATTATTTAAGGGTTGTTTATGTATGTTGAGCCCGAAATGACAAACATGCCTTTTCAAAACCATCATCTTCCATTTCATTTCAATTGACCGACTTGTTCCACAGGCAACTTTCTTGCACCCAAAACCAATTTCATGTCGCTAAGAATTGCATACAATGAACATAAGCAATGCCACAGGGACAACAAGGAGGTTAGAGATCGATCCTACTTTGAAGAACTCATTTGAGAATTCTTCTTTGATGTTTTAATTATTAATAGCGGTATGCATTTTTTGCAGTAATGTGAGATAAATCTATGTTGCTTGTTGTTGTTTTTCATATCTTTAAAGCAAGTTTCTAGGTTGATGTGGTTGTGGCTGTAATATAGGCAATATGAAAATTGTATTGATCTATATTGCCAATGGTGCCTTTAAATTCTTGATTGATAATCACAATGCCCCTTGATATTTCTGCTAAATTTTAGATTGAGGCCAAAGAATACCTTAGTAATGATCTCAAAAAGTTTGCTTCTTTCCTTGAGCAATATGAAAAGTAGATTATCATAGATTTTCTTAACATTGTAGCACAAAATCAAGGGCAACAAAAACCATGCTGCAATGGAATTTATTGCTTGTTTCTTATACGTGTAGTTAATGTAGTTGTGGATTGTTGTACTCTGCCACAAGCAAAGGTGTTGTGGAAAAATATATTGCATTTTGGTAAAGGCTTCACTAGCAAATTGCTGTAGATCCAACATAGATAGATGCACACCTACACATAAAAATCGATACATGTCATTGATTATAAGTTTATAGTCAAGTGAAAGAAAATCATGTATTCTTTTTCAATATACCTTTGAAATAATCTATAGAGGCTCGAATATCCTATGTGTTACGACAAATATTTGAGTTTCCAGAATACGTTGCGACAAAAAAGCATGAGGCATTTAGTTAGTTATTAACAATGTTCATGTTTTCAAGAATATATTTGTTTTCAATTGTGCTTGCAATATAGTAAGATGGTTGTATTTGAATTATTGTCTTCCTGCTCAAGATAGCCTTGATATAAAACATGATTGATATATCAATTTATTCGGTTAGTAAGAATGATAGTAGGAATAGAGGAGTTATGTATGTCAAAGTGCACGTGAGACTCATTTCTAGGAAAGTTTAGGCAGCCAAAATAATTAAATAAATAAATCATATGGAAAATTTATGGATTAGTTGCGAACAATCACACAATTTGTTTGATTACATTGTTCAAGATGTGCTATATGATTCCAGTTATATAACCTTAATATAAAACATGGTTGGTGTATCAATCTATTTAGCTAATAAGAATAGTAGCAGCAATAGAGAAATGTTTGTGTCAAAGTGCATATTAGACAGATTGCAAGGCTAGGCAACAAAAAGAAATCATATGGCAAAATTGTGGATGAGTTGCAAACTATCTCACAATTTATCTGATTACATTGTTCAAGATGTGCTATATGATTCCAGTTAGAGAATGGGCTTATTTCAACTTATTTGACCTTTTATAGTAATAGTTCTTTGATTATATAGCCATGGATGGGGATGTTATATTATCTTAACCCAAATATGGGCGAAAGATAGAATACATTGCCAAACATCCATTGTTTGCCTAATATACAATTTGACTTAAGACACAAATATTTGGTCTAGGATTTAAGATGTAAATTGTTGCTAGGAAAGAGTTTCCTCATCATTGGCGCTTCATGAACATTCTACTATTTTAATGAGAAATGTTTTGAGTATTTTGATCTCCTTTACTGAATATAGCAATGGTCTAGGCAAATAAATTGATCAATATGCAGGTTTTTTTTTTTTTGCATGTCTTGAAATTTTATTGATTTTGAGCCTCAAGCACATAGAGTCAAGATGCATGTAGGCTTGTTTAACTACTAGACTAGATTGAGCTCATGTTAGACTACACATGTGCAAAACTTTCAAGTATGATGCACAAAGGTTGTCAAGATAACAATGCATTTGTTGTTGAATTGAGGCTTTTGTGATCCATATCAAATTTACGAAGATTTTTTGGCGTAAATCACATGATATTTCATTTGTCGACGCGTTTCGAACCAACTAGTGTGGTTCATCGTCAGGACAAGTTGAAGAATCAGATCAAGCTTTTGCATGTTAAATAGTCAGAGCAAAACCTCCAATGGCTATAATTCCTGATCGGGCAACGACCTGATCAGGAATTGTAGCCATTGGAGGTTTTGCTCTGACTATTGACTGATCCTCGGTCAAATTTAGCCGTTGGTCAATATTGCCATTGCCCGATCAGGAATTGTAGCTGTTGGAGGTTCTGCTCTGAATATTTAACATGCAAAAGCTTGATCTGATTGTTCAACTTGTCCTGACGATGAACCACACTGGTTGATTTGAAACGCGTTGACAAATGAAATATCACGTGATTTATGCCGAAAAATCTTCGTAAATGTGTTTGTTGTTAGGCCTATCATAATGCCTATGTACCTTTGGATTAGGGTTGTGGGAAAGTCCAAGGTTCATAGATGATTAGGTGTTCAATGCAAAAGAATTATTTTTGTTTTTTGTTTTGTTTTTTTTGTTTTCTTAAGCTCAATGGAATTGTTGTTACATTTGCTAGCATTTTATTCATTATCAAAAGTTATTTTTTTTATTGCAACTCTCTTTTTACAATATTGTGATCATCCACTGTTAGGAATATTGCATGCTCTTTTCTTTGATTCTCAATGTTGTTCGAGTCACTTTTAAATACAAGTTCTTTATCTCAAGACTGTTTGCACATATGCATATTTCCCTTTCTTCTTATTATTAGAAATTATGACATGTTATTAACACTAGGACATAGATGTGTCAGCTATTTGCTTTTTGTTTTCACGCCTTCTTTGATAACTAGTGTAGCTACATCAATCTAAATCATTGGTTGATCCAAACAAAGATCAATTGATAATACAGATTGAAAAAGATTCTATTGCAAAAATAAATAAATAAAGACAATCTTTATATTAGGAAAATACAAAGTGCTAGGTTTATGTTACAATTTGTGCATTGGTCTAATAATTGAGTGCAAGGAATATTCATATAGCCAAAATTCATAGCACTAGTAGCCACTTTTTCCTTGGTGCTAGATTTAATGGCATGAACTCTACTGTTGTCTCATATGTAATTTGCATAGACAAATGCCTCTATTGTTAGATATTTTTTTCATAAAGAGTGTTGTTGCCTTGGATATAATTTTCATGGGTCCAAATCTAGTCTACCTAAATAGATTTCACTTAGTGGTGCAAAGTATCTGTCATGAGAGTTTACTGTCAACTAAAATATTTTCTCAATTTTAGAATTGCACATACATGATGCAATGAAGCATGCCTACGTCTTTGTTGACATAGAATCTTAACAACATGTATCATTCAATTTTTTTTTTCAATTTTTTTCAATTATTTATTTTTAGTGGATTCTTTGAATCTATAAGCCACAAGTTACATTGGGAACATTTTTAGTTGCGATAGCAACTTTGCAATATATTTGAATTGTATTTATCATGTTTATTGTCTTCACATAATAAGATATATCAATCATCTCCAAAGAGTTGAAAGAGACCTTTGTGCATAACGAGCACTTGGAAAGTTTTTTGAGCTATAGATGCACAAAGGAACAAAGCCATTTGGCGACATGAAGCCTTGCAATGTTGCATGTACATTATCAAAAACCATTTGCACTTTTTAGATCGATTAGCCCAGTGGCAACAAAAAACAAAATGCTTGATTTGTCAACATTTGAACTACTCCAACTAGTGGGACTATTTTTTGCAGCTTCCTTTCTATTGTTGCTTATTGTAATTAATATTCAAAGAAATTTAAAACAAAGAGCTCGATAGGTAGTTTTGTTTCTCTTTGTCTTCATACCATAATGAAGTTAGCTCAACTCTACTAGTTGACATGAAGCACAATTGCAGATGACAATTTGCAAATTTGAAATTGTTGGAGCCACAGAATGTGCTACAATGCAATAGCTATAATTAATTCAATGATAATTGCAAGAGGAAATGATTGATAGTCATATAGTGGATTGTAAAAATGAAATAGACAACAATAGTAGTGGTTGACAATTTTAATGCAAAAAAAAGCAACAAAGAGACTACATGTGGCTTATTTTGCTACATTTGTTTGTGTCGTGAGATTCAATATGTGTTGCAAGATACAAATCATATTGAGACAATGAAATATAGACTAATAGCATACTTTCTTATGAAGTTTAAAGGATGGATTTGTTAATGGACCAAAGCTCATGCTTCTGGTCCATGTACATATGTACGAAAATATCACGTTGAACATTTTGATTTTGACACTTGCAATTAGTGAAAGCTAAATAGGAAAGAAACAATGTGAATGTTAGCTTTGCTTGAATAAAGTGAATTTGTTTGTTTGAATGTACAAACATGCAAAGGCAGTTATTCAAAAACAACAGACCTTTAATCAAATGCCTAAATGCATTTATCAATTGTGTAATGTATGGTGCATTGTGATAAGAAATTTGTAAACTTCTTTTACATTAAAGATATTTCTTTCCATATTATTCATAATAACATATATTTGATCAGTGTAATTTATTCATTATTTTCACATATCAATATTGTTCTTTCTCTTGATTATGAAAATTATGGCATGCCTTTCTTTTTTTTTCTTTTTTTTTTGTTTTGTTTAATAACTAGTGTGGCCATGCCTATCTAATTCATTTGTGAATGCAAATAGAGATGAATTCATTGTAGAAATTGAACAAGTTACATTGGGGAAAAAAAGATACTGATATTAGGAAAATAGGAAATGGTGGGCTTATCATACAATTCATGGATTTGTTTCATGGTTGGCTATAGGAAATACTCAAATAGCAAAAACTCATGCCATGGATAGTCTGTTTCCTCTGTTGCTAGATATCAATGTCATGAGATCTACTCTTATCTCATATATAGTTTGGATAGAAAAATGCCTCTAGTACTAGGTATTATTGCAATATAGAAGTGATCTTATCTTGGACATAATTCTCATAAATACATATGTATTCTAGCCAGATATATATTTTTTATTAGTACACAAAATGTATCACTTGCATATAAGAGTTGGCTAGACTATTCCTTCAATTTTAAAATTACAAAAACATGTTGCAGTGAAGCATTTGTATGTTTTTGTTTATATAGAGTGTTAGGGGCATGTATCATTTAGTATATGTTACATTGTGCTTGCGTGTCCCAAAAAAAAGGGTGTTATTGAGTTTTTTTCTTTCCCCTTTTGTTTTGAAAAATTTCAATCTACATAGCAAACTTACATTGTAGGCATTTTCAGTTCTAGCAACAACTTAGCAATGTTGCCACATTATATTTATCATGTTTCTTCTCCTTTCCTGGTCATATATATTAGTAATCTATAAAGAGCTAGGAGAGACTTTTGAGCTTATTGAACACATGAAGACCTTTTTGAGCTAAGACAAATACGACAACAAAACCATGTGGTGACATGAAGTTTTGTAATATTGCATATAAATTGTCAAAGACCATTGCAATTTTTATATTTGTTTGCCAAGTAGCAATAGAGAACAAAATACTTGATTTGTCAACATTTTAACTCTTGTAACTATTGGGGTTAGTTTTTTGCAATTGTCTTTCTAGTTCTGGTTATTGTACCTAACTCTCAGAAAAGTTTAAACACCAAAGAACATAGAGCAAGTGTGTTGCTCTCTATGTTGATATCATAATAAAATCAGTTCTAGTCCACTAGTTGAACTCGAGCACTATTGTAAACAATCATATCCAAATTTGGAAATGTTGCAGCCACGAGATGTGCTTAGATACAAGAACTAAAATTACTTCAACAATTACTGGGAGAAGAAAAGACTAATACTCAAGTAGCGGCTTGTAAAAATGAAATAGACATTAACACCAATGCTCAACATTCACTGCAAAAGGTGGCAATAGCTAGATATTACATCTAGCTTATTTTGCTACATATGCCTGTATTGGAAAATTTGAAGTATGTTCTCAGATACAAAAAATATTTAAACAATGTCAAATATACACTTGCCATACACCTACTTGTGAAATTTAAAAAATATATTTGTTATTAATGGACAAAAGGTCATGCTCCTGATCCATGTACATATGTAGCTAGATATCACATTGATTATTTTGGTTTTATTGCTTTAAATTAACAAAAACCAAATAGAAAACCAACAAGGACAAATTTAGACTTATCTAGTTAAAATTGATTGGATTTTCGTTTGTTTCTTTAAATGAACAAACATGCAAAAACAATGACTTGAAACTAGTTAGCCTTTAGTTACATGACTATATGGATTTGTTGATTTTGTCATGTGTGGTATATTGTTAGTAAAGAATTGTAGACTTGTTTTATAATGAAAACATTTTTTTGGCTACATTATTCATAACAACATATCTCAAATCTATATAATCTGCTTGTTTTTTATATGTCTATTTACTTTATTGTGCCACATATCATTGTATATAGAAGAGATAAAGTTTTAATATAATGAATGGGCTCTTTATGTTTTTGTTTTTTTTTCTTCCATCATATGTGGTATATTGTCATTACGAAATTGTAGATTTGCTTTATGTTGGAAACCATTTTTTCCTTGATAGTTCATAATAGCATATGCTAAAGTGTCAATCTAATTAGTCTTTATATATCTAATGACTTCATTGCCTAACAAATCATTGAAAAAACAATGTTAGAGTTTTAAGATATTCAATTAGCTCTCTGGTTTTTTTTTTCCATATTTCCTAGAGTTCGAACATATGTAGACAATATATAGATATATATAGCTTGTTCTTCATGTGTTTTGTGACATAGCAAACCATTCAAGGTTGTTCAAATGTCACAAAAGAAATAAAGAAGAAGGTCAACAAATGCATTTTACATAAGAAGTTGCCTAGCCCTCTTTAATAGAACTTGTTACTACAGTATCAAAAGTAAATTGTGCCACTTGAACTTTGCAAAGATTTTTGAATTATAGTTTTGAATCACACAACTTGCCATATTTTGTCAATGAGAATTATGGAAACAAAAAATGCTTTTGCAGTACAACAATCACATTTCCAAGAAATTGATCACAAATTATCCAAGTTTCACCTATATAGGTTACAACATTTCTTCTACAATCGAGGAGATTGTCTTTTTGACGCATTTGTTGTGCTCCTTCACTTTTGTTATTCATCAATTGAAATATGACAAGGAATTGTGACTCATTTTCAACAATGTCTAGCTAGCAAACATGTTATTGCTTTGCAATCACTACGAATTGAATTAAATTATGAATACCTTGAAGATCTTCACCAAGTTACCAATGTTGAAACATATTTGGAAGGATTGGCTACACCTGCTGCTTCTACTGATACAAGAATTAGCTTATGGGGCGATGCCTTTTGCATCAAATGGCTATCTAATTGGTTGTTAATTCCAATAAATGCTTGGCTATTGACAAATGGGTGATGTTTCCTTCATTTCAACCAAGATCTTCCTGGTTATCAATTCAATATTTTGTTGCATAACCAAAATCCTATATGTGGGCACTTTGAACTACTACTAATATATTGCATAACATATATTGTTCCTCTAATTTCAAGATCAATAGCTTCGTGCATTGATGCAGAACACTACTTTGTTTTGCAATTTGACATGTTGTCCATTAAAGAATCCTTATTAGAACAAGGGTTTTTATACCTGACAACATTGTCAATGACTGTCATGAATCATTGTTTAGCTCAATTTGTGCATTTGCGCCATGGTTTGACATGTTTGCAATAAGGAAAACAATTGCACAAACTTTCCACAATTGCTATAGTCAAAATGATAGCAGAGTTATAACATGCTTGCAAAACCACTTGAATGCAACACTAATTCAGGAACAACAATGTGTCAATGATTGGAAAAGTTATATTATAAACCTATCAATGCCATATGCAAATGGATGTGTAGAAGGAAAAGCTTTTTGAAATGCAATGGCTATCTGAAATACTTAATTCTAATATTTACATTTGGAATGCAAATACCAGAAATATTTCCTTGCAATTCTACTCATCAAATACTTCGTCCAAAATGCTTTATCTTATGCATGTGCCAATTTCAACAACACATGCACATTTTCATGCACTCTTGCAAACTGAAAATACTTTGATTTCCTATGTGACTAGTGTGTCGGGAACACATGTTCAATCAATCCTGGGAAAAACAGATTCCAGTACACATTTCATGTAGTCAATCTATACAACTTGCAAAAGAAAAAGGAAACAATTCTACATGATATTTTGAATCAAATTGTCAAAAAATCTATTGATAAAATACAAACGAAAGCAACGATTGTTAACTTACCTAAGCATTTTGTAGTACCATACCATATTTCTTTTTTCTCACCATTGGATGATCAACACAACAACATAGTGCCAATTGAGCTTTCTAGTAAATCCAAGAATCCATGTAGCTCTTTACATCAATTTAAAAATGCAATGCGATCTTCTGATGCAATGTTATTGCAAGAACAAAAGAAACATTCACAATCAATTAACGCAATTAAGAAATATTTGGTATCAATTCAAGACACACCTACACATGTGTGCAACATTTGTGAGACATTGCATTTTGAAAAAGAAACGTGTTCCATGAACAAAAGCATATTTCAAACTTACTATGGCCTCATAGCTACATCTGTAGTCAATGAAATCAAAATTGATGAGAAAATTTGTAGATATTTCTATTATGCATTGCTCAATGAAAAGTTTCTCAATTTTACAACACCTATACATATTTGGCGAAACCAAAAATTAGTGTCCGTTGCACAATTAACAACCTTGGAGGAGAGATTGGTAGCACCAAGAATGACCTTTGCCCAGATAAGACAACTTGGCTACAAAAATTCAAATGGGACTAACAGGTAGAATCATAAATGTCCCTTCCAATTTAAGCAAAGTATAAACTGCTTTTCTTAGAAATTTTGATGATTCTATGACAATTGCAATAATTTATTATTTTTTTATATATATATTTTTATTATTATTTGTTTTTTTTTTGTTTTTTTTTTCGAGGAGAAAATTCGTAATTTTCATTAATCAGAAGATTTAGAAGATTACATGTTGTAGATGCATGAAGCATATGCAGAAATGTGGACAGAGCCACTACAAAACAATACTCCCATAGAAGTATCCAGAAAGCCCTTAGAAAGGGCAGCAAACAATAGGAATGAGAAACCCAACAAATCTGCAACAAAACAGACCCGGACAGGATACCCAAATCTATTACAAAATAGCAAATAGCAGCAGAGGTACAACACCCAGCGGCACCATAGCCCTGCAAAAAGAAAAAAGCTCCTGTGGAAGGAAGAAGAAACAGTAAGTTCTAGATCAGGCTGCCCAGACAAGAAGGAGAGGCACGAAATGAGGAAGAGAGCCGCCAGGGTAGCCACTCCTTCCCCACCCCCTCAAAAACTCTCCTCCAGGAGCAGACCAAACCAGAGAAGGACAACTGCCCCAAACATCCACAACAGCCAGCAAAAAAACCCGCGAAACCAGCCATTGATGCGGCACGAAACAATGCAGAGAAAGATCCTCCACATCCCTGTTCCCTCAATGCTCCAAAAGGAAAGCCCGCGAAAACCAAACCAAAACCCACTGCCGCTGCATAGGAAGATCAGTGCAGAGGCGAGGAAACGGGGGCAGAGGCGGCAAGGGAGCCACCTCGCCCCCGCCCAGAATGGAATATAGGTTCAGAAACCAAACACCCGCGTCGCTGCCAAGTTCTGTGGGTCACGGACGGTGCTGCGGCGTCGACGGAGGAAGCCCTGGTCTGCGGCACCTCGCTCCCGAAACCCTACCGCCGCTCTTCGCCTTCGCCTCTGACACGCAACCATGACAATTGCAATAATGCTAAAAAGAAAAATAGAATATAGAAATGCATATTTATGTGGAATTGTATGACCAAATAAAGTCATGCTTGCTTTGAATAACTTGTACAATACAAAACTTTACATAAATGAGAAAATAGTAATCAACAATGAATGGAAAAATCATTTTGAACAATGTAGACAAAATCTTGATAGCAGTGTTGCAAAAATTGAAAAACAAGATTCACCAGATCTTGATGATGACTTCGAGCTAGAATCAGAAACACTTGTACATGGCTATTCAGAGGCCCAACTAATCCATGATCTTGAGACAAAGATAATACAAATTGCACCTTCTAAAGAATCATGTCCATTAGGTATTTTCCAAGACAAGTTCTTTGAAGAACTTAATTTCCCAACATTATTTTATGGTGATACTCGACCTGTCGATGTCATGGGTCAATTCCCATATCAATGAGTTGCAAAATGGGAACTATTGCACAAATGTGAAGATTTTCAACACACATAACAAATATATTTTTTAAACCAATACATATATTGATAAATAAGGTCTCCATCTCAGCTCGGATTTCGATTCGCAAAGGAGAGCTAAAAGGAAAAATACTAGTTGCAAAAGATGTCAAATACCAAAACAACTTGCAAAAGGTATTGCAATGAACAATTGCATACCAATGTTTCAAAAGAATTTTCACATCTCCTGATTGCTTTGAAAACATGCGAAAAGACATTTTGACAATGATATGCCAACTTGCTCCACCAACTTTTTTTGTGACATCTACTAGTGTTGAGCGTCTATGGGATCCATTGGCAGATGTGTTGATAAAACAAAATTCAAGAAATCCAATGAATTATCTCAACAATGGGTGCAATGAATCCATTGGAACATTAATCAGAAGTCGCCGAGTCACTTGTAACCGATATTATATACATAGAATCTCAGCACTACGTGACTTGATGACAAAAGCAATCAATTCTTTGGAGTAGTGCAAGACTACTTTTTCATCACAGAGTTCCAAAGCATAGGCACAAAACATGACCATGGATTGCTTTGGATTAAAGATGCACCAATATATAAACATTCCCCTGAAAGCAATATTATTTATTTCATTGATTGTTATTTGACATGTGACTCAACAATGTTATCACATCAAATGATTCAAATACAGACCCACCATCATACAAAAACATGTAAAAAAATAAACACTCCAACTGTAGATTGTTGGGTTTTGAAAATGTCATTCATTTCCATTATACTTTCACTATTATGTTCATTATATCACCTTCATTTCACCTCTGTTTCGCTACCATGTCACTACATTCATCCCACTTTCATTATCATTGGGCCACATTTATGTTTTTCCAAACTTTATTAATTCTTAGCCTTTTTAAGTGAATTTGTGGTTAAACATTAGAAAATAATGTGCATATGCTTATACCTAACAAGTGGGTTGAGATTGTTGACATGTGTAGGTCAAAAGGAGGCTTCTAGAAGACCTTTATGTGGCACCCTAAGGCCAAATTCGAATTTGAGTGGAGAGAATCATGGGATTATGAAGATATGTGTCACATCTCCTAGTTGTATTGAAACTCTAAGAAGACATGTGTCTTATCAGTTCCTATTTTGATTAGGACTCTAGAGGTAGAGGGAGAGATTCATGGACTCTCATTAATGAGATGGCTTCTCATCTTTTTGTATAAATAGGAGATCTCTCTCCTTCATTTGTTAGCTTAGCTTTTTAGTTCTTAAGCTTGTAGCTTTTTGGTAGCTCTTTAGCTTGGAGCTTGTAGTTCTTCCTTGATGGCTTTGGAAAGCTTTGGAAAGCTTTGTTGTACTTTGTAATTTTGAAGAATTTGAATAGAGCTTTGATGTTCTCAACATGGAATGAGATGTGAAGTAGATGTCATGGAGCACATTAGAATGTAAGGTAGAGTAGATGTTATTTTGCAGTTTCGCTTTGATTTCATTCAAGTATGTCATTTGATTGCTTTCAAGTTTGATAGATTAGATTTTCCATTCAGCCAATTTTAATTCATGCAAGTGTGTTCAACCGGTTGATTGTAGATTAGGTTTCTTTACATGTTTCTTGTATTTGCTTATTAGATTAGCCTCTTATGCTATATGATGATATTTCTGGAGCCTTTAGCTTAACTCCATTTTAGAAGTTAATTGGTGAAATATTGTGATTATAGGTGAGATGATTGGATTTGCTTTTCATTAGTGTGCAATTAGATAGTTTAGATGTCATTTCTTTCATGCTATATGATGATATTTCCGGAGCCTTTAGCTTAATGCCATTTTAGAAGTTAATTGGCGAAATATTGTGATTATAGGTGAGATGAATGGCTTTGCTTTTCATTAGTGTGCAATTAGATAGTTTAGATATCATTTCTTTCATGCTATATGATGATGTTTCCAGAGCCTTTAGCTTAACACCGTTTTAAAAGATAATTGGCGAAATATTGTGATTATAGGTGAGATAATTGGCTTTGCTTTTCATTTTATTGCTTTCAAATTTGATAGTTTAGATTTTCCATTCATGCAATTTTAATTCATGCAAGTGTGTTCAACTAGTTGATTGTAGATTTATCTAACTATGTAATGTATGCTTGATAAAATATTCCAAGAAAGTAGTCTTCCTATTTTCCGATTGGTGAATTGGAGCATAGAGAACACAATAAATTAGTTTTTATTTACATGTTCTTGCTTTTTGCTTAGTAGGATACTCATTACATAAGTTCATGTCTCGTTGAGTCTTTTTTAGTTCCTTAAGAACGAAATGGCGATATGTGAAGTTATGAATGGGACTTGATTTGTTTTTCTTTCTTTCTTTTCTTAGATATTTTGCTGGCTTAGATTAATCTAACTATTCAAAGTTTTGATTTGTTTCATTTTCTTTTTTCTTTAGAAACTAGATTCTAACATAAGAAACAAAACCCCAAAAACAACATAAACTATAAAACAATGAAGTAAGAAAAAAGGTTAACTAAGCACATATGGCGCACCACACTTCATCAGTTTACGATACCTGGATTGATAATTTATGTAGAACAATTTAGGACACTAAATTGACTAAACATTTTGGTGCCGTTGTCGGGGAAGTGTAATTAGGAGACCTTATTTCTTACATCTAAAAAAAATTAATAATTTCTTGAGTATGCTCTCCTCCTGCACTTTGTGTGATCTGGAGCATCAAAAAAATAATTGTTACGTTTAAAAAAAAGAGAGAGAAAAAGGGGACAAAATAAACTTCATCATTTCATTTGATTCAATAAAAAAGAAGGGAAAACAATAAAAAAAACAATAAAATAAATAAAAAATAAAAACATAAAATCCAACTGCTTTGATAGGTTCAGCTATCCAAGATTGACTAGTTATGGTTTGTAGTAGCCTTCAAAGCACTGTGTCCTGTTTTAATAATATTCTGCAAATTCTAATTCCGCAGCTAACTGCGAATTCCGCAACTATTTCCAAGGTCGAGCAGGTTATAGGCATCCAATGAAGAAACCGACCACATGGGCATCTCCGGAATCATCCCGACATGGATCCTATCCTAGTTACCCAGCCCAGATCGATAAAAAAAGAGCTTAGGACCTCAGTCAAAGTTCTATGTTTAGCATATTTACCTTGAAGTCTTTGTCTTGAAATTGAAAATCATTAATCATTCTTATAAAATTTCACAATTTCAGAGAAAAAAAGAAACAATCAATGGCTATCCCCAATTCCAGTTTCCACTGTGGCCTCAATAGAAAATCTGCATTCCTGTTTGAAGCTTTGGCCTTGAAACAAACCTGCAAGAACATTAAAAAAAAAAAAATCAAAAGTGCAAATTCAACAGATCGAATTGCTTGGACTGTTGTAAAGAAAAATAAGATGAGGCCAATTGAAAAAAAAGAAAAAAAACTCTTGTATGGCTTTCAAAATAGTGTTTGCAGTTTCCTTGGGTTGGTGTTATGAATCGCTCTCAAGCAGATATCAACAAAAGTGTTGAAATGGTTGTTGCAAGACGAAGAGAGCTGGAATATTTTTCAAATAATCTAGACTATAAACATATAGCACACAGAATGGGATTAGAACATCTTGCGAAGATGCTTTCAAAGCATCTTGAAACTGTAATTAAGTCACCATCCCAAGCCTTCAGTCATTTACCAACAAAACTATTGCTGATATTGAAACAGAGTTGAGTCGACTTGGAAAGCCGATTGCTTATGATGCTGGAGGACAATTGTATGCCATTTTGGAGATTTTTTTGACTGGTTCATACGCTGAGAGTACATCTGAAAACAATTTTTCTCTCAGAAATTCATTTCACAGCCGAATGCAGCAACTTAGGAAAAACGCAAAACACTGAAAAACGTCAAACTTTAACTGCACGATCCGGCCAAACAAAGATGAATTTGGGAAAAATAAAACATGGATTTTTTCGGCAATAAGGTCAATTAGATAACCCAGAAATCGTTTAAATAAAATTGAAGCGGTTTGGGAGATATCCTTAGTTCTTTGAAGCCCCATCTCGCTGAAT
Organism: Pinus tabuliformis; assembly: GCA_031772625.1. Classification (NCBI taxonomy): domain Eukaryota; kingdom Viridiplantae; phylum Streptophyta; class Pinopsida; order Pinales; family Pinaceae; genus Pinus; species Pinus tabuliformis. Next base: position 293,888,042 of record CM062805.1, read on the forward strand.
CTGTGAGGAAAAACAATTTTTTTTAACAGTTGCGGCCATATTTCGATTTTTTTAAGAAATCCGCCCAGATCTGATTTCCCAGGCTGCTAGGTCATCCACCGTGTCACTGAATACATGAGGGAAAAAATATTTTAATTAAATGATTAAGGAATAGTTTGAACACGGCACACCGTAGTTGTTTGAAGAAACACGACTGTTTGTTATTAAAACCCATGAAGTCGTTGCCACCCGTCTGTACCTGTCCTGTTACTTCCAGTTAAATGTTGGGAGAAAATGGAACAGGGAAGACAACTTTTATACGCATGCTAGCTAGTTTATTAAAACCAGATCTTGTAGATAATACAAATGTGAAGAATCCTGAATCCAATGTGTCATACAAATCACAGAAGATCATGGATTTCAGAGATCTGTGGCATGAATCTTTTGAATTATTGATCGGAGAGTCCATAGTTTTTGCATTTTTGTACCAACGTTTCAACCGAAGTTCCAGTCAACTGTTAGCCATTTATTGCACCAAAAAAATAAAAAAATCTGTGATTCATATACGCACCCTCAATTCACATCTGATGTCATGAAACCACTTCAGATTGAACAATTAATTTAGTAAATCTTTCTGGTGGAGAATTATAGAGAGTTGCAAATGCATACTTGGATTCAAAACAACGTATTGTTGCAGTATAAAGTTGCACAAATAGTCCAGTCCTTGCTCAGGCCAAACAACTATGTTATTATCGAGCATGACCTTAGTATCCTTGATTATTTATCGGACTTTATCTGTTGTCTGTATGGGAAGCCTGGAGCTTATTGTGTAGTAACACTGGCATTTTCAGTTAGAGAAGGGATCAATATCTTTTTGGTTGGTTTTGTTTCAACTGAAAATCTTCGTTTTAAAGATGAATCACTTACTTTTAAGGTTGCAGAAACTCCATAGGAAAGTGTGAAAGAGTGTGTAAAACTGATGGTTGGTTGTCTTTTAGCTGCGGAATGCAGCTTTGTTCCGCAGCTAACTGGCAATTCCGTAGCCATTTTCATACTTTTGTAGGTTACAGGTGTCAAGAGATGAAACGAGCCACATGGGTAGCTAGGAAAATGTAAGTACATGGATGGTGTCCTATTCATTTGATCCAAGTCAATAAAAAAACCCTGGTCAAAGGAAAGTCAAGGTGTGTGTTATCACCAAGTCGCCGCATGTTAAGAAAAAGAAACAATTTTGAATCAATGAAATGAATAAGTTATTTACTCACTTTTCTGAAGGTATTGATTAATTTTGCACTGATGATGAAAAATGAATAGCTAACTTTTTATTCAAGATTTTTAGCCACAGATATTGTGCACATTCTGCAGCTAAAGCCATTCCGCAGCTGAAAAATCTCATTGTTCAAATCAGCGTAAATTTCTCATACGAAATCAGATTTTGATGATTCAAGTGTCATTGGAAAGATCTCAACAAGATATACACAATGAGAAATCCATTATCAGAGTTTGAAACAGTAAATAATGAAATAAATTGCTGAAAAGAAGCAACATTCAACTTGAGGCACCAATTCCAAAGTAGGTATAAATTCTTTTGATTTTTCCTTTGAGAACTTGTTTCATTAATACAAATTCTTAGTTTTGTGTGTAAATATCATAACTAGAGAGATTGATCACCTATCTCCTTTGATAATCTTACATTCCACTGCAGAAGAAGTATTAGTTTTTTTGCAGGTTCCAGGAGGAAGGACAAATGACTATAAGTGAATGGTGTCTCTCTAAGAGACCAATTTGTTTCATAAAAGGATGATCAACAACAAAGAGGAAATATGTTAATGCCAAATCAAATCCAAATATTTGAAAAAACTTTCATATACTATTGTCTCCATCACATCTATACCTCATAATAAACCATTCACCTCATTTCACTTCATATTTTCCATTTACATTCACATACACTTTCCATCTATTTTTGTCCATTCATAACCCACAAATAAAAGCAAAAGGCTCATTCACATGCTTATTGCCCATTCCATTTCTGCTCTCCATTGCCATCTTCCATTTTCATCTTCCCTTTCCTGTCATTTTCATTTCGCAAATAAGCCCTACTTCAATGCAAATTATTGAGTCCATAGTCCTTTGAGTCTAAGTTCCTTGTTGACACCTTGAGGCTTGTATGCCTTAATGGCAAGTCCTCATGCTGAGAAACAATGGGAATACATTAATGTCCCTTGTTCATCAAATCTTCTAGGTGACTCGACATCGACAAAATTATTCGTACCTAGCAAGATGTGTTTGGGCATCTTGACTCTCATTGTCATCAATGGTGAGAGTTCTCGTGTTGACTAGTGGCATCCATTAATGGCCACTAAGTCAACAATTTCCTGCTATGTTCGACATCAGAACATCTTTTCACATAGTAGGAATTGTGCCAATGAGTTTTGAAGACATGAAGACTATTATTTTCAGCATTTTGGAGCAGATTCAGCAAGTTTTAGTAGAAGCAATAAAAAGTCATCTTGAGTCTTTATCCATGACTCTTCTTGTTCAGCCACTTGAAGAAGAATATGATCAAAATTTTGCAGCCACCACACATACAACACATATATTCCAAAGGGTAAGTTAAGGTACATCATTTTCTAACTTTTGACCATAGAATTCCATAAAAAGCTAGAATGATAATTGTTGGAAAAACATTTCTCTTCCTCATTTCATAAAATTGCCAATACCATCAGTTGAGGGGGGAATACATTCATATTCATATCTTGCCATGTCCATATCATATTCAGGAGCCCACATACTTTCAAAATATATTAACTATTACATTTTTATTATGAGCATACAATGGCTTTTCAAAAAGTGCTTAAAGGATAAATTGGATACAAACACAATCATGGTTGTCACACAAGAACCAACCATCATACAATCCAATAAAGATATAATTTGCAACAATAATCAAAATATCATTATGCAAAGTTCAAAGATCAAAATAGAATACAACAACAAAATATGGTTGTTACTCAAGAACCAACCATGTTGTAATTCAAGAAAAACATTTTGCGAAAGTATGAAGTTATCAAATGATATCAGGCAAAGTTAAGCCAAAGCTCAAGGATTAAAAGAATTAATGTAATATATATTGTGTTAGCGCTTGAAATTTCACCTCAGGCTGAGAAAGGTAAACCTCAAGGCAACATCAAACCACTTAGCCTCGTAGCTAGCCCTACGGGGCTGGAGAGGGCTCTCTCCGGTCTATCTCAGTGAAATCTTCAATGGATGAGATGACCAATAGGGTAACACTGATTTTAGGCTAGTAAACTAATCAAAGGGTTTGATTTGGGGTTTTTAGGGTTTTTGGTGCCAAATTGAGGAAATGGATATTTTGGGTGCGGGGATTGGACACAGTTTTTGCAGGGGGTTCTTTGGGGCGAGATAGGATACAATATTGATGCCTTAGATTGAGGTGAATGGATGAGAAAGACAGGTGAGGAGCTAAGGAGAGCAAACAATAACTTTGAATTCTCCTTAAACAGCAGAAAACATTGAAATTAAACAAACTTAAAAGCAGAGCATGACAGTCATGAATTCTAATTTAACACTTCATTTGTTTAATGTGCAGAAGGAAAAGTAAAGAAATGATCCACATAACACACTTACAAGTACATAGAGAAACACACCATCAATACATGTAACCACAAGATCCCAAAAAGGACTGCAAAACCCTGGTCTTCCTTAGCCAAAAATTGCAGAGATACAGTGAACAATACAATGATAGCTTATCCCTCAGGAGTCCAACCTTCCAACCTTATGAGGCCTCATCTGTACCTCAATCTTTGAAGCTGATAACTGGTCATCACTTTGCTCATAAGTTTCGGTTTTTGACATTGTTTAAGGAGCAAAGTGGACAAACTGTACTGTTGTTTCTGCCTGTAAAAAGTTGATTTATATGTTGTTTCAAAGGGACAAGGAACATGAGGGAAATGTTAGGGGAGGGACATTTTTACAAGGAAAATGGGAAAAATGTATACAGCAGGGAATTTAGGGAAATACACTGTAAACATCATTGCATATACATCATCAAATTCATATGTTTACATGGGCATAAGGAGAGGTAGGGTTAGGATGTGATTTTTTTATTTTTATTTTTTAAGGGAAAGGGGTAGGGTTTATTTTCTTTACAAATTTAAAAAGGGAAATTGACATAGAAATATAGGGAAAATGAAATGGGAATGAAGAGAACAATTACAAGGGGAAAAACAATGAAACAACAATAAACCCTAGCATCTTTCTACAAATTTACATACAGCCATATGGAGTGGTTTTTCTTGCACAATTTGATCATTAAAAACACACTCATGATATCTTTCAACTTAACCAGCAACCATTTCCAAGCTTAGAGAACCTACCTCAAGCGATTTGATGATTTAGAGGGTGCTTGAGCAAATTTGAAATGAGTTGGGAGGAAGGTTGCTTGACGGGTCGCGCATCTCGCCCAACGGGTCGCGCGGGCCTGACCGGTCGCGCCCTTTGAAAAATTGAACTGCGGGAAGCCTCCTGACGGGTCGCGCACCTAGCCTTACGGGTCGCGCGCCTGTCTTGCTCCCAATTTCGACCAGTTTCACCCAAATTCGCTTGGAAGCTCGCCCAATCTCCCTTGCAAGTGTTTTGGATGCACAATGAGAGTAAGAGGAGGGAGATTGGGTCTTTATAATTTCCATTTGAATAAATTTCATGCTCAAACCCATTTTCTAATGTTTCTCTTTGACACTTTATAAAACTGACTTTTTTTTGGTTTCCTTTGTCCTGAAATTGACTCATTTAGTGCTTTTGCTTGATTCTTTTTGCAGGTAGATCATCTGAGGGATCTTGGCAAGGGGACCAGGGTTTCATACTGTCCACTGAATTCTTTTGAAATTTCATCACTTTTTACAAACATTTGAAAAATGACCTTGGCTTTAAAAACAAAGTTTTTAAATCCAAGGTAAAAAATTAACTGTACAAAATAAAAAATTTCGAACGAACATCTTTACAATCATCCCTCTGGCTTGCTGAGAACTTATTGACCTTCAAAAACATGACCTTGTAGACATTTTTGACCAAAACCCTAGACCTAGGAAATTGACCTCAAGACAAGACAAGACAAGCTTTGAAAGAGCTTAATGACTGAAATGACCTGATCCAGCAATGCCAAGAGGGGTAAAATATACCAGCTCCTCCATCAGGGTTATGGCATGCCTAATGGGATGCAAAAATTGACATTGATGAGACACCTACATATGCAAATGCAAAGAGTTTTGATCGCTGATGGAGGGCTCAAGACCGACTCTAACATTGGCTCCAATGGGGATGGTAGCTCCTTGGAGGTACCAAGAACCTTAGACCTCTGGGAGAGCAGACCAGTGCTTTATTAACATTGGGCAATGGAGTCAACTTTTACACATGTGACCAAATTTTGACAACTTTATTTGACTTTGACATTTGACTGAAATTTAAACTAACTTTGACACAAACCGACTCACTTTATGCAGAAAATAAACTGACTGAAACAACTTGAAAAACTCACACCAACTAATCATCATCTTCAGAATTATAGCCTTCACCGCGGGCCCCAAACTAAAGATGGGAGATCAGTTCACACTTGCTGCAGAATGAAAGTAAAATGGTAATTACAATGAGAGTGATTAGAGCAGAAAATGCTCAAGCGTGATACCTTTTGAGCAGCCGGCCATTCACCGACCCACCAAGACATTCATCACCATTCATTTCTTTGAGAAGAAAGGCATTTGGACCACGGTATACTGCAATTTTGTAGGGGCCTTTCCACAAGTTGTCGAATTTTCCATGTTTCCCTTTGTCTTCATTTCGGGCATCCCATCTCAACACAACATCATCGATCTGAAAATCCTCTGATTTGGCCTTTTTGTCATAGATTTTCTTTATGCGCTCTTGCAACTTAAGGGAATTTCGATGAACCTCCTTTCGTGTATGCTGTAAATGAATCATTTGACTGATCCACCGTTGCATAGGATCCTCCTCGCCACCAGCTTCTTCAAACAACTTGGCTACTGAAACACTAAGTGAAGTAGGAAACACTGCATCAACTCCATAAACCAGTTCAAAAGGTGACATACCAATTGACTTCTCCTGACTTACCCGATCAGCCCATAATGCATTTACTAGCTTTTTGTGCCAGCTCTTCTTATTTATTTCCAGCAATTTCTTTATGATGTTCACTAGAGATTTGTTCGAAGATTCAGCTAACCCATTACCTTGCGGATGGTAGGCGGTCGAATGCCCCAAGCTGATGTTATATTTATAGCAAAAATCAACCATTTTCTTCGATTTGAATGCTGCTACATTATCTGTAATCAACTTATGTGGACAGCCGAAACGTGACAATATGTTACTTTCAAGAAAAGAGATAATTACCAAATCTGTGGCCTGTCGAGTAAGAATGGCTTCAATCCACTTCGTGAAGTAATCTGTGGCGGTCAAAATCCATCGATGTTGCCCGGAAGATGCTGGGTGGATTTCGCCAATAAATTCCAAGCGCCATTGCTGAAATGGTGCGCTGATTTCAACGGGCTTGAGAGGCAACGACTTTAATTTTTGCTTTCTTTGAAAATTTTGACATTCATGACAGCTCTTTACCGCTTTATACACATCAGAAAATAAAGAAGGCCAATAGAAACCAGCTCTCAAGATCTTATTAGCCGTGGTCTTCCAAAACAAGTGACCCCCACAGTCACCTTTATGAAAATCTTCTACTGTTGTCTTAGCTTCTTCTTCGACCAAACAGTTCAGCAATATGCCACTGGGATCTTTCTAATAAAGTGCTGATTTGATAATGCAAAATTTGGCAGCCTTTAGCTTCAATGTTCTAGCTTTGTTTCTAGGCATACCAGGGGGTGAAGACAAATTTTGAAGCACATAAACTATATCAGCATACCAAGGAGAAGACACAAAGATATCGGATACCTGTAGAACTGAATTTTCTTCATCTTCATCGGACAAGGCAGCAATCAAATTGATATCAAGGACGTGAAGATTTGTTTCAGCCATCAACTTAGCAAGACCTTGACCTTTAATCAACTTGGTAGGCTTAATTTCTACATCATACTCTAATAATGCAGTGATCCACTTACCCCTTCTTCCTTCTGGTTCCGTTTGTACTAAAACATCCTTAACAACTGCATTAGGAACATATGCTAATATATGAGAATTCAATATGTATACCCGGAAATCTTTCAAGGCTTTGATAAGCGCCAATGCTTGCTTCTCAATAATATTATAATTCAGCGCTCCGTCCCTTATGATACGGCTGAAAAAAGCGATGGGCCTCTCAACCCCATCTCTCTTTTGCATGAATACGGCTGCCAATGTATGCTCAGAAGCAAATGAAAATAAAATAAAATCTTGTGTATAATCTGGGCTGATCAAAGTTGGGGCTGAAGATAAGATTACCTTGATCAAATTAAAAGACTTTACCGCCTCCTCGGTCCATTTGAGTTCGCTGTCCTTCTTGAGCATGTTGGTTATCTCTCTAAAATGTTCGGCAAGATTGGGGATGAAGCGATGCAGAAAATTCAATTTACCATTGAAGGACTGAATTTCTTTCTTGCTACGGGGCTGCTCTAATTGCTGATTTGCTTCCACCCATGCAGGATCTATACGAATTCCATCTTTAGAAATAATATGGCCCAGCAGCTTGCCTTCGCTCATAGCAAAAAGACTCTTCTTCGGATTTAATGAGATACCATACTTTCTGCACTTTTGAAACACCTTAGTCAAATGAAACAAATGCTCTTCATCTGATTTAGAAAACACGGTCAGATCATCAAGATAAACAACTAAAAAGACATCCTTCTCATTTGCAAAGGCCATGTCCATTGCCCGCTGAAATGTGGCACCCGCGTTCTTCAATCCAAATGGCATCTTGGCATAATGAAATGTACCCCATGGAGTAGTAAATGTTGTCTTGTCATGGTCATCTTCATGTACCAAAATCTGATTATACCCGGAATAACCATCAAGCAATGACATCTTTGATGCCCCCACTACTCGCTGCAATATGTGGTCCATTTTGGGCAGCGGATAATTGTCCTTTAATGACACCTTGTTCAGATTTCTGAAGTCTATACACAATCGAATCTCGCCGGTCTTCTTTCTCACGGGCACCAAGTTGGAAATCCAATCAGAAAACCGGATTGGCACTATGATTCCCGACTTATACAACCTGTTGACTTCCTTCTCAATCAATGGCAGCAATTTAGGATTAATTCTTCTCAACTTTTGTCGGAAAGGCTTTTGATTTGGCTTTATGGGAATGGTATGCTGAATGATACTTGTGTCATAAGTTTTCAAATATGAATAGTCCCATGCAAAAACATTAGAAAACGAAGACAATAATCGGATATACTCTTTCTTTACCTTTGGCGGCAATGCTTTCGAGAGCTTCACCATCTTTGGATTTTCGGCTGTCCCAAGATTGACATGTTCAACACCTTCGTCCGTTGGCCTCAAAGTTGGCTTGCGGGCCACATCATCTTGATCGAACAATTCTTCCAAAGGAATTAATCCTTTAGGAATGTAATTGTCCTTGAGTTGCAATACATCCATCTAATTTACTCCTTCAGCTTCCGTGTCTATTGAAATGTCTTCGAATTTACCCTCAATTTGCAGAAAATCTTTGATTTCTTCGTCATCTTGGAAAACATGCCAACACCTTTGATTATCTGGAACTGTAGGACGATGCTTCACATATATCTCAAACTTATTGTTGGAATTCATGGGTATTTTCAGATTACTTTCTGCCTTAGCCAATGCATCCGCAACACCATTTTGAATCCGGGGCACACATGTCAAAGTATGTTCTGAAAACCGCTTTAAGATATTTAGGACAACATTCCGATATGCTCGCATACGAGGATGTTTGGCCTAAAATTCACCTTTCACTTGCTTGATAACCAACTCGGAGTCGCCATATACCGCTATCTTCTTTGCCTTCAACTTTTGAAGGATTTTCAGACCAGCAATAAGAGCTTCGTATTCCGCCTCATTATTTGAACAATCAAATGCCAATTTATAAGAACATACCCGTACCTTACTTGGAACTTGGTTTTGGACTGAAAATGGGCTTCGAATCCACACACCTATACCAGCACCATCGCTGCCCACTGCGCCATCAAAATCCATGGTCCAAAGACCATCCTCATCATCATCTAAGTGCTGCAAATCTGATGTTGATGCATACTCTGTTTGTTGCCCATTTGTTTCAGCAATTGGCCTTATGACAGCAGACCTTTCTTCACTTTCCTTTGTCAAAACTTCTCTGAAATGCCTGGTATATCTTCTACTTGCACTAACTGACTATCTACCTCATTGAAATTATCCGCAAACAAAACAAAAGATTCTAAATCTATTTGTACATAATTTACAGGATGATTGACGGGCTTTTCCTTACTAGTGATCATGTATTTCATCTTTTGTTCCCTATATAACTTCCTCATTTGACCGAAAACTGGAATTGTGGCATATGAGAAATCAAGTTGAAGTGTACCTTTGAGCTTGGCTCCCCATGATCTCGAAAGCAACATGCCGAACCGCGGAGGAATATCCGCCACCACCACATCCATCAAAACATTCTTCATTGGAATTTGATCTAAACTCACCACCAAGTCTTTGATCAAACCAATACATCTTAACCGGCTGGAATCAAACGAATACAAATCATGATACTTCCTTGTGATGTCAAGTCCCAGCTTCTCCATGATCGTTTTCGGCATCAGATTATGCGAAGCTCCCGAGTCAAACATGGCATTGTGCAACACAAACTCATGCAATCGCAAACTGATATAAAATGGAGGAACATCACTTTCAGGAGACTCACCATTTAAAGCTGGCCCAAAAATCAACTCCGGCTGATCATCTTGTACATTCACCGTGTCTAGCATTGGATCAAAATTCAACATCTTGGAGAGCTGACCTCGGTAGGTGCTATTCTTCATAATTTCTATCAAAGGAATGGGCACTTTCAACTTTGCAATCTCATTCTCCAAACTGAAAACTGAAACCTTCTCACCTTCTTTAGCCGGATTATCTCTTTTTTTCAGCTTTATCTTTTGGTGCATTTGATGGCTGATCCGTCTTAGCTGTTGGTGATGATTGACTTGTTGAAGGACCGACTATGTCTTTTCCTTTTGCGTGTGAGGAAACCGAATCATTCTTTGCTGATGTATCTTTCCTTTTCTGAATGGGATTTATGGGAATAGCTCGGTTTCTCAATTGCCTTTGCTAGCCTTGCTGGGCTAATAAAGCATGCAAATACCCTCTTTGATACTCTTCGGATTCTTCTTCAAGTATTGCATCGTTTGACAAAATATAATGCTCATCTTGGGGAATGATGGAATTACTCACCAACTCATCTTCTTCTGTAATATAAGTGGGCATGTGATTAGGAGTGAAGAAGTGATTTTCCTCTCCAACATTATCACCTTCATCCTCTGATTCTTGGCTAACGAAATTCTGCTGAAAAGGAGGTTTCATTTGCTGCTGAACTGCTCCCTCTTGTGCCTTTGTTTCACGCTGTTTGATCCTATATTGTTGCTGCTGCTGACCTCTAAAATTTGGATTACGAATCTGAGGCTCCGGCTTGTCAATAGTAACCTTTTCAAATACCCTTTTAAGTTGTTCAATTTCACGGAGAACCTGATTTGATGTGGATGCTTCCTCCTTGATTGTGACTCGCTTTTCAGCCTTCATTCTTGCTCTTTTGTCATTCAAGTTTGCCTCAACGCTGACAGCAATCTTCTGCATATCCTCCAAGGTAGGAGGATCTCTATCTCTCAATGAGTAGGCCATCTCCGGATCAAAACCATCCGGGAACTTAAGAAGTGCTGATTTTCTTGACGGTCTCAAGTCATCGGGAATAGCATTGTAAACTGTATTGAATCTGATTATGTAATCTTGAACTGACTCACCCGGATTACGCTTGAGGTTGTTGTATTTGGCGTTAATCTGAAGCGGATCCTTTCTGATTTCTCATCGATCTAAAAACTGATTCTGAATTGCTTCCAAAGTGGCAATGCTGTTAACTGTCAACCCTCTGAACCATTTTCTAACTTCTCCTGCAAATGTTTGCACGAACAACAGCATGGTAACATCTTCTTCATCTAACTCATATAGATCAAAGAAAGTGGTCATTTTGTCGATATGTTGCTGAGCAGTAATACTTTGTGGAGTGCCATCAAACATGGGAATTTTGCTTTGATAATCAGCTGGCATATCATGAAGATTTGCAGGCAAAGCAAGTGGGGCAAACTGAGCAGCCATTGCTCTAGGAGGGGGAGTAGGATGAGTATGAAGAGGAGGAGCTGTGATAGCAGGGACTATAATAAGAGGAGGTGTAGTTTGTGGAGTCGGGGGAGTCAGAGGGGTAGGAGGGGTATGAGGTGTAGGAGGAGAACCGACTGTGGATTCGGGATAGGTGATTATAGGCGAAACTGAAACGTAAGGAGGATAAGATTCTTCGTGAGCCGTGAAAGTGGATCCAATATGATCAGAGATATTCTCAACAAAATCAGTAAGGGTAGTAGCTTGGTCTCAAGATAAAATTTTCGACCAATTTGTTATGTTTCTCAAATTCAATAGCAGTTGCAAAATCAGGGTCAAGGACTAGAGAATCAAGCGCACTTTCAGACTTGGCTTTAAACAGAGACAACTCAAAGCTTTCGTCAAAATCTAAATCTTCAAGATAATCAAAAATAGTTGGGCATGAATGAGATCTGAAAATGGGTCTAGGATCTGTAGCCAGCTTGTTTTCTCAAAAAGACTAGGAAAGAAAAACCATTCAGCCTGTGAAAACTCTCAACCTATCATCCACGGCTCAGAGTTAACAATTATACTGGGATAAAGTGTCAATGAAGCGCTACGTTCACAAGCTCATGGAGATTGACTGAAGCAGCGTTTATCTACTAACGCTGATGTAAAACAAGAGCATTTTCGAAAGCTACCTGGCGTAACTTCAGGCTCCGTCTAAGACTTATGAAATAACACGTCAATGAGCAAACGCTTAGTTTGTTTCTCCCCAGTATGGTCGCTAGTATGTTAGCGCTTGAAATTTCACCTCATGCTGAGAAAGGTAAACCTCAAGGCAACATCAAACCACTTAGCCTCGTAGCTAGCCCTACGGGGCTGGAGAGGGCTCTCTTCGGTCTATCTGAGTGAAATCTTCAATGGATGAGATGACCAATAGGGTAACACTGATTTTAGGCTAGTAAACTGATCAAAAGGTTTGATTTGGGGTTTTTAGGGTTTTTGGTGGCAAATTGAGGAAATGGCAATTTGGGTGCGGGGATTGGACACAGTTTCTGCAGGGGGTTCTTTGGGGCGAGATAGGATACAGTATTGATGCCTTAGATTGAGGTGAATGGATTAGAAAGATAGGTGAGGAGCTAAGGAGAGCAAACAATAACTTTGAATTCTCCTTAAACAACAGAAAACATTGAAATTAAACAAACTTAAAAGCAGAGCATGACAGTCATGAATTCTACTTTAACACTTCATTTGTTTAATGTGCAGAAGGAAAAGTAAGGAAATGATTCACATAACACACTTACAAGTACATAGAGAAACACACCATCAATACATGTAACCACAAGAATCCCAAAAAGGATTGCAAAACCCTGGTCTTCCTTAGCCAAAAATTGCAGAGATACAGTGAATAATACAATGATAGCTTATCCCTCAAGAGTCCAACCTTCGAACCTTATGAGGCCTCCTCTGTACCTCAATCTCTGAAGCTGATGACTGGTCATCACTTTGCTCATAAGTTTCGGTTTCTGACATTGTTTAAGGAGCAAAGTGGACAAACTGTATTGTTGTTTCTGCCTGTAAAAAGTTGATTTATACGCTGTTTCAAAGGGACAAGGAACATGAGGGAAATTTTAGGGGAGGGACATTTTTACAAGGAAAATGGGAAAACATGTATACAACAGGGAATTTAGGGAAATACATTGTAAACATCATTGCATATACATCATCAAATTCATATGTTTACATGGGCATAAGGAGAGGTAGGGTTAGGATGTGATTTTTTTTATTTTTTTTTTAAAGGGAAAGGGGTAGGGTTTATTTTCTTTACAAATTTAAAAAGGGAAATTGACATAGAAATATAGGGAAATGAAATGGGAATGAAGAGAACAATTACAAGGGGAAAAACAATGAAACAGCAATAAACCCTAGCATCTTTCTACAAATTTACATACAGCCATATGGAGTGATTTTTCTTGCACAATTTGATCATTAAAAACACACTCATGATATCTTTCAACTTAACCAGCAACCATTTCCAAGCTTAGAGAACCTACCTCAAGCGATTTGATGATTTAGAGGGTGCTTGAGCAAATTTGAAATGAGTTGGGAGGAAGGTTGCTTGACGGGTCGCGCACCTCGCCCAACGGGTCGCGCGGGCCTAACGGGTCGCGCCCTTTGAAAATTTGAACTGCTGGAAGCCTCCTGACGGGTCGCGCCCCTCTGACGGGTCACGCGCCTAGCCTGATGGGTCGCGCGCCTGTCTTGCTCCCAATTTCGACCAGTTTCACCCAAATTCGCTTGGAAGCTCGCCCAATCTCCCTTGCAAGTGTTTTGGATGCACAATGAGAGTAAGAGGAGGGAGATTGGGTCTTTATAATTTCCATTTGAATAAATTTCATGCTCAAACCCATTTTCTAATGTTTCTCTTTGACACTTTATAAAACTGACTTTTTTGGTTTCCTTTGTCCTGAAATTGACTCATTTAGTGCTTTTGCTTGATTCTTTTTGCAGGTAGATCATCTGAGGGATCTTGGCAAGGGGACCAGGGTTGCATACTGTCCACTGAAGTCTTTTGAAATTTCATCACTTTTTACAAACATTTGAAAAATGACCTTGGCTTTAAAAACAGAGTTTTTAAATCCAAGGTAAAAAATTAACTGTACAAAATAAAAAATTTCGAATGAACATCTTTACAATCATCCCTCTGGCTTGCTGAGCACTTATTGACCTTCAAAAACATGACCTTGTAGACATTTTTGACCAAAACCCTAGACCTAGGAAATTGACCTCAAGACAAGACAAGACAAGCTTTGAAAGAGCTTAATGACTGAAATGACCTGATCCAGCAATGCCAAGAGGGGTAAAATATACCAGCTCCTCCATCAGGGTTATGGCATGCCTAATGGGATGCAAAAATTGACACTGATGAGACACCTACATATGCAAATGCAAAGAGTTTTGATCGTTGATGGAGGGCTCAAGACCGACTCTAACATATTGCATGAGGACATGCAATAGCTTCAGTTGGGGGGTATGTTGGGTCTTGAAAATGTCATTCATTTCCATTATACTTTCATTATTATGTCCATTATATCACCTCCATTTCACTACTATGTCACTACATTCATCCCACTTTCATTATCATTGGGCCACATTTATGTTTTCCCAAACTTTATTAATTCTTAGCCTTTATAAGTGAATTTGTGGTTAAAAATTAGAAAATAATGTGCATATGCTTATACCTAACAAGTGTGTTGAGATTGTTGACATGTGTAGGTCAAAAGGACGCACAATTCATCTTAGCTGCATTTCCTACATCATCTTATTGCAACTCCTATATGACAAATATGGACCGTGCAATGACCTCTCCTTTTAGGCAAATTCGAAAAGATTGTTTATCAAATGATGATAGTAAAATCAAAACTATTTTAAAACTTGTAAACACATTGCTAAATTTACAACAAATGTCAAGTAGAAAAGTAGTTCATATTATCCTCTCACCGCCTTTGTACTCATCATCTAGGAAAACAATTTTCATCAACAATGCTCTCGTAGAAAAACAAACATATGTGCTTAAAAGACTTGCTTTATTGCACCACGAACAAGACGACTATGAAAATATTATGTGCATCTCAATCATTGACAAATATATTTCTCGTCTAATTGAGCTTGAAAACATTTTCCTAGTAGAATATGCATCTTCCTACTCAAACACAAATGCACCAATAAAAAAAATAAAATGTACACGTGTCATACGATTCATTCGCTACAATGAGAAAAAAGGCTCAGAAAACCATTTCAGAGAGAAAATGATGCTTTATCTCCCATACAGAGAATCTGATTACACACTAAAACAAACTAATGAAACATGGGTTGAAGCATACTTGTCTAAAAAAGGCATTGTTTCTACTACTGAAAAACATTTCAGTCGTCCAATCTTGTCATGGGGTGACATTGAACTTGCTTGACCATTGTTGGACAAATCTTGACTATTATGGCTCAATGTTTGACCATTGTTGGACAAATATTCCAGGGGACAATGTCTCATTGAATGTATTTGATGTCTATTGGACATATCATCATGTTATCTTGCTCAAAATACCTTTGTGGTTCACTTCAAATACTATGGAAATCTAGATATCATTATAGAAATATGTTAAATCATCATAACTATTATGGAATTTCTGATCTTTGCAAAATCAAGCATATGAATACATGAATCATCGGTAGACACAATCCTTTTGCACATTGATTTCAATCTCATTGAAAACAAGTATTTCAAAATGGGTTCACTCCATATCTCTTAAAACTTGTAAGCCAAATTACACATAATAAATGCATCATAGTTTTGAACAGTTGTTGACAAAATCTTTTGCTAATATACATTTAGACACTGCACCATATCATTTTACATTTAATAAGTAGCTCCATGTAAAACATAAAGAAAACAACTTTTGTATGATCATTTATACCACATGATTCAAACTCTGACCAAATCTCTACAGATACATGGACATAGATTGAAATGGAAAGCTTTAACATTTGTCATTGTTCTATTCAAAGTAAAAAGACCACCTATGCCAAGAGAAATATTTTCCCATTGATTGTTCACAACGAAAAATTATGAAATTGGCATTATTTTATACGAGTTTTGGCATCCTAAATGCTCAGACACTTGTACACATTAAGCATTGCTTCTAAAAAAAATACAAGAAAATTCTTGTATTCAAGGCCTCACAAAGAATAAAATAGGTATGCAAACTAGTTCATGTTGGTTACCCACAATAGTGCTTTATATTTCTTGGTAACTATCTTATTATCCCTATAATGTATCTATTGTCTTTACATTTGTCAACTATAAATATTTTTATTTTGCATCTCAATTATCTTGTATATCAAATATCTAGAGTGCATATCTCGCTTGATTATCCAAAAAACCTAGACACTTGAAAATCGTTGTCTTCCTACCTCCCAAGGGTATTTCAAAAGGAACCCTCCCACGATCCTTACTTCTATGCCTGCCAATAGCCAATTTCCTTGCCCTTAGTATGATAACACCTGCGCTTTGAGGGGAATAAATCAAAAGGCCTGAATGGGAGGGATTACCCCTATGCCGGCTTTATGCTTTCACAGGTATCTAATGAGTCGGAAGGCTCCCACAGGAGAAGGTGGGGAGGCCAAGGCCGCACTTAGAACTCCAGGTACATCCCACTGGGTTCTTTCCCATTATGACCTGGTACCGAAGAAATATTTCTGCCCCTAAATTCTTTAGCTTTAGTTCCTTTTTCTATGTCAATTCTTGTGACATTCTTGAAAACATGGAATAATTCCTCGATCAGGCATTCATTCCATGCTTCGAATAAATCTTTTAATGATTGAAAAATAATGAAATTGTCTTTCATTGCAACACATGTTATCTGTCCTAGCACTAATTTTTTGTGCATCAGAATATTCATTGTTCTCCAAAAAAGACCTCTTATTTCTAAATTGTGTGTATAATAGGTCTTTGTAGCAGTTTTTCCTAAAACATTCAACAATGATATAAGTGTTTAAGCTTGTTTACTTCAATTCTTTCAAGACCATAAAACAATGCTTCAAATACCCAATTTTCAAATCATTATTTCTTGTCACCTTTTCCACATCAAGCATTTCACACAATTAGTATTAAGTGTTGGACATGTGCCACAATTATGCATAGATTCCAACAACAAAAAATTTGTTTGTTTTTTTGTTTTTTTTGTTTTCAATAGTAATAGTAATAGTAACTTTTATCTAGCTCTTATATATCTTCTATGCTATAATCATAGCCAGATTGAAAATAAACAATTCGTGACAAGAACTCGAAAAAAAATCTTTAAACAAAAGATATTATGCAACAACAACAACTAGGAGAAATTTTGTTCTTTATACATTACAAAATTGTTATTTCACATGTTGTTGTCCCTCTTGCACATCATGTTACTCTTGTACTTACCTACAATTTTATTTTTGTAATGGTTTGATATTTTGTTAGATTCTTTAAGCAATTGATTCCATATTCAGTTAATGGCTTTGCCCTTGCAATCGCCAAATGCTTCTAATTTGCTTCATAGTTCATAGGAAACAAAAATTGTTCACATAATACTTATTGTTCTTGTTATCCACTGCACCTAAGCATATATATATATATATATATATATATATATATATATATATTTTTAATTTGAAAGAAAAATTTCACAAATAACATATGCAACACATGAATGATCAAGTGCTCAAAATTTAGCTCAAAATTCAAAGTTGTCGGATCGGTGTGGAACCTAAACGACTGTGTAATTCGCGTCATCCTGAATCCGACACAACTCGTTTTGTGCGAAACAGACACCGTATGATCCTAGAATCATGTTTTGTTCACTTTCCTAAACATGTGAATTTTGCAAAAAAATTGGAAGCCCAGTTAGCAGTCTGTACTGCTGAGACTATGCAAGTATATGTGGTAGTTTGACTAGTCAATGAACTTTGGGTAGTCACGTTGTGCCAAGTGGCACATTTTCATTGGGTGCAATTTGGCAGTTTTTTATTGGTTGGATTAGTGACCAACCATGGTCTGACACGTGGCCCAGCCAGAGGCCGCCACGTAGCAGCCCGGGGGCCACCAAAATTTTGGGTTGAAGTCCAAGAAGCAGCAGCGCAGATCGAACCAGCGACCACCAAGCAATGAGACAAGCCAACTACCATCACGCAATTGCAATAGATCTTAACATGTTATGTCATCTACATATATTTAAATTACATGAACGCGCCAATCCAGGGAGGAGCCAGCCCATGGGGGGGCGACCCTTGGATGCGCCACCACCATACAACCACCAACGAAGCGTTGTGGGGGCCTGGCCAGCGGGGGTGGGCTGTTGGCCTTAGCCTCGGGCATGTGGCCCGCATATGGCCACAATTTGCGAAAATAAGGCGTTAGTGGACATTTAAAACGTCTGACAATTTCGCCTGAAAATCAACGAAATTGTCACTCTGTTAGCGCGTTTTGGGGAAAATTTGTAGGATGGTGCTGGATTTTGGGGAATTTGCAGTGTGATTAGCAGAAGACTTGGGAAATCCATAACTTCTTCAGTTTTTGACCAAATCAAGAGCAACAAGAGGCTACACATGCATTTTTGGGGCATTCACTAGCCATTGGAACAAGTTTCAGAGCTTTCTGAGCATTGTCAACTGATGTATTCATACTTTTGAGCATAATAGAGAGGGCCAAGCCATTGGAAGTGGGACCAAGGAGACGTAGCATAAGAGGGGTGAACTCCTTCATTATGTTCTGCTGTGATATTGTTTAGGGTGATGTTCATGTCTGTTATATGTTGTTGTTTAGTCATTTGTTTATGTTATTTTCACATAAAATTTACATAAAAACACTAAAAACTCATGTTTAAACTTGCAATTAACCTCATGAATCCTTAAGAATTTTTAACATAATCTGAAAAGGAATTTAGTAAAACAAACTAATTATCCCAATCATGTCAAGTTTGGGATTAGAGCTCTTGGTTTTCTTTGTGCAAGAAGGATTTAATTGTTTGCAAGTGAATGTCATGCTTACAAGGTTGAAGCTCAAGAGAGGAGAAAGGATGCTGGTTGAAAGCCTTGAAGTTGGGTCAAGGAGAAGGAGTGAAAGGTTGCCACAATATCCACCACTAGTTCTTCCTCAAGTTGCAGTTGAGACTCTAGTGAGCATGTCTCATGAAGGAGAGCCTACAAACATGACAGAGGATGAGAAGGTCTTTAGGAAGGCTTTCTTTGATATGACAGAGATGGTGAAGGTCCTCTATGAAGAGAGGAATACCAGACTGCAGGGTGAAAGCTCCAAGCCTCCCAAAGGAGAAGGTTCTTCAAGAGGAGGAGGTAATGGAAATGGAGGTAAACCTCCACCCTCTCCACCATCTTCTTCATCTTCATCTTCACAGGCATCTTCACCCTCTTCCACTAATACAACCCTTACTCATACTCATCAACATACCTCAAAAGGAACTGGTAAATCACCCATGTTAAAACTTGATGTTAAATTTGAACTGCTCGTGTATAATGGTGAAGTGAACGCAGAGAAGCTTGACAATTGGGTTCGTCAGTTAGAGGTCTATTGCAGAATTCAAAACCTTCAAGAGGATGACATAACGATTCAACTAGCTTCCTTGAGGCTGAAGGGTGCAACAATACTATGGTGGGAATCAAAGATACAAGGAGATTAAAAACACAGTAAGATCTCAATTTATCGGTCTGATTTCATTGTTGCAATTAAGATACAATTCTACCCTCTAGCATATATGGAGAAAGGCATCATGAATTGACAAAACTTTAGATAACTTAAAGGTCAAAATGTGCAATATTACACCCAAGAATTTAGAAAATGGTCTCTGATATTAGGTGTAGATTTGTAATCACAAGACACGTTGCTGAAGTACATAGGGGGTTTACACAATTACCTTAGGAAAACTATCCTTATGTTTAACTGAAATAATCTAGATGAGGTGTGTGTGCAAGCCACCCTTCTTGAGGCAAGAGGGAAAAATACTCCAGAAGAGGGTAGTAAAAAGCCAATCAAGGGTAAAGAAAAAGAAAAGGGTTTCAAAGGAAAGAAAAATGCATCTGTTAAAAAGGAAAGATAGAAAACAATATGTAAACATTGTTCCAAAGAGGGTCATGATGAAGCTCATTGTTGGAAGCTTCATCCCGAAATGAAGCCTAAGAAATTCAACAACAAAGGAAAAGAAAAGACAACTGCAATCATTCAAGAGGATTGGGTTCTGATTCAAGTGATGAAACTAAAATTACAGCCATGGGTATAAAAGGAAAAGAATCCATTACTAGCACTAGTATATCAAATTGTCACACTAGCACTCCAAATGAAGAAACGAGGATTGAATTATTTCGTGTGAGGGTAATCTCAAAACATATAAAAATCGACACACTATTTGATAGTGGGTCTCAAGCCAACTTGATATCTGAAGACTTAGTCAAGAAACTCAATCTTGAAACTATTTTACATCCCAAGCCATATCCATTGGGTTGGATATGCAAGGGTACAAGCTTACAGGTTACAAGAAAATGTATTCTTCGATTTGCAATCACAACAAACTTAATTCAAAAAGTTGAATTAGATGTTGTATCGCTTGGTATTTTAGGAATTGTTTTGGGTAGTCCTTACCTCTATGATAGAAAAGCATTCTTCTATCGTCATGAAAACAAGTACCACTTGTTCAAAGATGGCGCGGAGTATATTGTGAGAGCTCATCACAAGAAACTAAATATTTCATTAGTTAATGCAGGGACAATGAAAAGACTAGTGAATTCAAGTAAGAATTTAGTGCTTCTAATGGTCAAACCCAATGTTGATGTTGATTATGAAGCGTTTGATGGTTGTAATTCAAAATTGGAAACTGATTTGGTTGATGTTGCTAACCATGATGATGAGGTGTTTCAGAAATAAAAGGGATTTCCTCCCAAGAGGAGAATCCAACATGAAATACCATTGAAGCAAAAATGTCTTCTTCCTAACATTGACATGCACCGGATGCCAAGAAGGGAAAGTGTAGACATAACAAAGCAAATCCAAGGGTTGTTGAATAAAAGGATCATCCGATCATCCTTCACCATGTGGTGCACCTATTGTTTTGGTGCCCAAGAAGGATGAAAACATTTCATTAAATGGGATTCAAGGAGTGGCTATCATCAAAGTAGAGTTGTTGAAGGAGACATATGGAAGACAACATTCAAAACCAAGCAAGGTTGGTTTGAATGGCTTGTTATGGTTTTTGTTCTTTGCCAGGTTCCTTCTACTTTCATGCATATGAAGAAAGATGCCTTGAAGCCATTTCTAGACATGATAGTCTACTTGGATGACATTTTCATTTTCAGCGAATTTCATTATGAACATGTCATGTGCGAGAAAAAAAATACTTGATGTCGTATGTCAAGAACATTTGTTATTGAATATGTCAAAGTATGAGTTGGGTAAAACTTCTTTGATGTACTTGGGCCATAATACTCGAAAAGGTGAGCTTAAGTTCAACCTCTCCAAAATTGATGCCATTATGGATTGGTCAACGCTCAAGATAGTCATCTGGATAAGAGGCTTTTTAGGAGCAACCCAATGTTGGAGGAAAAAAAATGTTATTTTTTCTTCTATTGTAGCTCATTTGCATTCTTTGGTAGTTGTGAAAAAGGTCTTCCAGTGGGGAGGCAAACAACAAGAGGCATTTTATGCATTGAAGGAAAATATCAGTTCAACTCTAGTACCTGCACTTCTACACTTGAGATAGTCAGTTGAGATCCAGACTGATGCTAGTGACTGCGCCATGGGTGCAGTCATCATGCAACATGGTAAGCCTATCTGTTTCATTCAGAAACTTTTAATGGTGCAGTGATTAAATTGCAGCGACAATGGCACTTTCATTGGGTGAGTTTTCTTCTACTATTCCACTTGGTCAAAAGGAATAAGAAAGGTATAAGCGATAAGTTTGTTGATGTACTTTATAGGCCTATTGATTGTGTAGCTACTCTCCTCAAGCATCATTTTGTTTTACATGAAAGTTATGATCAACAAAATACATACTTTTAAGATGTACATTCAAGCTTGAGTCAAAGGAATCAACTAGAGGAATTTGTTTAGCATTTGCATCATAATGTGTTGTAATCTTGGTAAGAAGGATTTTCTATTAATGGTCACATGGAAAAAGCCAAGGAGTTCATTGAACGAATCCAAATGGTACATCAAACATTGCAAGAACAACAGGAAAAGAGGCAAGGCAAGTACAAAGCAAGACACGACAAGCATCATGTAGATCACAAGTTCCAAGTTGGTGATGAAGTTTGGCTTCACATTAGCAAAGAGAGGCTCCAAGGAGAAGGTAAAAAGCTAAAACCAATTAGATATGGCCCATTTAGAATTTCGGAAAAGATTGGTAACTATGCCTTTAGGTTGGATTTGCCTTCATATATGCAAATTTATTTTGTTGTTAATGTTGAGAACTTAAGGTTGTATGAGCCTTCCTTGATAGAAGATCAAGGAGAAAATGTCCAAATTCCTTCCATTGAGGATTTTTCTCTTGAATACCCTGATGAACTATAGCAAGACACCATTCTTGCTAGAAAACAAGGTCTTCAAAACGAGGGAGTGTGGACTACCTAGGAGTGGGGCTCAAAGGAACAAATCCTTCAAAAGCCAAATGGATCAAGATTGGACAGGTGAGGGAATTGTACCCTCACCTGTTGGACAGTTGAAATAATATTTTGGGGTCCAAAAGGCTTCTAGTGGGGAGGAATGATCAGGTGCGAAAAATTTATCTCAAAATTCAGAGTTTTCGGATTAGCCTAGAACTTTATCGACTGCGTAGTGCTCGTCATCTTGAATCCAACGCAACTCATTTCGCATGAAACAGACATCGTATGCTCCCATAATCATGTTTTGTTCACTTTCCCAAACAGATGATTTTTTGAAAAAATTTGACAACCCAGTCAACAGTCTATATTGTTGACGTGGCGCTAACTGTTGTTATAGACATTTTTGTGCCTTGCATCACTGAGCATGAAATTTCAATAATCAAGGGATCCAAAGTCCCTAAACATGTTGTTCCTACCCCTAGAGGAACAAGGCCAGCAAACCACAGCACTTAACAAAAGTTCTCCACCTGAAAACACTCAAAAACAAGGCAATTCTGGATCATGTCAACTGCTCCACTGAGCATCTGCGCTGAATGTCAACTGCTCCACTGTCTACTTGCGTTGAATGTCAACTGCAAAGAAGGCTACCTGCGCTGAGCGTAACTGGACAAGTGGCAGGCTCATTTCTCAAGGTGTCAATGCCCAGGAAGCTTCCAAAATGACACTTGGATCAGGGAATTCGACTGGTGATGAGTAAGAGGTTCCAAATCTCCAAGTGGAAGCAAGAACCTCCAAGTGGACTCAAGAACTGAAGTGGGAGAGGACACTAGTCAGTCTCAGACCAGTCTCAAGCTGACTCATCCTCTCTCCAATATCCCTATATATAGATCTCTCCTACATGAGATCAGGAGGGCTGGAATTTAGTATTTGCAAAGAATTGCTGTTGGTTTGTGGCTAGAAATATTGGGTGTGTTATGCTTTGAAAGGAGCTGAAGAAGGAAGTCCATTCTGCTGGGAAGGAGATGCTGGGTTGGAGCCCTATGGGTTGTATCTCTTCCTGAACACTGTTACTTTCAATAAAGCTATCTTGATTCTTTCCTATATGCTGGTGTATTTTGTGTAATTGCATTAGTATATTTGATTTACTTCTAATCCTGAATCATTTATGAATATGTATATTTGTCTTTGTATTGTGTTCTTCTCTTGTTGCAAGTAGTTGCTCTCTTGTCACAGTTAGTTGTTCTCTTGTGATCTCGTGGGATTCAAGTAGTTGTTCTCTTGATCGAGCGAGGAGGCAAGTAACTGTGGACACACAAAGAGAAGAGGATCTAGTTCGAGGGACAACCGGAAGATAACGGTAAGTCTGCCGATCTCCTCTCTTTCATATTTCATAAAGGAAGAAGCCATGATAGCTGTATTCGTTTGTTGCTAAGGCGTTGTCACACCTTAGGTGGATAGGATCGTCCTAAATAGGCATTTTTCCCCCCAACAAATTGGCGACTCCGCTGGGGAGAACTTGTTTATTCATTTCATTTGTGTTTCCGTCATTTGTTTACTTCATAGACTTGACAGCAACTCTTGAACTGCATCTTTCCTGGATGCAAAGTAAAAGTTGCTGCTTTGATCCAGTATGTTGGACTTGTCTATGATCTAAACTAGATCCACAAATGATTTGATTGATCCTTGTGATAGTATTTAGTACCCTATCAAAGCATCCCTCTGTTTATACCTTGCTTGTGTTTCTGATTTGGCCTGAAACAGTTGATTTTTGAGCATTTTGTGACCCAGAAACCAAGGGAAACGAGAGTTTCTCTCTTCAGCGCAGGCACTGTGAAGGCAGTCTGCATTTCAACGCAGGTCCCGAAGGGGCTACCTGCACTGAATGTCAAACTGACAGTGTTAGACCTGCGCTGAACCAGTGTGGCCTTGTGCAGCTAGGGTTCTTTATCCTCTTTTGCCCTGTTTTGATCTCTGTTTTTGTAGCCTTTAACCAGCTTAGGTACTAGTCTGATAAACCTTTTCTTTGCCTGAATTCCGCCCCATTTTTGTACAAAAAGATTGGTAATGTTTTTATGTGTTTGTGGCGTCATTTACAGTCTTCCTCTGCATGAGTAAAGTGATCATCCTGTAGCCTTTGATTCAGATCTGATTGATAGTGATCTTAGAAGAGCGTTCATTGGCTGTTTGTTCAGATTGATCATAGTTTTACTTTTGCTTATTGGTTTGAATTTGTTCTTTTCAAAGTATCAAAATGAGTCTTTATTTCGAAAATGGCAAAGTGATTGTCATCTCTTCTACCCTTGTTGATTTCGAAGAAAGTGAACTTGTTTATTTTGATCACTGTAAAAGCAAATTCAAAGTTGTGCAAAAAGCTTTCTTTGTAGGCATTTATACTAAGAAAGTTGAAAACAAACACCTGCATTGTGCATTTTGCATTTGATAAGTTTGCATGTTGGATTTAGGGAAAGTGCATTAGAGTGTGCTGATTGCTCTTTGAGAAAAGATAGTCGCTCTCTTTTCCCTTAGTAGCTAGGATTTTCAAAGTTGAAAGATTGTAAAGCTTGCTTATCATCTTAGACTACATTTAGGAAGTTGTATCATACATCTCGTGGTGAACCTTGAAAGGCAAACTTTAAAAAGATCAACCTAAAATAAACTGAATGAACCTAACAACGCTTTGTAACATAACGCACAACATAGAGGTCTAGGCTAGAGACGTGTTCCAGCATCGTTAAACATAGTGACTATCGATCTCGAAGAAGGTAGGTGATTCCTCCTGAGAGTCGGTGGCACTAATACGGATTGTGCTCCCACGTACCGTCGCGTATATATTGGGAGACCCCTACAGGCATATATCTTTTATCCTTAGGAAGCCGTGTCGGCCACCCTACTGATCGCAATGCAGTGAACACAACATTCACGAAGATCGACCACCCGTACCGTAAAAAGTATTCTGTGGTTTTGCGAAAGGTTTGGCACACCCTCTGCCTAGATCTCCAGAGTAGTTTCTTTTGGCCTTTTTCAGACTCTATAACAGAAAAAGTACATCCGAGCATTTGTCACTTCGGACTCGTTAAAACATCGAAGGAGACTAGAGTCATCTTTAGCTTTTTCTCGACTCTTTAAAACTGAAAAAGCAAGTTGTGTCTAAAAGCGTTGTTAACAATTTATTTTAAACGGAACGATCACCCTTTATTCCTGCGTTGATCTTCGAAGTTAGTCTACCTTCATCACAAAGTTCTTGTAGAATCGCAAGGAAATCTTTTGGATAGACTAATATGTCTGAACAACCGTCGACATGCAGGACTGTGTCATCCGACACAGCAGCGGCAGAGCCTCCTGTTGCTACTCCAACGATGTTCGCTGGTATACCATCTGTCCCGACAAATTGTCAACAACAAGCTGGAGTCCATTCAGAGACTGTTTCGACGACATGGTTAGTTCCTATTTCTTCATCCGGATTATCATCTGGTATTTCTTATGTTGAAACTCAACAACTTGATCCAATGTGTCTTCAAAGGCCAATCTACCCTTTAAGCACTGGATTGCCACCATATGGAGGGCAGTATGACTTTTCATTGTTCCCCCCTAGAGAACAACCATATGGGAGTTTACAACAAAGTTCAGGTCAAACTGGAATTACATCCAGCGGATGGGTACCAATACTGCCTCAGCAACCAAGGGTTGCATATTCAATGCAACCAGTCCACCCTGTGTCGAATGTTGCCACTATACCTGGTATGTTGATTGCGTCGCAAGTACAAGCGCTACCTGTTGTATGTCAACCCCAAGTTTCTCAGGTTGCCATACAACAGCCTCTTGTCTCGACAACTCAATCACAACCTCCGGTTAGTGCCTCCTTATCTGGAGCGACTCAGGCTCAAACAAGTACTATGACTCCTCATCTTGGTCAATCATCCAGTATTGGACAATAGCAAATGGTCCAACAACCAGAGCTGGTTCAAAATCAACAACCGCAATTCCAGCAATCATATCAAGGACCCGAGCAACAAGTCTTTGCAAGTAATGGGCAACCATATAATAACGGTTATGCCCATCAAACTTGTCAAAGCTGCCAACATCAAATACATTATGCTGGTATGCAAAGACCCACTGCTCAGGCGATTCCATCTTATCCTGGGTATGCTCCGCCTAACCTGAATCAACAGTTGCCCTTTGTAGCAACTCTAGAATTACCAGATCTAAACCGGCTGACGAATGATCCAATTGCTTATGCCCCTTGGTGCCAGCGATTCCGCATAAACTTCCATCAGACATTCCTAAATTCAATGGAAATCCAGGTGAAGACCCATCGAATCACGTCATGACTTTTCATCTGTGGTGTTCGTCGAACACCCTGAACGATGATTCGATAAGGCTTCGCCTTTTTCAGAGGACATTGACGGGTCCAGCGGCTAAATGGTATATAGAATTACCTAGAGCCTCTTTCGACAATTTCAGTTCCCTAGCCACGACTTTCTTAACCCATTTTCAATTACCGATAAGGTATGAAACTGGAACGGAAATCTTAACCAACTTCAAGTAGACGACGGCCACACATATATCCGATTATATACATGAGTGGCGTCGTCGTCGCAGGATGGTAAAGACTTACGTTCCAGATCAGCTATTAGCTGAATGGTTTATAAAGTTGTTACTTCCTGCCATAACGGAAGATGTGGCCAAGGGGGGAGTCGTAACGGAGGAGCAAGTTATTGCTCGGGCACAATATCTAGACTTAGTATATACTCAGTCCGACACGCTCTATGATAAAATACCTGACGCCCCTAGACCGGAATTTTCAATTCCTCCTCCTCCTAAATCAAATAGTGACTCTCATGCCGGCGATGCCGTGATTGGCGCAACAGACATGAAATCGATAAAGGCTATATCTAAAAAGGCCCGTAAGATTTCCGGTCAAAATACAAATGAGGAACTTCTTGCCTCGGAAGTAAGTGCCGTGTCGGACGACAAGGGCAAACAACTGAAGCAACCAGGGGGCAAGAAGAAAAAGAAAGGGAGGAAAAGGAAACCCCCTACGGGGTGTCATATATGCGATGAGGATCATTGGACAACAGATTGTCCATACAAAGCTGAGCTTAAAAGATTCTTTGAGAGTTCGAAAACCTCAGCTGTGTTGACTGATCCGTTTCATAGCCCGAGAACCGAGCTGGTTGCTAATCAAAATGCTTCCCGATCCCAAGTGCTTATGTTGTTTGTATCAAAGCAGCAAAATGATGCTTTGATGAGGAATAAGGATTACAGGAATCCAAAGCTGTCGAACAACAAGGCTAATGAACAACCTAGTAGTTCGACAACAACTTTGACTGAAGTTGTGCCACCCATCGTCCCTGAGCCAATGATAAAGTCGCAAAAGGGAGCAGTACACAAATCGACATTTAATCCTTGTGTGAAAATAGCACAGATAGAGGACCTGGCCCCATTGCCGTCCGTTATGTCGACACTTGAGGTACCGCAAAACTACCTCTCCCAAGAGCAAGCTTTATTATCAGCAATAGGTGGGTTTGACCCAATGGATTCCAATCTTGTGGCCTTTAATCATAAAGGATATGACCCTCAATTACCAGCTCAACTAGCTTTTCTTATCCAAGTGAAAGCCCTCAACAAAACTGTTCATCGAACAATTATTGATGAGGGGGCATCTACATGTATTATGTCGATGAGTTGCTGAAAAACTTTAGGATCTCCAACCTTGTCGCGGTCTGCGACGACGTTAAAAGCATTCGACGGAAGGACATATACGCCATATGGTATTTTAAATAACTTGAAAATTGAACTGGGGGGCAAAACAGTAGAAATTGATGTTGAAGTAATCGATGGAAACCTTGATTACAACATCCTACTGGGAAGGCCCTGGATATATGCCATGGCCGCAGTTGTGTCGACCTACTTCAGAAAGATTGCATTTCCCTTCCAAGGAGGAATTACAATCGTTGACCAACAAACTTTTCTCCCCAACAGTTCGCAAGTTACGGGAAGCATTCCAATGATCCATGGAAGGAATCATTCGCTCCAAAATATCGGAGTAGGTCTCCTAAAAGACCCTGCCTTAATGGGTACTTTTGCCCTACCGCCTCTGAGTAATCTGGTGGAAGTGGCCACAGTGGAATATGAAACCTTCTACATCTAATGGATTTGGACTCCGAGGACGGTTCTTACCTTGTGTCAACCTCGTTAAAAAATGAAACAAGGAGTCATGAGGATAGTTCTTTTACAGTGTCAACCTCATTAAAAAATGAAACAAATCCCCCTTTCAAATCTAAAAGGTAAACCTTCATTCCAACCACCGAGTTGAATGCAATGAAGCTTGGGGGGCATGCACCTCGATTTACGTTGTTACGCTGGGGGCATGCAAACTTATCATCGAGCAGTTTTAGCATAAAGTTCATGCTCGTTAAAAAATATACGCAAGATCCGAGCAGTTTTAACGCGGTCTTCATGCTCGTTAAAAAATAAATATAAGCAGTGAGCAATGTTTCCTCCAGAGTTTAAGCTCATTTTTAACTAAAAAATGAACCTATCCCGGTAAATAACCGCTGTGATCGTAAATTTATCAGCCATAAAAGCCTTGGTCGTGTTTGCACCTGCCACCTCCCCTTTTCATTTGACCGATCGTTCACCTCCATATGATTGTTTACCCATTTTGAGGAACAGCTGCGAAGAGTGATTTCACCTAGCCATCCTTGTGACACTGTCGTGATTGGAAAATTCCAACCTGTACCTGGAATCAGTTGCTATCCCTGTTTATCACTCGTTCCTCAAAAGACGAGTCTTCTTTAAGCTATTTTCAACTAACTCGTAAAATATGAAAAGATTGCCGAGTTTCGGCCTTCCAGCTCGTTAAAGGACAGGAAGAGTTATCCCTCCTCCAGATTTTAATCTTTTTGGACCTGAGGGATTATTGCATAAAAAGGTCGAGCGCTTGTTTTATTCGGCTCGTTAAAGTTATCGAAAACTCATCCCTTCTGTATTGTTTTATACCTTTTCGGACTTAAGGGATTAGATGACGAAAAAGGAATTTTGGAGTTAACTTTATGTACCTTTTCAAACTCTCTAAAAATGAAAAGGATCGAGTTATCCTTGTCGTTAGACTCGTTAAAATTATTAAATAGCGAGAAACTTGTCTTTAGACGAGAACGAGTTTCACTATCGCTAAGCTCGTTAAAACATAGCGATGGGCTTGCCCGAAGGGCAGGTTATAGAACAAGCATATGTTATCCTCCTCAAGCTTGACAAAAATAAAGAGGTACTGGTCAGCAATGACTGGGGAAAAATTGGGAAAAATCAAGAAAACTTTGATGGTAGCAGGTCGCTCTTGAACATGACACTTTTCCTCCGTATCACATTCGGGTTGGGTTGTTTCATTCACCGGTCACATCACCATGGTCTTGCCATACCATCCATATTTGGGGTAATGCTACCGATCCATCGCATCAATGTCGCCATATGTTCAAGAGAAGTTGTTCAGAAAGAGTCAACCGGGTCCCATCCACTGCCATACATTATCCTTCATCCATGCATGACCGCCACCCTGAATCATATGTCACAGATTGTTTTCACCTCCATTAAAATCATTAGCTCCGTTCCGTGTCACTGATGTGGGATTCATTAAGGCCCTCCTTTGACGGATCGCTCCTTGTCGACATCAGCTCATTATCCAAGGAGTTGATCTAGGAACAACCCCTTCAGTACTTTGAAGCTTGCATGCCTCAATGGCAAGTTTCTCACTTCCGGCGACAGGTATACATCAATGACCTTCGACCAGAAGATTTTGCGTGGTGTTCGACGCCAAGTCCTTTATTCACATCAGGTGAATTGTACTGCAGTACCTTGAGGGTCATTATCATTATCGGTGATTCCTCTCGCGCTTGTTAACGATTTACATCATTGACCGGTAATCAAGCGATGTCTTTCCATGTTCGACTTCAGCGCAATTCTCACATGGATCGACTTGTACTTAGAGTGAAGATCGAACGAGTTTGAAGACCCCGGATCTAGTTTCATCCATCCGGGCTGCGATATATATTCAGGAAAAATAAAGACATTTGACATGTACATCATTGCAGCAGATGATCATCCTACTCAAAGGATGATAATTTCACCAAAATTATCAGTCTACCATCAGACGATCGTCTGTTCTATGTACAAAAATGAATTTATAAAGCTGAGCATGGGAATTCCCGCCTCAGCTAGATCATGAAAGCAGTATGAATCATAATGTATTGTATTGTATTTTACTACAGGTCTCCTCCCAGCAGATGGATGAACTTCAGACCCTCCTGGATAAAGCATTTCACCCGATAAACGGCCTCATACTTTAGGGGGCAACTATTATAGACATTTTTGTGCCTTGCATCACTGAGCATGAAATGTCAATAATCAAGGGATCCAAAGTCCCTAAACATGTTGTTCCTACCCCTAGAGGAACAAGGCCAACAAACCACAGCACTTAACAAAAGTTCTCCACCTGAAAACACTCAAAAACAAGGCAATTCTGCATCATGTCAACTGCTCCACTAAGCATCTGCGCTGAATGTCAACTGCTCCACTGTCTACCTGCGTTGAATGTCAACTGCAAAGAAGGCTACCTGCGCTGAGTGTAACTGGACAAGTGGCAGGCTCATTTCTCAAGGTGTCAATGCCCAGGAAGCTTCCAAAATGACACTTGGATCAGGGAATTCGACTGGTGATGAGTAAGAGGTTCCAAATCTCCAAGTGGAAGCAAGAACCTCCAAGTGGACTCAAGAACTGAAGTGGGAGAGGACACTAGTCAGTCTCAGACCAGTCTCAAGCTGACTCATCCTCTCTCCAATATCCCTATATATAGATCTCTCCTACATGAGATTAGGAGGGCTGGAATTTAGTATTTGCAAAGAATTGTTGTTGGTTTGTGGCTAGAAATATTGGGTGTGTTATGCTTTGAAAGGAGCTGAAGAAGGAAGTCCATTCTGCTGGGAAGGAGATGCTGGGTTGGATCCCTATGGGTTGTATCTCTTCCTGAACACTGTTACTTTCAATAAAGCTATCTTGATTCTTTCCTATATGCTGGTGTATTTTGTGTAATTGCATTAGTATATTTGATTTACTTCTAATCCTGAATCATTTATGAATATGTATATTTGTCTTTGTATTGTGTTCTTCTCTTGTTGCAAGTAGCTGCTCTCTTGTCACAGGTAGCTGTTCTCTTGTGATCTCGTGGGACTCAAGTAGCTGTTCTCTTGATCGAGCGAGGAGGCAAGTAATTGTGGACACACAAAGAGAAGAGTATCTAGTTCGAGGGACAACCGGAAGATAACGATAAGTCTGTCGATCTCCTCTCTTTCATAATTAATGAAGGAAGAAGCCATGATAGATGTATTCGTTTGTTGCTAAGGCGCTGTCACACCTTAGGTGGATAGGATCGTCCTAAATAGGCATTTTTCCCCACAACAACTGTGCAGGTCTATGTGGCAGTTTGACTGGTCAATGGCCTTTGAAAAATCACGTTTTTCCAAGTGGCACATTCTCATTGGGTGCAATTTGGCAGTTTTTGATTGGTTGGATTGGTGTCCAACCACAGGCTGACACGGGGCCTAGCTAGAGGCCGCCACATGGCAGCTCGGGGACCACCAAAATTTTGGGTCGAAGTCTAGGTAGCAGCAGCGGAGGTTGAACCTGCAACCTCCAAGCAATGAGACAAGCCAACTACCAACATGTCATTGCAGTAGATCTTAACATGTTATGTCATCGATGTATATTTAAATTACATGAACGCGCCAATCTAGGGAGGGGCCAGCCCATGGGGGGCTGGCTGCTGGATGCACCACCACCATACGACCACCAACGGAGTGTTGTGGGGGCCCAACTAGCAGGGGTACACCGTTGGACTTCGTCGCGGGCACGTGTGTTGGGTCCCTATAATACTAGTGATTACCCCATTACTATTGTAGTTATGCCCCTTATGTATATTGATGTACCCATGTAGTGCCCATATTATTACTATTGTGCCACATAGAAGCCCACTATTGTTATTGTGTGCCCTACAATATTATTGTTATGTAGGCTTTGATTGTATTGGGACCACTTAGACTCCTATATATAGAAAGGAGGTATTTTCATTTGTATCATCCAAGAATTGTTCATTTATGTAATGTAAAGGAGGTTGCCCCCTCGAAGAGGCTGAATTCCAAGGCGTGGATCTCTCTTTTCTATCTTTTTGTGAGCTGGTTTCATAACATTTGGTATCAGAGCTTTGGATTCTAGGGTTTCGCTGCTCCAAACAGGTCATCGTGGAATTTTCGCTATAACATTTTTTCTGCGACGTTTCAGAAGTCGCAAAAAAACCCATTTGAGAAGACATCGCGCTGAACCTTGGGTCCGAATTTCAGAGCTTTTCGCGCGATATTTTCGGAGATATGATCTTAGGAAGTTGGTCTTTTTTATGACTCTTGAATTACACTCAAAACAGGTGACCTGGGGAAAATCGTCATAACTTTCTTTCTGAGCATCGGATTGAAGTTTTGTAAGAAGGTACAGTAAGAGGACGGACTGTAGTTTCTTGTGGGTGTTTTTCAGATTTAAAGGTCGAAACAGTGACTCGTGGCACGTCGTACAACTTCGCTCTACTGAACCAGTCTAAAAGCAAGTTACCGTGGGAGATTTCACATAACTCTTCCTTGGAGAATCCAATTTGGCTCTTGTGGCATTGGAAAGAGGACACAGAATGCTACTACAGGTAGCAATTTCAGAATTGGATGATCCGAAATTACAGAGATACATCAGATTCAATATCAGGCTTCTATAAAGTGAAAAAAGGTGTGTAGTTTTTTTTTAATTTTTGTGTAAGCTTGGTTTAACGGAATTCAAAGGGCATAGTAAAGCATTATTATCGGTAACTGATGCCCCGAGGAAAGAAAATGCAAACACCTAGTAAGGAACCTGAAAGCTCTAGCATGACTCATGAAGAAGAGGAAGAAATGCTACATGATATATCAAAATTACAAGAACAAGTGCAACAAATGTCACGCTCACAAAAGCTAACAGAAGCTAAGATAAGTGGCGTGGAATCTAAGGTAAATGGCGTGGAATCTAAGATAAAGGGCATGGAAGCTAAGATGGAGGATTCGATGGCATATTTGAAGATAGATTTGAATACAAACATGGAAGAATTGAAGAAGTTGCTACAAGAAAGGGTCACTAATGGTGAAAAGGTAGTAAAGGAAACTCATGATGAGAACAAAAGAAATGTTAATCATGATTCCATAGACTCTAATGTTGGATCGAAAGACTCACCATGTTCCAAAAATCGATATGAGGAAGTTTGATGGCAAGGATCCCGCCACATGGATATTACAGATGGAGCAATTCTTCGATCTCAATAATGTGCAAAACACACAAAAGGTACGTATGGCAACTTTATATTTGGAACCAAATCAGTTTGTATGGTATCAATGGCTTTGTTCTCGTAAACAATTTATCACTTGGGCAATTTTTACGGAAGAATTGATAGCACATTATGAGGATACAAAAAGCAACACTTTTTTTAGCCAATTGATAAGTCTCAAACAAAAGGGTTCAATAATGGAGCACATTGAGGAGTTCCAAAAATTGAACATAAGGGTAAAAGATATTCCAGAGGAGCATAGGATTGATGTGTTCATAGGGTCTTTAAAGGATAATATCCAACATGATGTGCGCCTTTGGGAACCTGATTCATTAGAGAAGGCATTCAGGTTAGCAAGAAAAATGGAAAGCAAAATTATGGCAACCAGGAAGCATACCATTCACAACTATAAAGACGGAAGTGTTGTTGCCCATAGTCTTCCACAACCTACAAGGTTGACACCACAACAATTGGAAGAAAAAAGAGCAAAAGGGCTTTGTTACAATTGTGATAGCAAATACACAAAAGGTCATAAGTGTGCTGAGAAGAAATTATTCTACATAGATTGTGAAGAGGAAGAAGAAAAGGAGCAAGAAAGGTCAAAAGAAGATATATTCCAGGAACAAAGCCTAGATGAAGAACAAATAAATCCGACCATATCTTGTAATGCATTGGCGGGAATTACCACTCCTCAAACCATCAAGATAGAAGGACAAATCAAGAAGAAAAAGGTAATAGTGTTGATTGATTCAGGAAGCACCCACAATTTTATTCATTGTAGGGTAGCAAAAGAATTGAATTGCTTCCTATATCCAGCACCAGAGTGTCAAGTGATGATTGCAAATGGAGGAACAATAAATTGTTCTGGAAAGTGCCATAATATCAAGCTATCCATGGGAGAATATGTATTGACTAGCCCAATGCTTTCCATTCCAATGGGAGGTGCTGATGTTGTACTAGGAGTCCAATGGCTACAATCCTTGGGTACAATAGCTTTTAATTTTCAAGAACTTTTCATGAAATTTTCTGTGGAAGGAAAGGAAGTTGAATTAAGGGGTATTGCAGGGAAACCAGGAAAGATAATCAGCTCTAATGGAATGACAAAGCTTCTAAAAAAGGAGCAAAGAGGTGTAATTGCACAATTATGTTCGCTAGATGTTTCCACATTGGAATCATCTATTTCTCCAGATCTCCAAAAAGTCCTGGACAATCATTCCAAGGTATTTGAGACTCCCAAAGGTCTCCCACCTATGCGTGATCATGATCATGCTATTCATCTGATTCCAGGAAGTGTTCCTCCAAACATCAGGCCGTACAGATATCCATATGTCCAAAAAAGTGAAATTGAACGTATGGTTGCAGAAATGCTAGAGGCTGGTATAATTCAACCGAGTCAAAGTTCTTTCTCAGCTCCAGTAGTATTGGTGCACAAGAAGGATGGATCATGGCGCATGTGTCCAGATTATAGGGAGCTCAACAAGCTCACTATTAAAGATAAGTTCCCCATTCCTGTTATTGATGAATTACTGGATGAATTGCATGGATCAATTTACTTCACCAAGTTGGATCTTCGTTCGGGATATCATCAAATCAGAATGAAGATTGAAGACATTCCGAAAACAGCATTTAGAACTCATGAGGGTCATTATGAATTTTTGGTCATGCCTTTTGGCCTTACCAATGCACCTTCAACATTTCAAGGTTTGATGAATTCAATTTTCAAACCATTCCTTAGAAAATTTGTGTTAGTATTTTTTGATGATATACTAATCTACAGCAAGTCTTGGAAGGATCATGTTGAACATGTTGACAGGGTGCTACAACTATTGGAGGAGAAACAATTATATGCAAAAAGATCCAAATGTTTCTTTGGAGTCCAGGAGGTGGAATATTTGGGTCATATTGTATCTCATGAAGGAGTTAAGGTAGACCCTAGCAAAATTAAAGCCATTAAGGAATGGAAAATCCCCACATCCATAAAGCATCTGCGAGGATTTCTTGGGTTGACAGGGTATTATCGCAAGTTTGTTAAGAATTATGGGAGAATAGCAGCACCTCTAACAACATTATTGAAGAAAGATTCATTTTCATGGACTTCGGAAGCAACAAAGGCCTTTGAACATCTTAAAGAGGCAATGTGCCAAGCACCGGTCTTAGCTACACCGGACTTCACAAAAACCTTTATTGTGGAATGTGATGCTTCAGGAAATGGAATTGGTGCTGTTCTAATGCAAGATGAAAGACCCATTGCTTTTGAAAGTCGTCCAATCAAGGGAAAGTTTTTAAGAAAAGCTATTTATGAGAAGGAAATGTTGGCAATACTCCATGCACTTAAGAAATGGCGACCCTACCTAATGGGAAGACACTTCAAGGTAAAAACGGATCATGATAGCCTTAAATACTTTTTAGAACAAAGATTATCCTCTGAAGAGCAACAAAAGTGGGTCACAAAGATGTTGGGTTATGACTTTGAAATCATCTACAAAAAAGGGAAGCAAAATGTGGTGGCAGATGCACTCTCAAGAAAGGATGAGGATGTGGAAGCATTGTTGTGTGCCATTTCTATTATCCAACCAGATTGGATAAACGAAGCAAGGGAGGAATGGAAGAATGACGAAGAAGTGTGGGCACTTATTCGAAAGCTACAACAAGATTCCAGTACTTCTGATACATTTAGCTGGAAAAATGATTCGTTATGGTACAAAGATCGCTTATACCTCTGTAAGAATTCCCAGCTAAAACAAAAGATTCTTATGGAATTGCACACTTCTCCCTTAGGAGGGCACTCAGGATTTTTAAAAACTTACCACAGGGTTAAGAAGGAATTTTTTTGGGATGGCCTTAAATCAGATATTCAAAAGTTTGTGGCAGAATGTTTGGTTTGCCAACAAAATAAAGTTGAAACAATTAAGACACCGGGTCTATTACAACCTTTATCCATTCCAAGCCAACGTTGGGAGGAGGTTTCAATGGATTTTATCACAGGTTTACCCAAGTCTGAGGGAAAGAGTGTCATCATGGTGGTAGTTGACAGACTTACCAAGTATGCACACTTTTGTGCATTATCACATCCATTTAAAGCCAGTACAGTTTCTACTGCATTTATGGAAACAGTTCAAAAGCTACATGGAAACCCAAAGATTATTGTAAGTGACAGAGATCCCATTTTCACTGGAAATTTTTGGACAAAATTATTTTCTTGTCTTGGTACTCAGTTAGCTCATAGCTCATCTTATCATCCTCAATCTGATGGGCAAACTGAGATAGTAAACAAATGTTTGGAAGGATATCTTCGTTGCTTTGTATCTGATAAAAAGACACAATGGGTCAAATGGTTGCCTCTGGCTGAATGGTGGTATAACACTTCCTTCCATACAGCAACAAAAATGACCCCATTTATGGCACTTTATGGGTATCAACCACCATCCATCACATCATATTTAAGAGAAAATTCTAAGGTTCAGGCAGTGGAACATCACATCGAACATCAACAACAAGTCCTCCAACTCTTAAAGGATAACCTTGTGTTGGCACAGAATAGAATGAAACAACAGGCAGATCAACATCGCAGTGAAAGAAGTTTTGATGTAGGTGATTGGGTATTCCTACGGCTACAACCATATAAGCAAATGTCCCTCAAGCAAGCTAAGAAGGATAATAAATTATCACCAAAGTATTATGGTCCGTACAAGGTGTTGCAAAAGATTGGTACTATGGCATACAAATTGGAGCTTCCTGCAGCTTCTCGATTGCACCCAGTTTTCCATGTTTCATGTTTAAAGAAGGTTATAGGCGACAAGCTCCCAGTTCAAACAATATTGCCAGAACTTGACGAGGAAGGAAAAATTATATTGGAACCGGAAGCAGTCACAGAAACAAGAACTCGACAGCTACGAAATCGATCAATTTCAGAGTACCTTATCAAGTGGAAGAACTTATCCGCTGAAGATTCCACATGGGAGGATGAGAATTTTATGCAGAAGTATCCAGAACTACTCAAGCGTTGAGGACAACACTTTTTTGAAGGAGAGGGGCATGTTGGGTCCCTATAATACTAGTGATTACCCCATTACTATTGTAGTTATACCCTTATTTATATTGATGTGCCCATGTAGTGCCCATATTGTTACTATTGTGCCACATAGAAGCCCTCTATTGTTATTTTGTGCCCTACAATATTATTGTTATGTAGGCTTTGATTGTATTGGGACCCTTAGACTCCTATATATAGAAAGGAGGTATTTTCATTTGTATCATCCAAGAATTGTTCATTTATGTAATGTAAAGGAGGTTGCCCCCTCGAAGAGGCTGAATTCCAAGGCGTGGATCTCTCTTTTCTATCTTTTTGTGAGCTGGTTTCATAACAACGTGGCTCCCATATGGCCATAATTTGCTAAAATAAGGCGTTAGAGGACATTTAAAACGTTCGACAATTTAGCCTGAAAATCGGCAAAATTGTCGCTCCATTAGCGCATTTTGGGGAATTTTTTTAGGATGGTGTCGAATTTTGGCAAATTTGCGGTGCGATTAGCAAAAGACTTGGGAAAAGTCATAACTTCTTCAGTTTTTGACCAAATTAAGAGCAAAAAGGGTCTATACATGCATTTTTTGGGCATTCTGGAGCCACTGGAACAAGTTTCAGAGCTTTCTGAGCATTGTAAACTGATGTATTCACACTTTTGAGCATAATAGAGAGGGCCAGGCCATTAGAAGATGGACCAAGGAGACGTAGCCCAGGAGGAATGAACTCCTTCATCATGTGCTGTTGTGACACTGTTTATGGTGATGTTCATGTCTGTTATATGTTGTTGTTCAGTCATTTGTTTATGCTAATTTGCACATAAAATTTACATTAAAACACTCAAAACTCATGTTTAAACTTGCAATTAACCTCATGAATCCTTATGCATTTTTAACATAATATGAAAAGGAATTTAGTACAACAAACTAATTATCCCAATCAGTTCAGTATCTTCCCAAATTACTATTGCTTTATGGAAAAAAACAACTTCGTGTCAACAATTCAAATTAGCTTTTTGTAGCTTTACAACTTGCTACGGCTATATAACAGATGCAATTTTATGAAATCTAAAAGTGCTTGTCCTTGTAACTTCATAGATTGAAAACTTTGCAGGCATCTCCATGCTCAATAGTACAGTTATGCAAAGGTGCACATTCCAATGTTTTTGAAGGTGATGTGCTCATAATATATGGACCAGAACAGATGAGAAATCTGAATTCACTAGTAAAAACACAACTTGTGCACGTAGATCTTGTTGACAAAAATGGTCAGCTAACTATCACAGCGAATATAAGTAACAACCTCATAGACCGATTTCGTGACAATTTTTGTCTTGGAAAAAGTATTTGTATTACAAAATTTGTAGTCTAAAACAAGGCATCTACGAACAAGGTGATGCAAAGAGTTGCATACTTTTACATGAAAAAAATATAATCCAGATAATAGCTAAAGTTTGCAACAACCATGGACTTTCTCCAGACACAATGATACAATAACTTGTCATATCGCGAGATGCAGATCTAGTTGGCTCCATTTTTGTTGTTGTAATAACATGCCATCAAAACAACAAACAATTTGAACTAAGCATCAAAGATAGTGAAATTGCTAATGACATAGCCACTGTAAGTCAACTCTTATTCTTAAGTGTTCTAAATTTTCATAGTGCAAATTTAACTATTTACACCATTGTATAGTTGTGAAATTTTCTCATTTGCAATAAATGCTAGTTGCAATTAAATGAAAGTTATAGAGAAAATTTCCTGGAAATAAAACACCAACTAGCATGTAGAAACACAACATTCTATCTATTCAAAAACATTGTAAGAAATGGGCCAAAAGGATGTTAGATACTGCGATCTGAATTAGAAACTTTTATCAATGTTCTAAATGACACTTGTGCACAAACACATTTTCTATCCTTTATCAAATAAAAATAGAGGTATTTAGTATAACTTTGTTTTTTTCTCGCATTCTGCATAAATATTCCACTTGTTTCAAAATTTTCGATTTTTTCCTTCCAAGGCACAACAAAAATTACTAATTTTTATCTATCTCGAACAAGGTGCGAGGCACCCTGAGACCAAAAAATGTGTTCTCGCCACCTTATCAACAAATTTGTCAAAAATGTTCAGATCCTGTGCTTTCGAATTCATCAATTTGCACACTGTGCAACGAAAAAACAACAACGTGCTACCAACTCAATATTGAATGCACAATAGCGACAAATGACAACAAGATAGATTGCACTCTTGAAATGCCACAACTGCAATAATACTACCTGAAAATTACAGAGACAAGTTTCAAAGAGTACTTGGAAGACATTTCTTCTACAATTTTCGAATTACGAAAGCTCTCTATACATGGAATTTTCACCTTGACACTGAGCAACATCATTTCTGACATAAGGCCACTTTGAGGAAGTTAGCATCCAACATCAATTGCGGCAATTTGCCCTCAATGTACGTGTCTTCTTAAAACATTGTGCAACTAATACCTCTATTTCCCATATTTTTTGCAAGTTATCCTTGTTATCTCACTGTTCTTTCTTTTCCTTCTACTAATATATCCTCAATTTTCTACTGTCACAGGTTTTGTCTCACTGACATCGAGACAAATCGAGCCATTTCCATATGAACATTGTTGTCCTTACTATGAATCACATCTGCATTCAAGCCAAAACAACATTGAAAAAATTGTTTTGATCCAATTATGCTTTTGACTACAGAAACTTTGG
Source organism: Pinus tabuliformis (assembly GCA_031772625.1). Taxonomy (NCBI): domain Eukaryota; kingdom Viridiplantae; phylum Streptophyta; class Pinopsida; order Pinales; family Pinaceae; genus Pinus; species Pinus tabuliformis. The sequence continues at coordinate 293,928,602 of CM062805.1, forward strand.
CAAAAATATTAAATAGTGAAAACAACAATTGTGCTTTGTTCTTGTTCAAGAACACATTGTTGTTGCTTAGACGATTTTTGCCTCTTGTCTATAAACATATAATACAATTTGTTCTTTGTTCCTATTGTCTGCATTTAGTTTTATAGTGCTAACTACAACTATGTCTATTGCATGTTGGGATTCATAGGTAGCAATGTTAAACCAAAGAACTGTTTATTTGCATCTCAAATTCTCATATATATATATATATATAAGTGATTTCATTGTTATAGATTGTGGCATTCAACTAATAGTTGAATGCCACAATTTGTCACAATGAAATCACGTAAATATGAATATACTGTCACCATAGTCTATATCCTGCAAATATAGTCAACCAATTCACTGATATTGTGTACTATAGCTAAAGTTTAATATAACATAATTTTTTTTAGGAATAATCTTCCTAAATTTCTAGTTCAACAAACACTGCTAATCTTATATTCCAAGTAGAGATATATGCTACATAAAGCAACACAACCACAATCACATGAGGAATGGAATCCTATCATTCTTAATTCTTTATTATTGATGTATCCCCATAGCTCAAAACAAGATCACGATGTTATTGAATGTCAGAGTTTGGTAAATATCCTAGGCACATAAACCACCCTTTTTTTGAGGCAATTCTTGCAAGATACCTGTCCGTCGCCCACAATATTTGAATAGAGGCCAACCAAACTCCCAGTCATAGTAGTTTCTGGAAACTCCTGAACAATTTCATTGCATAATGAATTTGGACACCTTACATATGCCCTTGCGCTTGGCAACAGGTCTTTAGTCAATTATTCAACAAATTGAACTAACCATTAGCACTGAAAAAGATCAAGTGACATTTAGGAACACTAAATACATTTTTTATGAAATTGTAGCATATGATTGAAAGCAACATGAGCAATTATTCTTTGCAACCCGCTCAAGTGACATGTTATGTTCTGCAAAGTGTTAGCTACAAATGCTATGAATCATCGATTCTAAATTACCATAATTATCATTATGTTTAGTTCTTGACTCTCTTTTTTTATGTCAATGTCCTTGAAATATAATTGGCACTAGTGTCTATTAAACCTCATACAAGAGTTCCTTGCAATGCTAACTAATGGCCCGTCTAACATACCTCTTCAATCCAGATAGCCAGTTATGTTTTATGCACACTACATTATAAGTTGGACACAGAACAATTATGTACTAGAAAAAATGAATAGAATGCATTTTTGGTCTCAAGAAAATCCAATTACATAGTCCAGACTAAAGCATGCAGTAGGATCTATGGTAAGTTTGTGATATTTTCATTGCTTTTGGTTGAAATTTATAGGTTCTTTGAACAATATTGAAACATATGTTCTCTTTGCATAAGATTATCAGATCCCATGTTTTGTTTGTGAACATTACCTTCATGGTTAATTGATTTTGAACTCTTTCTATGCTGCAACGAGAATGCACAACTCTTGCCACCAGTGGCCTGTGAGTCCCTGTCCAAGAACAATTGAATTATGATGATTATTCATTGTCTGCACAGTTGATCAGATTTCTCATTAAATGAGAACTCAACTTGTGTAATTGTTAGTGAATGCCTCTTAACTTTTTGCATCGAATAAGTCGAAGTACTGTCATAATCTATGGATATCGAAGTCTTGGATAATTGCTTCCCTGGATTAATGTTGGGCTCCAGATCAGCCCCCACTGTATCTTTTCTGCGGCTACAGGGCTACAAACTCTAGTGCGAATGAGAGAGACTGAAAAATATCTAGAATAAATTTGAAGAATTGTAGTGCAAGTCTTTTATGATAACTTTACAGTGTTCTTACGCTGCCAATGTAGATCATGGATATTTCTCTTTATAACAAATACCTTTTCTTCCATTTTGTGCACATATTGCCCTTGAATCACATTTACATTATTCAAAGCCTTCCTTAATAGAGGAGTCTGCGCTGGTGAGCACAAAGAAGTAAAAGTAGGTGAAAGAAGAACATGCAAAGGAGAGTGTTGATTCCAATACTACACTCAAAGCCACTTAGAATAACCAACAAATTATTTAAGGCCATACCCATAAACACCAAAACACACCCACAAGATAGCAATACCATGATACTGAAATGTATCCACAAATATTTGTGGGAACCCAAGAAAACCCTGAGACAGAAACAATCACTAGGTTCCAAAATACAATAACATGAACCTCCCTTGCATACGAAGAGCGGTTGCACATAATAAAACAATACCCAAAGCCCAATTAAAACTCGATTAATGCATGTATGCCACAACTTATAACTGCCTTAAACCCACTTGTCTTTCCTCCCTGCAATAACACCTCATGACGTCGAACCTCGACATTTGCAACCATGGTGGTAGCGGTGCACCGACTTCAGCATGTCCGGAACTGCAATGCCCAAGGTTTGAATATAGAAAAATGGAAAATATTTCCTGAACTTCCTGTATGATGGACTATTAATGTAATTTGGAATAACAAATTTCAATTCTTGAATATATATAAATTAATGTCCTTGTTATCTTCTATTAGTCTTGAAGTTTTTATGTATTCACTAATACATTTTTGATAATCCCTTTTGAAAGATTATAACTTATATTTCATTGTGTTCCTTGATCATAAAAAAACCATAGAAAAATAACTCGATGTCAGTGCTTGTTGAATGTGCAAAACTTGGATTCCTATTTCTCATAGCACATCTTTATGGATCAGCTCAACTATTTTAATTTCAAATATCACACAGCTAGCCATGAATGGTACTATTTCTTGTTCATAATGCTCAAATGATTGATGGATGTGTTGTATCAAAATTTGAATTTTGTTATTTCATCATTTAGCAACTTTATACAAAAATGTTATTGGATAATGGCACAACTGTCAACAAATTATGTTATACAACCAGATTTATATTTGTGCGTCCAAATAGATAGTTGTATGCTACAATATTTGATAAGATTCAACAACAAAACAAATCATAGGTTCTAATAAAGTGTATATTACCTTTCTGCTAAAATGTGCTACAGTCTTCAGTAAAACAAGAAATTCCCGCACATGGTTTTTTCTGTCCCTTTCTAAGTAACAAACATGGACTTTCAGCACATGTGCATGCATGTCTGTAGTTCTTGTCCCTGGAATATTCTGGACATGCCTTTTATCCAGGTGTCAAGGTTCATGGATTTTTTTGTTCAAAGGTAAAATTCTATGAATAAAAAAGACTCAAATTATGTTTTTCCCTTAGCGTTGCTTAAGTCATCTCTTGAAAGATATTTCTAGATTCAAGCATTGTCTCCTTATGTTTAATAATCATAATTAAATAGATTACAAGAGTTGCACAAGCATTGCAGGTAAGTGAATAATTCAAGTATTCATTAAAATATATTTTTTCTCGTTGAATTCTTCGCTCAAATGATATGTTTTGGACTCCTTATGGAACTACACCAGGCATCGCATGGCATTGTTCAGTTTTTTTATTAGGATCTTTGTAGCAAATGTTGTATTGCGATTGCACATTTGTTCTCAGATAGGTCACATAATGTACTTTCACTAACAAAATGCACCATCCACTTGAAGCAGATATGGTATGTTGTCCATCTTGCACACTTTAACTCAAACAAAAATTGGTATGAATCTGTACTCAATCATCTATTATTGTTCAAGTTGGTTGAAGCATGTCTTCGCTACTTTTGCAGTTGATTTTTGCTACCAAATGGCCATCATGTCTTCAAGGTCCCCAATTGACTGTTGTCTCAACATTTTCATCGCTTATAGATTGGCCTATTGTACTTTGGAGAACAATACTACCAAATGCTTGTGGAACTTGGTTGATGAGCATTTTCGATCAAGATATAATTGGTCTGCCATGTATCATAGTTACTGTTGTAGCTCATTTTTGCCAGCTGGAAAGAACAACGCTCCTGGGGCATAAACCAAGGAACGAGTGGAAAGAGAGTGTTCCTCTTTGGAAAAGCTCACCAATATAGCATTCCTGTCAATAACTATCAACAAAAGCAACAACCAACACTAAGTGAGAGAATGTTAACAACTACAATATAAATGGTGGGATAATTACCAATGGCAGAAGTTATGGCGTGGTGGTCATAAAGAAAACTAAAACACATATGTTAAAAGCAATTAAGGTGTGAATGGGAGACTTCTAAAGTTATGCAAGCTTCTCAAACAAATTTTGAGCCAAAAATAGTAAATAATGTTACAACAAACATGGTTCCATTTTCTTAAGACTCAATTACTAAGGCTGCAATTACTCTAAGAACTTGAAGACTAACATCGACAATGTCAATGTTATTGTTACTACTTACTCCAACAGGCTTGATGATTATACTAGAAACAAAGCAGGTAGAAAGGCAGATGAAGAGGATTTGGAAGAAATCATTAAGGATTGTGATACCACGAGCAGCAATCACATACACAGAAAACAGAGTAATCTCCATACTAAGATGAATTTCTAAATTCTGCGATATGGGTTTTGTGCAGAATACCCCCAATTGGCTTCTCTACAGGCAATCTCCACAAATTTAAAGTGGTTTTGGACATTTTGCTAGTTCTTTAAAGGTTAGTTTTGCTAAAAAAACATTCTGCAATTTCTAGAGGGCTCCTTGGAGAAGTTTTGAATAAGATTGATTCAAGCTCAACAAAAGGAAAATGATTGTAAATTTACTTTTAATGCATTATGTGATTCAAAAAAGAGAAGTCAGATAACTTCAGCATAGGTGTAAGGAGAATTACAAGAAAGTTTATATGTGTTGTCCTGAACTAGAGGTTGAACCTCTTGGTGTTTGTGATGATGATACACCAAAAAAACTTAGTATGCAACTAAATAGGCTCACACAGATAATACAAGTGGAAAATGAAAGGAACCTTGGATCAATTGACGATCTGAGTAAGGAAATGGTCCTGAGCAACAACATAGAGTTTCGAATGAGATTGTGAATAGAGATATGAAAAGTCTTGCCTTATTTGCTACTGAAAAGAAAGTTATAAGAAATTCTCCTGTAGCGTATTATTTTCTGCTATGCATCCTCTCACAGATTCATGCGAGAGTTGGAGCTTGCGCCATTACCAATAGGGAGTCCATAATCAAGACAAATCAATGGTCCACAACTCTCTTGCCCGAATCGAGTCCATAATCAAGACAAATCAATGGTCCACAACTCTCTTGCCCGAATCCAATGGTTTCCGGGGGCACAAAATCCCTGAAGGTTAAGTCAAAGCATGGCCCCGTAAGAAGTTTCCTCAACCTGCTTATCGAATAGATCAATGTTTGTAATTCATTACGGTAGCACTCCTCTCCTTTTCAAAAACTGCCAGGGGTGGTCCCGAGGAGCGGAAAGTGGGTTTCCAAAACCATTATCTAGTACTGCACGCTTCCACCACCTTAGTACAAACGTACTATGTGACTGTAGTTTGATGGGACTTACACATATTTTATTACACTCCAAATAACATTCTAAATGGTTTAAAACTCATATATATTTTCGAATTGTAATGTACGGAATCATGTTAAATGGAGGGATTTCTTATATTGATGACATATGAGAGATATAAAATTAATATTATATATAATATTAAATTTATAAAAGCATTCCAAAACAAGCTCTCGTGTATTTCACAACAAGAGCTATTGCCAATGAAAATATATAGTTATGTAACTTTCTATGAGTTAGTTTTATAACTAATTACGAGACAATTAGAATAGGGGAAGAATAAAAGTGTGAGAGTTATTTTTGATAGGGGTTTCAGAATTTTGGACTTCAGAGACAAACACAATATTGTGCTTTCACTTTTCACTTTTCATGTGTTGATGAATAAAATTTTCACATTGATTCCAGCATTTGTTGGGTACGATAAGTCTTTCATGTTTCATCTTATGTTAATTTTTCTTCTTAGAAAAGAGTAATGAAGTTGTTGGGCCTTGATTTTGCATTGCTGTGAGTTTGAGTTTCTGTGAATTAAAGTTAAAAACCCTTAATTATGCGCTCCTCTTTTCCAAATTTCATTACATACTAATCATATTTCTTCTAAAGTTGAAGATAAAATATTATGTGCAAGACAATCTGTTATCTAAAACTTTCCACCATCACTTCTTTTTGCTCTTTCTTCATTTGTATTCAACATCGGAAGGCCACTTTGGAAACATTGTTCACATATGGAAAGTTAAAGGGTTTTAATCAAATTTCTAGGGTTTTATGAAATGATGGGACAATCAATTAATCCTTTTACAGTTCAAAATAAATGTCTTGGGCACTGTTAGGCCCCTATACTACTAGTGTAACCCCTTATTGTTATTAGTACAACCCACTTATTATATTGATGTACCCATGTAGTGTCCATATTGTTACTATTGTGCCCCATAGAAGCCCACTATTGTTATTATTATGCCCTTACATTATTATTGTTATGTCGGCTCTAATTATGTTATGACCCCTTAGACTCCTATATATAGAAATGAGGTCTTTTCATTTGTATCATCCAAGAATTGTTCATTTATGTAATGTCAAGGAGGTTGCCCCCTCGAAGAGGCTAAATTCTAAGGCGTTGATCTATCTTTTCTTGAGCTGGTTTCATAACATTTGGTATTAGAGCTTTGGATTCTAGGGTTTCGCTGCTCCAAATAGGTCATCGTGGCATTTTCACTATAAATTTTTTTCTGAGACATTTCAAAAGTTGCAAAAAAAACCCGTTTGAGAAGAAATCGCGATGAACCTCGAGTCTGAATTTCAGAGCACTTTGCGCTATATTTGTGGAGATATGATCTAAGGAAGTTGGTATTTTTGCAGACTCCTGAATGACATTCCAAATAGGTGACCTGGGGAAAATCGTCATAACTTTCTCTCTGGGGATTAGATTGAAATTTTATAAGAAGCTCTAGAAAGAGGACGGACAGTAGTTTTTTATATGCATTTTTCAGATCCAAAGGTCGAAACAGTGACTCGTGGCATGTCGTACAAGTTCGCTCTACTGAACTAGTCTATAATCAAGTCATTGTGGGAGATTTCGCATAATACTTCCTTGGAAAATCCAATTTGGGTCAGACTTGTGGCATTGGAAAGAGGACATAGAGGGCTACTACAAATCGCAATTTCAGAACTTAAAGATCTGAAAGTACAGAGTTACATTCGTTTCAATATTGAGCTCCTAAAATCAAGAAAAGGCAAGATGAGGAAGTTTGATGGCAAGGATCCGATAAAATGGATACTTCAGATGGAGCAATATTTTGATCTACATGGTGTACCACTGTTACAAAAGGTATGTATTGCATCTTCATATTTAGAACCGGATCAATTTTTATGGTATGAAGGGCTTTGTTCTCATAAACAACTTGTTACGTGGTCAAGCTTCACGGAGGAAATGATAGCACATTATGAGGATACAAAGAGCAACACCTTCTTTAGAGCAACACCACAACAATTGGAAAGAGTAAAACGACTTTGTGACATAGTGGAAAGAAAAATTATGGAAACCAAGAAGCATACCCCTCACAACTATAAAGATGGAAGTGTTGTTTCTCCTAGCCTTCTCACAACTATAAAGATGGAAGTGTTGTTTCTCCTAGCCTTCCACAACCTACAAGGGTTACACCACAACAATTGGAAGAAAAAAGAGAAAAAGGGCTTTGTTACAATTGTGATAGCAAATGCACTAAAGGTCATAAGTGTGCTGAGAAGAAATTATTTTACATATAATATGAAGAGGAGGAAGAAGAGGATCAAGGAACATCAAAAGAAGAAGATATACGCCAAGACCCCACCCCAGAGAAAGAAGAAATGAATCATACCATATCTTGTAAAGGATTGGAAATAATTACCACTCCTCAAACTCTTAGGATAGAAGGACATATCAAGAAGAAAAAGGTTCAAGAAGTGAAAGATCACATCAAGAAAGAAGAAATGAATCCAACCATATCTTTTAATTCATTGGGCGAAATTACCACTCCTCAAACTATCAAGATAGAAGGACATATCAAGAAGAAAAAAGTTCAAGAAGTGAAAGATCACATCGAGCATCAAGAAATGAATCCGACCATATCTTGTAAAGGATTGGAAGAAATTACCACTCCTCAAACTCTAAAGATAGAAGGACATATCAAGAAGAAAAAGGTTCAAGCAGTGGAACATCACATCGAACATCAACAACAAGTCCTCCAACTCTTAAATGATAACCTCGTGTTGGCACAGAATAGAATGAAACAATAGGCAGATCAACATCGCAGCGAAAGAAGTTTTGATGTAGGTGATTGGGTATTCCTACGACTACAACCATATAAGCAAATGTCCCTCAAGCAAGCTAAGAAGGATAATAAATTATCACCAAAGTATTATGGTCTGTACAAGGTGTTGCAAAAGATTGGTACTATGGCATACAAATTGGAGCTTCCTGCAACTTCTCGATTACACCCAGTTTTCCATGTTTCATGTTTAAAGAAGGTTATAGGCAACAAGCTTTCAGTTCAAACAATATTGCCAGAAGTTGAAGAGGAAGGAAAAATCATATTGGAACCTGGAGCAGTCACAGAAACAAGAACCCGACAGCTGCAAAATCGATCGATTTCAGAGTATCTCATCAAGTGGAAGAACTTACCCACTGAAGATTCCACATGGGAGGACAAGAATTTTATACATAAGCATCAAGAACTACTCAAGCGTTGAGGACAACGCTTTTTGAAGGAGAGGGGCATGTTAGGCCCCTATACTACTAGTGTAACCCCTTATTGTTATTAGTACAACCCACTTATTATATTGATGTACCCATGTAGTGCCCATATTGTTACTATTGTGCCCCATAGAAGCCCACTATTGTTATTATTGTGCGCTTACATTATTATTGTTATGTCGGCTCTAATTATGTTATGACCCCTTAGACTCCTATATATAGAAAGGAGGTCTTTTCATTTGTATCATCCAAGAATTGTTCATTTATGTAATGTCAAGGAGGTTGCCCCCTCGAAGAGGCTGAATTCTAAGGCGTTGATCTATCTTTTCTTGAGCTGGTTTCATAATAGTCACTGATCTCCTTTCAGTTAGAGATTGTCTCCCAAGGTACAACATTTTTTGGCGTCGTTGCCACGGAACGAAGACATGAAGTTATTTTTCCCTGGGTTTTATAAAAGTTTGAAGGTGATTCTTGGGGGTGACAAGTTTCAGTAGTTGGATGTAAAATTTTCACCTTTGTATTTTTACCTTTGAGCATTTATTTTATGGGATTTAATGGCTATCCTTGCATTCTTAGCCAATAAGTTTGCCCCACTAGATTTTACTGGGATCACTGACTATCCTCATCATATGCCTACATTTCATGAGTGGAATAAGTATCTTCCAAGATTCAGTGGAGATGCAGATGAAAGTCTGGTTCAACATCTTAGAAGATTTCATGAATGCATGGAGCAACAAAGTATCATTTATGAAGATGTGAAGATGAAGTTGTTCATTTTTTCTTTGGACCAGGAAGTAAGGGTTTGGTATAGATCTTTATCTCATTCAAGTATTTCTTCTTTGACCTCCTTCCATGCAGGATTTAATTAATTTTGCAACACTTTATATGCACACAAGTTTCATTTCGAAGGTTGTTTTGAATATTATGGTTCTAAAGAAAATTTTAAAGCTCATGACGATCCAGCTGAAGAAATGGATGATAATTTTGATAATGTATCAAACATTCAAAGAGGCTATAACCAAATTATTTATGAAGATATCTCAGAATGCAAAGAGCTATCCTTTTTGAAAATAATGTTGAAATTTTTAAAGAAGACTCTTCATTAATCCCACAAGCAAAAAGTTTGTTGACCCTATTCCAAGAAAATCAAGAGAGCATTAAAATGGAGAAAAGTTCAAACATGCATCAAGAATTTATGCCCAACAGTCGAGAAGAAAGAGAAATAATTAAGTTGCAAACAAATCCTCAGAGATCCTATTTTGTTAAATTTGATGGTCCTCCTATCTATGATTCATATGATACAAAAGATGAGCCATGGGAAGTTGTACAAGAAGAGGAATGTGATTATAAAGTTGGAGAAGATACTTCAGTTTATGATTTGTATGATTCTGAGGAGGAATTTGGTACAATTCATGAGGAAGACAATAAAGATAACTTTTGCTGGAGACAAGAGGGTAGGATATTTGAAATGAAAGAGGGTGGTTTTCAAAAAGTTTCTCATACACATAATTGTTTAGAAAGAAATCAACATTTTTCCCAAAAGCCCAAAGTTGAAGAGTTGATTAATTATGGTGATTGCTTTGCAAAAGAAAACATCTTCAGCAGTTCCAAAAAAAATGATGGATATTTTTTATGAAATACATCAACCATCTGTTACAAAGTTGAGTGAAAATAAAATTGTTAATCAAAGTGACCTCTTATTTCATACATTCATCTTGAAATCATATTTTTTCACCATTGCTATCTTCGAATAACTTTTTCACCATAAAAATCTCATTCCATTGTGCGAACCGGGCTGATCATACATGCAACCGAATGGTGAAGTTGCCTCTAAATATCACGGTGAAAAGTTCACACATTATTTTTGCTTTTCCTAAAGGCGGCGGGCGCATACTTTGTCCCTAACGTTTTTCAGTTTGGCCGACCTATCAAATCTAAATACGTTGCAGCCCTTCGGAGTTTCGTGTTCATGTAGCCCTGTCGGTCGATAACCCTGGCTGATGATAATAACATTCAGATGACTATAAAAGTTACATTATTTTTGCTTTTCGTAAAGGTGAGCGCTCATATTTTGTCCCTAACGATTTTCGCTTTGGCCGACTGTCAAATCTAAATACGCTGCAGCCCTTCGGAGTTTCTTGTTCATGTAGTCTTCTCGGTCGATAACTCTGGTTGATGATAACATTCAGATGACTACAAGCAACTGTAGCTTTTAAAAACCAGGGAAAATTCCCATTTTATCTCGAATAATTGAATATCATTCACTTATCTCATCCAGCCTCTCCGCAGTGGAATTCTCTTCAACAATTGTTTCAGGTGAGTCACGCTGCATAAACAGAAGAGATTGGAGGAAGCCGTATAATTTTGTCCACACCGGCCATTGGAAATGTCAAAGACAATAGTACAGCCCGTTGGGCAAAAAAGATTAACGAACGTGGCCGTAGTTCGCTTGAAGAAACATGGAATGCGTTTTGAAATTGCTTGTTACAAGAATAAAGTGCTCTCATGGCGGTCAGGAGTGTAAGTTTCAAAAGCCCTATAATCCTTATTTTCCTTTTTCAATAATTTTTCATTTTTTTCGAGAGATTCTGATGTTATTGTCTTCCAGGAGTTCACTGAACCATTAAAATTTCTGCCGTAAATCCCCCTAATTTTTGTATTAATATATCCTCATTTGAAATACAGACCTCTGTTCCTTCCATTTTTGGGTGATATATTATATAACCAATTTTCAGTCCACAGAACATCATCTGAGCTGGTGCTCCAGCTGGAATTTGAAGAACCTCCTATGAATTTAAATCTTGAATTTCTGGAAGATGAAACTGTTGGACTCGCTCTGTACTGGTTATGAAATTTACCCCTAATTCGCTGTTGTAAGAGAAACGATTTCAGGCCATCTTGAGGAAACCTCTTCCCCTAATTTGCTGTTGTAAGATAAACGATATCAAGCCATCTTGAGGAAATCTCTTCTCTTTTTGGAAGAAGAAGAAATTATTTTAATGTCCACAAGTCTAAAGATAGCCTATGGCACAGACTGCTTCACCATCTAATTCCTGTATTCAGTCTCTTTCCTATGAAGCCTCACAATAAACACTCCCAGCTTCTCGACAAACCCATCGCTGAATAAATTATCCCAAGAGCTAGCTGTCAGAATATCTGCATAACTTTTCCTGCTGTCTTTGAAGGCCCCACATTCTAAAATGAAATGCTTTTCTGTTTCCACTTTTCCGACAAACCCATTGTGGAATAAATTATCCCAAGAGCTAGTTGCTAGAATATCTGCATAACTTTTCCTGCTGTCTTTGAAGGCCTCACATTCTAAAATGAAATACTTTTCTGTTTCCACTTTTCTGGAAGAGCAAAAAATAGATACTCTTTCTTCCCACACTTCTTTTGGCCTTTTCTAGCGCTCTATTTCACAACTGAGTTGATGAGAATTAGTCCTTAATTGAGCAATAAGAATTTTCGCTCTCCAAGAAATATTGGCCCCTATGTATGCTTTTTGTTGATGATTATGAGTGGGACTAAACTCTTCAAAATACAGGTCTAATAAAGGGGCCACATGTGCAATGTGTGGATAGGTATATATAGAGATTATGTATTATTATTGGAAGGAAGATGTGATTTGGATGCATGAATGTATTGGTGTATTAGAGAAGGTTCTCCTATTCTTTAGGGAGTTATTGTATAACTCATCTCTTTTATATCGCATGGAGTTGTGGTCCACAATCACATTTGGTGTAAATTTTTGTATTTTGCATTATTAAGATATCTTAAGAACCTAGATTACATACCATCTAAACCAAATATAAATAGGAGAACCTCCTCAAAATACCCTAATAATTTTGTACATCAAAATCACTTCTTTCCTTCAGTAATGACTACACAGTCTCTATATATACCTATTCAGACATTACATGTGTGCTACGAAACCGGATTCGTCCAAACCCCTGGACGAATCCCGAATCGGACGAATCGGACACGATTCTGTCCGGACACGTGTCATATTTCAATGACACGTCGTGTCATATCAGGGTACGTCGTGTCATGAGCGAGTCAGCGAAAATGAAAAACGTGTCGCGATTTTGGAGTCGAATCCTGGTTTCGGATTCGTTTTTCGGGCTGCTGTAGGTTTAAGTTAGCTGTTCTCGTTCCCATTTCACCGCATTTGCAACGTTAACATCGATTTGGAGCGATTAACATCGATTTGGAGCGATTTGGAGCAGCGGCATTGCAATTTGCAGGTTTAAGGTTAGTTTTCTGAACGATTCACGCGGCACGCCTTATCAGTGATTCAATATATAAATCCAAGTCATTAATGTGACAATGCCCCATCTCAAGCCCTAAACCGCAGCCCAAAAACACTGAAGGTTCGTTTCGCGGTTTCGGTTTACGGTTTACCTTTGTTCTGGTTATTATAACAGTGGGCCGTGGCGTATACAGTGGGCCAAGACTTATTTCTGAGCATAAACTTATTTGGTTTATGCTCAGAAATAAGTCTTGGCCCACTGTATACGCCACGGCCCACTGTTATAATAACCAGAACAAAGGTATACGGGTTCTAACGACGTATCCAATGGTGTAGACAATGGCGTAACCAGAACAAAGGTAGACAATGGCGTATCCACGGGTTCTGTCAGAAGTTAGAACTTGTAATCTCTCACACAAAAATCCAGATGAACTAAGGCTGTGAATCAAGAAGCTGAGAGGCCATGAAATCCATGTTACAAGATTCGAGTTTCAAATATTATATTATATTTATCATTCTTCCTTGTTATTAAAAGTTATATTTCTTTGTAAATATTTTAGTAAGAACCTGCCATCATTATACAACCACAAGAAAATCTCTTAGTGCCAGGTCAGCAATAGTCAAAGCAGCTACAAAATAATATCCTAAAGGAGTTTGGTCCTGAATCAAATAATGCAGCCTCCTTTGCTGAATATAATGAGCCCAAAACAGTCCAAGAATGAGCAGTCAAACCAGGTCAATGAGATAAGGAACTTTGCAGTCAAATGTCTACAATTAGGACTTGTAGTTATAGAGCCTAGATTTGGTCTCAATAGCTGCGATCCTCCTTCCTAGGCAAGTTGCTTCAATCTGCTACTGCCTAGCCTCCTAGGCCTATAAACTGCCCCATGTCTTTCTCTGTTTAAGCTCCTCACACCTGTGGCTCCCTGCTGTAAGTTCTTGCCCATCAAACAAGAGGAGTAAGGCCTACGACCTAGCTAAAAGTACCCTACACAAGTGCAGCCTGCTGTAGGGAAGGTCTGCCACATAAAACATTCACAAATACACTTCTGAATTAGCCCAGAAATCCTCCTTCTTGAGCTCAAATGGATCTTCACATTCCATTGTCTTGAGCTCAAATGGCTGTAGTATTTGGGCTGTGCACTCACTCTCTTAGTGGCTGTGCATAGGCCTAGAGTACTCAGAAGTGCCACAAATTCAACATATTTAGGGCTGCTGAGCAGTGAGAACACTGTCTTGACTCTTTTATAATTATAAATTTATAACACTCAGTCTTCAGACCTTGGCCTGTCCTGGCAGTGTAGAAGTTTACAACACTGTCTTTAATTTTTTATACAGCAACATAGATGATAGAACTAAGAATAGTAAATATAAAATACATTATACAGCCAGTTGGCAGTGAGCCACTGCTAGCCTATAAAATGAACTTGATTCTTGTTCATTTCTTTTGCTGTTTGCATTTTAAAATTTTTACAGCAGTTTGACTGTTTGTTCAATTTTTTTACAGGTTGAGGTAACATGGCTCAATCAACGGCAGGGGCAGCAAGGAAGGGCAAGAATGTCATGGGTAGAGATGCTCTTCCTCCCCCAATATCATCAGAGTCTGCTGCAAGTAATATTGAGGGAAGAGGAGTTAAAGACAATGAAAAATATCCATTGTGGAAATATGTCGCAAGAGAGGATGGGTCAAACAGCAAGGGAAAGGGAGGAGGCAATGTGCAATGGAAATGCAGCTTTTGTAACATTTCTTTCACAAGCACATATCACCGTGTGAAAGCACATTTGTTGGCTATACCTGGTAAGGGGATTGGAGCTTGTAAAGATATTCCTAAACAAAAGAGAAAAGAATTGGAAAAGGAGGCCCATGTTGGTATGGAACATGTGGCACTGGCTTCAAAATCAAAAGCACCCAAGGGCAAGAATGAAGACCCCCTTCCATTTCTGAGGAAAGCCACCTCCAAATTTCCATTTGAGAGTTCTACTTCTACTGGGGGACAAGCATTAAAAAGAAGATCACTTGGTCCAATGGACAGGATTTTCCAAAAAGAGAGACGGGACGAGCTTGATCTCACCATTGCCTTCTTTTTCTATCAAAACTTCATATCAACTAATGTTGCACGTTCACCTTTATTTGTTGAGATGTGCCGAGCTCTAACTCAAGGGGCTCCAACAGGGTATGTGCCTCCTGGGTCAGAGAAGCTGAGAACCACATTGTTGACGAAGGCAAAAAAAGAGGTGCAAAAAATGCTCGAGCCTATTAAGGCATCATGGCCAACATCTGGGGTTAGCATTGTTTCTGATGGATGGACAGATCCAGCACGACACCCAATCATCAACTTCATGGTGTCTTCCTTGAATGGTCCAGTTTTCCTGAAAGCAGTGGATACACTTGGCGAATACAAGGATGCACAATTTATGGGTGAGTTATTTATTAGAGTTATTGAAGAGGTAGGTGTTGATTCTTGTGTGCAAATCATTACAGATAATGCACCTGTTTGCAAGGCGGCTGGCATGATTGTGGAAGCTAAATATCCACAGGTGTTTTGGACACCTTGCATTGTCCATTTATTGAACTTAGCACTGAAATCCATTGCTTCTGATGTGCTTTGGATTGGAAGCATTATTGAGGATGCAAGACATATCCGTAACTTTGTGCAAAATCATACAAATGCCCTCACTATCTACAAGGAGTACAACAATCTATCATTGTTGAAGATTGCTGATACACGGTTTGCATCTTCATTCATGATGTTGAAGAGGTTGAGGGAGGTCAAGATTGCTCTTGGGTCCATGGTTATTTCTGAGTTTTGGTCTTTTTGGAGAAAGACAGATCAGGCAGCCTCTAAAAGAGTGAAGGACACAGTCAATGTTTTACAAAACGGAAACGGATTCGGACTCGGCCGAGGATCGACTCGGAAACGGAAACGGAAACGGCAATGACTCGGCCGGCTCGATTTCAATGACTCGGTCGTTGTAAAAAATACATTAAATATTTATTTTTTTTATAAAAAAACATAATTTTAAATAGTTTAAACATAATTTTAAATATTTTCATTCAAGTTTCCAAACACACAACATTATAATATACATGGAAGACAACATATGATCAAAGTAGGCTCATGAACCAATCCATTATATCAAAATGGTACGGTGTACCCAATGGCAATAGTAAATACATAGTCAACTGTAGTCTGTCATACATGATCAAAGACTCAAGAGTCAAAACAAAATACAAATAACCAAGGAGGCTAGTAGCTACTGGCTACTGCCAGAGGAGCCAAGATCATCTCGACCAATCTCTGGATCATCATCATCAGAGGCAGAGCCAGACAAGGGGCCCCATGACTCCTCCTCATCATCATCGTCTCCAACTGCAACTGTAGAAGTGGTGCCAGTACCAGTACCACTAGGCTGTGAAGCAGATGCAAGCTGAGATAGAGTACAAATGCGGCTGCGCTTCTGTCGTGGCTGAGCAGAGGAAGGCGAAGCACCTACAACTGGAGTCCTAGTCCTACTAGCTGGCTGTGAGACTGAGGCTGGTGGATTGGGATCTGCATTCAACTGAACACGCTGCAGTGGATCTCCAACATCAAGTTCATCAAGATCCTCATCAGGATCAAACTCTGGTAGACGACTCTCCACTACCCAATCTGATGTTGGATCAATGTCTTCCAACACAATGGGATCTGAATCAGGTCTTTTGTTCAGCAATTGGTTCCGTCTGAGCCGAAGGTTGTATTGGACAAAAACTAGATCATTCAACCGTTTTTGCTCCAAACGGTTTCTCTTCTTTGTGTGAATCCTCTCAAAGACAGACCAATTGCGCTCACACGCAGATGCACTGCAAGTTTGACTCAAAATACGAATTGCAAACCTTTGCAATTCAGGGCAGTGGCCACCAAAGGCCTCCCACCATTGTGCTGCAAAAAACATAGGAGTGTAATGAATTATGAGTTAGATGAAGGCTGAAGCTCAAAAAAATTACAAATTATATCTAACTTGAAATTGAGAAATTGAAAATTGAAATTTTTGTTTACCTGGCTCATCTGCTTCTCTTGCAATCTTTGCTAGGTTCTTCCCAAAGGTACCTGTTGCATTGGTGAAGGATGTGACCTGCTGATGTATCAGTAGCTGATCAGACTCCGATAGGACCATGCGCTCAATGCAATCAACCAGTCCATCTCTGACCTCCCCCCTCAAAGCTCCTGACTCCTTAGCTTTATAGTGATACCGTGGGTTCAAAAAATACCCAGCTGCATGTATAGGGCGATGGAGTTGATTGTTCCATCTTTCATCAATGATTGCCCAAATGGGCCCATACTTTGCCACTCTATCCTTGTATGCTGCCTTTATTTGCTCCTTTGCTTGATCCATAGCCTCATAAATGAAGCCCATAGCCAACCTTTCCCCATCCACCAACCGCAACACCTTAACTAGTGGCTCAGCAACCTTCACAATCTCTGTTGCCTTTCTCCAAAAAGTTTCATCATGGACTTTCCTTCTCAATTCTCTGCCTTCTGGTTTGTTAGACCAACTGCTATTATTCCAATCATCACTGGAAAACATCTTTTGCAAGTTTCTATGTTGGGAAAGCATAGATTGCAATGTCAAAAAATGTGTAGCAAATCTAGTGATGGCAGGCCTAATAATATCCTTGCCTCCAGTGTGTTTCCTCATGAGACTCAAAACCAGTGTATGATTGTAGATAAATTTGGTTATGCTTTTGGCATTATCTACAGTGTTTCTGACCCAATCTAATTTCCCAATATCCTCAAGCATGAGGTCTATGCAATGTGCAGCGCATGGGGTCCAAAAGATGGTCTTGTGTTTTTCCTCTAACAGTCTACCAGCAAGAACATAGTTAGAGGCATTGTCTGTGATGATTTGAACAACATTAGCCACCCCCACTTCCTGAATAACCTCATCCAATAGCTGAAACAACAATTGGCCATCTTTTACCTTATCAGATGCATCAACTGATTTTAAAAACATGGTTCCCTGTGGGCAGAAGGCAAGAAAGTTTATGATGGTACGGTTTCTTTGATCAGTCCATCCATCTGACATGATGGTACACCCTGTTCTTGCCCATGATTCCTTGAAATCTTGCAAATACTCATTAATTGATGAAATTTCTTTCTGCAAACGAACCCCCCTTAGCTCTTGCATAGTAGGGCCTTTGAAGCCTTTTCCAGCAGCATGTATGGCCTCTAACATAGGCTCATAATATGGTGAACGAGCAGCATTAAAGGGGATATCAACATCATACCACCATCTAGCTATGTAGTCACAAGCAGTCTCCCTCAATTCTTTCTTCCAATGGTCATCTAAAGTGGGCTGAGAAAGACCTTTACTAACTTCAGGACCATGTGCATCTGATGGAGAGGAGGCTGAGTGAGTGAAAAAACTTTTGATAGTCCCATCACCCTTCATTCTACCCTTTCCCTTATCTTGACCAGAAGCATAAGAGGGAGGAACATAACGGAAAGGGTTTGATGCATCAGTTTGAGGGATAGAGGAAGAACCCTCAAACTCATAGTGGGGGTTGGCAGCCATCATTCTTTGTATCTCCCTCTTTCTCCCAATTTCATCCTGTATCTCTTTTTGCCTAGTCTTTTGTTCTTCAAATTTTTCAAAGCTTTCCAACAAAGTCTTTCTAATCTCCCCAATTTCCTTAGATTGACATGCAGTAATATTGCCTCTAATCCCTGCCAAGTGTTGTTTCAGCCTATGAATCCCCCCAGGACCTGACTTAATTTTCCTATGGCAAAACTTGCAACACATCTCATTATCAATCATTTCAACATATGCCCAAGCAGCATCTTTTGCTCTAGGTGCCATTTTTTGACTAGGAAAACAATCTGAAAATGAAAAAAAAAAATAAAAATTGATTCAATGTTCATTTATTTGACTAAAAACACTCTCTAAGCTATCTTTATATGCACCTAAAATTTAATAAGTAAAAACAGATTTATAGAGGTGGAAAAAAATACCTCCAGGCACAAACTGCCTCCTCAAACTTGCTCCAAAAATCAGCTCCTCAATGCTGCTCCAAATGGCTGCCCAAGAAGCTCCTCACTCCAGCTACAATGCTCCTCCAAGACTCCTCACTGCTGCTCCAAAACAAGCTCAAGAACTGCTCACTAACTCTCAAAGAAGACTCTCACTCAAATGCATAAGACTGCTGTGAGTGAAATGAGAGCATTTGGCTGTCTTAAATAGAGTTTGGGAGGGGGAAATGGACCCCAAATGCATTTAACTAATCACATAAACCTTTTCATGTCCACAAACCCTAACCAAATCAGCCAAAAATCAGCAAAAAGTTATTTTTTTTCTAAGTTAAACGCTGCCCACGGGTTCCCAAACGGTACGGCCGAGTTAAGTCGTGACCCGGCCGGGTTGACCGGGTCAGCTATGACCCGGCCGAGTCATTGGCTGACTCGGCCGGGTCATAGCTGACCCGGTCACCGAGCCGGGTCAATAGGCCGGGTTGAATTTTTTTGCATCAAAACGGTTTGAAACGGCCGTTTCCGGGTTGACCCGGCCGTTTTGTAAAACAGTGGACACAGTACTAGATGATGCTTGGTGGGAGAGGGTAGATCTAATTATTCAGATCATGGACCCTATCATCTCTTTGCTTCGAGTTGCAGATACAGACAAACCCATCCTAGGAGAGGTTTATGAGGGATGGGATTCCATGATTGAGTCTGTGAGGAGCATTATTCTACAGAGTGAGTGCCCCCCGTATGAGACATCACCAGAGGCCTTCTGTGATACCATACATGATATTCTTGTCCGCAGATGGGACAAGAATTGTACACCTTTACATTGTTTGGCTCACTCATTGAACCCCAAATACTACAGCCATGAGTGGCTGAATGGTGGACCTTCCCGCAGATTCCCTCCTCACATGGATGGTGAAATCTCACAGGGGAGGAAAGAGGCGCTTCAGCGGATTTATCAGGATAGTGCATTGCTTGCTGAGGTGGAGGATTCCTTTGCAGAGTTTTCCACTGGCACTGGTCGGTTTGCAGGTTATGATGTGATTAGAGACAGGGGGCTTAAGAAGCCATACTCTTGGTGGGCATATCATGGGGCAACAAGCCGTCCTCTTCAGCAGTTAGCCATGAGGCTTCTCTCTCAGGTGACTTCATCCTCTTGTTGCGAGAGGAATTGGAGCACATATGGGAATTTGCATACTGTGAAGAAGAACAGGCTTGAGCAGTCCAGGGCAGAGACAATGGTGTGCGCACACCAACCTTCGTCTTATTTACAGGCAGAGGGAAGAGTGGTTGAGGGGAAAGACAAAGATGTGGGATGTCTTTCCTGAAGATATGGGTCTGGACACCACTGTTGAGTTGGCATTGGCCAACATGGATCTCGGTGATCCAGTGCTAGACCCTATTAGTTTTGATGACTCAACCTCCATACCAGCAGATGCAGAGGCGACTATGGATACAGGGGAGGAGGAGGATGCAGAGGAGAGCAGTGGGGACCATGATGATGGGGACAGTGATGCTGATTCTGATGCTGATTGATGCCTTGAGGGCCTGAGGCTTGTATACCTATAGTTGTTTTATATTTTCTATTTCTATTTGCCATTGGCATTGCACCAACACTACCTATGTAACAGATTTTGATTTGATGACTTAATGAGAAAACTACAGTTGTCAGTGTGTTTATCTTACTATCTTGTAGTACAGTAGTTGTAAGTTGTCTTTCAGTTATGAATTATGAATCATGATTTAAATTTTTAATAGATTTATCATTTATCATTTATGTGACCAGTACCACTGACATTTATTTGAATTTTGTATGTACTATGCATGCTAATAGCTATAGATGAAGATCTATGTTTGAAACAATGAAATCAATAAATTTGTATCATTAATTAAAATTTGTGTAAGAAATATGCTAATAACTAATTTTTAAGATATATATATATATATATTTTAAATATATATATATATATATATATTTTTAATAAAATAATATATAACGTGTCCTAACGTGTCTTGTTCCGGGGGTCAGCGTGTCCCGAATCCGACACCACGAATCCCGAATCCTACGTGTCCCGAATCCCCGTGTCAGGTGACTTAGCATGTGTGGCTTCTTTATTAGGCTGACTATTATTACACGTACATTCACCCCATTACATATACATCGTTGTTTCATCTTGGCGTATTCTTGATGATTAATTACCCTCAGTTGAAATGGGATCCAAGTATGGCCACAGTGTCTTTGCTCAGCTATAAGTGTAAAAACCTAGAAACACAAATAATTGATATTTTGGAAACATAAATCACAAATACACTGAGTGTTTTAACTTAACATGCACAATGAAAAATAAATCAAAAGACAAACACATCAACACATATAACAAAAGATATACCCACGACACCCCAACTCTGAAGAAAACCCGCAACACTGTGTGTTTTTGTTATTTTCTTCAGCAAATTACAATAAAGGAGAAACTTCCCTTTTATCACAAGAAATACTCAATTACCCTCTAACCAAATCGATTGCGCAGATCAGCTAATCGACCCACAAGTGCGAGTGCAATACTCATCTCTTGCGTGCACATTCAAATAGAAAACTGTGTTGGGCTATGTTACCCATCACTTGTGGGTAGTCCTTAGACGACAACCAACAACCCCTTACAGCCACCAGATAGCTCAATGTGCCATTATCTTTGCCACTTGAGCCAGCCATGTGGTCCCTCGCCCACTTGTTATGATTGTATGTTTGAAGGTGGGCCTCCCGACCCCGAAGGTATGGCTTTTCATTGGTATAGTTGAGTAATTTTCCTTACTTGTCATGGGCACTTTTAGGCATGGATTGGTGGGGGGATTTGGTAGAAAGAGTGGGCTAGGTTTGTACTCTTGTCTCCATTGCCTGATTTTGTGGTTAGCCTTGTATCCTAGTCCCGTGGGATCTCCTTTACTGGCCATTAGCTTTAGGGTTGGCACTACATGGGAAATCTCGATTTTGGTTGCGTGGTCCCGCTTCTTGACACCATGTACATCACTCCCTTCCACTCATTTTAACTCCATTCATCTCTTTTTCCATATGGGTCCACATATGTCCACTGGGTCCACAAAGGGTTAGGCTCACCTCCCCTTGTCCACACCTTGGGTCGGGCCTGGAACGATGCCCGGAGGTTGATGCAGCTAAAAAGAAAAGAAAAAACATTATTTGGCCACTTTCAACAGGAAATGCACTAAAAAATGCAAAAGATAGTTGGGACATACAAATTTAGCACGTGGGCAAAAACCAAACATGAGCTCTACCCCTTATCCATGGCCATCACACTAGTTCCTATGGGTCTTAGATGAGCCCCTTCCATCATTAAAGAACCCATGATTGTCCCAACCCTTGGTGGGCAATGAAATGCCCTACCTCAAAAGGACCTATTGCTTCTGTTGAAATTTCTAAGTATTACCCGTTAGAAATATTATCTGTATTCTCTGGTTTATTTCGCCTACTTGATTAATTACTAACAAATTATTTAACCATATAAACACTAAAATAAACACAATACAGTCTCAACCATCTATAGATCAACAACTGAAAGAAATAGACAAACACACAAGTGACACGTTATTTTTGGAGAGTCGTCCCCGGAAAAACCCAATGTGGGAAAACCCGTGCAATAGTTTTGAGGGTTTTATTATTAAGCAGCTTTTCTGAGTACAGTGGGTGCCAAACTGGCTCAACCGACAGAGATAAACAAATATGGCAGTAATACCTCTCTTTGGAAGCAGATATTTGGAAGGTTCGCCCCACGAGACCCTCTCCAGCACAATCTGAAGCGCTGCGTCAACCCTCCTGGCCTCTGCGTTAGCTTGGAACTCTCTGCGTCAACCCTATGAGGCTTTGCGCAACCTCTTTGTCCGTTTGCATCACTTCTGCAGCCTCTGTGTGGATGATGCAGGCCCTTTTGGCCTTTGCGCAGTCACTGCTGGCCTCTGCGTCTGCCTCTCTGCCTCTGTGCTAGTCTTCTTGCACTATCTCTGCCTCTTTATCTCGTACTCACTGCCCCTCGCTTCAACTCTTTTCACGGATTCAATTTCTCTTAGCAAACCTTGCTCTAGAAAATCGAATGACTGATATGTTAAAATTGGCAACTAGGGCCAAACTCCATGTGGGTCATTTTATTATTGGAAGCCGATATTTTTCTTGGATCCCTCTCATTGAGAGGTGTAGGATTAATCTAAAGATCATCCGATTCCGATAAGTATTCATGGAGATATGAATTTGTTTGTGTTATGGGACAATTCGTCAAGGTCGGCCAATAACCAAATAAACCCCACTTGTACTCAACGTTTATAGTATAAATAGAGGTGGCCTTCAAGTCATTTCAACACACTTGGGATCTCTTCCTCTCTACTTGTCTTTGGGTTTTAGTAGGAGGAGAGATCCTAAGGGATAACGCTGCCTTAATCTAGAGGGTAGAAGCCGGAACTGCCGGGAAAGCTGATGCAGAGGGCAGAAGCTAGAATTGTCGGGAACAATTGGAATTGTCGGGAACTGTTGGAACTGCCAGGAACAACCGGAATTGTCGGGAACTGTCGGACTGTCGGGAAAGCTGACGCAGAGGTTAGAAGCCGGAATTGTCGGGAATTGTTAGAACTGTGGGAACTACCGGGAAAGTTGACACAGAGGGCAAAAGTCGAAACTGCCGAGAATAGCCGGAACTATCGGAACAGCTGGGAAAGTTGACGCAGAGGGCAGAAGCCGGAACTATTGGAATAGCAGGGAAAGCTGACGCAGAGGGCAGAAGTCGGAACTATCGGAATAACCGGGAAAGCTGACGTAGAGGGCAGAAGCCGGAACTGTCGGAACAGTCGGGAAAGCTGACGTAGAGGGCAGAAGCCGGAACCGCTGGAATAGTCAGGAAAGCTGACGCAGAGGGCAGAAAACGGAATTGATGGAACTGTTGGGAACAACTGGAACTGCCGGAACTGCTGGGAACAGCCGGAACTACGGGAAGTGCCGGAATAGCCAGGGCATTTGTCTTCGAAGCAGAGCAACATGCAAGGGACAACTAATTAACATTGGGACAATTGTATGGTACTTAGCAGCAAATACACCAAGCATGCAATGTTACAACTAGCATGAAAGGGACATCTAGCATGTAACAGCAAGCATGCTAAGGACAACAAGCATGCTAGGGACACAAGCAAGCAAAGGACAACAAGCAAGCAAGGTGCAGCCAACACATAGGTCAGTATGGCAACATGGTGCAACATTGGCACATAATGCAGTACAGTGATGGGTATAGTCATGATTAATGAAGTGTGATGAGATGCAGCATAGCGATGATGGGTGCAACATTGTGCAGCGCGTTGAGGTGCAGCATGATGACGAAATGCAAAACAACGATAGGTGAAGGAGTCACCTTGGAGAATCAGTTGAAGCAACATGTCTTCAACTGATCTCATATATCATCTTCTTAGAGATGATTTATGCTCTTATCTAGATAAGTCAAAGTGTTGACTTCTGTTGTAAACGTACTATCTCTTTCTCTCTGCTGAACTATTGAAGAACATATAAGAAAAATTGATCAAGGGTTTCCCCACATTGGGTTTAGGGTTGGCAACTTGTATCAAGGTGCAGGATGGTCCATTGGGGATCATGTCAATTGACATATCGCATCTATAACACCAGAGGTCTACCTATGGGGCCTAACTTGATGTGAGTTAGATGGTGATAGGGTTGGTCTACAGGTTTGGAACAACCCAAGGAGTTTGAGGTTCATGATTGAGAATCTCATGTATACAGGTGGAAGAAAGCCCTTGATGGCTTGAAGCAAAACACCCTGGGCATAGTATGAGAGATTGGTAGTTGTCTGATGAAGCTGAGATTCACTAGGAGTGAAACCGATCCAAACCATTACCCGAAGGTTGTGGATGATAGACCTCTCATACCGACACCTTATGAGGACGACCTATTTCTGACAGGTGCAAACCCTTTCATTTGCAGAAGTAAGAGGGAGTTGGATTTCGGATGTGGAATGATAAACTGCAAGCCTGTGACTACCTCGAGGATCTTAACTTTCAGAAGTTATATGGTAGTGATGTCGGACCAGATTTGGAAATGCCTCTGAGTTTCATAAACTCATTCGCGTTGATGTTCTTGGTGAACTTCTGTCCGGATATATGTTTTGCAGTTAGCATGGTGAGCTCAACTGAGCTCATATTTGGTTGAGCCTCACTGGATTGGTGCCAAGAATCTTCTGAGATATCTTCGGGGCACAATCTCTCATGGATTGAGATACACTGCTGGAAATATGAAACTACATGATTATTCGAATATTGACTCGGCAGGCAGTGTGGAGGATCATTAGAGCACTTCTCAGTGCTGGTTCTCTTTGGATTCTGCTTCGATATCATGGATGAGAAGGAAGCAGAAGTCGGTTGCTATAAGCACCGCCGAGACTGAATACTTAGCTACGAGTATGATCTCGTGTGAAGCTGCATGGTTGCAAAAGCTCTTAAGTGAGCTGTTTGTACACATGATGAATACCACTGTGATTCTCTGTGACAACCAGAGGGGGGATTCGATTATTGAGGAATCCCGTATTCGATGATTTCTCCAGTAGATAGACATCAAATACTGCCTTATCTGGGATATGGTAAGTCGATGAGAGAGGAGGCTCCATCGCATTGAAACTGATGCACAGGTCGCAGACATTTTGTCAAAGCCTCGTGGAAAGGTCAAATCTGTGACTTCCCTGAACGACGTGGAGTCGTTGAGAGACCTTCTTATAAGGGTCCTGCATGTTGCATGCATTGAGCTTTGGAGCTCTGGGGCAACATACAACCACAGGGCGACTCACCCTCCCCTGGTGGTGCGCTATGTTAAGGATGACAGGTTTAACCTTCCCCTGTGATACCCCGTGGCGACTATGGAACAGGATGATTAGTTCTCATGTGGGTCGGGATGATTAGTTCTCCCATGGCAACTATGGAACAAGATGATTAGTTCTCCTTTGGGTCGGGATGATTAATTCTCCCGTGGCAACTGTGGAACAGGATGATTAGTTCTCTTGTGGGCGGGATGATTAGTTCTCCCGTGGCGACTGTGGGGCAAGATGATTCATTCTCATGTGGACAGGATGATTAGTTCTCCTATCCAGACATCCTACCCATGCAGTCTGGGACTCAGAGGAAGTACCTCTCATCTGATCAATGAGTAGGGAAATGGGGTTAGGGACCATAGTAGTACTATCGATGGACATATCGATATATCTACCGTACTCCTTATGCTAGGATGACCTCCATTGATCTGGGATCAGTATGAGTGGTTTGAGACACTCTTTTGTGATATTGATCTAGGATCAATAAAACTAACTTCGGGTTAGTAAGAGTGATGTGACACACTCTCTTCAGATGAAACTGACTTCGGGTCAGTAGAGAATGTTATGAGACATTCTCGATCAATTCAGCAGAGCAAAGCATAGCTCAACAGAGCAGAGCAGTGCAAGGCACTGATGGCAGAGATAGTACAATCGGACATATGGATCAGCGGATGGAGTTCTCCCTAGTTGAGAGGGAGTGTTAAAATTGGCAACTAGGGCCAAACTCCATGTGGGTCATCTTATTAATGGAAGTTGATATTTTTCTTGGATATCCCTCATCGAGAAGTGTAGGATTGATCTAAAGATCATTCAATTCCGATAAGTATTCATGGAGATATGAATTTATTTGTGTTATGGGACAATTCGTCAAGGTTGGCCAGCAACCAAATAAACCCCACTTGTGCTCAACGTTTTAGTATAAATAGAGGTGGTCTTCAAGTCATTTCAACACACTTGGGATCTCTTCCTCTCTACTTGTCTTTGGGTTTTAGTAGGAGGAGAGATCCTAAGGGATAACGTTGCCCTAATCTAGAGGGCAGAAGCTGGAACTGTTGGGAAATTCCGAGAACAACCAAAATTTTCGGGCACTATTGGCACTGTTGGGAATTGCCGAGAAAGTTGACGCAGAGGGCATAAGTCGGAATTGCTCGGAACAACCGGAATTGTCGGGAACTGTTGGAATTGCCGAAACTACTGGGAAAGCTGATGTAGAGGGCAGAAGTCGAAACTGTCGGAAATAGCCGGAACTGCCAGGAACTGTCGAAACAGCGGGGAAAGTTGACGCAGAGGGCAGAAGCCGAAACTATTGGAACAACCAGGAAAGCTGACGCAGAGGGTAGAAGTTGGAATTGCCGGAACAACCAAGAAAGCTGATGCAGAGGGCAAAAGACGGAACTGTCGGGGATAGTCGGAATTGCTAGAACTGCCGGAACTGTCGGGAATTGCCGGAATTGTCGGGAATAGCCAGAACTGCGGGAATTGCCGGAACAGTCAGAACTGTGGGAACTGCCGGGAACTGTTGGAAAAGTCGGAGCATCTGTCTTCGAAGGAGAGCAACATGCAAGGGACAACTAACAAACATTGGGACAGTTGTATGGTACTTAGCAGCAAATACACCAAGCATGCAATGTTACAGCTAGCATGCAAGGGACAACTAGCATGCAACAACAAGCATGCTAAGGACAACAAGCATGCTACGGACAACAACAAGCAAGGTGCATCCAACACATAGGTCAGTATGGCAACATGGTGCAACAATGGCACATAATGTAGTACAGTGATGGGTACAATCATGATTAATGAAGTGTGATGAGATGCAACATGATGATGATGGGTGCAGCATGGCGAGGTGCAGCATGATGACGAAATGCAGCACAACGATAGGTGAAGGAATCACCTTGGAGAATCAGTTGAAGCAGCATGTCTTCAACTGATCTCATGTACCATCTTCTTAGAGATGATCTATGCTCTTATCTAGATAAGTCAAAGTGTTGACTTTTGTTGTAAACATACTATCTCTCTCTCTGCTGAACTATTGAAGAACATATAAGAAGAATTGATCAAGGATTTCCCCACATTGGGGTTTTTCCTTGGCTAGCGCCACATCTTGTGTCTTGTTGTGATTGCTAATCTGGAAAAGATATTGAGCTAACTGTGAAAATTGAAATAAATTGCTCTAAGCATAGAACATACTTAAAAATTAACATGATCACTTTGGTGTTTTCTCCAACAGACCCTCAAGCCTCCTTGTATACTTTTCCTGTTGGTCCTTCAACGGTCGAGATTACATCTCTAATCAACGTTTAAGATTAGATTTGGCTTGATCCATGTCATTTAGAACCTTCTATTCCAGTTTTATATTTATACCCATTAATATTTTATTTTTCCTAAGTTTAAACTTAGGAACTCCATTAAAAATATTAATTATTTTAATATCTTCTTAACCAGGTAGAATCTGCCCAAACCATTTTTGGGCCTTGGAGATCTCATATGCTTTTGCCTCTCCACCAATTTTCATGGCTAGAGCACATCTGATGCTACCCCAAATGAACACTACCTCTTAGCGAGGACTGTGCTCTAGTAATACTCCAAACTGAGCATCACCCTAATTATACGGCACCGGTACCAGTGCTGATGCTAGGCCTCCTCGCCCAACATCCTCTGCACTACTGCCCATGGCTCTTCCACTACAACTGCTACATCTGTACGACAACTCCCTCTGCATCCGTGTTGCTGCTGGTCCTTTCTCCCAACACTGCATCTGTACTGCAACCCCCTCTCATAATGCTGCATCGTGCTACTGCTAACTGCTATTGCACTGCAACTCAGTTACTGAGAAGTAAGTAACTGATCCACCCAACTACTGACATCCCTATCAGGCTAGAAACGCTCCCGATGCTGAAGCTCTCTCCTTCACTATCATGTGCTCCCCCTGCTGCCTCTATGCTGCTGCAACAACTCCCTACCTCTAACACCGCTGCAAACCTCTCTATGCCATCCTGCACTGTTGCAACCCCCTCTATGCCTCCCGCAATGTTGCAACCCTCTCTGCGCTGCCCGGGATTACTGCATTGTAGCACTCTCTGTCGCTTCATCCGCATTCGTTTCTACCGACATCCGCCATCCTGCTATTTCTCACTTTAGGGCTCCTGTAGCAAGGTATGATCCAAGAGTTTGGGTACCACAAGGATCTTGCCCCTCATCGCCTATAGTCCTCCTTACTACAACTCTATGTCTCTCCGCCTCTTCTCTAGAGGTACATGAGCACTCATGGCACAATCATCATCCTCCTCTATCTCCTTTTCCACCTTCGCTGGCGCTGCCTTGGAGAGGTCCTTTTTCTTCCTCTTCTCCTGCTTCCCCGCAGATGCCAGAGCTGCATCCTCTTCCTCCTCTTTCTTTACCTAGACTCCTTTGCTGCTACTTCCCGTCTTGGACAACCGTCTGATCTCTTCTTGGCGAAGAGCTGCTCACAATTCTTCCCAATCTGGAAGATTCACCCTGCCCGGAATGCTCTAGACAAATGTCTTCCACTCCACGGAGACTGTGTTTAGGGCGTTCCTCACCATCAACTCCTGATCTAGCGTGGCTCCTATGGAAGTCAGTTGGTCTCGGATCTCCTTCAATCTACCGAGGAAATGATTTACCTTCTCCCCCTTTTGCATCAGATATGACCGTAGCTGATTCTCTAGTAGCATCTTCCTCTGCAAGGAAGTATGTTGGTACAACGTCTTCAAGGTGTCCCACATTTCCTTTGCCGTCTCCTTCTCGGCAATATGTTGGATCGCATGATCCTTAACTCGATTAAGGATGATGCATTGCGCCTTGGCCATTGCTTCCTCATACTTTTCATTGTCAGTTGGGTCAACTGGGATAACCACTGTTCTCAAGGCGAAGGTCTTGATGTGATGTCTATCTAGAATGGACAGGATCCTGGCCTTCCAGACGACAAAGTTGGACGTCCCTTCCAGCCTGTCCGGATCTCTCAGTCCATTCATAGACATCTATCTGCTCTTCCTTTCGACTCGTCCGAGTCTCTACTTCCCTTTGGAAGTTCTCTCTTTGACTCCCTCTGAGTCGCTACTTCCCTCCTAGAAGTTCTCTGCTAGACTCCTTCTGAGTCTTGATTTCCCTCCTGAAAACCCACCTGCCAACTGTCGAGTCGCACCTCTCCGATCTCTTATGCACCTGCAACACTGGTCTGGATTTCTTAGCTAGAAATCCACCTAGGTAGTGACTCCCTCTACCTTGGTTTTGCCCCGTTAGGTACTGTTCTGTCTCGGTAGCAACAACACCCCACTAGCTTCACTCCCGGCAATCTGCCCACAGCTTCCTATGCGCAGCCACTGAAGGATTGAGCCTCTAGGCTCTACGCAATCCCGACATTGGCTGAAATGCTCCCCTAGCCAACTGCGTCAACCCTCATAGTCTCTGCGTGGCTCTTCGTGAGCCTTTTCTGCCCTCCTCAGCCTCTGCGCTGGCCTTTCTCTGACTCAAACTAATGACGCAGTCCCTTTGTGTCAACACTTTTGCGTCGCTTTATGCTAGGAACAACTTCTGTCACTCGAGACAGCCGCTTCTGCTACAAAAGCTCTGATTCAATTGGTGCCTTCAGCTCTCATGTGATCTGTAATGCTCTGATACCATGTTGAAATTTCTAAGTGTTACCCATTAGAAATTTTATCTGTATTCTCTGGTTTATTTCGCTTACTTGTTTAATTATTAACAAGTTATTTAACCATATAAACACTAAAATAAACACAATTCAGTCTCAACCATCTACAGATCAACATCTGAAAGAAATAGACAAACACACAGTGACACCGCTATTTTTGGACAATCGTCCCCGGAAAAACCCAATGCGGGAAAACCGGTGCAGCAGTTTTGAGGGTTTTATTATTAAGCAACTTTTTTGAGTACAGTGGGTGTCAAACTGGCTCACCTGACAGAGATAAACAAATTTGGCAGTAATACCTCTCTTCGGAAGCAAATATTTGGAAAGTCTGCCCTACCAAACCCTATCCAGCACAATCTGAAGCACTGCGTCAGCCCTCCTAGCCTCTGCATCAGCCTAAAACCCTTTGCGTTAGCCCTTTGAGGCTCTGTGCAACCTCTCTGTCCTTTTGCGTCACTTCTGCAACCTTTGCGTGGATGACGTGGGCCCTTCTGGCCTCTGCGCAGTCACTGCTGGCCTCTGCATGGCTCCCTTTGGCTCTGCGTCTGCCTCTCTGCCTCTGTGCTGGTCTTCCGACACTATCTCTGCCTCTCTGCCTCGTACTGACTGCCCCTTGCAGCAACTTTGATCACTGATTCAATTTTTCTTAGCAAACCCCACTCTAGAAAATCGAATGACTAATCACTTTGGTGTTTTCTCCCACTGACTCTCAAGCCTCCTCTTATACTTTTCCTGTTGGTCTTGCAACGACCGTGATTACATCTCTAATCAACGTATAAGATTAGATTTGGCTTGATCCATGTCATTTAGAATCTTCTAACCTAGTTTTATATTAATACCCATTAATATTTTATTTTTCCTAAGTTTAGACTTAGGAACTCCATTAAAAATATTAATTATTTTAATATCTCCTTAATCGGGTAGAATATGCCCAAACCATTTCTGGGTCTTGGAGATCTCACGTGCTTTAGCCTCGCCACCAATTTTCATGGCTAGAGCACATCTGATGCTACCCCAAATCAACAGCTTCATCCTACACATCATGCTCTCATCTGCTGGAGCCTCAAGTAGTTATGAAGAAAAATCAATCAAAGGCAAAAGGCATATGAAGAAGGGTGGAAAAACAAAGGTCGCGGTAACTCATGTACCATGATTTACTCCCTCTTATACTCATATATCCAGGCGTGGGCTTCCCTTATTATAGCTACCCTTGTACCATGACATGTGGTTTGGATGATTCCCTTGATCCCCACTTTGTTCCATTACTATATCATTTGCTACCTACCACTTGATGGATATGATAATGCCATGGACTTGTCACACCCTTTAAATGTTGAAACCACCTAATAGGGTCCTTGATTAACCTCCTTATTGAACTTGGAGACACTTGTACATGCCAAATCCCACTATGGAAGGGCATGCCAACATGAAGTGCACTGTGCACCATTGGTTTCATGTCTTGTAACCTCTTTTAGTTGATTATTTTGATGATTTGTTGTATTGGAGGGCAAGGGGACGCATTGAATCTTATGTAAGATTGCAGGTGGGTCTCCATTTGGGGTTTGGTTTCCCTATGTGGGGTCCTAGCCCTCTAGAGTGCCACGTTGGCACTTGTAGGGTGAACATTGAGAGCCATGGGCGTCCACCATAACAGAGAGTCCTTCATGGATCCCCAACACTGCTCATGATTGCTCATGTTCTACCTTTTGGATGAGGATAATACACCTAGTTCACCATGCCCAACCGATTCCACACTTGCACCATACACTCGACAGTTGTTCCAGGGGCCAGATGAGAATTTGTCTCACTGCAGGAGACAGAGGGAGGGCTCATGTCATCATCTTAGCCCTTACAGATGGTTTACAGGCACTTTCGATCCACTTGGAGACCCATGAGGATGTCCTTGTGCCTCCACACCAACTTGGGAGCACCACAAAGATTTGCTTGGAAAACAAGGGGCCAACCCCTTGTCCATTATGTTTGAGGTCCATTCTCACATCATGACACACTTTGGACTTCATTAGGCCTCCTAAAAGTCCCAACGACTCATTTTATTGATCATTCTATCCTGTTGAGAGGCTTACTCTTACGTTATTGAGTTATCTTTGTGGGCTTCTCACCAAGGGATGTTATTATTGCATATTATTTTATGATTTGGGGCTCAATTAGGCCAAATTAGACAAATCAAACTCATTAGAGATTGTATAAATAGAAGTGAGGTGATTCATTTTGATCATCATCACTTGGATTAGGATTTAGTAGCTCTTGAGAATTTCACATTCCCTTTTGGAGGACAAGTTTTGATGTTATGGATGAATTTTGATGTTTGGATCTATTTCTCGTCTTGGAGCTTCATTATTTGGCATAATACGATGATTGGATATACTCATTTGTACATGTAAATAATCTTTTCATGTTTATTATTGTTATTTACTTTGTCGCATGAATGTTGTTGGTATTTTCGTTATACAAGTCTGGAATTTACTGCTTTCCTATGCGAAATTGTGAATTTTTTTATCTTTTATAGTGTTACATCATTGCATGGGCTATGTATGAATGGGTGAATGTTCCTAGAGATTATTTTGTCAAAATAGATCTTAATAAGTCATCAGTTATTGCATATCGAAGTATAAAGATCTCAAGTAGCTGCTCTCATCCCTTAATGCGATCTGAAGTTGCTTGAAGACCTCCTTGATTGGTTAAATCTTATCCAAACAATAATTTTTCAGTGACTCCATCTCTCCCAAACGATAAGGCATTAATTCTTCCATAGGTGATGACGTTTAAAGAATATTTCTCTCACCTCTCTTTCTCTTTCTAGGCCTAACCTCCATAGGTCACCTAGGGCATCATTTTTCTCCCATTGTAGTAAAAAAAGTTTGATCTCTTGCCCATAACTTTACTAGGGTTTTCTCTAAAGGCCCTCCAAATTTCAAGAAATTTCGATGGTGGGATCTTGAGATATTGTGAGCCCCAGCTCAAGGATCGTTTCTTGCCCTAGGTTTTCCTTGGCTAGTGTCCTCGTTAAGATCATTGCATTCATTTCTCAAATGATAATTTGTCCTTGGATCCTCTTCTCTTCCATAATTAGGTTAAGGCTCTACTTTGCTAATCAACTCCACATCCTTGACCTAATTTTGGGTCCACTTGGTCTCGTGTGGTCTCGCAACCTAACAATTCAAATTCCACAAAGATTACATAAAGACCAATTCTCTATAAGGTTTCTTGGGTCTAGGAAAACTCTTGACAAGATATACTCCCAAAACCTAGCCTTAAGAATCCTATTAGCCTTTCTTATAGAGCCTATCACCTTGCTTTTCAAGCAAGAAATCCATATCATTGAGTCTCTCTTGTGAATGGGCCTTGTGAATCACCCTTCATCCTTTCATTGACCTATTCATTACCGTGATTCCTCATACCGGGTCTCCTCCCTTTGGTGAAAGTCCGTGAAGAGCATGGAGCCTTAGTTGAGTCTATCGCTCCATTGTTGCCCCTTGACCTGGTAGTTTCTCCATAGGATCCCCTCCTAGGACTCCCTGCTAGTTTGAGTGGTAACAAGCTATAAGAGCTCGACCCTCACTCAATTTCTTCTACTTGGATGCTGAGTCATGTGATCTGTTGAAATCATGGCTCTTCTTGCGTTGTTCTCTCACATTTGTTTGTGCTCAACTAACTTGCCACTAACACGTTCCATATACTCATAATTTTGATGTGAACCCTAATTTACCTCTCAACGACTGAGATTAAATCGTGATCAAGGGCTAAGATTAAATCATAAGTTGACTTAGGAATTTTTATTTTTTCCTAAGTTTAACTTTAGAAAATAGTTAAATAAATTAATATTTTGTGAAAGTGGCAGTCTTATGGGTTCTTTTGCTAGTCTTAGAATTTAGACAAGCAAAACCTTTACTTCCCTACTCCAATCAACATAATTGAACTGAGTAGGGTGCTAATTGTCACCCTTGCGAATAGGAAAATATTAAAACTCGATAAAATTATAAAAATAAAAATGTTATCTAAAAATACAGGAAAATGAACATGAAAATAACAAAGAAGGATGCAAAAGCAAAAGTGCAAGATACAAAATCCTACACCTACCTACTCAACATGTTTTAAGCAAGACCTCTATATAGTCATATAACCAAAGAAGGTAATATAATATCATATTGAAATCAAACATTCTACCCTTATGCTTGTTGAAAATTGATGTTCTATGCTGAAATAGTTACTTAAAATGAAACTTCTTCCAACTGCAATATCAATTAAGCAATTATAGATAGAACATACACCGTATAAACCATATGCAAAATAGAAGACAACCAAGAACACAATGAGACATGGAGAATTTAGGTCCAATGACTATGCAAAATAGAAGACAACCAAGAACACAATGAGACACGGAGAATTTAGGTCCAATGACTAGGGAAAAACCCAACCCAATTCTTCTTCTATTAGAAATCAATTGTTCAGCAGAGAAACAAAATACAATGGGATATTAAGAGAATGAAGAACACCCAAATTTGAATTAGCAGTAGCAAGAAGATCTTTGATAGCAACAACTGATGCAAACACTGAATCAATCTGGCTCGCCATGTTCTGCTCTTACTCTCCAAGTCTCTCTCTCTCTCACTCTTTCAATCCTTTTTTAGTCTCTCCAGCTCTCTCTTTCACAAGTTCAAAGTCTTCTTTCACAATGCACAAGTGAGTAAGTAGTGAAGATGAGAGGCACATATATATAGGAGGAGCAAGGAGTTCGAGCCATGAAGGAGGAGTAACTTGCATGCCTTGAGGGAGAGTTACATATGCCATTTAGGGAGGTATGCATGCCTTTGTAACTCATGCCATTAAGGAGATATGCTTGCCTTTGTAACTCATGCCATAAAGAGGAATACACATGCCTTGAAGGAGAGAGTGTAACATATGCATTGAAGAGTGCGTAAGAGGAATCTTTTATGATGAGTCTTTAATGCGCGTAAGAGAGTGTAAGAGGAGTGCAATGAATCCATTAAGAGAGAGAGAGAAGGTAACATATTATTAATTGAGAAAGATGGGTATGAGTGCCATCAAGGAGGGAGAGAGAGGTGCGAAGTGGCATGGTTGAGTGGCAAGTAGGAAAGATGACTTGTATTTCCTTTTTAGTAATAATATTATAGTATCATAAGGATAATAATAATAATATTAATGATAATATTTATGGTTAAGTAAAAATTGAGCAATTAAGATTGATTAAGGATAAGTTAAGTGATTTGCTATCATCTATACTTGATTACCAATTGAAGTAGCGGTGATTTACTATTTTTGGAAAGTCATGCTTGAAATTGTTGAGAAATCAATGCATGTAGGTATTAGGGTTTGATTCCTCTTTCTTGATAATTACTTGTGATTTATGTGGGCTTTTTTTACTTCTTTATTATGTTGTCTTTCATCAAGCAATTACCAAATTAAATGTATATGAGGATCACAAGAACGAAAGACACAAGATGTAGGCACTAAACTAGGGCAAAACCCCTATCTAGGGGAAAACCCAATCCAACTTTTCCACTAGTAGATTCAATTCAATATGAGACAATCCAAGACCCTTTAGACCTAGACAAAGATCTTCTCCAATCACCAAGTCAACCATTCCTTCATGTAGATGATCAACTTTTTCAAATGCAACTTCAATCCATAATTTTGACCCCCAGCTTCAGAATTTTGGCCCCTAGCTTCAGAATTTCGAGCCTGTGATTAATTCAGAAATTTTGGCCCCCAACTTCAGTCCATAAACCCTAGCAAACTTTGCATGTGTGAGGGGGATGCCCAAAAACTTTGATTTTTCTTCTTTCTTGGATTAGGTCTTCTTCTCCTACACTTCGCTCTTCTTTTCGTCCTCTTTCGCTTTGTAGATCAAACTTGTATGAGTGTGCTTCCAAGTGAGTCATGTTACCCACCATTTTGTGGGTGATATCCCTAGGAGGAAAAAATTTCTGAGATGGTCCTCAGCCGACAGGTAACAACCCCTTGCAGCCACCAGCTAGTTCATTGTGCCACTTCTTCGCCACCTGAGCCAGCCATGTGGTCCCTCACCCATCTGTCATGATCGTATGTTTGAAGGTGGGCCTCTTGAACCTAAAGGTATGCCTTGTCATTTGGTAATTGAGTATTGTAGTTTTCTTATCGTGGATACTTCTGGGCATAGATTAATGGGGGGATTCGGCGGAAAGAGTGGACTAGGTCTGTGCTCTTGTCCCCTAGACCTCTTTTGGATGTTAACATTGGACCCTAGTCCTGTGGGATCTCTTTTACTGACATTTGGGCTTTAGGGATGGTACTTCATGGGAAACCCTGATTTTGGTCGCGTGGTCACACTCCTTCATCCACATATATCACTCCCCTTTCGCTCATTATAACCCCATTCATCATTCCCCCACTTGTGTCCATATTCCTCCACTGGATCCACATAGGGTTAGCCTCTACCTCCCCTTGCCCACATCTTGGGTCGAGGCTGGAATGATGCTTCGGAGGTTGATGCAGTTGAAAAGAAAAGTAAAAGCATAATTGGCCACTTTCAATAGGAAAATGTACCACAAAATGCAAAAGATGGCCTGGACAAACACATTTAACACATGGGCAAAAGCCAATACATGAACTCTACCCCATTATCTTGGCCACCCCCTGGTTCCTATAGGCCCTAGATGAGCCTCCTTTACCATTCAGGAACCCACGATTGTCCCAACCCCTGGTGGGCAATGAACCGCCCTAGTACCTAGGGTCTTCAAACATCTTGATGCTGCTTTGATTATCACAATTTATTATTGTAGGATGTAGTGGCTTTCTAAACAATCTGACAAGAGTTTTCTTAACCAAACTACTTCTTTTCCTACTTCATATGTAGCAACATATTCAACTTCAACACTACTTAAAGCAACAGGATATTGTTTTCTACTCATCCATGAAATCATTGCAGATCCCAAATTGAAACAACCACTGGTAGTGCTTCTTCCATCAGTCTCACTACCACCCCAATTAGAATCGATAAAACCTGTTAATTTAACTTCCTTTCCATCATACTTTAGGCAGTGATGAATTGTTCCACGTAGGTATCTCAAGATATGCTTGGAAACTATCCAATGGTCATGATGAGGCTCCAACTGAAATTGACTAAGAATGTTTACAACAAAGCATATGTCAGGTCTGGTATTCACCAAGTACATCAAAGAGCCCACCAACTTATGATAGCTTGTAGGATCAACGAGACTAGAGTTAGAGCTTCTCAACTTCTTTAGATTTTTGATCATGGGAGTAGTCATAGGCTTGGAATTCATCATACCAAACTCTTGTAACAACTTGATTATGTACTTTCCTTGACCAATATATATCTTGTTGGGTTTCTGCAAAACTTCCAAGCTCGAGTAATAATGCATGAGTCTCAGACCTTTCATTTCAAATTCCGCTGCCAACATTTTCTTGCATTCTAGAATTTTGCGCTCCACACCTGTAATAAATAAATCATCCACATATAAAAGTATAATAACTGGTTCATTCTTCACTATCTTGATGTAGAGGTTTGCATCAATAGAACTTTTGACAAAGCCAATCCTTAAAACATAGGCATCCATTCTTGTGTACCAAGCCCTAGGAGCTTGCTTCAAGCCATATAGAGATTTCTTTAGTCTGTAAACATGAGTATCCCTGCTATTTATCTCAAAGCCTTTTGGTTGTTCAATATACACTTCTTCATCAATGCTTCCATTTAGAAAGGCTATTTTAACATCCATTTAATGTATATTTGTTAATTTTAGCAACTAGGGCCAAACTTCACATTGGACATCTCATATGAGGCAACTCATATTTTTATTGGATTCCTCTCTCTGAGAGGTGTAGGATTGGTCTAAAGATCATCCCATTCTGATAGGTACAAATGGAATTATGAATTTATTTTGATTATGGACAAATTGGCAAGGTCGACCAACAAACTCATGTAGGCTCAGAAGCCCAACAGGCATGTCTATTCATCCTCAACATTTGCATATAAATACAAGGTGCCTTCTCCTCATTTGGACACTTCACTCACTCACAATCTTCTCTCTCCTTCATTGATTGGGTACGAATTTCAGAGGCAGCTCTCCACACGTGCGAAGAAGGGAAGGGTTTTTTGTTCCAACCATTGACCAATGTTGACCAAAATTGCAGGAGGCTGATTTGACTTGCATTGACCAAGCGTTGACCTATTTTGAGTGCGGTTTTGGGTGGAGGATTTTTGTTTGGGTAGGGCGCAGTTCTGGGCACGAAATTTGAGGCAGTTTGACCTCTGTTTGACCGATGTTGACTGTGTTAGGGTTCGCTGATGCGTTGACTTTTGTTGACCAGGTTTGACTAGACATTTTCAGACCATTTTTGGGCTAATTTAACTTGCTGTTGGAGGCTGAGTTGACTGGGTTTGGCCGAGTTGAATTGGAGGAAGAATTCTGCCTTATTGACCATCGTTGACTTTTTGGTTGGGGCTTTCTGTTTCTACTGTTTGACTGATCAAATTTCATTGTGATTGGGCAAGTGAATATTGTATATTGTACTCTCTCTCTCTGCTGAACTTTTGAAGAATTATAAGAAGAATTGATCAAGGGTTCCCCACATTGGGGTTTGTCCCTGGCTGGTGCCATATCTTGTGTCCTCTTGTCTTGGATTGTCTTCTACTGTTATTGTTTATGTTCTATCTTCATTTTACTATCATGATGATGTGATTGCTAAACTAGATATTGATATTGGGCTAATAAAGAAATTGAAGTAAAATTGCTCTAAGCATAGAACATACCATTGTTATCCTAAAATTAACATGGTATCAGAGCTGAGGTGAAGACAAAGCCCAAGCAAGATTGAGAAGAGCAATCACTAAGATGAGCAATCACTGATCAAGGACAAGATTCAATGGCCTCCACATCTTACTTCAAGTCTGATGACAAGCTTCATGATAAGTCTGATTATCATTCATGGAAGATGTCTCTTGATTTGACTTTAGAAGAGTAAGATGTTATGGATTATGTGCAAGGAAAGATTTTAGAACCTCCTTCAAATGCACCGGCTACTGCTAAGTCAAAGTACAAGAAGGGTGAATTTAAAGCAAAGAAAATCACCAGGGATTCTATTCATAAGCATTTAGTTGCTTACATCTCTGATTTGAACACATCAAAGGAGATATATGACATGTTGGTTGGCATGTTCAAATCTAGCAATGCAAACCAAGTTCTTTTCCTCAAGAAGAAGCTGAAGGATATAAAGAAGGGAAGAAATGAATATATTCAATCCTACTTCATGAGGATTACTGAGATAAAAAATGATCTTCTTTCGATTGGAGAAGCTATTGCTGATAGGGAGCTTACTCTCATTGCCCTTGGAGGACTCCCTTGTGAATGGCACATGTTCAACACTACTATTCTTAACAACGACAGGATTCCAGGTTTTGAAGAATTGCTGACTAGATGTTCTCAAGAAGAAACAAGGATGATGGAACTAGATATGCTTTCAAATAGGAATGATCTTTACTGCATTCTCTGCTCATGCTAAAAAGAAGAACAATGCAGGTTCAAAGAAGCAATGTCAAGGAAGGCCGGGCTTCAAAAATGAAAGGATGGGAAGGTGCTTCATTTGCAACAAGTTTGGTCACTATGCTAGAGAGTGTCCTAATAGAAGGGATACACCTCATGATGATGACAACCACAACAACAACAATTTCAAGGGCAATAACAATCAAAGGAATGGCAGATTCAACAACCAAGGAAAAAGGAATGCTCCCGCTCCTCATCAAGGAAATGGTCGCCCTCCCAAGAGATCAAGAAACACTAGGTATGATGAATCTAATGTTGTTGATAAGCAAAAATAATTTTATCTTATATCTGCCCTCTCCACTACATCTCCTTTGGACACTTTGGGAAATTGGTTGATTGATAGTGGTGCCTCAAGTCACTTCACCGGGTATAAGGAAGTTCTTTCAAATCTGATTGAAATGGATGCAAATTTGGAAATTGTCCTTGGAGACAATGCCACCTATTCCATAAGGGGAGTTGGGAATGTTACTCTTCAACTGAATCAAGGTAACACCATTCATCTACAAGAAGTACTATATGTACGCGATCTAAAGAAGAACCTGGTATCTATCTCGACAATGGAGGACAAAGGATTCAAGGTGGCATTCATCGATGGAAGAGTACATGTGTGGAATAAAAATTTCAAAGATGCATTTACACTTGGATTTTGTGTTGGGAGCTATGTCTTGCGACACATCACTTCAATCTGAATTATGGCACTGGAGGTTTGCTCATCTACATTATAAGGCTCTACCCGATGCGAGGAAGATGGTGACAGGTATGCCCGAATTTAAAGTAGAACATGAAGGTGTTTGTCAGAGATGTGTCGAAGGAAAGCATACAAGCAGACCATTCCTCTCAAGTGATAGCAAGACTACTGACATATTGCAATTGGTTCATTTTGATCTATCTAGTATGATGCCTGTGAACTCATTAGGAGGATATTTATAGTATGCTATCTTTATGGATGATTTCTCTCGCAAGACTTGGATAAATATCTTGAAGAAGAAGGGCGAAGTATTCTCATGGTTTCGTTCTTTCAAAGCTTTGGTCGAAAATCAAACCGGGAAGAAGATCAAAATATTCAAGACCGATAATGGAACCGAATATGAATCAAATGAGTTCAAAAATTATTGTAGCGAAATTGGCATTAAGAGGGAGGCTACAACCGCATATACTCCTGAGCAAAATGGTGTTGTTGAAAGGAAGAACCATTCTATTGTAGAAGCCACTCGTGCCATGCTTCATGATCAAAGCCTTCCGAAGTTCTTATGGGCCGAAGCTGCAAACACCGCTGTGTATGTTCAAAATAGATGCCCTCATCAAGCGTTGGACTCCAAAACTCCTGAAGAAGTTTTCACCGATAAGAACCCTGATGTTTTCCACTATAGAATTTTTGGTAGTCCCGTATATTTTCATGTGCCGAAAGAAAAGAGAAGCAAATTGGATGCTTCTGGGAAGAAATGAACATTTGTGGGCTATAGTGAAACTTCTAAGGCATATAGAATCTATGTGCCTGGTCAAAGAGAAGTGGAGATAAGTCATGATGTCACCTTTGATGTGGATGCTTCCCTTGGGAAGATTAGTAACCTTCCTCTTCCAAAGAAGAACAAAGAAGTAGATTCAGGAAAGCAGGGAGAACCGCAGGCTGAGTTGATGCTCGATGCTAAAGGACCAATGGATCCCATTGATCCACCCCCTCATGAGCCCTCCTCCTAAAAAAGGAGACCCTCATGGCTTAGGGAGACTCTCGAAGATGCCAAGAGACATGTTGCACCTAGGGGGACATTTCGTGAAAGCAAGAAGTCGAATAGGTACCAAGGGTACTTAACTGCAATGAGCACCATTGTTCAATCTGAGCCTTGCACATTCGAAGAAGCTGCCAAACACCAAGTTTGGAAGGATGTAATGAATGAAGAGTATGAGTTGATTATGAAGAATGATGTCTGGGATGTGGTTCCTAGACCCAAGGACAAATCTGTTGTCACCTCGAAATGGCTCTACAAGATCAAGCATGGAGCTGATGGAAGTGTTGAAAAGTTCAAGGCTAGATTTGTTGCTTGAGGCTTCTCTCAAAAGGAAGGTGTAGATTATGATGAGATATTTGCACCGATTGCCCGCTACACCACCATCCGTTCGATTATAGCCCTTGCTGCCTCGCAAGGATGGAATCTACACCAGATGGATGTTAAGACTGCCTTCTTGCTTGATTCACTTAAGGTGGAAGTCTATGTAGAACAACGTGAGGGGTTCGAAGTTCAAGATCGTCAGACACATGTATGCAGGCTGAAGAAAGCCCTCTATGGGTTGAAGCAAGCACCCCGGGCTTGGTATGAGAGGATCGATAACTATCTAATGAAGATGGGATTTACAAGAAGTGAAGCTGATCTGAACCTTTACTTTAAGGCTGAGAATGATAGACATCTCATCTTGGTACTCTATGTGGATGATCTCTTTCTGACGGGTGCAGACCCTCTTATTCATCAATGTAAGAGGGAGTTGGTTTTCGAATTTGAGATGAAGGACCTAGGATTGATGCATTACTTCCTAGGGTTGGAGGTCTGGCAAAATCCAAGTGAGATTTTCCTTTCTCAAAGGAAAATATATTGTGAAGATACTTGAAAGATTTGGGATGGTGGTCTGCAAGGCCGTGACGACTTCGATGGAACTTAACTTCAAGAAGTTATGCAGAAGTGCTGCTAGGCCCGATTTGGGAAATCCCTCTGAGTATCGTCAATTTGTGGGGGCCCTGATGTTCTTGGTGAACTCCTGTCCGAACATATGTTTTGCAGTGAATACATTGAGTCAGTTTATGGTCGAGCCTCATAACATACATTGGATTGTTGCCAAGAGTCTCTTGAGATATCTTCGGGGTACAATCAATTATGGACTAAGATACACTGCCAGGAATGTGAGGCTTCATGGTTGCTTTGATGCAGACTGGGTTGGTAGTGTGGTGGATCGTAAAAGCACATCTGTATGTTGCTTCTCTCTAGGTTCTGTTTCGATATCATGGATCAGTAGGAAGCAGAAGTCGGATGCCTTGAGCATCGTTGAGGCTGAATACATTGCTGCTAGTTTGGCCTCTTGCGAAGTTGTTTGGTTGAGGCAGCTCTTTAGTGAGTTGTTTGGACATGTGCTGGATACCACCGCGATCTTTTGCGACAACCAGAGTGGGATTCGTCTTTCTGAGAATCCCATGTTTCATGACTGCTCCAAGCATATTGATATCAGGTACCAGTACCACTTTATTCGGGATATGGTACAACATGGAGCAATAAGGCTCCAACACATTGGGATTGATGATCAGGTCACTGATATTCTTACGAAGCCCCTAGGGAAGGTCAAATTCTTAACTTTCCGTGAATGACTTGGAGTTGAGGAGAGACCCTCTTATGAGGGTCTCGTATGAGATGGATGCTGCGCTTTGGGAGCTCCGGGGGACTTGGGGTACTTCTTGGAGCGATGAGCGACCATAGGGTGAGTGGTTCACCTTCTCCTAATGGTACGCAATGTACAGGGTGAGTGGTTCACCTTCCCCTGTGATACCCCATGGTGGCATATGCATAGGTTGAGGGGTTCACCTTCTCCTATGGCATATGAGCAGGATGAGTGGTTCACCTTCTCCTGCCGACACATCTTACCCATGCAGTCCAAGACTCATGGGAAGTACCTCTCAT
This sequence comes from Pinus tabuliformis, assembly GCA_031772625.1. Taxonomy (NCBI): domain Eukaryota; kingdom Viridiplantae; phylum Streptophyta; class Pinopsida; order Pinales; family Pinaceae; genus Pinus; species Pinus tabuliformis. Next base: position 293,972,320 of record CM062805.1, read on the forward strand.
CTGGCCAATGACTAGGGAAATGAGGATAGGGACCATAGTACTACCAATGGACGCATCATGTACTATCGTACTCCCTATGCTAGGATGTTGATATTGATCTGGGATCAATGGAAACTGACTTCGGGTCGGTTAAGAGTGGTATGACACACTCTCTATTATTGGAGATTGACTTCGGGTCAGTGGAGAATGGTATGATACATTCTCGATCATTTCTTCTTTCTTTATGGTTCAACAGAGCAAAGCAGAGTAGAAACAATGATGGTACGATTGTCAGAGAATTTGGCAGGTGAAGTTCTCCCTAGTTGAGAGGGAGTGTTAATTTTGGCAACTAGGGCCAAACTTCACATTGGACAACTCATATGAGGCAACTCATATTTTTATTGGATTCCTCTCTCTGAGAGGTGTAGGATTGATCTAAAGATCATCCCATTCTGACATGTACAAATGGAATTTTGAATTTATTTTGATTATGGACAAATTGTCAAGGTCGGCCAACAAACTCATGTAGGCTTAGAAGCCCAACAGTCACATCTATTCATCCTTAACGTTTGCATATAATTACAAGGTGCCGCCTCCTCATTTGGACATTTCAGTCACTCACAATCTTCTCTCCTTCATTGGTTGGGTATGAATTTCAGAGGCAGCTCTCCACACATGGAAGAAGGGAAGGGTTTTCTGTTCCAACCGTTGACCAGCGATGACCGAAATTGCAGGAGGCTGATTTGACTTCCGCTGACTTGTTTTTGAGTGCGGTTTTGGGTGGAGGATTTTTGTTTGGGTAGGCCGCAGTTTTGGGCAAGAAATTCGAGGCAGTTTGACCAATGTTGATTGTGCTAGGGCTTGTTGCTGTGTTGACTTTTGTTGACCAGGTTTGATTGGACTTTTTTTGGACTGTTTTTCGGCTGATTTGACTTGTTGTTGGAGGCCAAGTTGATTGGGTTTGGCCGAGTTGAATTGGAGGAAGAATTCTGCCCTGTTGACCAACGTTGACTTTCTGGTTAGGGTTTTTTGTTTCTGCTGTTTGACTGCTCAAATTTCACTGTGATTGGGCAAGTGAATATTGTATATTGTACTCTCTTTCTCTGCTGAACTTTTGAAGAATTATAAGAAGAATTGATCAAGGGTTTCCCCACATTGGGGTTTGTCCCTGGCTGGTGCCATATCTTGTGTCCTCTTTTCTTGGATTGTCTTCTGCTGTTATTGTTTATGCTTTATCTGCATTTTACTATCATGATGATGTGATTGCTAAAATGGATATTGATATTGGGCTAATAAAGAAATTGAAGTAAAATTGCTCTAAGCATAGAACATACCATTGTTATCCTAAAATTAACAATATTGCATCCTATAGTTGCAACTAGTGAATCAAAGATCTAATAATAGTGTACCTGACAGTGGGAACAAAGGTTTTTTCATAATCTATTCCTTCCTTTTGAGAGAAACCCCTTGCAACAAATCTTGCTTTGTATTTGTCGATGCTTCCATCAATGCCATGTTTGATTTTGTAAATCCATTTGGAAGTGACAACATATTGTCAGTAGGTCTAAGAAATATTTTCCAAACCCCATTCTTCATGATAGATTGATATTCTTCTTGCATTGCTTTCTTCCATTCTTCTTGATGAGCGACTTCTTCAAAGCTAGTTGGTTCTTCTTTGATTAACTTTGTTATGTATGCCGCATATCCTAAGTATCTTTTTGGTCTTTTGCTTTCTTTGAAAGTTCCTTTAGTGCTCCATGTCCTTCAACATCTTCAAGTGTAGTTTTTAACCAATTTTGCCTCTTCTTTGTTTCGGGAATGATTATAGGTTGGATAGGTTCACTTGGACCTTCTTCCTCTAGGTTTGTAGGTGACTTGTCATGTTGCTCTTCTTCTTCAAATAGTGGTATATCTTCTTCATCAGATTCGATTGGTCTATCCTTGGATTTCTTCTAGGCACAATTTTCATCAAATATAACATCTTTGCTAATTTCGATTCGTTTATCTTCTTTGATGTAGATTCTATAAGCCTTTGATGAAAGGCTATAACCAATGAAGATACCTTTTATACTTGTAGAGTCTAATTTCTTTCATTTGTCTTTTGGAACATGAATGTATGCAAGACATCCAAATATTTAGAGATGGTCTACACTTGGCTTCTTCCCTGAAAACATTTCTTCAAGTGTCATATTATCAAGGATTCTATGAGGACTTCTATTTTGTATGTATATTGCTATCATGGCTGCTTCTCCCCATAGAAATTTTGGTAGGTTTTGATCAAATATCATAGTCCTTATACATTCTTCAATGGTTCTATTCTTCCTTTTTGCTACTCCATTATGTTCGGGGTTGTAGGGAACAATGAGCTCCCTCTTAATGCCCGCTTCTTTACAATATGCTACAAGTTCTTTTGAAGTGTATTCACCTCCATTTTCGGATTTCAGAGTTTTTATCTTTCTTTCGATCAGGGTCTCAACTTTGGATCTAAATTCCTTGAACTTCTCAAATACTTCATCCTTTGTCTTGAGAAGATAGAGCCATGTCTTTCTAGAGTGATCATCAATGAAGGTCACATAATATTGGTGGCCTCCAAGAGATTTATTAGACATGGGCCCACATACATCAGAATGAATGAGGTCTAATATCTCCTTAGATCTTGTATCACTGCTTGTAAAGGGTTTCTTAGTATTCTTTCCCAAGGCACATCCCTTGCATACTCCTTCATGGTCCTCCTTGATGTTGGGGATGCCCTTCACCATTTGACTTAGAGAGGGTATTATCTTATAGTGAATATGTCCATATCTTCTATGCCAAAGTTCGATGGGACTAATTTCCATATGAACAAGGGCTTGAGGAGATGGAGTTATAACTCTATATAATCTTCCTTCACAAATCCCAATAACCCTTTCCTTTTCAAAAGTATAATCTTTTCCCCAACCAAAACTTTACCATCTACAAAAGCAACTCTATCTCCTTTATCTTCTAAACAAGAAATGGAAAGTAAATTCTTTTTCAAACCTGGGACATAGAGGATGTTGTTGAGGTGTAACTTTGCTCCACTTTCTAGCTTCAATGATGTAGATCCAAGGCCCTTGATTGCATAGCTGTTGTTGTCTCCAAGCTCCACTGCATGTGATGATGATTCTTTTGATAGAGTATGAAGTTGTCCACTTTCTCCTATCATGTGTCTTGAGGCTCCACAATTACTAATCTATGCATTGTCATCATCAATTGTACCTATAAGTGCAGCCAATAATCCTTCACTCTTGACTCTCGTAGATAAATTGTAGATGATCCTGCCAACCCAAATCCCTGCAATTTTCATGAGATTGAGTCCCATCTTCAAATAACTTGATATTGAGAGAGTGATCTCTTCCAAGATTGCTTTTCCTTCCTTCAATTGATAGCCAACAAAGTGATCTTCAACTAGTCCTTCTTTCACCTTAGCTTTGATACCATGTTGAGAAATCAATGCATGTAGGTATTAGGGTTTGATTCCTCTTTCTTGATAATTACTTGTGATTTATGTTGGCTTCTTTTACTTCTTTACTACGTTGTCTTTCATCAAGCAATTACCAAATTAAATGTATATGAAGATCACAAGAATAAGAGACACAAGATGTAGGCACTCAACGAGGGCAAAACCCCTTTCTAGGGGAAAACCCAATGCAATTCTTCCACTAGTAGATTCAAATCAAGATGAGAAAATCCAAGACCTTTTAGACCTAGACAAATACCTCCTCCAATCACAAGGTCAACCCTTCCTTCAAGTAGATGATCAACTTCTTCAAATGTAACTTCAATCCAGAATTTTGACCCCCAACTTCAGAATTTCGGACCTACAATTAATTCAGAAATGTTGGCCCCCAACTTTAGTCCAAAAACCCTAGCAAACTTCGCACGTGTGAGAGAGGTGCCCAAAATCTTCGATTTTTCTTCTATCTTGGATTAGGTCTTCTTCTCCTGCTCTCCTTTTTGTCCTATTTCTCCTTGTAGATCGAACTTGTGTGAGTGTGCTTTCAAGTGAGTTGAGCTGCCTCTATTTATACTGCTTCCATAGGGTCGAATTGCCTCCAATGGGGCCGACTTCTCCTAGATAGGGAAGACTTGAGGTGTGGCAAGAGGAGGGGCATATCTTTCTGGGGCAAGGGCAATATGCTGTGGATGTGTTGAGCAGATTTCACATGGCAGATTGTAGACCCATGTCTACACCTATGATCACCAACTAGAAGAAGCTTCATGCTTCAAATTCTAGTTTGGTGGATCCCACATTGTATAGGCAACTTGTTGGGTCCATTATGTATCTGGTCAGCTTTGCAGTGAACACACTTAGCCAGTTCATGGTTGAGCCCAGGAGGGTGCACTGGTTAGTTGCAAAGCACATTCCTCGCTACGTGCAGGGGACTGTTGATTAAGGCCTGGACTATAGATGGGGAGATGGAATGAGGTTGGCAGGTTACTGTTAATTTTAGGTATGTTCTATGCTAGGAGCAATTTACTTCAATTTTTCATTTTAGCCCAATGACAATATTCAGATTAGCAATCACATCAGCATGATAGTAAAGTGCAGATAGAACATAAATATAAACATTAGAAGACAAGCCAAGACAAGGTGACACAAGATATAGCGCTAGCCAGGGACAAACCCCAATGTGGGGAAACCCTTGATCAAAACTTCTTATCATCTTCAATAGTTCAATAGAGAGAGAGATAATACAAATACATTTGAAGTCAATACAAGACTTGCCAAATTAGGAGATTAGACATCAGAGATCTTCACCATGAAGATGACACAATAGATCTGATGACAAGGACTGAAGATATGCAACAGACGATAGGTCTAGAACAACTCAACCAAATACCCCAAGAAGATTGAAGCTTTCCTTCCATAAGACTCTCCTTCCTTTGCAGCTTCACTAATCATGACAAGGTTGCCCATCTGTAACTTGTATACGCTGAAAGGACTGAAGCATATCTTGTCAAACCTGATCTCTGGTTAGGGCACAAGATTTGAGAGCTATTGCATCCTAAACATACTCCACAATCCACCTATTTGCTGTGGATAGCCTTCATACTGATTTCCGATGATTTGCTGTCTTATAGGGTTTGAGCACAACACTTAAGGAGGCCTCCAACTGCTGGCTATGACCTGTGGCCTAGCCTAGTAGTTGACTATAGCTTTTGTCCCTTCATACAGTGACCGAATCAACCTTTAAACAACAGTCACAAGTACCTCCTTATTGTGGATTCTCCTTCCCTTTAAATCGACCTTAGGAACAATACTAACATGCCCAAACAGTCATGTTGCCACCTACAACAATGTGAGAATATCATAGATCCTCCATGCTATAATATGATTACCCTTGCTGCGGTTTAGATTCACTTTCCTTGCTGCGTCTAAGGGTCCTTTCATATAGTGATAAGGGCTCCTTCAATTAAGGCTTTCCTCCTTTATTTGCTGCAGCTAAGATGTCCTCCTTTAGGACTGTGACAAGGGCAACACTAGCCCTACTTTGACAACGAATGAGGGCACACTTGAACGCAACTTAAACTCCTTGTTTGGACAACGGTTTAAGGGAAAATCTGATAACTGTTTGAGACCTCGTTTGCAGTGGTTGGAACCTCCTTCTTGGACTACGGCTAGGGCAGATAGAAGCCTCATCAAACTGCAGATTAGGGCTCCTAGTTTGGGCTGCGGATTAGGAGACCTTTTGAGCTGCAAGTTGAAGCTCCCTTTGACTGCTAGAGCTCCTCTAGGACTGCGGCCAGATCTCTCCATTACCTGTGGCTAGGGTAAGGCTAGAATCCTCCCATTAGAATTGCGGCTAGCTATGAGTTCATCTCTTCCTCTTGATTGGGGCTAGGGCTCTTTTAGAGGTTCATTAGACAACGTATAGAGGCTTCCTAAGGTAGCATATTCCCTCTCCTAGTTGCGAAGAATAGCCTCATTTAGGATAGCGTATGACTGTGATTTTATCTCTTTGGGGCAGTGTATAAGATTCTCCCATGACTACGTCTAGGTTTCATCAGGGCATCATATTCTCTTCTAGATCTCTCCTTCCACAAAACCCAAAACAAGTGGAGAGAGATCACAAGAGAGATGTGTGTTATATGTCTTGGAGACCTCTTCTATTTATGGTGAAACGTTGAGGACAAGTGGGGGTAATTTGGTTGCTGGTCGACCTTGACGAATTGTCACACAACACAAATAAATTCATATCTCCTTGAATACATGTCGGAATCGGATGATCTTTAGATCAATCCTACACCTGTCAACAAGAGGGATCCAAGAAAAATATTAGCTGCCATAAATAAGAAGACCCACATGGAGTTTGGCCCTAGTTGCCAATTTTAACAGTTACACAGATTCAGATTGGGTAGGGTGTGCTTTTGACAGGAAAAGCACTTCAGGATGTTGCTTCGGATTGGGTTTGGTAGTTGTGTCATGGTTCAGTCGAAAGAAAAATTCAGTTGCTTTGAGCTCTTCTGAGGCTGAGTATATGGTTGCTAGCCAGGCTTGTTGTGTGGCCATTTGGCTTCGCAAGTTGTTGTATGGCCTATTTGATCAGGAGTTGAGACCAACGGTTATTCACTGTGATAATCAGAGTTGCATTAAACTCACCGAGAATCCAGTGTTTCATGACAGGTCAAAATACATTGACATCATATCTCATTTCATTAGGGAATATGTTCAGGAGGGGGTGGTGAAGGTGGAGTATATATCGACAGATGAGCAGGTGGCCGATGTTCTCACGAAGTCCTTGCTAAGAGGTAAGCATGTCCATTTCAGCGACAAGATGGGTGTGGTGAGAAACACTTTCCTCTGTAAGAGGGGGTGTTGATTTTAAATGTACCTTGGACAAGTGGTTTCCCACGGGTTAAGTCTCTACCTAAAGAAAAGTGTCCAAAATAATTCTTTTCCTGAGTGTGACTTTATAAAGTGAAAGTGACTTTATAAGTGGTAAAGTCAATGTTAAATTATAAAGTTAAAAGTGACTTTAGACATAAAGTACAATGTGGTTACTTTATTTAATGGGTGAGTTAAAAAAATAGGAAGGGAGAATTAAAGCACATTTATTCTCATCCCTTGATCTAAATGAATATGAGCCATTAGATCTTAGGGTTTCCCAAAATTCATTTAGGGAAACAAAAGGGGGAAAAGAAAAGAGACATTGCATTCATTTTTCATGAGAGTACATTGGAGAAAGGAGGCTGAGAGCTGGAGAAAATTTCTGAAGGAGAAATTTGCTGCAGCAAGCTAAAGGAGTGATTTATGGGCAAAGCTGGGCACGAAAATCAAGGAATAGAAGACAACAAAAGGTACAGTACGAACAACATTTAATGCTGTGAGTTGCATGCTATTCGAGATAAGTTTTTGAGATTTTTTTTGAAAAATACATATAGTTCGTACAGAACAATCTGTACAGTTTGTATCCGTACAATACATATTTTCAGCTTCAAGTGGGCATGGAAATCGAGGTGAAGTGGGCACGGTTTTCAAGGAGTTTTGGGTTGAAGAGTTAAGTTGTATTTTGCTATTTTGTTTTGTCTGCAAATGTATTTTTCCTGAACTTGAAATATGAATAAATTTTAAGAGCTCTCTAACAGGTTTTCCCTGGAGAAGATTGAAGGGGTTTTGCCTGGGTCTAAGATGACCAAAAATCTGTGTATTTTCATGTGTGTTGTTGGTCTGTTTATGTCCATATTATTTTCAACATGTGTTGACAGTCCCATGTGTTTTAATTTGAAAATTTCATTTCCAGAATTCTATATGTTGAATGTATGTTTATGGGAAAGCGCATTTAACTGAATGGGGTTGATAAGGTGAAATTAAAACCGGGTTGGGATTGTAGGAAACTTTTTAGTCATCAAATTTCAAAAACCCATGCTTCATTTTTTTCTCATTTCACAATAAAATTTTCTTTTGACAAATACAATTATGAAAACTGACGCTAGTTACATTCTTCAACTAAATGATAGACACGACTTTCTATGTTTAGAAAGTCACTCTAGAATACTCAGAAATGAGATTTTATTCAAGAAAATTCATCCCTTAGTTGCCAATTTTCAACACTCCTTCTCAGCTAGGGAGGAATTTCTTTTTGAAACATGGATCTCTGCTTTGGAACAATAATGTTACAATCTAATGAAGAAGAATCATAATAGGGGAGATATATCCATCACCCTATATTCACTTGAGAGGATTACTGCTTGCCAACGCATGACAAGGATCTCACACAACCAAGTTTGATCTCTGCGTAGGGGGATTACCACTTGTCAAGGATCACGCACAACCAAGTCTTTGCTTGGGGGGATTACCAATTGACAAGGATTTTGCACAACCAAGTTTCATCTCTGCTTGGGGGGATTACCACTTGTCAAAGATCACACACAAACAAGTTTCATCTATGCTTGGGGGGATTACCACTTGTCAAAGATCACGCACAACCAAGTCTCATATCTGCTTGGGGGGATTACCACTTGACCGCCCCCTTCAGGAAGGGTCACATCCGTCAGTCCAAGCTGCTCTCTGAAAACCAAGAACTTCCCTTTCGACAAAGGCTTGGTAAGTATGTCAGCTATTTGATCCAATGTTGCACGACTCATACTCGTATAAGGCTTGTCACGACATTGACTCGTTGATTCGTATAAGACTCGGGAACAACTCTTATAAGACTCGTCAAAATACAAAAAAGCGTTAAAATATGGTAAATTTTAAGCACAAAAGGGACTAGAGATTACATTCATAGCGATAAAACTAGGTCGAAAGGACTAGAGATTAGATTCTTCAAAATAAGCACATACAAGGGGCCCTGTAGAACCGAAAATAACATGAGGGGCTACCACCAAAACCACCACAACAGGAAATAAAAAAAGTTCATAAACCGTCAAACTTCACCAAGCAGGAGAAAGATAAAGCAGTGATGAAGTTTAGAGAGAAGATGTTGATACTAGATAGGGGACATTAAACCTAGTTCAAAGGAGGAAGGTTAGATTGACACTTTTCTACAAAACTCAGGAGGGACTTTGAGAAAAATGTATGCAAGCTGTACAGAAATTGAAATTTGATTAACATCCACAAATGACCAAAATAAGTTAACATGCATCAACAACTATAAAAGGAATGCAGGAATGCATAATGCATCTACCAGAAAAGAGCACAGTAAAAGAAACTCTACTCTAAATCTAAATCAAACTCATGTGTAAAAGCGTGCTAGCAAATAGGACGTGTGACCCCAAGAATGCAAGCTTAAAGGTCATTCAATTGAGTGACAGGTATGGCCAAAATTGCACCATAATAGAAAAGCATGTACACCCACCTCTGAAACTATTTTGAGTCAAAGGATCATTCCTGATCCCTCACTTTATTTTGGAGCATAACTGACATTTAGCAAGCATGTAACTTTCTTCTAAAGAGGTAATTTCCTTTCCAAGAAGGTGGTGATGCAGAGAAATATCCCAATGGCTAGTAGATACAGTGCATTACTATACAAATCTTAAAAGAATTATAACGGAAAGAAATTGAAGATCTTTGGTCAGAATTCAAGAGGGTTTCAAGGACTATGGACATGGATGGCACATACAAGGTGAATAACTATATGCTTTTAGAACAGAGGCACAATAAAGTCACCTAGTCAATCAGCCATGGAGACCTTGATTCACAAGGGTAGAGCTGCAAAGAAGCCATTGATAGTGGATGGATGTGTACCTCAAGGAAGTAAAGATTTGAAAGAGCAAGATGGTATAAGTCTAATTGGAGTGCAATAGATAGATCACCTCATTTCCAAAAAAGAAAAAAAGAAAAAAATTGAACAAATTGTGCCTTCTGAGGCTCAACGGGTTCTATAGGGGTCTGATACAGGGCTTGTAGAATACCCACGGGTCTTATACAGGTAGATGGGTTCTATAAGATACCCGCCGAGTCCGGGTCTTAAACGCAGGTTCTGTGCGAGTGACCTGGCTCGGTATAGAATCCGCCAAGACTCGCTAACTGAGAAGGAGTGTTGAAAATTGGCAACTATGGGTCAGAAAGATGGTTTCTACAATGTCAGATATTAGAGCAGATCATGATGGACTTTGCCAAGGATGCGCTAGCAGAAAGAAAGTCAAATGACCATTTCCTAAAGGCAAAAGCAAAACCAATCAAGTACTTCATCTTGTACATTCTAATTTATGTGGACCTATACCTGTAACTTCTCTTGATTGCTACCTGTATTACATAATCTTTGTGGATGATTTTCCTCACAAGACATGGATTTTTTTTTGAAAAATAAAACTCAAGCATTTAACATGTTTAAAAACTACAAATCTCTAGTAGAAAAAAAATTGGAAAGCAGATCAAAATCTTCAGATCTGACAAGGGAGGAGAGTTCACTTCCAACGATTTCATTGACTTCTACAAAGAAGCTAGAGTCAGGAAAGAGACCACCGTACCATATAACCCAAAACAAAATGGTGTGGTTGAAAGAAAGAATAGAACTATCATGGAAGCAGTCAAACCTATGTTGCACGATCAAAAATTACCAAAGTTCCTATGGGGAGAAGTTGCTTCACGAGTCTAATATGGGTCATGCTTAACTAATTGGATCATCAGTTGCAATATGATGGAGTCTCACTGCTCCTCTCTACACCATATCCCAGATATAGTGATACTTGATCTCAATGTGCTTGGACTTGTCATGGAACACAAGATTTTCAACAAGTCGAATCCCACTCATATTGTCACAATAAATTATTGTCGTATCCACTACATGCTCAAACAAATCTCCAAAGAGCTTCCTTAGCCATACTACCTCACAGCTAGCCATGCTAACAACAATGTACTCGGCTTTAGTCGTGTTAAGGGCTACAAACTTTTGCTTTTTGCTCGTCCAAGATATCATGGCAAATCCTAAGCTGAAGCAACACCCAAATGTGTTTTTTCTGTCAGTAGAGTTATTGGCCCAATCAACATCCAAGTACCCATGTAGTCTTACATCTCTAACATTATATCTCAATCCAAGATTGATGGTCCCATGCAGGTATCTCGATTCTCAACACCTGGGTTGCAACAATTGAGTGTGCATGTGATGGCTTAATCATATATTTGGCTCAAAGTATTCACTGCAAAACATATGTCTTGTCTAGTGTTCACTAAGAACATCAATGCCCCAATCAGTTGTTGATACCTAGAAGGATTAGCCAAATTATGTATTGCACCTCCACCATATAGCTTCTTAAAATTCATCTCCATGGGAGTATTCATGAACTTACATTCTATCATGCCAAACCTTTCTAGTAGTTTGACAACATATTTTCCTTGAGAAAGCAAAATCTCACCAGGTCTCTGCCATAATTCTAGATCCAAAAGGTAGTGCATCAAAGGAAGATCTTTCATTTCAAATTCAGAAGCTAACTCCCTCTTACACTGGAGGATAAGAGGTTCACCATCGGCAAAAAATAAATCGTCAACATATAATACCAAATTCAAAGGCATACCTTGGATTGCTTTGAAGTAAAGATTTGGATTTACATTGCTTCTAGTAAAGCCAAGCTTCATCAAGAAGCTATCAATACGAGTATACCAAGCTCTTGGAGATTGCGTCACACCATGGAGGGATTTCTTCAGTCTACACACATGAGTTTTCCAATCATGTACTTCAAAACCTAGTGGTTGCTTCACAAATACTTCTTCCTTGAGGAAGCCATGCAGAAAACCAATCTTCACATCCATTTGGTGAAGAGTCTATCCTTAGGTAGCAGCTAGAGCCACAATAAATTGGATGGTGGTGTATCGGGCAACAGGTGCAAAGGTCTCATCATAGTCTATTCCCTCTTCTTGAGAGAAACATCTGGCCACAAATCTAGCTTTCTATTTTTCAATACAACCATGCTTAATTTTATACAACCTTTTAGAAGACACAACAAACTTACCTTGGGGTCTTGGAACTCTACTTCCCATACATTATTATGAGTGATGGACTCATATTGTTTAGCCATTGCATCTTTCCACACTTTATCTTTCACAGCTTCTTCAAAAGTGCATGGTTCAACTTGAATAATGTTGCTCATGGCTACAACATATCCCTGGAACCATAATGGTTTCTTGCTCTCTCTGAAGGTTCCTCTAGGGGTAACCTGCTTATCAACATCTTGAGGAGTGTCACAAAGCCATAGTGGTTTTTTTATAGCAGGAGGATCAGATGGCGAAAGATCCAAGGGCTCCATGGGCTCATTAGCAAGATCAATTTTAGCCTCAGGATCTTCTTGTATTTCAAATATAGCATCTTGCCTATCAAGTTTCAACATTAGCAGGGAGAAGAGGAGTGTCTCTTGCCTTTTTAAGAGTTGCATCTTCATCAAATGTTACATCCATGCTAAACTATATATTTCTTTGTCCAGGTACATATATTCTGTAAGCTTTAGAAATCTCACAATAACCAACAAACATACCTTTTTTACTTGAAGTTTCTAGCTTGTTCTTCTTTTCTTTTGGCACATGGAAGTAGACAAGACAACCAAAGATCCTCAAGTGCCCCACCTCAGGCTTTTCACTAGAGAAGACTTCTTTAGGAGTCTTGTTGTTTAGGGCACGATGAGGGGATCTATTTTGGACATAGACAATTGTGTTAGCAACTTCTCCCCATAGGAACTTTGGTAATTTTTGATCGTGCAACATAGGTTTGACTGCTTCCATGATAGTTCTATTCTTTCTTTCAACCACACCATTTTGTTTTGGGTTATATGGTACGGTGGTCTCTTTCCTGATTCTAGCTTCTTTGTAGAAGTCAATGAAATCATTGGAAGTGAACTCTCCTCCATTGTCAGATCTGAAGATTTTGATCTGCTTTCCAATTTTTTTTCTACTAGAGATTTGTAGTCTTTAAACATGTTAAATGCTTGAGTTTTATTTTTCAAAAAAAAATCCATGTCTTGTGAGGAAAATCATCCACAAAGATTATGTAATACAGGTAGCAATCAAGAGAAGTTACAGGTATAGGTCCACATAAATTAGAATGTACAAGATGAAGTACTTGATTGGTTTTGCTTTTGCCTTTAGGAAATGGTCAATTGACTTTCTTTCTGCTAGCGCATCCTTGGCAAAGTCCATCATGATCTGCTCTAATATCTGACATTGTAGAAACCATCTTTCTCACATGAGGTAATGCTTTATAGTGTAGATGAGCGAACCTTCGGTGCCAAAGTTCACTTTGATGATTGCTGTCATGGATCAACACATGAATTGGTCTTCCATTGACTTTGTATAGACCTTCACATCTTGATCCCAGAGTGAAGACATCTCTCATGCTAGATCTCATCAACCAAGTGAGAACTTTACCATTTATGAAAGCAACTTTCATTCCCTTATCTTCTAAAGCAAATATGGATACAAGATTCTTTTTCAAACCAGGTACATACAAAACTTCTTGAAGTGAAATAGTTTTACCTTGATCCAGATGGAAAGAAATAGAACCAAATCCCTTTATAGGATATGTAGAGTTGTCTCCAAGAATGATTTTCAAATTTGTCTCCCTCTCAACCAAATTTGAGAGCACTTCTTTATAACCAGTAAAGTGCCTTGAGGCACCACTATCAACCAACCAATTGTCACAAGAATTTGCAGGAGAGGAACTAGAAAGAGCAGAAACAAGAAAGTATTTTGATTGTGTTTCAGTTGCATTGTTGTCATACCTTGGGTTCCTTGAAGAATGGTAGCTTTCTTTACAAGCAGAAGGAGCTTCCCTTCTTCTATAATCAGATTTGTTGGTATGATTGTTGTAGTTGGATTTTGGTGCTCTTCTGCTTTCTGGATAGTCACAGGCATAGTGACCATGCTTATGACAATTGTAGCATTGAACTTTTGATAAATCTTTGTTCCATTTGAAAGAACTGTTGGATCTGGGAGCAGGACTTCTCGAACAGTGATGGCCGCTTCTTGCCTTGGACAACAAAGGCAGTAGGTTCTCCCTCCTCATGCTTGGGAATTCTTCCTTTGGAAATCATTTGGGCCTCTTCTTGACTACACTTTCCCAAGAGCTCATCAAATGTAGGAAACTTGTCATTGTTGTTGATGGTGGTAATAAAAGTTTCCCAAGATGGAGAAAGACTCCAAGTGTAATCAACACAAGCTCCTTATCAGATACAATTTCACCAACTGTAGACAATTGATCTTTAATTTTAGAGATCCTCATGAAGTATGCTTGAATGGTCTCTCCTTTGTTCATCTTAATATCCTTGAGTTGATTCTTCAAAGCAAAAATTTGGCTCAAGTTATTCACTTGATACATTCCAATCAACTTATCATACATTTCTTTGGATTTCTTCAAGTTGGAGACATAAGTGATGAGATGGTCTCCAAGAGAATCAATGATGATCTTTTTAGCCTCAACTTCTCTTTTCTTATATCTGGCCTTGATAGCAACATTAGGGTTTTCTGCTAGTTTTGCTACCTCTCCTTCAACATACTCAAGTACATCACGTTCTTCAAGAGTAATGTCCAATCTGGCCTTCCAAGGGAATAAATTCGAAGCATCAATGAACTTCTTTTCATTCTTAAAGTAAGAGGAAGGCATATTGATTTGTTCAAACAAATTTCAACAACAAATAAAAGGGACAACAAGAGATATTTCCACAGAAAATGAGCAACAAATAGAAGGGACAACAAGAGATATTTCAACAGAAAATGAACAACAAATGAAAGGGACAACAAGAGATATTTCAACAGAAAATGAACAACAAATGAAAGGGACAACAAGAAATATTTCAGCAATAAAGAGGGGACAACAAGAGATATTTCAGCAACAACAATAAATATTTCAACAACAAATATGAAAAGATATTTCAGCAGCAAATGAGATATTTCAACAGAAAATGAGAAGGGACAACAAGAGATATTTCAGTAGAGAAATGATATTTCAACAGCAGAGAGAAGGGACAACTCTTGTCTTCTTGGGTTTATCTTCACCAAAGCTTTGATACCATGTTGAAAATTGATGTTCTATGTTGAAACAAATACTTAAAATGGAACTTATTCCAGTTACAATATCAGTTAAGAAATTGTAGATAGAACATACACCATATAAACCATATGCAAAATAGAAGACAACCAAGAACACAATGAGACACAGAGAATTTAGGTCCAATGACTAGGGCAAAACCCACAAGGGGAAAACCCAACCAAATTCTTTTTCTATTAGAAATCAATTGTTCAACAGAGAAACATAATACAATGAGATATCAAGAGAATGAAGAAGTTCACCCAAATCTGAATTAGCTGTAGCAAGAAGATCTCTGATAGCAACAGTTGATGCAAACACTGCATCACTCTGGCTCACCATGTCATGCTCTTACTCTCCAAGTCTCTCTCTCACTCTTTCAATCCTTCTCTAGTCTCTCCAACTCTCTTTCACAAGTTCGAAGTCTTCTTTCACAATGCACAAGTGAACAAGTAGTGAAGATGAGAGGCGTTGTTACGAATATAATTTATATAAAAATAAAATAAATATAAATGAATAAATAATAACCATAATTCTAGTTAATTAATGATTAGTTAATGAAGAGGCATGTCTTTAAAAGACATGACCATTAATGAAGGGGCACCTGCCTAGGTATATAAGCGTGCCTGTAACATTGAAGCATCCTTGTACATTTCATCTTATTAATAAAAAATATTACCTACAATACAATTGTGTATTTACATTTTAATAAGCACAACAACTCGCTGTTTTGTCGCTTTAGTGGTATCATAGCCATTCGACCCCTTGGATGTTATTCGCTATACAATCTGCCATTAAGTTTAGATCCTGAAATCATGGAATTAAGTGAATATCATATATCTAAATTGTTAAATGAAATTAGAGAAGCATTACAACAAACACAACAAATAAAAAAATCATTTGCAGAATTATTAAAAGCTTTCAAAACACCAGATCAGTGTTGATAATATTGGTATCGGGAAAATATTGGCGAGGGTCCAGAAAATATCTTATCGGCAATATCGGCGAAAATATCAGCAAAATATCGGCAAATATCGGCAAGCATAAAAAATGCATAATATATTCATTTATTTTCTTCAGATTTTTAAACATATAAAGCAATAACAACATGAAATAAACACATTGGCACATAAATATGAAGAAAACACTGATATATATGATGTCAAATAGAAATGATACATCAAAGGCGATACCAAATCCTGCTGATCCCTGATAATTGTCCATTCAAGGACTCAAATGTGGAGAACCAATACAAAATAACATCACATATATAAAAGTATCTCATCATCATGAGTTATATGTAGCACAACAAATAAAACTAGCAGCTATCTATCTGAAATCACTGCCCTCTCCCCCTTTTACGGGAAAACATGATGGGCTGTTTTCCAAGCCTGCCCCTAGTAGTAGGAGGCCCTGAGCCTGCCTCTGCACCTAATGTCAAATAATGAGTCCTAGGTATGGGGCTATGCTCTCCTATATCTATAGCAGATGGTGTTGAGTGCCCTCCTCCTCCTCCTCCTGCTCCTCCTTTGAGTGTTGCTGCTCCTCTGACTCCGAGTCCTCCTCTTGTTGCCCCTGCTCTAATGGATCATCTGCCACTGGCTCTAACCATGAAGGTGACTCCTCCAAGAGGGGCTCCTCAGACTCCACCCTCCACGGAGACAGACATCAATATTGTCTAAGCTAAGTCACATGACACGAGGACACGAGACACGGAGGACATGTAAATACGAGTATTCAATACGAAACACAACGACCTGGAAACAAGACACAGGGGACACGTTTTATATATATATATATATACACCAAAATATAGTTTTTTATCCATATTAAATTGCAGGTTGCAGCTTATTTAATCAAATTAAAATATAGTTACTTCTCAAAGTTCATAGTTCGCTTTAAAAAAATAAATAGAATCAAAATTTACTATTTAGAAATTAGAATGTGATATGCTTGGTCTTGATTCTTGAATATTCAATGTTCATTGTTCATGTACAACTTACAAGCACATAAGAAAATAACTAAAGTCTAATCCTATTGATTTCCTCTGCCCCTCTTGCGAGAAAATGCCACAACTTTCCCTT
Organism: Pinus tabuliformis; assembly: GCA_031772625.1. Classification (NCBI taxonomy): domain Eukaryota; kingdom Viridiplantae; phylum Streptophyta; class Pinopsida; order Pinales; family Pinaceae; genus Pinus; species Pinus tabuliformis. The sequence continues at coordinate 293,989,358 of CM062805.1, forward strand.
TCCCTCTAGATGTAGATGTTGGTGCTGGTGGAGTTGGCAGTGGAGTTTGCTATGCTCTAGAAGCTGAAGAACTAGAAGTAGGAGCTATAGGAGGTAGACCACGTCCTCTACTGGTGGCAGGGGTAGTCCGGGCAGGTGGTGTCACCTGGAAACATTACAATCTCCCAATCTTGAAATCCTAAAAAACTGATAAGTCTGCTGCATTTTGAATGAAATCTAAAATTCTACTTTCTCCATATGAAATCCAATGAGGCCGGAACCACTCTCAAACATCCTGAGTCATTTCATGGTAATGTTAAAAATTTAAGTAAAAGGATGAAAATGAAGATTAAGGAGAATGTCACTTTTACTTTAAGAATTTAACATTACCATGAATAGCATATCAATACTAGGGCCTAGAACGCTCAAACCCTCCTTGGCAGCAACCACATAGCTCTCCCCTTCCTTCTCCAGCAATCAGAAATGAAAATGATATGAAAAAAACCAAAATCGGATTTTTATAGGTCGTGCAGAAATTTTTTACAGTCACCGGGCGATATTTTCGATTGTCGCGTGATATTTTCCGAAATATCGGTGATATTTCGGAAATCGCGTGATATTTTCCGAAATATCGGTGATATTTCGGAAATCGCGTGATATTTTCAAAAGCCGAAAATATCGCGATATTTTGTCGGCGATATATCGGCTCGACGAAAATATCGCGATATTTCTGAATATCGCCGATATCTCGGCGATATTATCAACACTGCACCAGATTCAACACCTACAATGGAAGTTGACATTGACATGAAAGAGACTAACAATAAAGAAAACTCTAACCAGGAAAAAGGATGTGTCATAGAGAAGGAAAGTGACTCTAACAGTGATTCAAATGCAAAATCGTTCGATGATGATTTTGAAGGTACAAAACTACAGTTGACCTGAGTGTTGAAGATAATATTGATCATGTCAAAGTAGAAGAAGAAAAAGAAGATGATATTTTTGAAAAAGATAATTATGAAGATGGTATTCTTGGAAAATAAATGGATGCTACTAAAGATGAGGAAAATGTAAAAGACCCTATGTATCACCTGAATGAAACAAGCCAACCTATAGAAGAGGAGGATGCAGAACAAAATAATGATGAATTTGCATTTGCAATAGCTAACAAAGATGATAAACATGAAATTAATGACATGCTTGCCCCATTAAGGGAAAGGAAGAAACAAAAGCAATCTGAAATTTTTATAGGTGGTCTTGATAAAGACGCTGATGAGGAAGATTTGAAGAAAGCTTTTGGTATAGTTGGTGAAATTAATGTAATATAGATGTGTAAGAACCCACCACCTCCTCTGAAAATTAGACCCAATGAAACAATTTTTTGTATACTTTGTGATGGGTCAACGACTAAAGGTATAATTAGCAAAGGAAGCAGCGTTATAAAGCAAATTAGGCAAGAGACAGGTGCAAAGATCAGAATCGAGGAGGGTATTCTAGGTTGCAAGAAGAGAGTTATTATTATGGTATCTACAGGCGATAGAGATTTAATTGCTGGACTTACTTGAAGTGGTTTGGGGTGAAGTAATTCCTTAATTATATAGATTACCCTTGGAAAAAAGACCAATTTTGAAGGCAATAAATAAGACCTTTTGTACCCTTCAATTTATTCAAATCATGGCTCTGAGAAAAAGGAACCTGTATAGCGAGAACTATCCTAACAACAATAAACAAAAGCTCATAAAAACCGAGAACCAGAAAATCAAAGAATGGCGCAAGAATTGGGATTCTCAAACCGTCGTTAATGAAGTCCCACTTCGCACAATGTTAGCCGAAATTACTGCGAAAAAAGGCATAGGCAACACAATTGACGATGTTGTGTTCTGCATGGCGTTGGCTGTCGAGAAACGCTTACAAAACATAGTGACCGACTTGGTTAGGCTCTCCAAACTGCGAGGTGATTGTTCGAAGCCCGCAAGTGACAAAATAATTGTTACATCCGATGTAATATCGCAGGTTTGGGAGATTAGAAAAATATAAGGGGAGGAATGGAAGAAAAAACGGGAACAAGGAGCATGGGAACGAACAGAGAAAGAACAGACTGAAAAGGAAAAGCTTGTTGAGAATCTCGAGGAGAAGAAATTGAATTTATGTGAAAGAATGGGCGGAGACGACATGCTCTCGCCAATGTTTTAAAACTCCGACTCCGGTTCAGAAACGGCCGAGGGTCGGCTCTGACTCTGACTCCGACTCGGTATCGACTCGGCCGATTTGATTTCAATGACTTGGTTGTTGTAAAAAAGACATTAAATATTTTTTTATTTATAAAAAACATAATTTTAAAGATTTTCATTCATGTTTCCAAACACAAAGCTTTAGAATATAGAGAGAAGACAACATATGATCAAAGTAGGCTCATGAATATATCCATTATATCAAAATGGCACCCAGTGCACTGTCCAATACAAAGTTCATACTTAGCCACCAATGCCAGGATTCTTTTCTGCCTTAGCCCAAGGACAATCACTAGACTACAACAACAATAATACCAATTCTCTGCAACCAATCATAGCTTCCCAAATGATAAGCCAATGAACTGATCAACAGATGTCTTCAAATTTGTGCCTTTGCTATAGGACGACCTGTCTCATGCTTCTACCTAGACTGTTGGAGATGATTTCAAGAAATCTGCCCCTAATGAAGTCTCAAAACCCTTGATTTAATTCTGGTCAAGCTCCAGAACAATCAGAGGTAAATATGTATCTATTAGTCCATTGCCAAAACGTTTGCCTTTTTAAAAACATTGTATGGCTCAATGCATTGTTTCAATTTTCTAATTCATGCCACTAGCATAACCATACTTTGGCCTTGTAATTTTCAAAACTTTCTCACAGTGATAGATTACTTTAGGGCTATAAATATGCAATAAACAACAACCCAACCTTTGATATGTAGGAGGCAAAACAACTTTTGATAAATGTGCTTTAGGATCTTTTTCAAAGCGCCGAGCTGGCTCGGTAACAACTCGGCCAGCCGTTTTGTTTTGGCCACTGAGCTGACTTGGCCAGTCATTGGCTTGGTCTGGCTCGACCGAGTCGGAGTCGACTCGACCGTTTTTTAAAACACTAATTCTTCCAATGGTTATCTCTGGCTAAACATGTTAAAGAAACTGGTAGTGCCCAAACAACAAAAACATCAATGGTCGATAGACAAAAGTCTGCGAATAATAAAGACAAAACCCTTCCTCCTCTTGTGAGAACGCGAGTCAAAAATACCCAGAGAAATCTAACGTCCAATGCTGTGTCTTCATCTGGAAGTATAACTGTTAGGGACTTAATTGCCTATCTAGAATGTGATCCGAATATGTCGAAGTTCAATTTCTTGTGTTGCTTGTACCAGAGATCTCCACTCCTTGAATATACTCTAACGGAGAAACTGTCATCTAGTGGACATAGACCCCTCTATCTTCTTATGTTTCCCAATTTAAATAAAGATGGAGACAGAAGCAGAAGCAATAGTAACGAACCATGGCCAATCATGACCCATTATGATTTTTCTTATATGATAGTCGCCATTGGTGGAGTGTTCATTTACAAGGCACATTTGGATCACCGAATAACAACAATTGTGGAAGAATATGAGTGGCTCCTTTTCGCGCAGGGATGGAGTTGTGAGATAAGACGTGTCGGCTACAATGTTTACCCTGATGAAAGGATCGCGATTAGAGTTTTCCATGAAGGCCATCCACATTGGAGGAGAGAACTCGGATTACCATTTTAGAGATCATGGAAATTCCTTGGTTCAACAATGAAGTCGATGGGAGCTGGGCCAAGCCAAATTCCTCGTGCCAGAACCCTAACGACTCGCCCTTGGCGGAACAGGAACAGGGAAGTATACAGGTACTGCGAACAAGAAACTAAACTGGTACTGCGATGCGATTGATGTCTGAGCATCCTATCGAAGTAGCCAGTCTACCATTATTGTGACCAAAAGCATATCAAAGGGACACGACTGTACAAACGTGTGCAATGACTATCCAGGATACCAAAAAAATAAATACAACTAACTTATCAAATTATTAAATTATAAAGTGGTTATAATTTAACTTTATTAATTATAAAGTTATATTATAATAAATTTTATAAAGTTACTTTGTCCACATGGGGTAGCTCAAGCGGCAAGGGCCGTGGAAATGAAGTCTCACCGAACCGGAAGTCTTGGGTTCAAATCTTGGGCTACCCCTCCCCCGTAGAGGGGTACATAATGGCCATGTAAATCAGAGAGTCCCGCCCCAGCTTACAAAAAAAAAAAAAAAAAAAAAATTATAAAGTTACTTTAAAAAAATAATAATAATAATTAAAATTTATATAATAATATATATTAAAAAAAAATTGTATAAGTAAAAAAAATAAAAATTAAAATGGATAAGGTTAGTAGGAGCACATACACTTACTAAAAATGACATGAGGAAGTGAAGAAGTTGTTACCGAATAAGCTTTGAGGACAAAGTTTTTTGAAGAGGCAATGTTATGAATATATTTTATATAAAAATAAAATAAATATAAATGAATAAATAATAATCATAATTATAGTTAATGAAGAGGCATGTCTCTAAAGGACATGACCATTCATGAAGGGGCACCCGCCTAGGTATATAAGCAGGCCCTCATTGTAACATTGAAGCATCCTTATACATTTCATCTTATTAATAAAAAATATTACCTACAATACAATTGTGTATTTACATTTTAAAAAGCACAACTTATTGTTTTGTCGCTTCAGGCACAAATATATAGGAGCAAGGAGTTCGAGCCATGAAGGAGGAGTAACTCGCATGCCTTGAGGGAGAGTTACATATGCCATTTAGGGAGGTACACATGTCTTTGTAACTCATGTCATTAAGGAGATATGCTTGCCTCTGCAACTCATGCCATAAAGAGGAATACACATTCCTTGAAGGACGAAGTGTAACATATGCATTGAAGAGTGCGTAAGAGGAATCTTTTATGAAGAGTCTTTAATGCGTGTAAGAGAGAGTAAGAGGAGTGCAACAAATCCATTAAGAGAGAGAGAGAGGGTAATGCATCATTAAGTGAGAGAGAGGGGTACGAGTGCCATCAAGGGAGAGAGAGGTGCGAAGTGGCATGATTGAGTGCCAACTAGGAAAGATGACATGTATTTTATTTTTAATAATATTATTATAGTATCCTAAGGATAATAATGATAATATTGATGATTAAGTAAAAATTGAGCAATTAAGATTGATTAAGGATAAGTTAAGTGTTTTACATTATCTACACTTGATTACCAATTGAAGTAGGGGTGATTTACTATTTTTGGAAATTCATGTTTGAAATGATAGACATGACTTTCTATTTTTAGAAAGTTACTCTAGAATATTAAAAAACGAGTGTTTATTCAAGGAAATTCATCCCTTAGCTGCCAATTTTCAACAATGCTTAATCATGAGATAAAACATGGAAATGTCACAATTTGAAATCATCATCTCACAATGCTAAATGATAGGATCAAAGCCATGAGGGTGGGTTAATGGAGGTTTACAATAAAACAATAAAGACACACCCTTGCTACAAGCAAATTTCTTACAATGTAGCCCCAACATGTTAGAAACATGAATAAGATGGCATCTTTGACTTGCCTCGATATCATCCTCAAGAGGGTGAGAAGGGATCATTAGGAATATAAAAAGAGATGTGAAATTTCTTGATCAAAGAAATGATGAAAAGGGAAGGATAGATCTAGAAGAATTTTTTGTTGTTGTTGCAAGTTTCAATGTTTGTTGCACCATTCCCTTCCTCTTGAGATTGACACAACAATTTACAAATTGAAAATACTCTTGTCCCATTTTCATTTCAAAACCAACAATACAACTCTCACTTGTGTCCTTGGGGACAAGTCGAGGATGGTATGAAGGAAGAAATGGTTAAGAGACCCCATGTTGAGATACTTGTTGCATTTTGCAAATATCAGGTACCAAAGCTAACTTATCACACTGACAATGTTTTGAACTAGGAGGAGGTAATGATGGTTCAAACAAATATGTGATCATGTCCTCTTGTTGCTCAAGATCTTGAGCAACACCTTATGCATGGCTAGGAGTCATAAGAATCTTCCCAATATGCACCTATGAAGGGTAGCTGCAATAAAGGTAATGATTCATTGTCTTCACCTTAGGACCACTATTAGTATCGTAGATTGGATCTCCATCAAAATCATAATAGCTCTTATCCCATTTGTCTTTTTCCCCACATGTATAAAATCATCAATGTTATTCTCACTTCTGAAAGACGTAATAGGTTCTAGGCTTTCAATTTTCAAAAGATGTATCATTGAACTTAAATGCATTGAATGGAATAGAGCTTACCTCACTCTCATCTTTATGGGAAAAATCATTATCTTAAATAGAATCCTCTTTAAAGACACAATCATTAGCATAAAAATCTTCATTAGGATCATGATTTTCTTTAGGGTCTTCTTCACTACGCTCCTTGTGATGATCAAGAGGAATTCCTTCTTTATCAACTTTCTCTTATGAACTTTCAACAAATGTGTCATTTGCCTTTAAAGCATTGGTATAGTATACCTCTTTATGCTCATGGGAAGTAGTGTCATTTCCAACATTATCCAATTTATGGTTTTCAATATGAGATGCTACATTAGGCCCTTTTGTTTCATCATTAGATTCTTTTTGATTTTCAATTAAAAGTACTTCCTCTACATATTCTTGATTATGTTTTTCATATCTTTCCATAATGTGCCCTTTAACCTCTTGATCTTTGGCTATATTTTTTTCTTTTTGCTTTTGGGTAGTTTCTTCTTCAATCTCTTCCAAAAAAGAAATCCGACTAATCATTTTAAGGTTTCAATTAGAACAAGATACGTTAAGTTGTAGCCTTTCCGGAATTCTTAAAGAAACTTCTGAGGGTAGTCATGCTTTTAGGAGGACATCGATTTTGACCCACTCTTGATGCTTTTGTCTCAAAGATGAAAAGAAAAGACTTATCAAGACATCTTCGCACTTTTCATTCAATCTCTTAACATAAAACATGGATATTGTATGTGTATAGCAATAACACCATGAATACCTTCCGCAATTTTTGGGACCTTTTCCACATATTCTGGTGGAAGCTGATGTTGAGATTGTAGCTTGGAAGGTGATTCTGCATGGGTTAGGTGCCGTGACATGCAAGGAGTGACCTTAATTATCTCCTATGACATTTAATTAGTGAATTTCCTAAGTCAAGATTTAGACAACAATTTAATTTAATCGCTGGATACCTTTTTGTAAAAGGGAAAAGAAGTCAATAACAGATTAAGTCGTGACTGTTGATCTCGGTAAAGTGAGATCTAATCTCAACCATTGAGATTAATGTTTCATCTTTTTAATAGGGGGTTCAAGTGATAGTAGGAATATGGTTAATTTGGCACGAGTTGGGATTCTGTGGAGTGCAGTATTTGGTAGTGAAAGTGAGAAGAGGCTAGATCGAGCTAGCTAGAGTGAGATCAAGGCAAGCGATGTGAACAAAGAGGACGAGTTACCTTGGCACGTGTGGGCCGAGTTATCTTCAGCGAGTGGGCCGGGTTTTCTCTTTGGCTGTGAGACCAAGCTTTTCTTGTGTGTAGAAGTTCTTTTGTTGGGCCGCATGTGTGGGTCATACAAAGATCGAGTGAGAGAGGGTCGAGATCTTTTGTTGTGTATTTGCTGGAGCAAATTCTTGTGAGTCTGCTATAAAAAAATATTTTTCTAAATGTTGAATAAGAAGCCCAACATTTGTTGGTTTTCCCCACACTGGGGTTTCTAGGTAGTGTTATTCTCTGTTGCATACGATTTCATGTGATTGGTTTCGAGTATTCTTGTTTCTGCTGTTTATTTGGTTAAAATCCCAAAATATTTATTGTTACAAATGAGTTTTGGAACCATGTTTTATTTCAGATGTGTAATAGATAGTAAATTTGTAACTGAGTTTAAAGAAATCAACAACTGATCTGGGAACCTTGGGATGTTTTCTTGATTAAATGGTGGATATGGCTTTTGCAAATGCAATGGATCCATGGTCCATCCCACACAATTTTCATAATACACAGATGCAAAATTGCCAGGGTGAATTTAAATGCCTTAAAAGATGCTTGCTTCACCCTACAAGCATAAAATCTTTGAATATCAAAAGAAGTAAAACGTATTTTTTTTTTAAAGATTGACAGACAAGGACTAGTGTCCTTTATCAATTGGATATATGATGTCAAAAGAACAAGGTCAAAGACAAAAGACCTTGAATGGAGTGAGCAAGAGAGAGGAATAGCTCTCAATCAAACCCTAGCAACATTAACAAATAAGAGATTTAAGGTCAAGGAATGCTACTCTTAAGTTTCCTTGATGGATACTTGGTGGCAAATCTTGCAAAGGGAGATTTTTAGAGCCATAAAATATTCAAAATATCATGAAGACTTCATAAAACTCTAATTCTACAACATTTGCAAAATGGGAAAATATATCGACAATAAGATAACACCATTCACCATAGCATCACTTCATCAAACGAAAGAAAGTCCATCCATGCAATTTTATCTTCCCTAAGAAAAATTGCTAGCCTAGTGATCCATTGCGTCCAAGAGAAAAAGAGCAAATTGGTGTGCACTCCTTCATAAGAGAAATAATGAGTGTGTATGACAATGATTCTCCCAAATTGACTTCCCTTTATTTATATTAGGGATACCAAGTCAATTTGTGACAGTATTAGACTAAAAGCCCAAAGAATAACATTTTAAGTATTTACAAGTTGTTAATTTTAGGTATGTTCTATGCTAGAGCAATTTATTTCAATTTTCATAGTAATCTCCATATCTTTTCTAGATTAGCAATCACATCAGTATTAAAGTAAGCTGCAGATAGAACATAAACATAAATCGCAGAAGACAAGCCAAGACAAGAGGACACAAGATGTGGCGCCAACCAGGGACAAACCCCAATGTGGGGAAACCCTTGATCAATTCTTCTTTTATGTTCTTCAAAGTTCAGCAGAGAGAGAGATAGTACATTTACAACAGAAGTCAACACTTTGACTTATCTAGATATGAGCATAGATCATCTCCTATAGTGATGATACATGAGATCAGTTGAAGACATTCTGCTTCAACTGATTCTCTAAGGTGACGACTTCACCTAACATAGTGTTGTAGCTTGTACTCATGTTCCATCCGTCACTGTGCTGCATCTAGTCACTGAGCTGCTCCCATCTGCTATCATCATGCTGCCCTTTACTAACATGCCCATCATGCTGCATCTTTCATCATCAGTTGCACCTGTCACTGTGATGATCATAACTGTACCTTACTGTACTGTATGATTATGATCCTAGTCTCTTTGATGAGACTGACACTCTTTACTGAGGTGATCACTGTTTCTTTCATTACTGCATATTGGAACATCATTTAATACTCCACGTCACTGCTGTACAAGATGTTTGTATTGCCATAAGGATTTCACCGAGATCTATATCTCAGGACTGCTGTGTGAGATAACACAGTCCCTTTGTCTGAGATTTTCATCCAACTGAGATCCTTACAAGTATGCCGAGGCCATGTGATATGCCTATACAGATCCGAATGTTAAGACATAGACTTCTTGTAATTCAGATCACTGTTTGTATTATGCAATAGATACGTTACTTGGATCATCTTCATACTGCTATCCAATATGCTTAAGCAGCTACAGAAGAACCACCGAGATCTGGTGTCAAGACTGCTTCTTTCCATAAACAGCCTTGGATTTTACCACGCTGTCACCTACAGCTACGTGGCATTAACATGGATCCTTCACGCTGTAGTATAACTGCTTTGCTGTGGCTAGGTCCAACCTTCTAGCTGTTACTTAGGGTCCCTTTCAAGCTGAGATTAGGTCTCTTCTAACTGCGGTTTTAGGCTTCCTTTTAGGGCCTCACAAATTGCAGCTAGGTGTGCTGTGTAAGGTCTTTTTATGGCAGCAAATAGAAGCCTCTGTCTTGTCCTGAAGCTGCGTATTAGGGTCTAATAGACTGCAGATTTATTCCTCTTAGAGCAGCGGATAAAAGTCTCTTCTTTAGCAGCATTTAGGGCTTCTCCGTACAGCGGATTAAGGTCTCTTCTAGACCTGCGGCTAGGGCAACATCTACTGCGGCTAGGGCATCAGCTACTGCGGCTAGGGCATCATTTACTTAGCCCAGCGTACTCCTAGTGTCTCTCTCCTTCACCAAAAACCCAAAGACGTGGAGAGGAGGAGATCACATGAAGAGTGTGTGTCCCAAATGACTTCAAGTCCTCCCCTATTATACTAAAACTTAGATGATGAATAGACATGACTATTGGGCTTCTGAGCCTACTCAAGTTGATGGCTGACTTGACAATTTTTCTTATAACACAAATAAATTCATAACTCCATGAATACTTGACGGAATCAGATGATCTTTAGATCAATCCTATCCAATAAAAATATCAGTTGCCATAAATAAGATGACCCACATGGAGTTTGGCCCTAGTTGCCAAATTTAACACTCCCTCTCAACTAGGGAGAACTCCATCCGCTGATCCATATGTCCAATTGTACTATCTTTGCCATCAGTGCCCTGCACTACTCAGCTTTGCTCTGCTCTGCTAAGCTCAGCTCAGCTCAGCTCTGCTAAGCTCAGCTCAACTCAGCTCAGCTCTGCTCACCTCAGCTCTGCTGAACCATGAAGAAGAAGAATTGGTCGAGAATGTCTCATACCATTCTCCACTGACCCAAAGTCGGTCTCAAAGTGTGTCCCACTGGTCCCAAACCAGTCCTCTACTGACCCGAAGTCAGTTTCAAAGTATGTACCACTGTCACTGGTCTCAGACCAGTATCATTGATCCCAGATCAATGAAGGTCATCCTAGCATAGGGAGTACGGTAGATACAACGATGCATCCATTGGTACTACTATGGTCCCTATCCTCATTTCCCTGCTCATTGATCAGATGAGAGGTACTTCCCATGAGTCCCAGACTGCATGGGTAGGATGCCTCGACATGAAAACTAATCATCTTGTCCACAGGAGAGCGAATCATCTTGTCCACAGGAGAGCGAATCATCCTGTCCAGTGGATGCCACGGAGAACTAATCATCTTGGGCTACAGGAGAACGAATCATCTTGTTCCACAATCGCCATGGAGAACACATCATCCAGGTCCACAGGAGAACGAATCATCCTGTTCCACAGTTGCCACAGAGAGCAAATCATCCTGGCCCACAGGAGAACTAATCATCTTGTTCATAGCGCACCACCAGGGGAGGGTGAGTCACCCTGTGGTCGTATGTTGCTCCAGTAAGTACCCCAAGCCCCCAGAGCTCCCAGAGCTCAATGTATGCAACATGTAGGACCCTTTTACAAGGGTCTCTCGACGACTCCAAGTCGTTCGGGAAAATCATAGATTTGATGTTTTCCCTGGGGCTTTCACAAAGTATAGCGACGTGTAAATCATCTCACAGCGATGGAGCTTCCTTGCTCATTGACTTACCATATCCCAGATAAGGTAGTATTTGATGTCTATCTGCTGGAGCAATCATCGAATACGAGATTCCTCAATAATCGAATCCTACCTCTGGTTGTCACAGAGAATCACAGTGGTATTCATCATGTGTACAAACAGCTCACTGAAGAGCTTCCTCAACCAGGCAGCTTCATACGAGATCATACTCGTAGTTATGTATTCGGTCTTGGAGGTGCTTATAACGACTGACTTCTACTTCCTGCTCATCCATGATATCGAAGAAGAATCCAAAGAGAACTAGTGCTGTAGTGTTCCTCTACATTGCCTGCCCAGTCAACATTCGAATAATCATGCAGTTTCATATTTTTGGCAGTGTATCTCAATCCATGAGAGATTGTGCCCCGAAGATATCTCAGAAGATTCTTGGCACCAATCCAATGAGGCTCAACCAAATATGAGCTCACCGTGCTAACTGCAAAACATATGTCCGGATGGAAGTTCACCCAAGAACATCAACGCGAATGAGTTTATGAAACTCAGAGGCATTTCCCAAATCTGGTCCGACATCATCACCATATAACTTCTGAAAGTTAAGATCCTCGAGGTAGTCACAAGCTTGCTGTTCACCATTCGACATTTGGAATCCAACTCCCTCTTACTTCTGCAAGTGAGAGGGTCTGCACTTGTTTGAAATAGGTCGTCCTTAGAAGGTGCTGGTATGAGAGGTCTATCATCCACAACCTTCAAACAATGGTTTGGATCATCTTCACTCTTAGTGAATCTCAGCTTCATCTGACAGCTATCAATCCTCTCATACTATGCCTGAGGAATTTTGCTTCAAGCCATAGAGGGCTTTCTTCTACCTGCATATGTGAGATTCTTGATCAGGAATCTCGAACCCCTCGGATTGTTCCAAACCTGTGGACCTGCTACATGAGGGGAATGGTCCCCTTGTAAGATTTTCCTTCAGTACATCTCAGACATGTACTTTCATGTTGTTTTTGAATTTAGGCATCCCTGCCACCATCTGACTCGTAGACCTTCGGTGCTCTGTGTCAATGGACATGGTTCCCAGTGGACTTCATGCAACTTGATACAACCCAGAACTCAAAAACATCTTTGAAAATTCATACCTTTTTATTGATGAGTGCCACCCTGTAACCTTTGACTTCCATGGACACCAGGTTCTTCTTGCGATCAGGTACATGAAAGAGATTCTGTAAATGAATCGAGTTACGCTCATTTAATTGAGGGGTAACATTCCCTACACCCTTTTTGGGATAGGTGGCATCAACTCCAAGTATAATCCCACGATTGTTTCCATCTCTACCAAATTAGAGAGTGCACCCATCTATTCGATGAAGTGCCTTGAAGCACTACAATCAATAAGCCAGATTCCTAAAGAATCTGAAGGAGAGGGCCAGTACAAGATAATTCTACTTTATCTTATCAGAAACAACATTTGATTCTTCATACTTGGGGTTCCTTGCTTTCTTTGAAGAGTTGACCATTTCCTTGATGACCTGCATTACTCGGCATTCCTTTGATAATTGAAGATGTCCCTGGAATGATTGTTATCATCATCAAGTGTGTCCCTGCCATTCGGACACTCCTTCACATAATGGCCGAACTAGTTATCTGCCTTTCCTTCCACCCTGAGATCTGGTCTTCCAATGAGGTGATCTTTAGTTAGGCCATATTGCGCCGTGCCATTCTGATAATATTCTTTGGTTCGACTTCATCCTTGGTGAATTTGAAGATGGATGAGAAATCCACTGATCCTTTTGTCCTTACCCAACTGTCTTTGGTGATTTCTCTTTCACTCTTGCTTGGGCATTGTCTTAACCTCAGCTCTGACACCATGTTAATTTTAGGTATGTTCTATGCTAGAGCAATTTATTTCAATTTTCATAGTTAGCTCCATATCTTTTCCAGATTAGCAATCACATCAGTATTAAAGTAAACTGCAGATAGAACATAAACATAAATCGCAGAAGAACAAGCCAAGACAAGAGGACACAAGATGTGGCGCCAGCCAGGGAGAAACCCTAATGTGGGGAAACCCTTGATCAATTCTTCTTTTATGTTCTTCAAAGTTCAGCAGAGAAAGAGAGATAGTACATTTACGACAGAAGTCAACACTTTGACTTATCTAGATATGAGCATAGATCATCTCCTATAGTGATGATAGATGAGATCAGTTGAAGACATTCTGCTTCAACTGATTCTCCAAGGTGACGACTTCACCTAACATAATGTTGCAGCTTGTACTCATGTTGCATCCGTCACTGTGATGCATCTAGTCATTGAGCTGCTCCCATCCGCTATCATCATGCTGTCCTTTACAAACATGCCCATCATGCTGCATCTTTCATCATCATGCTGTCTCATTCATCATCATGCTGCCCTTTACTAACATGCCCATCATGTTGCATCTTTTATCATCAGTTGCACCTGTCACTGTGATGATCATAACTGTACCTTACTGTACTGTATGATTATGATCCTAGTCTCTTTGATGAGACTGACACTCTTTACTGAGGTGATCACTGTTTCTTTCATTATTGCATATTGGAACATCATTTAATACTCGACGTCACTGCTGTACAAGATGTTTGTACTGCCATAAGGATTTCACCGAGATCTATATCTCAGGACTGCTGTGTGAGATAACACAGTCCCTTCGTCCGAGATTTTCATCCAATTGAGATCCTTACAAGTATGCCGAGGCCATGTGATATGCCTATACAGATCCAAATGTTAAGACATAGACTTCTTGTAATTCAGATCACTGTTTGTATTATGCAATAGATACGTTACTTGGATCATCTTCATACTTCTATCCAATATGCTTAGGCAGCTACAGAAGAATCACCGAGATCTGGTGTCAAGACTGCTTCTTTCCATAAATAGCTTTGGATTTTACCACGCTGTCACCTACAGCTACGTGGCATTAACACGGATCCTTCACGCTGTAGTGTAACTGCTTTGCTGTGGCTAGGTCCAACCTTCTAGCTGTTACTTAGGGTCCCTTTCAAGCTGAGATTAGGTCTCTTCTAACTGCGGTTTTAGGCTTCCTTTTAGGGCCTCACAAATTGCGGCTAGGTGTGCTGTGTAAGGTCTTTTTATGACAGCAAATAGAAGCCTCTAAGAACTGCGTATGTGACTCTCTTGACAACAGATTATGTCTCGTCCTGAAGCTGCGTATTAGGGTCTAATAGACTGCGGATTTATTCCTCTTAGAGCAGCGGATAAAAGTCTCTTCTTTAGCTGCGTTTAGGGCTTCTCCTTACAGCGGATTAGGGTCTCTTCTAGACCTGCGGCTAGGGTAACATCTACTGTGGCTAGGGCATCATTTACTTAGCCCACATACTCTTAGTGTCTCTCTCCTTCACCAAAAACCCAAAGACGTGGAGAGGAGGAGATCACATGAAGAGTGTGTGTCCCAAATGACTTCAAGTCCTCTCTTATTTATACTAAAACGTAGATGATGAATAGACATGACTATTGGGCTTCTGAGCCTACTCAAGTTGCTGGCCGACTTGACAATTTGTCTTATAACACAAATAAATTCATAACTCCATGAATACTTGACGGAATCGGATGATCTTTAGATCAATCCTACACCTCTCGATGAGAGGGATTCAATAAAAATATCAGTTGCCATAAATAAGATGACCCACATGGAGTTTAGCCCTAGTTGCCAATTTTAACACAAGTTAAGTATGTGACAAGCTGGCCTAAAAGATAGCACTCTTAATGATAAAACATAACAATTAACCTCTTTTTAACAAACACGTGTGAGTGGAAAGGCCTCCAAGGGGATATCACCCTCTAAAAGTGAAAATCTCCATCAACAAGGTGCAAAGGATGGGTCACATGAATGGTCCTCACTCAAAGGCATCTCCTCATCAACAAGGTGTTGAATGATAAGGCAAAACCCTCCTCATCAACAAGGTATTGAATGATAAGGCAAAACCCTCCTCATCAAGATATCTCCATCAGTCAAGCCCATGTCATCACTCTAGACCTCATTATGGTGACGCCATAGGGGTAGAGCATGATGTCATAATCAAGAAAGGTGTACCATTTTTTCCAAGTGGATCTCAAGTCATCATTGTCCATAAATTGGTCTAGGAATATGGCAATGTCCATCAAGGTGTAATGCCAGCGTGGGGGCATCCTGTGGTCACTTGGGCATATCATCTTTCATGACAACACCATGGATTCTATGGGCAACGTTTTAGGTTCTAGAGGGAGAGGAGATGGTCATCATCACTGCTGGATCAATCCCAAGGTCAAAACACTTCTCTGGGTGGTCAATGTCTTGACTATAGTGCCCTGAAGTGTCATCAAGTGGGGCTGGACATCCTCTTTGATGTGCTTGAAAAGTCTCAATCTATCTTTTAAGGGATGGCAACTGTACCTGGGAGACTGTTGATGATTATAGCAACGAACAAGTACTTCTGCATAGGCTAAGTGTTAAGCATGCAAGAGTCATCCAAAGCCTTTGTAGGTACTTTCTCAAGTTATTAAGTGATTTTTATAATTCTTTCCTAAGTCTAACTTAAGAAAAGCATATCGATTAATTAATTAATTAATGTTGGTGATTAGGCTAAGGTTTTCTAAAGAAAAGTGAATTAGCTCCAATCTCTACCATTGATCTCAAGTGGTTTAGGATTTAATACCAAGGCTATAGTTAAGCCAGGGCCTTCATTGTAAAAAGACCATCTTTTCATAAAAATTCATTTCATATATATATGTTGAGATATCAAGATTCTTTACTTGATAATTGCTTGTTAATGCTTGTTGGCTTCTTATTAAATTTTATGTTCTTTTCTTCATCAAGCAATTACCAAAAGTAAAAAACATGAAGATCACAAGAGACAAAGAACACAATAAATTAGGCTCCAAGCCAGGGCAAAACCCCACAAGGGGAAAACCCAAGAAATCCTCTTCTTATAGAATCAGATCAAAATGAGATATCCAAGACCCAAGACCAATACCAAGACTACCTCAAAGATCCAAGTCAACCCTCTTCCAAGCCATCTCGAACAAGTCAGTCAACAAATGTCAACGCTGGTCAAATCTCTGAATTCTGGTCAATCCCTGAAATTTCGGCCCTATATCAGCCTCAGAAAACTGCAGAAAGAACTCTCATGTGTGAACATAATTAGGGCAGAAATCAATTCGTTTTCTCACTCCTTTGACTCCCTTCTCCCTCTGACTTCGCTGGTTTTTCTTCTTGTCTTGGCACATAAATCGATGTGACTGATAAGTGATCAAATGAGATCGAATTGCCTTGTACTTATACATGTCCAGGAGGTCGAATAACTGCCTCTTTAGGCCGACTTGTCGAGGAGGGCTGGCTTGGTTTGTGGAGGACATTTTGAGTCTTTTGATTCAAGATAAAATAATTTTATTTTTCGTACAATAAGTCCAAATGGGACTTTGACTCAATTACATTTCTTTGACTCATAATAAATTTTCTTTTTGACCTAATTAACCCTATAAGCATGAATAACATGCTTTGACTAGAGCACATGGGGCTTTGGATTGATGGTAAATGGGTGCACTGTTAAGGCACTCCTTGTGATAGGTCACTGGTTCAAATCCCCGTGGGTACTTAGGTTAGTCTTAACTAGAAAAAAAAAACATGCTTTGACTAAAAATAAAATAATAATAATGAATATAATAAATATATCAATAGTACATTTGAATTACATTATGAACACTGGCACTAGTTACATTTTCAACTATATATATATATATATATATATTTTTACATATTCAATTTTTGTTGTAATAGAAACTCATTAAACTGAAAATTATGACAGTAAGTACAACGAATGTGAAACTCAAATCTCATCAGTGTTTTATTACTTCGAAAATAGGAGACATTGGAAGCTTCAAATGTCAACTCTAATCAGTAACTGCTCTCCACTGAACTGAACGAATAACAATAGAGCCCCTACCTCTCTTTATAGAAAATGAGGTTAAAGTTGAACACTAAAAATAACCTAACCTGAAGTGCCTATGTTAGATTGCCCAGTCTGAAATAGAAAAAATGAACTGAATTGGAATTTCTAAATCTGGAACAGTGGTGAACAGGTGGCAAAACTGGAAATAAACTAGTCTAGTGCATGCATGCCTTCATGCACCTTCTACTCCCTGGCTTGACTGCAAATCCCTTAGACTCTTCTGTGCACAAGAATTGAACAGGTAGTTGTATGGAGTTTGGACCTGCTGCTATGTTTGCCCAGGTCTTGGACACCTTCAGAGGTACCTGCTTGTTGATTTTTCCAGTACAGTAGATACAAGTACTTATTTCTGAAACTTGATAATTACTTCCAATGATATAGATGTTTACTTTGTTCTTTCAATGTATCATATTAAGCAATTATACATTCAAAAATTCAACAATAAAGACAACAGAGCAATAGAGATCACAATGCACAAAGAGACAAGAAGATTTTACCCTGGGAAAACACACTAAAGGGGAAAAACCCAACCAACCTTTTCCTTATAGAATCAATGCAACAAGAGATACATCAAAGTCAAACTAACCAGTAAGATGACAACCAGAAGATGCCCAAGATGGCAAGTCAAAGCTTCACTAAAATACTTCAAGATGCCTCTTCCCAACCTCGCACTAGGTCTGCACTAGGGCTGAATTTCTGTCTTTCCTTTGCCTAAGAATTTTGGACCTTTACCACCAAAATTTCAGATCATCAACCACATGTGCGAGGGCAGCAGAGAAAGGGAGATCACATGTATGAAGTGTTTTCTTCTAGAGCTCGACTTCTCCTTCTTCTTTGACTCGTCCTTCTCCTTCCTCTTCCTTCTTCGCTATTTCAGATGCATCATATACTTGAAGATATGATGCTAATTTTGTGTTTGGAGTGGAGACAAGTGCTCCCTATATATACATGCCGGAGGGGGTCGAATAGGTATCTCTTTGGCCAAGCCGACCTCATCATTGGGAGGTTGACTTGAGCATCTTGTGGTGTCAAACATGCAAATTCAAATTTTTCGTTTTTCTGCTTAGGATAAGGTCATGAAGAACATGTCTTATAAAATTTATTTTGAAAATAAAACAAATAAATATTTTCTTTTTCGTGCAAGCATGAAGAACATGCTTCAATAAAATTTTCTTTTACAAATATAATTCATATTTCAATATTACAAGTACAAGTGAAACATTATTAAGATCGATCGTAGCTACACAATTCAACACTCCCTCTTAGCTAGGGAGGTATTCATAATGACTATCTAGATGTTCTCTATATACATGATCTCTCTAAGGAAAGGTTCAACTCATCGATAACATCATCATCTAGGTCAACACTCTTGACCTACATCAACATCATCATCAATAGGTACCACAACCCAGGTTAGCACTCCTAACCAATGGTACTCACTCAACTAGTCACCATGATCTAGTGGGCGCCTCACCTCATGGTACTCCGACTAGTTCAAGTTTGCCATCACCCATGGTCAAACCCTAGGGACACCCATGTCCCAACTCCAAAGGCCTCACTCTAGGCCATGATGCTGAAAAGGCATCCATTCCATTGAGTGTCCGGGCCTCAGGGAATATTCTCTCTAGAATGTTAGTCCCTCGTGCTATCTTCCCAACAGTCTGGGCTATGCTCTTGTTGTCACTAATAGTCTGAGCCATGCCTTCGTTGTCCACCCATCGTTGTCCACCCATCAACAGTCTGAGCCATGCTCTTGTTGTCACTAATAGTTCGAGCCATGCCCCTGTTGTCCACCCATCAACAGTCTGAGCCATGCTCTTGTTGTCACTAATAATCCGAGGCATGCCTTAGTTGATGTCACACAAATGCTCCCTCTCACTAATAAAGGGGTTCTCCACAAGTCCAAGCTTGTCCTTGAAGTATACAAACTTTGCCCGGGACAGAGGTTTTGTGAGAATATTAGCTGTCTACTCTTCAATGGGAATACACTGGTCCTCACTACTCCCTTCTGTACCATATCACGAATGTGGTGGTACTTGATCTTAATATGCTTCGTCTTATCATGAAACACATGATTGTCTATCAACTTCACACAACTTTAATTGTCACAGAACAACACAGTTAGATCCAACATCTGGTCAAACAATCTAGAGAGTAGTTTACAAAGCCATAATCCCTTACAACATGCTAAACAAGTTGCAATATCCTCTGCCTTTGCAGTACTGAGTGCGACATAGGCCTTCTTCCTGCTCATCCAAGATATCATAACAGAGCCCAAACTAAAACATACACTAGATGTACTCTTCTTGTCACCCACACTCCTTGCTTATTCAAAATCCGTATATCCCTGCAGCTGTATCTCAGCACTTGAATCATATCTCAAACAATAGTCAATAGTACCACGTAAATATCTCAATATATGCTTTGCTGCAATCCAATGCTCATGTCTCGGTTCCATCTAGAACTAGCTCAAGGTGTTCACTACAAAGCAAATATTTGGTCTGGTATTAACCAAATACATCAATGATCCAATCAATTTTCAGTACATGGACAGATCTACCAGATCAAACTCAAAATCTCTCATCTTTCTCAGATTCATCACCATAGGGTTGCCATAGACTTGCATTCCATCATTCCAAACTTCTAAAGGATCTTGATGACATATTTTCCTTTCCTAAGAAGGATCTCAACATGTTTCTGCCAGACTTCCAGTCCCAAATAGTGATGCATCAAGCCAGGATCCTTCTTATCAAACTCAGAGGCCAACTCCCTCTTACACTGAACAATAAGAAGCTCTAGACCTATCAGGAACAAATCATCAACATATAGCAACAACATCACAGGCTTACCCTTCACAACCTTGATACAAGTCTCATTAGATACTCATTAGTTCTGGAATACCAAGCTCTTGGTGCTCGCTTGAGTCTATGACTCTATATAAGGCCTTCTTCAGTCTACACGCATGAGATTCTCTTTCATGAACTTCAAAACCTTGAGGTTGGTCTATGTACACCTTTTCATCAATCACACCATCGAGGAAGGCAATCTTCACATCCATCTGATGTAGCTTCCATCCCATAAATGAAGCAAGAGAAACAAGAGATCTAATCGTGGTGTACTTGGCAATCAGTGCAAAGGTCTCATCATAATCTTCTCCCTCTTTCTGGGAGAACCCTCTAGCCACGAATCTTGCCTTGTATTTATCAATGCTCCCATCAACTGCATGCTTGATCTTATATATCCACTTTGAGGTTACCATAGACTTTCCTTCAAGTCTTGGAACAATTTCCCAAACATTGTTCTTCATAATAGATTGGTATTCTTCCATCATTGCATCCTTCCACACTTGTTGGGTGGTTGCTTCCTCGAAGTTGGAAGGTTCAAAATCAATCAATTTAGTCATTAAAGCTGCATAACTAGAACTTCTTAGGTTTCTTAGATTCCTTGAAGGTGCCCTATGGAGCCGCATGTCCTTCTGCATCTTGCAAAGTAGATTTGAGCCAAGCTAGTCTTTTTCTATTTTCTGGAACAACCACAAGATCCAATGGTTCACAAGGTCCTTCTGGCATTTCTTCATGCTCTTCAAGATGACTTGAGGATGTGGGAGGACTTGTAACCTCTTCTTTGGGAGCCACATGCTTCTTTTCTTCATCTTTAGTGTCCGAGTGTTCTTCTCTAGATTTCCAATAAGCGACATCTTCATCAAAAGTCACATCCTTGCTTACTTCAACCTGTCACTGCCCTAGAATATAGATCATATAGGCTTTTGATGACTCACTGTACCCAACAAATATCCCCTTCTTTCCAGATGGCTCTAGCTTATTTCTCTTATCCTTGGGTACATGTATGAACACTGGACAACCAAATATTCTCATATGATCAACCCGTGGTTTTAGACTAGTGAATGCTTCTTCAGGGGTCTTATCTTCCAAAAGTCGATGAGGACTTCTATTTAGAATGTAGATGACTGTCCCGACTGCTTCTCCCCACAAGAACATTGGAACATCTTGATCATGTATCATTGCCTTCATAGATTCTTCAATAGATCTATTCTTTCTTTCAGCCACTCCATTCTATTGAGGATTATAGGGAACTATCAACTCCCTCTTAATCCCATCTTCCTTACAAAATACAATAGTTCCTTGGAGGTGTACTCTCCATTATTTGATCTCAGAGTCTTGATTCTCTTCCTTGTCAGGTTCTCCACTTCAACTTTGAATTCTTGGAACATTATAAAATTTTCATCTTTTGACTCCATAAGATAGATCCAAGTGTTGTGGGAGAAATCATCGATAAAGATACATAGTAAATAGCGCCTCCAAGAGATTTCATCACACACATCGGAGTGGACTAGATCCAAAATCTCTTTGGACCTATGTTCATTGCTTGGAAAGGGTTTCTTAACATTCTTTCCAAGAGCACATCCCTTACACACACCTTTATGATCCATTTGCAAATTTGGTACACCTGAAACAATCTACTTCAAAGCTGGCAAAGCTCTATAATGAAGGTGTGCATATCTTCTATGCCATAGCTCACAAGGATTAATATCATTATGCACTAAAGCTTGGGAAGGTTGCCCAGGAGTTTATACAACCTTCCTTCACAAATCCCAATAACCCTAACAAAGCTTATACTAGAGCCCTTGTCCCACACAAGGACTTTCCCATCAATGAAGGCTACTCTATCTCCTCTATCTTCTAAACATGAAATTGAAACCAAATTCTTTTTCAAACCTAGAACATAGAGTATGTTGCTCAAGTGAACATTTTCACCTGTTTCCAGCTCAACGGATTGTTGGACTTTGGGTTCAGCGCTCCCCGTGTGTTTCGCGACATGGACTATCTGCTTCTCGTGGATCCTAATTCTGGAAATTGTAGTGGAGACTAATGCCTGCGGGTTTTGGTCTAACGAGAATCGTGATTCCAACAAGTGGTATTAGAGCAATAGGTCTTGAGTTCGAAACTCACTTGGTTCGAGTTGGGGGGAGATGGTTGGACATTGGGTTTAATGCTCCTCGTGCGTTTCGCGACATGGATTAACCACCTCTCGTGGATCCTAACTTTGGCGATTGTAGCGAAGACTAATGCCTGTGGGTTTTGGTCTAATGGCAATCGTGATTCCAACACAAATGTCGCCCCAATTCCTTTGATTGCATAGCTGTTGTTGTCTCCAAGCTCCACCTTTTGAGTCAATCTTCTTTCCATCAAACTTGTAAGATGATCATGATCCCCTGTCATATGTCTTGAAGCTCCACTTTTGATCAACCATATGTTGTTGTCATCTGCAAGAGATCCTGCAAATGCAAAATAGTAGAAGAGGTCTTTATCTCCAACTTTGGGTTTCTTGGAATGTTCATCAAATTCTGCAGTGGTAGCATGTTGATTCCCTCTTTTCTTCCTATCATTGAATCTTTCAGGACATTGGGGTTTGAAGTGACCAAATTTATTGCAATGGAAACATTGGATCTGTGACATATCTTTCTTCCTTTGAGGATTAGGTCTTCTATCAAAATCCCTCTTCTTCTTTTGAAAACTGAACTTCTTTCTTCCTCCAGCTTTCTTGGAACGAGCTGCATATGCTTGAGAATCTTCTTCTTCCTTTGTTTTTCTTCCTCTAGACAAAAGTCTTGATTCTTCTTGAGAACAAGCTGCCCATAATTCTTCCAAACTTGGAGCTTCCTTTCGGCTACTTATACCTGCTGCAAACGCATCCCATGATAGTGGTAGTCCATTGAGTGTTGAGGTCACAAGTTCTTTGTCAGAGACAATTTCATCAATAGCTTGAAGTTGATCTCTCAGTTGAGAGATCCTTACAAAATATGAAGCCACTGTATCGTTCTTTGTCATTCTGACATCATGAAGCTCATTTCTCAAACTCATGACTTGGCCAACATTGTTGACTGTATAAAAATCATTTAGGGCATCATACATCCTCTTTGAAGTGTCAAGCTAATTAGCTGATCCTTGATGGAGTCCACAACGATGCTCATGGCAGTGATGTCATCTTTCTTGTACTTCTTCTTTCCTGCTTCATTTGTAGGTTCAGTTACCTTGCCTTGCACAATTTCCAAAGATCTTCCCTTGCGAGAATTATGTTGATTCTTGTCTTCCAAGATCTAAAGTTAGTAGCCCCTTCTAACTTGTTCTCTGATTTCATAGTAGGAGCCATGGATGCAACTTGATTGTACATCTAGGGTTTCTTCAAAGTGATCTCAAGATAGAACTTCTTCAAGAGTGATTTCTGTGCTCTTTCCTTCATCAAAGCTCTAATACCATGTTGATTTTTCCAGCACAGTAGATACAAGTACTTATTTTTGAAACTTGACAAGTGCTTCCAATGCTATAGATGTTTACTTTGTTCTTTCAATGTATCATTAAGCAATTGTACATTCAGAAATTCAACCATAAAGACAATAGAGCAATAGAGATTACAATGCACAAAGAGACAAGAAGATTTTACCTGGGGAAAACCCACTAAGGGGGAAAAACTGAGCCAACCTTTTCCCTAGAGAATCAATGCAGCAAGAGATGCATCAAAGTCAAACTAAACAGCAAGATGACAACTACAAGATGCCCAATATGCCAAGTAAAAACTTCACCTGAATACTTCAAGATACCCCTTCCCAAGCTTGCACTCGGTCTGCACTAGGGCCGAATTGTGGCCTCTCCTTTGCCTCAGAATTTCATACCTTTACCACAGAAATTTCAGATCATCAACCACACGTGCGAGGGCAGCAGAGAGGGAGATAACATATGCGAAGTGTCTTCTTCTAGGGCTTGACTTCTCCTTCTTCTTTGACTCGTCCTTCTCCTTCCTCGTCCTTCTTCGCTATTTCAGATCAGACATATACTTGAAGATGTGATGCTAATTTTGTGTTTGGAGTGGAGACAAGTGCTCTCTATATATACATGCTGGAGGGGGTCAAATAGGTGTCTCTTGGGCTAGGCCAACTTCATCACTGGTAGGCCGACTTGAGCATCTTGTGATGTCAAACATGCAAATTCAAATTTTCATTTTCCCACTTAAGATAAGGTCATGAAGAACATGCCTTCTAAAATTTCTTTTAAATATAAAACATGTAGATATTTTATTTTTTCTTGCAAGCATGAAGAATATGCTTCAAATAAAATTTTCTTTTATGAATATAATTCATATTTCAATATTACAAGTACAAATGAAACATTATGAAGACCGACCTAGCTACAAAATTCAACACTGCTGACATGACAACTGCACCCAGGATGAGAACACTTGCAGAGGCACAGACTCAATGGAGTCATGTTATTGGCAAGGATTTCTAAATTATAGGAAAATAAGGGAGTTACTGCAAGGCAGTTGAAATCACTGGTGTCATGGGAGAAGAGGTGTAGTCCCATTTTCTGTCAGGACAGCTGATGCAATGACCATGAGAGCTGGGTGCAAGAAGCACTGCACATGAAAGATCCTACTGTGAGGATAAAAGCCTATGGAATCTAGTTAAATTGCATGCTCTGTAGCAGAACTAAGACTTTTGTATTTCTTTTGTTTGTCAGTATTTCTAAAAGCTTATTGCATAGGAAGGGGAATTAAGAGGCCAACATCTTGGTTAGGAGGCAAAGGATTGTGCGACGGGGGAGTCATTGATGCATTGATGTCATATTTGCTATTGTTTAGTGAATTTCCTTTTAATCTCTTTTGCTAGTATCTAGTATATTTCCAACCATATTTATTTTTCTGTCCATGTAAACTGCTGGAAGACGCAGAGCGTAAAGGGCTTTAGAGTTTTTGTTTGTAACAGTAAAACCTGTTGTCAGAAAAATCATTATTGCTGTGGTGCCCTCACAGTGAACTGGCTATCATCAGATCAGCTTGCTTCTATCTTTGGAGGTCATATAATTTGTTCTATAATGTCTACTGTCTACACCTCTCATGGAGACTATTTTTTTGCTCTTTTGGAAGTTATATTAACTGTGGGAATATGAGAATACGCAAAGGCTAGTTTTAGCAGTGCAGATTCACCCGCTGTGTTATGTGGAAAGACTCTAGCATTGTAGGGTGCTTGGCATACTTAATTGTTGCCTTGTTAAATGGATTATTAGGGTAATTTATGCATACCTGATTTGCCTTCACAGAATATATATAGATTTAATGCTTTTTTTGGGTTTGCAGAGAGAAGGATTTGGATGAGGTGCTGCAGTCTCATACAGTGTATTCAAATGTCTCCAAAGGAATTCTGGCAAAATCTAAGGACTTGATAAAATCTTTTGGAACAGATGATCATGAAAATATATGTTTGGAGGTGTGTTGGGTCTTCTCCTCCCTATCACAGGTTCTGTGGATGGTGTAGGATATTTGTAGTTTCTTGTTGATTTGATTAGCTGGCATTTTCATTAGGTATTGAAATATTTATTGACATTATCTCATTTGATACCAATCCTGGATTTGATTATAATGAATAATTCTCCAGTTGAAGAAGATACTTTTGCATGCTACCTTTAAATTCTAATTGTGTTGTTTAAATAATCCAGCATTTTTGGACGGAGAACCCAAACTAAGAACTAAAATTGACATATGTCACCACTCTATAGGGCTAATTGTATAGCCTGTTGGCACACCAATGGAAATCTCTCTAGATGCAAGCCAGCTGTCCCTTAAATGCTAGCGGTTCTCTTAGTTTTTATTCATATGATCTATCTTTTCCCTGACGTCATTGTTTATGTTGTTCAATCAGTCAGAGATGTCAATAAACTCATTCAAAACTTTCCATCATGCTCTTCATTTGTTCGAAATCTTCTTTAATATGAATGACATCTGCACTTAACTTGCCTATGGCCATTTTGCCCTATTTTTAATTTAATGTAGGTTGGGCCAATCAAAAGATAAATTAAAAAAATTGACTTGTATTCAGTCAGCTAATTTTGGTTGTATCTGTATTTATAAGAAATAATTACTGCAATTTTAATCACTCTGAACCCTTTAGCATTTTTGAAATCCTTTTCTTCCCTGGTCTTCTTCAGGTTTTTGAAATTCCTTCTCTGCTTATGAATGGCAGATTTATGTTTAAAATTGTCCTGATTTTCTGTAGGGTTTCATGGAGTTGTCAATATGGATTTGGCTCTGTTCCTTAGTTACAACTTTAGTTTCTTTTGTTGTGGGCTGGCGCATATAATGAATATAAGATGCATAACTAAACTAACGGAGACAATCTTTCACTTTCCTGACTAGTTAATGCTTATAAGTATACTGTCACAAGGCTTACTGTACAATACATTCAATCCAATGTTGCACGAAGCGGGGACAAAGTGGGTGCGTTTTTTGGAAGCGAAGCATCAGAAGTGTCATTATATATTATCTTTGCTTTTATATTCAAAAAGACATCCAGAATGCCACATTAGTTGCAGAGTATATCAAAGCATGCATATTATACACAAATCAAGATAGGAATGGCATCCATGGTACATTAATGAATAATTATTCGAACATCAACCATCTAGAATCTAGATTCTTCTCCTCTTGTCTGCCCTTTGCCTCTACCTCGATTTTCTAGTGATATTAGTCAACATTGCCAATTTTGATCAAACTGCCTAATCCAAGCCTTAAAATATGGTAGAAAAAGTTTGACATCCCTGAACAATGATTTTGACTTCACCAAAGGGTCCACTTTTGCTAAGGCCATGACAAAAGAGTTCAACATTCAATACCACCAACACTTGTGAACATATAGGGTTTGGTGGTCTTCATTAAATGCCAATCACATATCCTCATACATGATATATATTATAATCTAATGAAATGCCACAATCCCATTGATTCTAAAATCCTGAAAACTGTTAAGTCTGCTGAATTTTGAATGGGATATGAAATTCTGTTTTCTCTATATGAAGTCCGATGAGGTTGGAACGACTCTCAAACATCCTGATTGATTCATTTCATGGTAATGTTAAAAATTTAAGTTACTTTAGGAATTTAACATTAACATTAAGAAGCATCTAGGAAGCGTCTAGGGAACATCAAGGAAGCCCCTTTGGATTGTCCGCGGAACTGTGTGAGTGCTTTCCAAAACCACATGAGAACCATGGTTTGTGTTCAGTTCACAGACCATCACAGTTCTCACAGGTCTAGGCATCACAATTTTGCAAGCAAAGCATGGTTCCGAAATTCAGGTGTGCAGTTTCGTCCAAGGTTCACTCACAGATCTGCACAGTTCGCGGTTCCGGCTTCTGATACATGGTGGGGGGGGTGGACGGTTCCTGCAACACTGATTCAATCATTATCAATTATATATTTTATATGGATTCCTTTTTTTTTGCTTCTTATGTTGGATAATTTCCCTTATATGAACTATTGTTCTTTACATTTGTGTCAGAGCCCTTTCCAGGGCACTTCTATTAATTCTATTTTTGTGCCGTGGAAAGTTATCAAAGTTTCTCTAATTGCTGGTCTTTGACCACAAACCAGCCCATTGGTCATTTAAAGTACAGAAACCTTTGGACATTTAAAGTACGGAAATTCAGTTGAAGAAGATTCGAGCTTGCCTTGAATTGCTGTAAAGATCATTCTGCTGCACAAAAAAAGAAAATTGAAGCATTCATAGCAGAAGACTAATAAGCTTTAGTGAAGCAATCATGAACACAGAGCTACAGAAATCATCCAGTTCACTGTTAATCAGTTTTGGTATCTATTAATCAGCTTCACTGCCTATTGTTCACGTGGGAGTATCCATTCTTTCGGATGATATGGGCAGACTTGTGAGGCTGGATCACATCGATACAATATCTATCTCTGAAATGAGATCAATGGTACCAGCATCTGGGTGACATGGCAGTAGTAGAATGCCTTACTCTGCGATGAAGAGCCTCCACCTGCAAATTGAAATCAGTGCAGCCATTACTTCTCCACATTATTTCTGGAATCTGGTATTGTAGTATCCAGGTAGGACAGGACATTGAGACCATAAATGTGGGCTGTTGAAGGATTAGGTTATACACACACAGTTGTGTCTGTACCAAGGAAAAATAAATAGTAATAAGCTTAACTGCCACCAAGACTTTAGCTAAAAAACTGAGACTCATATAACGATATAAAATTCAAGGGTGTTGAAATTTGGTACCGGAGGACAGGTGGTTCCCTAAGGCTTTGATCTTTGGCCTAGGGAAAAGTGTCCAAAAGAATTTAATTTTTCTCCTAAAGTTTATAATTTTTATGAAGTCATATTTAATTTAAAAGTGACTTTAAGTGATAAAGTTACTAAAGTCTAATTTTAAAGTGACTTTAATAAAGTCAATGTAAAATTAGAAAGGAAAAGTGACTTTGGACATAAATGACTAAGTGGGCCTTTATTAAAGTGGGGTGAATTAAAAAATAGAAAGTGAGATTTAAATGAGCATTTAATCTCAGCCCTAGATCTCAATCTATTTCAGCCATTGGATTTAGGGATTCCCTAAAAGTCACTTAGGGTTAGATTAAAGGAGGGAAAGGAGGAAAAGGTCATTAATTCTTTCATGAGCAGATTGAGAGAAGGAGAGCAAGAGAGCAAGGGAGATTTCTGGACAGTGAGGAGAAGGAGGCAGTAGCTTGGTACACATTCCAAGGCAGCATTTCAGCAAGTCCGCATCGCTGAGTTAGCACACAGTGAAAGACAGATTTTGGGCACGATTTTCTAGAAAGGCCGTACGACAGTTTTAGTTCAAAGGGCCTATAGTGATTTATCATAGGGATGAGCCGACTTGAAATTTTGGCACTTTTTGAAATTTTGGCACTATAGAGTCTTCTAATAGAAATGCTGGATTGTTTCGAATAATCTTCATTTCTCCAACCGGTCAGGCAACGAACCCTCAAGTATCTCTTTTCCAAAATTTATTTATTCGTGTCCAAAAGCATTTGCGTGTTCTTGTTCAAGCCGTATGAAGATTTGGCAAATCTAAACAACGTTTTCCCGTACGTTCATCACAGAATATGTCCAGATCCCAATATACCCAATGCCAGATAGCTGCCAAAAAGCACAGAAATGGAAGTTACCACCTTGGTAAAATCCAACTTTATTGAAAAGTTTAAATTCATCCATATTTGGAATATGAAGTAGGTAGATGGATATGAATAAGGATCATGAGGAAGTCTTCGATTTATCTATAACTAGAACCAATTTATCCATAATTAGAACCGAAAATACTTCAAAATTATGTCCAGATCATCTGTGAAATATGAAACTTGATATTCATGACCTTTCTCTCATTGATCATTATCTCTTCTCTTCATACGCACATCTGTATATGTATTTTCGGACAATTCGCACCATTATGGTCAAAGGTCCATTTGGTTCCTTGATTTCATTCATGAACTAGTTTAACCACTGAAACAGATTCCGAGGAGGCCGTACAACAAGTTAGCATAGAAATCGAGGAGCAAAAAATTTGAAGTTTGCTGGCACATTTTTCAAGGGAGGCCGTACAACAAGTGGCTGTACCTTGGCATGCTTTTCTAGGCAGAAATCTGTACAGCTACATGGCTGTTTTTTTGAACAAAAATCGAGGAAAACCGAACAGCAACATTTATGGCAGCTTGCACGCTTTTCTAGGCAGTCCGTACAGCAGCATTTAAGGCTGAAATTTGGGCACAAAAATCGAGGAGGCTGTACAACATTTATTGCTGTTCTGTTTTGCTGTTTGCAAGTTTTTTCTAGTTGGCTGTGAGGCACAGAAAACGAGATAAGTTGTAAAAGTTTGCTTGCTGATTTTTTGCTGAATATTTCACTGTAAAAAGCATTTTCAGAAATAAGAAGGAGCTTTCGAACTGTTTTTCCCTAAGAGTTGTAGGGGGTTTTTCCAGGGTCACCTTGACCAAAAATCACTGTGTTTAAATGTGTTGAATGGCTGTTTGTATGTGCTGATATTTATTTCTGCATTTTCAGCATTCTGTAATATTTCCAGAATTTGTGTTTTCAGCAAAATTTATTTTCCAGTTGTTGAATGTATGGATATGGGAAAGGGCATTTAACTATTTTGGAGAAATAAGGTGAAACTGAAAACCGGGGTGGGAAATGAGAAATTTCTACATGGTATCAGAGCTTGAGTGCTGAAGTGCAGTTTGGGACAACAAGGAGGAAAATTACAGCCTGCTGATTTTTCACTCAGAAAATTCCAGCACGCTGATTTTTCACAAACAACAATGTTATCTTTACTACAACAGTGTTATTTTTCAGTTTTAGGACAACAGGATGTCATTGGGATTGAGGGTGGAGGATAGGTTGGATGGGCATACCAATTACAGCGTTTGGAAGGAGAGAATGCAGAGTATCTTTGAGGAGGCAGAAGTCTGGGACATTATGGTGCATACCACACAGAACCCTGTTGTTGTGCCTACTGATGCTACTCGGTTGACTGATTATAATAAAAAGAACAACAAGGGTAAGAGACTGATTTTAGACGGAGTCAAAGACCATTGCATACCTCATGTGAGGGGAAAGAGAAATGCCCATGAAATGTGGACAACATTGTCCAATCTCTACCGAGTACTAATGAGAACCGGAAAATGGTTTTGAAGGAGAAGCTGAAGACCATTAAGATGGGTAATGATAGTGCAGCTGGATATCTCACAAAGATTACTAATGTGAGAGATGAGTTGGCAGCAGTTGGAGAGGTCATTCCATCCACTGAGTTGGTGCGGATTGCAGTGAATGGCCTCCCTCGTTCATGGATGAACTTTGCTGATGGGGTTTGTGCACGTGAGATCCTTCCCACATGGGAGAGGTTTTGGGATGATTGCATTTAGACAGAGATCAGGAAAGGTAAGCTTGGGGCAGCCAAGCCAGTTGAGCAGGATGAGGATGTAGCACTGTTGGCAGGAGGCAAGAAAGGCAAAGGGAAGAAGCAAGCTTCCACAAGTAGTGGTGGGGGCAAAGACAAAGGTAAAGGTAAACAGGGTAACACCCAGAAGGACTATTCCAAGGTGAAGTGTTGGAATTGTCAAAAGATGGGACACTATGCAGTTGTGTGTTTGGAGAAGAAGAAGAAGAAGGGGAAGAACCAGAGCTTGGCAGCTTCAACAGAGGTTGAGGACTTTGCAGATCGTTTTGACTGGGAGTTTGGGTTCACTATGTGTGAGTCCTCTAGTGCAGGATCACCTGCCACACAGGTTTAGAGGGAGCATGCTTTTCCTTCGATTAGTAGAGCATCTTTGGGTATCTGGTATGTGGACAGTGGGACTTCACGTCACATGACAGGAGTCCGTGAGTACTTCTCAGAGCTTTCAGAGAGTGGCACTGGTATATAGGTAGTACTCGGTGATGACAGAGTTGTTAGAGCAGTCGGTGTGGGGACACTGACATTTCAGAGGGAGTCCAAACCTCCCTTGAAGGTGTCAGATGTTCTTTATGTGCCAGGGATGAGGAAGAACCTCATATCCGTTTGAGCTTTGCAGGACAGAGGATATGAGGTACTGTTCAGGGAAGGACAGGTGTTGATGTATCCGAGGGGCACTCCAACTTATTCAGCTAGAGTGATAGGTGTACGCCATGCAAAGGTGTACAAGTTTGCATTCCAACCCCTTTTGGCATTGAGCAGTAGTACCGACAGCAGAGGTAGTAGTTCTGAGCTGTGTGAGGTTTGGCACCGCAGGATGGGGCATATGTATCATGGAGCCTGGAGGACCTTGCGGGAGATCACTACAGGTGTGCTAGATTTCAGTACTGATTACTTTGATACTTGCAGAGGATGTGCGATGGGCAAGTTTGCCAAATTCCCTTTTCCCAGCAGTGACAGCAAAGCGATTGGGATACTTGATTTGATTCATTCCGAAGTGAGCGATCAGATGTCTCATGTTTCCTTGAGTGGATATGAGTACTATGTTTTATTCATTGATGATCACTCCAGGAGGACCTGGATTTATTTCTTGAAGACCAAGAGTGAGGTCTTCAAGCGGTTTCAGGAGTTTAGAGCTCTTGTGGAAACACAGACAGGTCGGAAGATGAAGTCCCTGAGGTCGGACAATGGGGGAGAGTACACCCTTGGAGAGTTTGTTGACTATTGTGCGGAGGCAGGCATTAGGAGGGAGTTCACTGTTCCTTACAACCCCCAGTAGAACGGGGTTGCGGAGAGGAAGAACAAATCCATCGGAGGGGCTGCCAAAGCCATGTTACATGATCAGAGGTTGCCATTGTTCTTGTGGGCAGAGGCCTGCAACACAGCTGTTTATTTGCAGAACAGGAGTCCGCAACGTGCCTTGGGGCACATGACTCTGGAGGAGGCTTTTTCTGGGAAGAAGCCTGATATTGGTCATCTTCGTACCTTTGGGTGCATTACATACTCCTACATACCCAAGGAAAAGAGGACCAAACTAGAGCCCATCACAGAGAAGGGTATCTTTGTGGGCTACAGTGAGACCTCAAAGGCCTTTTGGATTTACATTTCTGCACAAAGGAAAGTTGTTATCGGGCGGGATGTGAAGTTCGAGGAGGACAGGGCCTTTAGGAGGCCACGGGAGTTAGAGTATCTGGATCAACCAGACCCTCAGCAACAGTTGAGTCAGTTGCAGGGATCAGGAGGATCTGGAGGTACAGCTATGACGATGTCAGGTCCGTCAGTGAGTAGTGGCTCGCCGAGCAAGAGGGGTGGTGCTCCGGGCAGCATACAGAGCAATCCATAGAGCAGTTCACTAGGGAGTCCACTGATGGACAGTTCACACGGTACCTCAGCTTCTACAGGTTCAGGTGCAGGCATGAGAACAACAGACAAACAGTCAGGAGTTCAGGCTCCTGATGATGATGAGGAGGAGGAGTTTCATTCTCCAATGGGAGAAGTATGCTCAGGGAAGAGGAAGCCCAAGTGGCTTCAGGACACCTTGAGAGATGCCACATCTGTTGCTAAGCCTAAGAGGCCAGTCAGAGAGAGTAGACCACCTGAGAGGTTTTGTAGCTATATGGCAATGGCTACCAGCATCCTTGACTCTGAGCCTTCTAGCTATGAGGAGGCAGCTAGCCAGCAGGTCTGGAGAGAGGCCATGCAGGAGGAGTATTTTTCTATCATGAAGAATGATGTTTGGGAGGTGGTGCCGAGGTCTGAGGGCAAATCCGTGGTTACTTCTAGATGGCTTTACAAGGTAAAGCATGCTGTAGATGGCAGCATTGAGAAATTCAAAGCGAGGTTTGTGGCTAGAGGGTTCTCCCAGGTAGAGAGTTGATTATGAGGAGACCTTCGCTCCCGTGGCTCGATATACTTTGATCCGCTCCGTTATATCGATAGTAGCAGAGATGGGTTGGAAGATCCACCAGATGGATGCGAAGACTGCATTTCTCAATGGCTTCATACAAGAGGAGGTGTACATTGAGCAGCCATAGGCTTTGAGGTGCATGGGAAGGAGTCCCATGTGTGCAGACTGAAGAAGGCCTTCTATGGCTTGAAGCAAGGTCCTAGAGCTTGGTACTCCAGGATAGATATATACTTGCAGGGGATGGGTTTCACAAAGAGTGAGGCAGATCCGAACTTTTACTATATTGTGATAGGTGAGGAGCCTCTCATTCTGGTGTTGTATGTGGATGACTTGGTAATTACAGGTGTAGAGAGACTCATAGAGCACTGCAAGAGAGATCTTACGGCGGAGTTTGAGATGAAGGACATCGGCTTGATGCATTACTTTTTGGGTTTGGAGGTGTGGCAGGAGGAGGTGCATTTCTTCCTGGGGCAGGGGAAGTATATTGTGGACATCCTTGGCAGATTCCACATGGAGGATAGTAAACCCATGTTGACACCGATGATCACCAACTAGAAGAAGCTTCATGCTTCAGATTCCGAGTTGGTGGATCCCACATTGTACAGGCAGCTGATTGGTTCCTTGATGTATTTGGTCAACACTAGACCAGATATTTGTTTTGCAGTCAACACGATGAGTCAGTTTATGTGTGAGCCTAGGAAGGTTCACTGGGTGGCTGCAAAACACATTTTGCGGTACTTGCAGGGGACAGTGGATTATGGTCTGGACTACAGGCAGGGGGATGGAGTGAGATTGGCAGGTTATACTGATTCTGATTGGGCAGGTTGTGCTTCTGATAGGAAGAGCACTTTAGGGTGTTGTTTTGGGTTGGGTTTGGTAGTAGTGTCATGGTTCAGCCGGAAGCAGCAGTCAGTAGCATTGAGTTCAGCAGAAGCAGAGTATATGGCAGCCAGTCTAGCTAGTTGTGAGGCCATCTGACTTTGCAAGATATTGTTTAGCTTATTTGGTCAGCCGTTGAGACCTTCAGTGATTTACTGTGATAATCAGAGCTGTATTAAACTCACGGAGAATCCAGTATTTCATGATAGGTCAAAGCATATCGGGATCAAATATCATTTCATCAGAGACTGTTCAGAAGGGAGCTGTGAAGCTTGAGTATATTCCCACTGATGAGCATGTTGCAGATATTCTTACCAAAGCCTTACCACGGGGCAAGCATTTCTACTTCAGAGACAAGATGGGTGTGGTGAGGAACACCTTCCTCGGTAAGAGGGAGTGTTGAAATTTGGTACCGGAGGACAGGTGGTTATCTAAGGGTTTGATCTTTGGCCTAGGGAAAAGTGTCCAAAAGAATTTAATTTTTCTCCTAAAGTGACTTTATAATTTTTATAAAGTCAAATCTAATTTAAAAGTGACTTTAAGTGATAAAGTTATTAAAGTCTAATTTTAAAGTGAATTTAATAAAGTCAATGTAAAATTAGAAAGGAAAAGTGACTTTGGACATAAATGACTAAGTGGGTCTTTATTAAAGTGGGGTGAATTAAAAAATATGAAGTGAGATTTAAATTAGCATTTAATCTCAGCCTTAGATCTCAATCTGTTTCAGCCATTGGATTTAGGGATTCCCCAAAAATCACTTAAGGTTAGATTAAAGGAGGGAAAGGAGGAAAATGTCATTAATTCTTTCATGAGCAGATTGAGAGAAAGAGAGCAAGAGAGCAAGGGAGATTTCTGGACAGTGACGAGAAGGAGGCAACAACTTGGCACACATTCCAAGGCAGCATTTCAGAAAGTCCGTACAGTTGATTTAGCACACAGTGAAAGAAAGATTTTGGGCACAATTTTCTAGAAAGGCCATACAACAGTTTTGGTTCAGATTCCAAGGAGGCTGTACAGCAAGTTAGCACAGAAATCGAGGAGCAGAAAATCTGAAGTTTGCTTGCATGTTTTTCAAGGAAGGCCATACAGCAAGTGGCTGTACCTTGGCACGCTTTTCTAGGCAGTCCGTACAACAGCATTGAAGGCTGAAATTTGGGCAAAAAATTGAGGAGGCCGTACAACATTTATTGCTGTTCTGTTTTGTTGTTTGCAAGTTTTTTCCAGTTGGCTGAGGCACGGAAAACGAGATAAGTTGTAAAAGTTTGCTTGCTGATTTTTTGCTGAATATTTCTCTCACTGTAAAAAGCATTTTCAGAAATAAGGAGCTTTCGAACTGGTTTTCCCCAAGAGTTGTAGGGGGTTTTTCCAGGGTCACCTTGACAAAAAATCACTGTGTTTAAATGTGTTGAATCGCTGTTTGTATGTGCTGATATTTATTTCTGCATTTTCAGCATTCTGTAATATTTCCAGAATTTGTGTTTTTAGCAAAATTTATTTTCCAATTGTTGAATGTATATGGATATGGGAAAGAGAATTTAATTATTTTGGAGAAATAAGGTGAAATTGAAAACCGGGGTGGGAAATGAGAAATTTCTACAAGGGGCTTCATATATATAGGTGAATTTGAGTTGTGCTCTCTCTTTATTATTCCGGTTATGTGAATTGAATCATATCAACAATCTCCTTTTCAAGGTTGAGATGCGAGAAGACTAAGGTTAAGGGATATATCTGGTTTTAGTATAAAGTGGAATCATAAGGGTAATATTAAAAAAATCTAAAGACAAGTATTAATACAAGAAAATATGAAGGGGTATAACTAAAAAAGGCAATTTAAAAACATGTATATTTCCTTAAGTCTCAACTAAAGAGAAAAGACTTAGGTGGATTTAAGTCTAAGAAGGAGTCAATTGATATTATATAGAGGAACCTTGTACTTATGCATCCACTTAATGTATTATTAAAGGAATCTCTATATAGAAACCATGGTATATCATGGAACCTCATGCTTGTGCATCCAGTTAATATTAAGGGTATTATTAAAGGAATCTCTATATCACAACCATGACAATATTGATGGAAATAATTATGAATATATGTGAATGATTACAAGAAGAATTAGAGCTACTTTGAACAAATGTTAAGTATGAAATAAATTAAGCTCAATTTCTCATGCGTAAAGTCCATAATTCAACATAAGAAGTGGTAAATTACAAGAAAGAATGTGGTGCAGGAGAAATAATAATAAAGATCTTAAAGAAATATAAGAAAACTTCCAATATGAAGTGCATACCTGCAATGTAAATTGTATGAGCACGTTAATAAAACAAATAGTTTCAAAAATTAATGAGTATTGAAGAAAAAAAATTGACTTTCAAGTCAAGCATCAAGTGCCACTCCTAGGAGTTGTTGCAATCTAATGTGGCCAAAAAATTGCAATTGGAGAATAAAAAACTGAGGAAGAAACTTGGGAAGAAACTTTTGTTAGAGGATGACTCTAATTCTCTGGTAATTTTAATTGCAGACACAATTTACAATTCCTTGGGCTGTTCGCCTTTATAGGTGTTGACTGGCCACAAGGACTAAAGATCATGTCCTTTGGCATATGTGCCCTTTCATAATTAATGGGCAGTTAATTTAACTAATTTATTAATTATTAATATTTATGAATTTAATATTTTTATTTAATTAATATTTAATTATGAATATTTATTCATAACATTGCCTCTCCCTTAAAATGCTTTGTCCTCAAAGCATAGGTAATGTTGGGTGTTGTTGACAAAAACGTTCTGTCTCCCTTGATGAATCTTCTTTTGGTAGTTTTTTCCATTTGATAAGGTTTTTATTAATAGTCTTGGATCGTAGTACTTTCTCTCTGGTAGCGAGTATGCCCTTAGGTTCTAATATGGTCCTTCCTTCTTCGTCAGTCTCAGGTATTTCTGTTTGAGTTGTTTGATTTTGTCCCAGTACTTTTTTGAGACTTGATACATGAAATGTGTTGTGGATTCGACAATTGTCTGGTAGCTTCAATCCATAAGCTACGCTACTTATTTTTTTGATTATTTGGTATGACCCATAATACTTAGGAGCTAACTTATTTTTCCCTTGTTGTTTTAATGATAACTGCTTATAGGGTTGAAGTCTGACGAAAACCCAATCTCCTTCTTCAAATTCTCTTTCTGTGCGGTGCTAGTTGGCTTGTTGCTTCATTCTATTGCATGCCATTGTTAAATTTTCTTTTAACAAGTTAATAATTCTTTGGTTTTCCTCTAAGTGGTTCTTTACTGCTTGAACCTTAGAATTGTGTAACACAAAATCCTTCCACTTGGGTGGTTCATAGCCATATAGGGCTTGGAAGGGAGTCATTTTGGTTGAAGTATGATAGGTGGTATTGTACCACCATTTCGCTAGGTGTAGCCACTGAGACCATTTGTTTTGTTTGTCGGTGACGAAACAACGAAGATATGTTTCCAAACATTTATTTACAACTTCAGTTTGACCATCTGTCTGGGGATGATAAGCCGAACTCATGTTGAGGGATATTCCCACTTGGTGGCATAAATCCTTCCAAAAATTGCCTTTAAATTTTGCGTCTCTATCACTGACAATAACCTTGGGAAAACCATGTAGTTTGTAAATGTTTTTACAAAAAACCTCCGCGACTTGCTTGGTTGTGTCAGTTTTTTTGATTGCCATGAAGTGGGCATATTTGGTGAGTCTATCTACTACGACAAATATCTTGTCCTTACCATCAGACATAGGTAGTCCTTCAATGAAATCCATCAAAATTTCTTCCCATTTTTGATTTGGAATATGTAACGGATGTAGTAACCCAGGAGTTGGAATATTTTCACTTTTATTTCTCTGACAAATATCACATTCAACGACGTACTTTTGGATTTCCTTACCCATACCCTTCTAGTAGAATGATTGCCGAATGTTGTACTAGGTTTTGAAGAATCCAACTGTTGAAGGAAATGTAACTAGGTTTGGTCTTCATAAATGTACTTTTGATATTTGTATTTATTCAGGAAAAGAACTATTATTTTTATAATATATGTCAATGAGTTTCTTGCTCATTGAAATAGGTTTAACACTAGTCAAAGTGCTATAGGTGAGTCAAATAGTCAAAAGAAAAAGGTTGAAGACCTTAAGGGCATGTTACACCTTGTATAAATATATATTAAAGTCAAAGAGAAAACCTCCAAGCAAAGTCATGTCTCCTCCTATGCTAAGGCACCATCAAGAAGCTCCTTCAAGCATGCAATACCACCAAAGCAACCATCCGAAGTCTACTCTTCAAGTCGGCCTGAAAACAGTTGACTAGTCAGCCTAAATGGAGGGACAATCCTCTATTTATAGAGGATGTCCACCCCAATACAACACACTTAATGAGCTCTAAAGTCTGTGAAGGGAAAAGGCAAGAAAGAACGGAGGAAGAGGGTCTCCAAGGGCAACGAAGAAGAAGGGTATACCACCGAAGTCAAGAGGTTTGTTCTAGAGCTGCTGCAGTCACACATGCGAGGAAAACAGAGGGTTGTCCCTGCAACTAGGAAAACAACAATCCATATATACTCATCTATCTTCGTTTGGGGTTAAAACTAGGCCTACAAGGCCTCCTACTCCAACGTAGAAGAAAGACACTCAAGCGAAGGAGAGGGGCATATAGCACCTAGTAATCCTCCCACACATGTAAGAAACTAGGCAGCAGAACAACAACATAATCATACACTCATATCTCAAGAAGGATCTCAGTTGGTCAAAGAAGAAGTCTACTTGAGAAGGGGATAAAAGAGGAACACCTCATTTAAGAGGCTCACATGAGCGAGAACTATTCCTAGACAAAGATCGAAGAAGGGAGACAAAGTGTCGGGAAACGAAGTGCCAGAAGAAGTGTCGGGAAACGAAGTGCCAAAAGAATGTCGGGGAATGGAGTGTCAGAAGAAGTGCCGGGTAACAAGGTGCAGAAAGAAGGACTTGATTTGTGCTTGGAGGATATTCTTGTCAAGGGTCTAGGGTTTGGCATTGATCAATAGAAGTTTTAATAATAGAAATTCACGAAAGGGTTTTCCTCTCAAGAGAAGAGAGGTTTTGGCCCCGGCAGAGAGCCAATATCTTGTGTTCTTGTTCTTATGTTTTGGTAGCAGTTTGATGAAGCACACACATGCATTAATAATAATAAGAAGAAAGATTAAGCTAACAAGAAAAAGTAAAAATACTCCACAAATTGTTATCAAGTAACGGAGAATCACACTACACCTAATTTGCCCTAGATTCTTCAACACGGACATGTCCGCTGTAGGAGAACTAAGAGATTCTTTTAGAAATTCCAA
Source organism: Pinus tabuliformis (assembly GCA_031772625.1). Lineage (NCBI taxonomy): Eukaryota > Viridiplantae > Streptophyta > Pinopsida > Pinales > Pinaceae > Pinus > Pinus tabuliformis. Next base: position 294,029,213 of record CM062805.1, read on the forward strand.
ATTTGGATGATGGAGTTAGATACATTCTACCTTCGTACCACAATATGTCATTTTTCCTTTCAAAGTTGGCATATTGACTGATATTTTCAATCATAGAACAACAGTTCAAATCCTTGGCATACTCAACTCGTATTTTATCTAACCAATCAGGAACAACTACCAAGGCGACACATGTTGTGTTGTCATCATCTTTTTGTGAGAGTGCATCGACTACGACATTTTCCTTTCCCTTTTTGTGCAGTATTTCCAGGTCGAATGTAGAAAGCTTCTCCATCCATTTTTGTTGTTTTGTTGATAATGTTTTTTGTTGAAGTAGGAATTGAAGACTGTTGTGGTCGGTTTGAATTGAGAACTTACTTTTGAGCAGGTACTGTCGCCATTTAGTTAATGCATGTATGATGGCAAGCATCTCCTTTTGGTAAGTTGATTTCAAGCTTTCCCATTTGTCTATAGGATGATTGTTTTGCATTAATACTGCTCCAATTCCAAACCCTGAAGCATTGCATTCAACTACGAATGGTTTGGAGAAATTTGGAGTTGCTAGTACCGGTGTGGTTGACATTACCTTTTTTAGATTCTTGAAGCATTCGTCTGCTTGGTTATTCCATTGGAAATTGTTCTTTTTTAACAAGTTTGTCAGTGGTGCAGTCAAATGTGCGTAGTTATTTATGAACCTTCTGTAATATCCAGTTAACCCTAGAAATCCTCTCAGTTTTGATATGTTCTTGGGTTTTGGCCATTCTTTAATCGCCTTGATCTTGCTGGGGTCGACTTTGACTCCTTCCTTGGATATGATGTGACCCAGATATTCGACTTCCTTCTGTCCAAAGGTACACTTTGATAATTTTGCATAAAATTGATTCCTTTCTAATACGAAAAGTACTTCTTCTAAATGTTTGAGATGTTCCTTCCAAGTTTTACTGTAGATAAGGATATCGTCAAAGAAAACCAATACGAACTTCCGTAAGTATGGATGAAAGAGCTCATTCATGGTTGCTTGGAAGGTTTCTGGTGCATTTGTTAGCCCAAATGGCATTACTTTAAACTCATAATGTCCTTCATGAGTTCTAAATGCAGTCTTTTCGATGTCTTCTAGTCTTACTCGGATTTGATAATAGCCTGATCTCAGATCTAGCTTTGAAAAATATTCTGTGCTACTTCAAACTCATAATGTTCTTCATGAGTTCTAAATGCAGTCTTTTCGATGTCTTCTAGTCTTACTCGGATTTGATAATAGCCTGATCTCAGATCTAGCTTTGAAAAATATTCTGCGCCATGGAGTTCATCCAACATCTCATCAATAAATGGAATGGGAAATTTTTGTTTAATAGTAATCTTGTTTAGTCCTCGATAATCTATACATAATCGAAAAGACCCATCTTTCTTTCGAACCAACACTATTGGAGCCGCATATGGACTTTTGCTTTTCGTAATGACTCCACACTTTAACAGATCTTGTATCAACCTTTCTATTTCTGTTTTATGATGATGGGGGTAGCGATATGGTTTGACATTTACCGGTGTTGCATCTGGTTTGACTTCAATGATATGTTTGATTTTCCTTTCGAGAGGTAACTTCATGGGTAATTCCTAAAATACTTTGTCATATTTTTGAATTAGGGATGTAACTTCTGGTTGTTGGTGAGTCCCTTCCATAGATACCAATTCTAACTGTTGGCATTGTGCAACAAATATCGGTGCTCCTGTTATGAAACCAGCTCAAGAAAAGATAGAAAAGAAAGATCAACGCCTTAGAATTCAGCCTCTTCGAGGGGGCAACCTCCTTTACATTACATAAATGAACAATTCTTGGATGATACAAATGAAAATACCTCCTTTCTATATATAGGAGTCTAAGTGGTCCCAATACAATCAAAGCCTACATAACAATAATATTGTAGGGCACAACAGTAACAATGGTGGGCTTCTATGTGGCATAATAGTAACAATATGGGCACTACATGGGTACATCAATATAATAAGTGGGTTATACTAATAACAATAAGGGGTTACACTAGTAGTATAGGGGCCTAACATGCCCCTCTCCTTCAAAAAGCGTTGTCCTCAACGCTTGAGTAGTTCTTGATGCTTCTATATAAAATTCTTGTCCTCCCATGTGGAATATTCAGCAGGTAAGTTCTTCCACTTGATGAGATACTCTGAAATTGATCGATTTCGTAGCTGTCGGGTTCTTGTTTCTGTGACTGCTCTAGGTTCCAATATGATTTTTACTTCCTCTTCAATTTCTGGCAATATTGCTTGAATTGGGATCTTTTGCAACTTTTGAATAAGTGGCCATACTTCTTCATTCTTCTTCCATTCATCCGTTGCTTCGTTTATCCAATATGGTTGGATAATATAAATAGCACAAAACAATGCTTCTACATCCTCATCCTTGAAGTGTCTTCCCATTCGGTAAGGTCGCCATTTTTTAAGTGCATGTAGTATTGCCAACATTTCCTTCTCATAAATAGCTTGCTTGAGATGTAGCAGTAAAAATACCCAATCACTCACATCAAAACATTTTTCACTACGATGTTGATCTACCTGTTGTTTCATTTGATTTTGGACTGAAGTGGCGTTATCCTTTAAAAGTTGGAGAACTTGTTGTTGATGCTCGATATGATCTTTCTCTACTTGAACCTTTTTCTTCTTGATATGTCCTTCTATCTTTTGAGGAGTGGTAATTTCTTCCAGTCCTTTACAAGATATGGTCAGATTCATTTCTTGATGCTCGATGTGATCTTTCACTTCTTGAACATTTTTCTTCTTGATGTGTCCTTCTATCTTGATAGTTTGAGGAGTGGTAATTTCATCCATTGAATTACAAGATATGGTTGGATTCATTTCTTCTTTCTCGATGTGATCTTTCACTTCTTGCACCTTTTTCCTCTTGATGTGTCCTTCTATCTTGAGAGTTTGAGGAGTGGTAATTCTTGCCAATGCTTTACAAGATATGGTCTGATTCATTTCTTCTTTCTCTGGGGTGGTGTCTTGACGTATATCCTCTTCTTTTGATGTTTCTTGATCCTTTTCTTCCTCCTCTTCATATTCTATGTAAAATAATTTCTTCTCAGCACACCTATGACCTTTAGTGCATTTGCTATCACAATTGTAACAAAACCCTTTTTCTCTTTTTTCTTCCAATTGTTGTGGTGTAACCCTTGTAGGTTGTGGAAGGCTGGGAGAAACAACACTTCCATCTTTATAGTTGTGAGGGGTATGCTTCCTGGTTTCCATAATTTTGCTTTCCATTATGTCACAAAGCCCTTTTACTCTTTCCAATTGTTGTGGTGTTGCTCTAAAGAAGGTGTTGCTCTTTATATCCTCATAATGTGCTATCATTTCCTCCGTGAAAATTGACCATGTAACAAGTTTTTTACGAAAACAAAGCCCTTTGTACCATAAAAATTGATCTGGTTCTAAATATGAAGATGCAATACATACCTTTTGTAACAGTTGTACACCATGTATATCAAAATATTGCTCCATCTGAAGTATCCAATTTACCGGATCCTTGCCATCAAACTTCCTCATCTTGCTTTTTCTTGATTTTTGGAGCTCTACCTTGAAATGACCGTAACTCTGTACTTTCGGATATTTAAGTTTTGAACTTGTGATCTGTAGTATCCCTCTGTGTCCTCTTTCCAATGCCACAAGTCTGATCCAAATTGGATTCTCCAAGAAAAAGTTATGCACAATCTCCCGCAGTGACCTGATTATAGACTAGTTCAGTAGAGTGAACTTCTATGAAGTGCCATGTGTCACTGTTTCAACCTTTGACTCTGAAAAATATATAAACAGAAACTACATTCCGTCCTCTTTCTGTACCTTCTTACGAAATTTCAATCCGATGCTCAGAAAGAAAGTTATGACGATTTTCCCCAGGTCACCTGTTTTGAGTGTAATTCAGGAGTCTGCCAAAAGACCAACTTCCGCAGATCATATCTCCGACAATAGCACGTGAAAAGATCTGAAATTCGGACCCAAGGTTCAGTGCCAATTATTCTCAAATGGGTTTTTTTTGCAACTTCTGAAACGTCACAAAAAAAAAATTATAGCGAAAATGCCACGATGACCTGTTTGGAGCAGCGAAACCCTAGAATCCAAAGCTCCGATACCAAATGTTATGAAACCAGCTCAAGAAAAGATAGAAAAAAAAGATCAACGCCTTAGAATTCAGCCTCTTCGAGGGGGCAACCTCCTTTACATTACATAAATGAACAATTCTTGGATGATACAAATGAAAATACCTCCTTTCTATATATAGGAGTCTAAGTGGTCCCAATACAATCAAAGCCTACATAACAATAATATTGTAGGGCACAACAGTAACAATGGTGGGCTTCTATGTGGCATAATAGTAACAATATGGGCACTACATGGGTACATCAATATAATAAGTGGGTTATACTAATAACAATAAGGGGTTACACTAGTAGTATAGGGGCCTAACAGCTCCTTTGTGAATAAGCTTCTTCATTTGCTGAGCAGAAATGATTTGGGTAGGAGGGGCTTGGAATCCGAACAACTTATACTTTCTTCCATCCATTTTGAACTTAATGAATTGTTTTTGGTGATTTGCAGAGTACGTCCCTAACATTTGTAACCATTGTACTCCCAAGACGACATCTACACCTCCCAAGGGAACTGTATAAAAACTAGACTCCATTTCGTAGTCGTTTAGTTGCATTTTGACTTTATGGCACTTCCCATCTGCCACCATAACCTTTAACTCTGCTACAGGATAGGCAAAAATGTTTAGCCTTTTTGTGACATTGACATCTATAAAATTATGTGTGCTCCCTGAATCTATTAACACAATAACATTTTGTTTCTTAATATAACCCTTTAGCTTTAATGTTTGTGGCTGGGCTATCCCTGTGATAGCTGCCAGTGAAATTCTCGACATTTTTTCTGTTGGAAATACTGGGGGGTGAATCAATATTTCTTTTCAATTGTTATTTTTACTAGTTGAGATCACTTATAATTAGAACACAAAATGAACAATGATAGAATAATAATTTCATTAAATAATGACAAGGACTCCAATCCTCTTTACAATGAATCAATTACAATAATAATTAGGGATCCAACCCTAGATGAAGACACCAATCTCCAATCCACTAGGCTCCAACCTGTACTTTGCCAAGCATCGACTTGGACTTCACGAGGCTCCAACCCTCTCTTTCCAAGGCACCAACCTTGTCTCTATAAGGCTCCTACCTCTAGGGTTCCAACCCTATCTCCGGTACATGCTCCAACCTAGTCTTCTTGAGGGCTTTTATCCTCTAGGGCTCCAAGCCACTGCTTCAATTCGTCAAGATAACTTAAATGATTCTTCACGACTCCCAATATCTTCTACAACGAGCCCTGACAAAATCTTCAGCTGCAACACTACCCCCAAACGATCTCCAAGGCACTTAGCTCATCACTGAAAACTGTTAAAATTGGAAACCAGGGCAAAACTTCATGTGGGTCATCTTATTCATGGCTAATAATATTTTATTAGATTCCTCTCGTCGAGAGGTGTAGGATTGATATAAAGATCATCCGATTCCGATAAGTATTCATGGAGATATGAATTTATTTTGATTATGGAATTATTATCAAGCCGACCTACAACTTATGTAGGCTCAGAAGCCCAACAGTCGCATCTATTCACCCACCAACGTTGTGTATAAATACAAGAGGACTTTTCCTCATTTGGACTCACTCATCTCATCACATCTCTCTCTCTCTCTACTACGGAGATATGAGTCTCTTCTCTACTGCGCTGAAATGGGTCTCTCTCTCACACATGTGAAGCCGGAAGCTGTTGAATTTGAAGCTGCAACTGCAGAAGTAAAGATTGACTTGCGTGGCCTAGAAGATCTCCTCATCTGAACTGCACTGTAGGTTCATCTGAACCTCCTCTGGAAGCCGAAACTTTTGGTGGTGGAATGAAGTCAATCCGACTGTCGGTTTGTGAGATATGGTCTGCCCTAGTTTGATAATGAAGCCGCTAATGCTGATGCTACTGATCTAGGGTTTGCTACTGCTGATATGAATCAAATTTATTGTACTATTTCTCTCTGCTGAATTATTGAAGATAAAAGAAGATTTGATCAAAGGGTTTCCCCACACATTGTGGGGTTTGTCCCTGGCTAGCCACCACATCTTGTGTCTCTTGTCTTGGCTTGTTTTCTGTCGATCGTTTAATGTTCTATCTGCACTTTACTTTATGTACATGTGATTTCTAATCGGTTAAGAAAAAGAAGTAAACTGTTATAAGCATAGAACATACCATAACTTAACATGGTATCGGAGTTGAGGTGAAGACAAAACCCGAGCAAGAGCAAGAGCAATCATTGAAGAGAAGATTGGCAAGGCTATCCTAAAAGAACTATGGGGTCCTTAATACTCTTTCTTGCCGAAGACAAGCTCCGTGAGAAAGCCGACTATCACAGATGGAAGATGTCTATCGATCTAACCCTTGAAGATCAAGGAGTGCTGGACCATGTAAGAGGCAATATTGTTGAGCCTTCATCAAATGCATCTGCTGCTGCCTGGAACAAATGGAAAAATGGAGAAGTCAAAACAAAGAAGATCATCCGGGACTCTATCGACAAGCGCTTGGTGGCCTACATCTCTGATCTAGACATCTCCAAGGAAATCTACGACAGACTGGTGAGTTTATTTAAAGTTAATGATGCAAATCAAGTTTTGTTTCTTAGAAATAAGTTGAGGGACATCAAGAAGGGTAAAGATGAAAGTATGCAAGCATACTTCTTAAGAATCACCGAGATCAAGAACGATCTCCTATCTATTGGGGAAACCATTACTGACAGAGAAATGGCACTCACAACTCTCGGAGGATTACCATCTGAATGGTATGTGTTCAGGACTACTCTTCTGAACAATAATGTAATTCCTAGTTTCGAGGAATTAATGGCTAGATGCATTCAAGAACAAACAAGGGTAGAAGAGCAGGAACTGCCCTTGCCTAAAGGTCCTCCTGCTGCTTTTTCTTCTCATGCTAAGAAAAGAAATAATTCAGGGTCTAAATCGAAAAGAAAGGCTGGATTTACGGGTGGAAGAAAAGGACGATGTTTCATTTGTAATAAAGCAGGTCACTATGCAAGGGAATGCCCTGATAGAAAGGACTCTCACCGTGACGATGATCAAAATCCCTCTCATGGTAATCGAAGGAATGACAAATTCAACAGCAAAGGTAAGAGGAGAGCTAGGAATCAAGGAAGAGGACAAGCATTCAAGAAGGCTAGAAATTCTAGGATGTATTAAATGCACTTGACCTCAAAAGGAACATAGTGTCCATCTTGGCAATAGAAGATAGAGGCTACAAGGTAACCTTCAGCAATGGCAAGGTATGTATATGGAAAAATAATGTTAAAGATGCCTTTACTCTTGGGTTTAGTGTTGATTCGTTATATCAGGTCGATGGAAGTCCGCTAGGTGTCATGTCTTGTGACACAACTCTTTAGTCCGAACTTTGGCATCGGAGGTTTGCCCACCTTCATTACAAAGCTCTACCCGATGTAAGACAGGTGGTAACAGGGATGCCCGAATTCCAAGTAGAGAAAGAAGGTGTATGTCCGGGATGTGCCAAAGGAAAGCTAAAAAGGGGACCATTCCCCTCAAGCCAAAGCAAGACCTCCAATATATTACAATTGGCTTACTTAGGCATACCTGAGGTTGGCATTAAGAGGGAGACTACTACACCACATACTCCTGAGCAGAATGGTGTGGTGGGAAGGAAGAACCACACGATGATGGAAGCTGTCCGGGCCATGCTACATGATCAAAGACTTCCAAAGTTTCTACGGCCTGAAGCTGCAAACACTGCCGTATATGTACAAAATCGATGCCCTCATCAAGCTTTGGGTTCCAAGACTCCTGAAGAAAAATTCACCGGTAAGAAACCTGATGTTTCTCATTTTAAAATTTTTGGAAGCCCTGTATACTTTCATGTGCCGAAAGAGAAAAGAAATAAATTGGGAGCATCTGGAAAGAAGGGAATTTTCGTGGGCTATGGTGAAAACACTAAAGGCTATAAAATTTATGTAGCCGGTCAAAGGGAAGTCATAATTAGTCATGATGTCACCTTTGACGAAGATATGGCTCTCAGCAAGGTGATCAATCTTCCGACTTTGAGGAGCTCTCAAGAAGCCGACACCAGGGAACCCAAAGAAAAGGATGATGAATCAATGCCTGATGTAGAAGAACCCATGGATCCGATTGATCCTCCTCCATATGAGCCTTCCTCTTCTAGGAAGAGGCCTTCATGGCTTAAGGGGTTACTTGATGATGCTGAAGGACATGCTGCACCCTGAGGAACCTTTCATGAAAGTAAGAAACCTAATAGGTATCAAGGATACCTGACCATCATGAGTACGATCATACAAAATGAGTCTTCGTCATTCTCAGATGCCGTCAAGCATCAAGTATGGAAGGATGCTATGACCGAAGAATATGAGTCTATCATAAAGAATGATGTTTGGGAAGTAGTTCCCAGACCCTAGGACAAGACTGTTGTTACTTCCAAATGGCTTTACAGGATAAAGCATGCAACAGATGGAAGCACGGAAAAGTATAAGGTTCGTATTGTTGCTCGAGGTTTCTCCCAAAAGGAAGGTATAAACTATGATGAGATATTTGCACCTGTTGCCAGATATACGACCATCCGCTCGATCATAGCCCTTGCCGCTTCACAAGGATGGAACCTACATCAGATGGATGTCAAGACTGCGTTCTTGCATGGCTCGATCAAAGAAGAGGTCTACGTGGAGCAACCTGAAGGATTTGAGATTTATGATCGAAAATCTCATGTATGCAGGTTGAAGAAAGCTCTCTATGGGCTGAAGCAAGCACCCCGAGCATGGTATAAGAGGATCGATAGTTACTTGATGAAGCTGGGATTCACTAGGAGTGAAGCCGATCCTAACCTTTACTTTAAGGTTGAAGATGAAAAGCCTCTCATACTGGTGTTGTATGTGGATGACCTCTTTCTAACAGGTGCAGACCCTCTCATTCACAAATGTAAGAGGGAGATGGCTTCTGAATTTGAAATGAAGGACCAAGGACTTGAAGTGTGGTAGAAGCCAAGGGAAATTTTCCTATCTTAAGGAAAATATGTGTAAAGATATTGGAAAGATTTGGTATGATGGACTGCAAGCCTGTGACTACCTCGAGAATCTTAACTTTTAGAAGTTATAAGGTAGTGATGTCGGACCAGACTCGGGAAATGCCTCTGAGTTTCAAAAACTCATTCGCATTGATGTTCTTGGTGAACCTCCGTCCGAACATATGTTTTGCAGTTAGCATTGTGAGCTCATATTTGGTTGAGCCTCACTGGATTGATGCCAGGAATCTTCTGAGATGTCTTTAGGACACAATCTCTCATGGATTAAGATACACTGTTGGAGATGTGATACTACTTGGATATACTGATGTTGATTGGGCAGGCAGTGTGATGGACCGTAAGAGCACTTCCGGGTACTGTTTCACCTTGGGATCTGCTTCGATATCTTGGATGAGTAGGAAGCAGAAGTCGATGGCTTTGAGCACTGCCGAAGCAGGATATATTGTTGCTAGCATAACCTCGTGTGATGCAGTCTGGTTGCGAAAGCTCTTCAGTGAGCTGTTTGGATTTACATTGGATACCACTGTGATTCTCTGTAACAACCAGAGGTGGGATTCGATTATTGAGGAATCCCGTATTCGTCAATTGCTCCAGCAGATAGACATCATCTGGGATATGGTAAGACGATGAACAAGGAAGCTCCATCACATTAAGATGATGTACAGGTTGATACACCTTGTCAAAGCCCCGAGGAAAGATCTAATCTGTGATTTTCCCAAACGACTTGGAGTCGGCAAGAAACCCTTGTACAAGGGTCCTGCATGTTGCATACATTGAGCTCTGGGAGCTCTGAGGGCTTGCAGTTCGTACTAGAACAACATATGACCACAGGGTGACTCACCCTCCCCTGGTGGTGCACACTTGAACAAGATGATTCGCTCTCTTGTGGGACAAGATGATTCGCTCTCTTGTGGAACAGGATGATTCGCTCTCCTGTGTAGCAGGATGATTAGTTCTCCTGTGAGGCCTGGATTGATGTGTTCTCCATGGCAACCTGGATTGATGTGTTCTCCACGGCGATTGTAGCAAGATTGATGTGTTCTCCTGTGAGGACAGGATTGATTAGTTTTCCTGTCGAGGCATCCTATCCATGCAGTCTGGGACTCATGGGAAGTGCCTCTCATCTGATCAATGAGCAGGGAAATGAAGTTAGGGACCATAGTAGTACCGATGGACGCATCGTTTTATCTACCGTACTCCCTACGCTAGGATGACCTCCATTGATCTGGGATCAATGGTACTGGTCTGGGACTAGTGGTAGGAGTTGTACCATACTATGACGCTGACTTCGGGTCGGTTGAGACTGGTCTGGGATCAGTGGTACATACTCTGAGACTGACTTTGAGTCAGTGGAGGATGATATTGGTCTGGGACCATTGGAGTTGTACTCACTATGACGCTGACTTTGGGTTGGTTGAGACTGGTCTGGGACCAGTGGTACATACTCTGAGACTGACTTTGAGTCAGTATGATACATCCTCGATCATTTCTTCTTCTTCATAATTCAGACAAAAGCAGAGTAGAACAGAACAATGCAAGAGTAGAGCAGAACAGAACAAAACAATACAGATCAGTGCAGGGCAGAACAAGACAAAGCAGAACAGGCAAAATAGAGCAGAGCAAGGCAAGGGTCAGGCTGTACAAGGCAGTGCATTTGATGGATGAATAGTAACGACCGATAGACAGATTGCAGATGAAGTTCTCCATGGTTGAGAGGGAGTGTTAAAATTGGCAACCAGGGCAAAACTGCATGTGGGTCATCTTATTCATGGCTAATAATATTTTTATTAGATTCCTCTCGTCGAGAGGTGTAGGATTGATATAAAGTTCATCCGATTCCGATAAGTATTCAAGCCGACCTACAACTCATGTAGGCGCAGAAGCCCAACAGTCGCATCTATTCACCCACCAACGTTGTGTATAAATATAAGAGGACTTTTCCTCATTTGGACTCACTCATCTCATCACATCTCTCTCTCTCTACTGCGGATATATGAGTCTCTTCTCTATTGCGCTGAAATGGGTCTCTCTCTCTCACACATGTGAAGCCGGAAGCTGTTGAATTTGAAGTTGCAACTGCAGAAGTAAAGATTGACTTGCGTGGCCTAGAAGATCTCCTCATCTGAACTGCGTTGTAGGTTCATCTGAACCTCCTCTGGAAGCCGAAACTTTTGGTGGTGGAATAAAGTCAATCCGACTTTCGGTTTGTGAGATATGGTCTGCCCTAGTTTGATAATGAAGCCGCTAATGCTGATGCTACTGATCTAGGGTTTGCTACTGCTGATATGAATCAGATTTATTGTACTATTTCTTTCTGCTGAATTATTGAAGATAAAAGAAGATTTGATCAAAGGGTTTCCCCACACATTGTGGGGTTTGTCCCTGGCTAGTCGCCACATCTTGTGTCTCTTGTCTTGGCTTGTTTTCTGTCGATCGTTTAATGTTCTATCTGCACTTTACTTTATGTACATGTGATTGCTAATCGGTTAAGAAAAAGAAGTAAACTGTTATAAGCATAGAACATACCATAACTTAACAAAAACTTTGTCTTCTTAGAAGCTGTCACCACTACTCTTCATGTCACCCAAATAAAATTCTCCAAGGTCACCTCATGATGACTTCAGCATCATGGTCTCCAAGGATCTCCACAAATCTTCAAAGTCAGCTCCAAGGGCAAGGATGTATACTCTAAGACTGCTCCAGAAGAGTCTTCACAATCAACCCTCTTTCAAGAGTACTTCAAACTGGTTCAAACCCAAGGCCTGCTCCACTACAGTTCAACAAGGTTCTTCAAATTACTTCTTCAACAAGTCTGCAAGGAATGCCTTGGTGATGTGTCAAGCAAAGCCCAAACTGTCTTCAATAGGTTGCTCCAAGGATGTCTTCACACAACTTCAACAAATCTCCAATGGTGCTTCAATAAATGTTTCAATGGTGTTCCAATAAGTTTTCAACAAATGCTCCACAAGTAGCCAAGGCTGTGTGCCCAAGAAATTTTCAATAAGGTTGTTCAAGCCTGCTTCAGATTGTCCTCAACAAGCTTCAGGATGATACTTCAACAAGTCTCCAAAAATACCTTGACTGATCTCCAAAAGTGCTTTAGCTGATCTTCAAGTGTGCTTCAACAACTCTTCATCAAGTCAACAAGTCATTATGTTCATAAGAGGAGACTCCAGCAAGCTTTATCAATCAAGCTCAACAAATCTGACTCCAACAAGCACAACAAATTACAAGGTCTGCTATCCAACGGTTGAGGCTACCAATCTTCACCAAAGGCTTTCAAACTGAGCTATTCAAGCCAAGAAGAAAAGCTCCAGAAATCTACTGATGAGTGTTTCCAAGTTCTAGTCCAAGGGTTGAGACTACAGACCACAAGGAGGGTCAAAGTTACAGTCTTCAGAGAGCTGAAAACACTTTCAAAGATGCCTTAGGACTGTGTCCTTCCACAAATCTGAAATTGACTTTTGTAGAGTCTCCTCTGGGCTGGAATTATCACTCCACAAGAGCTGAAGTATGTCTCTTCTTAGGGCCAAAGCTGTCACTTTACAGGAGCTGCAGTATATCTGCTTCAAAGGGCCGAGTTTTCTGCTATAGAAAAAAGGCCCAAATTTCAGAGTTCTACAGTGACGGTATCCACAGAGAGGAAGGCCAAATTTCAGGTGCCTCAGGACCGAATTGTAGACCACAGATATGCCAAAAGTATAGAACTTTCTGTTCCCAAACCCACGAGAAGCCACATGTAAGAGACCCAGGGAAAAATAAGAAATCTTCAGCGCGTCCGTTAGCTCCTCTCTCAGAATTCCTACTTCAAATTCTAATTCAGAACTACGTTTTTAGGTCCACTTATATAAGTTAAGTATTACACAGGTTTGAGGTCTTTGCAAGGTATCCCAATCAAAAAATTTAAAGTATTTGCCCAAACTGTAAGCTTCTATATCCTTCTCGGCCTCCTGTTTACCTCTGTCCTCCTTCTATAAATTGATCGCCGAATTGAATGCTTAAATGCTGAGGTTTAACGTCAACTTATACCAGTTTTGACCTATAAATGAAAAGACACGTTGCTTGGCTATGGAACATGAGCCTTCACAAGTCGGCTTAGGTTGGCTAGGATAAAATATATTATTTCATCTTAAAAAAATCGTTTTCTCACAGACTAAGAGGAGTTAGAGGGCGAGTAATAACTCGTTAGAAAGTGAAAAATATCCTCTTCAAGCTAGTGTCAAGATATCCATTTAGGATATAAATATTATATTAAATAAAATGAATAAGAATGAATGATGATGAATTACAAATGAGAACGAGAGGCTTGCTTATATAGCAAGCGTCTCTTCATGAAGAGTCATGTCCTATTAGACATGCCTCTTCAACCTAATTACTAGCTTAACTAACTATTATTTATGATTATTATCTTTTACATTATATTTATATTATTTATATATTTTATTCGTTATAGCATCATGGGCTTCATTGAATTACATTAGACATTTCTTCTAGGGATGGATATATGCACATATGCATCAATAATCTAAAGCTATCATTGTTTAGATAGAGCTAGAGTTTCATGGGTATTATAGCAAGGCTAGGGCATGTCATCAAGGATTTCTTCAACATTATGAGTTGCCCTAGGATTGACTTATTAATGGCATGGCATCATATAGACTAGGGTTTGCATGAGGTTAGGGCAACATCACGAAAGGGTTATTCATGCAACGCAAGACTATTTGCCATCTCCAACAATGCCATATTGACATCAATGACAACTTTGACCAACAATCTCCCTCTTTGTCATTGATGGCAATATTGTTGTCCTATCAACAATTTCTCCTTCTTTGACATCAATGGCAAAAGGGGTGCCCAAGTACTGCCCTTATCAAGTTGCTTCTTGATATACTGCTCCAAGGTATTTTCTTCATCAATGATAGTTCTCCACGATAAATATGTTGCTCCCTCTGTCATGGTGCTGCTTGTTATGTTGTTTTTTGCAACTTCCTCTGTCATTATGCTTTTCTTTAATGTACTTGCTCCCTCTAAGCCTCTACATGCCTTCATGGAAATGGATGAGGTAGATGTTCAACCAACCCCCCTGCCTGCATAAACTCTAGCTCTTCTTTTTGCTCAAGATATCAAGAGATGATTGTCCATGTGTGACTCATCAAGAGTTTCATAGGGCTCTTGACGAATAGCTTCTGCAAGAATTAATCAAGAATCACAAGCTCCCCTTAACAGTATGCATGGTCTCCTTTTGGAAAAATTTCATCATTAAGACTTGGAATATCATACCTGCGAAAGATGTATTCATTATATCAACAACGTGTTGTTGGCTTGAGTGTTCAAGAGGTTTTCTGATCCAATTTGCTTCCTTCTCCATACTTGTGTAACTTTCTTTTCTTGCTTGGTAGTCAAGTTTTTAGCTTGTTTAGGGACACAAGTCAAGTTATAATCACGAGCCATATGTCCAATGTTATGACATTTGAAGCACTCCATCTTGTTCATCAATGAGGAATCATGACTTCTTCTTGCAAAGTTTCTTCTAGGGAGCTGATGTGGACCATTATATTTGTCCTTGTAGTATGCCCTACAATCCTTTTCCATATGACCAAAATTTGTACAAGAATAACAATAACTAGAAAATATACTTTGGTACTTGGAGGATGGAGATTGCCTTGATGTACTACTAAAGTTATTCTATCTTGGGATCCTTTGATCAAATTTATTCCCTCTTCCATTCTTGATATCATCTGCATATCTTCTTGGAGTAGGGTTTCTTCCAATGCCATCTTGACTCTTCTCCTTGCCTTTGCTAGAACTAGGGGTATCAATATTTCTTCATAGCTTCTTCACATCCTTGTTGTTTGAAGCATTAGGGTTTGCCTCATTTTTGCTTGAGGGTTCACTTGCATAACCAAGACCTGTTTTTTCAAGGGGAGACCTTTGATGACGTAGGATCTCATCTAGGGTTTGAGAACTCTTTCGACTCTTGTTCATATGATCAACTTCTTTCCTTAGGAGATCAATTTCTTCTTTCATCATCTTGCATTCTTCATCCTTCTTTACTAGATGATTCTCCAGTTCATCCGTCATTCCCGTTGCTTCACATGATTGGGCCTTAAGTGAGGTGATTTCTGATTTTAATTTGGAGATATCTTCACACTTTTCGTCTAGTTGGCATGTCATGGTATTTCTTTTGTTTTCTGCTTTATCGATTTGTCCTTCTAGGAGGGTCAAATCTTCCATCACCTTTTCAGCACCTTGTGCTTATTTCTTTGCTTCTTCTAGTTGATATTTAAGGGAAGAGACCTCTTCCTTGTATTGACCAATTTTCTCTTCAAGTTTGTTCAAGTCCTCGTGTCTTTGTTCAAGATGGCTTGACAAAGTGTCTTCTTGTTAAAATTGGCAACTTAGGAAAAACTTCATGTGGGTCATCTTATTCATGGCTGATAATATTTTTATTAGATTCCTCTTGTCGAGAGGTGTAGGATTGATATAAAGATCATCTGATTCCGATAAGTATTCATGGAGATATGAATTTATTTTGATTACGAAATTATTATCAAGCCGACCTACAACTCATGTAGACTCAGAATCCCAACAGTCGCATCTATTCAAACACCAACATTGTGTATAAATATAGGAGGACTTTTCCTCATTTGGACATACTCATCTCATCACATTTCTCTCTCTCTATTGCACAAAAAAGAGTCTCTTCTCTACTGCGCAGAAAAGTGTCTCTCCCTCACACATGTGAAGCCAGAAGCTGCTGAACCTAAAGCTGCAACTGTAGAAGTAAAGATTGACTTGCGTGGACCAGAGGATCTCCTCATCTGAACTGCGCTGTAGGTACATCTGAACCTCCTCTGAAAGCCGCAACTTTTGGTGGTGGAATCATGTCAATCCG
Organism: Pinus tabuliformis; assembly: GCA_031772625.1. Lineage (NCBI taxonomy): Eukaryota > Viridiplantae > Streptophyta > Pinopsida > Pinales > Pinaceae > Pinus > Pinus tabuliformis. The sequence continues at coordinate 294,045,250 of CM062805.1, forward strand.
ACGGATGGTTTGCAAGCTATCGACTGCCCTAGTTTGAAGGAAGTTGTTGAAACTGAAGCTGCAACTACAGAAGTGAAGTTTGACCTGCGTGGACTAGAAGATCTCCTCATCTGAACTGTGTTGTAGGTTCATCTGAACCTCCTCCGGAAGCCACAACTTTTGGTGGTGGAATCAAGCCAATCCGACCGTAGGTTTGTGAGATATCATCTGCCCTAGTTTGATGATGAAGCCGCTAATGCTAATGCTGTGATCTAGGGTTTGCCACTGCTGATATGAATTAGATTTGCTGTACTATTTCTCTCTGCTGAATTATTGAAGATAAAAGAAGATTTGATCAAAGGGTTTCCCCACACATTGTGGGGTTTGTCCCTGGCTAGCTGCCACATCTTGTGTCTCTTGTCTTGGCTTGTTTTCTGTCGATCATTTAATGTTCTATTTGCACTTTACTTTATGTACATGTGATTGCTAATCTGTGGAATATAATAAGGAAAAGAAGTAAAAAGAAGTAAACTGTTATAAGCATAGAACATACCATAACTTAACACTTCCCTTTTCTTTGCTTTATCCAATTGATTTGTCATGGATATGACTTTTTCATGATGCCTTTTCTTGTTTTGATGAAATTCCTCTGTAAGCTTGGTGAGCTCCTCATCTCTTTCTTGTACTTGAAGCTTGAATAGGTCAACTTCCTTCTTTGTCTTGTCAAGGTCATGGTTGTGAAAATTCCTACACTCAAGGAACCCCTACTGCAGCAAAATTAGATTTACTTCTCCTACTTGATTTTAATATACATTATCAAGTTATTTTCTGAGTAATACTGAAGTAAATTACTTTTGCAACCTACACCAATTTCATTTGATTACATTGAACAAGAAATTGAGCAAAGAACAAGATACTTAGGACACAATTATTTTTGGACAAAATAGTCCCTGAAAAAACCCTATGTGGGAAAACCGGTGCAGCAGCTCTTGAAGGTTTTATATTATTAAGCAGTGGTTCTAAATACAATGCTGGATGCCCTCCCAACAATCTAGTGACAAAGAAAATTATAATGGCAGAAAACTGAGTGAGATTACCTCACTTCACCTGACAGATTCGGCTGATTCGGTAGCAGAACTGGCTAACCTCGACTATTTCTGCGTTGGCCCTGCGTCAGCCTTACAGGCTCTGCATCAGCACTGCGCTGTCTCTTCTGCCTCCTGGAGCTTTTGCATCAACCTCTCCCGACTGTTCCGGCAGCTCCCCGGCAGTTTTTGGCTTTTTGCGTGAGGGCAACTTCTGCTCTGCGATGGCCATTCTGGCTCTGTGTTAGGCTTGCGTGGGCCCAGAGTGGCCCAACGTCAATCCCTCTAGATGTTGCGCTGCTTCCACTAGTGACTCTCTGCCTCTCTGTCCAATATTCCCAAACTATCCCTGCCCCTCTGCTGTAGAATGATCACTCAGTTCGAATTTCTCAGCTTCCTAGCCCCATAAATCGAACTCCTGATCAATTCGTTCTCTGTGTGTGTTTCATAGCTTTTAGGATTAGGATATAAGGCTTCTTCATTAGAGCTCCAAATGTGACCTTCAACAATCATCCATGCCATGATTATCTTCATCAAGGACAAGGGCTAGGGTTTTTCACATGTGTTCTTCATTTATAAAGATTAGGATATCTTGAAAGACATCATGGGCTTCATTGAATTACATTAGGCATTTCATCTAGGAATGGATATATGCACACATGCATCAATAATCTATAGCTATCATTGTGTAGATAGAGCTAGGGTTTCATGGGTATTTTAGCAAGGCTAGGGCATGTCATCAAGGATTTCTTCAACATTATGAATTGCCCTAGGGTTGAATTCATTAATGGCATGGCATCATATTGACTAGGGTTTGCATGAGGTTAGGGCAACATCACGAAAGGGTTATTCATGCATCACAAGATTATTTACCATCTCCAACAATGCCATATTGACATCAATGAAAACTTTGACCAACAATCTCCCCCTTTGTCATTGATGGCAATATTGTTGTCCTATCAACAATTTCTCCTCCTTTGACATCAATGGCAAAGGGGTGCCCAAGTACTCCCGTTATCAAGCTGCGTCTTGATATGCTACTCCAAGGTATTTTCTTCATCAATGATAGTTCTCCATGATAGATATGTTGCTCCCTCTGTCATGGTGCTGCTTGTTGTGTTGTTCTTTGCAACTCCCTCTATCATTATGATTTTCTTTAATGTACTTGCTCCCTCTAAGCCTTTACATGTCTTCATGGAAATGGATGAGGTAGATGATCAACCAACCCCCCCTGCCTGCATAAACTCTAGCTCTTCTTTTTGCTCAAGATATCAAGAGATGTTTGTCCATGTGTGACTCGTCAAGAGTTTCATAGGGCTCTTCATGAATAGCTTCTGTAAGAATTAATCAAGAATCACAAGCTCCGACTAACAGTATGCATGGTCTCCTTTTGGCAAAATTTCATCATCAAGACTTGGAATATCATATGTGCCAAAGATGTATTCATTATATCAGCAACATGTGTTGTTGGCTTGAGTGTTCAAGAGGTTTTCTGATCCAATTTGCTTCCTTCTCCATAGTTGTGTAACTTTCTTTTCTTGCTTGGTAGTCAATTTTTTAGCTTGTTTAGGGACACAAGTCAAGTTATAATCACGAGCCATATGTCCATTGACTCTATCGAGACATAAAGACAAAAAAAATTATTGCCTAAGGAAGTTGAATTAGAGATTGCTTTCATAAATCAAGGAGTTAAGAGATGAGATACAACACAATTAGAAATTGCAAAAAAGAATCAAGGTTTCAAAAAGAAACTTGACAATAACTCATTTGAAAGTGATGGAGAAAATTCTCACCTACAAAATTATAATCGATACTTACACAAAGAACGAGAAGAGCTCCCAAAATGGGAAAAGTAAGAGTTTACAAAAACTATAAATTTTTTATGCACAATGAACAAGAGATAGTAGCCAAAACTCCAATAGTAGCCAAAGATCTTACCAAGGGTTGCAAAACAACGAAGTCCTTGATAGGTATGGATGAGAAATGACTCTTCAAGTACAATTGTCCTTAACAAATGGATAGGTATGATCACAATCCAAAGAAAAGGTCAACGACTATCACAAGGTCCATGGACCAATGAATTTTCAAGTGTGGTTACGGTAGATTTAGAACAATCGACACAAATGCATCTTGTTGATATGGAAAATTTTGTTTCTATTGCTAAAGGCTTGGCTTCCAGAGGGTATCATCTGTTGAATTCAGAACTAGATACTGGGGTATCTCTCTAATCCTTGTGTTGCATCTCTCGCCTCACTTTGGTTGACATGCTCTCTTCGCCTTCTCCCTCTCTGCATCCCCTTCTCCTCTCCCCCCTCCCACCCCTTTATCCACTCTTATCACCTTCCTTTTTGTTAGAGATTATGTAGACCAATGTTGTGAACGTCGCGATTGGGATTAAATCGACGAGGGTCTGAAATAAAAAAAAATCGGGAAAAAAATTGTGAAAATTGGCAAAAAATCAGCAATTACAAAATTTTTCATTTTTTTTTTCAATTTTTTAATATTTAAAGCATCCACAACATAATATAAATGCATTGGCACATAAATATGAAAAGAGAACTAATATATAAGATGTGTAATATCATGTTTAGTGCTACATCACACATAATAATGAATCGTGTCTTGAATACTAAGTCCCGAGTCCCGACTCAGCCTCAAAATATCAACAAAAAATATAATAATGTATCTCATATCGTGAGTCATATTTTCATATACAATGAAATGAACCAAATAACTAATACTGCTGATTTCCTCTGCCCCTCTTGCGAGAAAATGTAACAACTTTCCCTCTAAATGAAGAAGGCGGTGGGGCTGGCAATGGACTCTGCTGTGCTCTAGAAGTTGAAGAACTAGGAGCTATACGAGCTAGACCACATCCTCTAGTTGTGATAGGGGTAGGTGGTGTCACCTCCTCCTGTTGCTCCTCCTCCTCCTCTTCCTTCTCTTCCCCCTCCACTACCTCTTGCTCTAAACAATCAGGGGCCATCTCCATGATAGGCCTCTTGGCCTCAACCCTCCATGCAGCAGTGGTGTCAATACCATCCAATGAGATGGCCTCCACATTAGGTGTCCTCTCAAGTTGCCTCACCCATAATTGAAGATTGTAGTAGACCTAGACCATGTCATTAAGTCGTTGCGACTCCAACCTGTACAAGGGTCATAAATTAATAAATTATATTATAAAAAATTATTATTTATTGAATTCAAAAAATTAAATGGAAATTTGGAATCTCTTAACCTGTTGCGCTTCTTGGTGAGTATCTTTTCAAATAAACTCTAGTTGCGCTCACATCCCGAGGAGCTACATGTTTGGCTAAGCACTCGAGTGGCAAACCTTTGGAGATTGGGTAATCTGCCACCGTAGCTTCTCCACCATGCATATACAAAAAATAAGATAAACATAAGAAAAAAAATGAAATTTGAAAATTGAAGCAAAGTATCAACTTGAAGAGACAATGAATTTTGAAACAAATTAAAGCTTACCTGGCATTTTAGTCTTCCTATCATGGATAGCCATGTCAAAGCTAAATGTGCCACCTGCCATCCTGTATATCTCCATTTGTTTGGAGATTTCTGCACGTTCTGCTGGAGATGGCACCATCTTTTGAACACAAGTGAGGAATCCATCCATGACCCAACATCAAATAAGAAACCACAGGAGTAAGAAATTGCAGGGTTTAGTTGGATCCCTGCAACATGAATGGGACGATGGAGTGTATTGTTCCATCGCTCATCAATCACTTCCCATAGGAGTTGTTGTTTCTCAAATCCCTCATCCCCCTTATCATCATAGTAGTTCTGAATGGATTCTTTGGCCCTATCCATGGCCTCATACAAGTAGCCCATTTCGGGCTTGTCTCCATCAACTAATCAAAGAACTTTTACCAAAGATTTAGTAACACTACACACCTCCTGCACTCCCGCCTAGAAGCTTTGCTAGTATGAAACTAACTTGCATATGGCCTCTCCCTCTGGTTTGTGGCTATATGACAAAGCACGCCACTCCTTTGAAAGAAACATTCTCTTCACATCTCACATAGAATTCAGGAGGGATTGAAGAGATATGAAACCAGTGGCGAACCCTGTAATGGCAGGGTGCACCAACTCCTTATTGTTGGTGAATGTTCTTATCAATTGAAGCACAAATGCATGATTATATATAAATTTTGTAATGCTTTTTGATGATTCAACAATATCCTTGACAAAAGGAATTTTTCCTTTGTCCTCCAACATCAAATCAATACAGTGTTCAGCACAAGGTGTCCAAAATAAGTAGGATGCCTCTCCATAAGCATCTTGCCAGCAACAACATAATTTGCAGCACTGTCCATTATGACTTGGACAACATGTTGTTGACCCACCTCCTGAATGAACATGTCCAACAAATCACATAATAACTGTGCATCTTTGATATGTGTAGATGCATCAACAAATTTCATTAAGATTTTCCCCTTGGGACAATTAACCAAGAAGTTAATTAGGATTCCACCCTTTTGATCGGTCCAACCATTTGACATCACAATGCATCCTTTGTGCTCATGATCCCCTAAACTCCTCCAATCTCTTAGTGCAGTCAACCTTTTCATTTTGAAGAATGCACCCTCTAAAGTATGAAGGGGCTTTGTACCCTGGGCCAACAATAGCAATAACATCAATTGCGGGCTGGAAAATGGATTGTTCCTGGCAATGCTGAAAGGAATATCACTCCAAAGAAGAAACGTGCCCAACAACTTATCAACTTTTTCCTTCTCCCTTTTTTTTAATAACTCACGAGATAGATAGTTATGCACCACGTGTGGTTCTAGGAATAAAAAATGATGACGTAGCTATGGGGTTGCGTGTAGATGCTGATGGTAAAGTAGAACCACTACCATTATCACGGTCCCCTCCCAATCCTGACATTCCACCCCCTGCTATTTGACTCTTTAGCGCTGCCTTGGATAATTTGGTTGTCTTTATTTTTTCCAATGATTTGAGGGCTCTTCGGAAGTTTTCTGGTTTTGTATTTGAGCAAGGCCCTACCTCATGTCCAGGAATTTGTGCAAGGTGGTACTTCAATTTGTATGCCTCCTGTCATATGATGCCCACATAACTTGCAAGTCAAGTTTGATCTGTCAAACCCTCCATCAGGTTTACCAAATTCCCACAGAGGGTCTAATTTCCTTGGCATGTTTGTAAGTTTGTTGAATCCTGAGTTTTAATGTAAGATTGAAGTTTGAAGTTTGAACCTAGGGCACAAGAAGAATTGAAAGTTGAACAAATGAAATAAAATTTACATACAACATTTTGAATTTTTGACAAAAAAACTCTCAACTCATTGCAACAATAATGGCAAAAAATACACATTCAAATCGAAGCAAAAATGATGGAAAAAAACTACGACACAAGAAGAAATTAAACAAGCAAAACTTACAATCAAGATTTTGCATTTTTGACCAAAAAAAATCCTCTCCACTAAATGCAATAAAAATGACAAAAAAACACACTCAAATCCAAACAAAAATCATGGAAAATAAATGGGTGATAGAAACCCAAGGAAAAACAAGAAAAGAAAAGAAAGCCCAAATTTGATTTCCATACCTAAAAACCACACTCTGCTAAAGTAACTTGGTCCAAACTTGATTTATTTTTGCTTGGGATGCTAAATTCCTTCACTTTTCTCCTCTCTTGGCGTTGTAGATGAGTTCTCCTCCTCCCTGGCTCTCACTCTTGCCCTTTGTCTGCAAAATGAACAAAAAAACCGAAATTGCCTTTAAAAACTCGCTGTTTTCGCGACCTGCGATTTTTACCTGTCGACTTGTGATTTTTTGGTAAACATCACGATTTTTTTAGCTTGAAAAAATCAATGATGCTATCGACCGATAAAATCTTTAACTCGAAAAAAGCGCGATTTTTTCAAAAAATCACGATGTTCGCAACACTAATGTAGACACCTACAATTCTCACCTCAAGACATTGCTTCCTCCCATCACTGACTTTAGAGCCTTAGACTTGACCATAGTTAAATACGACACACTTTCCACGACCCTCATGGAAGCAACCCTTGACTCCTACCCCCATTCCACTTGCAAGTCTCAAAACTAGCCCCGGTACCTATTTTATGAATCATTGGTTTAATGATGAGTGCAAATATTTCCATAAGAATCTATGCCTCATGCATATGCATGACTCATCTTCATCCCCTAGCGTTCTCAAAGCTTACCATAGACTACTTCGATGCAAAAAATGAACATTCCTCTCCCAACAAATATGGGAACTTTGTGATGCCCTCTGCCACTTCTCGAAAGCTTTTTGGCAGGCCTTCTTTCCTAGACATCAGGCCATCTCTCCTAGCCTTAACCCCCATACCATGTTCTCCCACACTGCCTGCCTTTATGACATTCTTGGACAACCCGACACCAGTCCCCTCCCACCTTATGCCACCTATTCTTTGAACTAGCCATCAGGAGAGTAGCCAAAGCTTTGAGTACCAATAGAGCAGCTGATGAGTATGGGTTTCAAGCCAAATTCCTCAAGCATGGCATCCAGTCGCTTGAGTCATATATTGCAAATCTTTTTAACCATGTGGTTTGTTCAGGCTTCCCCCCTTCTGGACAAGACACATCATCCATCTGATCCACAAATTGGGGAGCAATGCTAATCAAAATAATTACAGGACTTCATGGTGGGCCACACATTCTTCAAGATTTATGCCATAGTTCTACACCAATGGATTTTTGAGGAACTAGAGAATCAACATCTCAGAGCTAGAGGACAAGCAGGCTTTCGCCCAGACTACCAGATGATTGATCACATCTTCACCCTCAGAGCCATCATTGAGGAGGCCCACCATCGCTCTTTGCAGGTTTACGGTTGCTTTATAGGTTTCCATAAATCTTTTTACATGGTTCCGAGGGAGGCATTATTCCAGAGACTCCACAACATCGACATATCAGAGACCCTCTTAACTGCTATCATGAGACTTTATGAGTCAGTGGTGGGGCACCTCAAGATGGCCCATGGTCTTTTTGACTTCATTCAGAGTACCATTAGGGTGAAGTTGGGGTGCCCCCTCTCTTTGATTCTCTTTGGGATTTATACTGATGAGCTTGAGTCTTTCTTCCATGAGCACATACAGGCTAAGTCACCAGGTTTGTGTTGCTATTCGAGTTTGGCGACCTTGAAATTCGAATAAAGTTCGACACTAAAATTTCGCTGATAAAGTTCGACATATAGAAATTTGAAAAAAAAATGTATATATATATATATATATAATCAATTTAAAGTCAAATTCAAAGTTGATAATGCACATTGCAAACACATAAGATTATTACTCAAACATTTAAATAATTTCCACGTAATTTTATAAACCATGAAAAGAACCAACTTCCATACATAGTAAACAAGGTGAGAAATTCATCATGGACATTGGCACCCATATCAAATTCAACAAAACCATGGGCCATATCAGATTTCATATATTGAAAAACAATCTGATAAAAAAGTATTCAAAATATATAAACTCGAAAGTTTAAAGTAGCTTGGCAGTTTTAGAAAATTGTTCATGCAAAAAGATACCCTGTGGCCCACTTGTTATATCAAAAAGTTCTATATCATCCAGAGTAGTAGGAGATTTGGATCCGCTAGATGCTTCAGCATCAGATTCATCTCCCAATTCCCTGTCAATGCCACTATCAATGTAGAAATCAACTTCATCCATTAATGCATTTGGAACAGGATCGATCCACGGAGTAGAGGAATTGGATGACTCTTTAGCCACATTTTTAACAGCTAACTACAAGTTACTACGAACATAAACAAGATCTTCTAATCTTCCAGATAACAATCTATTTCTTTTCTTGGAATGAATGTGGTCAAAGGAACTCCAATTCCTTTCACATGCTGATGCACTTAATCCCTGGCTTAAGATATGAATTGCAAAATTTTGCAATTCTGGTGACCCTGAACCATAAAATTCCTACCATACTGTTGGATCACTTCTGCTCCTATCATACTTCACTGATTGTGTTCCAAATAACCCTTCTTCTAACTTGTATGCCCTCAACTGACTTTTGACCAAACCAGCAATTTTTGGATCTAGATTTAGCTTCTCAATAGCCTGGGTAAGTCCATTCATGACTTCTTCATTCCTATGTTTTGATAACCCAAACAATCTAGGGTCCAAATAGCATTTTGCTGCATGTAAGGGACTATGCATCATCTTCCATCTTTGATCATTTAAATCCCATATCTCCTGGTAATCAACATCCACATTATTAAAATCACTTGCAATGGTCTCTTTGCAACGATCAATGTTTTCATAAAAAAAACCCATACAAGGTTTGTCACCATCAACCATGCGGAGCACATTAACAATTGGGCCACATATTTTTAAAACCTTGTTTGCATTTTCCCCAAAGCCATTATTGAACACTATTTGTTCAACGTTTTTCCCCATAGTTTCTTTTGAAAGGGTAGATCTCTCCCACTTAGTATTGCAAAAAACAGCTCTTAGGCTTGCTTTTTCCTCAACAACTCTTTTCAGAATAATATAAAAAGTGGCAAACCTTTTATTACAATGCCTCAACAACTCTTTTGATGCATTCTTCCTATATCTGTTCAAAGTGAGACGATGGTTGATGATGAAGTTTGCAATTGTTTTGGCTCTTCGGATTGTCTCATTGACCCAAGGCAATTTGGCTAAGTCATGCAACATTAAATCCAAGCAGTGAGCTGCACAAGGGGTCCAATAAATGTGATTATACTTTTCCATAATCAACTTCCCTGCACCAACACAATTTGATGCATTATCTGTAATAACATGGACCACATTTTTCTCCCCAACCTCTTGAATTGCTTCATCCAAAATTCCAAAAATAATCTTTGATGTCTTCACTCCATCCATTGCATTTACTGCCTTCAAGAAAAGTACCCCTTGAGGACTATAAACAACCACATTGATCAATGGGTGATGACACAAATCTGACCAACCATCACTCAAAATTGTGCATCCTGTAAGCTTCCAAGACTCTTTAATCTGAACCAACTTTCCTGTCACTCTGTCTTTTGTTTTCTTTAGCAAAGTTGTCCTTAAAGCTTCAGATCCGGGAGGAACATAGCCCTTCCCAAAATCAATGGCCTTTTTAATTACATTTTTAAAATATGGACTCCTCGCCACATTAAAGGGAATTGCACATGCATAAAAGAATTCTACAACAGTATCGTCAACTTCTTCTCTCTCAACCGGTTTCCAAAATTGATTTAATGTTTTGGTTCCACCTGGTTTTACTTGAGTAGAACTTGATCCACCAATGATTGAGATTGAATTAATGGTGTTGGAGGAAGACATGGCAATCTCCCTCTCAATTCGCTGTCTCTTCTTTTCCTTTTTCACTTTTTCCATCTTTGAAGTGAAATAGTTTTTCTCCACTATGGTTTTTTGTTCATTAGAGATCTTAGTGCAGTCTTCAACACCACCTCCACTGCCATTGCTAATACAGATAAGGTGATCCACTGCTCTAGTTAAAGAGTTAGTGAATTGATGTCCACACAGCTGACACAAAAGATTTCCCCCCTCTTTTTTGACAAAATTCCATGCTACAACAGTTGATTTTGGGGGTGCCATTGAAATTTGAAGGTTCTGAACTTCTGATTGTTGAAGACTGAGGTGAAGGCTTGAAGCTTGAAATGTCTGCAAATTTGTTTTTTTTTTTAATTTACATTTTAATTAGTTTTATATTTTTTTTGCAGAATGAAATTATGAAACTATAATTTATAAAATAAATTTAAAGAGTCTGGATCTCTCAGGCTAAAGCCTGAGAGTCCAGACACTATATTAAAAAAACTAGTAAATTGTAATTTGTGACTTACTGATAAATTGTATTTCACTGATAAATTGTATTTAATTGATTAAAAAAAATGTGTATTTTAATTTTTGACTTACCTGTAGTCTGGAGTCTGGACAATACGGCTTGCTGAAGGCTGCTTGAAGGCGGCTCACTGCTCTGTCAGTGGTCACGAGAGGGCTGAGTTGTGTATGCGTGTAGGAGAAGGCCGAGTTGTGTATACACAAAAACAAAACAAATACACAACTGTGTATGCGTGCACGAGAGGGTCGAGCTCTGTATGCGTGCACGAGGCTGAGCTGTGTTCGTGCTGTGTATGCGTCAAGCTGTGTAACAAATGTCAAAACCCGCAGAGAGCGATGTCGCTGTGCCTGTCACTGTGTTTTGGTTTTATAAAATAAAACAAAATAGAACCCGCGGACGTTGTAGCTTGTCACTGTGTTTTGATTTGTGAAATAAAACAAAAACCCATGGCATACATAAACACCGATTTTTTATTTTTAAATTTTTAAACAGTGAAAAAACGAAACTCGAACTTTGCCGGGTCCACGTAAAATTTCATTTTTTTAAAATCGGGAAAAAATTAACCTCAACGAACTCAATGGGGAATTTAATGGCGAATTTAATTCGAAATTCATGAAGTTCGGCGATTAAGTTCGGGGTTCAAATTTGGGTTTGAGTTCGGCATTTTGTTCGGCGAACCTGATCGAACAAATTCGAATTCGGTTGAAGTTTGGCGAATTTCGAATCTCTAGGATTAAATTCGCTGAACCTGATGACTTAGCATACACGAGGGTGACAATTTCCTACTGCGCCATGTTTTCATCTCTTTGCTCCTCTTCGCTAATGACTTGGTCTTGTTGGCCTCTACTCCTAAGGGCTTACAAAGATAGATTGAGATGACCACATCGTACACCTTCTTGGGGGTACAGTTCATAAGAGGTCCAAATTTAGTATGCAGTAGGCACTCCGACGTCGACTCAGTAAAGGTTATGGTTCCCTAGTCCTCATTGAGCGACAATGCTTTTAGGTATAGTTCCTGGACATTTCGTCCAAGCTCCACCTCATGGACTCCATCACCTGACCCATGGTCCTCTATGGTTCTTCGAGATTTGGTACCAAATTTACTATAGTTAGATTGGCCACGGTGGAGAGTCTCGACCCTGCTTCTCTGACATATCATCTGTTGCAAACGCACAATTCTACAACCCCTTATTCAGGCAGAGTTCGCTGTCCACCCATTTCGCCTTGAGCTCATTTTTTGCTTGGTCTCTTTCCTCCATAGAGTGAGGGATTATAGAGACTCTGTTACGGGGAGAGAGAGATACCCTTATCTTGCACTTTGTTCTTCAGAGGCCATCACTTTGGATACCCCCTCAAGTCATGCTCGTGGATGGTTTGTAGAGGCATCTCAACTCCTTCAGTTGATGACCATCTCCCCATAGCACCTTCATCCATTTAGTTTCTCCCTTGACAGATCAATGCATTTCTTACCAACTCAACAAATAAAGAATCAAACCATCAGATAGGATACCTAAAGATTATACATTTAGGTCACTTGGAGATCCCCCTCAATGAGCCTTAGCTCAAAGAAGTCCTTCTACCTAGAGAACTTTTTGGAGTTGCAGGATGGCATCATTGTTCGCCCCCCTTATACTTGGATGCACTCGCTCAAGATCCCATTGGGGCAACTTCGAGTTGGGTCCCATCGACTTCATGTGAAGACGAATGACCATATACAATGATCTGATAGGGTTTGCTAGTTGTGTCACCTACAAGAGCCGGAGATCGAGATGCACCTCATGTTTCGGTGCCTCATATACTATGAGATCAAAGGATGATATCATTGCCTATATTGAGAGTTGAGAGGATCCCTCTCTACCTTCTTTCAGTATCTTGACTGGAGATGCCTAGCCCTCTTCATTAGGGAGATACTTAGACATAGATCTCAACTCCTACTGTTGAAAATATAACTATGTTCAGTCTTCATAATTATAATTGTACTTGTATCAATATTATTTCATGTAAAAACAAATAGAAGAAAAAAAGGAAATTATTATTATTATTATTTTCTAGTCAAAGCATGCTCTTCATGCTTGTAGGGTTTATTGAGTCAATAAGAAAATTTGTCATGAGTCAAAGTCCCATTTGGACTATTTGTAAGAAAATATTTTTTATTTTATTTTGAGTCAATTTTGTCACCCAAGACCAAGTCGGCCAGTCCATAAGTTGTGTCTCTTCATATGATTGAACAACTATATATTGGCAACTGTGCTTCACATTTTGGCAACCAATTCAATTTCTGTGCAAGCAAGAAGAAGAAAATCAACGAAGTTGAAGGAGAAAGAGGGCAAAGTCAAAGCAGAGAAAAATTCTTGTTTTCTGCCCTAATCTATCCACACATGCAAGATTTTCTATGGTATTTCAGAGTTGGTATAGGGCTGAAATTGAAGGGCCTGAGATTTCAGGAAGAGGCCGAAATTTTAGGAAGTGACCAAAATTTAGGAGTTTGTCCAACATTGACCTTGTTGACTTTGACTTATTGAGAAGGCATGAAGGAGGGCTGACTTGGGTTCTTTGTGGTAGTCTTGGTCTTGGGTCTTGGATATCTCACTTTGTTCTGATTTTATAAGAAGAGGATTTTCTTGGGTTTTCCCCCTTGTGGGGTTTTGCTCTGGATTGGAGCCTAATTTTTGTTGAGAAATCTAGGGGCAGCTAGATGAGGTGATTTCTCTTACTTTGATAACTGCTTGTGATATCTTTTTGCTTAACTTGATTAGCTTCTTTTTTAACTTGATTATTATTGTGTTTTCTATCATCAAATAACTACTAAACAATGATGCTCAAAGAGACAAGAGGGCACAAAATGTAGGCTGCTAGCTAGGGTCAAAGCCTCTCCTTTTGAGAGGAAAACCAACAAGAATTCTTCTTTACACAACTTACAACAACAAACTTTGACTTTCCAGCGACAACTTCGACCCCAGTAACTTCTCCAACAACTTCTCTAGCAACTTCGACCCCAACAACTTCTCTAGCAACTTTGACCCCATCAACTTTTCCAACAACTTTGAACCGTAACAACTTTTCCAACAATTTCGAACCCTAGCAACTTGCCAACAACTTCGATTCCAACAATTTTCCAGCAACTTTGTCCTCCAACAACTTTCTAGCAACTCTTACCTAGTAGCTTTAGAATTTAGTTGCACTTAAGAGCGAGAGAGGGAGACCCAAAAACTTCGACTCTAGCTTCCTTCTTGAACTTCGCTTGCCTTAGGACTTCTTCCTTTTTAAGATCGAACTCTTTTTCTTTCTTCTTCGTATGTGCTGGATGTGTGTTCCAAATGAGGTCAAATGCCTCTTATATATAGGCTTTCTAGGGGTACGAATTGCCTCCATGAGGCTGACTTGTTGTAGCTCGTTGACAAGGTCTTGGAGGGTCTTTTATGACTCAAATAAATTTCTTTTACATAATACAAGATGCCCAAAGGGGTCTTACATGTATGACAATGACTCTTTTGACTTCATAATTCTATGACAAACCTAGAAGCACTCAATGGGTGGTTGACCTACAAATAAATTTACCTTGATCATGAAACCCATGCCTCAAGAATGACAATAATAAATTTCTATTTCTCTTTACATCAAATACATAAAATCATGATTACAATAGATATTATGAAGATCGAACCTAGTTACACATTTTCAACACTCCCTCTTAACTAGGGAGGTATTCATATTCCATACATGGTACTTAGACATTCTCAAACTGAAGAATTCTCATTATGAGTACATATCTCAATTTCATGTTGTAAGGATGGATAAAAAGACTGACATCATACTCGGTCAACCCTGGTTTAAGGATTTGGGTAGATTCATGTTAAACATAGAGAAACAAGTTTTAACGTTTCCTTATAAAGGAAAAATGGTCACGTTTCAAGACATAACAAGTAAATCAAAATCAATAAAATCTTCATTAGAAGACCTTAAGGATATCTCAGGCTTGATGTTTCAAGATAACTAAAAAACTATATCAAAGAAACAAAATGAGCTTGAAGAAGTCATCTCCAGCAAAGACAAAGAAATTTCGCGCCTCAGAGCTCACCAAAAAAAACTACTCGAACAAGTCAAGAAAGCTAAAGCATCAAAGAAGGAACTCAAGGAGCGTTTATTAGAACAAGAAGATGAAAATTTACGTTTAAAGAGCCTTAACCAAACATTAGTAGAACAAATCAAGTGTTTAAAAGACGAGAAGTGTCAAGGCTAAAGTAAAGTTAACTCAGAGAATGAGGAATGCTTACATCTCAAAAACCATAATCAAATCTTCTCAAACAGATTAAAAAACTTAAGGACGAAAGGAAATCATTGACGAATAGGTTGACAGCCAAAGGGCTGGTGATCAATGAAACGTGGCTCTGTTACCAATGTAATGACCACTAGTCGTATACGCAGCAGAAATATTAAAATACTTCGTAGACAAATACATCCATTGTAGAATAGTAAGTGCAAATTGTATATTATATAAAGAATTGATGTAAGATGATTACAAATGAGAATGAGGGTCCTATATAAATAGCCAGGTAAGTAACCTTTCACGAACAGTTATGTCCTTTAGGGACATACCTTTTCATTAATTGCTAACTAATTAATCATTAATCTTATTTGTTATTTTTTACATTATTTGTGTTATTTTTATATAAATTTAGTTCGTTACACCCTACCACATCTTCAAAGAGTATCAGAAACCAAATGCTTACCCAATCCTCCATTCTTTCTTCATAACACGAAGACAAGAATAATGTGTTTGTATCTCCCTCTTAACTAGGGAGAATCTACACATTCCTATAAAAGGAATATTACCAAGATCCCCTTTAACAAGGGACTTGTTTCCAACAACAACTCTCTGCTCTTTTGGTGGAGATCATGGTATTATCCAATGTTGCACGACTCGTACTCGTGTAAGACTCATCACAACGTTGACTTGTCAACTCGTATAAGACTCGTATAAGACTCATCAAAATACAAAAAAAACTTAAAATATGGTAAATTTCAAGCACAAAAAAGAAACTAATGACAATTCCAATCCTTATAAGTTATAAAAACCACAATATATGCAATAATTCATAACATCATCTCATATCTATAAAAGTAGAACATAACATTTTCGATTTTTGTAAGCAAAACATTTAGATACTGAATAAGAAAAGGATTCATGATTCCATAATTAAAATAAAAAATGTTAGCAAGTTCAAAATTCAAATAAATATGTCATAATGATAAATGGTTGTCTCATAACAATCTTGAGTCTCATCACTAATGGATGACCACGTCTAAAATAAGCCCTCGTGGAGCTAGTGGTAACATTGGAAGGTTGAAGCAACTGTGAGGCAAGTGTATTTGGAGTCTCCATTTGAGATGGAAAACTAGAGAGATACTTAGTCTTTTCATCAAGCCAACTCAAATCAGGGGCCTCCTCCTCCACAACCCAATTAGACTCTAAATCAATAGTTTCCAATAAACTTGGATCTGTATCCTTTGGTTGCACTTGTTTTGTGAGCATTTGAAGGTTGTAGTAGATGAAAACCAACTTCTCCAACCTCTCATGCTCCAACCTGTTTCTCTTTTTGCTGTGGATGTGCTCAAACACTGACCAATTGCGCTCATAAGAAGAAGCAGTGCAGGATTGACTTCGAACTTTGATGGCGAATTCTTGTAATTATGGTGCCTCAGTGCCACAATCTATCCACCAATGAGCTGTAAAAAAATAACAACAAAGATTATCAATCTGCAATGCCAAACATATAATAGAGAACTAGCAAAATTACAAGCTAAGTTCTAACAATTTGCACTTACAAGGCATTTTCTTGTCCTTGAGACGTTGGCTTGAGCTGAATCCAAACATGCCAGATGCTTCCTTGTACATATCTGGTGGCCTGGGTGCAGGGGATATGGACAACCTCTCAAACCTGGTTACAATTTCATCAATATCAGGCCAAATTTCTCCCTCTACTTCAATTGGCGTATCAGTCATTTAACTGACAGCTTCATGGATTTTCCTCCGATCACCACAACCCTTGTTAATTGACAAATAGGGCCTCTGTTCCTATTGGAACTGTAATTCCAAAAGAATTACCCAAAAACACTATCAACGGGGTTTTAGTATGGAATACATACAATACACTATCGACACTTTATCAAAACACTGTCACGAATTATAAACAGTCTTGGTGTAATTCCAAAGGAATTACACTATCAGCGCTTTATTATTCCAAGTTCTGCGTTATACGCAATATACACTATCGGCATGTTTAATGCTCTTCCTCCTTCCTTTTCCCGATGCGATAATCGACAATCGCTATTGGCGGCCTCCAAAGCACCAATACTTGGTTCCTCCCGCCTCCAAGTTTGTGATGTGATCATCCTCGCGGACCCGACGCCTCCTTCCGCCCTTCTCTATAATGTTTTGGTTCCAGAATGTCGGGGTTTTGCACTTCGGCAGTTCCAAAGGTTCTCTACTCCGCTTGCGCTTCTCCGATGTGATATTGGTTCGGACTCGATACGGGCATGAACCAAATCCAATAAAGTTTCAAGTCCGGAACAATGTTCCGCTTAAGAAAATATCATGATTTCTCTATGTAAACAGAGTTTGCCCATAGAACTTTGTAAAACGATTTAGAAAGCCTGCACGTGCCGATATGAAGGGAAAACGATCCTAAAGGCTTCAGTCAAGCATCACTTTGCAAAAATAAAGCGAATTCATCCATTTTCAACTCAGAAGAAAGCAAGTTAACAAATACATGCCTACCATTATTAATTAGCAGAGGGCCATTAATTCAGATAAACAGAGAGAGAAGTTTTCAAGGGATAATGCTTCCGGGTATCGCTTTGCTCTGAGAGTCCCGTTGTATCTTATTTATAAATGATTGATAAAGCCTTCTTGGCCATTATCCTCTACAAAAGCGTGCTTTACATAGAATGATTTAAAGCGTAAAGCTTTATTACAACTTATCCATAAGCAATATAATTAGCATGTTTTATTCTTAATTCTACTCTATCTTGAACTAGAAAAGCATGGAAATTGCTGGCTAAAGGACCCCAGTCCCTTGCCTGTAGATTTTTTTGGATTTTTGGAATATGTTTGAAGACTTTTCCCCTTTAAGTCACATGCTCCCGCATCAGGAGCATGAGTTCATCTACAAAACTGCCCAGTTTCTGTAGCATGTCTTCTTAAATACCTTCTTGTCCAAAATTCTTTCTGGCTGCAACTCTTTTGCTGTGGGTAATTGTTTTACCTAGTCAATCTCTTGGTTTTCTTGATCTTGTGCTGTATCATCTGTAGTTCCACTTTCATACTTGTACAGGTCCGGAACATTAAAAATTGGTGATATCCCAACATCAGGGGGTAACTCAATCTCATAAGCATTTGCAGAGAATTTCCTCAATACTTTGCACGGTCCAATTTTCTTGAATTTCAATTTATTATACTCCCTCTTTGGAAATCTCTCCTTTCTGAGATGTGCTAAAACCAAATCCCCAACTTCAAAGTTCACCTCTCTTCTTCTCATGTCTGCTCTGGTTTTGTATTTGATGTTGCTATCCTGCAGCTGTTGCTTCACTTGTTCATGTATTGCCTGCATTTCTGAAGCAAAGTCTTCACCCTCTGCACTTCTCATCTCTTCTTTTCCCAAATTTCTTAATTTAGATATTCCTCTTGGATGCATTCCATAAACAATATGGAATGGACTCTGTCCTGTGCTCCTGTTAGGTGAGTCGTTATATGCATACTCAGCTTGTGCTAACACTTGATCCCATTGCTTTGGATGTTCTGCAGTAAGGCTCCTTAAAAGATTGCCTAAACTTCTGCTCACCACTTCAGTCTGTCCATTAGCTTGTGGATGATAGGCAGAACTGAAACTTAACTTAGTTCCCAGCTTCTTCCATAGTGTTGTCCAGAAATGTCCAACAAATTTTGAATCCCTGTCTGAGACAATACTTTTAGGCAACCCATGCAATCTTACAATCTCCTTAAGAAGCAAATTAGCAATGTGAGAAGCATCACTAGTTTTATAACATGGAATAAAGTGTGCCATTTTTGAAAATCTGTCCACTACAACAAAAATTGAATCATTACCTCTTTGAGTCTTTGATAAGCCCAACACAAAATCCATACTTACCATATCCCAAGGCCTATCTGGAATTGGTAATGGGATATACAAACCTGTGTTTTGGCTCCTTCCCTTTGCATATTGGCAGACTTTGCAAGTTCTCACATACTTCTCCACTTCAGATTTCATTTTCGGCTAGAAATAAAATCTGTTTAGCTGTTCAAAAGTCTTCTCTATGCCAAAATGTCCTTTTAGTCCTCCGATATGTTTCTCTTTGATTAAATTCTCTCTCATTGAACTATTTGGTATGCACAACTGGTTTTTCTTAAATAACAGTCCATCTTGTAAGAAGTAATCCAACCATTTGCTCCCATCCACCAAATAGGATTTTTACAGGCCTCAAATGCCTCTTTAAAATCTGAATCGGTCTCATATAATTCCTTGAGAAAATCACAACCCAACACTTGGATTTGACTCTCTTGAAGCAATACATTTCTCCTACTTAAGGCATCTGCAACTTTGTTTGACTGTCCATTTATATGCTTCAAAACAAAATGGAAACCTTGAAGATACTTTACCCATTTAGCATGTTTCTCGCTGAGCTTTCGCTGCTGCATTATAAACTGTAGTGCATGGTTATCTGAATAAAGAATAAATTCCTTTGACATTAAATAATGCCTCCATTTCTTCAACCACTGTACAACTGCGTAGAACTCCTCATCATAAGAAGACTACTTCTTTTTGGAATCATTTAGCTTTTCACTAAAATAAGCTATTGGTCTATCTTCTTCGCTGAAAACACCAACAATTGCTTCTCCGTTGGCATCACACTTTACTTGAAAAGGTTTGTTAAAATCAGGCAGAACCAAAATAGGCTTTTCAATGATTTTCTTCTTTAACAACTGAAATTCTTTTCTGCTTCAGCGGTCCATCTAAATGGCTGTTTATTCTTCTTTATGGTCTCAATAATAGGTGCATTAATCTTACTAAAATTCTTGATGAATTTTCTATAGAAGCTAGCAAGACCGTGGAAACTTCTTACCTCAAAAACACTCTTGGGTGAAGGCCACTCCATAATTGCCTTGATCTTCTCTAGATCCATCTTCAGCCCTTTAGGAGAAATAACAAATCCCAAGTACACTAGCTCTTCTTTGATGAATGAACACTTCTTCAGATTTAGCAATAATTTTTTTTGCTGCAGCCTTTGTAAGACATAATTTAAATGCCTCACGTGCTCCTCCTTAGATCTGCTGTAGACTAATATATCGTCTAGATATACTATTACAAACTTACCAATGAACTCTTTAAGAACTTCATTCATGAGTCTCATAAATGTATTTGGTGCATTTGACAACCCAAAAAGCATTACTGTCCACTCATACAGTCCTTCATTTGTCTTAAAAGCAGTTTTCCACTCATCCCCTTCTCTTATCCTTATCTGATGATACCCATTTTTAAGATCTAGTTTTGAAAAATATTTTGCTCCACTCAAGCAATCCATTAAATCTTCAATTTTAGGTAATGGAAATTTGTACCTGATTGTGATTTTTATTGATGGCTCTTGAATCTGTACACATTCTCCAGCTCCATCTTTCTTTGGGCTCGACACTGTTGGTACTGCACAAGGACTCGGCCTTTCTCTGATCAACCCTTTGTCAAGCAATTTTTGCACTTGCTTCCTAACCTCTTCATTTTCTGTATGAGACATTTTGTAAGCTGCTTTGTTAGGTAGACTTGCTCCAGGTATCAAATCTATATGATAACTGATTCTTCTAATGGGTGGTAATTCATTAGGCAAATCATCAACAATAATATCACAATATATCTCCAACATTTTTTGAATTTCAATGGGTAAATCAGAAACTTTAGTAGAAGTCATTATTACCTTGGGCTTGCAAATTACAACAAACTTTACCTCATTTTCTTCAATCTGCTTCAAGTATTCGTTTCATCCAAGTAATAGAGTTTTTGGATCAGTCTTCTTTCCTGGTACATCTTCTTCTTGCAGAGGCAACAATGTATGATTGACACCATCCTTTCCAAACTTGTAGGTGTTTCTTTTCCCATCATGCATGGCTCCTCTGTCATATTGCCAAGGTCTTCCAAGCAATATGTGACACACATCCATTGGCATCACATCATAAATTTTTTTATCTTTATACTTGCCCACCTGAAATTCCACTTCACATTGTTCATTCACTAACAGTTGATGTCCCTTTTGCAACCATGACACCTTGTAAGGTATTGGATGTTTCATTGTCTTCAGCTTCAATTTCTTCACCACTTCTGTAGAGACCAAATTATCAATGCTGCCACTATTAATGATCATCTGGCAACATTTCCCTTGGACTTTACACACTGTCCTGAATAAAGTCTTCCTTTGTGAAGGTTCAACCATCTCCTTTGCTGGCTTGAGCAGAACTTTATTGACTACCAAAGATTCTCCTTTCTGGTATATTTTCTTCTTCTGCTACTGCTGCCACTGGTGCTTCTCCCTCAATTGGAGCAACAATTGCATTCCTTTGATTTGTTTCTGCATTCTCTGGACACTCAAAAGCTCTGTGTCCCAGCTTGTTACATCTGTAACATCTTATTTCTCTGCCTCTTCCTCTACCTCCTCTTCCTTTAGAAAAACTCCCTCTGTCTCTTGCATCACCTCTTGTGGGTGCATGCTGGGTTGAGCTGCTGCTAGCTCCATTTTTAGGTGATGTAGGTCTTCCTCTACCACCTTGACTTCCCCTTCCTCAGAAAGTACCTCTCCCTCTGGTAGACTGTTTCCTTATGAGTTTTTCTTCAGCTTTCAGTGCTATCTGATAAGCTTCCTCTACTGTTTTAGGAGACAGTAGACTTATCTCATCTTGAATGTCCATCCTGAGGCCATTCATATATCTAGCCACCTTCTCATCTATATCTTGGGCTTCTCCAGCTCTTATGCTTACCTTATAGAACTCCTCTGTGTATTCTTTCACTGTCAAAGATCTCTGTCTAAGATTTTGCATTTGTCTAAACAAAGTTTGCTGATAATTACTTGGCAAAAACTTACCTCTTAGCTTTGCTACCATCTTGCTCCAATTCTTGATTGGTTGCTTGCCAAGTCTCTTCCTTTCTGCCTGCACACCATCCCACCAAAGCGCTGCATGGCCTTTTAACTTGGTGACAACAAACTTCACTTTCTTCTCATCTTCTGTTTCTTCATAGTCGAAGAATTTCTCCATGCCATTAATCCAGTCTATTAATTCTTCTGGATTCAGTCCTCCTTCATATATTGATACCTCGGTCTTTGGTCTGGCTGTGGATCTCAACACTGACTGAAAGAACCTCATCTCAGGAGTAGTTACTACAGCTTCCTCCTCTGTAGCTTCAACCCCAGGTTCACTAACATCTCCATCATCTATGTTCCTGCCTGTTGTTAATGCATCCAATCTAGCTTGCATCTGTTGCACAGCTTCCATTACTTCAACGTTTGCAACAGGCCGTCTTCTTCCACCACGTCCTCGTCCTCTTCCAAATCTGAAAGTCATAGTAACTTTCCTTCTCCTGCTTCTGAGATTCAATCCAATGTCAGCTGGCTGCTCTGATACCACTAGTGGTGGCATGGGTGCAGGCGATATGGACAACCTCTCAAACCTGGTTACAATTTCATCAATATCAGGCCAAATTTCTCCGTCTACTTTAATTGGCGTATCAGTTATTTAACTAACAGCTTCATGGATTTTCCTTTGATCGCCACAACCCTTGTTAATTGACAAATAGGGCCTCTGTTCCTATCAGAACTGTAATTCCAAAAGAATTACCCAAAAACACTATCGGCGGGCTTTTAGTATGGAATTCATACAATACACTATCGGCGCTTTATCAAAACACTGTCACGAATTATAAACAGTCTTGGTGTAATTCCAAAGGAATTACACTATCGACGCTTTAATATTCCAAGTTCTGCATTATACGCAATATACACTATTGGCATGTTTAATGCCCTTCCTCCTTCCTTTTCCCGATGCGATAATCAACAATCGCTATCGGTGGCCTCCAAAGCACCAATACTTGGTTCCTCCCGCCTCCAAGTTTGCGATGCGATCATCCTCGTGGACCCGATGCCTCTTTCTGCCCTTCTCTATAATGTTTCGGTTCCGGAATGTCGGGGTTTCACACTTCGGCAGTTCCAAAGGCTCTCTACTCCGCTTGCGCTTCTCCGATGCGATATTGGTTCGGACCCGATATGGGCATGAACCAAATCCAATAAAGTTTCAAGTCCGGAACAATGTTCCGCTTAAGAAAATATCATGATTTCTCTGTGTAAATAGAGTTTGCCCACAGAACTCTGTAAAAATGACTTAGAAAGCCTGCACGTGCCGATATGAAGGGAAAACGATCCTAAAGGCTTCAGTCAAGCATCACTTTGCAAAAATAAGGCAAATTCATCCATTTTCAACTCAGAAGAAAGCAATTTAACAGATACACGCATACCATTATTAATTAGCAGAAGGCCATTAATTCAGATAAACAGAGAGAGAAGTTTTCAAGGGATAATGCTTTCGGGCACTGCTCTGCTCTGAGAGTCCCGTTGTCTCTTATTTATAAATAATTGATAAAGCCTTCTCGGCCATTATCCTTTACAAAAGCATGCTTTACATAGAATGATTTAAAGCGTAAAGCTTTATTACAACTTATCCATAAGCAATATAATTAGCATGTTTTATTCTTAATTCTACTCTATCTTGAACTAGAAAAGCATGGAAATTGCTGGCTAAAGGACCCCACTCCCTTGCCTGTAGATTTTTTTGGATTTTTGGAATATGTTTGAAGACTTTTTCCCTCTAAGTCACATGCTCCTACATCAATATCTCATTGTATGTTGATTTTGTCCTAAATATCTTGATCCGGGAACATCTTTTCAATGCATATCATGACACCTCTCATCACCTCGGGATCTCTTTGAATGCTAGATCCCTCATTATAGAATAAACTCGGATTGAGATATGCTCCTGCTGCATGCAATGGTGAATGTAGTTGCCTGTCCCACCTGGAATAAATAATTTGCCATATAGGGAGATATTTAGATTCATTTCCCTTATAGAAAGTCTTGATGGCCTCTTTGGTCCTGTCCATACTAGTGTTGCGAACATCGCGATTTTTTAAGTCTGCCGATAACATCGCCTGATTTTTATTAATATATATATATTATTTTTCTTCGGAAAAAATTGCTGAAAAATTGCGATTCGAGAAGCAAAAATTGTGGCCCTCTAGGATAGCGTGTTTTAAAAGCGATTTCATGAGTTTTATTTCTCATTTTTACTAGACAACAAACTTGTTTGAGAGCTGAGGAGGAGAGGAAGGTGACTACTAGGGCAGAGGAGGAGAAAAACGAGAGATTTTAGCATCCCAAGCAAGAGAAATTCGTGTTTGGACCAAATTTCTTCGGCAAACTGTGGTTTCCAGGTATGGGCACCAAATTTGGCCATTTTTTTGGGTTTTTTTTCTTGTTTTTGCTTGGGTTTCTATAACCCATTGATTATCAATGATTTTGAGTGGATTTGATGGTGTTTCTTTTTCATTTTTGTTGCATAGAGTGGAGAGGGTTCATTTTGGTCAAAAATGCAAAAACTTGATTGTTAGATTTATTAGTTTAATTTTTTCTTGTGCTCTATTTTTTTGCATCATTTTTGATTGGGTTTGAATGTGCATTTTTTCTATTATTGTTGGATTGAGTTGAGGTTTTTTTCTTTGTTGTCAAAAATTCAATGTGTTATGTCATGTATGTAATTTTTTTTTTAATTTTTTTCAACTTGCAATTCTTCTTGTGCCATAGGTTCAAGTTTCAAGTTTCAACTTCAAGGTTCATCTTACATTAAAACTCAAGAGTTCATCTTACATTAAAACTCATGAGTTCAACCAAGTTACAAACATGCCAAGGAAATTGGACCCTCTGTGGGAATTTGGTGAACCTGATGGAGGGTTTGATAGATCAAACTTGTCTTGCAAGTTGTGTGGGCATTATATAGATTGAAGTGTCACTTTGCACAAATCCCTGGACATGAGGTAGGGCCTTGCACTGATACAAATGCGGAAATCATCCGAAGAGCCCTCAGATCATTGGAAGAATTAAAGCAAGCTAAACTGTCCAAGTCAGATCTGAGGAAGCAACTCACAGAGAGAGTGTTAGGAGGTGAATGTGAAAGTGGCACTGGTTCTACTTCAGCTTCAATATCTACAACCAACCCTGTAGCTACCTCATCATTTTTTGTTCCTAGAATCACCACTGGTTCACAACCATCTATCTCTTCAATGCTTAAAAAAAGGGAGGAAGAACAAGATGACAAGTTGTTGGGCAAGTTTCTCCTTTGGAGTGATATTCCTTTCAGCGTTGCAAGGAATAATCCATTTTTCCAGCCCGCTGTTGATGCTATTGCAATTGTTGGCCCAGGGTACAAAATCCCTTCTTATGATGACTTTAGAGGCTGCATTCTTCAAGATGAAAAGGTTGACTGCACCAAAAGATTGGAGGAGTTTAGGGCATCATGGGCACAAACAGGATGCACTGTGATGTCAGATGGTTGGACCGACCAAAAGGGGAGAAGCCTTATAAACTTGGTTAATTATCCCAAGGGAAAATTTATATGAAATCCGTTGATGCATCTGCACATATCAAAGATGCAAAATTATTATGTGATTTGCTGAATGTGTTTATTTTGGAGGTGGGTGCAGAACATATTGTCCAAGCCATAACGGACAATGCTGCAAATTATGTTGCTACTGGAAAGATGCTTATGGAGAGGCATCCTATTTTATTTTGGACCCCTTGTTTTGCACATTGTATTTGTTTGATGTTGGAGGACATAGGAAAAATTCCCTTTGTCAAAGATATTGTTGACTCATAAAAAAACATTACAAAATTTATATATAGTCATGCATTTGTGCTTCATTTGATGAGAAAATTCACCAACAACAAGGAGTTGGTGCACCCCGCCATTACACGGTTTGCCACCAGTTTCATATCTCTTTAATCCCTCTTGAATTCTATGTGGGATGTGAAGAGAATGTTTCTTTCAGATGAGTAGCGTGCTTTGACATTTAGCCGCAAACCAGAGGGAGAGGCCATATGCAGATTAGTTTCATACCAGGAAAACTTCTGGGCGGGAGTGCATGATGTGTGCAATGTTACTGAACCTTTGGTAAAGGTTCTTTGATTAATTGATGGTAACAAGCCTGCAATGGGCTATTTGTATGAGGCCATGGACAGGGCCAAATAATCCATTCGAGCCTACTATGATGATAAGGGAGATGAGTGGTTTTAGAAACAACTCCTCCTATGGGAAGTGATTGATGACGATGTAACAACACACTCCATTATCCCATTCATGCTGTAGGGATCTACCTGAACCCCGCATTTTCTTACCCATGTGGGTTCTTATTTGATGCTGAGATCATGGATGGATTCTTAACCTGTGTTTAGAGGATGGTGCGATCTCCAATAGAACGTGCAGAAATCTCCAAAGAAATGGAGATATATAGGATGGCAGGTGGCACATTTAGCTTTGAGATGGCTTTGGTTGATAGGAAGACTAAAATGCCAGGTATTTTTTAGCTTGTTTCAAATTTCATTGTCTCTTCAAGTTCATAACTTCATACTTTGCTTCAACTTTCAAATTTCATTTTTTTCTTATGTTTATCTTATTTGTAATTTTGTTGTAGATGCATGGTGGAGAAGCTATGGTGTCAGCTTATCCCATTTGCGAAAGCTTTCCATTCGAATCTTCAGCCAAACATGTAGCTCCTCAGGATGCGAGCACAACTGGAGTGTATTTGAAAAAATACACAACAAGAAGCGCAACAGGTTAAACTTAAAACTTAAAATATTCCAAATTTGCAATTAATTTTTTGAATTCATTAAATAATTTTTTTTTATAATTATTGTTTTATGGTCTTTGTATAGGTCGGAGTCCCAGCGATTTAATGACATGGTCTACGTCTACTACAATCTTTGATTGTGGGTGAGGCAACTTGAGAGGATACTTGATATGGAGGCCATCTCATTGGATGGGAGTGACACCACTGCTGCATGGAGAGTTGAGGCTGAGAGGCCTCTCATGGAGTTTGCTGATGATTGGTTAGAGCAGGAGGTAGTGGAAGGCGTAGAGGGGGAGGAGGAGGAGGAGCAGCAGCAGGAGGAGGTGACACCACCTACCCAGGCTACCCCTGCCACTAGTAGAGGACGTGGTCTACCTCCTATAGCTCCTAGTTCTTCAGCTCTTAGAGCACAACAGAGTCAATTGCCAACTCCATCGGCATCTACATCCAGAGGGAAAGGGAAAGCTATGCATTTTCTCGCAAGAGGGGCAGAGGAAATCAATAGTATTAGTTATTTGGTTCATTTCATTGTATACGACATTACGTCTAATGATATGAGATACATTATTATATTTTTTGTTGATATTTTGAGGTTGAGTTGGGACTCACGAGTTAGGACTTACTATTCAGGACATGATTCACTGTTATGTGTGATGTAGCACTAGAAATAATATTACACATATTATATATTAGTTCTTTTATCATATTTATGTGTCAATGTATTTATTTTTTGTTGCAGATGTTTTAGATATTAAAAAAATTGAAAAAATGAATATTTTTGTATTTTCTGATTTTTTCTCGATTTTTATGATTTTTTTCCGATTTTTGCCCCTCGCCGATTTAATCCCGATCGCGATTTTCACAACATTGGGACTCCATACCCTCTTAAATATATCCTATTGCATGTTTCTCTCCATCAATCAATCTCAAGGCTTTCACAAGGGGTTTAGTGATGTTGACAATCTCAGTCATTGTCCCACTAACTATCAACAAAGACAAATGTTTTCACAAACATTGCTTCTGGTTTTGTGCTATCTTTCCAGAATACCCATTGCTGGCTACAAAACATTCTTCTCAAGGCTTGGTACTCATACAAAAGGCTTTGGAGGGAAAGAAAGTTTGTAGCAAACCGTGTGACCGCAGGGTGACTAAGCTCACCTTCTGTGAATTCCCTCATAAGGTTCAACACCCAAGCATGATTATAAATATACTTTGTAATATGCTTGCATTCTTGCACAACATCTTGCACCCACTCCAACTTCCCAATGTCCTCTAGTATCAAGTCTATGCAATGGGCAGCGCATGGAGTCCAAAAAATGGTGCACAAAGCAACCTTCCAATTGCCACATAATTTGCTGCATTTTCCGTGATTACTTGGACAAAATTTGCAACCCCAACTTCCTCCACCAAATTAGCCAAGAATGAAAATTTCAAATGTGCATCTTTTACATTTGTAGATGCATTAATGTATTTTAGGAACATGGTTCCTTTAGGGCAAGCTACAACAAAATTTATTATTGTTCTACCCCTTTGATCTGTCCACCCATCAGACATAAGTTTACAACCTGTAAATTTCCATGAGCTTTTAATGCTCTCCAATTGTTCCTTAACACACTCAAGCTCCTCATCTAGCTCTTTCCCCGTAAGTGAATTATACGACAAGGCTTTGTATCTAGGGCCAACACATGCAATGACATCCACCATGGCCTGATAAAAATAAGACTTTGTATAGTTGAATGAAACACTGTTATGGTACCAAAACCTCCTCACTGCCATATCTGCCTCCTTCCTCTTCTTTTCATTGAAAATGTCCAGAATCAGAATGCAGTGGAGGCATTTATAGATTCAAGTTCCATCTTGCAAAAATACCTGGCCATGATATAGGTATTTGCGGCAACGTTGACGACAATGTCCAATACCAAGCAGCCTTGGCCCTTGATATGTTAGAGCAGCATAATGCCAAGAAAGCAAAGCAAAATGCTGAAATAGGAAATGTTGGAGTTGATACTTTTTCTGCCACTAGCCCCATGTCACCTCAATCTGTTGAATCCTCAATGCCGTTCCCAAGTTTTCCACACATGCCTCCAAGGCCAAGTCAAACTCAAAGCCATGCCAGTCCTTCAACTCCTTCCTTCAACACTGGAGGTGGAAACATAAACACCTTTTTTGCTCCCCGCACAAAACCCGGTTCCCAACCTACCTTGGATGGCACTGGTTGGAAAAAAAATATCCATAGTCAGGCAAGGAAGGCCATTGCTAACTTTTGGTACTATTCTGACATACCTTTCCATTGTGCCAGAAGTCCTTATTGGCAAGCTATGATTGATGCAATTGATGCTGCAGGTCCAGGGTTCAAAGCCCCTACATCAGAGAGCCTTAGGACAGATATGTTGTTAGAGAGTGTTGAAGATGTCATGCTTGTGCTAGCTGAGTTTCGTTCATCATGGGTAGAAACAGGGTGCACCATCATGAGTGATGGATGGACAGATCAGAGGAATAGAACTTTAATACATTTCCTTGTATCTTGTCCCGCAGGCACAATGTTTCTCAAGTCAGTGGATGCTTCAGATAAGGTTAAGACTGCCCAACTTATCTGTGAAATGATGGAGGAAGTCGTTCAAGAAGTGGGAGAAGAAAATGTTGTACAAATTGTCACCGATAATGCAGCGAATTATATGGCTGCTGATAGACTTTTGAGATGAGGCACCCCACTATTTTTTGGACCTCTTGTGCTGCCCATTGCATAGATTTAATGCTTGAGGACATTGGTAAGCTTCATTGGATACATGAGGTTGTGGAGAAGGCAAAATCCATAACCAAATACCTATACAACCACACTATTGTCCTAAACACTATGAGAATATACACTGAAGGTAAAGAAATTGTTCGACCTGCAGTGACTAGATTTGCAACAAATTTCATATCTTTGCAATCTGTGGTTGAGCAAAAGATAAATCTGAAGAGGATGTTCTTGGGACCTGAGTGGATGGGATCTAAACATTCCAAGACCCCTGAAGGCATCAAAATTGCTGCACTTGTGTTTAATGATGGCTTCTGGAAAGATGCTGAAGAGATTATTGCTGTGACGGAGTCCCTTGTTAGAGTTCTCAGGTACTTTTAGTCTTTTAACTTTTTCATTTTTTAAATTTCATTTCAAGCTTCTTTTTATTTACAATGTTTCATATTTCTTTAAATTTGAATGCTTGAACTTTCAGGATGGTTGATGGTGACAAACCCGCTATGGGTTACATTTATGAGACAATGGATCTCGCAAAGGAGGCCATCAAAAGAAGATATGGGGATGATGAGACAAAGTATATGCCTCTTTGGGACATTATAGATGCACGTTGGGATAGGCAATTGCATTCCCCCTTACATGCTGCTGGGTACTTCTTAAACCCAAAATATTTTTATGATAAGAGCAAATTTAATGAGGATGGGGAGGTTGGCAGAGGACTTATGACATGCTTGGAAAGGTGCTTCCCTGATCCAGAACAACAAAGTCGTGTCTTTTCCCAACTACAAGATTATAGGGCACCATCTAAATTGTTTGCCTATACCAGTGCTATAAGACAAAGGTCAAAGATGTTGCTAGGTACCCAGCTTGAAGGCTTCATCAATTCATTAAATTTGTTTAAACTTTATTTTGTATGTTAAATGTTTTATTAAATTTTCTTTTCTTTTTAAGTTTTTACTATTTACTAATTTGGTACTTCTACTTCTAGTCTTCTACTCACAAACCCTTACCACTTGCTAGGTCTTTGGTGGCAAAACTTTGGTAGTGATACGCCAGATTTGAAGAGATTTGCCATTCGAATCTTAAACCAAGCATGCAGTGCTTTAGGTTGTGAACGCAACTGGAGCATGTTTGAGAAAATACATTCTAAGAAGCGCAACCGATTGACACAAAAACGCTTGAATGACCTTGTATTTGTCCATTACAATCTACTACTTCGCAACAAACAAATTCAAGGTGAGATTCGAGAGCTTGAATTTGAAGGTTTCATAATCTAGTTCGTACTTTAAAAGTTTAAAGTTCAAACTTCAAAGTGAAATTTTAATTCACATTTCAATGTCTCATGATAATGATAGGTATGGATCATTCACCAATCGACCTTGAAGAGTTAGATTTGCAAGCTACAAATGCGGCAGAATGGGTTCAATTAGATGAGCCTCCTCTTTTCAGCCTTCATGACTTGGAGAACTTTGAGAGTCAAGCAAGCGAAGGAGTGGAAGGAATCGCTTCTAGTTCTCACTCTTAAGAGTCTTAGACTCTTAGTTGCTGATTTTTTTTCTGATTAGTATGCAGTTTTTAACATTTTTGTAAACTTTTAGAAGCATATGCTTCTAAGGACTCAAGACTCAGTGCTTTGGATCATGTGTGGACTCATAACATATATGAGATACTTATTTATTCATGATATTTTGGACATCTATTGATATTATGCATTGTTTGGACATACCTTTACCCAATATTAATGAAAAATGGTTTTTTTAATTCAATATATGTGTATATTTTTATTTAATGAATTTGCCGATTTTTTCCCGATCCGATTAAAACTCTTCGCTCTTTTGCCTCGCCGATTTATTGCCGATTCCGAGTCTGGTAACATTGCAATACCTGGACTTTGAAACTGTGTTTCACTCTGAGATGAAGATCTACCTATCCCAACAATCTCATCCTTCCTTCTTGCCCTCTTAGAACTTGCTTCTTTAATGGATTCCAAAGCAGCTACCATTTCAGTAGTGACTTCATCAGGGCAACTTTGACAACATCCCACACCATTCCCAGGAATTCTGGCTAGGTGGTATTTCAGCCTGTTTATGCCTGCATGCATTGTGGCATTGCAATAATTGCACTTGATATTGTGGTCATTACCGACAATGATTCGTTGACCATGTGCCCATGCCGGATCACGAGACTGTCTGAAACCCTTTGGTGGCATGGTGACAAAATCTGGAAGAAAAATAAATAAATAATTTTTTTTTTGGTTTGCAAATTTTTTTGGTTGTCGCTGAGTTTCTCAGCCACAGGCAACCCCAAACATAAAAAAAATTTGTAAACATAAAAAAAAATGAATACATGGAAAGCATTCTAACTAGGTTCATGAAGCCTACCTGAAGCTTAGTATGATCCAATGAAGCCTCCTTTAGCCTCCTCCAATAGCTCCTTTAGCTTCACTCTCAACACCCACATAAATAAATTAGGCAAACACTCAAATGACAAGTGAATGAGAAATGGAAGGGAGAGAGGTGCTTATAAAACATTTTTTTCCCTCTAACTTCCTTTTTCCTCCACCTCATTTCCAAAAAATTAAAAATAAAAAATTTGACAGTTTGTGGGTTTCTATGCCCGACAGGTCCTATATGGGTCCGATAAGGGTCTCATGGGCTACCCACGGGTTTGATGTGGGTAGCCGGGTCTTATAGAAAGCCCGCCGGGTCCGGGTCTAGACCGCGGGTTCTATGCGGGTGACCCGACTTATGCATAGACCCGCCCTTACCCGCGGGTTTCAAACGAGTGGTGCTTCACTGGTACTATCAACAGCTTGTAGGGCTCCTCTTTCTGCATCATGTCATGAACTTCATCTTCTTCATCATGGAGCCTTCTTCATCATAACTTCTTTGTAGGGCATCGACCATCTTCTACATCACTTTCTTTTCAACGAGACAAATGGTCATGTCATCCTTCTTTTCATCGGAAAGTGATCTTCTAGTCCACATCTGGCTATCCTTCACACAACTACCTCTTCCAAGTCATGTTTCTTTCAAGATCTTCCATCCCTTCTTATGAGTACTAATTGCAGGTGACATCTACAACTCTCTTTTGGTAGCCCTGTTTCAACACAACCAGGTGTTGTTCAAAAATCAAATGAACATCAAATCAAAGTTACCTTATTATGATGGTTTTTCGTCATGACATCAACTTCTTGCAACATTAACATCTTGCACATGTATGAACCCATCTCCAAGATATTTATTACCAAGATTCTTCTTTTGCAGTATACATATCAGGGTCTTCATACCTTATTTTTCCATGGAGATGTCATAGCTAATTATTCTAGTTATCAGATGTTGATCACTTATAATTATAGTTACATCTTTCATAAACTCTTCTTCCTTTCTTCACATATTGCTTCCCCAGGAACTTCTATACGTAGTTCCTTCATTATAGGAACGATAATTGTCAACCACCTTATCTTGCATAGGAGGTCATATTATGTTGATTTCATCTTATCAATATGTAGAAGAGTTCAAGGCACATTGTCTACATGCCTTCATGCATCATTCTAATGGAAGAGATCCTTCTTCTTTGATCATGCTCATGAGATAAAGCATTCAACCATGTTATCTGCAACTATATGATGCCATTACTTTATCTATCAAATATACATAACTCTTCCTCGTTTTGGTCATCAAGACTTCCTTCTAGTAGCTTCCTTTCCTTGCATGAAGATGAAAATACTTCAACCAACTTGACATGCTGCACTTCTTTGTCATCATACCATCATCCTTCTAATTGTGGATCCCACACAAGGTGGAATGTAGACCATCTGCGAGGCACTTGCTTCTTCTAAGTAGAGGTGAATCTTCTAACAAAGATTCCAATTTAGGATCTTAATGATCCTCATTCTGCAAATGCCCCTTTCTAATGATGAAGATGTATGGTGATCTCTTTATCTTCTATCTAGCTAGATGACTTTCTCCAATCATATTTTGCTACTTCGGTTGTCCTTATATGCTTCCAATGGAGATGCCATGAGCTACTTCCTTACAACCATGTAGACTTTCTACTTCAGCTATCCTTCCATGCTTTTATGATGATGTCATCTCTATCTTGCTATAATGCATCCTATCATACTTGTGATGCTTTCTATTTTCATCTATAACTGAAAAGAACTAAGGAGATTATCTCAGTCATAGTAGAGATCTTTCACTTCCTCCTTTGATTTCTTCTTTTCAGGTTCTTCTACTTCTTTGGTGATATCGGCTTCATTTCTTTCTTTTGTCTTCTTGTTGTCCTTCTTAAGTTTGGGACAATTCCTTTTGCAGTGCCCATATTCATTACACTCATAGCATTGTATCTTTGACATATCAATCTTCTTCTTTTTTCGAGGATCAAACTTTCCAAACTTTCCGTTTCATTTGATCCAACATCGCTCTTTGCCTTCAACCTAGTTTCTTCAATCTTACATAATGACCAAAGTTCACTGAATGGAGTGGCTTCCTTCTTCCCATAGATACTTGATCTGTTAAAATTGGCAACTAGGGCCAAACTCCATGTGGGACTTCTTATTCATGGCAACTGATATTTTTCTTGGATTCCTCTCGTCAAGAGGTGTAGGATTGATCTAAAGATCATCCAATTCCGACATGTATTCATGGAGATATGAATTTATTTGTGTTATGTGACAATTTGTCAAGGTCGGCCAACAACCAAATTACCCCCATCTATCCTCAACGTTGCACTATAAATAGAGGTGGCTTGCAAGTCATTTTAGACACACCTCTTGTGATCTCCTCCTCTCCACTTGTTTGGGTTTTGGTGGAAGGAGAAGTCTCTAAGAGAATATGCTGTCTTTGGGAGAAGATCTATATGCTAGAAGAGATGCTGTAGACCCTAGCACTGTCATGGAGGAGTCCTATACACAACTTCTTATATGCTGCCATGTAGAGCCCTAGACGTGGAGGAGAAAGGGTCTTCTAGGAGTGCTTACGCTGCCCTAATGAAGAAGCCTTAATGCAACCATGGAAGAAACCTTAACGTTGTCATGGTGATGACCTTAATGCTGTCATGGAAAAGGCTTAACACAGTCATGGAGGAGAAGACCTAGACGCTGTCTAAAGAGACCTATACACTGCCCTAAATTATTGTCATGAGACATCTAGATGCAGGCCATATGGACGATGTCTTGGAGGAGGATTACTGCCCTAAAGGAGACTCTCCTATGCAGTCCTAGGAGAGGCTTTAACACAGGCAAGAAGGCACCCTAATCTTAGCCCTAAAGGAAATCTAACTACAGCTAAGCATTAGCCCTAATACGTTGTCCTAGGCCACAGTCATTAAGGGTTTGTATGCAGCAAGGGGATGCCCTTAGCAAGCCTTAGCTGCAGTCCAAACAAGTGTCTTATGCCACTGTTCTAAAGACCTTAACACAGGTCAGTAATGACACTAATCCGCCGTCCTAGAAGACTATTAGCCGCTGGTCTAAAAGGGTGTTTTAGACGCAGTTGTGAAGGCACTTTAGTAGCCCTATATGTAGCAATAAGGAGGCCTTGATCTACAGTTCAAGATGCTCCTATCTTCAGCTAGCCGCAGTCAATAGATGCTGCCATACACAGTCAAGGGTGACTTCATTTCCATGTGTCAAGAGGCAAGTAAATTCATTGTTCTAGGAGCATAACATCAGACCTATTGAGGTGTTATTGAAGGGACATGTCATAATGAATTGAAGGGACATGCCATAATGAATAAGTTGCCTGAAGACTGTGTGTTAGGCCGCAGGCCATAACACCAGAGTCAAGCATCTCATGTGGATGTATGATGGCCTATATATGCCCAAATCTTCAACTTAGTCTAGGAGCTGTCTTGTGAGACAATTTTGTTGTGATCCAAGGCCATCTTGATGACTATTAGAGGTCTGTATGATGCTGCTGCAATATGAGATGGACATAGCTATTAACATGGGTTCATATTACTGCACTGAGGATTAGACAACTACCTAGGTGCAGCATGGTGATGGAATCACCTTGGAGAATCAGTGGAAGAATGTTTTCCTTCACCCAAGTTCAGAACTGCAGTCCTTGTCATCAGATCCGCAACCTCATTGTATCATCTTCATGGTGAAGATCTCTGATGTTTGATCTTGTCAAGTCAAAGTGTTGACTTCTGATGTATATGTACTATCTCTCTCTCTGCTGAACTATTGAAGAATATAAGAAGAATTGATCAAGGGTTTCCCCACATTGGGGTTTGTCCTTGGCTGGCACACCATCTTGTGTCCTCTTGTCTTGGCTTGTTTTCTGATGTTTATGTTTATGTTCTATATGCACTTTACTATCACGCTGATGCGATTGCTGATTTGAATATCGTCATTGAGCTAGAAATGAAAAATTGAAGTAAATTGCTCTTAGCATAGAACATACCTAAAATTTAACATGATACAAAGTTGCTCCATTCATCAGGTAGTGCATTGAGTGCAACAGTGGTCATTTCTTTATCAAACATTATTTCTCCTAGTTCTTGTAGTTGATCCCTTATTTGTGACACCCTCATAAGGTATGAGGTTATCCTGTCTTCCTTTGATACCTTCATTTTGTATAATTCGGTTCTCAATGATATAACTTCTTCTACAGTGCTTACAGAAAACAATTCTACGAACTTTCCATAGATACATTTCTGCAACTTTGCTACATAAGGGATGAGGGAATACTTGATTGATTTTATGAGGATTCTTTGAGCCCTTATTTCTCCTTTCATGTACTTCGATAGTGCTTGAGATTGCCCTTGTGATGGTTTGGAGATTGAACCCTTAACATATTCAATAACTTCATTCTCTATGAGGATCAAGTCTATCCTCTTCTTCCATGCAAGGAGATTTGATGAACCAACCAGTTTATTGCTTTCCTTGCAGAATGAAGTCATTTTGATAATAGATTTAGACATTGATATAAAGATACTTGTCAAGTGAAGATTCTCCTTTGATGATGATATCTTCAACTTGATGCCTTCTTGATTTTGATGATGATTGATGATGTTTGCTTCCTTGAAGATGACAATACTTCTTCTTGCTTCCTTGGGATGTAGAAATATAGAATATGTAGACTTCAAGATGCTTCAAATGTGTAGTCCTTTCTTTGAGTGGAGGTAGGGTCCTTGAGGTCTTCTTCTCCTTGTGGTGATGTGATCTTTTGAGATGAGTACTACTCCTTGGTGCTTCTTAGTCCTATTTAATTATTTCCTTGTGCTCGACCCTTATGTATCCTTCTTCAATGATTTGATCTTCAAGCTGCCTCTTCTTGACTTGTCACTGTAGCTCTAATACCATGTTGGGAAATCTAGGGGCAATTAGATTAGGTGATTTCTCTTACTTTGATAATTGCTTCTGATATCTTTTTGCTTAACTTGATTAGCTTCTTCTTTAACTTGATTATTATTGTGTTTTCTATCATCAAACAACTACCAAACAATGAAGATCAAAGAGACAAGAGGACACAAAATTTAGGCTGCTAGCCAAGGCCAAAACCTATCATTTTGAAAGGAAAACCCACAAGAATTCTTCTCTTCTTATAGAATCTTCAAATAACGAATTCCAAGACCTAAGACCCTTGACAAATTCCCCTCCAAAATCAAGTTAACCTCCCTTCTTGATGAGCTTTCCTTCCACAACTTTCAACAACAAACTTTGACTTTTCAACAACTTTTCCAGCAACTTCGGGTTCCAACAACTTTCCAGCAACTTCATCCTCCAACAATTTTCCAACAATTTCGTCCTCCAACAATTTTCCAACAACTTCAACTTCCAACAACTCTTACCTAGTAGCTTCAGAATTTCATTGCACTTGAGAGAGAGAGAGAGAGAGAGAGAGCTGCTGACCACTCCGTGTCAACTACCCTATAGTAGCACACATTTTTTCAAAGCACTCCATCATGCTCGAGCAATCAAGCAGCCAATGATCATCATTATCTTTCAACATTATATCAGAGTTGTAATGTCAAATTTTGCAGCCCTGTGGGCCATTGTAAAAATGATTCTAGTATGTCTATAAAGCCATGTAAAACACCTAGGTAAGCTTAAGAATTTTTTTTAACGAGTTTCATCCTAGGGAGTTTTTTTATTTTAACCTCGTTAATTATTTTGTGTTTCTAAACACAAAATAATTAATAGAGTTTCTCCCAGATATACCCCAAAGTTAGGGTGGGGCTTGGTGGTGATGTCTTAAGTAAGTCCTAGTGTATCGAGTCTATGTATTTTCATCATACTAGATCATGTCTTGAGTCTTGTAGAATTTGGTTGAGTCTAAGTGTCTATTTTTAATTATTAAATTTCCAGTTGGTTAGGAAATTTAATAATTTGGATGTAAATTGTAAAATCAAATGATTGTAAAAGTTGAAGGGGGTAGAGTACTCATAGTTAGAACCTCTACACCTCAACTTAGTGTCTAGACACCTTTTGAGGGTTGAAATTATGTCTATCCCCTCAAATTATTGTAATTTTTGGTTTTCTGGCAAAAAACAGCAAAAAATAGGCCAAAAAATGGTAAAAAAATTAAAATTGAGAGAAAATAAAATTTTCTCCAAGTGGAAAAACGAATTTTTGGAGAAGGTGGTCATTCCCAAGGAAGAATTAAATTGACAGACCCAATTTCAAGGCAAAAAAACTATAAGAAATTCTTTAGGGCCATAAAAGAATTATTTTTTTTCAAGAAAATTAACTTTTTCTGGGTCCAGTTAGTTGAAGAAAATTCGTGGGTCCAAAAGAAGTCAAATTTTAAGGTCCTTCATCAAGGGAAAAATCAAAATTTTAACAAAAATTGAGCTTATGGACCAAGGTGATTAAGTGAAAAATGTGTTTTTGAGGAAAAAAGGTCAAAATATTATTTTTTGGATGAGGAAAAAAATGAATTATTATAGAATTGGAATTTATTCATCAAGATCAAGGGACAAGATTTAATTTTGGCATGGATCAAGCAACAACTAGCCGTTGTTCTCCAGGATCAAGTCAAAATTTTGTTACTTCTTGGACCAAGCTGTTTTCCACTTGGGGGGGTCTAGGTTTCTCTATTTTTCTATAAATTGAGCCTGAAGCTCTTGATTGTAACATCTGATCTTTGGATGATGTACTGGCTTTGAGGCTTTGCAATTTTTTTTTCTTTTTATGCAATAAAGCAAAAGTCCTTGGGGGTTTCACTATGGTGTTCCTCAACTTATCATGGTAATGTGTTTTGAATTGTGCTTATAATTTCTACTATGGTTTTCAATATTTGTTAAATTCTTCAGCCATTTGGATTTATAGTTGCTTGTTTGCACCTGTATCTGGGTTGGAAACATAGTTGATTTGTTAGATCTAGTGAATTCTTGTTTGAATCACTAGATCTTCCTTTCACTATGTGACTCACCCCTGTTGAATCTAACAAAATCCTTCGAAGTTTTGTAGAAATATTTTTTGTGATCAGGTATCAAGGACTTGGGGTTGTTCTTGTTTGAATCAACTAAGTACTTGAGCTGGGCATCTGGTGAAGTTCTTGCTTGAACCACCCTCTTATTTGGCATGTAATAGCTGAGAACCCATAGTGGGGTTTTTTCCAAAGGCTCGTCATAAGATTAATTAAAGGGGTTTTCTTAGCTATTCATCTAAAGATTTTTTTTTTTATAAATCTTTAAAAATATTATTTCATTATGCTATATTTGATATGTTTGCTATTTAAAGAGCTAATCTCATTATGAACACTTGTAAATAACATTTTGCAGCACTACTTATCTAGTAACTTGAAGCTTTTCATATTTGTGCAAGTGATATAATATATTTTGAGCATTGTCCATTAGGCACTGGTCTATATCTGTTAGTATTTCTATTGCCTCAATATCTTTAATTGCTTCATCTTGTTAAGAAATACTTTGCTCATTTGATTAACACACTGGCTAACTAATTCTCATTCAAGTTATTTAGAGAGGTAGTGATCTTACCCTTAGTCTCCTAGGACTTGTTGTTCCAACAAGTTTTCCCTTCATCATCATCTTTAGGGACTACCCCCCTTGACTTAGCTAGGAGAGAGTCTAAATGTAGTGAATAGGGATCAGGGTGACAACTCCTACTCTGAGCATTGTGCCTTAGGTGTACACTTTAGGCGACAACAAGACCCAAAAACTTCGACTCTAGCTTCCTTTTTGAACTTCACTTGCCTTAGGACTTCTTCCTTTTTAAGATCAAACTCTTTTTCTTGCTTCTTCGTATGTGTTGGATGTGTGTTCCAAATGAGGTGGAATGCCTCTTATATATAGGCTTTCCAAGGTTATGAATTGCCTCCATGAGGCTGACTTGATATTTCATTTAGGACGACTTGTTGTAGCTCATTGTCAGGGTCTTGGAGGGTCTTTGATGACTCAAATAAATTTATTTTACATAATACAAGATGCCCAAAGGGGTCTTACATGTATGACAATGACTCTTTTGACTCCATAATTCTATGACAAACCTAGAAGCACTCAATGGGTGCTTGACCTATAAATAAAATTACCTTGAGCATGAACACCATATGTCAAGAATGACAATAATAAATTTCTATTTCTCTTTACATCAAATACATAAAATCATGATTACAATAGATATTATGAAGACCAAACTTAGTTAAACATTTTCAACAATTTCCTGTGTTCTTTGTCTCTTGTGTTCTTCATATTTTGTATTTTGGTAATTGCTTGATGAAGAAGAACATAATAATTAAATAAGAAGCTAGCAAGCATTCACAAGTAATTATCAAGTAAGAGAAATCACCCTAATCTACAAGCATATTGATTTATAAACATGGTATCAAAGCTAAGGTGAAGGAAAGATAGATTGAAGATCATATCTTGTTGACTTATTTAAAAGAAACCATTGCAACTATCCTTGCAACGGTTACATCACTTTCTATCAAAGACTAAAGAAGAAAACCTAAGGGTTTGTTGTCGCTCAAATTGTATAGGCAAGATGTGACAACGATTAGGATGGGGGTTGTCACTCTGATCCCCGCCCTCTCCATTCTAGCTGTCTCCCTACAACAGGCTATGGGGGGTAGTCCCTATGAAATGTGAAGATGAAAGACCCGTCGACAACTGACAAGTCCAGGAGACACAACTGAATGGCCTAGCAACTTGGTTAATTTAGCAAGTTTAATGATTTGATTAGATTACTTTGAAAGACTAGTGCCTTAATGGAGTCAAATTACTTGCTTAACGTGAATTATATACCAAGCCACCAGATGAACAGTTGCTGCTTTAGGATGCTTCACTATCCTATATGAAATGCAACACCTAAAAACTAAGTGAAATGCAAGATCTTGGTTTATTTTAAATTAGATGCCTAACTAGGTGAATCCTTTCTCTCAACTATTTTGAAGCTAGTCTCTAGTGTAGGTTGTGAGAGAGAAACCCAAGGGAAGATAGCAAAGGCTATATTAACAATACCTCCCCTGGAGTTCTAACCACCCGATGCCTCGACGCTGCAAAGATTGTGGCTCTGATGACTGCAAGGTCACCATGTTAACCACAAAAGAGGGTCTAGGCTTCGCAAGCTGGGTGAGAAAGGTGGTCCTATCTCTCTATCAACCAAGCTTATGCTTGGAGGTAAATTAGTTAGTGCAAGGCTAATCCTAGAATGCAAGTGCAAAATATGTGTGATTACTTTTAGTGAGATTGTTAAGAGTCTTAAGTACTTAGAGACAAATTACAATGATATTCAACTTAGAACAATGAAGTACTTAACAATGTATAAGGACAATCTTCACCACAAAAAAGGTGCTCAATGAACTAAATAGATGGCGCCAAAAATGTTGCTAAGATCTCAATAGACAATTGCTCACAAAATAACCATAAACATACAAAATCCAATACTTCTTTCAACAATGCCAATTAGATGATGATGATGATCTTTAAACAGAATTAGCAACTTCTTGAGATTACTTAGATTACTCTTATCACGATTATGATTACCAATTTGAGTGCTTTAAGAGTGATTAGATTTGCAAGATTACAAACTTAGATGTGAAGCTCACTTGCAACAAGTTAGTAAATCCACAAAAAATATTATAACCAATTATTCCGTTATCCACCTCTTTAGCAATGATAATTAGAGATATTTCAATGTCACAATAATGCTAGCTATCAATGAGAGAAAGAGAGCGCTAATCAATAATATTATTTCTATAGAGCAATAAGGCAACCTTATCCAACCATCAATTCAATTTAGCCTTTTAGAGCACTTATGTTCTCATTTAGATTTTCCAATTAGTTTAAGATGCAAATTATGAAATCCTTATGCAACAATGCAATGTATGCAACGTGCAAATGGATGTAAGAGATGCAAAAATGCAATGAGATGCAAGATGGAGCAACCAAGAATGCTTTGCAGCCGCAAGAAAAATACCCAATTTCACTAGAAAACACTTATTTAAGATGCAAAGGGAAGCAGGGAATGAATGCCAAGTGAAATTGAATGATAGCGAATTACTTAGAGATGACTGTCAACAACTTTTGATACCACTGTTAAGTCTACATCAGACCTTATGCAGTATATATCAGACCTTAGATAAATATGACAGCCTTCAAGAATTACCAAATATGCCAAATATGCAATTGCAACTAATGCCAGTGATTTACCAATGATGAAATATGCTTGCCTTTTAATTATTATGCCCATATTATATGAATTTATCACTGGTGTATGTGATTTTAGATGGCTGTAGCAAACATATCAGACCTTGAATTTAGCCAACAACCCTCAAAAATTAACTTTTATGTAATCAATGAAGCACTAGACCAATGTTTATTTATCTTAAATGCAAGATTAGTGAATTTAGGCTTGATTTATATGTGTTTAGGTCTTGAAAATACTACTGTCATAAATATACTTCAGAACTCAAGTAAAACAGTGATGAGCCAAAAAGGGTTAGATAGCAAACCACTAGGCCTAATGGCCTTGTTGGTGACTAGAGAGCTCTTCCAAGGAACTTAACCACCTGCAACCACCAAGTTAGCTCCAAAATCGTTGCAAAACCAAATGTTAGAGACAAAATACCAATGCAAACTAACTCAATGACTGAAGAATGACTGAATGAGGGAAGAAGGGGAGGCTAGGGCTAGAAGAAGGCCAACGATGAGGCTAGAAAGGCCAAGGAAGGGCAACGATAGGCCAAGAGAGGCTAGAAGAGGCCACGGCTAGGGGAAACAAGCCCAATAGGGCTGCCGTCCAAGGGAAAAGAGGCCAAAGAGGGG
Source organism: Pinus tabuliformis (assembly GCA_031772625.1). Classification (NCBI taxonomy): domain Eukaryota; kingdom Viridiplantae; phylum Streptophyta; class Pinopsida; order Pinales; family Pinaceae; genus Pinus; species Pinus tabuliformis. Next base: position 294,088,061 of record CM062805.1, read on the forward strand.
TGTCAAGAAGGTTAGAGGCCCTTCTAGGGCCAGGACAAGGCCTAAAATGGCCTGTAGCTAGGAGAAAATCCCTCTAAGGGCTGCGACAAGGGCAGAGACATCCTCGTTTTCACATACGCATATCTCATGCTTCTCTCTGAAATAGCTGCAGATGAAAAATCTCCAGCGAAGGTAATGAGGGCAAGGTTGGGATCGGTTTAGTCTCCTTCATAGGCTGCGTTCCACAGGCAGGAGGCCGAAATCAGTTTGGGCTTATCTATACATTATTCTGGGCTCATTTATCTTCATTTCAGGACCGAGTTTGAGCAGAAAGGGAGTCACACTTATCAAAGGCTATTGGATGGTGTTTTTGGCATACTTATGTATGGGTCTTCTCTTCAACTGTAATTCACACTCCTAACAGAATGGTACAGGTAGGCTGCAGTACTTATGTCTCTTGGCACAGAAGGTAGAAAGTCTGGTTGGTATCACATCTAGGCCGCAGGCCTAGTCTCCTAGTCTCCATGGATTAGATGGATCGAAAGGCCTATGTAGGGGTTGACATTAGCTCAGATCTACTAATTGGATGTAAACAGAGATTCTAGAAGAAAGGCTGCAGCATTGGAAGGAAGTCTGGAGGTATTATAGTCATGAACCTATAAGCCCTTACCTAGATTCAGTCTATGCTTTGTCTACCGTTGACCACTGAACAGGACAGATTGTGACTGCAAGAATGCATACTTGATTGGGGTGCTTATTTGGCTTTTGAACAATGGTTTTGGTTATCACATTGACAAGTCAATGTTGACTTTGATTGTACTCTCTCATCCTCTGCTGAACATTTGATAATAATAATAAGAAGAATTGATCAAGGGTTTTCCCCATCTTGGGGTTTTTCCCTGGCTTGAGCCATATCTTTGTGTTTTCTTGTCTTGGCTTGTCTTATGCATTTACATTTAATGTTCTTTCATTAGTTACTATCATATGGTGATGGTTAAAGTGATTGCTTATGGTCTAATGGAATTGATAATGGGCTAATGAAGTAACTAACCTAAGCAAAGAACATGTTAACTCAAAATTAACAAAACGTCATTGCGAGTTCAAAGCCCTGATTTTGGAAGGGAATCCTTATTTGAAGTGTTGAATAACTTATTACATTCAAGCTTGGTTCACGTATATGCAATAATGATTATTGTCCCTAATGACTAGTTGCTTTCACTAGACTTTAAGTTGTGATTGTCGGGTGGTTCCACAACCCATGTCCTGAGCACCTTAGCCACAGGTATCTAGGCCATTAGAGAATTATATTGACACCTACAGGTGAAGCGTTGATATCCTCGGGTCATTGAGCAACAATAGCGCATCACATATGACCCTGGGCACCTCTTGCACCTAGGACATTCTGCCACTTTGTGCTAAATTTGATGATTCTTTATGATGATGCACCTGGACTCAACTTTCTCCTAGGTCGACCTTAGCACCATATGAGTGATGGCAATTGATTCAAGGCCTAGATGAGGATTGTCTCACCTTCAGAGACTTGTGAGGGCTAGTAGCACTTGGAAAGCCCTCAACATTGGAGTAGAGATGGACATTATGAGTAGTTGGAGACCCCAGATACTACTTTGTGGTGCCCCAGCGAGATTTTGGGGGCCATAGAGGGCCATTGATGGAAGTTTGAGGGCCGACCCTCAAACGATGATTTTTAGATGCTACTACATCACAATTGGCACCTTGTAGCATCATTGCTTAGCATTTGGAGCTTCCTTCTTGGATGATGTCAGTCCTAGAGGCATCACAGTGCACACGTGTTTTCTTTTCTTAGCATTTATGTTGAGAGCTAGTGGGTTGGCTTGTAAGTTGATAGGTGGTTGTCTTTGATGTCAACCCAAGCAACACAAGGAGATGCCCCCCCTTTCATTGAACAATATGACATGGCAACTCATTTTTTCTCACATCCATACCACTCTAGATGGGTTCTCCTTGTCGAGATGTTTCCAGTGGTATGTGGCATGTCATGTAGTTCTTAACATTTTGAGAGATATTCATGTTTGAAGTTGGAAACTCCAGTTAGTGGGCTAAAACCCCAAGGGGTGGTGAGATGGCACACATTCATTGGTTGATGGTCATTAAATACCTAACATAAGGGCTATTTATTATGTTTTGTGGAGAATCATCTTAAGTTAGGGTATTGAACTATTTTCACCCATAAGAAATGTCCTTCACCATTTAAAAAGGAAGAAACCAACATTCATCCACCATAAGGCCAGTGACCTTCCTTCCTTAGACTACAAGGCATGCATCTTTTGAATTTTAAGTTCCTAAAGTCTTGTAATGTCTACTTCATGGAGCCCCTCCTAAACTTCCCAATGTTCATCTTCTAAGCCCTCCTTTTGTCTATAAAAATTGGTCTATACCTCTTCTCTTTATTATGCACTTTCACATGACTTATCCTTGAGATTACCTCTTAATTTTCGGCCACCTGGAGGATTTAACGAAAAAATCTGTTGAAGATTAGGGTTTGGGTACATTTGTCTTGGTGGTTCGTTTGGGTTGTCTCTTATCTATTGCAGGACAATGAAGCTATATTGGAAGCTCTTATACATTGCTGAAGGTTAGGGTTTGGGTACATTTGTCATGGTGGTTCGTTTGGGTTGTCTCTTATCTATTGCAAGACAATGAAGCTATATTGGAAGCTCTTATACATCGTTTAGCCCAAGCATTTGCTACAAGTAGCACTTTCGCAAAACTGTTTGGAACTCCTTGTGCGGACGTGTGACAACATTCAAGGCATCAAGTCATCTCTGCCTATATTTGGATTCGATTGAGTTTTCTTTTGCAAAAATACTAAAAACAAAACCCAAAAGTACCAGGCATTTTTTATGAGAAGAATGAAGAGTTATTGGATGTTCCACTGAAGTTTCAACCTTCAATTATGGTAACAATAGATCTATGACACATGCGGTGAAGGTTATTTCTCGAGCAAAGGACAAAATTCAATCCAAGGGTTTTTTAATTAAATTTTATTTTTGGGTTTTGGGGATTCGCTTGGGCATTTTGATTGCGGTGGAAGGCCTAGAGTCTTGGCCCAAGAAGACTGGGATCTGTTGAAAAAATATTGTGATAACTAAAGTTCTTGTCGCCTACATAAGCCTTGGTCTTGGGCCTTGGCATCAAAGTGCAAAATTTTCCTTTTAAGGCTTGGTGTCTTACTAAGTAATGTTATAGATGTCCTTCCACAGAAATTGCTTGCGGCCTAGGTACATATAATCTCCTTGCAGCCTGATATGATCCAAGCAACAAGACTCTGTTGATCAGTTTTGGAAGAAACACACTTGTGAACAATGTCCATATTTATATACACATCTATCTAGTGTGAAGGTTGACCTCTGCAAACTGACTTGTTGACATAATGTGGAAAAACAATGAAACAATTATTACAGTTAGAGATTGTTGACCGCAGTTTAGAAGTGGTTCTTGCAGCTGGGTGTCTAGGACTTCATCAAAGCAGTCACTTGAGTAAGAGTTTCCTTGAATAAGCAGTGGTGTTATTTAGAGAAAGGGGTCAACAACAGTTCCAAAATAAATGGTGGCACGTATAAGACTGTCCTCACTACAAGACACCCTTATCATCAAGGACAGGGTGGCTACATCATCGAAAAGCAGAACATCACCAATTCAAAGTGTTGGATGAAGAGCAGATACATCAGTCTCATCATCAACATCAAAGGCATTGTGTACAGGTCATTGTACGAGTTGTTGTATGTTATTCAAAGTCTTGTAAATTTTTGTAAAACAGTTTGTACTATTCTACAAAAATTGAAGAAGTCATTTTGTTTTGGTACAAGGGTTTGCTTTGTAGTAGGACAAGGGTTTTGGTCCTAGGGTTTTTCTGGACAAGGGTTTAGGTCCTAGAATTTTTGGCTAGTCAAAAAAAGTCATTGAACATCATTGTAAGTGGATCATTGTCCCTAGTACAGGAGTCCACAAGTTTGTATTTAATTTTTGTTCTTTTTAGTGTGGTAGGGTGGTGCTAGGGAGGTGGTTGAAGTCACTTTCAAGTTGGTGCCTGAAAACACTTCAGGGTGGTAGGGCGATGCTAGGGTAAGTTGGTGCTTGCTAGGGTGTTGGAGCATCCTTTCAGTTGACTGCTAATAAAACCCCGGGTGTTGGCGCGTCCTTCTAGTGGGTGCTGGAGAAGAATATTGTTCTAGAGTTATAGGGAATTGTATCTTTCTTGTCAATTGGAGTTGAATATTTAAAGAACTTATTAGAAAAGCATTTGGTGGTTTTTGACTCGGTGGAGGTTTTCCACCTTAAAAATATTTGTGTTCATTGTCTATTGTTTATTTACTGTTTTTAATATTGTTGAAGAATAACTAATGCTATGAAAAGATTAATAAATTATTAATTGCTAAGAAACATTGATTCACCCCCCTCTCAATATTTCCAACAAGCTCTTCTCCATCACTTGAGCCTTGTCCTTAAGTTGAGTCCTCCCTTAGAAGCCTTTTAGTCACCTTATACCTTTAAGCATAAAACATCTCTCATGTGACCTATCTACCAGGATTGCTCCCATTGGTTAAAATCCATAAAGAGCATATGGTAGTAGCTATGGTGACAGTGGGCTACTACCTTATTGTTGTCACTTGGTCTAGTGATTGCCTTGTAGGGTACCCCTCTAAGAGGCCTACTAGATTTTGCGGCAATAGGCCCTAGCCTCAGAGAGTAGGGGCATCATGCATGACGTAGATGCCACTGCAGTTAAGATGGACCTTTCTCCCATAGCCTTTGTAAAGGCCTTCTATCTTGCATACTCTCACTATCTTGAATCCTTATAAGCTAGTGCACAACTCAAGGCAATTAATTTTGACAACCTGGTGGAAAAATTTGGAGAACGAGAGAAAGCTTTTGGGAAGAGGAAGACAACAACTCCATCCATCCTTTGAAGACGTAGTGTACCTTGTTCATAAAGAGAAGAATCACTCACGTGTAAAAGAAAAGGTAGCAAAAGAGGACATGGAAGGAAGAATCATAGAGGCAAGGGGGGTAAACACCATTAAGGAGAAAGATTTGATCTTCATTGCATTTGTTGCGACAAAGATGGAGATGATGCATCTACACGTATAATCCCCTAGGAGAGGATGAAACAAGACCGCAAAGAAGACAAAGGTAAAACACCAAATCCAACAAAAGGCAAAGCACTCGAATTTGCTTATTACTTGAATTTTCCCCCACCTGCTTTCCTTGCAATTGGGAGCCATTTGCTCATAAATCTTGGACACAGAGATAGGAGATTTCTTCCTTGAGAGAGAGAGATTCAATAAGTTTTGATCTTCAACTTTCTTTTTTCACCAAAGCTCTGATACTATGTTGAAAAATCAAGTGCAATGTAGACTAGCACTTATTTTTTAACATTGATAATTACTTGTGATGATTATATATCTTCTTTTAGCATTTACAACTTCTTCATCAAGCAATTATACTTCAAAAATTCAACCATACAAGAATAAGAAAAGTAGAGATCACAATGCATAGAATCAACACAATGTTTACCCTGGGAAAACCCACTTGCGGTAAAAACCCAACAATTCTTTCCTTAGAGAATCAATTCAACAAGTGATATCTAAGTCATAGACAAACTGACCAACATGATAGCAAGATGATAGTCCAACAAGTGCCAAGTTGAATCTCCACAAAATTCCAAGTCAAAGCGTCTACAAACTGTCCACAAATGCTCTTGGTCAAGGTCTGGTACAAGCTTGTATGAGGGCCGAATTTCGACCTCTTTCTTCACCATAGCAAGCTCACATTTCACCTCAGAAACTTCGGATTCCACCTCAGAAAATCAACACAGAAACTCGGACTAGTCTCGACCTTCTGTAGTCACTTGAGCAAGGGCAAATACATGATCTGTTCTTCTTCTTTTTGGCCTACTTGTCTTCCTTTGCTAGAGAATAAAGATATTCTTGTAATGCTTGTGATCTGAAGTGACTCTTAGATGGAGGAAAAATGAGCTACTTATAGGCTTCTTAAAGGACGAATTGTTGTCTCCTTAGGCAAGTCGAAACGATAATAGGAGGGTTGAATTGGATAACTTGTGGAGCCATAAATCATCAACAATAAATTCATTTTTTTTGATAAATACATGAATAATATAATTTTCTTTTGAGCATGAAGAACATGCTTTACATAAACAAGTACAACATTGATGAAAATATTTTAATATGAAGACCGACTATAGCTACAAACTTCAACAAGATTAGATCTCACTTTATTGAGATCAACGACTAAGACTTAATTCGTCGTTGGCTTATTTTCCCTTTTGTTAAAAGGTACCCAACAATTAAATTAAATTAAATTTCTGTCTAAAGTCTTGACTTAGGAAATTCATCAATAAACTGCCGTAGGAGATAATTAATGTGACTCGCTGCATGTAATGGCACCTAATTCATGCAAAATCATCTTCCGAGCTATAATCTCAACAAACACCGGACATTATTAACTTCTAAGCGCTAAGCATAATTGTTGACTTGTAAAATGATTTGACCATCCTAAAGTGATCTTTTGTTGAATGTTGCACATAAGACTTCCCAAGATGAATTGTTATCATGAGACTTGATGGTACTGGTATCAATATTCTTTGTTAGATGAGTCAATTGTTTCCCTTCTAAGTGATGTTGATACATAGATTGCTTAATGCACCTGCTTTTGTAATGTGGATGTCGATAAGGAGTTCTTGTACTATAATTTTCTCTTATCATTTTTGTAAGACCTGATTATGGTCGATGACTAGAAGATCAAAAAACTTTGACAAAAATAATTACTATGGCTAAAGGCTAGGTAAGACAAAGACTGATAAGGAGTGTGGCCCAAGGTCGGGATCGAAATTGGCTTTGATACCAAACCAAATGTGATAGCCAAACCTAGCTCATGAGTTAAATATCCAAAATATTTGAAATACAATAAAGAAACCCAATTAGGAATAATAACATATTTAATAATGTATAAGTAATTGATATGACACTGTGAAGCAAGGGTACACGAACCGAGGGGTGGGGTTCTCGTACCCATACCTGATTTGCGCACCTAAGCACCAAAAACGGGTTCACACACCCTTCTGAACCCGTTCGGGTATGGAGAACCTGATACTCTGAAATTTAAAAATGTGTTCTTTCTTTGTGATGGGTACTCGGTACCCCGTAAAAGGGTGCGTGGTTCCCCGAAAATAGGTATGTTTAGAGTATTCCTACTTAGTTAGTGACAAAGTTCTTTTTTTGTTGTTGGATTTTTAATAAAATATTAAAAATTGATGACATGGCTTTGTGGTCCCATGCTCCCACTAAAACCTAGTGTTTGCTAAACCAAAAGAAAAGAATATGGTTGCTTTGTTAATTTTCATTGTTTATGGCATTTGTGGCTGGGCGAAGAGGAGATCATCGAGAGGAGAAGGTGTGGAAATGAAAGGAGAAGGAGAAGGTGGAGGCAACAAAAGGAGAAGGTAAAAATGCCATGGCCACCGAGTTTCTAGTATTCAAACCATTTTTGTTTTTAATTTTTTTAATTTTATGAATCTTAAAATACCACATTTCCAGCTCAATTGTTCAGTTTCACTTTTTTTGGTAATTTTCTATTTCATGTGTGCAAATGGCTTAAGGAAAATTTTGAATGTAGCATGACAATGGAGTCCTGGACATATAATATATATCTATAATCATGATTCATATCTCTTTGCTTGATATTAAATTTGAAATTTCAATGTGAATGTTCAATGTTTTATTTTTCTTGTTGTAAATTGGAAGATTTCAAAATTGAAAATTCATAATTTGAATTTCAAAATTCAAATTTCATATATATATATATATATATATATATACATACCCTCGATGAACCCACACAGCCTATTTCAAAAAGTGATGTACCTGTCCCCATACTCAAACCCGCATTTACTGGCAACTTATATATGATATGATAGTACAATGGGGATCCGTATATATACATAAGCGGAGTGCCCTTTCACTATTAGTCATATCCTTTTGAGACATGTCATTTCATAATCATTAATTATATGTATTAATTATTATTATTGTGTGTGTGTATATTTGCTATAGCCCAAAGGGTCACCTTATCTTCATCTTCTTCCAAGATGGCATCAGTGAATGATATGGGGAATGGATCTGTCTTTATTATTGCTTTCAATATTAAAAAGTGCATAAAATTTTGCGGCAGACTATCCTTTCTGGGGATTATCAAAAGTGGGGACACTTTTTTATACCTTAAAGATTGATCCTTGTAGCATATAAAATTTCAATCGTCCCAATCAATCCAAGAAGCATTCCTAGGATTAATTCAATAGAGCTGTCCTTTCAATGGATTCACTCGTGTGATGAATCTATTTTATGCACACAATGTGGGGGTGGTCATTTTTAAATCACAATAAATCCATGCAAAGATATCCTTGTATTCTTTATAGAGTTGGATGTTCCCACTAATGCGGATCCCAAATGTATTCAAGCCTTAAAGTAAAAACATACCTTAGCTTTTTTTCATATGGTATTTCTCTGAGTGTTGGCCATTTTAAGTGATTGAATTTTTTAATGCATTTTGTTATTACAAGCATAGTTACGAAGTCTAACTTAACGACATTATCAACTTCCTATTGTTACCTAAAGGGTAATGGAGTTTGGAGTGTGCGTTGTTTGAAACTTTATCTAAAATTGTTTGGTTATCATGATTTATGATGATCAGGTTCTTAATAAAGGTGAGCTCCAAATTGCGGGAAAGGAGAGAGAATCTCAGTTATCAAGCCAGTTCCGTGACATTGCAACAATTGTGATGGAGAAGACAATCAACCCTGAGACTGATCGGCCATATACAATCAACATGATTGAACGCCTAATGCACGAAGTCCATTTTGCTGTAGATCCTCACAAAAGTTCAAAGCAACAGGTCAAAAGACAATGCTTCTCAAATTTGTGTTGATCTTATCTAGTGTGCATTTTTGAAGTATAGACTAAAATTTTCTTAGACAGTTCCATTTCCATCACATTTCTCATTTTTTATACAGGTTAGAAACTTTGTGAGTTATCTTTTTGAATAAGATGAAGTAACACAACATACTTTTGGCCTCCGTCATGATCTGTGGTCTTGTTTTAGGATTTTGTAATTAACATTGGCCTATTTCAAACAATAGCATGGATGTGTTTAAATTTCGATGTTATCGCATTTTCAGAAGTTATATAGGAAATCATTGTATTAATATAAATAGATTATTATTTGTTAATTTGTAGCAGTGTTGTGGGGGGGCCCTCCTTGGGGGTTGCAGATGCTCTAGAACTGCAGTTTTGGGCAAAGTGTGGCACCTGCATTTGTGCTCCCTAGAGACTTTTGTGAATGCACTCCCAGGTGTTGCTATGTGCTCTGGGGACCTGGGTGCGTAGCTCTCCCAAGAGTGCTCCCGGGATCTGCAAGTAGGTGAACCCCTAGAAAAATGCTGAAGTTGCCAAATCTCAATCATAGCAAAATTGAATTTTGGGCTTGTTCAGTTGTTTTCCATAGCGAATACTTCATGATTTGCGATTAACAAGTGCAACTGGGTTTGATCCAGCATTTTTCTGTGCATACAAGGTTTGATTGCACTGCATTATAGGTTGATTTCAAGTTTGTGGACTTGTCTATCTTCTACAAATGTCATTCTCATCAGAGAATTCCTATATATAGCATGGAAATAAAGTTAATGGATCATAGCAGCAGCAAAAGGTTCCTAGCTCCATGACTGTGTACCCATTTCGAAGATCATCCCTCTCTCTTGTGTGAGTTGCCTGCATTATGCAAGAATGCAGAAAAAGCACGTTTGTCCTATGGTTGCTGGTTTCCCACTGATTATATTTTGAGAAGATTGACCCTTCTTACCATAAAAGGTCACACCCTGATCTATATTCTGTCTGGTCCCTCAGTCCCTGTTATCCTTGAAATAGTTCACTGTAGAGTCTAGACTCTAGAGTCTGCAATGATCAATCCAAGTAATCTCTAGTATTTCTACACATCCTCAAAAAATAACTCCAAAATAAGGTTGATGCCAGTTAACCTTGTAGTAGTGAGTAACTTGACCTCTTTCCCTTCCTAAATCCATCATTGGGGGTTGACACAAAAATATACCATCTGCAACAGATGAATACTCCTGCATATAGCAAGCGCTGTATCTCGATTCGGTGTGAGTTCATTAAGCAAATTATTGCATCGATGTTGCTGGGTAACTTTGTCAAACACCTCTGAAAAAATTAAATTGCTATAGTCCAACACACTCTCATGCTAATCTTTAGTCTGACATAAAGTAAAAAATTGCTCACGTTAGAAAACTAATAGTGGTAAAAAGATAATAAGCCCATTTCACACTATTTTCTAAAGGGATTAAACGGTGCTTTACCCAAAAAACTGTAATACACAAAGGGTGCACCTATTAGCTGTTAGGGCATTCAAGTATTAGTAGCACCCAATGTTGCTTGACTCGTACTCGTATAAGACTTGTTTGGCTATTGACTCAGCGACCTGTATAACTCGGGAATGACCCATATAAGACTCATATAGGACTCGGCAAAATATAGAAAAAACTTAAAATATGGTAAATTTAAAGCACAAAAAAGAAAAAGAAAAAAAATTGAATTTTGAGGGTCTCCACAGGTCTTATGCGGGTCCTATGAGGGTCTTCACGGGTTGAATGTGGGTAGCTGAGTTTTATGCAGGTTTCGGCGAGTACGGGTAGAAACTGCGGGTTCTATGTGAGTGACCTGTCTCGCTATAAAAGCGCCAAGACTTGCGGGTACTCACGGGTCTTATAAGAGTCGTGCTACACTAGTAGCACTCAATTCTACATTTTTTGCAACTAGTTTAGCACTCTGCATGCTTTTTGGAATATATATGTATCATAATATATAAAATATATCTTAATATGTATGTGTAAGAACAACCCTGGGATTGCTTTGCTCACATGATTTTCCTGGGAAGGACGGTTTTGTGCTCCACACTCTTGCTTCACTACAGGAATCTGGCAACATAGCTTTGTTTACCGGATCCGCGGGGGCAAGCGGCGAAACCTCGAATCCCCGAATCCGAAACGGGTACGGATACGGATATGGTGGGATCCGTACGATCAGTGAACAAAATGTTCATGTCACAATTCGGATCCTCAGTTAACAGTTAATAACTCAGTTAATTGAATTTTTTTTCTCGTTTAACTTCTAGTTTAACTCCAGTTTAGCTGCAAAAAATTCTATAAAAGGGCGATAGTAAAATCGATTTTAGCATGCGCGAGTTTGGTTGGCAGCGTCGTGGGAGAGCAGGCATCTGTGCGGCGTCGTGGGTCGAGCTGTGCAGCGTTTTTTCTGCAGCGTCGTGGGTCGAGCAGAATCGACGGACCAGGTTCCCAGTGGGCGTCGTGGGTTGAGCAAAAGAGCAAGGGTGGGTGTCGTGGGTCAAGCAGAGTTGCAGTTGTGGGCGCTGTGAGTCGAAGTCGTTGTAGTCGTGGGCGCCTTGAGTCGAGTAGATTTGCACACACGCGGTAGGTTTCTGGTTTTATTTTGTGTTTATTTTATTTTTTTTTAATTTTTATAAGCTATAACATATACCATATACGTTATATCATATATGATATGGTTAAAACTTAAAAATTATTATTATTATATTTTTTTTTTTTATAAATAAAAATTAAATATGGTTATTGGTTAAATATATATATATATATATTTTTTATAAATAAAAAAAAAATATGGTAGGCCCGTGGGCTGTAGACCATATTAATATAATGTGTAAGTTATAAATAAAAATTAAAAAACGGAACTTGTAAGTTATAAATAAAAATTAAAAAATATTTTATGTTAATGTTTATAATTATATTTTAATAATTATAATTTATATCAATTATTTAATATGTGTATTGTTTTTTTATTATTAATATTTATATGTTAATAAGTTTTTAAAATTTTAAATTATGTATATATATATATATATATATATATATATAATATTAATAATTTAATTAGTTATTTATTTAAATTTAGATTTTAAAATTATTTATTATAAAATAATAATTTAGAATTTTATATATTTTTTTTTAAATTTTATTTCGCCCTGTACCACTTTAGAATTTTGTTTTGAGAATGACAATTTTATTAATTTATATTTGGTTATCAACGCAGGTGTGATAAACATGGAACCATTACAGCATGAATCTAGTGAAGAAATAAATGTCAATAAAGATCCAAGATCTCCTTTATGACAGTATGTGGAAATTCTTGGCAAAAACTCTGGTGGTGGTTCGTACAAATGGAGATGTAGTGAATGCAATAGCATTCAAAATGGCTCATACACTAGGGTGAAGGCCCATCTCACTAGGCAAACTAACACAGGTGTGTTAGTATGCAATGGTCCAAATGGTCCAAATGGCCAACATGGGACAGGTTTGAGTCCTGCAAAAGTTAAGTTTTATGCATCTTTGCAAGATGCTGCTGATAGGAAATTCAGCAAGGGAAAACTCCCTGTGCAAGCCTCTACAACCAAGTCGTCATTGTCATCTACATCAGCTCTCACAAGTAATAAAAGGCCTACTCTAGGACCTCTTGAAGCAACATTCAATAACCAGGGTAGACAAGTTGCAGATGAGCATGTTGCTCGTTGCATCTATGCAAATGGACTAGAATTCAATTTGGTGCGCTCTCGTTATTGGCAACAAATGATTAAAGCAGTTAATGAAGCACCAAAAGGATACAAGGGCCCCGGGTATGAAAAGGTACGCACCACTTTGTTAACATCAGAAAGAAAATTTGTGGATAGACAATTACAATCAATCCGTGATACATGGGCAGAAACACGGGTGTCCATCGTTTCTGATGGATGGAGAGACTAAAGAAATCGCCCTTTAACTAATGTTATTGCAATTTGTCCCCAAGGAGCAATGTTTTTGAAGGCCATTGATTGCAGTGGAGTGGAAAAAGATGCAACGTTCATCTCGACAATTCTTATTGATGCAATAGAAAGTGTGGGATCACAAAATGTTGTCCAAGTTATCATAGACAATGCAAAGGTTTGTAGAGCAGCGGGCCTGATTGTGGAGGGTCAATACAATCACATATTTTGGACTCCATGTGCAGTGCATTCATTGAACCTTATGCTAGCCAAGATTGGTGAAATTGAGTGGATCAATGAAATATATGTAGCATCAAAGGAGATCCAAATGTTTATCACGAATCACTCAATGTCCCAAGCCATATATCGGAGTTTTGCAAAGTTGGAGCTACTAAAGATACTCCAATTTTAATCAATGTTATGCATTATGAGTTCTCAATTTTAATGTTCAATTTATTTTATGTCTGATTTAAGATTTTACTTTTCAATATGTTTATGTAGGTTGTCGAAACTTGTTTTGCTTCCCACACTTTAGTCATAAAGAGGCTTTTGGAGGTCAGACAAGCATTACAGGCAATGGTCATTGACCCTCTTTGGGAATCATGGAGGACTTTAACTTCTGATAGAGGACAAAGAATAAAGTATATCATTCTTGATGATGCATGGTGGGACAAGGTCCAATACCTTTTGCAGTTCACAGAACCAATTCTAACCATGATTAGGGCATTTGACACAGATATGCCTTGCTTGGGGGAAGTCTATGAAAACATAGATGGTATGTTGGAGAAAATACGGGAAATTATCAAGGCAAGTGAGCATGACCCCTTTGAAGTATTTTACAATGAAGTGAAAGACATAGTTACAAAAAGGTGGAACAAAATGACCACACCATTACACCTTTTGGCGTATGCTCTACACCCCAAATATTACCATTCCAAAATATTGTCTTTACCTAGTAGAGCAGCGCCAAACAGAGATTCTGAAGTGGTACAGGGATATAAGACAGCTTTGAGGAAAATCTATAGGGAAGTTGGAATTGCAAAGGATGTACTTGTTGAATTTGGAGCATTTGTACAATCCACTGGGATATTTTCAGATCCAATAGCCATGGATGATCGGGGGCATATGGATCCTATTACTTGGTGGGGCTTCCATGTTGGAGATAGCACTTATCTCTCAACTCTAGCCACGAGGTTGTTATCGCAGGTTGCCAGTTCCTCATCCGCTGAGAGGAACTGGAGTACATATGGCTTCATCCATTCAGTAAAGAGAAACAGATTGGGAGCAGCGAAGGCTGAGGATCTTGTATATGTCCATTCCAACCTTCGCCTTCTATCACATTCTACTTCAGAGTATAAAAAAGGTCCAAATAGGATGTGGGATGTGGAACTTGAGATATCTGACTTGAACATGACATTGAATGCCATGACTCACCTTAATCTACTTTAGGATGCTACACAACCACTTCCTACTTCTGCAACAACTTCTAACATTCCTGGCGCACGATCGTCTATTCATGATGTAGAGTTGCAATACATAGATGATGACGATGTAGACCCATTTCATGATATGTAGACACACCTACTCTATATTATCATATTAAGAAAGTGATCATTGATGAAACATTCATTTTGTTTTTACTACTATCATCTTTGTATGAGGCAAGATGCATCATTTTAGTGTTCAGATTCATAAATTGTCTAATTATTTTAGTTCTAATGTTGTGATTCATGAATGGTTTTGATTTTAAACATCAAATGTATTTTTTAAAATTTTAAAAAATATTATTATATATTTTTGTACTCGCCGTATCCTCGCCGTATCCAGATCCTAGCTTTTCAAAAATCCAATCCGTATCCTGGTAACTTAGGTCTGAAGTAAATATGATTTCTGATTACATTATCCTTGTACTGCCCATAACAAATTACATAAACTTGTTGTTTTAGAGTTTTCGTAGGATGCTATTCTTTCCATCTATTTAATGAATATATATTTATGTTGAAAATATTTAACTTTTTTAATATAAATTATGGCAGTGCAAGTTCTTCAGCACATATGATTGCTGATTAAATTATTCTTGTAGTGCCTTTAACAAATGTCATAAACCAATTGTTTGAGTTTTCCTAGATTATGTGCTATTTTTCTCTGGCTATTTAATGCATACATATTCAGGTTGAAAATATTTTCCTTGTTTAATGTTAAACTTGATGGTGTGAATTCTTGCCAATAAGTTTCTTTTCAAACTCCTGTTTCTCTTGGAACTTCCTAGAGAAACCTGCCAATAACAGCCAAGAAAACACCAAAGAGCAGCGCTAGAGCTGATCCATTGGAGCATAATAGAGGTAAACACATGTGAGAGAGAGAGAGAGAGAGAGATTGCCCAAGCACAAGTGAATGCCAATGAGATGGATGCCCTTAAGCATAGAAGTTTTTATAAAAGAATAATGCCTGAAAGCTAAAGAATAATCAAGAAAACACAATATGATGATTTGCAAATGACTCTTGTGTCTTTATACACAACTCAAGAGGATATATGGGCCCACATATAAGTTGCCTAGGTTGGCCTTAATCACAAACTAGTATCATAATAGAAGATTACATTAATACCTAACCAAATGTAGGTGACACAATATGAATTAAGTAGAGCCATGTGGGAGGATTACACCATTCTCAACAACTCTGATAAGTTGAACAAAGAGCCATGGAGAGAAGTGATGAAATACAAATGAGAGCAGGTTTATGGATACTCAGCTTAATATAGGGTTGGTTGTAGATGGAAATAGGGCGGGTTTATGTGAACACCTAACTCGATAAAGGTCAGCTGTAGCATGCATCCAAAATACAAATGAGAGTGTTTATTAATACTCACCTTGTCAGAAGTGAGTGAGTTTAATGAGTATCTAGTTCAATAAAAATGTGTGTGTTGATTAATACCCAACTCAATACATGGTCAACTGTGAGTGAAAATTAAGATTTCACTCCATTCAAGTCCTCCCCTAATTTGAATAGGGGTTGTGGAGAGAAGACAGTGCTGAATAATAGACAATTAGAGAGGACCCCCCCATTGTAGCACTATTCCTTTGGATTCAACAACAATGTAGAGGAAGTCTCTGTAGAAGTTGCATGAATAAGAGGAGAGTTCTTTCAAATTGTGATAGAGAGAGATCCATTGTAACGCTGAGGGGGGTTCATGACAAGACTCCAAGTGATGACTTGGTAGATTGGTGGCCCAAGGTTCCACAATGGGTCAGGTGGGGTACCTAACAAGACTCCAAGTGGCGACTTGGTAGATTGGTGACCTTAGAACTAGTGAGTGACTAGTTCCTCTATTTGATGTTGATGCTAAGGTGCATTCACCAATGGGTTAGGTGGGGTACCTGAGGCTGACATGACTCCAAGTGTCAACTTGGTAGATTGGTGACCTAGGAATAGTGGGTAACTAGTTCCTCTATTTGATGATTTCAAATCTCTTCTTAGAATGGAGAAATTTGATTCAACAAATGCACATCTATGGAAGTCAAGGAAAATACCTCCCTAGCTGAGAGGGAGTGTTGAAATATTGTAGCTGCGGTTGGTATTTATGTCAACAAAGTCAAAGGAAAACAAATAATTCTTTTATTGTTCATGTAGGCTCCAAAATTGTCAGGTTGGCACCACCAGTTGAAGGGGTTTGACCCTTGGTCAAAACCCACATGATAAGACATATAAATTGACATTTTGACCTCCTCATTTTGGCATCTCATCACCAACTTGGATTTGCTCAAGAAGGTTTCTGTTCACACGTGCGAAGGAGGAAGACAACACTTTGACTAACAAAGTTTGACATATTCTACTTCTGTTTGATGAATGTTGACTTGGCATTTTCTGGGTTGCTTTGACTGAATCTTTGACTAGTTATTGGAGCGAATATTCTGGCATCTTTGACTGGACTATTGACTGAATCTCTGGCTGAATTCTGGACGTTGACCCAAGACCAGTGTTGACCACAGGTCAACTATGACAATTTGATCAAAACTTTTGAGGAAGTTGCAAGGCTGAAATTCGGCCTCTTTGAATGCAGTTGACCAGGAGTAGTAGAGGTTGAAATTTGGCCTGTTTGACCAGATTTGACTAGCTGTACAGAACACTAATTTTCTCTCCTTTGACCAGGTTTGACTTGGAAAGTGGTGTGGTCAATCTAACTTTATTTCACTGGAAAATTCAGATGTATATTTGATTGAATTGGACAATTTCTCCTAAGAAAAGATTTGCTGGGTTTTTCCAAGTTAAAGTTTTTGTGTCTCTTGTGCATCATTATTTTACTGTGATCTCTACTGCCCTCTTGTTCTTATGGTTGAAATTTTCTGAAGTGTAATTGCCTAATGATCTAGAATGTGCTAAAGATATAATTGTATAATTGAAAGTAATTATCTGGAAGAAAATTGTGCTTATCTTTATTGCACATTAAAAATCAACAACACTTGGACCCAACATACCCCCAGCTGACTTAACACTTCATGATGGATTGGTGGCTGATTCAGGGCCTAGAGGAGGATGGCCTGACACCCTGAGACATGGGAGGGTTAGCACCACCTTGAGATCCCTCAACTTTGGAGCAGAGACAGACATTTTGACCACTTGGAAACCCATGAGACCACTTTTGTGCCCCAAAATAAATTTGGGGTCCACAGAGGGAGATTGATAGAGACTTAAGGGCCAACCCTTAGGAGATGATTTTATAGGGCTTCTACACATCACATGGCACCTCTAGCCCTCAATGCATGCCCTAGAAGGGCGTATGCATGGATGATATCAACATTCTCTCTCATACGACACACGTGTGGAAGATTTGTTATGTTTTATCATTGGCTATTAGGTCAACTTGTGACCTAACTTCTTGTTGCACATTATTTTGTGATTTTTAGGGGCATTAGGGTAAATTAGGTCTTATGACTCATATAAATTGAGCAGAGATCATTTGTAACAAATGATCATCACAACTTGGAGATTTCGACCCTCTTTTCTAGTGGTAGAGATATGACCTATGAATACACTTTGATATTTGGAGCAAATCATTTGTCTTTGGAGCTATTGTCTTGGATCAATGGACAAAAATCTTTTCATGTTATCTTGTGAGTGAGCTTGTTGTTGAATAATTATTTTTCTCTGTCTAATGTATGGAATATATTGAATCTAGGGTTTTCCATTGTGCCCTAATTTGTTAAAAATCTATTTGGTAGAATCTAAATATTGCATGCATTACTCATTAAGTAACATGTGAATGTTAATCCTAGTGGTGAACTTTGATTAGTTCTCTCATGAAATTTCTTGATCCATTAGGGTTTTGATGCTAGGGCATCAATTATTCTTCCTCAACAACTTTTTGGTCATTTAATCAACTCATAGACTCCATCCACACAAGGATAAAGCACTAGCCCTCCTTTGTTGGTGATAACCTTAACTTCTATCCATAAATTCTTCTCTTCTTCATTTCTTACCTAATTTAGCCCCAATAAGGCCAAGCGGCCAAACTAGGGCTTGGTTCGAATTCCTAGGGAAGATGAATTTTCAGAGTTGGAAAGTCTAAATGTCAAGAGGACATTGGTTGCCACAAAATTCCTCCTTTTCGTAGGCATTCACTTAAATTTTGTCCATAAATTTCTTTCCCCTAGTTATTAGCCCTAAGCTAACACTAGTTTGGATTTAGCTTCAACCTGGGGCTTATTTGAGGGTTTCATGTGCCTTAATCTTGCTAATATACATGGTTGGAAATCCTTTCTCCTTGCCTTGACCTTTGGCCATCCCAACACTCAAACCTACTAATTAAGCCCTAGGCCATGTGCCTCTTCTAGTAGGCCTCTATCAAGAAAGTGAATTGCCTCCTATTAGAGCCTTGAGCCTAAATTGTGACTTTCTTGTAGATGCCCTCATTGTGTCACCTTGTACCCATTAGGTGATCTTCTCACATATCGTGACTCCTCCCATCGGTGAAAATATGTAAAGAGTAGGGGGTTTTGGTTGTGGTGACAGTGGGCCATCATCCCATTGTTGTCACTTGGTCTAGTGTTAGCCTTATAGGGTGACCCTCTCCAAGGCTTGCTAGATTTTGTGGAAACATTTTTGGTGCTTGTTACTGCTCAAACTAGCAACAATGGAGCAATAGCCCACTGTCACCTCAACTAAAGCTCCCTACTCTTTACAGACTTTCACTGATGGGAGGAGACCCAATATGAAGGGAATCACCTAGATGAATTGGTCAATAAAGGGAAAAGAGTGATTCCTAAAGAGGCCTATTCACAAGAGAGGCTCAATATATGGCTTGCTTGCCCAAGAGGCAAGATGAAAGGCTCTCTAAGAAGGGCCAAGAGGGTCTTAGGGGCTAGGTTTAGGGAATGAGACTTCTTAAGGAGGGACCTAGTCCTAAAAACCCTTATGAAGACTTGGTTTCCAAATGGTCTTTGAAGAATTACCTTCCAAAAGTTATGGGACCACACGGGACCAAGTGGACCCCAGGTTAGGTCAAGGGGATAGGATTGAGCAACCAATGATGTGCTTGACCTAATTAGGGAGGAGAAGGGGATCAAAGAAAGAATTTTCAATGAAAGGTAATGCAATGATCCCAATGAGGTCACTAGCCAAGGGAAACCTAGGGCAAGAAACAATCCTTGAGCTAGGGCTTGCAATATCTCGAGATCCCACTGTTGGATTTGCTTGAAATTTGGAGGGCCTCAATAGCAAACTCTAGCATAGTTGTGGACCAAAAATCAAGGTATTTGGGTGGCTAGATTATGAGATAAGTGATGCCCTAGGAGACCTACTGGGCTAGGCCTAGAAAAGAAGACTTGAGGGTAGAAAATAGATTTAAGGTGATCACCTTATGGTGGACCAATGCCTAATCCTTTGGGGAGATTTGGAGTCGAGAGTAATTATGATTATGGATATTGAATTTTCTATGTCAAGGAGGCCTCAAAGACAACTTTGCATAGCATTAGGATAACAACAAAAGCAACTTCAAGAACTTTATACTTCGTTTTGGAAAATTGACGATTTATCAAAATGAATTTCACTGAAGAAGCATCTCTAGGAACATTCATTCATAATACATGGGCCATACATGAATCATCACTATTTAGAAACCGAATTTCCACAATTTCGCATAAATGGATGCAGTAAATTAGCCCTAGTATAGTGAAATCCCAACAACAATGTATGTGACAAAATAGAAAGAGGAAATAACATGAAATTGTACTTACATGTATTAAGAGTATATCCAACCATCAAGAATTTACTTACTAATCAAGAAGCTCCAAGACAAGAGAAAATAATCCAGACATCAAAATTCATTCCATGCTTCAAAATTTATCCTCCAAGAAGGAGAGTGAAATTCTCAAGAGAGATACAAGTCCAATCCAAGTGATGATGAGAAATGAACTCTCATCATTTGTATTTATACACTCCTAATGAGTTCGATTTAGCTACTTGGGCCTAGGTTAGCCCCTAAAATAAAAAATAATGTGCAGATAACTAACTTTCGGTGACAAGCCTCTCAAGAGGTCGAATGATCAATAATACATGTCCTTGGGCCCTCTAAGAAGCCTAATGAAGTCCATAAGTGCCATAATAATGAATAGGATTCCCAAAAGTAATGGACAAGTATTTGGCCCCTTGTTCTCCACATAATAAACTTGTGGTGCTCCCAATGGGTGTGAGGGCACGCAAGTGACCTCATGGGTTTCCAAGTAAGTCAAAGATGCATGTAGACCATTTGTAAGGACTCAGATGATGGTGTAAGTGATGCCACATCAGCATACAAGACCTGGGTCATCTGCCAAGGGCATGGTGCAACTGTGGGGCTGGCTAGGCAAAGGTGAACCAAGTGCATCTTCCTCGTCCAATAGGTGAATCTCGAGCAATCTCTGAACGTCTCTGGGGATTCATGGAGTGATGTCTACTGTTGTGGAGGTCCATGGCTCTCAACACACACCCTACATGTACCAATGTAGCCCTCTGGAGGGTTGGCACCCCGTATAGGGAAACCAAACCCAAAATGGAGATCACTTGCAATCCTGCATTTTGTGGTACATCTTCCTGTTGAATGTGGCCAATTATGCTTTTACTTTTTTTTTTTTTTCAGCTGCATTAACCTCCGAGGCATCATTCCAAGCCTGACCCAAGGTGTGGGCAAGGGGAGGGGGTAAGGCTAACCCTATGTGGACCCAATGGAGGAATGTGGACCAAGGTGGGAGAAATGATGAATGGTGTAATAATGAGTTAAAGGGGAGTGATATATGTGGATGAGGGAGTGGGACCACACAACCAAAATCAGGGATCCATGTAGTATCATCTCGAAAGCCCAAAGGTCAATAAAAGAGATCCAATGGGACTAGGGTCCAAGGTTAACATCCAAAAGAGGTGTAGGGGACAAGAGCACAGACCTAACCCACTCTTTCCACCGAATCCCCCCATTAATCCATGCCCAAAAGTATCCATGATAAGCAAACTATAACACTCAATTACCAAATGATAAGGCATACCTTTAGGTTCGGGAGGCCCACCTTCAAACATACGATCATGACAGATGGGTGAGGGACCACATGGTTGGCTTAGGTGGTGGAGAAATGGAACAACGAGCTAGTTGGTGGTTGCAAGGGCTTGTTGGGTGCCAGCCGAGGACCATCTTGGAGAAAACAATACTCCTAGGGATATCACCCACAATATGGTGGGTAACAATGCCTTTGTTGGGGAACGAAGCGAGTTTATTTTGAAGGTTTAGCTTCATCCCTCACGACAAGATTCATCGTTTCTGGCGACACCATTGGAAGAACAAATCTCTTGTTCTTCATTGAACCTCAATTTCAATGCTTGCAGGGTGAAGCAAGCATCTCTCAAGGCATTTTGATTTCACCCTGCCCACTCCATATTTGATGGTTATGAAAAATTTGCATGGTTGAATGGAGGGGCCTGTTACTCTCCGCATGTGGGTAGAGTATATAGGAGAATTTTTTTCTCCTAGATAGTGCTCAGCCGACAGCCAGTAGCCCCTTGCAACCACTAGATAGCTCAATGCGCCGTTATCTCCGCCACTTGAGCTAGTCATGTGGTCCCTTGCCCACTTGTTATGATTGTATGTTTGAAGGTGGGCCTCCTGACCCCAAAGGTATGGCTTTTCATTGGTATAGTTGAGTAATTTTCATTACTTGTCTTGGGCACTTTTGGGCATGGATTGGTGGGGGGATTTGACGGAAAGAGTGGGCTAGGTCTGTACTCTTGTCTCCATTGCTTGATTTCGTGGTTAGCCTTGTATTCTAGTCCCTTGGGATCTCCTTTACTGGCCATTAGCTTTAGGATTTGCACTACATGAGAAATCCCAATTTTGGTTGCATCGTCCCGCTTCCCGAAACCATATACATCACTCCTTTCCACTTATTTTAGCTCCATTCATCTATTTTCCCATCCAAGTCCACATGTGTCCATTGGGTCCACATAGGGTTAGCTTCCCCTTCCCCTTGTCCACACCCTGGGTTGGGCCTGGAATGATGCCTCAGAGGTTGATGCAACTAAAAAGAATAGAAAAAGCATAATTTGGCTACTCTCAATAGGAAATATACCACAAAATGAAAAGGATGGTCAGGACATACAAATTTATTACGTGGGCAAAAGCCAAACATGAGCTCTACCCCTTATCCATGGTCATCACCCTAGTTCCTATGGGCCTTAGATGAGCCCCCTCCATCATTAAGAAACCCATGATTGTCCCAACCCCTGGTTGACGATGAACTGCCCCACCTTAAGGGGGTATCCACTAATGTATATTACACAACATGCTCTTATCCCCTAGAGTCTCAAGAAGTTATGAAGAAAAATCAATCAAAGTCTAAAGGCATATGAAGAAGGGTGGAAAAAAAGGGCCGTGGTAACTCATGTACCTTGATTTGCTCCCTCCTACACTCTTATACCTAGGTGTGGGCTTCTCTTTATTATAGCTTTCTGCTTGTACCATAACATGTGGTCTGGATGACTCCCCTGATCCCTACTCTGTTCCATCACATTATCATTTGCCACCTACCATTTGAGGGATGTACCATGGACATGTCACCCCCTTTAAAAGCTGAAACCACCTAATAGGATCTTTGGTTAACCCCTTATTGAACTTGGAGACTCTTGTACATGCCAAGGCCCACTATGGAAGGGCATGCCACCATGAAGTGCTCCATTGATTCCATAACTTGTAAGCTCTTTTACTTGATTATTTTAATCGTTTGTTGTATTGGAGGGAAAAGGGACGTAGTGGATCTTATGCAAGATTACAGGTGAGTCTCCATTTGGGGCTTGGTCTCCTTATACAGGGTCCTAGCCCTCCATAGGGCCACATTGGCACTTGTAGGGTGAGTGTTGAGAGCCATGGGCCTCCACCATAGCAGAAAGTACTTCATAGATCGTGTTCCACCTTGTGGATGAGGATGATGCACCTGGTTCACCATGCCCAACCGGCTCCACACATGCACCACACACTTGGCAAATGATTCAGGGTCTAGATGAGGGCTTATGCCATTATTTGAGGCTTTATAGATGGTTTACAGGCACTTTCGAACTACTTGGAGACCCATGAGGATGTCCTTGTGCCCCTCACAGCCACTTGGGTGCACCACAGGGATTTGCTTGGAAACAAGGGGCCAACCCTTTGTCCACTATGTTTGAGGTCCGTTCTCACATCATGGCACATTTTAGGCTACATTAGGCTTCCTCAAAGGCCCAACGAGTCACTTTATTGATCATTTGACCCTCTTGAGAGGCTTGTTATTATGTTATTGAGCTATCTTGGTGGGATTGTCACCAAGGAATGTTATTATTGCACATTATTTTATTATTTGGGGCTCAAATAGGCCTAATTAGGCAAATCGAACTCATTAGTGATTGTATAAATAAAAGTGAGGTGATTCATTCTAATCATCATCACTTGGATTGGGTTATTAGCTATTGTGAGATTTTCGCTATTCCTTTTGGAGGATGATATGGATGAAATTTGATGTTTGGATCTATCTCTCTTTTCTTGGAACTTCATTATTGGCACAATTTGATGATTGGATACACTCTTTTATACATGTAAGTGCTATTTTTCATGCTTATTCTTGTTATTTACTTTGTCACATGAATGTTGCTGGGATTTTCACTATACAAGTCTGAAATTTATTGCTTTCCTATACGAATTGGTGGAAATTTTGATCTTTTATAGCTTTGCATCATGTGATGGGCCAAGTATGAATGGGTGAATGTTGTTAGAGATAATTTGTGCTATATACATCTCGATAAGTCATCAATTATTGCAAATTGAAGTGTAAAGTCCTTGAAGTAGCTACTCTCATGCCCTAATGCCATGCAAAGTTGCTTGAAGGCCTCCTTGATTGGGTGAATTCTTTCCAAACAATAAATTCTCCTTGACTCCATCTCTTCCAAAGGACAAGGCACTAATCCTTCCTTAGGTGGTCACTTTCAGAGGTTATTTCTCACCTCTCTTTCTCTTTCTAGGCCTAGCCTCTATAGGTCACCTAGGGCATCATTTATCTCATGTTCTAGCCATAAAAAAACTTTGATCTCTTGCCCATTACTGCGTTAGGGTTTTCTCTAGAGGCCCTCAAAATTTCATGAAATTTCGACGGTGGGATCTCTAGATATTGCAAGCCCTAGCCCAAGGATTGTCTCTTTCCCTAGGTTTCCCTCTGCTAGTGACCTCATTTGGATCATTGCACTTTGTTCGAAGAATATTTGTACATTGATCCTCTTCTCGTCCACAATTTGGTCAAGCCCCTCCTTGAGTGATAAATCCCACATTCTTGACCTAATTCTGGGTCCACTTGGTCTCTTATGGTTCCGCAACCTAACAACTTGAATTCCACAAAGATCACACAAAGACCAATTCTCCACAAGGATTTCTAGGCCTAGTAATCATCTTTACAAGATATATTCCCAAATCCTAGCCTCAAGAATCCTTTTAGTCCTTCCTAGAGAGCCTATCACCTTGCTTCCCGAGCAAGAAAGCTGTATAATTGAGTATCTCTTGTGAATAGGCCTGAGGAATCACTCCTTATCCCCTTATTGACCTATTCATCTAGTGGTTCCTCCTTATACTGGGTCTCCTGCAGGGAGCCTCAGTTGAGGTGACAGTGGGCTATCGCTCCATTGTTGCCCTTGACCTAGTAGTTGCCCTTTAGGATCCCCTCTTAGGACCCCTGCTAGTTTGAGCGGTCAAATTTTGGCACCATTGCCAGGGAGGAAGCAAATCTGCCTCCCTAGTGAATCATTGAGGAATTGATTCATAGACGACATTTCAAATATTCCTCTGGCGACTCCATTCATTGTCAAGACCCCTAGTTTGCTCGAAGGTGACAACATTCCTCCTATAACTAGGGCCGCTACAAGAAGGGGAGAACAAACTCCATCACTTGTTAGAACTACCCTTCTCCTTGAATTTGAAAAGGTCGGTGATCCCACCCCAAAGATGGCAAATGACTCTAGCACTGACCAAAACCAAGACCAACCTAAAATGACTAGGAGTGAAAGGCGGTTGGTTAGTGTCTTTGCCCCCTTGAACCTGAGTAATGACCCTAGACCTTTACCCGAGAAATACAATAACTGGTTGCCCAAGTTCAAGGGTGATGCTACCATAAGTGCTTGTGATCATATTGAAGAATTCTACTGGAACATTTCTCCTAGGATGATATTCGATGAAGATAGGATCATGATGCTTTTTGCTTTGTCTCTTGAAGGACAAGCAAGAGAATGGTACCTATGTCTTCCCCTAGGATGCATTGATAGTTCTGACCAACTTGAGGATATGTTCATTAAAAGATGGTCATGTGATGCACAAGGAACCTTCAACATTGAGAAGTTCTATCAAATAAGTAGGGGAAGGGAAGAAATTAGAGAATTCATCCTAAAATTTGATAGGGTAGTTAGGGATATCCTCGACCATTTGAGGCCCCCTGATGCTAACATACTAGATAAATTTATCAAAGTTGTGGGTGGCCACCTAACCTATGCATTGAGGGATAAGAAACCTAAAACTTTGGCTGAGGCTAAAGAGATAGCCATAGAAGTTGAACAAAACCTACGAATCTCCAAGATGGATGTGGATGAACACCCCAGGGCTAAGGTCAAAGTCAAAAAGGGAAAATCCAAAGATCAACACGAAGAAACCCTTTTGGTGCTTCTCAAGAAAATGGAAAAGCTCAACGAAGAAATGAATTCACGAGATAGGCTCTACATGAACAAGCTCACTACCTTGGAAAGGGCCCAAAAATCAAGCTATATCCCAAAAGGGAAGCCTTTCCCTAGGAAGCAAAATGAGGAGGATAAACCAAGCTCATCTCAAGTCCCCAACACTTTGGCTCCAACAAATGTTGTGGAGCAAGATTCATCCTCCGAAGATGAACAAAGTGATGAGGATGAGAGTGATGATGAAGAAGTCAACGAGCAGGCTAATCTTGTAGAATTCGAAGCCTTCAACATTTTGTTGGGGGGTTCGTATACTCATCCTCCCATTAGTGAGGTCACTATTAAAGAAGAAAAGCAAGAGCCAATCCTTAACGTTGATAATAGTGGAAGATTCAAAGGGGTCCAATATTCATGAAAAGACAACAACAAAGACCCTACAACCTCCAAGGAAACCAACAAAAATGACTCTCTTCCCAAGCAGGTCCCTCACAAAGAACCTCTCCTTAAAGATCCTCCTAAAAAGGATCCTCCGAAGAAAGCCAATCCCAATAAGAAAGAGACCATCAAAAGGGATAAAGGTAAAGAGGTTGGACTTGATATCGATATGGACGTTGCCATAGGGAAGATGACGGTACAAGTTCCATTAAAGGAGATTGTAAAGCTTCCCCGACAACAATGGCAAGTCAAGAAATCCCTGGGCTTTGAAGAGGAAGAATTACCTAAACATTGCAAAATATCCACCTTCCCGATCTAAACCTAGGACATGATCCATTCATGCTTACCTTAGCCATAAATGACCTTCTCTTACATAATTGCATGTTAGACTCAGGGGCTTCCACAAACATCATGCCATTAAAAGTCATGAAGCAATTGGGTCTTAGCATCACTCGAAGGTATAAAAGTGTGTGTGGTTTTAACTCCAAACTCGTGGAAGTAGAGGGCCTCATAAAGGATCTTAAGGTTTCTTTGGTTATGAACCCCGATATATCATTACTTATGGATGTTGTGGTCATAGATATCCCTGATGTTTGGGGGATGTTGTTATCAAGGAAGTGGGGAGTCACTGTTGGAGGTCATCTTCAAATGGACTTGTCATATGCCACTATTCCGCAATCTCATGGAACCCCCTTCATTCTTTATAGGGAGCTTGCCTACCCCACTCATGTGGTCAAGCTAGGACCGATCCCTTATTACAAGACACATGAGATTGAGAAGCCTCCTCCTATTCTCCCTTCATAAGAAGTCTGTATTCTCAAGCGACCAAATCACAAAGCAAACAAAAAATGGAAGCCTAAAAGAGAATACAAGGTTGGGGATGTGGTCTTGGTAGATAAAACTCTAATAATCGTCAAGGTTTACAGGAAAGTCAGGGACGATTACTATTACATTTCCAAACTTAACGATGAACTTTGGCCGCAACCCGTCAAGTTAAGTCGTATCACCCCTTTCCTTGACGCTTGACACTGTATTATATGCATGTTAGAGTAGCATGCATTGCATGCTCATTTCCTCATTAGAACTAACATCGTATGATATTTTCATGATAGATTAGTTACATTTATATTAAAATTTGCATTTTTGTGTTCTTGTTGATTTTTATGGCCTAATATGGAGCATGGGTTCATAAGACACCACTAAAACATGTTGCCTCGAGTGCTTGGTCTTTGATATGTGCAGGTAACAGGTCTGCGGTACCAAGCATTTGCTGATGTTCTCATGCCCTCTTGTTCGAGCAACTTCATGCATTTCTCTGAGAGCTCATGTCCTAGTTGGAGTTGTTGATCAGTGGTTGTCATTGATGTCAACCCAAGCAGCACCAGGGGCTACCCTGATCTTGCAAGGGCATTTTGACTTGACAACTCATATTATTTTGCGTCAAAGATCTTCTCGATGGATTCTACTTGTCGAGATGTTTTCGTTGATATATGGTACGCCTCCCAGTTCTTCACGGTTTGAGAGTTATTTGCATTTGAAGTTAGTAACCCTAGTTAGTGGGCTAAAACCCTATGGGGTTGTGGCATGGCACTCATAATTGGTTGTGGTCATTGAATAGTCAATAATTAATAATATTTTTTTTTCTCCTAAAATCCCTCCAATGTTCACTTGTTGAGGACCCTCTCAACTCAAGACATTCATATAAATAATGACCCTCATATCCTCCTCTAGTAGGGATTTTGTGGCTTCAAACAAGTCATCGTGGCATTTTTGCTATAACTTTTTCTCTGCGAAGCTTCAGAAGCTGAAATTAAAACCCATTTGAGTTGAAATCTTGATGAACCTCGTGACCGAATTTCGGATCTTGGTTCGCTATATTTCCGGAGATATGATCTGAGGAAGTTAGGGTTTTTGTAGGCTCCCGAATTCCATGTCAAACATGTGACGTTGGGAAAATCGTCATAACTTTCTCTCTGAGCATTGGATTCAAATTTCGTAAATAGTCACAGAAAGAGGACGGACTGTAGTTTGTTGAGTAGCGTTTTCAGGACCTAAGGTCGCAACAGTGACACGTGGCACTTTGTACAAGTTCGCTCTACTAAACCAGTCTATAATCAAGTCATCGTGGGAGATTGGAAATAACTCTTTCTTGAAGAATCCAATCTTGATCAGACCTGTGGGGTTGGAAAGAGGACTCAAAGGGCTACCATAGGACGAAATTTCAGACCTTGGAGATCCGAAATTACATAGATACAACAGATTCAATATCGAGCTCCTAGAAGGCAAGAAAAAACATGCATTCAAGGATCACTGTAGTAAGGACCACACATCAACAGTCAAGGGTAAGTCTCCTACAGCAAGGTATGTATGATTAATGTTTACATTTGAATTTTGAGTATCATCTCTGACATATGTTTTTGCAGGACAACGTAAGTATATACAGTGTCTCGGTTATATCTCTATGTCTCTATATGTCACAATTGGTTTTTTGGATGTCCTATTCTTGATGCTACACCAAGTCTGCTAAATCTATATGATGTTGCAAGTTCATGTTACTTGTCTTTTCATAGTTGATAGAATGGTCTCTGTTGTTGTACTTAGAACTTGGTCCATCACAAATCTAGGGTTTGTCATCAATTTTTATTGTATATATCTTTAGGTCAGTTTTGGATATAGTCTTGCATAGAGTCCAGATCTATATCAAGAGTGGGAGTCTTTGTCTACTGCTGCAACAAGCCAACAACACAAGTGACAAACACACTTCAGGTACGCATTGTAATTTTAATTTGTATTTATCCATTATTATGCACTTACATGTGTTTTGCAGGCAGAGGTAAGTTGAAGGGTATTTTGTTTTGTTTTCAGTTTGGTTTTGCCGGGAAATGTTGCATAGATTCAAGCACAACTTCAAGCAAGCATTCAAGAGCTGAAATATCAAATCAAAGGAAGCATTGCAGCGGGACATCCTTTGAAGACATGACAACCATCGGTATATTGTGAAGAACTGTCAAGGCCAAGAGTCATCATTGTAAAGTTGTAAAAGAGTCATTTGTAAAAGTGTCATCATTGGAAGAGTCATTATTGTAAAAGAGTCAATTTGCCCAGAGTCGAAAAGGCATTATTGGGAGGTATAGGAGTGTCTGTTGGGATGATGTGATGGTTGGATTGCAGGTCATAGTGTGATTGGGTGTTCGGTCAAAATCATTGTAAATCATATTGTATTGTGGATCATTGTCCCTGGTACGGGAGTCCACACTTTTGTATTTAATTTTTGTCTTTATAGGGTGGTAGGGTGGTGCTAGGCAGGTGAATGAAGTCGCCTACAGGTTGGGGCCTGTGAACACTTCAGGGTGGTAGGGTGGTGCTAGGGCGAGTTGTGGCTCGCTAGGGTGTTGGGGCATCCATTCAGTTGATTATTGAAGAAACCAGGGTGTTGGGGCATCGTTCCAGTGGGAAATGGAGAAGAATGCTTTTCTAGAATTCTGGGAAGTTGTTGCTTTCATTTCAGTTGGGGCTGAAGATTAAAGAATTTATTAGAAAAGTGTTCGGTGGTTTTTGACTTGGAGGGGGTTTTCCACCTAAAATTCGTGTCTATTGTGTTATTTTATTTACTGTAATTACTGCATGAACATTAATAATAATTGAAGATTAACTAATGCTCTGAAAAGATTTTAAAGTGCTAATTGCCAAGGAATACTGATTCACCCCCCTCTTAGTATTTCCAACAGTTGGTATCAGAGCTTGGTTCCTTCAATAATAGCTTAAACGCTGGAAGTCAGTTTTCAAAGCATAGAGATGGGAAAGTCAAAGAAGCAGGTTACAAGGATTTCAAAGGAAGGTACAAGTACAACAAAATTTGAAGAAAGTGAGTATTGTGTACCAACCCCTGATTTTGATGCAGATAATTACTGGATATGGGAATCCAGGATGGAAGTACATTTGCAGGCACATGGAGTATGGGAATCAATTGTTTCTGGAGACACATATACCGTTGAAGCTAAAAGGTACAATTCAAAGGCCATGAATGTAATTTTGAATGTTTTGCCAAATTCTGTGAAAACAAAAGTTGGTCAATGTTCAACAATTGAAGCTCTTTGGGAAAAGCTTTATAATTTGTATTCAGCAAAGAAATCAGGTCAAGATGTTATTGAAAATTCAGATGCTTCTCATTATGATGAAGAAATGGGAGAAATAAGTAAAATAGAGTTTCAAAATCAAGTGATCAAGGTGATAAAGGAACTCAAAAGTCAAAAGGAAAAGGTGAGACTTTTGGAAGCAGAATTGAAGACAACAAAAGAACTCATCAAAGAAAATGAAGAGTCTGAGAAGATGATTAGTAGTCTTAGAACTCAATTGGAAGAAATCAAGAATATAGTGACACGAGATCTCAGGAGATAAGTCCAACAGAAGCAACAAGAATTCGACACGACATTTGCAGAGATTAGTAGGATCACACAGTAGATGCAGGAAGAAGAAATTGAAAGAAGGAATCTGATGAAAGATACATACCCGCTGTTGACCAAAAGAAAAAGGAATTAGAAACATCTTCAGTAGAAATAAGCAGGCTCAGGATTGAAAATGAGAAGTAGAAGGAACAGATACAGGTTTTCAACAGAGAAGTAGAGAAGACCACTCTTCTCAAGCTACAGGTTGAGGAGGCAAAAAAAAGAAGGAAGATCTTGAAAAGATGGTTTCAAGAAGATCTTGCTCAAAAGCAAGAAGAACTTGCTCAAAAGCAAGAAGAACTTGATGCAACCTGTGATGAGATCAACAAACTCAAGGGATCGCAAAAAGAACACTTACAAGATAAGACAGATGAAGAAGCAAAAATGAAGGCAATTAAAGATGGTAAAGCTCCAATTGATGAAGGTACAAGCTCTACATCTTCACAGGATGTTTCTAAGAAGGAAGTTGATCAAAGTGAAAAGATAAAGAAGAATGTTGCAACTCCAAAGAACAAGACCAAAGCAATCAAGAACAAAGGACCACAACAAACTACAACATCGCCTCCAAAGAAGAATGAAAAATATTCCAGGTATGTTCGTTTAACTAATGGTTATTGTTTTTCATGCGCTAACTATGGACATATGGCCAAGGATTGTAAATTTATTGATAGGTACAACTATCAAGGACCATCGCATTCGAATGAACCATTCAGAAGCAAGTTTGCAGGATCATGAGACAAGTTCCATGATGATTTTGTCAGAAGAGAATACGTGCTAGATGGGCCAAACGTTGAATGTTTCAAATGCCATAACTATGGCCATAGCGCTCGCGACTGCAAATATCAGATGGAATCACCTATGGACAACATTGAATGCTTCAAGTGTCATAACTATGGGCACATGGCTTGATATTGCAGGAATAAGAAGGTCTAGAAAACGAAACAGGTATAGGAAGACAAAGTAGATAACAAGGTTTCAATAGTTATGCTTTCGGGATTTGTGAAAGCAAAAGACCATGAGGAATTAGCAGTTGCTTCAGATAATGACTCAAGTCAAGATGGCCCGTTAGGTGACTCACTATTTTGAACAATTTGGCTTGTTGACTCCTTAATGTTTGTAGAGGAGTCTATGCAACAGTAAATGGGACAAGTCTACAATTGACAGGAAGGTAGTTTGAACAAGATGGCAGTTTCATTACAGGTTCATGGGGAGCAAAATAGTTGAAGGATTACAGGTTACCAGGGACAAGGCAAGATTAGTATGCAAAGGATATGAATAGGTTGAGGGAATCGATTTTGAAGAAACATTTGCTCTAGTTGCCAAAATGGAAGCTATCAGGATATTTCTCGCTTATGCTTGCTTGAGAAAAATCAAGGTCTACCAAATGGATGTTAAGTTAGTTTTTCTAAATGGTGAATTAGAGGAAGATGTTTACATTGAACAACCTAAAGGATTTTTGCTCTCTGACAAAGAAGACTACATTTGCAGATTAAAGAAGCCTCTATATGGTCTCAAGCAAGCTCCTAGGGCTTGGTATGCTCGTCTTGACGGATATCTACATCAACAGGGATTGAAGAAAGGAAGTGTTGACAACAATCTTTATGTGAAAGTGGATTGAGATAACC
This sequence comes from Pinus tabuliformis, assembly GCA_031772625.1. Classification (NCBI taxonomy): domain Eukaryota; kingdom Viridiplantae; phylum Streptophyta; class Pinopsida; order Pinales; family Pinaceae; genus Pinus; species Pinus tabuliformis. The sequence goes on from CM062805.1 coordinate 294,120,636, forward strand.
TAACAATTATCGAAGTATATGTGGATGATATAATCTTTGTAAGCAGTAATGACAGATTCAGTAAAGACTTTGAGACAAAAATACAAAGTGAGTTTGAAATGTGTATGATTGGCGAAGTGACATACTTTTTAGGGCTTTAGATTTCTCAGCAAGATAAAGGAATATTCATATATCAAACCAAGTACATCAGAGAAATGCTCAAGAAATTCCAGATGGAAGATTGCAAGCCAGTCCTTACCCCCATGGTAACATGTTGCAAGTTAAGCTTAGAAAATTCATCAAAGGATGTGGACCAAAGGTTGTATAGATCCATGATTGGTAGTTTCCTATATGTGACAACCTCCCGGCCTGATGTGATGCAGGTAGTTGGACAAGTAGCAAGATTCCAAGCAGCACCAAAAGAATCTCATATTATTTCCGTCAAAATAATTCTTCGATATCTTAAGGGCACAATGGAATATGGTCTATGGTATCCCAAAGGAAATGATTTGGTTATCCAAGCTTATACAAATGCAGATTGGGCAGGAAGTGTTGATGATTGTAAGAGTACCAGTGGAGTAGTGTTCTATCTAGGTGGTTGTCTTGTTTCATGGTTAAGTAAAAGCAGTGTTCAATCTCGTTATCCACAGCAGAAGCGAAATACATCACGACAACAACTTGTTGTACACAAGTTCTATGGATGAAGCAAACTTTGCAAGATCTTCAAGTCAAGTTTGATGAGCCTATTCCCATATTTTGCAATAACACCAGTGCCATCAATATCTCCAAGAATCTTGTGATGCATTCCAAACGAATCATATTCCGATTAAATATCATTTCGTTCGAGAGCAGGTCGCCTAAAGGAATATCAAGCTTGAATATGTTGGCCCAAAAGGAACAAATTGCTGACATCTTTACCAAACCATTACCTCGTGAAGCATTTCAGTATCTTTGCCAAAAGCTTGGGATTCTCCCAAGCTTTCGTTAGACTCTTTGTCTTACCTACTCGAGTAGAAAGGGGGAGTGGAGGTGTGTACAGGTCCGCACGATGGCTGTTTGTCAGGGGGAGTTACCCTTTTCCATTGATGACAAAGGGGGAGAAAAGGCAGTAGGAATAGGTGTCATGATCACAGGGGGAGTACTTGTGTTGCCATCAATGCCAAAGGGGGAGATTGTTGATCAGTGGTTGTCATTGATGTCAACCAAAGCAGCACCAGGGGCTACCTCGATCTTGCAAGGGCATTTTGACTTGACAACTCATATTATTTTGCGTCAAATATCTTCTCGATGGATTCTACTTGTCGAGATATTTCCGTTGATATATGGTACACCTCCCAGTTCTTCACAGTTTGAGAGTTATTTGTGTTTGAAGTTAGTAACCCTAGTTAGTGGGCTAAAACCCTAAGGGGTTGTGGCATGGCACTCATAATTGGTTGTGGTCATTGAATAGTCAACGATTAATAATTTTTTTTTGCTCCTAAAATCCCTCCAATGTTCACTTATTGAGGACCCTCTCAACTCAAGACATTCATATAAATAATGACCCTCATATACTTCTCTAGTAGGGATTTTGTGGCTTCAAACAGGTCATCGTGGCATTTTCGCTATAACTTTTTTTTCTGCAAAGCTTCAAAAGCTGAAATTAAAACCCATTTGAGTTGACATCTTGATGAACCTCGTGACTGAATTTCAGATCTTGGTTCACTATATTTTCGGAGATATGATCCGAGGAAGTTAGGGTTTTTGCAGGCTCTTGAATTCCATGTCAAACAGGTGACGTTGGGAAAATCATCATAACTTTCTCTCTAAGCATTGGATTCAAATTTCGTAAATAGTCACAGAAAGAGGACGGACTTTAGTTTGTTGAGTATTATTTTTAGGACCTAAGTTTCCAACAGTAACACGTGGCACTTCATACAAGTTCTCTCTACTGAACCAGTCTATAATGAGGTCATCGTGGGAGATTGGACATAACTCTTTCTTGAAGAATCCAATCTTGATCAGACCTGTGGGGTTGGAAAGAGAACTCAGAGGGCTACCACAGGACGAAATTTCAGACCCTGGAGATCCGAAATTACATAGATACAACAGATTCAATATCGAGCTCCTAGAAGGCAAGAAAAAACATGCATTCAAGGATCACTGTAGTAGGGACCACACATCAACAGTCAAGGGTAAGTCTCCTATAGCAAGGTATGGATGATTAGTGTTTACATTTGAATTTTGAATATCATCTTTGACATATGTTTTTGTAGGACAACGTAAGTATATATGGTGTCTCGGTTATATCTCTATGTCTCTATATGCCACAATTAGTTTTTCGGATGTCCTAATCTTGATGCTACACCAAGTTTGCTAAATCTATATGATGTTGTAAGTTCATGTTACTTGTCTTGTCATAGTTGATAGAATGGTCTCTGTTGTTGTACTTAGAACTTGGTCCATCACTAATCTAGGGTTTGTCATCAGTTTATATTGTATATATCTTTTGGTCAGTTTTGGATATAGTCTTGCATAGAGTCCATATCTATATCAAGAGTGGGAGTCTTTGTCTACTGCTGCAACAAGTCAACAGCACAAGTGACAAACACACTTCAGGTACGTATTGTAATTTTAATTTGTATTTATTCATTATTATGCACTTCCATGTGTTTTGTAGGCAAAGGTAAGTTGAAGGGTATTTTGTTTCGTTTTGGCTTTGGTTTCGCCGGGCAATTTTTGCATAGATTCAAGCACAATATCAAGCAAGCATTCAAGAACTGAAGTATCAAATCAAAGGAAGCATTGCAGTGGGACATCCTTTGAAGACATGAAAGCCATCGGTATATTGTGAAGAAGTGTCTAGGCCAAGAGTCATCATTGTAAAAGTGTCATCATTGGAAGAGTCATTATTGTAAAAGAGTCAATCTGCCTAGAGTCGAAAAGGCATTATTGGGAGGTATAAGAGTCTCTTTTGGGATGATGTCATGGTTGGGTTGCAGGTCATAGTGTGATTGGGTGTTCTGTCAAAATCATTGTAAATCATATTGTATCGTGGATCATTGTCCTTGGTACGAGAGTCCACACTTTTGTATTTAATTTTTGTCTTTATAGGGTGGTAGGGTGGTGCTAGGCAGGTGCATGAAGTCGCCTACAGGTTGGGGCCTGTGAACACTTCAGGGTGGTAGGGTAGTGCTAGGGCGAGTTGTGGCTCGTTGGGGTGTTGGGGCATCCATTCAGTTGATAACTGAAGAAACCAGGGCATTGGGGTGTCCTTCCAGTGGGAGCTGGAGAAGAATGCTTTTCTAGAATTCTAGGAAGTTGTTGCTTTCATTTCAGTTGGGGTTGAAGACTAAAGAATTTATTAGAAAAGTGTTCGGTGGTTTTTGACCCGGAGGGGGTTTTCCACCTAAATTCTTGTGTCTACTGTGTTCTTTTATTTACAGTTATTATTGCATAAACATTAATAATAATTGAAGATTAACTAATGCTTTGAAAAGATTTTAAAGTGCTAATTGCTAAGGAACACTGGTTCAGCCCCCCTCTCAGTATTTCCAAGAGGAGCCAGACGTTACCTACCGCATTTGGATATAAAGGAGAAAATGTTTCTCCTAGATGGTCCTCAAGCAACAACCAGTAGCCCTTTGCAGCCACCAGATAGCTTGATGTGCCATTATCTCCGCCACTTGAGCCAATCATGTGGTCCCTCACCCACTTTTTATGATTGTATGTTTGAAGGTGGGCCTCTTGACCCTGAAGGTATGGCTTTTCATTGGTATAGTTGAGTAATTTTCCTTACTTGTCATGGATACTTTTGTGCATGGATTGGTGGGGGGATTCGATAGAAATAGTGGGCTAGGTATGTACTCTTGTCTCCATTGCCTGATTTCGTGGTTAACCTCGTATGCTAGTCCCATGGGATCTCCTTTACTGGCCATTAGCTCTAGGGTTGTCACTACATGAGAAATCTCGATTTTGGTTGCATGGTCTCGCTTCCTGACACGATATACATCATTCCCTTCCACTTATTTTAGCCCCATTTATCTATTCTCCCATATAGGTCCACATGTGTCTATTGGGTCCACATAGGGTTAGCCTTCCCCTTCCCTTGTCCACAGCTTGGGTCGAGCTTGGAACGATGCCTTGGATGTTGATGCAGCTAAAAAAAAAAGAAAACCATAATTTGGCCACTTTGAATAGGAAATGTACAACAAAATGCAAAAGATGGCCGAGGCATACAAATTTAGCACGTGGGCAAAAGCCAAACATGAGTTCTACCCCTTATCCATGGACATCACCCTAGTTCCTATGGGCCCTAGATGAGCCCCCTCCATCATTAAGGAACCCATGATTGTCCCAACCCTTGGTGGGCGATGACTGCCCCACTGTAAGGGGGTATCCACTCTTGTATATTACACAATATGCTCTCATCCCCTGGAGCCCTGAGCAATTATGAAGAAAAATATATGAAAGGAAGAAGGCATATGAAGAAGGGTGGTGTTGTCGCACAGAATGTCTAGGCACCGCGACAATGCTCAGATCAAGGGCTGTCACCTTGATCCCCAATCTCTCTGTTTAAGCTGTCTCCCTACAACAGGCTAAGGTGGGTAGACCCTATGGAAAAATGGAATGAAGAAGAACTAGTTGGGAACCAACCAGTTCGGGAGACACAGCGAGGCGATCAAGTACATGATTAGGATTTAGCAAGACTTAGGATTTGATTACATTTCAAACGATTAATACCAGTGCCTTATGGAGTCAACGATCTTGCTAGGGGAATGAAGACCAAGTAATCGATTAGCAACTGCTACTTAGATGAATGACTATCTTATATGAAATGCAGATCCTAAAACTTAATGTGAGATGCAAGAATCTTGGTTAATTTTAGTTAAATGCCTACATAAATTGTGAATCCTTCAATCCTTTCTGTGTTGAGCCTAATTTCGTAGTAATTGGCAGAGAGAAGATAAGGAGAAGCACACTAAGGTGTGATTAACGATACCTCTCCTGAACTTCTAACATACCTGGTGCCTTCGACGCTGTGGCTCTGACGACTGCAAGGTCACTGTTTTTAGTACTATTAAAACAGGCTTCTCAAGAAAAGACGGATGGATATCTATCTGTCTATCGACCAAGCTTATGCTTGGAAGTAAATTTTATCTATGCAAAGCTAACTTATATGCAAATGCATCGGAAGATGAGATGAAGTTAGACTCGAGGATGGGAAAACACTTATGTCGCAAAAGCCCTCAATTACCCAATGAAATGTTCGCTTTATTAGATAAAGACTTAAAAGATGAATTCTTGAAGATATTACAATTAAAACACCAGCTTATTTCAAATCTTCTTGATACAATTTAGCTCAAAGAGAACAAAAACTACTTCGCAATTCAATATCAATGTTAACAAATGCTCAAAATTATGCTTAGCTTAGGAAGCAAAGATACACAATCTATTGTAATTCCACGACAAAATTCTTTAACAATCACTTGAAAACATTTGCAAAATGTCTAACATGTAACGAGCATTAAATAATTCAAGCAATGACAATAGATTTTAATAGATGCAAGATATTCAATAGATGCACAACGCTCTAGCAATTAAATTTCAAGAGATCCAAATACTTTAAACAACCATGAAATTTAAATGCTAACCAATTTCAATCCTAGATTTAAAAAATTATGCTTAGTGACCCAAATCTAGGAAAATTTTCCTATAGTTAACTTTTAGATATAAAATTTGAAGCACATTTAACTAGGGAAAAAATTTGATACCACACAAGTTTTTCTTTTAGATCTTATTCTTAGCACAAAAGACACTAGAAAGAAATTTTAAATTGGCGACTTAATTATTCTTTAGGTGAATTTTTCAATGTGCTAAGTTTATAAAGCAAGATTAGTGTGAAAAAAAATTGTGACCAAAAGAAAAAAAAGAAAGATCTAATAACTTTTAATTTTTTTAATGGGCTAGAGGCCACATAAAAAATCTAAAACCTTTAAATGTGACAATTTTACCTTTAAAAAAAAAAAAAATTTCTGTCTCAAAGTCACATGAAAAAGTGAAGTCTTGTTTATTTTATTTTAGGGATCTTTTTAGAGCTTTTAATTTTTTTTAGATTTTAGATTTTATAGTTTTTTTTAATCAAAATCAAAATAAAACAAAATAAAAGAGAAAAAAAAGAAATAAAACAAGACCCAAATTCAAATTTTTTTATAAAGAAAATGAATTAATCCTAAGCTTAAAAACAAAAAATAGAAATCAGATTATTTAAAAAAAAAACCAAAATTAACTAAAAGCCTAATGAAACATTAAAAATTCAAATTCAAATCTAAAAAAATAACTAACCTAACACATGCATATACAAATGAAAATGAAAATAAGAAATCGAATATGCTAACCGTAACAAATCAAAACCTAAAGCGAAAGCACAACAAAAGGAAACCAAAAATCGAAGTGCCTTGTTTATCGTGTTCAGGTCGATGACTGAGGAGAGGAACTGCGGCGTAATGGAGAGGGAAGCTCACACAGACATGGAGAATGGGAATGCCAAGGAGTTACACAGGCCAGCGTGAAAAGAAGGGAAATGAGGAGTGGATGAAGGATTGAGCTGTGGGCAGAATAAGAGGGACGTGAGGCTGCGTGCAGGTCTAGGAAACTTGATAGGCAGCGAGGGTTTATGCAGATTTGGGCAACAACATGGAAGAAAGGAGATCACGCAGAGAGCAGGCATCAATTTTTTTGTTTTTCTTGTGATGCAGGTGGGATGGACGCAAAATGAGATGGAGATGTGACGACTACGAAAGAGGATTTTCGAGGGTGTAGAAAACGTAGCCAACAAACTGTGGATAGTAGGAAAGATAATTTAGGGCCACAAAGAACTTCGAAATTTCCAGAAACCATCATAAAGAACTTCCAAAATTTTTTGGAGGAGAAGAATGCAGCAGATAATCGAAAACCCAGGCAACAAACAACCAGCAAAAATGGTGGCCCAGAACCTCTTTAAATCCACCAGATCTTCTTAAAGAATTTCCAGAAATCTTAATTAAAAATTTTAAATCCTTCTGCTTCAGATTTCTTTTAATGAAAACCCTTAAATTTTCTCCAGATTTAAAATATTTGAAAAACCCTTGGACTGCAAAAATAATGGCTCTGCAAAAGCTAGTTTTGAGGCCAGATATTACCATCCAGGGTTTAGATCTGGCTTCAAAATCAAACTTTACCTTCAGATCTGCAACCCGTACCTGAAAAAGACAAACATCCAGAACCCGGATATACCAAAAATAAATGAAACTCCAGAAACCAAAGTCAGAAAATTAAAAAAATTTACAGATCTATGCACAAGAACAACAGATCTATCAGATCTGGCGAGTGTGATTCGAACTCTGCTCCCAGATCTGATAATTAAGGCTCTTAAAAGCTAGATTTATCAATTTAGCATAGAAAAGTTTTGAAATTTTAAATTTAAATAGAGGTGCTTCACCCAAAACACTTCATGCATCACCAAATAAAATTTCTTATGATAAGCCCGAGATCCAATCAAGTTGGGCTCTTTACAAAATACGAATCGAGAGTTGGCTGGTCCAACTGGAAACTTACCCGAACGCCAACTGATCTAAAAATCAAGAATTTCCTGCATAGCTCAATTCAAGCATCAACATAGAGTAAGAAAATGATAGTAAAATTCAGATTTAATAGAGATACCTGCTATTATATTCAAAACTTAAATTACCATTCACACTGTAGTGACTGAGCACAATACCTGTACTCAAATCACTCTTCAGAAAGCTATCATCAATGGCTAAATGGAAATCTATGCATGAAAATGACACATCTCATAGTATTTCCACGAAGAGTAACACCAGCAGAAATTAACCCCAAAGTCTTTTTTTATTGCTCATAAAAAGAGTACAAGAGAGCTTTCACTTAGCACACGACTCAAAGATCAGATGAACTGACTGACAAATGACCTTCTATTTAAAGATAAGTCCTCCAACGGCTAGTTTGAGTGATCCTTGTCAAAGCAATCTCGACCGTCGATGAGAATTAAAATTTCTTTTAATCTCATTCGTTGAAATATTAAATTCTTGAGGAAATTCGAATTTTTCAATCAAATGCATTTTAATTAACCCAAAAATAAAAATTTTGAGTTAATTTCCTAAAAAAATTGACTTTGACTTAACCCCTAGGGACTAAAGGCTTAAAATTTAGCAAAATAATTAATCTACCTTAGTCCCAGGACCTTCTAAAATTTGAATTTTAAGGACCCACGAATTTTGCCTTTGGAAAATTTAAATTTACCTAGGACTTATAATTAATTAAATTTCTAACTTAGGATTTTAATTAATTTTTGGCCATAAAATTTAAATAATTAACCTATGAGGGGATAAATTATTTTTCCAACCCTTAAGACACTTTACATCATCATTTTCATATCTTTTACATCACAAGGGGGGACAACCCATTTGAAATAGATCCTCACAGATTATCCATTTCTGCGACACAAATATAATTCAACAGACTAAGCGATCTGTAATAAAATAACCTAACCAAATAGTTAGGATTATTCCCAAATCACTTTTACATAGATTCGATCTATAACACTAGGACTCGCCTAAGATCCCAGTGACAAAATTCATTCTGGCTTTTGGGTAAGGCTGAAGGAAAACTTTGCCGATCATCTGAGAATGGATTGGTGAGACAAAAAACCTCTTGGAATGTAGATCGTCACCAAAAAAATAGGTTTACTTAGGCAATTACATACAAGATAGATCTGCTGAGATTATTTACATCATATATATGCAAAATGGGTTTACATTATAACATGACAATCAGTCTGATAATGATAGTTGGATGACACAGAAACATTAATCATGTGCTATCCCTTTTGCGAAAAAATGGGGTGTACTGCTATGGGTCGTTGACACGTAGTGGTCAACATCTTGCTCTACTTGGGGACACGTTGCTGCACTGTAGGAATGTGAGAATCCAAAATCTGCATCCACGCAACACACAATATAACATAAGTAGAATCCAGTCAAAATCATCATATAACATTAAGCACAGGGAAGATATAAGTTCTTCATTTATTAACTATCTAGTAACATGAAAAGTAAATCTAATCCTAAAACAAAAATGAAATGCTGAACGAAAGGTGTAGGGTTAGAAATATAATACAGAGGATGCCCCATGGCATCAGATGTCATCTTTGAAGAATAGCTTGAGCATTTGGCCATTCGCAGGTAAGTCAAGTGGTTTGCCATTCAATCTGCTCAAGTGGAATGAATTTGGCCCAACAATGTCTCGGATAATGTATGGTCCTAGCCACAAATTGTTAAATTTCTTATGCTTTTTCGGTTTTTCATTCTTGCGATCCCAAAGGAGTACGATATCTCCAACCTGCAAAGATCTAGATCGAGATGATTTATCAAAGCATTTCTTAATGTTAGATTGACTTTTACATATATTATCAAAAGCTATGCTACGAGTTTCATCCAACTCCACAATTTGATCAATTCTATTTTGAACAACATCTTTATCAATAGAAAAACGCTGAAGGAGTTGATAAGCTGGCAATTTTAGGTGCACAGGTAAAGTTACATCCAAGCCATAAACTAATTCAAAGGGACTTTTACCAGTAGCTTTTTTTTTAGTAATCCTATTTGCCCATAAAGCATACTTGATTTTGCTATCCCAAGATCTCTTATTATCTCCTACTATTTTCTTGATAATGGTTATGAGATTTTTATTACTTGATTCAACAAGTCCATTACTGTGAGGATAGTAATTTGGTGAATGAGATAAGACAATGCCATACTTGAAACAAAAAGATGAAAATTCTGAAGAACTAAAAGCCTTGGCATTATCAGTAGTGATCTTAGCAGGGACACCAAATCTAGTAATGATATTATTTTCAATGAAATCCATAATGACCTTTTCAGTGGCATTCTTAGCAGGGATGGCTTCAACCCATTTAGTGAAATAATCGGTAGTAGTCAAAATCCATGAGTAGCCATTGCTAGAATTTTCATGAAACTTCCCAATGAAGTCCAGACCCCAATGCTGAAAAGGTGCAACAAGCTTCTGTTTCCTAGTGAACAATTGGCAGGCTTGACAACTTCTAACAAACTTATGCACATCAGGGAAAATATAAGGCCAATAATAACCAACTCTTAGAATTTTGTGGGGAGTAGTTCTTGCAACATAATGACCACCACAAAATCCCGAATGAAACTAAGAAATTAACTTCTTGGACTCAATTTCATCAATAGACCTAAGTTCTATGCCCTCAGGATTTTTCCATCCAAGGCCATCCTTCATGAGGCAATACTTAGTGGCTTTTAATCTAAGAGCCCTTCTCTTATGAGCGACTAAATGGTTAGGACATGTAAGACTTAACAAGTAATAAATAATGTCCTTGTACCACTCATGCTCTCCTAATCTTTGCAACTCAGAGGAAGATGAATCGTTAAGACAAATCAAATCAAGAGCTTTCTTGTTACCTTTGGTCATCATTTGCGCCAAACCTTGGCCTTTGACTAACTTGGTGGGTGTAATCTCTAAATCATATTCTTGTATTTTGGTAACCCACCTAACACGAATCCCTAAGCAATCAGTTTGAGTTAATATATCTTTAACAACAGAATGTGGGACAAAAGCAATGATTTTGGAATAATCCACATAAGTTCTGAAGTGCTTAAGAGATTTGACTAAGGCATAGGCTTGCTTTTCCATGGTATTGTAATTTAATTCAAAATTTTGAAGTGCTCTACTCATGAAAGCAATAGGCTGCTCATGACCATCTTTATTTTTCTGCAATAAGACACTAGCAATGGTATCTTCAAAAGCGAAAGAGAAAATCATGAAATCCTTAGAGTAATCAGGACTAACTAAAACAGGGGCTTTTGCAATAGCACCTTTGATTTCCTGAAAAGCCTTTTTGCCTTCTTCTTTCCAAACAAATTTCACATCCTTTTTCAGACATTGAATATACTTCTGCGTAATTTGGAATAAATATTCTAAGAAAATTTGTTTTTCCAAGAAAACACTGAAGGGATTTAAGATTACGGGAAGAGGAATCTTTTGGATTGCCTCAACTCTTTCAGGATCAATCTTGATTCGATTTTTAGAAATGATGTGACCAAGCAATTTCCCTTCAGTTACTCCAAAAACAGATTTAGCTGGATTTAAAGAAATCCCGTACTCTCTACATTTGTCAAAAACTTGCCTAAGATGACTTATATGACTAATACCATTCTTAGAAAAAACACTAAGATCATCCTGATAAATTTTGATAAACTTCCCAATTAAACCCTTGAAGGCATAATCCATAGCCCTTTGAAACATAGCCCCAGCGTTGGTTAATCTAAACGACATTCTAATATATTCGAAAGTACCCCATGGTGTGGTGAATGTAGTTTTGTGACGATCCTCCTTCTTAACCCATACCTGATTATATCCAGAGAAACCATCTAGCAATGACATCATTCCAGAACCAGTTACTCTTTGCAACATAGTTTCCATGTTTGGCAAAGGGTAGTTATCTTTCTTACATGCTAGATGAAGGTTTCGAAAATCGACACAAAGTCTAATTGTACCATTCTTTTTTCTAACAATCACCAGGTTGGAACACTATGTTGAATGCCTCATTTGAGCAATAATTCCTGCTGCAAGCATCTTTGAAAGCTCCTTATTAGAATATTTCTATTTAGTATTTAATGCTCATTCTATTAGCTGTTTCTATTTTTATTCTTTTAGCAGTTTCTTAGATGAAACTGATTGTTCCTATATTCTACATAGAAACCTGATGTTTCTATTATTGTAAATATCTCTGTATTATCATTGAGCTGTTGGCTCATTTCTAATTAATTGATTTGATATTCTTTTACATGCGTGTTTCGCACTGTTTTATGGTATCAGAGCACAGGGATTTTTTTCGAAATAATTTTTCACAGTTTGAAAAATTCAGTAGTTCATTTCGAAATTGCTCTCAGGGTCTGTAGATTTCTTGATCAGCTATCCTCTTCATTCCTTTCTAAGGTCGAGCCCTCTGTAAGCCAGGTAGCCTTCACTGAGTCTTAGCCTCGGCTTTGCTCACTGTGATAAAAGCTTACAGTCGTCAATCTCGATACAGAAAGGGATTCTTCTCCTGCATTATCATTTTATGAGGAATTAACTGTGTGGCGGTGCTCGGAATCGTGAAATTGTCTTAAAATTAAAATCCGGCATTTTTGAAATTAGCAATCGATTTGTCGGTTGAAGTTTATCTGTTTTGAAGTAAATTAGCAGTCGACTTGTCGGTTGAAGTTTATCTGTTTTGAAGTGGCCCGTGAATCCTCAGCCACTGCTGGTGCCTCCACGCAGGAACGAACTGCGGACCTTCAACCTTCGTTTTCAACTGCGCGTTGCTGGTGTGAGACAAAACGCTGATAAAAAACCCTCTTTAAGATCTGTGCGAGTTACAGTGAGAAACATGGTAACGGCATAAAGATTTTCACACTCCAGGGTCTCAAACTTATACTCTCTGTGGTCGTTTTTTTCTATTGCTATTCTTCGGGTTCGAGTTTTGATGGTGAATTAAAACCGGAAGCGGTAGCGGAAATCAAAGATTAATTCGTTTTTTGTTTGCTCAAGTATTTCCGCCCGCGTATTCGACAGAACCACGTTACGGCACTTTCCAGCGGCACGGGTATTCTCGTCAACTCCTTCCAGCGGCACGGGTATCCTCTTCAACACTTTCCAGCGGCACGGGTATCCTTGTCAACACCTTCCACGTCACTTATAATTTATAATTCGACGCCCTCCGCAGAGTATAAGTTACGACATTACTTTCCACGGACATTTTCCAGATTACGTTGGACGCCAGATTACGGCCGTTTCAGTTTTGGTTTCGTTTCAACGTTGGATGTGTTTTTCATTGATGAATTAATGTTCCATTTTTTTATTGCTGTGGAGGACCGTCCCAGAACAGCGTGGACAGTAAGTGACGGCATTTTTTTTCATTAAAGCGGTGGGATCAAAACAGCGTGGACAACATCAGTCTAAGTATTTTTTTTCCTTCACATCAGCTGTAATCTTATAAAGATACAGGTGACCTCTTGTCCGGTGTATTGATCTGGTACAGATCTGAGTTAATTTTTTGTGCAAGCCTATTTCTTTCAAAACAGAATTTGTTAAGGTGTGGTACAGTCATCCTGAAAGAGGAATTTTAAGCAGGCAACTACATTTTTTTGTGTCAGATTTCTGTATTATCTTTAGGAAAATGGCCACGCTCACTAATCTGATGTTAGAAGGAAATCAACGCTTTAATGGCAGCAACTATAACATTTGGAAACAAAGAATGCTAACCATTTTTGAATACAGGCGTCTTGATCAGCTCATTTTGGGCAAAGAGCCCCGTCCCGGTACAGCTGGTACCGATCAAGATAAATTTGATGATCGAAATCGAGAGGCTGTTATGCTTCTCAAGCTCTCTGTCGCTGATGATCAGTTACCACAGATTCCTTCTGGCAAGACCGCTGCTGAAATCTGGCAAGAGTTGAAAGAACTGCACGAGACATCTGACAAAAGCAGAGCATTTTTTCTCAAAAATCAGTTGTTCTCCATCATGATGGATGAACATATGTCTTTACAGGAACATCTCAACAGAATTAAAGACATTCGAGATCAGCTCGAAGCCATTGGGCGGACCATGGAGGAAGAAGATATGGTAGTTATTACTCTGAAAAGTCTACCGAAATCTTATGAACACTTCATAGAAACTCTCAACATTACGACCACAAATGTTGATCTGAAGTTTCCAGATTTATGTACCAAACTTCTGCAGCAGGATCAGTGGAAACAACAGTTTGGTAGTGGTGCTTCATCAGTACCCTCGGAAAATGCATTTGCTGCAAAATACCAGTCCTCTCAGTCCTTTCAGCAGAAAGGCTCTTCTCAGTTTTTTGATCCTGCTAGGAAGAAAAGTGTGCAGTGTAATTACTGTCACAGGTTCGGTCACATGAAGAAAGATTGCCGACAGAGGATTGCTTCTGAACAGAAGAAACAGGGAGGGCCACATCAGACAGCAAATGTTGCAGAACATTCCGAGCAGACAGATTCTGCCTTTTACGCCTTTATGGCTAAAAGGTCTTCAGAACATGTTCCTTCCTCTGCATGGTACATTGATTCTGGTGCATCACGTCACTTTTCTCACAGGCGTGACTGGTTTATGGACTTCTCACCTTTTAGTGATTCCGTGGTATTTGGTGGAGGTGAAAAGTACACTGTAGCTGGCAGGGGTACAGTTCAAATTCAGTCTGGTGGACGCACACTCATATTTCTGAATGTATACTATGTTCCTGGTATGGAGATTAATCTGCTATCTGTCAGCCAGATTATGAGAAATTCTCCTCAACTTGATGTTGTGTTCAGTGCACACAAGTGCTCCATCATTGACAGGGAGACCAATCTAACAGTTGTTGTTGGCCTAGAGGACCATGGTCTATACAGGTTACTTGACACCGGTGACTCTCCAGAAGTGGCCCTAGCAGCACGTGTCTCTCCCATCAGCACTCTATGGCATCAGCGATATGGGCATTTAAATATGCAGTATCTCTCTCAGCTCTCTCGGGAGGGACTTGTGTCGGGATTACCTGATATTTAGACTCAGCAGTTGGGGATATGCAGCGCCTGTCAAGCGGGAAAGCAACATCGGTCTTCATTCACAAATGGAGAATCTTGGCGAGCATCTCAGGTACTTCAGTTACTTCATGCTGATATTTGTGGTCCTATGAATACACTTTCTATCACTGCTTGCAAATATTTTTTACTTATTGTAGATGACTTCAGTAGAAAGATGTGGGTGTATTTTAAAAAAAATAAATCTGATGCTCTTAGTACCTTTCAGAAGTTTAAAACCTTAGTTGAAAAAGAATCTGGTTATAATATCATGACCCTTAGGACCGACAATGGGGGGGAATTTTGTTCCTCAGCTTTCACCAACTTCTGTGATATCCATGGCATCAAACGTCAATTAACCACTCCTTACACTCCCCAGCAGAACAGTGTTGTAGAGCGTCGCAACCGCACGGTTGTTGAAATGGCTCGTTCCATGTTACAACACAGGAGTGTTCCAAACAAATTCTGGGCTGAAGCAGTATTTACTGCTGTTTACCTTCTTAACCGATCACCTACTCAGGCTGTTAAAGGGAAGACTCCTGAAGAAGTTTGGTCTGGTCGTAAGCCTAAGATCAGTCACCTCAAAGTATTTGGCTCAGTTGCATATGTTTGGATTCCACCTGCTAAGCGCTCTAAGTTGGATTCCAAAAGCCAGAAACTCATGATGACAGGTTACAGTGATCATCACAAGGCCTATAGGCTGATAGATATAACCACTGGTCGTCTTAGCTTCAGTAGAGATGTAGTATTTGATGAAGACAGAGGATTCTTTCAGTCTTCTTCTTCTGAGCAGCGTTCTGAGGATCAGCCTCACAGTGTTCTTCTTCCGGTCGGTCCACCTGATGGGAGGGATGATGTAGCATCAGTGTTTGATAATACCCTATCTGAGCTTCCTCCAGCAACTAACCCTCCCCTTGCTGTCCCTATTGCTCTTGAGTCTTCTCCACCTTCTCCTGATATTGGTTCCTCTACTCCTGCTATTGGTTCTTCTACTCTTCGGCCTAAATGGTGGGCTAAAACCATTGGTGATCTCCGGGATGATGAGCTCCTTGAAGGTAGGACTTATAGACATAAGAACAGACAACAATCTACAGTCAATTTTGCTCTTATGGCTAACCTACACAGTATTTTTGAGTCTCAAACCTATTCAGAGGCTAAGGGTACATCTGAGTGGGAACAGGCTATGGAAGCTGAATTCCAGAGTCTTCAGAAGAATCACACCTGGACACTCTCTGATCTTCCTGCCGGAAAAAAGCCCATACGCTGCAAATGGGTGTATAAAGTGAAATACAAAGCTGATGGAACCATAGACAAGTATAAAGCTCGTCTTGTGGCTCGAGGGTTCTCACAGAAGGAAGGCATCGACTATGAGGAGACTTTTGCTCCTACAGCCAAGATGAGTACCATAAGGCTTGTCCTTGCCCTAGCAGCTCAGTTCAATTGGAAAGTTCATCAGATGGATGTAAAGAGTGCTTTCCTAAATGGTGATCTTCAAGAAGAAGTCTACATGACGCAGCCTCCAGGATTCAAAGTTGCTGGTCAAGAATAGAAAGTTTGTCGGTTAGCTAAAGCAATCTATGGATTGAAACAAGCTCCTCGGGCTTGGTACATGAAAATTGATCAGTATCTGACAGATCAGGGTTTTCAGCGGAGCCCATTTGATGCAAACTTGTATATCAAGCATACTGGTAATGATATCTTGTTTGTGGTTGTCTATGTGGATGATCTTATGATTACTGGCAGCTCTGCACATTTGATCCATGGGATCAAACAAGATCTATGCAGCACTTTTGAGATGACAGACTTGGGACTTCTTCATTACTGTCTGGGGGTTGAAGTTTGGCAGACTGAAAATCAGATCTTTCTCTCTCAGTCCAAGTATGCCAAAAATCTTGTGGAAAGGTTCAGAATGCAGGACTGCAAACCGGCCACGACTCCTATGGAACCAGGGCTCAAACTTTCAGCACAATCATCCTCTACCCTTGTGGATGAAACTTTATTCAGGCAATTAGTGGGCAGTCTCATCTATCTTACTGCTACCAGACCTGACATCAGTTTTGCAGTAAGCTACATTTCCCGCTTCATGTCAGCTCGTAAAGCTGATCATTGGACAACAGCAAAGCGGGTGCTACGCTATGTACGTGGTACTTCTGATTATGGCCTCTTATATACTCGCAGTTCCAATCCTATTCTCAGTGGCTACACTGACTCTGACTGGGCAGGTTCGGTTGATGACCATAAATCTACAGTTGGGTATGTGTTTAGTCTAGGATCTGGTGCTGTTACTTGGACTAGTAAGAAGCAACAGGCAGTGGCTCTCTCCTCAACAGAAGCCGAGTATCGGGGAGCAGTTAAGGCATCCTGTGAGGCAGTTTGGCTTCGACGTATGCTTGCAGATATGCATGTTTTCCAGACAGGGCCTACTTCTTTGTTTTGTGATAATCAGGGAGTGCTCAAACTTGCCAAGAATCCAGTTTTTCATGAACGAACAAAGCATGTGGAAACTCATTGCCACTACATTCGCCAGCTGGTTGAAGACGGCTCAGTTCAGTTGCAATATGTTCCCACAACAGAGCAGCCCGCCGACATTTTCACCAAGCCTCTTGGCCCTAATAAATTTGTTAAATTCCGAGGGTCTATTGGTGTTTTAAATAGATTGAGCATTAAGGGAGGGTATTAGAATATTTCTGTTTAGTATTTAATGCTCATTCTATTAGCTGTTTCTATTTTTATTCTTTTAGCAGTTTCTTAGATGAAACTGATTGTTCCTATATTCTACATAGAAACCTGATGTTTCTATTATTGTAAATATCTCTGTATTATCATTGAGCTGTGAGCTCATTCCTAATTGATTGATTTGATATTCTTTTACATGCGTGTTTCGCATTGTTTTACTCCTTTTGAACCAAAGGGGCTAACTTAGGATTTATTTGCTTAAGCTTTTGACGAAAGGGTTTAGCATTTTCGTCTTTCAAGAGGATAGTGTGCTCCATGACATCTTCCCTATAACATTTTAATTCATCATAAGAAAATGCTAAAACATCCTGATATTCACGAAGTAAATTTGTTAATTTTTTCCTTTCTTCATCATTAGTACCCTTACCAATTTTGATAATCTTTGGATCCCTAGAGGTACCAATGTTTACCTTGATGAATTCGCCTGGATTCATTTTATTTTCCTCTTTCATCTTTGTTACATCATGCTGATCAAAGTGCTGTTCTAAAGAAACCACATTCCTAGGAGTAGGATTTATAATATCTTCATGATCATCAGATCCATTCTCCTTAGAATCTATTCGAAAATTTTCAAACTCATCCAAATTATCAAGAAAATTAATCACTTGTTTCTCGTCATCAAAAACTTGCCAATGCTCTGAGTTATCTGTAACAAAAGGCCTAAATATAACTTCCATTTTTATCTTATCCTTAATCAACCCATCAGATAATTGCAAAGTAGAAGCAACTACGGCAAGCTCATCTGCCGAACTATTCTACTCTCTTGGGATAGCCTCAAAGTCAAGGGCATCAAAGTATTCCATAGTATCCTATACAACATTTCGATAATTACTTAACCTTTTATTTTTACATGTAAATTTATTTTTAATTTGCATGATAATTAAGTCAGAATCCCCCTTGATGCTAAGCGATCTAACCCTTAAAGCCTTTGCCAACTCAAGACCCAACAACAAAGCTTCATATTCAGCAACGTTGTTGGTTGCTTCAAATTCCAATCGATAGGCAAACTTGAAAATATGACCAAGGGGTGATTTTAATACTATTCCTGCACCTTTACCATGCCTAGATGATGCACCATCAAAATACATGTACCAAACTTTATCTTTGATATCCCCAATCTTTTTATCAACCTTATCATTGGGAAGAACTATGGAATTAGACAGAATAGCATAATTCCCAATGTCAGATTGTTCTTTAATTATCTCATTATGAGGTCTCTTAGGATCTTCAACATGGAATCTTCTCTCAGGCTCTCTATTAAGTCTCACAAAACCATCACCTCTAGGAGAAGGAATCATAGCATATGACCAATTCATTTGAATACTCCCTCCTAGATCAGAGGCCCATTTTCTAGATAAAAGCATACCCCAAGCATTAGGCACATGAACAACAACAATGTCCATAACAATCATAATGTTAGGGTAAACTGATAAATGGACTTGTAAATCCTTGATTAGACCATGAACTTCAATCTTTTTAGAATCCATGGCACATATATTGTAGTAAGGCCTAGAAACTCTTAAATTACGCTGTTCCATGACCCTCTTGGTCATGACACAAGCTGATGCACCAGAATCCAGCGTGCAATTATTCAATTTATATCCATTAACCATCAAAGTAATAAAGAATGGCTGATGATCCTTGTTATCTGAATCCAAACTTTGCAAATATATAGGAGCATCCTGATAATCAACCTCAGGTGCCTTCTGTTGAGAAACATTCACTTGAGGAGCTTCAATGGCTTTTAGTAACTTAGCCCTTTGGGAAGGAATCTTCGCAATCTTGGCAACAAGAACCCAAATTTTTGCATTATTAAACCAACTTCCCAAATCGATATCTAATCCAGAGTTTGAACCCGGGTTAAAAATTCAAGGGGGAATTTGATTCCCACTTTGATCTTTATCCCTTCTTTGATAAGTTAAACCCTTATCTTTAGCAATTTCCATGATTCGCTCTGGAGAAGGCTTTTCACCATATAATTTAACCATCATATCATCTTCATGCTCAAAATTATTTATACCAAAAGCTGATGTGGTAGGCATAACATCCCAACTGTTTTCATTAACTTCCATCCAGTCTTCCATAGACAAAGAAAACTCTTTACCCACTATATTTATTTGATTACCTACCCCAAACATTCCATTATCCAAAATCCTTCTAACTGTGGGGCAAGTAGCCTCCTCATGAAGAGCATCACAAGCCCGACAATAAGGTGGGTCATCATTGACCAAATTAGTATGTTCAAGCAGATTAGGTGGTCTCTTCTCACTAGATTGACCTTTCTTCTGCCAATTATTATTATTTCTAGGCTGGAAATTCTGCGTTTGAGCTCTTTCCATTTGAACTATCCTATTTTGCAAAGTGGTTATTTCCTTAGCATGGTTAGAGGTTAATTTTTCTTGGTTAAGCTCCATGCTTTCAATTTTTTGCAGCAATTTCTGAACAAGGTCGTTATCAGATTATTGAACCTCTTTCCCTTTAAGTTCTTTCAATTTCATTGAAGCCCTATCAAAACCCGGGATTTCAGATTTCCCAGATGCCGCCTTATCTTTTTCAAGCTCTATCGCTAAAGCTTGGCAATCCCTATAATCATGAAGTTTAGCATGCCTTAACTCATAAGAGGGCTCAGGGCTAAAGGCATCAATATAAAAGTTCCGAAGAGATTTATCAATAGGTTTATAATCTTGAGGTAATTCCTTAATAATATCATTGAACCTCTTGTTAAATTCTTCTGCGGTCTCATTTTCTCTCTTTGAGTTGCCTTCCTTTTCTCTTATTTCCATACTTTTCCTTAAAGGCATTAACAATCGATTGCAAAGAATCAAATGAATTATGAGGCTTTTCCATAAACCAATCTAAAGCATCCCCCTCCAAGGTAAAAAACAAAAAGGGTCATTTTTACGTCTTCATGATTAAAATCAGTAGCCCTCGCATACTTACCCAGCCATGAACTAAAAGATTTTAGATGAGAGTTAGCACTAATTGCATTCTTTCCCTGAAAGAGAGGCAATTTATCCATCCCATGTTTTGGAATACCATTGGGATAACCTTGAATGTTAGCAAAATTACAAGGGGCGAATATGTCCATCATGTCGTGCTCGACCAGGTTAGTAAAAAGCAAACGGATGTTAGAGAGGGCTTCTTTTCCGAGATTAACAAGAAGGGTACGAGAAGAGAGTTTGTGTTTGGTACTCTGAGAGCCCTTTCAGGATCAGGAGCAGGATTAACCAAACTGCTTGGATGTCTTCTAGTATACACTCTTGTAGAAGATAGAGGAAGTGGAGTCGCCACCCGGACAAAATTCTAGCTTGAAATAACCCAAAAGCAACGAACCAAGGACAAGGAACTTATCCTGGCAAGAGACGAAAGGATGAGAAGAAAGAAATGAGATGAATGTCGAAGAAACCAAGGACAAAAAAAACTCTATCCACGACAATGATGCCAAAAAATGTTGTCGCACAGAATGTCTAGGCATTGCGACAAGGCTCAGATCGGGGGCTGTCACCCTAATCTCCAATCTCTCCTTTTAAGCTATCTCCCTACAGCAGGCTAAGGGGGGTAAACCCCATGGAAAAATGGAATAAAGAAGAACTAGTTGGGGACCAACCAGTTCAGGAGACATAGCAAGCCGATCAAGTACTTGATTAAGATTTAGCAAGACTTAGGATTTGATTAGATTTCAAACGATTAATACCAGTACCTTATGGAGTCAACGATCTTGCTAGGGGAATGAGGGCTAAGTAATCGATTAACAACTGTTTCTTAGTTGTGTGACTATCTTATATGAAATGCAAATCCTAAAACTTAATGTGAGATGCAAGAATCTTGGTTAATTTTAGTTAAATGCCTACTTAAATTGTGAATCCTTCAATCCTTTCTGTGTTGAGCTTGATTTCGTAGTAATTGGCAAAGAGAAGATAAGGAGAAGCCCACTAAGATGTGATTAACGATACCTCTCATGAACTTCTAACATACCCAGTGCCTCCGACACTGCAGAGAGATGTGGCTCTGACCACTGCAAGGTCACTGTTTTAAGTACTATTAAAACAAGCTTCTGAAGAAAAGACGGATGGATATCTATCTGTCTATCAACCAAGCTTATGCTTGGAAGTAAATTTCATCTATGCAAAACTAACTTATATGCAAATGCACCGGAAGATGAGATGAAGTTAGACTCGAGGATGGGAAAACACTTATGTCGCAAAAACCCTCAATTACCAAATGAAATGTTCGCTTTATTAGATGAAGACTTAAAAGATAAATTCTTGAAGATATTACAATTAAAATACTAGCTTATTTCAAATCTTCTTGATACAATTTAGCTCAAAGAGAACAAAAACTACTTCGCAATTCGATATCAATGTCAACAAATGCTCAAAAGTATGCTTAGCTTAGGAAGCAAAGATACGCAATCTATTGTAATTCCATGACAAAATTCTTTAACAATAGCTTGAAAATATTTGCAAAATGTCTAACATGTAACGAGCATTAAATAATTCAAGCAATGACGATAGATTTTAATAGATGCAAGATATTCAATAGATGCACAATGCTTTAGCAATTAAATTTCAAGAGATCCAAATACTTTAAACAACTATGAAATTTAAATGCTAACCAATTTCGATCCTAGATTTAAAAAATTATGCTTAGTGACCCAAATCTAGGAAAATTTTCCTATAGTTAACCTTTAGATATAAAAATTTAAGCACATTTAACCAAGGAAAAATTTTGATACCACACAAGTTTTTCTTTTAGATCTTATTCTTAGCACAAAAGACACCAAGAAGAAATTTTAAATTGGCAACTTAATTATTCCTTAGGTGAATTTTTTCAATGTGTTAAGTTTATAAAGCAAGATTAATGTGGTAAAAAAAATGTGACCAAAAAAAAAGATTTAATAACTTCTAAATTTTTTTAATGGGCCAGAGGCCACATAAAAAATCTAAAACTTTTAAATGTGAACATTTTACCTTTAAAAAAAATAAAAAAGGTTTTGACTGTCTCAAAGTCACATGAAAGAGTGAAGCCCTTTTCTTCTTCTTCTTTTTAATTTTTGGGATTTTTTAGAGCTTTTAATTTAGATTTTAGATTTTAGATTTTATAGTTTTTAGATTTTTTAATCAAAATCAAAATAAAACAAAATAAAATAGAAAAAAAAAGAAATAAAACAAGACCCAAATTCATTTTTTTTAAAGAAAATGAATTAATCCTAAACTTCAAAACAAAAAATAGAAAAAGAAATAAAACAAGACCCAAATTCATTTTTTTTAAAGAAAATGAATTAATCCTAAACTTCAAAACAAAAAATAGAAATCGGATTATTCAAAAAAAAAAAACAAAATTAACTAAAAGCCTAATGAAACATTAAAAATTCAAATTCAAATCTAAAAAATAACTAACCTAACACATGCATATACAAATGAAAATGAAAATAAGAAATCGAATATGCTAACGGTAACAAATCAAAACCTAAAGTGAAAACACAACAAAAGGAAACCAAAAATCGAAGTGCCTTGTTTTTCGTGTGCAGGTCGACGACTGAGGAGAGGGACTACGGCGGAATGGAGAGGGAAGCTCACGCGGACAGGGAGAATGGGAATGCTGAGGAGTTACGCAGGCCAACATGAAATGAAGGGAAATGAGGAGCGGATGAGGGATTGAGCTGTGGGTAGAATAAGAGGGACGGGAGGCTGTGTGCAGGTCTAGGAAACTTGACAGGCAACGAGGGTTTATGCAGTTCAGGGCAGCAACGTGGAAGAAAGGAGATCACGCAGAGAGCAAGCACCAATTTTTTTGTTTTTTGTTTTGTTTTTCTTGTGATGCGGGTGGGATGGACGCAGAATGATATGGAGATGTGACGGCTGCGACAGAGGATTTTCGAGGGTGGAGAAACAACAGCCAGCAAATTGTGGATAGTAGAAAAGATAATTTAGGGCCACAAAGAACTTCAAAATTTCCAGAAACCCTAAAAAAGGACTTCAAAATTTTCTGGAGGAGAAGAATGCAACAAAAAATCGAAAACCTAGGCAGCGAACAACCAACAAAAATGGTGGCCCAGAAGCTCTTTAAATCCACCAGATCTTCTTAAAGAATTTCCAGAAATCTTAATTAAATTTTTTAAATCCTTCTGCTTCAGATTTCTTTGAATGAAAACCCTTATAATTTTTTCTAGATTTAAGATATTTGAAAAACCCTTGGACTACAAAAATAATGCCCCTGCAAAAGCTGGTTTTGAGGCCAGATCTTACCCTCTAGGGCCTAGATCTGGCTTCAAAATCGAACTTCACCTTCAGATCTGCAACCTGTACCTGAAAACACAAACACCCAGAACCCGGATATACAAAAAATAAATGAAACCCTAGAAACCCAAGTTAGAAAAGTTAAAAGTTTTTTACAGATTTGCGCACAGGAACAACAAATCTATCAAATCTACCGAGTGTGAGTCCAACTCCACTCCCAGATCTGATAATCTAAGGCTCTTAAAAGCCAGATTTATCAATTTAGCATAGAAAAGTTTTGAAATTTTAAATTTAAACGGAGATGCTTCGCCCAAAACCCTTCATGCATCACCAAATAAAATTTCTTATGATAAGCTCAGGATCCAATCAAGCTGAGCTCTTTAGAAAATACCAATCGGGAGTTGGTTGGTCCCACTGAAAACATCCTTGAACGCCCGATGATCTAAAAATCAAGAATTTCCTGCATAACTCAATTCAAACATCAACATAGAGCGAGAAAACGATAATAAAATTCAGATTTAATAGAGATACCTGCTATTATATTCAAAACTTAAATTACCCTTCAAACTCTAGTGACTGAGCAAGATACCTGTACTCAAATCACTTTTCAGAAAGCTATCATCAATGGCTAAAAGGAAATCTATGCATGAAAATGACACATCTCACAGTATTTCCACGAAGAGTAACACCAGCAGAAATTAACCCCAAAAGTCTTTCTTTATTGCTCATAAAAAGATTACAAGAGAGCTTTCACTTAGCACACGACTCAAAGATCAAATGAACTGACTAACAAATGACCTGCTATTTAAAGATAAATCCTCCAACGACTAGTTCGAGTGATCGTCGTTAAAGCAATCTCGGCCGTCGATGAGAAATAAAATTTCTTTTAATCTCATCCGTCGAAATATTAAATTTTTGAGGAAATTTGATTTTTTCAATTAAATACATTTTAATTAACCCAAAAATAAAAATTATAAGTTAATTTCCTCAAAAATTTGACATTGATTTAACCCATAGGGACTAAAGGCTTAAATTTTAGCAAAATAATTAATTTACCTTAGTCCCAGAACCTTTTAAAATTTGAATTTTAAGGAGCCACGAATTTTGCCTTTGGAAAATTAAATTTACCTAGGACCTATAATTAATTAAATTTCTGACTTAGGATTTTAATTAATTTTTGGCTATAAATTTAATTAATTAACCTATGAGAGGATAAATTATTTTTCCAACCCTCAAAACACTTTACATCATCATTTTCTTATCTTTTACATCACAAGGGGGGAAAACCCATCTGAAATAGACCTTCACAGACTACCCATTTCTGTGACACAAATATAATCTAGTAGATTGAGCAATTTGTGATAAAATAACCTAACCAAATAGTTAGGATTATTCCCAAATCATTTTTACATATACTCGATCTATAACACTAGGACTCGCTTAAGATCCTAGTGACAAGATTCATTCCGGCTTTGGGGTAAAGTTGAAAGGAAAACTCTGTTGATCATCCGAGAATGGATCAGTGAGACAAAAAACCTTCCAGAATGTAGATCGTCACCAGAAAAATAGGTTTACCTAGGCAATTACATACAAGACATAGATTTGTTGAGATTATTTACATCATATACATGTAGAATGGGTTTACATTATAACATGACAATCAGGCCGATGATGATAGCTGGACGACACAAACACATCGATTAGGCGCTATTCCTTTTGCGTAAAAAGGGGCTGTACTGTTATGGGTCATTGACACGTAGTGGTCAACAAGTGGAAAAACAAAGGTTGGGGTAACTCATGTACAACGATTTTCTCCGTCCTACACTCATATACCCAGGTGTGGGCTTCCCTTTATTATAGCTACCCTTGTACCATAACATGTGGGTTGGATGATTCCCTTGATCCCTACTTCATTCTATCACTTTATCATTTGCCACCTACCACTTGAGGGATGTACCATGGACATGCCACCCCCTTTAAAAGATGAAACCACCTAATAGGATCCTTGGTTAACCCCCTGATTGAGGTTGGAGACACTTGTACATGCCAAGGCCCATTATGGAAGGTCATGCCACCATGAAGTGCCCCATTGATTCCATGACTTGTAAGCTCTTTTACTTGATTATTCTAATAATTTGTTGTATTGGAGGGCAAGGGGACGCATTGGACCTTATGCAAGATTGCAAGTGGGTCTCCATTTGGGGCTTGGCCTCCCTATATAGGGTCCTAGCCCTCCATATGGCCACATTGGCATTTGTAGGGTGAGCGTTGAGAGCCATGGGCCTCCACCATGGCAAAGAGTAGTTCATGGATCCCCAGTACCACTCATTGATTGTTCGTGTCCACCTTTTGGATGAGGATGATGCACTTGGTTCACCATGCCCAACTGACTCCACACACGCACCACACACTTGGTAGATGATCTGGGGTCCAGATGAGGGCTTATGCCGTTATTCGAGCCTTTACAGATGGTTTTTAGGCACTTTTGATCCATTTGGAGACCCATGAGGATGTCCTTGTGCCCCCTCACAGCCAATTGGGGGTACCACAGGGATTTGCTTGGAACCAAGGGGCCAACCCCTTTTGCACTATGTTTGACGTCCATTCTCACATCATGGCACATTCTAGGTTTCATTAGGCCTCCTCAAAGGCCCAATGAGTCACTTTATTGATCATTCAACCCTTTTGAGAGGCTTATTATTATGTTATTGAGCTATCTTGGTGGGCTTGTTACCAAGGAATGCTATTATTTCACATTATTTTATTATGTGGTGCTCAAATCGGCCTAATTAGGCAAATCAAACTGATTAGTGATTGTATAAATATAATTGAGGTGATTTATTCTAATCATCATCACTTGGATTGGTTTTTGGTGTCAGGATCATCCTTGATGGATTCTCCTCATTGAGTTGTTTCTAGTGGTATGTGGCACATCACATAGTTCTTCACGGTTTGAGAGATATTCTTGTTTCAATTTGAAGACCCTAATTTGTGGGTAAAAACCCCAAAGGGTGGTGATTTGGCACTCTATCATTGGTCAACATGATATGATCATGAAAGTGGGGGTTCTATCAAATGTTTATTGCATGAAGAGTCTCATAAATTAATTTTTTGTCTCATGTAAAAATTTAAATCTACCCCAAGGGCAGATGGCCTCCCACAAAAAGGGTTTTTCCACCAAGTCAAATTTATATAAAATTGGTGGTGCCAAAAGTTTGAATTCAAATTTTTAAATCTCCCTCCAAAAAGGGATTTTGGCTCCCTCACAAGAGTCCTTCCAAAACTATAAAAGGACATGGATCCTCCCTCTTAAAGCATGAGTTCGATGATTATTATTATTTGACAAAAATACAAATTCAGAAATCCTTTTTGGCCCTTGTGGAAATAACATATTATCAAAAGAGAGGGTTGGTGACTTGGGTTTTGTTTGGTCGAAATTCAATTTTTGATGATTCGTTGGGCAATCTATTCGTGGGTTCCGTCCTATTGAGGCTACATCTATTTGCATTATAGACCAGCAAAGGACTACAGGCAATGGATCTAGTCCAATGTTGGATGAAGCGGGGATGCGGAAGCGTCATTTTCCAAAAATCTAGGAAGCAAAGCATCTCAGAAGCGTCTACTATATATATATATTTATATTTTTTTGCATTTATATTAAAAAAACATCCAAAATACCAAATTAGTTGTAGAAGACATGAAAACATGCATATTTTTACATAAATCAAGATAGATAGGGCATCCATTGTACATCAATGATTAATTATTCCAGCATCAACCATCTGCAATCTAGATTCCTCCTCTTGTCTAGCCTTTACCTCTACTTCAATTCTATAGGGATTTTAGTCAACATTGCCTAATTTTGATCAAATAGCTTAATCCAAGCCTTATAATATGGTAGAGAAATCTTAACATCCCTGATCAATGATTTTGACTTGAGTGAAGGGTACATAATTGCTAAGGCCATGACAAAGGAGTTCAACAATCAATAACACCAACATTGGGGGGGGTACATATAGGGCTTGTTGCTCTTGATTAAATGCCAATCACATGCCCTCGTACATGATATAAGTCAATGAAACGCCACAATCCCATTGATTCTGAACACTGTTATGTCAGCTGAATTTTGAATGGGATATGAAATTCTATTGTCTCCATATGAAGTGTAATGAGGCTGGAACCACTCTCAAACATCCTGAGTTATTTCATGGTAATGTTAAAAATTTAAGTAAAAAGATGGAAATGAAAGATTATTTACTTTAAGAATTTTACATTATCGTTAGGGAGCACCTTGGGAGTATTCGAAAAGTGTAGTTCCTCACAAAACAGTTCAACATTTCCAAAAACAAAAAAGCTTCATGGAACCGTCCACCTTCTCTCAGATCGACTTGCGGTCCATAGTGGATACATGCCTGAACCTCCACAGATCCGCACCCGATCCTTTCTAGATCCGCGGATCGGGAAATAGGAACCGCGGATCGGGCATTAAGAGCCACGGATCGGGACCCCACGAATCCAATTTTGCAGGAAACACCAAAAAAAAGACGATCTACGGATCTGATTTTCCAATCTGCGGTTCCGCCGAAGGATCAGTGGCAGATCCGTACGGGACGCGGATTTGCCTTTGGATCCTTGGGGGGGGGGCGGTTCCTTCAACACTGATCTAGTCTATACACGTCAAGTTTTGTTGCAGGTCTTTGGGATTCATTTTTATTGCAGGCTTAGTCTTCTTCAAACAAAGCAAAGGTTTCCAAGGATCAAGTCCTATCATCTCTGTGGCCATAAACATTAACCTTCTGCGGTGATCATTGATAGGACAGAGGATTGTGAAGAAATTCACAATTGTGATTAAGAGTATCATCCTTTAAAGTAATTTGCAAGATCTTTTATTGATTCGATCCAACGATGCGACCTTCAAAATTAAATCTATAAGTGCTCGGTTTGAAATGGAATCCTAGAATACGACAGTCTATGCAGTTCAAAGGTCACTCTAGCATTAACTAAGTGAAAATCGAGCTATTTCTTGAAGTCATCACCTCTGTGGCCTTACTATCTAAAAAGATAATATACTATGTCCAACTTCACTTGGTAATGAAGTGTTTGAAGTACACAAATAAATAAGTTTTTTAAAGAAGGAATTGAAGTAGTAACAACGAAATACACCTTCTTCGGCAGTAAATAATTCAAGTGTAGTTTCAATGCTATATTCTTGTTGAAGTATGGTTAAAGTTTCAGATATGTGATTTCTTGACAAACAGGGCAATGCCTAGTTTTGTTGCTATCTAAAATAAGGAGGCATAGTGGCATTCATTTCAACAAGAAGTGGCACACTTGTATTAACAAAGTCTGTACATCCTACAACTGTTCATTCTCAATAGTTTCATCATTCTCTGCATCAGGAGTACTGCTTTAGAACTACAAGTCTCATCGACAAAACTGCTAGCAGTTAAGATGTAACATGAGATAAAGAGCAATATAGGATTGTTGAGAAAGTAAGGACACAATTTCTTTACAGTTTCGTCAGAACAATTTCATCATTAAGAGTAGAAGCAACATCATCAAGGGCAGAACAAGAAAGGCAAAAAACACAAGTTTCATCATTAGTAACAGTTCAAATCATTGTACAAGTTGTGGTATGTAATTTAGAGTCTAGTGAATATTTTGTAAAGGGATTGTACTATTGTACAAAAGAATTGTAGAAGTCATTTTGTCCTTGTTTTTGGTACAAGGGTTCAAGTCCTTGGGTTTGTTGTTGGGACAAAGGTTTTAGGTCTTAAGGTTTTCATCAGTTAAAGTAAAGCCATTGTCTTTCATTGTAAACAAACCATTATCTTTGGTATGTGACTCTACAATATTGTATTAAATTTTTGTCATTTTCAGGGTGGTAGGGTGGTGCTAGGGAGGTGGTTGAAGTTGCCTTCAGGTTGGAGCCTAAAAACACTTCAGTGTGGTAGGGTGGTGCTACGACAAGTTGGAGCTTGTTGGGGTGTTGGAGCATCCTTTCAGCTAACTGCTGATAAAAGTAGGGCATTGGGGCATCCTTCTAGTGGGAGCTGGAGAATGAATGCTTTTCTAGAGTTTTAGGGAGTTGGGGCTTTCTTTTCAGTTGGAGCTGAAGATTAAAAGAACCTATTAGAAAAGCGTTCGGTGGGTTTTGACTCACAGGGGGTTTTTCACCTAAAAATATTTGTGTTCTTTGAGTACTGTTTAGTTATGGTTTAAATAAATATTGAAGATTAACTAATTCTCTGAAAAAATTAATAAGTTACTAATTGGGAAGAAATACTGATTCACCTACCTCTTAGTATTTCCAACAATTGGTATCAGAGCAAGTTCCTTCACTAGCAGTTTAACAACTGGAGGAGATCAAGGAGTGGAATAAGATGAGAATTCCAGTACTAAATGGAAACAACTATGCATTATGGGTTGGAAAGATGAAGTCATATTTTCAAGCACAAGGATTTCATGTTTGGAATGCTATATTGACTGATTACAAGGAACCTTCAATGTGTCCCTCAGATGATGACGACCGAAGGCTTTACGAGAGCCATGCTAAATCGAAAGATGCCCTCATGTCTAGTGTGACAAATTCTATATATGTCAAAATAATGCACTGCAAATCAACAAAAGAAATTTGGGGCAAATTTCAAAATACATATGAAGGAGACAAGAAGGTAAAGGAGGCCAAGATTTAGACTCATTGAGGACAATTTGAGCAACTGAGAATGAACAAGGATGAAAACATTGCAGAATTTTTCCTCCAGGTTGATGAAGTAGTAAATGTTATAGAAGCATTAGGAGAACCAATGGAAATCAAGACAGTTGTCCAAAAGGTTTTAAGATCTCTTCCAGAGAGATTCAATGCTAAGGTTCTTTGTGCTTGAAGAAAGAGATGATTTAGAGAAACTCAACATGGATGAGTTGCATGGAATACTTACGGCTGCATGGAATAGTTACGCCTTATGAAATGAGGAAAGAACATGATGCTACATCTAACTGAGAAGCAACATTTATAGCATCCAAGAAGACCGGGAAAGATAATCAGGAAGCAAAACCTAACTCCAGTTGTTGTGAGGAAGAAAAATACTTAGATGAATAAATTGCTAAGTTTGTAAGAAAACTGAACAGAGGAACAAGTAAGTTTAAAGGTAAACTTCCACTAATATGTTTAAATTGTGGTGAGATTGGTCACTTTGCAGCTAAATGTCCTCATAAGAGTGAAGAGGCATCCAGGAAAGGGAAGAAGGATCAAAGAAGATTCAACAAGCAAGGTAAAAAGAAAGGCTTTAAGAAAAGCTTTTTCTCTAAAGAAGACAACTCCTCATCTGAAGTAGAAAGTGACAGTGACGAAGAAAACAATACAGGACGAGTACTATTCATGTTTAGGGACAACAGGAAGGAAGCACTTGAAGAAGAAGAAGAAGAAGAAGAAGAAGAAGAAGAAGTCTCTTGAAGCTGAATTGAAGATAGCAAAAGAACATGCCAGAAGCCTCAATAAGAAAAATGAAGAATCAGAGGAAGCCATTATTAGCCTTAAAGTACAATTGGAAGAAGCTAGAAAAATTGAAGATTCTCTATGAAGAGAACTTGAAGAAAGCAGCAAGAAGAAATGTTTAGCAAAATTTTGCAAACACCTCCAAAGCATTAGATGAGTTCATCAATAGCCAAAGGCCGAATAGTGATAAGACAAGATTGGGCTACAGGGAAACGTTTTTAAAAGGCTCAACCTCTTCCACAATAGAAAGGGGAGATAGAAAAACAAACTTATGCAGCTATGAGTAGAGGATCTATTGAGAAAGAGAGAGGACACGCAACAAAAAAAAAGATTCAAGATCAACAAGGAGGATCATGGAGAACAGTATCAGAAGGTCTCCCCCTCTCAGATATCAAAATATCTTTCTTGGTGTTTGTTATTCATGTGGAAATTTTGGACATAAGGCTGTAAATTGTCAGGCTTATGGTAGGAACATAAGCAATCTTTAAAGGTATTTCAGGAATGATTATCCGAGAAACTCACAGGAGGATTACAGGCAAAATTACAATAGGTTTGGTCATCTAAGAAATGAAGTAGAATGCTATACATGATACATTTGGACATTTGGCTAAAGATTGCTGGTTAACCGTTCCCCCAAGGGAATCACAACAAAATCAAAATGGCCAGGTCTGGAGAAGGAAAACTGAAAGATGCGCTCTTTCTCTAAAAGCTCAAAGTAAGAAGAATGTGTGGTATGTTGACAGTGGATGCTCAACGCATATGAACGGACACAGACATAAATTCATATCCTCAAAAGAAGGAAAGGATGGGACAATATCTTTTGGAAATGATGGATCTTCAAATGTTATAGGAATAGGTACCATTAGGCTTGGAAGCAAGGATGCTACAATAGAAGATGTGCTTTTCACTGAAAATTTAAATTACAGTCTGCTGAGTGTAAGTCAAATGTGTGATCAGGGACACACTGCTCTTTGACTCAAAAAATGTGAAATAAGAAGAGAGAAAACCAACCAACTGGCGGCTATTGCAATTAGGACTCCAAACGACATATATACTTTGGATGAGACTGCTAAAGGTTGTTTCTTAGCAAAAGAAGATGAAAGTTGGCTTTGGCATAAGCGAATGGGACACAAACTTTGACAATCTTGTGAGAATCAGTGAAAAGGATGCTGTGAGAGAAATGCCGCAAATCTCAAAACTAACCAACATTTCATGTAAACATTGTAGGCACGGAAAACAGATGAGAGTTGAATTCAAGACCAAGGAACACTCCTCGTCAAAACATTTGGAGTTGATACACACTGACTTATGTGGACCAATGAAGACCAAGGGATTGAATGGTGAACGATATTTCATGTTGATGATTGAAGATTACACTAGGATGACAATAGTCAATTTTCTAAAGAAGAAATCTGAAGCATTCAAATGTTTCATAATCTACGAGGAAATGGTTGAAAACGAAATTGATTTGAAAATCAAATGTATGAGATCAGATAATGGAGGTGAGTTCACATCCAAGGAATCTCAACATTTTGTGAAGAACATGACATAAAGAGGCAGTTTTCAATAGCCAGGACACCTCAACAAAATGGGGTTATGGAAAGGAAAAACATGACATTAGAAGAGATGGCCAAAACAATGCTAAATGATTCAAAATTGGAAGACAAATTATGGGTTCAGGCTATTGATTTGGGTTAGCATCAGATGTGCTCTAGCCATGAAAATTGGTGGAGAGGCTAAAGCACATGAGATCTCCAAGACCTAGAAATGGTTTGGGGAAATTCCACCCGGTTAGGGAGATATTAAAATAATTAATATTTTTAATGGGTTTCTAAGTCTAAATGTAGGAAAATAAAAATATTAATGGGTATTAATATAAAACTAGGTGAGAAGGTTCTAAATTACATGGATCAAGCCAAATCTAGTCTTTAGCCATTGATTAGAGATTTAATCTCGGCCGTTGAAGACACAACAAAAAAAGTATAAGAGGAGGCTTGAGGGTCAGTTGGAGATACACCAAGTTGATTAGTCAGTTCGATTTTCTAGAGCGGGGTTTGCTAAGAGAAATCGAACTAGTGATCAGAGTTGCAGCGAGGGACAGTGAGTGCATAGCAGAGAGGCAGAGATAGTGCCGGAAGACCATCGCAGAGGCAGAGACAGAGCCAACAGGAGCCACGTAGAGGGCTAGAGTGACTGCGCAGAGGGCCAAAGGTCTTGCGTGAGTGACGCAGAGGGTAAGAGAGCTTCGCAAAGCATCAGAGGGATGGCATAGAGGGTTTTAGGCTAACGCAGAGGCCAGGTGGGCTAATGCAGTGGCTCAGAGAGGCGTTGGAGAGTTTTCATGGCGCAGATTTGCCGAAAATCTGCTTCCGAAGAGAGGTATCACTGCCAGATTGATTTCTTTGTGGGTGAGCCAGTTTGGCACCTAGTTGTACTCAAGAAAAGCGGCTTAATAATAAAACCCTCAGAACTGTTGCACCAATTTTCCCAGGTTGGGTTTTTCCGCAGACGATTGTCCAAAAATAACAGTGTCCCTTATGTGTTTGTCTATTTCTTTCAGTTGTTGATCTGTAGATGGTTGAGACTGCACTTGTGTTTATTTTCAGTATTTGTATGGTTAAATAGCTTGTGAAGTAATTAAACAAGTAGGTGAAATAAACCAGATATTGCAAGAAGAATTTCTAACGGGTTAGACTTAGAAATTTCAACATGGTATCAGAGGATTGTAGATCACAGGAGAGCTGAAGGCACCAACTAAATCAGAAAATTTGCAGCTGAAACAATTGTCCCAAGTAACAGAAGCTGTTCCTAAGTAGAAAGCAACAGAGAAGGAGTGACGCAGAGGGTTTGCGTCATTAGTTCGAGCCAGAGAGAGGGCCAGCGCAGAGGCAAAGGAAGGCAGAAGAAGCTCACAAGGAGCTACGTCATCCTGCTCAGCCATGTAAAAGTGACACAATCAGCGAGAGGAGCGATTCAACGTTTGCCAGGATTGCACAAAGCTAAGTGGCTCAGTTTCTTCAGTTGCTGGGGCCTAGGGAGCTGTGGGAAGATTGTGGATTGTGAAGCTGGTGGGGTGCTGTTGTTGTCGAAGCAGTACGGTACCTAATGGGACAGAACCAAGGTAGAGGGAGTTGCTACCTATGCGGATTTCTAGCCAAGAAATCCAGGTCAGTGTTGCAAGAGGAAAGGGGATTAGCGAGGTGCGATTTGACTATTGGTAGAAGAGAACTTCCAAGAGGGAAGTAGAGACTCAGAGGGAGTCGAAGAGAAGAGTGGAGATGGCAATGAATGGACTGAGAGATCAAGACAGACTAGACGGGGCATCCAACTTTGTCATTTGGAAGGCCAAGATCCTGTCTGTTCTAAATAGACATCGTATCAAGGCTTTCGCCTTGAGAATTGTGGCTATCCCAGTCGACCGACTGATAACGAAAAGTACGAGGATGTAATGGCTAAGGCAAAGTGCATAATCCTTGATGGGGTCAAGGATCATGTAGTTCAACATATTGCCGAGAAGAATACTACAAAGGAGATGTGGGATACCTTGACGACATTGTATCAGGGCACTTCCGTGCAGAGGAAGATGCTACTGGAGAATCAGCGACAGTCGCAACATATGCAGAAGGGGGAGTAGATAGATCACTTCCTCAGCAGGTTGCAGGAGATTCGGGACCAACTTACTTCTATAGGGGCCATGTTGGATCAGGAGTTAATGGTGAAGACCGCCCTGAACGTAGTCTCTGAGGAGTGGGAGACATTGGTCCAAAGCATTTTGGGGAGAGCGAATCTTCCAGGTTGGGAAAAGTTGTGGGCAACTCTTTGTTAAGAAGAGATCAGACAGCTGACCAAGGCGGGAAGTAGCAACAAAGGAGGTCGAATCAAGAAAGGAGGAAGAGGATGCGACTCTAGCATCTGTGGGACAACAAGGGAAGAGGAAGAAGGAGGACATCTCCAAGATAAGGTCCTTCCATTGTGGGGCGTTGGGCCATTGTGCAACCCAGTGTCCCAGGAAGAAGAATAAGGGAGAGGCTTCTTACTCCAAGGCAGTGCCAGCTACGGCAGAGAAGGAAGTGGAGATTGATGACGATTGTGCCATGAATGCTCATGTACCTCTAGAGAAGAGGTGGGGTGACATCGAGCTGCAGTCAGGAAGACTACAGGAGATGA
Organism: Pinus tabuliformis; assembly: GCA_031772625.1. Classification (NCBI taxonomy): domain Eukaryota; kingdom Viridiplantae; phylum Streptophyta; class Pinopsida; order Pinales; family Pinaceae; genus Pinus; species Pinus tabuliformis. Next base: position 294,155,886 of record CM062805.1, read on the forward strand.
GGGGCAGGATCCTTGAGGTACCCAAACTCTTGGATCATATTCGGCTACGGGAGCCCCGAGAGACAGTGACAGGATGACGAATGTCGGTAGAAGCAAGATGCGGATGGAGCGACAAAACAATGCTAGAGTGCAATGGTCGCTGGCAGCGTAGAGAGGGTTGCAACAGTGCGAGAGGCACAAAGGAGGTTGCAACAGTGCATGAGGCACAAAGATGTTTGCAGCAGTGCGAGAGGCACAAAGTTGTTGCAGCAATGCAGAGGCAGAAGAGGGAGCACAAGATAGCAGCAGAGAGAGCTTCAGCATCAAGAGGGCTTCTAGCTTGACAAGGCTGTCAGTAGTTGGATAGATCAATTACCATCGTCTCAGTAACTGAGTTGCAGGGCAATAATAACAGTGGTAGTGCTATGGGCAACATGATGCAACATGATGTGAGAGGGCTACAGTGCAGATGCAGTGTTGGGAGAAAGGACCAGCAGTAGCATGGATGTAGAGGGAGCTGCTGTATAGATGTAGTAGTGGTAGTGGCAGTGGCAGAGCCATGGACATCAGTACAGGATGCAGCAGTGCAGAGGATGTTGGGCAGCAAGGCCAAACATCAGCACAGGTACCAGTGCCAGATGATCACGGTGATGTTCAATGGTGGAGCATTACTAGAGCACATTCCTCGCTAAGAGGGAGTGTTGATTTGGGTAGCGTTGGATGTGCTCTAGCCATGAAAATTGGTGGAGAGGCTAAAGCACATGGGATCTCCAAGATCCAGAAATGGTTTGGGGAAATTCCACCTGGTTAGGGAGATATTAAAATAATTAATATTTTTAATGGGTTCCTAAGTCTAAACTTAGGAAAATAAAAATATTAATGGGTATTAATATATATTTGGGTGAGAAGGCTCTAAATGACATGGATCAAGCCAAATCTAATCTTAGTCATTGATTAGAGATTTAATCTTGGCCATTGAAGACTCGAAAAAGTATAAGAGGAGGCTTGAGGGTCAGTTGGAGATACACCAAGTTGATTAGTTAGTTTGATTTTCTAGAGCGGGGTTTGCTAAGAAAAATCAAACCAGTGATCAGAGTTGTAGTAAGTGCATAGCAGAGAGGTAGAGATAGTGCTGGAAGACCAGCACAGAGGTAGACGCAGAGCCAACAGGAGCCACGCAGAGGGCCAGAGTGACTGCGCAGAGGGCGAGAGGGCCTAGCATGACTGATGTAGAGGCTGCAGAAGTGACGAAGAGGGCCAGAGACCCTGCACAGAGCATCAAAGGGCTGACACAAAGGGTTTCAGGTTGATGCAGAGGCCACGCAGTGCCTCAGAGAGGCGTTGGAGAGTTTTCGTGGAGCAGACTTGCCGAATATCTGCTTCCGAAGAGAGGTATTACTACCAGATTGATTTCTCTGTTGGGTGAGCCAGTTTGGCACCCAGTTGTACTCAAGAAAAGCTGCTTAATAATAAAATCGTTAGAACTACTGCACCGGTTTTCCCAAGTTGGGTTTTTCGGGGATGATTGTCCAAAAATAACGGTGTCCCTTGTGTGTTTGTCTATTTCTTTCAGTTGTTGATCTGTAGATGGTTGAGACTGCACTTGTGTTTATTTTCAGTATTTATATGGTTAAATAACTTGTTAAGTAATTAAACAAATAGGTGAAATAAACCAAATAGTGCAGGAAGAATTTCTAACGGGTTAGACTTAGAAATTTCAACACAGGCAGTAGACACAACCGTATACATTTTGAACAAGGGATTACTTAGGAGAAATTGTGATAAGACTCCATATGAAATATGGAGAGGACCAACAAATGTCAAACATTTTTGAGTTTTTGGAAGGGAAGACAAGAAAATTTGACTCTCAGGTAGATGAAGGTATCTTTGTTGGCTATTCATGCAAAAGAAAAACATACAGATGTTATAATCAGAGACTTAACCGGATAACATTTGATGAAGATCGTGGATCAAAGATTGAACAAGGAAACTCCTCTTCAAGCAAACTAGAGACACAAGAGACAAAACTAGAAAGGGTCAAAGAGGAAGCCTCAGAGCAAGCACAATCAAATGAGAAAACAACTGTTAACTAGGAAGAGACGATAGATGAACAACGAGCACCTTCGAAGACTCCCAAGAAATGGTATCAAAAGAACCATCCTTCAGATCAGATCAGATCATTCAGGGTGTCAATGACGACATAGGAACCAAAAGAAACCGACAATTACAAACATCAAAACAAACACATCTTGCATTCTTGGCCACATTTGAGCTTAGTAGCTTTGAAGAGGCTAGTCACGATGAACATTGGGTAGCAGCTATGAATGAAGAATTGGATCAAATTGAGAAGAATGACACATGGGAGTTGGTTCCACGACCAAAGGACAAAAATGTCATTGGCACAAAATGGGTTTTCAGGAACAAGCTGAATGAGGATGGACAGGTTACTAGGAACAAAGCAAGGTTGGTCTGCAAAGGATATGCACAGGTTGAAGGAATAGATTTCGAAGAAACATTTGCTCCCATTGCTAGAATGGAAGCCATCAGAATGTTCTTGGCCTATGCATGTTCAAGGAAGATCAAAGTATATCAGATGGACGTAAAATCAACCTTTTTGAATGGAGAATTAGAAGAAGAGGTATATATAGAACAACTTGAGGGATTTTTTCTTACTAACAAGAAAGATTATGTTTGCAGGTTAAAGAAGGCATTATATGGTCTCAAACAGGCTCCTAGAGCTTGGTATGCTCATCTTGATAGGTACTTGCAGAAACAGGGGTTCAAGAGAGGAAATGTTGATAACAACCTTTATGTAAAGGTTGAGCATGACAGTTTGAGCATCATTGAAGTATACGTGAATGACATCATATTTGGCAACGATGATGACAAATTAAGAAGTTTGCAACATATATGCAGAGTGAGTTTGAGATGTTGTTACTTGGTGAATTGAAATTCTTCTTGGGTCTTCAAATATCTCATGAAGACAAGGAGATATTTTTGTCAAACCAAATAGATCAAGAAAATGTTGAAAAGGTTTCAGATGGAAGATTGTAAACCGGTTAACACCCCAATGGTGACAGGTGCAAGTTGAGCATGGATGACTTATCCAAGGATGCAGATAAGAGGATGTATAGAACTATATGATTGGCAGTCTCTTGTATGTAACAACTTCCAGGCCAGATGTGATGGAGGCAGTTGGACAAGTAGCACCAAAAGAATCCCATGTTGTTGCAGTAATGTGAATCTTTCAATGTCTCAAGGGAACAATAGATTTTGGCTTATGGTATCCAAAAGGAAATGGCTTGACCATCACAACCTATACTGATGCAAATTGGGCAGGCAGTGTTGATGATCATAAAAGCACCAACGAAGCAACTTTCTACCTAGGTGGTTGTCTTGTATCCTAGTTGAGAAAGAAGCAGTCTTCTGTCTCCTTATCCACAACGGAAGTAGAATATATAAGCAACGACAACTTGTTGTACTTAGTTTCTCTGGATGAAACAAACATTGCAGTATCTTCAAGTGAAGTTTGATGAGCCCATTTTGATGTTCTGCAATAACACCAATGCCATTAGCATCTCAAAGAATCTTGTCCTCCATTCAAAAACAAAACACATTCTGATCAAGTTCTACTTTGTTAGAGAACAAGTTGCAGAAAGGAACATAAATGTGGAATATATTGGGGCAAAGGAACAAATAGTTGACATCTTCACTAAACCATTGCCGCGTGAGACGTTTGAGTATCTTCGACAAAAACTTGGGATTCTCCCAAGTTCATTTTGACATGCTTTCTATTCAACCAAGCAAACAGAGAGAGCAAAGGAAGGTTACAGGTCCGCAGGAGCAGGCAAATTGTCAAGGGGAGTCACTCTTTGCCATTGATATCAAAGGGGGAGAGAAAGCAAGTCAGGAAGTTTGAGGCATGATGTCATGGGGAGCAGTGATCACAGGGGGAGTACGTGTGTTTCCATCAATGCTAAAGGAGGAGATTATTGATAGGTGGTTGTCATTGATGTCAACCCAAGCAACACTAGGAGATACCCTGCCTTTTGTCAACTAATGTGAAATGGTAATTCGTGGTTTTTGGTGTCAGGATCATCCTTGATGGATTCTCCTTGTCAAGTTGTTTTCGGTGGTATGTGGAACGTCACAGAGTTCTTCACGATTTAAGAGATATTCTTGTTTGAAGTTGAAGACCCCAATTTGTGGGTGAAAACCCCAAAGGGTGGTGATGTGGCACTCTATCATTGGTCAACACAATATGGCCATGAAAGTAGGGGTTCTATTAAATGTTTATTGCATAAAGAGTCTCATAAATAATTTTTTTCTCTCATGTAAAAATTTAAATCTACTCGAAGGGCATATGGCCTCCCACAAAAAGGGTTTTTCCACCAAGTCAAATTTATATTAAATTGGTGGTGCCAAAAAGTTTAAATTCAAAATTTTAAATCTCCCTTCAAAATGGGATTTTGGCTCCCTCACAAGAGTCCTTCCAAAACTATAAAAGGACATGCATCCTCCCTATTAAAGGATGAGCTCGATGATTATTATTTGACAAAAGTAGAAATGCAAAAATCTTTTTCGGCACCTGTGGAAACAATGCATTATCAAAAGAGAGGGTTGGTGGCTTGGGTTTCGTTTGGTTGGAATTAAATTTTTGATGATTCGTTGGGCAATCTGTCTGTGGGTTCCGTCCTGTTGAGACTACATCTGTTTGCATTATAGACACATCAAGTTTTGTTGCAAGTCTTTGGGATTTGTTTTTATTGCAGGCTCAGTCTTCTTCAAACAAAGCGAAGGTTTCCAAGGATCAAGTCCTAACATCTCTGCAGCCATAAACATTAACCTTTTGTGGTGATCATTGATAAGACAAAAGATTGTGAAGAAATTCGCAATTGTGATTAAGAGTATCATCCTTTAAGGTAATTTGCAATATCTTTTGTTGATTCGATCCAATGATGCGGCCCTCAAAATCAAATCTACAAGGGCTCAGTTTGAAATGGAAGCCTAGAATGCAGCAGTCTGTGCAGTTCGGAGGTCACTCTGGCATTAACTAAGTGAAGATCGAGTTATTTCCTGAAGGCATCACCTCTACGACCTTACTATCTAAAAAGATAATATACTATGTCCAACTTCACTTGGTAATGAAGTGTTTGAAGTACACAAATAAATAAGTTTTTTAAAGAAGGAATTGAAGTACTAACAATGGCTTACACCTTCTTCAGCAACAAGGAATTCAAGTGTAGTTTCAATGCTATATTCTTGTTGAAGTATGGTTAAAGTTTCAGATATGTGATTTCTTGATGAACAATTTAGTGTCCATTTTTGTTGCTATCTAAAACAAGGAGGCACAGTGGCATTCATTTCAACAAGCAGTGGAACACTTGTATTAACAAAGTCTATACATGCTACAATTGTTTATTCTCAGGAGTTTCATCATTCTCTACATCAGCAGTACTGCTTCAGAACTATAAGTCTCATTGACAAAATTACTAGCAGTTAAGCTGTAACCTGAGATAAAGAGTAATATAGGATTGTTGAGAAAGTAAGGACACAATTTCATTACAATTTCGTCAAAACAATTTCATCATTATTAGTAGAAGCAACATCATCAAGGTAAGAACAGGAAATGCATAAAACATTCCAAGTTTCATCATCATCAACAACTCACATCAAAGGCATTTTGTACAAGAGTTCAAATCATTGCACATTTTGTGGTATGTAATTCAAAGTCTTGTGAATATTTTGTAAAGGGATTGTGTTTGTTACCCACCACTAGTGGGTGACACCCATAGGAGAGAATTTTTTCTCCTAGACTTGTCTTCAACCATCAACCAATAGTCCCTTGCAGCCACTAGATAGCTTGATGTGCCACCATTCTCCGCCACCTGAGCCAACCATTATGTGCTCTCACCCATCTGTTATGATCATATGTTTGAACGTGGGCTTTCCAACCCTAATGTATGGCTTTTCATTATCTAATTGGGTATTTTTTCTTACTTATCATTGACACATCTGGACATGGATTAGCGGGGAGATTTAGTGGAAAGAATGGACATGGCCTATACTCTTTTCCCCTTGTCCAATTTGGTGGTTAGTCTTATATCCTAGTCCCATGGGATCTCCTTTATTGGCTACTAGCTTTAGGAGTGATACTACATGGGAAACCTCGATTTTGGTTGCATGGTCCCACTTCCCGACATCACATACATCACTCCCTCTGCTCATTATAAACCCTTTCACATATTTCCCATCCAGGTCCACATTTGCCCGTTGGGTCGACAAGGAATTAACCTGATCCTCCCCTTGTCCACACTTTGGGTCGGGCCTAGAACGATGCCCCAAAGGTTGACGCAACTAAAAAGAAAGTTAAAGCATAATTTGGCCACTTACAACAAGAAATGTACAATAAAATGCAAAATGTCCGGGACATAAAAATTTAGCATGTGGGCAAAATCCAAACATGAGCTCTAGTCTCTACCCCTATTATTATGGCCATCACCATGGTTTCCAGGGTGCCTATGTGAGCCGACTGCATTGTTAAGGAACCCATGATTGTCCCAACCCCTGGTGGGCGATGAACTGCTCAACCTTAAGGGGGTATCCATTACTAGATCATAGACATCATGTTCTTCCATGGAACCCTAAGCAGTTAAAAGAAAGGAAAATCAGTAAAAGACAAAAATCATATGAAGAAGGGTGGAAAAACAAAGTTCGGGGTAATTCATGTAGCACAATTGATCCCTTACATCCATACACCCATGTGTGGGCTTCCCTCATTATAGCTACCCTTGCACCATGACATTTGGCTTGGAGCCTTCCATGTTGCCCCACTCTGTTCCATCATTATTTCACATGACACTTGCCATTTAGATGGATGTACCATGGACTTGTCATTCCCTTAGAGGTTGAAACCACCTAATAGGGTCCTTTAGTAACCTCCCTCTTGAGCCTGGGGACAACTGTACATTTTAAAGCCCATTTGGAAGGGCATGCCACTATGAAGTGTCCACTTAGGCCCCTGATTTATAAGCTTATTTACTCGATTGCACTAATGAATTGTTGTACTAGAAGGTGAGGAGACACATTGAATCTTATATAGGTTTACAGGTGGGTCTTTGCTTTGGGTTTGGCCTCACTATACGGGATCCAAGCCCTCCAGAGGGTCATGATGGTACTTGTAGGGTGAGCGTTGAGAGCCATGGGCCTCCTCCACAGCAGAACATTGATTGCCACACCATGGGATCCTTCAACACCACATATTGTCTTGCTTGTGCCCCACTCATGCAGTCATGATGATGCACTTGGACCACATGGCCCAACTAGCCACTTACTTGCATCGGACTCTTGGCATATGTTCCAGGGCTTAGATGGATTTTGTCTCACCTAGGGAGGCATTGGAGGGCTTGAATAATCATTCTAGCCCTCATGGATGGGGTATCGATATAGTGATCCAGTTGGAGACCCATGAGAGCATTCACTGTGCCCCCACGGCCACTTGGGAGCACCACAAATGTTTTGCTTTGAAGCCAAGGGGCCAACCCCTTGGGCATCATCATGAGAGTCCTCCTCTTCACTTTGGCACATGGAGGACTTGTCCAGGCCTTCCAGCGGCGCGTTTGCACGATTTATCTATCATTTTGGCCTTATTAGGAAGGCTTATTGTACAAATCTTGAGCTATTAGGTGGGTTGTCACTAATTGCATTGATATTTTGCACATTAGAGTCATTCTTAGGGGCTCATTAGGCTAATTTGACCAATTCGAATCGTTAGAGGCTCATATAAGTACAAGTGAGGCCTCAATTGTAACTCATCATCACTTGACTTGGGATTAGTTCTCTCCTAAGAGAATTTCACACTCTATTTTTCTTGGTTTGTATATTGGAGATCTCTTGGTGCATTTCATTATCTTTGGAGCTGAAATTTGTGTTCTCTTGGAGCCATTTTCTAGAATTTGGATTTGGATATATCTCTTGTTGTCTTGTAAGTATTCTTTTCAAAGATATTTGCATAAAATGTCTAATGTGTGGAAATTATGTGAGTAGCTATTGTTCATTCATGCCCTAATTGTTGAATATCATTGTGAAGAAATGTTAGATTGCAAATTTGTGCATGTTTCTCATTGATAGCAAGTAGATGAATGTTCCTAGTGGAGTAGAACTCGTTTTCTTTCCATGAAAGTCCATAAATCTTGGGTGGGTAAATGTTAGAAAGTGCTTGGTACAACATCATTTTTATAGCCTCCTTAAAGATGATTTTGGCCGGATTTCGAATCACAAACTCCATAACCCAAGAACAAGGCACTGATCCGAGCAAATTTGGTGATCAACCCCTCTTTCCTTTTCTTTTTCTTCTCCCAAAAGTTTCGGTCTCTCACATAGACATCCTTGCTAGGGCATCGTGCAAATTTCTCTAGAGAGATGATTTTACACTTACACTTGGACAGACTTCTGCGTTGTTGTCTCCTCTAAAGGTTCACCAAGTTTCACGAGTTTTCAACGGTTCATTTGTGAGAAAATTTAAGCCCTAGCACGGATTTTGGAAGTCAACGTTTAACGTCATAATGAGAGACTTGTTGTGGGTTACACTCAAGCAAGGCTTAATCAATTTTAACCCTTTCCTTATCCTATCTTAACTTAGGGTTCTCTTTGGAGGTGTCTCTTCATGGTAAACCTTGAAACCCTAAGCCTAGTTAGGGCACCCCTAGGTCTCTCTTATGGTCCTAATCATGATATGATCTTATCCCGCAAAAACCTCTAGAGGGGTCCTTTTTTAGGAAGCCTAGATCTAGGTATACCTCTTTTATTGAACACTTTTTTCACCTAGGTCTAATCCTCCTGCCCATAAGCCTTTCTTGGAGAGACTTTCTCTTGCTTTTGAAGCGAGCGAGTCATCATTTGAGCCTCTCCTTTGAATGGGCTTTGGAAATCACATTGTACCTTGTCATTGAACTTATCCTCCTAGTGATTTCCTTTATACCAGGACTCCTCCCATCAGTGAAAGTCCATAAAGAGTAGGGGACATCAACTGAGGTGACAGTGAGTCCTTGTCCCATTGTTGCCATTTGGTCTAGTAGTTGTCCCTTAGGAACCCCTCCTAGGACCCCTGCTAGATTGTGTGGTAACAATACTATTGTAGAAAAGAATTGTAGAAGTCATTTTGACCTTGTTGTTGGTACAAGGGTTTAGGTCCTAGGGTTTTTTGTTGGGACAAAGGTTTTAGTTCTTAAGGTTTTCGTCAGTTAAAGTAAAGTCATTGTATTTCATTGTAAGTGGACCATTATCCTTGGTACGAGAGTCCGTAATATTGTATTAATTTTTTGTCATTTTTAGGGTGGTGCTAGGGAGGTGGTTGAAGTCACCTTCAGGTTGGAGCCTAAAAACACTTCAGGGTGGTAGGGTGGTGCTAGGGCAAGTTGGAGCTTGCTGTGGTGTTGGAGCATCCTTTCAGTTGATTATTGATAAAACCAGGCCGTTGGGGCATCCTTCTAGTGGGAGCTGGAGAATGAATGTTTTTTTAGAGTTCTAGGGAATTGGGGCTTTCTTTCAGTTGGAGTTGAAGATTAAGAGAACTTATTAGAAAAGCGTTGGGTGGTTTTTGACCTAGAGGGGGTTTTCCACCTAAAAATCTTTGTGTTCATTGTGTATTGTTTAGTTATGGTTTAAATAACCATTGAAGATAAACTAATGCTCTGAAAAGATTAATAAGTTACTAGTTGGTAATAAACACTGATTCACTCCCCTCTCAGTGTTTCCAACACATTGGTTCTTTGGTATTTGGCACCATATATCCTCATACCTGGGTATGGCCCGAAACTTGGCCCTAGGAAGTTGATGCAGGTAAAAGAACAATAAAAGGCATATGATGGCGACAAACAAGAACAAAAGACGATCAAAATGCAAAAGATGGCTGAGACATAAACATTAGAACATGGGAAAAAGCCTAGCATGAGCTCTACATCAGTCATTGTGGCCATCACTTGGTTTCTAAGCATATGTTGCTTGTCATATTATGAAAAGGAACCCTTGCATGTCCCAACCCTTGGTGGGTAATGAGCTGCCTCACCATTAAGGGGGTAGTAACTAATATACATCATACAAAGCAAGCTCTAACCCTTGAGCTACGAGTAGTAATACAAAGAAAAATCAGGAAAAAGTAAAAGGTGCACAAGACAGGTGGAAAAACAAAGGCTGAGTTGGTAACTCATGCATCCACGAGTCTAGGAAAGTTGGGTAGAATTGGGAACTGCCAATGCATTAAGGCTGCACGCAGCATGGCAATGTGGGGTGGGGAAAATTAAACTCTTCAATAGTGACAGTTCAACATCTATTCTCTGCTCATTGGGCTGCGACCCTATTCAAATGAGTTATTGTTGAGGTGCGAATGAGCACAAGGACCAAATTTCAATGAAGGACAATGGCAAGTAGTTAATGGGTGTCACTTCCTACTCTGGGCGAAGAACTAGGTTAGGCAAAAGAAAAGCCCTCATCTGTGAACAAAATGCCAAGAACCATCATGCAAAAAGCACCTTGAATGCGTGTATATAAAAAAGTTTGACTAATCGACAGAATGACGAAAAATAGTAGGGTCAACATGGCAGGTCCTTAAGTTGTCCGTAGTTGTTGCCACCCTACTAGCTCATGTTCGTCTTGTTATTTTGAGCTGGAAGTGATGCTAGACGAAAAGGATCGAATTTAGAAAAGACAAAAACTGTGGCATCTGCAAATATTCTTGAGATGCGTTTTACAGTGGATGGATCTGTTTCCATCAATGCAGGAAACATTTATGAAACAAATCTTGTGCGAATCCAAATGGATCTGAATCCGATCCAAGGAATTGCGGATCCACCCCCTAGGATAGATGGATCTGATAACATGGTCTAGAGGCCTCTAGCCTTCCATTTGTACAAATTGACTTGCCTTGGAAATTGAGTTGATCATCCTTGGAAACTTGGCCCTAGGAAGTTGATGTAGGTAAAAGAACAATAAAAGGCATATGATGGCCACAAGCAAGAACAAAGGAAGATCAAAATGCAAAAGATGGTTAGGACATAAACATTAGAACATGGGAAAAAGCCTAGCATGAGCTCTACATTAGTCGTTATGGCCATCACTTGGTTTCTAAGCATATGTTGCTCGTCATATTATGAAAGGGAACCCTTGCATGTCCCAACCCTTGGTGGGTAATGAGCTGCCTCACCATTAAGGGGGTAGTGATTGATATACATCATACAAAGCAAGCTCCAACCCTTGAGCTACGAGTAGTAATACAAAGAAAAATATGGAAAAAGTAAAAGTTGCACAAGACAGGTGGAAAAACAAAGGCTGAGTTGGTAACTCATGCATCCATGAGTCTAGGAAAGCTGGGTAGACTTGGGAACTGCCAATGCATTATGGCTTCACGCAACATGGCAATGTGTGGTGGGGTAAATTAAGCTCTTTAATAGTGACAGTTCGACATCTATTCTCTGCTCATTGGGCTGTGACCCTATTCAAATGAGTTACTGTTGAGGTGCGAATGAGCACAAGGACCGAATTTCAATAAAGGAGAATGGCAAGTAGTTAATGGGTGTCACTTCTTACTCCAGGCGAAGAGCTAGGTTAGGCAAAAGAAAAGCCCTCATCTGTGAATAAAATGCCAAGAACCATCAGGGAAAAAGTGCCTTGAATGCGTGTATATAACAAAGCTTGACTAATCGACTAAATGGCAAAAACTGTTAGGGCCAACATGGCAGGTTCTTCAGTTGTTCGTAGTTGTTGTCACCCTACTAGCTCATGTTCGTCGTCTTGTTATTTTGCACTGGAAGCGCTGCTAGACAAAAAAGATCGAATAAAAAAAGAAAATTGTGGCATCTGCAAATATTCTTGAGATGTGTTTTATAGTGGATGGCTCTGTTTCCATCAATGCAGAAAACGTTTATGAAACAAATCTTATGCGAATCCAAGTGGATCTGAATCCGATCCAAGGAATTGCGGATCCACCCCCCAGGATAGATGGATCCGATAACATGGCCTAGAAGCCTCCAGCCTACCATTTGTACAACTTGACTTGCGTTGGGAAATTGAGTTGATCATCCTTGGTAATTCACTCCACTTTGATAAGACTAACAACTTGTCTTGCAACAACTACTCTTTTGTTAAGAAAGCTATCTCTTCGGTAATAGACACCTTCAACAACTATTTTGACTTTTCCAATAGCTATTTTTTCTTTGACTTGACTTTTTTATGCATTGGTAAGTTGGATTACTCCACCTTGTCCATATCTCCAACGCTCTAGCCTAGTTGGCCAAGTGTTCCATGCTTTCTTGCTCCTTTTGCCACCTAATGCCACATCATATGCTTGGTTAGCTCCAAAAATCCAAGGCGTTGCCAAATAAGCCTAGTCAATCTCCTTGAATCATGGTCAAATTGGGGATCTCCAACGCGCTTGAGGAACAAATTTTTTTAAGAGATCGGTTTTGTTCCTCTCACTAATTAGATAACTTTGGACGTACTGCATGTCCAAAACACTGCAATGCTCCACTTGTTATGCCCCTGGAAAGATGCATACCCTTTTTGACTAACTTTGACTAGCCATATCTTGATAATGCCTCAAGCAAATGGAAAAATTTTGTGGCATGCCATCTTCAATGAGCTCTACAATTTGACACCTTATTGACTTTTTGACTTTTGGGATCACTTTGCATTGGGAATTGTGAACTACATTTGGAAGCATGAAAATGTCATCGGCTGGGTGACAAACATGTTTGAGAAACATCTGGACTCTGGAGGGTATGACACCAAAGCCAAAGCCACTACAAACTCTATAGACTCATCACTGTGGAAAGACGTAGGTATACCCAACATGAGCTGAACTAGCCTCTACAGTGGTGACCACCCCTAAAAGCCAGGCTCCCATAAAACCACGAGTCCTCATATAACCCATCAAGTTCCTCCAATACTATATAGTGTTGATTTTTCAAGGTCTTCTAATTTGATAATTACTTCTAATGGTTTCTTAGTTAAATCCTTCTTGTATTCATATTCATCATTAAGAAATTACATAAAAGATCTCAACAGTGAAATAAATAATGACATGTAGGATCATAAAGAGACAACCAAACAAAAGACACATATTTACCCTGGGAAAACCCTCTTCTAGGGGAAAGCCCAACAATCTTAGTGAAATTATTCAATTCAACAAGAGATACAATCTGATCTTTTCCAATCAAAACAAAGGTCAAATTGACCAACAATAAAACCCAGGTCAAACCTGGTCAAACAAAGATAAGTAGCCTAAGAAATTCGGTCAATTGTGTCATAAAAAATTTTGGTCTGCCTCAAAAATTTCGGACTATCTGGAAATTTGATTTGCTCATAAACTCGATTTGCTCGTAAATTCTCTCTCCTTTGCATGAACATAAGAATATGTATGTGAAAGAGATCCAAATTGGTGTGTAGAAGAGGAGGGTGAAATAGCCTTTATATTGTGTGTCTTAATGAGCTCGAATAGGTGTGTCAAAGGGGCATACTGACTTGAACCATTTGGTCACAAAATTTTCATTCTAAAAAATTATTTTCCCTCCTTTTGAGGCCGACTTGAAATGCAATTTATATTTATCATTTCTATTCATATTTTGAGGACTAGAATAGATTATGAAGACCGACCATAGCTACAAAAATTCAACAATCCCTAGGGAGGTATTCATAATAACTTCTTTGGATGATCTCTTGCTGAAAATTTTCTCTATCCCAAGAAAAGGTTGAATGAGCTAAGATATGTTGATGTTGTGAAAATTCCTACACTCTGAAGGAATGCCTACTACAACAAATCTGAATCTACTTCACCTACTTGATTTTTAAATTACATTCATCAAGTTATTCTTCTGAATACTGAAGCAAATTACTTCTGCAACCTACACTAATTAAATATTTGATCTCATGAAACAGAAAACAGAGCAAAGAACAAGATACATAGGACACACTTACACAATAGTCCTCGGAAAAAACCCAATGCAGGAAAACCGGTGCAACAGTTCTGAGGGTTTATTATTATGCAAGAGAAATATCTGAATATAAATCAAGGATGCTCATCTAGCAATCCTTACAGAGAAAATACTGGCGGAAAATGTGAGTGAGTTTTACCTCACTTCACCTAGTAGAATTGCGGTTGATCCGGCACAAGATTGGCTAACCCTGACTATTTATGCGTTGGTTTTGCGTCAGCCTTGCATCACCTTCTCTGCCCTCTGTGTCAGCGATCCTGGCTGTTTCGGCTGTTCCCAACAGTTCCGACAGTTTTCGACTGTCCGACAGTTCTGGATTTTGCGTGACAAGCAACTTTTCTGCATCAGCTCTATCGGCTACTACATTGCGTCTGCGTTAGCTCTCCCAGCTGTTTCAGCAGTCCCCGACAGTTCTCGACAGTTTTGGTTGTTCTGACAGTTTTGGATTCTGCGTGACAGGCAACTTTTCTACGTCAGCTCTCCTGGCTACTGCGTTGCCTCTCTACAAGCTCTCTCCGCCTCTCAGTCAGTTTTTTTCGGAAAGTCCTTCTCCTGGATCATCACTGCCCCTCAGCTGCAAATCTCCCCAATCGATTTTCCTCTTGAGAACTTCTCACCTCAGAAAATTGTTTTCCTCAATCTCTATGTGTGTGTTTCCAAATGAACCCCAAGCCTCCATTTTATACTTTTCTTGTTGAGTCTTCAACGACCGAGGCTAAGTCTCTAATCAACGACTAAGATTAAAACATGACTTGATTCGCCTTCTAGATCATTCTCACCCATATTTTGATTAATACCCATTCATATTTTAATTTCCCTAAGTTTAGACTTAGGAACCCCATTAAAAATATTAATTATTTTAATAAAATAGGATCCAGGTGGAATTTCACTAGACAGTGTCTGGGTTCTTTAGAACTCATGTGCCTTAGCCTCTCCACCAATTTTCAAGGCTAGAGCACTTCCGATGCTACCAAAGACTAACACTCCCTCTTAGCAAGGAAAGTGCTCTAGGCTCTATTAACAATGTCCACCTGCATGCTGCTTTGTTTCTGAAGCACCTACTCTCTGCACTGTTGCTGCCACCAACACTGTGCTGCTATTTGCTGCCCATGACACTGCCACTGCCATTGTTGCATCTGTACTACAACTCCCTCTCAAACGCTGCATCTGCTATGCTACTAACACTGCCACTGCTAACACTGCATCTGTACTGCAACTCAGTTGCTGAGAGAAGCAACTAAAAAACATCCAAAATTAGTTGAATTTAAATGTGTTCAACATAATACAATGAATGTTGGAATTTGACTGCTGCTGATTTTGACCCTCTGAATCTTCTATGCTGCTGCTGACTCCTGCACCGTGCCAACTGCATTGTTGCCAACCTTGCTATGCGGTAATCAGTCTCAGGTCCTCAGCTACTGCATCTGTCCTCCAAACACTCTACTACATCATTTGACACTAAGTCCATCTCTCTACTGCTGAATCTTGGGCTCCCGTAGCAAGGAATTGATCCAAGAGTTGGACTCCTAAAGGATCTTGCCCACATGTAGTCCTCCCGACTATAGCTCAATATTGCCCCATCTCCCTCCTGGAGATGCGTGGGCACTCATGGCAAACTCATTCTTGTCAATCTTTGCTGAAGCAGCCTTAGGATCATGTTTCTCATCCTTGTCCTTTTTCTTCAAAGGACACTGGGATGCGTAGTGGCCCAAATCGCCACAACTGAAACATTTCACCTTCGAAATGTCCTTTCGCTTCAGCTTCTACTGTCCCTTCGATGCTAGAGCTACGTTTTCCTCCTCCTCTTCTTCTTTGTGCCACTCTTGTGAAAAATTCTATCACTGCAGCAACTGATTTACTTTTCCTACTTATTTCACCATAAGTTATTCATGAGATTACTTCAACAAACATTAAAATAAATACTGCTGCAGATATCACACCATAATACAAAAACAAACATATGCACAAGAATCAACACATTGACACAGTTATTTTGGACTAATGTCCCTGGAAAAATCGAATGTGGGAAAACTGGTGCAGCAAGGGAGGATTTTATTATTCAGCAATTTTCTAGTACAACAAGGTGCCAAACTAGCTTACCCACAGATAGGAAAATGTTCGAGCACTTCTTTTGAACCCAATGTAGGCCCTACTGACCTTTGCATCAGCTTGAAACCCTTTGCGTCAGCCTACTGAGGCTCTGTGCAGCTTCTCTGGCCTTCTGTGTCACTCTTGCAACCTCTGCGTGGATGATGCAGGCCTTGCTGGCTCTGCGCAGTCTCCGCTGCCTTTGCGTAGCTTCCTCTGGGCATGCGTCTGCCTCTTCTACCTCTGCGCTGATCTCCCGTCTCTCTGTTCGTACTTGCTGCCTCCTGACTGCTCTCTAGACCACTAGTTCAATTTCTTACCTAACGTCGCTC
Source organism: Pinus tabuliformis (assembly GCA_031772625.1). Lineage (NCBI taxonomy): Eukaryota > Viridiplantae > Streptophyta > Pinopsida > Pinales > Pinaceae > Pinus > Pinus tabuliformis. The sequence goes on from CM062805.1 coordinate 294,172,270, forward strand.
CAGAAATTGAACTAACTAGTCTCCCTCCATGTGTTCTCCAAGTGACCCTCAAGCCTCCTCTTATACTTTTCTCGTTGACAAATCAACGGCCGAGATTAAGTCCCTAATCAACGGCTAAGATTAGATTTGGCTTGATCCATGTCTTTTGGACCATTCTAACACAGTTTCATATTAATACATGTTAATATATTATTTTCCCTATGTTTAGACTTAGGGACTCCATTAAAAATATTAATTATTTTAATATCTCTTGAACTGTTTAGAATCTGCCCAAACCCTTTCGGGGTATTGGAGATCTCATGTGCCCCAACCTCTCCACCAAATTTCGTGGCTAGAGCACATCCGAAGCTACCTCAAATCAACACTCCCTCTTAGCGAGGACTGTGCTCTGGTAATACTCTTTACTGAGTATCACCCTGATCATCTGGCATCGGTCCTTGTACTGATGTTAACCCTCCCTGCCCAACATCTTCTGCACTGTTGCATCTTGACCCTGCTATTGCCACTGCTGCATCTGTATGACAACTCCCTCTGCATCCGTGCTGCTACTAGTCCTTTCTCCCAACACTGCATCTGCACTGCAACTCCCTCTTCATTCGTGCTGCTAACACACTACTTCTGAAAGGCGTTCTTTACCATCCCCATCTTTTCTTTGAAGTAGTCAAATTTTGACTTTCCAAGGGCCTTGGTGAGGATATTTGCCACTTGTTCTCCTGTAGGAGTGTAGCTTAACTATACAGCTCCTTGTTGGACACAGTGTTTGACAAAGTGACACTGGATATCAATATGCTTCGACCTGTCATGAAATACTGGATTCTCAGAGAGTTTGATGCAAATCTGATTATCACACATGATCCTGATCGCCTCCATATTTCTTCTGAATAGGTTCACCAGCAGTTTTCTAAGCCATATGGCCTCACACGAAGCTGTGCTTGCTGCCGTATATTTTTCCTCAGATGAGCTTAGAGCCATGAACTTCTGTTTCCTACTGCACTAGAAGGTCATTCCTGATCCAATGTTGAAACAGTACCTAGAGGTACTTTTTCGATCCACTGAACTTCCTGCCAAATATACATCAGTGAATCCACTCAACCTGATATCCTTCCCCTTGGTGTATAAGAACCCATAATCAACTGTTCCCTATAAATACCTGAGAACATGTTTGGCTGCTGCCTAGTGTGCCCTCTTTGGTTCCACCATGATCTGATTGAGGGTGTTGACAGCATAGCAAATATCTGGCCTGGTATTGACCAGATACATCAGGGACCCTATGAGCTGTTGGTATAGGCTGGGATCGACATCCTTGTCTTCTGATGCATCAATCTTCTTCCAGTTGGTGATCATTGGCGTAGCCATAGGTCTACAGTCTCCCATCCCGAACCTTTTTAGGATCTCTGTAGCATACCTCCCTTGCCCAAGGAAGATTTCTCCTTTCTGCTGCCAAACTTCCAATCCTAAGAACTAGTGCATTTGTCCCAGGTCCTTCATATCGAACTCTGTGGCTATATTCTTCTTGTAGTCCTCAATGAGTCTGGATGATCTTGTAAGAAAGTGATCATCCACATATAATACTAAGATAAGAGGCTCGTTCTCTACGACTAGATAGTAGAGATTCGGATCCGCGTCACTCTTGACAGACCCCATCTTCTGCAAGTAGCAATTTTTTCGACCATACCACGCTCTCAGTGCTTGCTTCAACCCATACAAGGCTTTCTTCAGTTTGCATACAAGAGACTTCTTCTCATGAGTTTCAAAGCCCTCTGGTTGTTCAATGTATACCTCTTCTTCTATTACCTCGTTCAGAAATGTCGTCTTGACATCCATCTAATGGATCTCCCATCCTATCTGGGCTGCAAGAGATATCACGCTCCTAATAGATGTATACCTGGCTACCAGGGGGAAGGTTTCCTCATAGTCAATCCCTTCCTTTTGAGCATACTCCTTAGCCACAAACTTGGCCTTGTATTTCTCAACACTGCCGTCCGCAACATATTTGATCTTGTAGATCTATCTTGAACCTACCATAGATCTGTCTTGAGGCCTTGACACCACCTCCCAGACATCGTTCACCATTATGGAGTTATACTCCTCCACCATCGCATCTAGCCAGACATGATGTTGAGCTGCCTCCTTGAAACTGGCAGGCTCCCCATCCTGAGCTACTAACGCTTGATACCTGTTTGGCTGTTTTTGCTTCCTCTTACTGTTCCTTGGCTCACCGATGAAGTTCTTTGCATCACGCAGAATTTGACGAAGTTCTCTGCTAGTTCTTCCTTTGCCAGCAGGTCGTTTTGTTCGCTCCTCCTCCTCATCCTGAGAATCTTCCTGACCTGAGGAAGAATTCTTCACTTCCGTTGGTTGAAGAGGCATGACCAACGGATCCTCTTTCGATTGCTCCTCGGAAGGCATTTTGCGAGATCTTCTGAAAGCTCTGTCCTCCATGAAGTTTACATCTCGTCGTACTGCTACCTTCTTGCTCCCTGGAAAATAGATTCTGTATGCCTTAGCGTTCTCGCTATACCCCACTAGATACCTCTTTTCCGCAGTCTGATCCAACTTCTTCCTCTTTTCTTCGAGTATGCGGCAATATGCTAAACTCCCAAATATCCTGAAATCACTGACTTTAGGCGTCTTCCCAGTAAAGACTTTCTCTGGAGTAATCTTGCCAATGCCCGATGAGGAGTCTTGTTTTGAATGTAGACAACATGTTGCATGCTTCCGCCCACAGTAATTTTGGCATATCCTAATCATATAGCATGGCCCTAGCTACTTCTTCAATAGTCCTGCTTTTCCTTTTTGCCACCCCGTTCTACTTCGGATTGTAGGGAGCTGTTCACTCTCTTCTGATGCCCTCCTTAGCACAATAATCAGTGAAGTCCTTATCGACATACTCTCCACCATTATCTGAGCGCAAGACTTTTATTTTCTTACAAGTCAGATTCTCCACTAGAGCCTTGAACTCCTTGAATCGACAGAAAACCTCATCCTTGGTTTTCAGAAAATAAATCCAAGTTTTCCTGGAGTGGTCATCAATGAAGGTAAGGAAATACTCGACACCGCTGAGAGCTTTGACGGACATAGGTCCATAGATATCTGAGTGTATCAATCATAGTACACTCTTGGGCCTATGTTTGCTCCTAGGAAATGTCGCCTTGGCATACTTTCCTAGAGCGCATCCTCTGCATACATCATCTCGTTCCGTACTCAGATCCGGAACTCATGTTATAGTGCTCCTGAGAATTCTCAGAGCTCCATGGTGCAAGTGACCCATCCTTCTGTGCCATAGTTCGTTCAAGTCCTTGTCCCCATGACTGCTTATTAGTGCCATTGGAGATTCTAGTTGTAATCTATACAATCGATTACTTTTAATCCCGATTTGCACTTTCTTTTTTTCTAGCTCGGGTGTTTGAGGTATACCTTTTCCTTGATGAAGTAGACATCATAGCCCTTGCCTTGTAGTTGTGACACGGAAAGTAAGTTCATCCCCAATCCTGGTACATGCAGCACATTTGTGGCACGGAACCGCTCTCCCGATTCTGTCTGAAAAACTATGGTACCCTTTCCTACTAGAGTACACTTTGCCTTGTTCCCCATGGTGATCTGAAAGTTCATCTTCTCTTCTCGATATTCTGAGAAACACTCCTTGATTCCCGTCATATGCCACGAGGCTCCACTGTGTATATGCCATACTTCTGATGATGCAGCACTAGTCATGCATGCCACTTCTTCTTCCAACCTAGAAGCGAACATAGAGAAATTGAAATCTCTTTCTCTTGTGTAATCTTCTGAAAATCTGCGTGAGTCCCCTAAGGTGGATGCCTCTGCATCGTGGTCTTGACCCATAATTGATTTTCCCTTTCTGTCTCTGATTACTTGCTCTGATACCATGTGAAAATTCTATCACTGCAGCAACTGATTTATTTTTCCTACTTATTTCACCATAAGTTATTCATGAAATTACTTCAACAAACATTAAAATAAAAACTGCTGTAGATATCACATCGTAATACAGAAACAAACATATGCACAAGAATCAACACATTGACACAGTTATTTTGGACTAATGTCCCTGGAAAAACCCAATGTGGGAAAACTGGTGCAGCAAGGAAGGATTTTATTATTCAATAATTTTCTAGTACAACAGGGTGCCAAACTGGCTTATCCATAGATAGGAAAATGTTCCAACACTTCTTCTGAACCCAGTGTGGGCCCTACTGACCTCTGCGTCAACTTATTGAGGTTCTGTACAGCCTCTCTGGCCTTCTGCGTCACTTCTGCTACCTCTGCGTGGATGACGCAGTCCTTGTTGGCAATGTGCAGTCTCTGCTGCCTCTATGTGGCTTCCTCTGGCCCTGCGTTTGCCTCTTCTGCCTCTGCGTTAATCTCCCGTCTATCTTTTCTGTACTTGCTGCCTCCTGACTGCTCTCCAGACAACTGGTGTAATTTCTCAGCTAACCCCGCTCCAGAAGTTGAACTGACTGGTCTCCCTCCGTGTGTTCTCCAAGTGACCCTCAAGCCTCCTCTTATACTTTTCTCGTTGACAAATCAACGGCCGAGATTAAGTCCCTAATCAACGGCTAAGATTAGATTTGGCTTGATCCATGTCTTTTGGACCATTCTAAGACAGTTTCATATTAATACACATTAATATTTTATTTTCCCTAAGTTTAGACTTGGGGACGCCATTAAAAATATTAATTATTTTAATATGTCCTGAACTGTTTAGAATTTGCCCAAACCCTTTCTGGGTATTGAAGATATCATGTGCCCCAACCTTTCCACCAAATTTCGTGGCTAGAGCACATCCGAAGCCACCCCAAATCAACAAATCCCACTGCTGCCATTGAGGTTGACCTTCACTAGGTCCCTCCTTAACTCCTCCTGTTGAAGAGCCGCCCACATCTCCTCCCATGAAGGTAGTCTTTCCTTGCCCAATATGATTTGGATGAAGATTTGCCATTCATCCAAGACTCCATTTAGGGTTATCCTCACCATCGCGGTTGGTTGAGGAGTGGACCCCACTGCGGCAAGCTGGTCTCTAGTGTCTTGAAGACGTTGAAGATAGAGGTTCACCCCTTCTCCTTTCTGCATCAAAGTCCGCTGCAACTTCTGTTCCAAATACATCTTCTGCTGTTCGGAAGAGCCTTCATACAGAGAAGTCATGGCTTCCCACAGCTCTCGGGCTGTATCCTTGCCCTACAAATGTGAGATCATATGATCTCGAACTCCATCGAGAATGAGCCTCTTTGCCTTCCCCTGCTCGGCCTTGTACTTCTTCTTTTGATCGTTGTCAGCAGGAACAACTACAACACTTTTGACATAGGCCTCAAGATCATATTCCTCCAGAATAGCTAAGATTATGGTCTTCCATATGACATAGTTGGAAGCTCCTTCCAACCTGTCTTGATCTCTGAGCCCATGTGATGCCATCTCACCCAACTGTCGAACTGACTCCTCTAGTCACTGCTTAACACTGCTCAACAAGTGAGAAATTCGAACTTTCTGGCAGAAAGTTCTTTGAGGAGAAAATTCCCCTTCTACGTGTCTTCGTTCTTTTCTAGCAGATTTTTGCGCCGGTAGAAACTATGCCCTTTAAGCACTGCACTGAGGCTCTACATCACTCCCTCTGTCTTTGCAAACTCACAAACTAGAACTGCACAATCCCTTCAATGGGATTCGAATCGCTGCCAAGTGCAACTTTCGACCTCACTGCTCAGCACTGGATCTGCTCTTCCTGTTTCAAAATCAATTCTCTAATACCATATGAAATTCCTACACTCTGAAGGAACCCCTACTGCAGCAAATCTGAATCTACTTCACCTACTTGATTTTTAAATTACATTCATCAAGTTATTCTTCTGAATACTGAAGCAAATTACTTCTGCAGCCGACATCAATTAAATATTTGATCTCATGAAACAGAAAACAGAGCAAAGAACAAGATACATAGGACACACTTATGTTTGGACACAATAGTCTCTGGAAAAACCCAATGTAGGAAAACCGGTGCAACAGTTCTGAGGGTTTATTATTATGCAAGAGAAATATCTGAATACAAATCTAGGATGCTCATCTAGCAATACTTTACAAAGAAAATACTGGCGGAAAATTTGAGTGAGTTTTACCTCACTTCACTGGCAAAATTCTGGCTGATCTGGCACAAGACTAGCTAACCCCGGCTATTTCTGCACTGGCTCTGCGTCATCTTCTCTGCCCTTTGTGTCAGCTATCCCGACAGTTTCGGCTGTTCCGACAGTTCTGGATTCTTCGTGACAGGCAACTTTTTTGTGTCAGCTCTCCCGTCAAGAAGAGGAAAAGAGCAGAAGGTTGACAATCAAGAGAACTAGTGTCTTGGTCTTGGAGTGGCAAATATAGGTCAAGGGTCTTGGTCTTGGTTTTCGTCAATTGGAATCTCTATAAGAAGAATTTGTGTGGGGTTTCCTCTTAAAGAGTGACAGGTTTTGGGCCTGGCTGATAGCCTACATTCTATGTCTCTTGTCTATTTATGTTCATGCATTGGTAGTTGTTTGATGAAGAAGAACACTAATAACCTAAGTAAAAGAAGATCCTAATCTAAATAAGTAAAAAGCACTCACAAGCAGTTACTAATTGAGGAGAAATCACTTAATACTTGATGCCCTAGATTTCTCAACACTTTGCTCATCCATACATTTCTTAGCTTGTCCTTGAGAGCAAGCTTCATGACATCACTAGAACCCTAATACATATCTAAGATGGCTTTAAACATCTCATATATTGGTCTTCTTCTCATTGAGATGAGGGATAATATGGCCTCTGACACCCTCAAGAATGATCCTCGTCGCTTTGGTGTCATTCTTGTCATGTTGGATCAACTATTGGGCATCTCGAGGTGGCACTATTTGCTACTTCACAAACTTGAGCACCCCATTATCTTCCAACACCACTAATATCCACTCCTTCCATGAGCAGAAGTTTGAGGCTCCCTGTAAACTGTGATCTGACCTTAGTCCTTGGAACGCCATACCGCTATCCAAAGATACTGCTCTTCAAAAATCTAGTCCAAGCCTTCTCCCTAACCTACGCTCTTCATTGATTGATCAATTTGGTGTTAGTCTTTATGTTGATCTCTACTTTGATACCATGTTAAATTTCCATGAAACTTTGCAACTACTTAGTGAACTATTAAAAATTGAAACCAAATTTACTTTCACCAAGATACAAAGTTTCTTAACAATTCATAAGAAGCGGAATACAAACACAAAGATAAAAACATAACACACAAATTGACATGCTTGTTTACCCAGGGAACACAAAAGAGAAAACCTGTTATCTTTGTTGTGGTATTTTATTGATTGTTCTTGAGCAACCGGATCTATTACAAGGGAATCTATCGCTAAGAAAGCATTCTGCTTCTTCTCTCAAATCTCAGTTGATACAATTGATCTTGGCCTGCCTTGATAACTACTTGATCTTGACCCTTGCAACTGTTCCCCTGCTGAATACCTTGACTTTCCCTGCAAATCTCTTGATCCTGCTCCTTGATATTTTCACACAAGCAACCTCCTATTTCCTAGCGCAAGTGTGGCTCTTATTTTGTAGCGCAAATCCTCCTATTCCCTTGTGCACTTGTGGTCTCCTATTTCTTAGGACACAAGCTCTGTGCACGATCTCCTAAATTCTTGCGCAATAGTGATCTCTTGTTTCTTAGGACACAAGCTCTCAAGTTTGCGCACTCCATAATCAAAGATGATCTCACAAACTCGTGAACCGCCTTGTGATTTCTTGTGCCTTTGTCCTTATCTTTATAGACCCAATTCGATCATGCAAGGGGTCTAGCTCAATTTAGAAACTCGAGTCCTAATTGTGTGCTAACTGAGAGTCGAACTAATTCTTTCTCCAATCAACACTTGGAGTATTAACTAGTTCTTCCTTAATCAAGATTGAAGACTAACTCACTCTAACTGAACTTGTAACTGCCACCTTGTTCTATAGTCAAACTGATGGAGACTCCACTTAACTGAAGCTGCAATTCTATGCATGTCATCTTGATGATTATTCTAGTAAACTGGAAATAAACTCATCCTAATGAAAGTCTAACTCCTAAGCTCGCACTCACACTGAGAGAAAGACAAATCGAGGTCTTCATTGGTTAAGGCACAAGGTAGAAGACACTCGCTACATTTTCAACAAATACCCATTTAGTTGTTATGACATAATGTCTTTAATTGTTGCATGAGGCACAAATGCTATTACCTTGGAATACCCAATGTAAGTTTTGAAATGCTTTAGTGATTTCACCACAGTGTATGCTTTGCTTCTCCCTACTAGCATAATTCAACTTAAAATCCCTTAAACTTGAGCATTGACAATGACTTCCTTTATTTGGTGAAATGTTGTGCACCTTGCATCATCCCATTTGAAAAGTGCATCCCTCAATAATTTGTTGAGAGGCTTTGTAATTTCTGCTATGTTTAGTATGAACCTCCTAAAGAAATTTACTCTACAAAGAATGATGGTAGCTCCTTTGATCTAGGCAATTCAATGCTTTGAATAGCCTTTATCCTCTTTAGGTCTACTCTAACTTTGTCTTTTCATATGATATGACCCAAGAACTTACCTTGAACAACCCCAAGAATTGTTTTCTTGGGATTTAACGAGATGGCATACCTTCTATAGCTTTCAAAAGCTTGCCTCAAGTGTTCAATGTGATCCTTGTTTTAGAGAAGACAATAAGGTCAATTGGTAATATGTCAGTGATTTGTTCTGTGAAGCATGGGTTTGTGAACCCGTCTCAGGTTCTCGTCCCTACGAACCAGGTGTTGGAGTGGGTACTTCCCAAACACACCCATACGAACCGAGTTCTTCCCATAAGAACCCGGTACTTAATACTTGCAGCTTGGTTCGTTTGCTTAAACGGGTTCGCTGAACCTTGAAAATGGGTACATGAACCCCGAAAATGGGTGATGGGTTCTTATGTGGCGTTGGGCAAGGAAAGGAAAATTCCTATCTTAGTAAAACATTTCAAATTTAAAGTTCTGAGGTCTTAAAGTCCCATCATTTCGAAAGAAGTACAGGTTTTTTTAATTTCTTTGCCATGATTTTTATCAAAATTCCTATCTTAGTAAAACATTTCAAATCTAAAGTTCTGAGGTCTTAAAGTCCCATCATTTCAAAAGTACAAGTTTTTAAAATTTCTTTGTCGTGAATTACTTCCTAGATTTGATTTCTTAATGATATAATCACTAATTAGTAATGCATGCCTCTAACTGAAATACGACATCCTTTTACAGAAATACCATTAAAGTACAAGTCATCTTAAGAAGGATATATGCATTTAAAAAAACATAGAAATACCATTAAGTACAAGTCATCTGAAGGATATATGCACTTAAAAAAATAGGTTTTGCTATCTTAAGCGTTCGCTAATTTCCTTGTGTTTCTTCCACTCTGATAAATTTCTCCACAATGTCAATACCCATATAATATAAATGTTTCATCACACTCAACACAACACTTCGATACTAAGTTCTTTATTTATTCAATAGTATCCATATGTGAGGAATGTGTTTTTATGGTTTAAAGTTCTTTAAACAGATATATTAATTTTATAATCTACTTTGGTTTTCTTCTTGAAGAGAGTTATTGTCTTCATTTCAATATGTAAATTGCAATTTCCACTTGATATCAAATTTGAAATTTCAAAGTGAATGTTCATGTTTAAGTCTTTAAATGATTTATTTTTCTTGTTGTAAGTTGGAAGATTTCAAAATTCATATATTATAATTTATAAAATATATAATATATATAAATTATAATATACCCCTGACGAACCTATGTACCTTGTTTCAAAGAGTGATGCACACGTCCCAACACCCGTCTCTGTACCTGTCCCCAAACCCATGTTTCCGGGCAACATAGGATTTTTCTAGTTATATCTCTAAAAGAATAGTCAAACGCCCTTTGGAAATTTTTCCCTGCATTAAGCTGTCCAAATGGCTTTCCGATATATTCAAATACCCCCCAAGGTGTAGTGAATGTCGTTTTTGGCTTGTCTTCCTCAGTTACCAACACTCGGTTGTAGCCTGAAAATCCATCCACAGAAGATAATATTTCTGATCCTGTAATCCTTTGTTATAGCATCTCCATGTTAAGCAATGAATTGTTATCTTTAATATGACCCACGAGAAGGCATCTTTATTTCTTTTGATTAGCAATGTAAATTTTTTTAAAAAGAAAGATCTGACATATTGTTTAACTTACCATTTTAAACAACTACTATAAATAACTAGCATAGATCCATCTTAACCTTGGATCTATTACCAGTTGAGAGAGATAAAAGAGCTTGAAATGAAAATCTCAGCATTTTTGTACTCTCATATACCATTTGATAAACATTGAGGTTTGCACCTCAAGTTTTTTGATCCCTCCCTCTACATGGTAAGGCATAGAGGACCGCCCCCGACCTAAATTCCAAGTTGGGGACACTATGGTTGCATTTGGAAAACTGATGATTCAAGAACAACATCCTAACTCGAATAGCCAAATGCATGGACCCAGCTTCACTTTCTGTAGATTTTCTTGTTTCTGTCTGATCTGTCCATCTGTAATTTCTTTATAATATTATTGTTGTCAAATGATTGCTACCATTGATTTTCATCTGTTATGATGACGGGGAATCTATAATTATTTCATGTTTACCAGATGTCATCAATCATGGTTTTTTCCCAGTGTTGATCAATTATTACCTAAAGTAAATTTAAGCATCATAATATTTGTGTTTATCGTCCTTCATATTCCTACTGAATCTGTGTGCTCAGTGCTATGCATGTGGCCAAATCATTTGGTTTAACATTCATGTGTACAGTGTGAGTTGTCCCATTTCTTTAAAAAAATATTTGCTTTGGCTCTTAGGTTTTGTACCATGCAACTATTTCTTCAAAACTCTCAGCAATACCTCTTGCAAATATCGAATGTTTGATTTAGGCCCGTCCATTCTCAAGTTGGTAGGAATTGTTAAAGTGGTAAAGATGGCAACCATTTCACAATCTGTCTAGATAATAATCTGTGGCCTGCTGTTTTACTCTTCCAAAACTCAATCCATTCACTGTGGTGCAGTGTTTAGTGAATTCACATTGCATTGTGAGGTGCATTAGATGTTTGAATGTCACATTTTTGTTTCTATGTAGTATATGCCCTGCAGGATCAAATTAGATAATAATACACATTTCTAATTTGAGATCTATGACGTGTATATCATGTAATGGTGTGAAGAGAACATCCTATCAAAAGGATTCCTTATGTACCATATTATGTTGCAAGTAGGCTAACAAGACGCTGGAAGGAAGCACAAATTTTGGATGAATGCAAGGGATTTAATTGCCCTTTCTTTCTTTTTGCCCTCCCTGTCAGATCAATTGTCTTTCACATCGCACTCTCTTTGAATGGTTGTCTTGTAATTCTGCACTCTAAACAATGACAAATAATTTTTTCTGAGATGTTATGCCCATTGCCTGTGGGATTGCTCATTTAGTTTCTACTGTGAAGATAATTTTCACTTGTTTTAATAAAAGATTGTTGAATTAATTTTATGTGGAGACTGCATTTTTCTTTTTATATCCTTGACATTTTGATCCTTCCCAAGTAATTCTGCACTCTAAACAATGACAAATAATTTTTTCTGAGATGTTATGCCCATTGCCTGTGGGATTGCTCATTTAGTTTCTACTGTGAAGATAATTTTCACTTGTTTTAATAAAAGATTGTTGAATTAATTTTATGTGGAGACTGCATTTTTCTTTTTATATCCTTGACATTTTGATCCTTCCCAAGGATCAATAGTATGGAAGGAATGTTAGGGAAGATGTCATTCAGAATCCTTATAGTAACCTATTTATCTGCTTCCATGCTTTGTGCAGGCTCTGGATCTTATTCGGGAGCTCCAAAAGCATTTTCCCATAAAAAGATCGCCAATGAGGTTGCGACTTGTAATCCCTGAGATTCAGGAAGCCAATTTCTTGCAGAAAATTCAAACCTGGAATCCTTGCATCGTGTCCAAAGAGGTCTCTGGTAATCAGCTGTCTATGGTAAGCAAACAACTATTTTTTTCTTTTAATTATGCAAATTGAAATCTTTTTGGTCCTGTGACTATTTTAAATTCTCAATGCTATATTTCTTATGCAGGTTTGTCAGATTGAACCTGGTTACTTCCGAGATTGTGATGGCGTAGTACGAGATTGTAAAGGGAGGCTTGAAATTCTCTCTGCGCCTGTACACAAGGAGGAAGATGTGGAGGAAGATGTAAGAGTTCTTGGGGATAACAATCAAGAAGCTTTGACAGAAAATATTCACAATTTGGAACTAGGCAGAAGTGAATCAGAAAGTCAAGTCAAAAGATTGGCAAAAAGTATGAACAGTGCTACTCTTGGAGATAATAGTTCTTCAAATGCAAAGCTTGGTACTGGAAAGGACCTGGTGTTGAAGGCACAGCAATTAATCAAGAAGAGAAGAGGCAACAAAAATGCACAACTTGCAATGCCAATGTAGGTGATGCAAAGCAATACCGAGATCATTTTAAGAGTGACTGGCACAAGCATAATCTGAAACGGAAAATGAAGCAACTTCCACCCCTATCTCCAGAGGAGTGTTTAGTTGACAGAGAAGTAATCGATGTGGGAAAGGATTTAGGTGATTATTCTTTTTGAAAAAATGTTATGTATAACAGGTGATGGCTTTCCCACATTTGTTAGAAATAAAATTAGTTTTGAATAGATTGTTCGGTATTCAAACACAATCTGAAGTTGGAACATTGTTTGGCAACATAAAATTAGTATAGAAAGTATGGAGGTTATTAGTATCTCTATAAAATGTTGAGTTGTGAAGTCTGGTCCGTTGACACTATTTAATATAAATATCTGAGTGAAATGCATGATTTGTGAATTGCTTAAATCATGAAGTTTTGACTTTTGAGTAATTCGAGAGGCTGGATGTATGGTTCAGAGAGCATTTTCTTATTCCTAATCTCTCCTTGTTTATTATAGAAATTTTCTAATTCTGAATTTATTTGTATTGTTTTTTTCTTGTTTTGTGAATTTTTATATTGGAATTACACATATATAGAGATTGCAACGGAATTTCAAAGATAGAACTAAAGGACCCTCTTTTATAAACCGAAAAAGTTCAAAATGCAGCTGCTATTGAACATTTTTGGCATGTTAGTTTATTACTCTTCGATGCTCTATAATGCTGCCACTTTATATTGTTTTCATGCAGTTAATTTTGTTATTGAGCAGTCGAATGTTGGAGATAGTATCTTCATAAAATTCTGAATTGTGCTCTGGTTGGTTTACACACACACACTATATTGATTTTGAGTTGATAAGAGGAAACGTATAACTCATATTTGTCAAAGTACTAACATTCATGATCGACCAATATGTTGGAATATATTCAGCTACTTGGCCTTTCTATTCAGGCCTAGCTAACCCAATCAAGAAGGGAACCCAACAACATGCAACTGCTTTTTCAGGGAACCAATGGATTCAACTATCGTACTACCTTATGAAAAGTAAACACCTATTTTTAAACAATGTGAAGATAATTGGAGAGACCCCAAAATTTTGAGGTGGTATTTGAAAATATTTAATGGAGGTAAGGACTTGTGTCCAAGGATGAAGCTCTTTATGCATGAACAACAGGATCATGCTAGTGGCAATCTATATCCACCATGCAAAGGCCCAGTTATTTGTGGACCTGCATGGTCCAATCACATGCTATACAAGGAACACCTCTATCCCGCCTCGTATCCCATATCCCATTGTCCTCCACTTGGAACGGCTATCGCCAATTAGTGTGCACATGCTCGCATGGGCATCCGTTATGCATTGAAATTGACCTGTGGTGAACCCAACACCATTACCCTCCACCTCTAGCCTTAACATTGTCATCCATCCATCTACTCCTCACCCCATCTGATGTTGTACATCCCATATTGAAATTTAAAATTTGAACTTGGCATGTGCACTTCATTCAGAGGTTGTTTATCATGCAGTAAAAATTGAAATTTGAACTAGGCACACACACTTCATTTGAAAGAAGGCTATAATGAACAAACTAAGATTTATATTTGTAGTTCTCTCAAGCACCATCATGCTTCTGTAGGAGTCAATGCTCGGTTGCTTGTGCGTAGCACATGGCCTATTAGATTTCATCCATAGTATTATTAGGGTTAAGAAAGGTTGCCCCTTATCCCCCACATTATATGGGATTGACACTGACAATCTAAAGTTTTTGATTGAACATATCTAAGATGGTGATGGTTGCCTGCTACACCATGTCCTGATTTCCATCCTTCTGTTTGCAAATTATGTGGTCCTTCTACCCTCAACCCTAGACGGATTGCAATGATAGTTGGATGCCTTAGTCTTTTTTTGAGATATTTGTCAATTGATAGTTACCTTGGGTAAAAGCAAAGGTCATGATCCTCAACTCATCCAAGAAGATCCTCTTTGATCACCACTTCTTTTCCAAAGGCGAGGAGATCAAGATCACCACCACATATACTTCTTTGGGGATACTATTCACAGGTCCTTGCTTCAGTTTGTGGAATGCACTTCAGCCTTGAATCAACAAGTGCATTTTTTTCCATAGATGATCAGAGTAGCTGAGGGTGGATAGGGAGAGAGAAAAGGAAGTGTTTGTGCATTGTAGTAACCCATGGGCCACATGCCTCACTTCTTTGTATTTCATCTATTTCCATTCATAGAAAGAGAGCAGAGTAGTCTCACCTTCGAGCTGGGTTTTTTTCCTGAAAGGGCTTCCTAGGATATATCTTGTGTCAATTTGTAGTATGTGATTTTTATTTTGTTGTTCTCTATTTTCTACATATTTTATATATTGCATGCATAAGCATAACACATTAATTAATGAATGCATAAATCTAAGGAGAAATTAGCCCTTAGTGTAGATTTCAAGTTTAATGTATATTTTCATCAAATTTGTTGTGATGAAGTGTCTAGTGGAATGTCCACTACAGTTTATGGATCATATTGGTATCAGATCATGTTTCTTTTGGTATATTTTGAGAAGTTGTAAGGGATCCAAATCAGCGAAGTTGAAATTCATAAAGCCCCAACAAGGGTCGATGAATCTATACATAACCGTCAAGATCTCACAAAGGAGAGGTTTGTGTAGCTAGAAGCACAAGTCATAAATATAAAACATGATGTGAGCCTTCTCATGGCGAACCTATTAAAATTGGCAACTAGGGCCAAACTCCATGTGGGTCACCTTATTTATGGTTGCTGATATTTTTCCTGGATTCCTCTCATCGAAAGGTGTAGGATTGATCTAAAGATCATCCGATTCCGACAAGTATTTATGGAGATATGAATTTATTTATAATTACTTAACAAATTGTCAAGGTTGGCCAGCAGCTAAGTGTGTGGCACACATGCCCAACGTTTCATATAAATAGAAGAGAGGTTGAGTCATTTGGAACTCATTCATTCATTCATCTTCTCTCTCTCTCTCCTACGCATCAAAAGGAGCCTCTCTCTTTCTCACACGTGTGGCTGGAAAATATGTTCTAGGGCAAGGCAGATGCAAAAAGAAGGATGCTAGGGCTGCAGGTCATCTCTTTGACTAGCATTGACCAAGCATTGACCATCTAGGAGTGTGGATTTGGTATGGCTGCCTCTCCTAGGCAGGCCACAAATTTTGGCACGAAAATCAAGGTGATCTGACCTCTGGTTTGACTGATGTTGACTGCTCTAGTTTGGGGCAGCAAGTTGACTTCAGTGAACTACAACTTGACTGCTTTTTTAGGGCTGTTCAAGGGTTGCTTCTTCAGGTTGTTCGAGGGTTAGCTGACTAGAAATTGACCAAACATATTGGAGGTCAATTTCCACTCGTTTGACCAAGTTTGACTTTGCTGATTTAGGGTTTGTTGCTGTTGATATAAAATTATAGAATTATGATTTTGTACTATTTCTTTCTGCTAAACTATTGAAGATAAAAGAAGATTTGATCAAAGGGTTTCTCCGCATTGGGGTTTGTCCCTGGCTAGCTCCCACATCTTGTGTCTCTTGTCTTCCCTGCTGAAGACAAACTCCGTGAGAAGTCTGACTATCAGGGATGGAAGATGTCTCTCAATCTAACATTAGAAGAGCAGGAGGTGTTGGACCATGTGAGAGGCGGAATTGTTGAGCCTCCATCAAATGCATCCGCTGCTGCTAAGAACAAATGGACCAAGGGAGAAGTCAAAGCAAGGAAGATCATCCGAGACTTTATCGACAAGCACTTGGTGGCCTATGTTTTCGAGCTGACCACCTCCAAGGAAATCTAAAATAGACTGGTGAGTTTACTTAAAGTTAATGATGCAAATCAAGTTTTGTTCCTTAGAAATAAGCTGAAGGAAATTAAGAAGGCAAAGATGAGAGTATGCAAGCATATTTCTTAAGGATCACCGAGATCAAGAACGATCTCCTATCTATTGGGGAAGTAATTCCTGACAGGGAAATGACACAATTCTTGGAGGACTACCATCTAAATGGCATATATTCAGGATCGCTCTTCTCAACAATAATGTAATTCCTGGATTTGAGGAATTGATGGCTAGATGCATTCAAGAAGAAATAAGGATGGAAGAACAAGAAATGCCTGCACTTAAAGGCCATCCCTCTGCTTTTTCTTCTCATGCTAAAAGAAGAAACAATTCCGGGGCTAAATTCAAAGGAAAGGTTGGACCGAAGGGTGGAAGAAAAGGACGATGTTACAATTGCAATAAAACGGGCCACTATGCGAGAGAGTGCCCTGATAAAGGGGACTCACATCGGGATGATGATCAAAATCACTCTCAAGGCAACCAAAGGAATGGCAGGGCAAATGGCAGAGGCAAAAGAAATGTCGAAAATCAAGGAAGAGGACAACCCTTAAAGAAGGCAAGAAACTCCAGGTATGAATCTAACACTGTTAACAATAAGCAAGATGAATATTATCTACCAGCGGCTCTCTCTACTACTACTTCCCCGGACTTGCTGGGAAATTGGCTTATTGATAGCGGTGCCTCAAGGCACTTCACTGGTTACAAAGAAGCTCTCTCTAAACTGATAGAGAAGGAAACCAACCTGGAAATTGTTCTTGGAGACAATTCAAAATATCTCGTGAAAGGTGTAGAAAATGTCACTCTTCAATTGAATCAGGGAATTACAATCCATTTAGAAGATGTATTATATGTACCTGATCTAAAAAAGACCCAGGTGTCCATTTCGGCAATGGAAGACAAAGGCTACAAGTTGGCCTTCAACGATGGCAAGGTACGTGCATGGAAAAAGAACTTTAAAGATGCTTTCACTCTTGGGTTTCAAGTTGATTCATTATATGAGGTCGGAGGAAGTCCGCTAGGTGTCATGTCTTGTGACACATCTCTTTAGTCCGAACCATGGCATCGGAGGTTTGCTCACCTTCATTATAAAGCTCTACCCGATGTGAGAAAAATGGTGACTGGAATGCCCGAGTTCATGTTAGAGCAAGAAGGTGTATGTCCAGGATGTGCCGAAGGAAAGCTCAAAAGGGGACCATTCCCCTCAAGCCAAAGCAAGACCTCCGATATATTGCAGTTAGTTCACTCAGACATATCCGTTATGATGCCTGTGAACTCCTTGGGAGGATATTTATATTACCTCACTTTTACAGATGATTATTCTCGCAATACTTGGATATACTTCTTGAAAAAGAAGGATGAAGTGTTCTCTTGGTTTCGGCACTTCAAAGCCTTCATCGAGAATCAAACCGAAAAGAAGATCAAGACCTTAAGGACTGATAATGGGACTGAATATGAATCTAATGAGTTTCATGACTTTTGTAAAGAGGCTGGCATTAAGAGGGAGACTACTACACCATATACTCCTGAGCAGAATGGTGTGGCGGAAAGGAAGATCGTAAAATTGTGGAAGTTGTGTGTGCTATGCTCCATGATCAAAGACTTCTGAAGTTTAAATGGGCCAAAGCTGCAAATACCGCCGTATATGTACAAAACCGATGCCCTCATCAAGCATTGGGTTCCAAGACTCCCGAAGAGATGTTCACCGGTAAGAAACCTGACGTATCTCATTTTAGAATTTTTGGAAGCCTTGTATATTTTCATGTGCCAAAGGAGAAAATGAATAAATTGGGTGCATCTGGAAAGAAAGGAATCTTCATGGGCTAGAACGAAAATACTAAGGGCTATAGAATCCATGTGGTTGGTCAAAGGGAAGTCGAGATTAGTCATGATGTCACCTTTGACGAAGATATGGCTCTTAGCAAAGTAGACAATCTTCCTACTTTAAGGGGATATAAAGAAGCTCACACCGGGGAACCGAAGGAAAAGGAAGATGAGACGATGCCCGATGTGGAAGAACCTATGGATCCTATTGATCTTCCTTCGCAAGAGCCTTCCTCTTCTAGGAAGAGGCCTTCATGGCTTAGGGGGACACTTGATGATGCTGAAGGACACATTGCACCCAGAGGAACCTTCCGTGAAAGTAAGAAGCCGAACAGGTATCAGGGATACCTGACCATCATGAGCACGATCATCCAAAATGAGCCTTCGTCATTCACAGATGATGTCAAGCATCAAGTATGGAAGGAAGTCATGATGTCACCTATGATGAAGATATGGCTCTTAGCAAAGTAGACAATCTTCCTACTTTAAGGGGATATAAAGAAGCTAACACCGGGGAACCGAAGGAAAAGGAAGATGAGACGATGCCTGATGTGGAAGAACCTAGGGATCCTATTGATCTTCCTTCGCAAGAGCCTTCCTCTTCTAGGAAGAGGTCTTCATGGCTTAGGGGGACACTTGCTGAAGCTGAAGGACACATTGCACCCAGAGGAACCTTCCGTGAAAGTAAGAAGCCAAACAAGTATCAGGGATACCTGACCATCATGAGCACGATCATGCAAAATGAGCCTTCGTCATTCACAGATGCTGTCAAGCATCAAGTATGGAAGGATGTTATGACCGAGGAATATGAGTCCATCATGAAAAACGATGTTTGGGATGTGGTCCCCAGACCCCAGGATAAAGCAGTTGTCACTTCAAAATGGCTTTACAAGATAAAGCATGCAGTTGATGGAAGTGCAGAAAAATATAAGGCTCGTTTTTTCGCTCGTGGCTTCTCCCAGAAGGAAGGTATAGACTATGATGAGATATTTGCACCTGTTGCATGATATACCACCATTTGCTCGATCATAGCCCTTTTTGCTTCGCAAGGATGGAACCTACATCAGATGGATGTCAAAACTGCGTTCTTACATGGTTCAATCAAGGAGGAGGTCCATGTGGAGCAACCCGAAGGATTTGAGATTTATGATCGAGAATCTCATGTGTGCAGGTTGAAGAAGGCCCTCTATGGGCAATTACAGAGAGCGCACTTAACTTATATGATGTAGGATTGCGGAATTGTAAAGCAAAGATATGGAATGCGTGATTGATACTTTAATCACAAAGAGAAAGCCGAAGCATCTCTATTGCGCAATCTAGTATCACGCATCTGTTGAAAAGAAATCACATATGTCAACAAGAGAATTGGTTCATAATAAATATTGGGTTTGCTTAATCACTCCAATATCTGACAATTCTTCTGAATATCTATCCTCGTGTCGAAACACGAACTCTGGCCCAACGGTTTACTCCTCGTGTCCTGCTCCACGGACTATCTTCAACCTTATCAAGGCTCATATAAGTTCGAGAATAGAAAACAAAACAATCTACGAAGGAGACATAGATTTACAAATATTGAGGAATCTTTATTGATGAACTTCAAATCTCAAGTATTACAAAGCTTTAATAAGCTGCTTTTGAAAAGAGAGAGCCCCCTCTCCTAAAAACCCGAATGCCCGTTATGAGGAGTTTGGGGTCTTTTTATAAGAAGATCTCAGATCATCTTGCTTTCGGTGTTACATGACAATAAGATGTGAGAGAATCCTACTTTCGGTGTCAAATGAAGATAAGATATGAGAGAATCCTGCTTTCGGGTAACCCAAAGGACATCCGCACAGTGATTCAATCAAAGTACTTATTTGACAGATGGTGTAAATCCTAGCTACTATTTTCTTATGCTTATCCTTATCCCTTTATTCAACTGTACATGTGGGATCACTTACACTGTAAGAGATTCTTTTGCAGGGAACCTTACGGAAGACCTGTCTGCCACCAATGTCGGACAAAAAGACTTTACAAAATGACAAAATGTTCTCGCTGGGCTTGAGAATAATGAGGCCCTCTGAATCTAGACAAGGTGTCATTATTAAAAAATTGAGAGTAAATTTCTTCCTCACATTCCCAAATTGATATCTCAACATATTCGGGTACTTCATCTTGAAAACGCAGTAAGCCGAAAGGATTGAGGTCTGGATCTGACATGGCATAAAATGACTCATAATCTTGTGAAGAGCTACCATATTTCCTCCGAATCTTTGGAAGAAAAGACTTCGAGTGATAAACCAATGAAAAGTTCCATTGGCGCAGAGTGCTGCAAGCATTTGGTGATTGGTAATACCATTGATATCCAGAATTCTTTTGTATAGGATCCTTGACTAATGAGCATGTAGTTCAGTGAATTCGGGGATTTTTAATAATCAGAGAGAGTACGGGTAAAAACATAATGGAATGATACCAGAAACATCCCACCATTCTTTAAACCAATCAGGTGTGGGGTCTTGTTCTTCAAATTGTGCTACTTGCATTCCATGAAATTGGAAGGAAAACTGCACATTGTAGAAAAAAAAGGTTAGTTTTAATTTCAAATTGCATACCTGTATACCAAGCTTTCTCTTGGCGTTCATGACTCTCATTATTCTGGAGATTAGCTGGTGGCAAGAAATGGTCAATGTAGATCTCACAACAGACGAGATTTTCTTTTGCATCTCTGTGCAATGTAAAATCAAGATTTCCCATATCTTGAAGGAAACTTAAAGCTTCAAAAGCTTCATCATTTCTTTGCAGTTGATCATCCCATGAAAAATAATGTTGTCCAGCCCCGTGTCGGTACTTAGTTTCTTTCATAGGAAACTAGATTGTTTGATAATCCATTAGAGATTTTTGAGGATCCAAAGAATAGGAACCATCAGCACATTCAATGTGGATTTCATTTTCTAATCTCCTTATGACATTACATCTGAGGTTATTTACATCATTTGCCTGTAAAAATTCTCGGTTGAGAAGATCTGCAAAGGAATTTTTAATTCCAGAAATGAATTCTACGTCAAAACGGTACTGGGCCAGTGTCAAGATCCATCTTACCATAGCAGCATCTTCAAAATCACATTTATGTATGGCGAACTTAAGAGCCTGGCAATCTATCTTAACTGTAAAATGTTTGTAGATCACAAAATCTTTGAATTTAGCAATCCCAAGACAGATGACTCGAAGTTCTTTCTTTAGACTAGACCAATTCATTTGTGTAGTTGACCAGATTCCAGAGGCATACTGGCATATTTCATATTCTATTTTCTTTTGCTTGGGATCATGTTAGCAGAGGATTGCACCCCATCCGATGTCACTGGCATCTGTAATTATGGTTTTGGGCCATTCTTCATTGATCGTACTTAAAGGAGAAATATCTTTGATTTTCCCTTTAATTCTTTTGATTGCCTCTGTTAATTCTTCGGTCTAGGGAATTAGTTCTTTTTGTAGTCTTTGATTCAATAAAAACTTGTCTTGGGCACAATGTTTGACAAATTTGGATATATAATTTAAGCTACCCAAGAATCTTTGTAACTGAGTTTTATCAGTGATTTTGTCTGGGAATTTATCTATGAAGTCAAGACTATGCTGCATAATATAATATGATCCATATTGAATCACATATCCAAGGAAATCTATCATAGTTTGAAATAACTTCATCTTTGATTCTGATAAAACTATACCCTTTTCTCTGATTCCGTTATGAAATATATTGAGATGTTTTATATGAGAAGGAATATCTGCTGAATGGATTAAGACATCATCAATATATTTCTTCAAGAAACTATCCATACCTTCAAAAGTTTCATCCATAATCCTTTGGAAGGCGGATGGAGCATTTACTAGTCCAAAGGGCATAATATTCCATTCAAAATGTCCTTCTGGAATTGAAAAAGTTGTTTTCCACTTGTCTTCTTCTTTTATCCCTACTTGCCAAAATCCAGATTTTAGATCAAACTTAGAAAATATTTTTGACTGTGATATCTGGGAAAGAAGCACTAAAGGCTTAGGCAAGGGATATGCATCATAATCAAGAATATTATTCAGAGGCTTATAATTTACTACCAACCTTGGTTTTCCTCTGATAATTTCTGAGTGTTTATTGACATAAAATCCAAAGAAAGCAATAGGGCTATGAGATTTTCTGATCAAAAGTTTTCGTAGTAAGGATTTTATTTCTTCTTTACAATACTTGAGTTGTTCAGAATTCATCAGTATTGCTTTTGATCTTCTAAGTTTTCCATGAAATTCCCTTTTCAGAGGCAATTCTACTTCATGTTTGTGGATGTGCCAAAAGGCATTTGGATCTTTAGAACAACAAAGTTTTAATTTCTGGGAGATCTCGCCAATTTCTTTTTCGAATTTGCCTTTCAGAAGATTTTCATCAATCTTGAGCATTTCCTTTTTCTTCTCCATTTTTGCCAAGGTATTCTGCAACCTATCAATTCTGCTCAATCTATTAGGAGAATTAGAATTGATAAAAGGATAAAAATATTTTGTACCTTTGAAGAAAAGGTAATATCCCCATTTCTAGGATTTTTCGTCATAAGTGCTCCCATGTCTTTTGAAGTTACTCAGGAAAGGAGTTCCTAAGTACATAGCACAGTCAAGTCCTGTTATTGGAGCATGAACTTGAATTCCTTCAGATTGAGAAACAAAGACATCTATTATAGCTTCTTCTGTTGTCTTAATTTCCCCACTTGCTATGACAACTGCAGGACATTTTGTCTTTTGTCTTTGGGGGTAAGGAATTACAGTGCCACTTTGTTAAGTTATGGTATGTTCTATGCTTATAACAGTTTACTTCTTTTTCTTATTATATTCCACCGATTAGCAATCACATGTACATAAAGTAAAGTGCAGATAGAACATTAAACGATCGACAGAAAACAAGCCAAGATAAGAGACACAAAATGTGGCAGCTAGCCAGGGACAAACCCCACAATGTGTGGGGAAACCCTTTGATCAAATCTTCTTTTATCTTCAATAATTCAACAGAGAGAAATAGTACAATAACTCTGATTCATATCAGCAGTAGCAAACCCTAGATCAGTAGCATCAGCATTAGCGGCTTCATTATCAAACTAGGGCAGACCATATCTCACAAACCGACAGTCGGATTGACTTCATTCCACCACCAAAAGTTTCGGATTCCATAGGAGGTTCAAATGAACCTACAGCACAGTTCAGATGAGGAGATCTTCTAGGCCACGCAAGTCAATCTTTACTTCTGCAGTTGCAGCTTCAGTTTCAGCAGTTTCCGGCTTCAAACTAGGGCAGTCGATATCTTGCAAACCGTTCGTCGGATTAACTTCATTCCACCACCAAAAGTTGCGGCTTTCAAAGGAGGTTCAGATGAACCTACAACACAGTTCAGATGAGGAGATCTTCTAGGCCACGCAAGTCAATCTTTACTTCTGCAGTTGCAGGTTCAGTTTCAGCAGTTTCCGGCTTCAAACTAGGGCAGTCGATATCTTGCAAACCGTTCGTCGGATTGACTTCATTCCACCACCAAAAGTTGCGGCTTTCAAAGGAGGTTCAGATGAACCTACAGCGCAGTTCCAAAGAGGAGATCTTCTAGGCCACGCAAGTCAATCTTTACTACTGCAGTTGCAGCTTCAAATTCAACAGCTTCCGGCTTCACATGTGTGAGAGAGAGACCCATTTCAGTGCAGTAGAGAAGAGACTCATATCTGCGCAGTAGAGAGAGAGAGATGTGATGAGATGAGTGAGTCTAAATGAGGAAAAGTCCTCTTATATTTATACACAACGTTGGTGGGTGAATAGATGCGACTGTTGGGCTTCTGAGCCTACATGAGTTGTATGTCAGCTTGATAATAATTCCATAATCAAAATAAATTCATATCTCCATGAATACTTATCGGAATTGGATGATCTTTATATCAATCCCACACCTCTCGACGAGAGGAATCTAATAAAAATATTATTAGCCATGAATAAGATGACCCACATGAAGTTTTTCCCTGGTTGCCAATTTTAACACTCCCTCTCAACCATGGAGAACTTCATCTGCAATCTGTCTATCGGTCGTTACTATTCATCCATCAAATGCACTGCCTTGTACAGCCTGACCCTTGCCCTGCTCTGCTCTATTTTTCCTGTTCTGCTTTGTCTTGTTCTGCCCTGCACTGATCTGTACTGTTTTGTTCTGTTCTGCTCTGCTCTTGCATTGTTCTGTTCTACTCTGCTTTTGTCCGAATTATGAAGAAGAAGAAATGATCGAGGATGTATCATATTGACTCAAAGTCAGTCTCAGAGTATGCACCACTGGTCCCAGACCAGTCTCAACCAACCCAAAGTCAGCGTCATAGTGAGTACAACTCCAATGGTCCCAGACCAATATCATCCTCCACTGACTCAAAGTTAGTCTCAGAGTATGTACCACTGATCCCAGACAAGTCTCAACTGACCCGAAGTCAGCGTCATAGTATGGTACAACTCCTACCACTGGTCCCAGACCAGTATCATTGATCCCAGATCAATGGAGGTCATCCTAGCGTAGGGAGTACGGTAGTTACAACGATGCGTCCATCGGTACTACTATGGTCCCTAACTTCATTTCTCTGCTCATTGATCAGATGAGAGGTACTTCCCATGAGTCCCAGACTGCATGGGTAGGATGCCTCGACAGGAGAACTAATCAATCCTCAGGAGAACTAATCAATCCTGTCCTCACAGGAGAACACATCAATCCTGCTACAATTGCCATGGAGAACACATCAATCCAGGCCTCACAGGAGAACACATCAATCCTGCTACAATTGCCATGGAGAACACATCAATCCAGGCCGCCATGGAGAACACATCAATCCAGGCCTCACAGGAGAACACATCAATCCTGCTACAATCGCCATGGTGAACACATCAATCCAGGCCTCACAGGAGAACTAATTATCCTGCTACACAGGAGAGCGAATCATCCTGTTCCACAAGAGAGCGAATCATCTTGTCCCACAAGAGAGCGAATCATCTTGTTCCAGTGTGCACCACCAGGGGAGGGTGAGTCACCCTGTGGTCATATGTTGCTCCAGTAATAACCGCAAGCCCTCAGAGCTCCCAGAGCTCAATGTATGCAACATGCAGGACCCTTGTACAAGGGTTTCTTACCGACTCCAAGTCGTTTGGGAAAATCACAGATTAGATCTTTCCTCGGGGCTTTGACAAGGTGTATCAACCTGTACATCATCTTAATGCGATGGAGCCTCCTTGCTCATATCCAAGATGATGTCTATCTGCTGGAGCAATCGACGAATACGAGATTCCTCAATAATCGAATCCCACCTCTGGTTGTTATAGAGAATCACAGTGGTATCCAATGTAAATCCAAACAACTCACTGAAGAGCTTTCGCAACCAGACTACCTCACACGAGGTTATGCTAGCAACAATATATCCTGCTTCGGCGGTGCTCAAAGCCACCAACTTCTGCTTCCTGCTCATCCAGGATATCGAAGCAGATCCCAAGGTGAAACAACACCCGGAGGTGCTCTTACGGTCCACCACACTGCCTGCCCAATCAACATCAGTATATCCAAGTAGTCTCACATCTCCGGCAGTGTATCTTAATCCATGAGAGATTGTGTCCTGAAGACATCTCAGAAGATTCCTGGCATCAATCCAGTGAGGCTCAACCAAATATGAGCTCACAATGCTAACTGCAAAAAAAAATATGTTCGGACGGAGGTTTACCAAGAACATCAATGCGAATGAGTTTATGAAACTCAGAGGCATTTCCCAAATCTCGTCCGACATCACTACCATATAACTTCTAAAAGTTAAGATCCTCGAGGTAGTCACAGGCTTGCAGTCCATCATACCAAATCTTTCCAATATCTTTACCACATATTTCCCTTGAGATAGGAAAATTTCCCTTGGCTTCTGCCATACTTCAAGTCCTAGGAAGTAGTGCATCAGTCCTAGGTCTTTCATTTCAAATTCAGAGGCCAACTCCCTCTTACATTTGTGAATGAGAGGGTCTGCACCTGTTAGAAAGAGGTCATCCACATACAATACCAGTATGAGAGGCTTGTCATCTTCAACCTTAAAGTAAAGGTTAGGATCGGCTTCACTCCTAGTGAATCCCAGCTTCATCAAGTAGCTATCGATCCTCTCATACCATGCTCGGGGTGCTTGCTTCAGCCCATAGAGAGCTTTCTTCAACCTGCATACATGAGATTTTCGATCATAAATCTCAAATCCTTTGGGTTGCTCCACGTAGACCTCTTCTTTGATCGAGCCATGCAAGAACGCAGTCTTGACATCCATCTGATGTAGGTTCAATCCTTGTGAAGTGGCAAGGGCTATGATCGAGCGGATGGTCGTATATCTAGCAATAGGTGCAAATATCTCATCATAGTCTATACCTTCCTTTTGGGAGAAACCTCGAGCAACAAAACGAGCCTTATACTTTTCCGTGCTTCCATCTGCTGCATGCTTTATCTTGTAAAGCCATTTTGAAGTAACAATTGTCTTGTCCAGGGTCTGGGAACTACTTCCCAGGCATGATTCTCCATAATAGACTCATATTCTACGGTCATAGCATCCTTCCATACTTGATGCTTGACGGCATCTGAGAATGACGAAGGCTCATTTTGTATGATCGTGCTCATGATGGTCAAGTATCCTTGATACCTATTAAGTTTCTTACTTTGACGGAAGGTTCCTCAGGGTGCAACATGTCCTTTAGCATCATCAAGTATCCCCCTAAGCCAAGAAGGCCTCTTCCTAGAAGAGGAAGGCTCATGTGGATGAGAATCTATCAGATCCATGGGTTCTTCTACATCAAGCATTGATTCATCATCCTTTTCTTTCAGTTCCCTGGTGTTGGCTTCTTGAGAGCTCCTCAAAGTTGAAAGATTGTTCACCTTGCAGTGAACTTTTCTTTAGGAGTCTTGGAACCCAATGCTTGATGAGGGCATCAATTTTGTACATATACGACGGTGATTGTAATTTCAGCCCATAGAAACATCAGAAGTCTTTGATCATGTAGCATGGCCCAGACAACTTCCATCATCGTGCGGTTCTTCCTTCCCACCACACCATTCTGCTCAGGAGTATGTGGTGTAGTAGTCTCCCTCTTAATGCCAACCTCAGGTATGCCTGAGTGAACCAATTGTAATATATCAGAGGTCTTGCTTTGGCTTGAGGGGGATGGTCCCCTTTTGAGCTTTCCTTCAGCACATCCTGGACATACACCTTCATTCTCTATTCAGAATTCGGGCATCCCTATCACCATTTGTCTTACACCGAGTATAGCTTTATAATGAAGGGGGGAAAACTTCTAATGCCAAAGTTCGAACTGAAGAGATGTGTCATAAGACATGACACCTAGCAGACTTCCATCGACCTGATATAATGAATCAACACTAAACCCAAGAGTAAAGGCATCTTTAACATTATTTTTCCGTATACATACCTTGCCATCGCTGAAGGTTACCTTGTAGCCTTTGTCTTTCGTTCCCGAGATGGACACTAGGTTCTTTTTGAGGTCAGGTGCATTTAATACATCCTGGAATTTCTGGCCTTCTTGAATGCTTGTCCTCTTCCTTGATTCCCAGCTCTCCTCTTACCTTTGCTGTTGAATTTGTCATTCCTTTGATTGCCATCAGAGGGATTTTGATCATCGTCCTAGAGTGAGTCCTTTCTATCAGGGCACTCCCTTGCATAGTGACTTGCTTTATCGCAAATGTAACATCGTCATTTCTTCTAGCCTTAGGTCCAGCCTTTCCTTTTGATTTAGTCCCGGAATTATTTCTTTTCTTTGCATGAAAAGAAAAGGCAGCAGGAGGACCTTTAGGCATGGGCATTTCTTACATTTCTTCCCTTGTTTCTTCTTGAATGCATCTAGCCATTAATTCCTCGAAACCAGGAATTACATTATAGTTCAGAAGAGTAGTCCTGAACACATACCATTCAGATGGTAATCCTTCAAGAGTTGTGAGTGCCATTTCTCTGTCAGTAATAGTTTCCCCAATAGATAGGAGATCGTTCTTGATCTCGGTGATTCTTAAGAAGTATGCTTGCATACTTTCATCTTTACCCTTCTTGATTTCCCTCAGCTTATTTGTAAGAAACAAAACTTGATTTGCATCATTAACTTTAAATAAACTCACCAGTTTGTCGTAGATTTCCTTGGAGGTGTCTAGATCAGAGATGTAGGCCACCAAGCGCTTGTCGATAGAGTCCCGGATGATCTTCTTTGTTTTGACTTCTCCATTTTTCCATTTGTTCCAGGTAGCAACAGATGCATTTGATGAAGGCTCAACAATATTGCCTCTTACATGGTCCAGCACTCCTTGATCTTCAAGGGTTAGATCGATAGACATCTTCCATCCGTGATAGTCAGCTTTTTCACGGAGCTTGTCTTCGGCAGGAAAGAGTGTTGAGGACCCCATAGTTCTTTTAGGATAGCCTTGCCAATCTTCTCTTCAATGATTGCTCTTGCTCTTGCTCGGGCTTTATCTTCACCTCAGCTCTGATACCATGTTAAGTTATGGTATGTTCTATGCTTATAACAATTTACTTCTTTTTCTTATTATATTCCACCGATTAGCAATCACATGTACATAAAGTAAAGTGCAGATAGAACATTAAACGATCGACAGAAAACAAGCCAAGACAAGAGACACAAGATGTGGCGGCTAGCCAGGGACAAACCCCACAATGTGTGGGGAAACCCTTTGATCAAATCTTCTTTTATCTTCAATAATTCAGCAGAGAGAAATAGTACAATAAATCTGATTCATATCAGCAGTAGCAAACCCTAGATCAGTAGCATCAGCATTAGTGGCTTCATTATCAAACTAGGGCAGACCATATCTCACAAACCGACAGTCGGATTGACTTCATTCCACCACCAAAAGTTTCGGCTTCCAGAGGAGGTTCAGATGAACCTACAATGTAGTTCAGATGAGGAGATCTTCTAGGCCACCCAAGTCAATCTTTACTTCTGCAGTTGCAGGTTCAGTTTCAGCAGTTTACGGCTTCAAACTAGGGCAGTGGATATCTTGCAAACCGTTCGTCGGATTGACTTCATTCCACCACCAAAAGTTGCGGCTTTCAAAGGAGGTTCAGATGAACCTACAGCGCAGTTCAGATGAGGAGATCTTCTAGGCCACGCAAGTCAATCTTTACTTCTGCAGTTGCAGGTTCAGTTTCAGCAGTTTCCGGCTTCAAACTAGGGCAGTCGATATCTTGCAAACCGTTCGTCGGATTGACTTCA
The DNA here is from genome assembly GCA_031772625.1 of Pinus tabuliformis. NCBI lineage: Eukaryota > Viridiplantae > Streptophyta > Pinopsida > Pinales > Pinaceae > Pinus > Pinus tabuliformis. The sequence continues at coordinate 294,201,719 of CM062805.1, forward strand.
TTCCACCACCAAAAGTTGCGGCTTTCAAAGGAGGTTCAGATGAACCTATAACGCAGTTCCAAAGAGGAGATCTTCTAGGCCACGCAAGTCAATCTTTACTTCTGCAGTTGCAGCTTCAAATTCAACAGCTTCCGTCTTCACATGTGAGAGAGAGAGAGACCCATTTCAACGCAGTAGAGAAGAGACTCATATCTGCGCAGTAGAGAGAGAGAGATGTGATGAGATGAGTGAGTCTAAATGAGGAAAAGTCCTCTTATATTTATACACAATGTTGGTGGGTGAATAGATGCGACTGTTGGGCTTCTGAGCCTACATGAGTTGTAGGTCGGCTTGATAATAATTCCATAATCAAAATAAATTCATATCTCCATGAATACTTATCGAAATTGGATGATATTTATATCAATACTACACCTCTCGGCGAGAGGAATCTAATAAAAATATTATTAGCCATGAATAAGATGACCCACATGAAGTTTTTCCCTGGTTTCCAATTTTAACACACTTAGTATATTCAGTCTTGAACCTGTATCAATGAGAACCTTCCACCATTCTATAGAAGAACCAATTCTGATTTTCATTTTTATGCAGTACATCACATCTACATTCATTGCATTCATTCCTAATCCAGATCTGGGATCTTCAAATTCTTCATCTGGAAGCTCAAAGTCTTCTGGTCTGAAAGGACCCTTCATTGGATCATGATATGGATCAGGCTGACTTTCAGGTTCTTTCTTTTCTGTTTGATATAATGGAGGATCATGTCTTATCCAATTATTTGTTGGATGGGTTTGTGAAGATTCTCCGTATGTGGGTTGTGCATGTAAAGGATGTATATTATGCACCTGATGTGCTTCGATACATAGCCTTCTATTTTCTCTGACTTCTCTTCTGAGATCTTTGATGGCTTGGCTTATTGCAGGAAGTGTTTGGGGAAGATCATCTTCAATTGTTTGTTGCCAGAATTGTCTTGTTAGACCATCTACAAAAAATAAAGCTGCAGAAGGAATATAGCTATGTTGGTGAGTTACCTGTGGTCTTTGTTGTCCATGATATTGTTGTGGCTTAGTTTGTTGGAGATGAGTCATCAACAATCCTTTATACATTTCTTTGAGCTTTGGATCAACAGCATTAACCATCTGTGTAAAATAATTTCTAGAGAGCTCATCTTGATCTAAGCTTTCATTTGTTGGAGGTTTGAACATTCTGACTGCATTACATTTGCAAATATCAGGATCACTGCATTCACAGAGTTCTTGAAAACATTCGTTGCAGTGTGGATCCTTGCAATATTCAACTTCAGAATCTTCATCTTCTTCATCTTCATAAACAACATTTATCTGGTCATTTAGATCATAATAATTTTCTGGATCTGTGAATTCTTCACAGCTAGAAGGGAGATCAATAGTATTTACCTTGCCAGATTTATTCTTATACCTGAACTGTTTCTTCTTACCAGATTGTTGTTTGTCTTTCTTTAATTTAGGACAATTTGGAGCAATATGTCCTTTTTCATTGCAATGGAAGCAATAGATTTGCTTCTGTGTTGGCCTCTGATGGAACTGGCGTGTTCTTTTGTATTCTCGGGGTGGCTTTCTATGGATGACTTTTTTGTTGCCTGAGGATCTAAAAGTTTGTTTAGAGTAAGCTTTCTTTTGAGGGCGGCGACGAGCATATCCCCCCAAACTTTTAGGTCCATGTAAATGCCATTGTTTACATAGTTGTTGATAGCCATGTGGTTTAGTGGTACTGGTTGCAGCTCGAGCAACTTTCATCTGAGAGCAGAGTTCAACAATGACAGCTTTAATAGCTTGTCGGATGACGCCAAACTTGTAGGCACCAATTTTTCCAGGAAGCTTATTTAAAATGGCAGTGGTTACCCAAGTTGGTAAAGAAGCAATGAAGATTTCTTTCCATTTGGGGTCCAATATCATATCTGAGGAAAGAGTATGCAGACGATGGAGATATTCCATAAAGTATTCATCAAAATGCTGCATATTACTAAGCTTCATTGATGTGAGAGTGACTGCAGCAAGTTCATTATTAATTTGGGGGTAACCACAAAAATTAACAAGAATGCCATGCATTAGACAACCAATCATGTTATTCACAGGCAGAGTAGTTTGTGGATCCATATAGGTCGTGTTGTCTAGGTTCATTATCACAGAAGCTTCCCATGAAGGAATGAGTGCAGGATCATAATGAATTTCTGCCTTGAGCCAGGAATCAAGGAGTCCTTCGAATCCACTGATTATCTTTCTGGTTGCATTTATTGGAGAAATATCATCTGCTAAATAAGTGTGATAGCAGACCAACATGGAACTCAGTGTAGATAGAATTTCTGCTTCAGAACAATTATCAATATTCCATGAATATGTGGAAGAAGCAGACCAATCTTTATGATATTCTAATTTCATAACATCACGCTTATCAGGAGCAGGTGACCAAGAAGAATTCCAAGAGCTTCTATCAGTAACTTTATGTACAGTTGTATCTTGGGGTTCTTCTGGATCAGAAAATGAAATTAGATCAGGAATGTCGGTCGGTATCTGAAAACTTGCTTTATGAGGAGTGAAATTATTTACAAGAAATTCTAGATCTTCTAGAGTAGGAGGAGCAGAAGGAGTTGCTTCAAACTTATTGAGTGTTGTATTGGAACTGGAGGGCTTATCAGGATGGTCTCCTGATTTCAACCATTCAGAAACTGTCATTTTATGCTCAGAGCTTGAGGAGTTTAGATTGGAAAACATACCAGGATTAGCCATAGGAGCATAAGCAAAAGTAGTTTTTGGTTTAGGGAAAACAATATCACCAGGACTCTTAATTTTGGATTGGAGAGTAGTAGGAGTAATATGGAATGGCAATTGATCTTTAGGATCTGAGAAATAAGTAGTAGCTTTAAAGGTAGGATCAGGAGTGTTTTTATTTTTTTAAACTTTCAATAGAAGTCAAAACAACCCAAACTTGTTTCTTTACTACTTCAAGTGAAGTTTTTAAGTTGGTCACCATATCCTGAGTCTTATCTGCTACTGAATGTACTTTGCCAATCCATTTGGAATTATCATCAATCCCCTTTTCTAAAACATCAATGGTTTTAGCAATATTTGATCCAAGAGTCTTTATTCCATCTAATAATTGATCTCTGGTAAATTATACCTTTTGAAGAACTTTATCAATTATTTCTTGGAGTTTTTTGTTTTCCCTGGCTACATATTGGTGATTTCTTTCTAGATGTTTAATCAAACTACCTAAAGCAAGATTTGTCCAGTGTGTAGCTGCAACAAATTCCCTATCTGACAGATTGCAGAATACCTTGGCAAAAATGGAGAAGAAAAAGGAAATGTTCAAGATTAATGAAAATATTTTGAAAGGCAAATTCGAAAAAGAGATTGGCGAGATCTCCCAGAAATTAAAACTCTGTTGTTTTGAAGATCCAAATGCCTTTTGGCACATCCACAAAAATGAAGTAGAATTGCCTCTGAAAAAGGAATTTCATGGAAAACTCAGAAGATCAAAAGCAATATCGATGAATTCTAAACAACTCAAGTATTGTAAAGAAGAAATAAAATCCTTACTGCAAAAAGGTTTGATCAGAAAATCCCATAGCCCTATTGCTTGCTTTGGATTTTATGTCAATAAACACTCAGAAATTATCAGAGGAAAACCAAGGTTGGTAGTAAATTATAAGCCTCTGAATAATATTCTTGATTATGATGCATATCCCTTACCTAAGCCTTTAGTGCTTCTTTCCCAGATATCACAGTCAAAAATATTTTCTAAGTTTGATCTAAAATTTGGATTCTAGCAAGTAGGGATAAAAGAAGAAGACAAGTGGAAAACAACTTTTTCAGTTCCAGAAGGACATTTTGAATGGAATATTATGCCCTTTAGACTAGTAAACGCTCCATTCGCCTTCCAGAGGATTATGGATGAAACTTTTGAAGGTATGGATAGTTTCCTGAAGAAGTATATTGATGATGTCTTAATCCATTTAGCAGATATTCCTTCTCATATAAAACATCTCAATATATTTCATAACAGAGTCAGAGAAAAAGGTATAGTTTTATCAGAATCAAAGATGAAGTTATTTCAAACTATGATAGATTTCCTTGGATATGTGATTCAATATGGATCATATTATATTATGTAGCATAGCCTTGACTTCATAGATAAATTCCCAGACAAAATTACTGATAAAACTCAGTGACAAAGATTCTTGGGTAGCTTAAATTATATATCCAAATTTGTCAAACATTGTGCCCAAGACAAGATTTTATTGAATAAAAGACTACAAAAAGAACCGATTCCCTGGACCGAGGAATTAACAGAGGCAGTCAGAAGAATTAAAGGGAAAATCAGAAATATTTCTCCTTTAAGTACAATCAATGAAGAATGGCCCAAAACCATAATTACAGATGCCAGTGATATCGGATGGGGTGCAATCCTTTGCCAACATGATCCCAATCAAAAGAAAATAGAATATGAAATCTGCCAGTATGCCTCTGGAATCTGGTCAACTACACAAAAGAATTGGTCTAGTCTAAAGAAAGAACTTCGAGCCGTCTGTCTTGGGATTGCTAAATTCAAAGATTTTGTGATCTACAAACATTTTACAGTTAAAACAGATTGCCAGGCTCTTAAGTTCGCCATCCATAAATGTGATTTTGAAGATGCAGCTATGGTAAGATGGATCATGACACTGGCCCAATACCGTTTTGATGTAGAATTCATTTATGGAATTAAAAATTCCTTTGCAGATCTTCTCAGCTGAGAATTTTTATAGGCAAATGATGTAAATAACCTCAGATGTAATGTCATAAGGAGATTAGAAAATGAAATCCACATTGAATGTGCTGATGGTTCCTATTCTCCGGATCCTCAAAAATCTCTAATGGATCATCAAATAGTCTGGTTTCCTATGAAAGAAACTAAGTACCTGTTAGAGTCAGTCTTGTAGCCCTCCATCAGCGATCAAAGCTCTTTGCATTTGCATAAGTAGGTGTCTCATCAGTGTCAATTTTTTGCATCCCATTAGGCATGCCATAACCCTGATGGAGGAGCTGGTGTCTTTGTCCCCCTCTTGGCATTGCTGGATCAAGTCATTTCAGTCCTTAGTCACTTTTAAGCTTGTCTTGTCTTGGCTTGAGGTCAAATTCCTAGGTCTAGGGTTTTGGTCAAGTATGTTTACAAGGTCATGTTTCTGAAGGTCAATAAGTGTTCAGCAAGCCAGAGGGATGATTGTAAAGATGTTTCTTCGAAGTTTTTTATCTTGTACAGTTAATTTTCACTTTGGATTTAAAAACTTTGTTTTTAAAGCCAAGGTCATTTTTCAAATTTTTGTAAAAAGTGATGAAATTTCAAAAGACTTTAGCGGACAGCATGTAACCCTGGTCCCCTTGCCAAGATCCCTCAGATGATCTCCCTGCAAAAAGAATCAAGCCAAAGCACTAAATGAGTCAATTTCAGGACAAAGGAAACCAAAAAGTCAGTTTTATAAAGTGTCAAAGAGAAACATTATAAAGTGGGTTGTGACATGAAATTTATTCAAAGCCAGGCTATAAAGGCTCTATTTCCCTCCATCAAGCTCCATTATGCATCCAAGTGATAGAGCAACTGATTGCAAGAGAGTTTGAGTGAAGTTTGTGAGTTGGGAAGGCGCGCGACCCGTCAAACCAGACGCGCGATCCGTCAGAGGCGCGCGACCCGTTAAGCACCCTCCGCCAGTGCAAAATTATAACGGGCGCGACCCGTCAGAGGCGCGCGACCCGTTGGGTGAGGCGCGCGACCCGTCAGCGCCCTCTTTGTAAAACCACCTGCAAATCATCCAAGGAGCCAACGAAATTGCTAAATTGCCTAAGGTAGGCCCTCCAACTTACAAATTGCTGCTTGTTATGGTTAAAGACATCATGAATACATGTTTTAAAGATCTCATTGTGCAAAGAGAAAAAGCTCTATATTGTTGTAGGGTTTTATGCTGTTTTAAGGTATTCCCTTGTAATCATTTTTTCCCCATTCCCATTTCTTTTTCCTTGACATTCCATGTAAATTTCCCTTGCAAAATTAGTGAAAAGCCCTAAACCCTACCCCTCTTCCCTAACAAGTAAAAATCAAACCCTAACCCTACCTCTAATAATATCCATGTTAATAAGTTTGTATAATGGTGTATATGCAATGATTTTGCAATGATTTTTCCCAAAATCCCTGTTTTATATATTTATTCCCATTTTCCCTTTAAAACATCCCTTCCCTAACATTTCCCTGGTGCTCCTTGTCCACTTGAAAACAACATTTTAATCAGCAGTTTATAAAGCAGAAACAGCAGTACATTTTAGCCACTTTGCCCCTAAAACCATGTCAGAAACCGAAACCGACTATGAGCAAAGTGATGACCGTGAGTCAACACCAGAAGTTGAGCCTGCTCCGAAACATGAAGAACCATTATTGGGCGAGGATGCACGTGTGCAAAGCAAAAATGAAGGTGCTTAAAAGGCGGTTGACCGAGGCACTAAAACGGAGAAAGAGGCCCGATCCCCTCTGTATCTTGGTTGAGGCTTCACTCAAGGATCAAGGCACTAAATAGCCTAGCCACAACACAAATCCCAAATTTTTTTGAGAATTTTGGGTGAATTTTGGCATTTTCAGGCAATTTGCAGGTTTTTCCCATTAACGGGTCTCACCCCCCGCGTGACACTTCATCATGGCAACTCCATTTGGCAAAAACTCAGCATTTCCAGATTTGTCATGCAAAGTTACACATTCTCATGGATGGACTTGAGATTTGGTGAAGTTTTGGGCCTCCAGAAAGTCAAAAAACTAGCAAAAAATGACTTTCTGCCACTTTTTTGAATTGCAGAAAGCAGTCTTGGGAGATTTGATTTTTGACAGGGCAAATGAACTCCAAATTCAAAAATTCCAGTTGGGTTGGAAATTAGACTCACAGAACTTTCCAACAAGCCTACTCTTGCCCAATTTGGACACCTACAAGTGCCCCAAAAGTGGCTCCAAAGGCGCGCGACCCGTCAAGCAGGGGCGCGCGACCCGTCAAGCAGGGGCGCGCGACCCGTCAGGCAGATTTTTCCAAAATGCACTGTACAGCTCAGAAAAACGCAGTTTGACCCAGTTTGACTTTTTGGGGTGAATTATGATTCTCTTTGATGTAATTATTGTACTTTAAAGACACTTTTACTCTTATGTAACACTTCTAGAAGATTCATTCATGAAAAGGGTAAATATTAAATGAATGAATTGGTTTCCTAGCTTATAGAGGCAAGTTGTTTTGACTGCCTAGTTTGTAGTGCTTAGTTTAGATGTGGTTGAAACAACTCCTAGGATAGTGAGCTCGACCCATGGAGGCAGGGAAAGAGGTTAGATCATCTATATTATGTACTTTCTTGCTCATTTTCATGGTTGGACTCTTGAGGGAGAAGCTATCATTGTATTATTCACTGTATCTCTGCAATTTTTGGCTAAGGAAGACCAGGGTTTTGTAGTCCTCTTTGGGATTCTTGTGGACTCATGTGTTGATGGTGTGTTTCTCAATGTACTTGTAAGCTTTTTATGTGATTCATTTCCTTTCTTTTACTTCTGCACATTAAACAAATGAAGTGTTAAAGTAAGAATTCATGCCTGCCATGCTCTGCTTTTAAGTTTGTTTAATTTCAATGTTTTCTTCTGTCTAAAGAGAATTCAAAGTTATTGTTTGCTCTCTTTAGCTCTTCATCTTTCATTCCTGACCATTCACCTCAGTTAAAGGCATCAATACTGTCTCCTACCTCGCCCCAAAGAACCCCCTGCAGAAACTGTGTCCAATCCCCGCACCCGAAATTGCCCTCTCCTCAATTTGCCACCAAAAACCCAAAAAACCCCAAATCAAACTCTTTGATCAGTTTACTAGCCTAATATCAGTGTTACCTTGTTGGTCATCTCATCCATTGAAGATTTTACCGAGATAGACCGGAGAGAGCCTTCTCCTGCCCCGTAGGGCTAGCTACGAGGCTAAATGGTTTGATGTTGCCTTGAGGTTTACCTTTCTCAGCCTGAGGTGAAATTTCAAGCGCTAACAGTACCGACACAGGACAACATTATTTTTCATGGGATGATCAACTGCAAAGAAATGATGAAGCTTTTGAAGCTTTAAGTTTCCTTCAAGATATGGGAAATCTTGATTTTACTTTGCACAGAGATGCAGAAGAAAATCTCGTCTGCTGTGAGATCTACATTGACCGTTTCTTGCTGCCAGCTAATCTCCAGAATAATGAGAGTCATGAATGCCAAGAGAAAGCTTGGTATACAGGTATGCAATTTGAAAATAAAACTAACTCCTTTTTCTACAATGTGCAGTTTTCCTTCCGGTTTCATGGAATGCAAGTAGCACAAATTGAAGAACAAGACCCCACACCTGATTGGTTTAAAGAATGGTGGGACATTTATGGTATCAGTCCATTATGTTTTTACTTGTACTCTCTCCAATTATTACAAATCCCCAGATTCACTGAACTACATGCTCATTAGTCAGGAATCCTATACAAAAGAATTCTGGATATCAGTTGTATTACCAATCACCAAATGCTTGCAGCACTCTGCGCCAATGGAACTTTTCATTGGTTTATCACTCAAAGTCTTTTCTTCCGAAGATTCGGAGGAAATATGGGTGGCTCTTCACAAGATTATGAGTCATTTCATGCCATGTCAGATCCAGACCTCAATCCTTTCGGCTTACTGCTTTTTCAAGATGAAGTACCCGAATATGTTGAGATATCAATTTGGGAATGTGAGGAAGAAATTTACTCTCAATTTTTTAATAATGACACCTTGTCTAGATTCAGAGGGCCTCATTATTCTCAAGCCCAACTGGAACATTTTGTCATTTTGTAAAGTCTTTCTGTCCGACATTGGTGGCAGACAGGTCTTCTGTAAGGTTCCCTGCAAAAGAATCTCTTACAGTGTAAGCGATCCCACATGTACAGTTGAATAAAGGTATAAGGATAAGCATAAGAAAATAGTAGCTAGGATTTACACCATCTATCAAATAAGTACTTTGATTGAATCACTGTGCGGATGTCCTTTGGGTTACGCGAAAGCAGGATTCTCTCAGATCTTATCTTCATGTGACATCGAAAGTAGGATTATCTTAGATCTTATTATCATGTAACACCGAAAGCAAGATGCTCTGAGATCTTATCTTATAAAAAGACCCCAAACTCCTCATAAGGGGCATTCGGGTTCTTAGGAGAGGGGTCTCTCTGTTTTCAGAAGCAGCTTGTTAAAGCTTTGTAATACTTGAGATTTGAAGTTCATTAATAAAGATTCCTCAATTTCTGTAAATCTATGTCTCCTTTGTAGATTGTTTTGTTTTCTATTCTCGAACTTGTATGAGCCTTGATAAGGTTGAAGATAGTCCGTGGAGAAGGACGCAAGGAGTAGACCGTTGGGCCAGAGTTCATGTTTCGACACGAGGATAGATATTCAGAAGAATTGTCAGATATTGGAGCGATTAAGTAGACCTGGTATTTATTATGAACCAATTCTCTTGTTGACATATGTGCTTAAGTAATTTCTTTTCAACAGATGCGTGATGCTAGATTGCACAGTAGAGATGCTTCAGCTTTCTCTCTGTGATTAAAGTATCAGTCACGTATTCTGTATCTTTGCTTTACAATTCCGCAGTCCTGCATCATATAAGTTAACCGCGCTCTCTGTGATTGGTATCAGAGCCTAGTTCTTTTCCTGAACAACTTACTTTTTTTTTATGGATAATTTCTCTCCAGCCCGAAGTTCTCTTCATGAATTTAGTGATAAATCTTTTGATGAAATTCTCAAAGAGGAAGAAGAAAAAGAATTAAATGAGAAGTTACAATCTGGTTTTCATACCTCTAATACAATCCATGATAAGGCAATTACAATTTTAAATGAACCAACTAAGACTGGTTCTTGATCTTTACCAAAAATAGACCCCAAAGATGTCTATACAAACCTGGGATTGTTAGATGCCATACAGTACTAGCGATATCAGGTTAAAGAAGAAATTCTGCAAACTTCAAGTAATAACCGTTTGCTTGAAACTATGGATATTTTGAAACAATCTGAATTTGAAGCCACTCTTAAAGCCAGTTTAAACTTTGCTCATTTCGGCCATGTTCAGATTGGTATTCAGTCACTACACAAAAAGGGTCAAGATGTTGTTGTCTTCTCTTGTGTGTTTGATCGCCGATGGAAAGCCTTTCATAAAGCTTTAATTGGAGGATGTCAAGGTACATTAGCCTATGGTCCAATTTCTTGGTCCTGTGTCCCTGATTTTTCTATTGCCTTGGACGATCCTAATGCCATTAATGCCTTAATTCTCGGCATCCAAACACATGGATGTGATAATTTTGAAGACAATAGCAAAAATGTTGCTATTCATTGGCACGATGTTGTCAAGTTTTATAAAAAAATCTACGGCTTCTGTTGTCAAACAAGTTTTTGAAAAGTCTGAGTTTTACCACTCTAATAACTCACGACCATGGTTTAAATCTTGTCGCTCCTCAAATGATCTCCTGTTGGGATCTTAAGCCCACAACAGAATAGGTTACTAATTGGGCTTATATTTGCAATTCACCTCATCCTCAACCAATTACTGCTCAAACTTCCATTCACGAAGTTGTTGGCCTCATCCGAATGCGATTTTCTCCTCTCTCAAAGTTTGCACAGTCTGAGCATGGTGGACCTCTACCAAATCTTGTAATTTCAACCAGTCCACAACTACCCTCTGATCCTGCACTCATTCCTTCATGGGAAGTTTTTGTAATAATGAACCCAGATAACACGACCTATATGGATCCACAGACTACTCTTCCTTGAGCCAGGAATGAAGGAGTCCTTCGAATCCACTGATTATCTTTTTGGTTGCATTTATTAGAGAAGTATGATTTGCTAAATAAGTGCGATAGCAGACCAACATAGAACTCAGTGTAGATAGAATTTCTGCTTCAGAATAGTTATCAATATTCCATGAATATGTGGAAGAGGCATACCAATCTTTATGATATTCTGATTTCATAACATCACGCTTATCAGGAGTAGGTGACCAAGAAGAATTCCAAGAGCTTCTATCAGTAACTTTATGTAGAGTTGTATCGTGGGGTTCTTCTGGATCAGAAAATGAAATTAGATCAGGAATGTTGGTCGGTATCTGAAAATTTGCTTTATTAGGAGTAGTGAAATTTTTTACAAGAAATTCTAGATCTTCTAGAGTAGGAGGAGCAGAAGGAGTTGCTTCAAACTTATTGAGTGTTGTATCGGAACTGGAGGCCTTATCAGGATGGTCTCCTAATTTCAACCATTTAGAAACTGTCATTTTATGCTCAGAGCTTGAGGAGTTTAGAATGGAAAACATACCAGGATTTGCCATAGGAGCATAAGCAAAAGTAGTTTCTGGTTTAGGGAAAACAATATCACCAGGACTCTTGATTTTGGATTGGAGAGTAGTAGGAGTAATATGGAGTGGCAATTGATCTTTAGGATCTGAGAAATAAGTAGTAGCTTTAAAGGTAGGATCAGGAGTGTTTTTCTTTTTTAAACTTTCAACAGAAGTAGAAACAACCCAAACTTGTTTCTTTACTACTTCAAGTGAAGTTTTTAAGCTAGTCACCATATCCTGAGTCTTATCTGCTACTGAATGTACTTTGCCAATCCATTTGGAATTATCATCAATCCCTTTTTCTAAAACATCAATGGTTTTAGCAATATGCAAGTCATTTGATCCAAGAGTCTTTATTCCATCTAATAATTGATCTCTGGTAAATTCTACCTTTTGAAGAACTTTATCAATTATTTCTTGGAGTTTTTGTTTTCCCTGGCTGCATATTGGTGATTTCTTTCTAGATGTTTAATCAAACTATCTAGAGCAAGATTTGTCCAGTTTGTAGCTGCAACAGATTCCCTATCTAAAAGCTGAGACTGGTCAGATTGAAGTGGAAGTAACTTGAAGATCTTATCATCTTGTCTGATAACAAGGTTCTTCCAAGGAGGAACTGTTGACTCAGTGTTAAGGATAGTGCCATCCATTAGTTCCCATTTATGCTGTGGCACTTCTGTCTGTAAGGCTGATCCTTGCATCATATTAACTCTAAGAGCTTGACAGACATGTTCTAACAAAATTTGTCCCTTCATCTTTACAGACTGTAAATGTTTCAGAACATTTGTTTTCTGCAACATATACTTGTATTTATCATCTATGTGAGGGATAGTAAGAGGTCCAGGAATTTCAACTGGATTTTCTTTAATCTTTGTGTTTATATCCTCACAAGATAAATGCTTGAACTTTTTAACCAAAGCCATTTCTACTTCATTTGCACTTGGATAATAGAATTCATAAAAAGAAATCCATTGATTATTCTGTTTCATCCAAGTTTTCCAATTTTCATTATTGGCTTTGTTGATGGTTAACCTATCTTTCTTTGAATAGGTTTTTATCTCTTCACAGTATCTATACTCATGCTGATGAGTATACAGATCCCAATTAAACATTTTCTTGTACCATTCATTGGTGGGATCATAAGGACCTATTCCTTTAAATATCTTAAGGAATTGAATTATTTCTTCATCAGAGGGAAGTTGTACTTTATTTGGAATCTTATTCCTAGGATCCAATCTGTAGCTGGGAATTTCTTCTGGGTATCCTAGGCCTTTTGTAGCAGACTTTCTGACTGACTGAATCAAAATTTCTTCATGAGCTGAAAAAGGAGTACACTTTGTATATTCCTGTGTTTGGGTTCCAGAACTTGGAACAAAACAGATCATGTTTATTCTTCTTCTGTCCTTATCCTGTTCTTCTTTTTCATGAGGTTCTGGAAGACTAGTGGTTTGTTGACAAAAACTAGGAGAACAGTGAGGATGGTTACATACAGATGGTTGTGGGAACTAAGGAGTTTGAAATGCTGATTGCATATTGATTGTTCTGGGAGAAACAAAATTTGACTGTTGTGACTGAAGAGTTTGTGCAATCACATTTGATATCATATGCATGAAATTGGATCAGAAGTAAGATCATATGAAGGATTTGGTGATCCATGAGAGCTGGATGCTTTAGAGGGCAGTTGTGGACTGGTTGAAATTATAGGATTTGGTAGAGGTCCACCATGCTCAGACTGTGCAGACTCTGAGAGAGGAGAAAATCGCATTCGGACGAGGCCAACAACTTCGTGAATGGAAGTTTGAGCAGTAATTGGCTGAGGACGAGGTGAATTGCGAATAGAAGCCCAATTAGTAACCCATTCTGTTGGGGGCTTAAGATCCCGGCAGGAGATCATTTGAGGAGCGACAAGATTTAAGCCATAGTCGTGAGTTATTAGAGTGGTAAACTCAGACTTTTCAGAAACTTGTTTGACAACAGAAGGAGTAGTTTTTTTATAAAACTTGACAACAGAGCGCCAATGAATAGCAACATTTTTGCTATTGTCTTCAAAATCATCATATCCATGTGTTTGGATGCCAAGCATTAAGGCATTAATGGCATTAGGATCGTCCAAGGCAATAGAAAAATCAGGGACATAGGACCAAGAAATTGGACCATAGGCTAATGTACCTTGACATCCTCCAATTAAAGCTTTATGAAAGGCTTTCCATCAGCGATCAAACACACAAGAGAAGACAACAACATCTTGACCCTTTCTATGAAGTGGCTGAATACCAATTTGAACATGGCCAAAATGAGCAAAGTTTAAACCAGCTTTAAGTGCGGCTTCAAATTCAGATTGTTTCAAAATATTCATAGTTTGAAGCAGACGGTTATTACTTGAAGTTTGCAGAACTTCTTCTTTAACCTTATATCGCCAGTATTGTATGGCATCTAACAATCCCAGGTTTGTATAGACATCTTTGGGGTCTATTTTTGGTAAAGACCAAGAACCAGACTTAGTTGGTTCATTTAAAATTGTAATCGCCTTATCATGGATTGTATTAGAGGTATGAAAACCAGATTGTAACTTCTCATTTAATTATTTTTCTTCTTCCTCTTTGAGAATTTCATCAAAAGATAAAGCAAGCACCCTGAGCGTGGTATGAGAGGATCAATAGCTACTTGATGAAGCTGGGATTCACTAGGAATGAAGCTGACCCTAACCTTTACTTTAAGGTTATAGATGACAAGCCTCTCATACTGGTGCTATATGTTGATGACCTCTTTCTAACAAGTGCAGACCCTCTCATTTCACAAATGTAAGAGGGAGATGGCTTCTGAGTTCGAGATGAAAGACCTAGGACTTATGCACTACTTCCTAGGACTGGAGGTCTGGCAGAAACCAGGGGAGATTTTCCTATCTCAAGGAAAATACGTGGTGAAAATATTGGAAAGATTCGGCATGGTGGACTGCAAGCCTGTAACTACCCCAATGGAGCTTGACTTCAAGAAGTTAAGCGGTAGTGCTGCCTTACCTGTTTTACGAAATGCTACCGAGTATCGTCAACTCGTCGGAACATTGATGTTGTTGGTGAACTCTCGTCTTGATATATGCTTTGCAGTCAACACATTGAGTCAACATATGTTTGAGCCTCACCACTCACATTGGATTGGTGCCAAGAATCTGTTGAGATATCTTTGTGGCACGATCACTCATGGGTTGAGATACACTGCCGGAGATGTGAGACTACTTGGATATACTGATGTTGACTGGGCAGGCAATGGTGGACTGAAAGAGCACTTTAGGGTGTTGTTTCTCTTTGGGATCTGCCTCGATATCCTAGATGAGAATGAAGCAGAAGTCGGTGGATTTGAGCACCGCCGAGGTAGAGTACATTGCTGCTAGTATGGCCTCCTGTGAGGCAGTCTGGTTGCGAAAGCTCTTTAGTGAGCTGTTTGGATTTACATTGGATACCACCGTGATCCTGTGTGACAACCAGAGCGGGATTCGTTTATCAGAGAATCCCGTATTTCATGATCGCTCCAAGAATATCGATATCAGGTACCACTATATTCGAGATATGGTGCAACGAGGAGCAATAAGGCTCCAACATATTGGTATAGATGAACAGGTCGCCGACATTTTGACAAAGCCCCTGGGAAAGGTCAAATTCTTGACTTTCCGAGAACGACTTGGTGTCGTTCAGAGACCCTCTTATGAGGGTTGAGTATGATGTATTGAGATCTGGGATTTCCAGGGGGGGCGCGGGGTCCTTCTTGGAACGACATGTGACCACAGGGCGACTCACCATCCCCTGGTGGTGCACTATGTATAGGGTAAAAGGTTCAACCTTCCCTGTGACACCCCGTGGCGATTGTGGAACATGATGATTAGTTCTCCTATGGGCCAGGATGATTCGTTCTCCGTTGCGACTATAGAACAGGATGATTAGTTCTCCTGTGGGCCAGGATGATTAGTTCTCCATGGCATCCACTGGATAGGATGTTTCGTTCTCCTGTGGACAGGATGATTAGTTGTCTTGTCGAGGCATCCTACCCATGCAGTTTGGGACTCATGGGAAGCACCTCTCATCTGATCAATGAGCAGGGAAATGAGGTTAGGGACCATAGTAGTACTATCGATGGACACATCATTGTATCTACCGTACTCCCTATGCTAGGATGACCTCCATTGATCTGGGATCAGTGAGAGTGGTACACACTCTGACACTAACTACGGGTCAGTGGAGGATGGTATGTTACATCCTCGACCATTTCTTCTTCTTCATAGTTCGAGCAGAGCAAATCAGAGCAGGGGTCAAGTTGTGTAGGGAAGTGCATTTGATGGATGGATAGTAGCGACGGTCAGACAGATTGCAGATGGAGTTCTCCCTAGTTGAGAGGGAGTGTTAAAATTGGAAACTAGGGCCAAACTCCATGTGGGTCACCTTATTTATGGTTGTTGATATTTTTCCTAGATTCCTCTCATCGAGAGGTGTAGGATTGATCAAAATATCATCCGATTCTGACAAGTATTTATGGAGATATGAATTTATTTATAATTACTTAGCAAATTGTCAAGGTTGAACAACAGCGGAGTGTATGGCGCACATGCCTAGCGTTTCATATAAATAGAAGAGAGGTTGAGTCATTTGGAACTCATTCATTCATTCATCTTCTCTCTCTCTCCTATGCATCAAAAGGAGCCTCTCTCTCTCACACATGTGTGGCTGGAAAAGAAGATGTTCTAGGGCAAGGCAGACGCAGAAAGGAGGGCGCTAGGGCTGCAGGTCATCTCTTTGACCAGCGTTGACCAAGTGTTGACCATCCATGAGTGCAGATTTGGTATGGTTGCCTCTCCTAGGTAGGCCGTAGATTTTGGCATGAAAACGGAGGTGATCTGACCTCTGGTTTGACTAGTGTTGACTGCCCTAGTTTGGGCAGCAAGTTGACTTCAGTCAACTAGAGTTGACTGCTTTTTCAGGGCTGTTAAAGGGCTGCTTCTTCACGCTGTTCGAGGGTTAGCTGACTAGAAATTGACCAAACATATTGGAGGTCAATTTCCACTCGTTTGACCAAGTTTGACTTTGTTGATCTAGGGTTTGCTGTTGCTAATATAAAATTACAAAATTATGATTTTGTACTATTTCTCTTTGCTGAACTGTTGAAGATAAAAGAAGATTTGATCAAATAGTTTCCCCACATTGGGGTTTGTCTTTGGCTAGTCGCTACATCTTGTGTCTCTTGTCTTGGCTTGTTTTCTGTTAATCATTTAATGTTCTATCTGAACTTTACTTTATGTATATGTAATTGCTAATCTGTGGGTAATAATAAGAAAAATAAGTAAATTGCTCTAAGCATAGAACATACCATAATTTAACAAATCCTAACCAATAAGCTCGGGTTATTTAGAGAAGATGGAGGTTCGAACATGGAGGTCGAATTAGAGGGGAAATCGATGGATCGATAAGAACCCTAAAATGATCAACCAAAGAGGGAGTCTAAGGAAGAACTCTAAAATGATCAACCAAGTTCAAGTGTCATGAACCATTCATAGTCCTTATTCAAAATGGAAGCAAAAGTCGACAACAATTCATATCAAGGTTAGATTGACGCTCTAAAGTTAAATCACTAGTTGCAGCAATTATAAATTTGTTTTAATGTTCTTCATATAGAGGAAGAACAAAAGATTTTGTTTGTTCATCTAAAATTAGAGGGCCATGCCCTGACCTAAACGGAAAGCCACATGGAGACCTTAAGGTTGGAGGGAGATCCTCCAGTCACCAAGTGGGAGAAATCTCATGTCCACATATTCGAGTAATCAGGTGGAAAGCAACTGGGGCGAGGACGAGAAGATTGTTTGTACATCGGTGTAGAAGGAGGCGAATTTGGGTGCCTTCAACAACATGAAGAGAATGAAAATACCATAATCCTCCTTATAAAGATATATGTCAAGAAGACAAATATTGATGCTCTGTTCAATAGGGTCATATGAAAATCTCATTATAGCAGAGTTGGTCAAGAAATTGAGATTGGAAGTTTGTGATCACGAAATCCCATATCCATTGGGATGGGTAAATAAGCATGCGGAAATAAAGGTAACCAAACAGTGCAAAACCATATGTTTTATCAATGTTGATTTTATTGATGAAGTAGAGCTAGATGTAGTTCCCCTTGAAGAATTTGGAGTGGTGTTTGGAAGTCCCTATATGTACATGTATGATGTAATTTTCATCCGAAGAGCCAACCAATACCGCCTCATTAAGGTTTGGAAATCCTTCACCATCAACGCGCATAAGGGAAAGTCCAAAATTTCACTGGTAAGTGGCAACTAGGCCAAGAAATGGATTAGTTCTAACAAGAGGCATGTTTTATAGCTTTTAAGAGAAAATTAGTCTATAGAAGAGTCAATGAGAGTAAAGTCATCCTTGGATGGGTGTACTAAGAAACAAAAACTACTGGAAGAGTTGTTACAAGCATACAAGGGTGTGTTGTAGGAGCCTAAAGGGATACCGCCCAAGAGAGAAGTGGAGAATGATATTCAACTGTTGCTAGATTCATAGTTGCCAAACATTGGGTTGTACAAACATTCCATTATAGAGGTGAGGTGAAGAAGTAGTTGCAGTAGCTACTGGAACAGGGTGTCATTCAACCAAGTACCTCACCGTGTGTGTCGCCCATCATCATTGTGCCAAAGAAATATGGGGCTTGGCAAATGTGTATCGATTATAGGGTGTTAAACAAAATTATGCTTAAGAACAAGTACCCCCTACCTAGAATAGATGATCTGCAGGACCAGTTGCGACAAACCAAATACTTCACCAAGCTACATCCAAAGTTTAGATATCACCAGGCTCAAGTCAGAGAAGAAGATAAGCTATCCGAAAGAATGTCTTCAAAACCAAGCAAGGTTTGTATGAGTGGTTAGTCATGCCATTTGGCTTATGCAATGCACTAGCTACGCTTATGAGGTAAATGAATGATTTCCCTTTCATAGATTCATTTATTATTGTTTATTTGGATGATACACTGGTATACAATGCTACTTGAAAGGAATACATCTCACATTTGATGCTAGTGCTAGAGATATTAAAGAAGTACCAACTATTGGCAAATCTCAAGAAGCGTGATTTTTCACAATAGTATTTGGTATATCTGGAGTGTATAATAGGTGGAGGAGAGATGAAGATAGAACCTGCCAATATGTGGTCAATGCCTACCAATGTTTCTGAGGTCAGGAGTTTTTTGGGGTAACACGATACTTAAGGAAATTCATAGCCTCGTTTCCAACATTAGCAGCAACACTCCACGCTATAACAACGAGTGAAAAGTGTTTCTAATGGGGAAAGGGTCATTACAGGGCCTTTGAGGAGTTAAAGAAAAAGATCATTCAACTTGCAACAACGCTTTGAAGTGGAGATAGATGAGTGAGTATGTTACGGGAGCGGTCTTGATATAAAGAGGAAGGCTTATATGCTACCATTCCAAAGTATTTCATGGGGCAGTTCTAAACTACCCTACCTATGACAAGGAGCTTTATGATCTAGTGCAAGATGTGAATAAGTAGAAACATTATCTTATGGGAAAGGATATAGTAATCAACATGGATCACCAGCGACTATAGTACATGCGGGTCTAGAGTAAGCTACAACAAACTAGTCATTACAAGTGGATGGGGTTTCTATAGGAGTTTCATTTAGTGATTAAGTATAAGAAGGGAAACACAAACAAGTTGGTCGACATGCTTTTAAGGCCACCTGCATCAAAGATAACAACTTTGGGAACTCTGATGCACATGGATCCATTCACCCATGATGCATATAGAGAGGCATATTCAAAGGATGAAGACTTCAAGGAGGTGTTTCAACAGTTGCAAAACCAAATTCATGTGCACGATAGTGACAACATAGTTGACTACCATCTCCAGGATGGATTACTCTACATGTTAGATTAGTTATGTGTTCTTAAATTTGAGCGACTGCCAATGATTAGAGAGGCTCACACCTCTAAAGTTCTAGGGCACTTTGATGTAGGGAAGATAGTGGCCAACTTGTAAAGGTTTGTGTATTGGTCCAAGATGCAAGAGAAAGTATCTAGGTTCATAAGAGGATGCATGCTTTATTATACCAGTATGCCTTGTAATGGGAAACATAGTTTATATCATCCCTTACCTATACCCACTCGTCCTTGGGAAAACATTTCCATGGACTTTGTGGGAGGTTTACCAACAACCAAGAAGGGACATCACTACCTATTTGTGGAAGTTGACAGGGTCAACAAGATGTGTGTTCTAATCCCTATAAAAATACCATAAGTGGGAAAGAAACAACGAACTTGTTCCTTGAACAAGTTTGGGTGCACTTTGGGATACCAAGAAGCATCGTTTCAAATATGGATACAAGATTTCTTCGTTCGTTTTGGACTACATTGTAGGAAAATATGGATAGGAAGTTGAAGAGGTCTACAACATACCATCCATAGACAAATGCATAGATAGAAGTAGCCAACAGGACTTTGGTGTAGCTTTTTAGGGGTTACAGTCAGAAGCATTCGAAGATTTGGGACGAAAATCTGGTATATATACAACACTCTGATAACAAAGCAGTCCATAGTTCTACTAGTAAGTTCCCATTTGAAACTTGTTTTGGATATTTGCCACCTTTACCCTTGGATATTGCAAATGGACAACAAGGAGTGAAGGGGGATCTTACAAGGGATGCCTTAAGGGCAGAAATTTTGTTGAGAAGATCAAGCAAATTGATATACAGGTTACATGAGACACTGTACAAGTCACAGGGAAAATATAAGGCCATGATTGATTAACACATAACAAAGAATTCTTTGAAGGTGGGAGATAGAGTATGGTTACAGTTGAACAAGGAGAGGCTACATGGTCTTATAAGAAAGTCAAGCCTCTATTATATGGTCTATTTGAGATACTGTAAAAGGTGGGACATAAAGCATATAAATTCAGTCTACCCCTATACATGCGTATTTACTCAGTGTTGAATGTAGAATATCTTAAACACCACGAGTCTTCCATGCTAGATCAGGAAGAGGAATAGGTCTTACTTGTTGTAGACGATTTGGCACTAGATTCTTAGGTAGAATTGTAGAAGAGGTCCAGAAATACAAGAAAGGTGCAATATGACCTTTGGTAGATAGGGTTGAAAGGACAACTTCTAGGCAAAACAAACTAGTATACTTGATAGAAGATGGAGGAAATATCTCCTCACCTCATTCAGTAGAACTTTTGGGGACCAAAATCCTCCCAAAATAGGGAGGTGTGATTTGGATTGGATTTATATTTTTTGTCATCCATGTTGATGCTTTTAGTGTGGGAAAATGGAGAAATTAGCTTTTGGGGCCACTTTTACTAGTTGGTCCTAGCTTGGAAAATTGGAGTCTAAAACCTTCCAGAAGTAGTTTGAGGCATAAAACACCATGTTTTTGGAGGTAAACCTTTTCCACTTAAGTGCAACACTCCCTAATGTTATTTTACACATAAATACCTTTCTAGGGACGCAAGAATCACCTCGATCGGAGTTTCTATGGAAAATTTATGCCACCTGGAAGTTCACCTTTAAGTTGTGACCCACCATGATTCGAGAGGATGTCACGTCAACTCCCATTATTCATGGAAAATGGGCTAGCCACATGATCGTGATAAAGAGGATACTAGAACAATCAATATTGTAACTTTAGTTAAGAGTTAAAGGAGTCACACTTAACCACTCACTAGCTATTAGGTTATGTTATAGCCAAACCACTAAGAGGAAAAGGGGTTCCATTCTATTTGAGTGCATTTTGTTCCATAGATGAACATAGTAGTTGAGAGTGGATAGAGAGAGAGCAAACAAAGAGGGTTTGTGCATTATAATAGCCCAAGGGCCACATGCCTCACTTCTTTATACTTGCATCCATTTCCATTTAGATTGTAGGGACCCTCCCCTATGACACTTGTTTTTTTCTTATATAAATAATGTAGTTAAATTTGGAGTACAACCATAAGAAAATAAGTATTTTCAATTTAACTAATCATTTGCTAGAAACATGCATACCAAAATCACGAAACACCTTAAACACCCACCAACATTGGAAACACAAATATATTAAGGCATTCACATAAAAAGTCCATGAATTACAATGCATTCCACATATCATTTGTGTTTACATTCTATTAACCATGGATACAACAAAATCATGCAATAGAACATCATGAATACAACAGGTATTGTTCACCTCAAAGAGGAGATTCGATCTTGGCCTTGATGCTTCTTTCACTCCCTTGATGTCGTTCACGTCCAAGTGTGAATGTTGATGCATTCCAACCGAATGTTAGTGATCCACTGTTTGACCTCCCACCCTACTCCTTGGGTACTCTTCTTTCTCATGGACCCCCGAGCTGCAATGGGGTTGTACAATAGAAGAACATTTCTCGTTGATGGAGGTGAGCTCTCTTTGGTTCAATAGTACCCTCTCTAACGACCTCCACCTCACCAAGCTCACCATAACTCATAGTTGCTCAAAATAACATAATCTCAACTATCCAACAATAGGGTAAGAAAAAGTCCATTCTCCCATGGCTTGCCTCTTCTTTTATAGGAGGCTTCATATGTGACACTTGGCACTTCATGCATAATTGATTTTTTTATTAATTAAAAAGTTTGATTATTCACCCACCTATTTTTCACCCTCTCACCAAGGTTCTACAAGATTATTTACTTAAATTATAATTCAAAAATAATATTTTTCCTCAACCCCCACAAGACTCCCTATTTCTTCTCCTAGTTGTCTCTTGACCCCCCTTTTCTACTCTTTCATTTGTGTTCATTACTAAAGTCAACTGAGAAGTCTCATATTTGGTCCCCTAACTAGCTCTTAATTTAACTCAATTTGCTTCTTAGATGGATATTCTTGTGTTGGCTCTTGCCACACAGAGGTTCTCTAAATTTCTCTAATTTAATTCATTAATCTTTATTTTTTATTCACCAACCTCTTTTCTTAAAGAAGATTAACTATTTTAGGATTAATCTTTCTAATTAACTCTATGCCCCTCTTCTCCCCATTTACCTATTAAATTACTTATGTACAATATCTGTTAGCCTCCTGCTGCAGCAGGTTAATCATCTTTCATGATTGACATTTTTACATGCCAAATATGTCGTTCTATGCATGCTGCAATGTTCCATATTTGCTACAGATGGCCAAAGAACTGTCCATGAAAGCGTGCTAGTCTTACTGCCACTGCTGTGTTCCAATTTTGATAAGCATTCCATTTTTGGTTTGAGGCAGTTTTTCAGTTGGAGGACTTCAAGCGAGGCATGTCTAACTCCTCCCTTCTTCCTTTTTCCCCAAGTCACTCACTAACTTCCCCTAAAGAGGTCAAGATCTGCTTGATACCTCTTAGTTTCATCATTCTCCATATCATTTGCCTTGGTGAAGATCTGCTTCACTCAAGGAATTTTCACACTTCTTCTATCAGTCATTTTCCCCCATTTGATAGCCTAATACATCATACTTAGCACTTTTTCTCATCATTGTCATATTAACTACTAACTTTACTATGTAGCTCCCTATCTATTTCCCCTTCCCCTACTAAAACTATGTATATTACTCCCCTATATACTTATCCCCTCCCCCTGGTTGAAAGATAACCATATACATCCTCGGGAATTGCTAAGTTTATCTGAAACTTAGCAAGAGCCCTCAATACCCCCTCTAACCATCTCCCAAATGCATAAGGACTCATTCCTTTGCATAGTTTCCCTTCATATGTATAAAAATACATCTTTGGGCCTTGTTTTACCTTTCCCAAGGCATGAACCCATTTTTTATAGGCCTAAACCCTCCTCCGATCCAAATCCCCTCCCTCCGACGCGATATCGCTGTCGGAGGTGCTAACAGTGTTGGCCGCATATATATATAACACCATTTCCCTCTCCTCCGATGCGATATCGCTATCGGAGGCCCCCCTTATCATATCTCCCCTTTATAGCATTATACATATCGCGACCGTCCGATCAAGCCTCAGATCCGACGGCCCGTATTAAGTCGTAACCCCCATTTCGGCGATCACAACAAAAATGAAGTCATGCCCCATGCTCTCCTCTGACGCGAAACGCCGAGTTAATCTCAGCCGCCCATTCAGGCCCAGAGATCAACGGCCCATATTTAATCGCATCACCCCATGTATATGGCTTCGACCAGCGGAGCCGAAAAGATATAAGGCGCGGCTTATAAAGTTTTCGGGTCCGTAAGGGCCCCTAGTGCAATGAAAAGAAGGCTCCTGACGGGCCGGAGCCGAAATGGTATATAAATGTAGTTTGAATGGGTTTCGGGTCCGCTTATCATTTTTATTAAAATCCGCCGAGTTGGGCTCGCCGATGGGCCGGACCCGATCTCCATAAAGAAGGAGCCTATAAGCATTTCGGGTCCGCAAATATTGGTACTGTGCGCCCCATATCCGGATCCGATAAATTATAAAGAGCAGTTGAAAGGGATTTCGGGTCCGATGACATTTTCATTCAAATCCACCGATAAGAGTTCGTCGATGGGCCAAACCCGATATAAATCAAAAGGGAGCCTATAATGCATTTCGAGTCCGCAGGGTTCATCGCTCATCGGAGGCATTATGGTTTGGGATCCGCCGATCCGCCGATCGCCGATTTAGCGCCAGTCGTTGGATCTGCCTTCTCGCGATCCAACGGCCATGATTTAATAGAGTGCACAGTGTTGCGACAGTGCCAATTTTCAATGAAAATTCATGTTTTTTAAGCATTCGTGCGTTATAAGGAAAGGGGCATTTGTTAAAGTTTTGTTTATACAGCGCTCCCGCCCGCCACAATTGCAAAGGAACGATGCTTTCCTTGACTATTTTGAAATCGCTTCATGCCTATAATACATCCAAACGCATGGTTTTGCCTCAGCAATCTATTAGCATGCATTTCTCCTCCGTTTCGCAGCATTTTTTGAAGATTTAAGCATCATTTTGATCGGCCAAGCGTCGATAGCATCCCAAAGGCCACGGAAGCATTTGCAGCAGTTATTCTTGCATTAAATTGGCAGATAAAGGGGCGATTAGACAGTTAAAGAGTATCAGAGAGAGAAAGTGGCCTGATTCAGTGTCAAAGTGTATCAGAGGAAGCGACAAAGAGTATCAGATCAAAATATCAGCAGCCCGAAGCAACAGAACATTAAAGAGGCCCCCATCAAAGTCAATAAAGCAGCTCAGAGCCATCAAAGCCCACCAGATCATAGTTATGAGCATTAAAGCCACTCTACAGCAGCAGAACCACCTAGAGGGGCAATTCAAGTGTTTAAAGCCCAGATTTTGCAGAGACAGTGTACAAAGACACATATGAGCAACGTAGCAAGTACCAAGGCACAGTTATTGTAGAAGTGCCAACGCATTGCTCAAAAGACCAATAATTTATTCATTCTTATGGCTGCTGTCCCTACGCAGCTGTTAGATAGATATTTTTTCATTCATTCCAATAAATGTTAGGTTACAATCATTCATTTCTCCAGATCTTCCCTCAGATCTGCTGTTTGTACATATTTTTAGATATTTTCTCTATAAAGACCACCCTCTGTATAGTGTAAAGGGTTGGTTGGTTGTATTTCTCATTCCAGACTTGCGCTATAAGCTTAAGAACTTCTGTAATCAAAGATTGCTGGAATATTTGCATCTGAACTGGCTGGTTGTGCTTTCAATGGCTGAAGAGCTTTGATGTGGAATTCATGTGCTTGCTCATGGTTCAATAAGTCTTTCCTCCCTCTGTTTATCAGTTTATATGTATCTGTATCATCTGTATATCATAATCTAAGTTGCAGGAAGAAGGAATAGTTCAGAGCTGGCTTTCATGCCCTCTGTGCTCAATTCTTGTAACTTTTCTATGTTTTCCTCTGAATTAGTGATAAATATGCATACTTAATTGATCATGTTTAAGCTATTTCTCATTTCTGAATGCTGTTTAGGAATCCTTCATTGCTCCTATATAGTCTTCATCCACTTTCCCTCTTTGGTTGGATGAGAGATCCTTAATTGCCTCTCATCCCCTAACCTCCATTTCATCATTGTTCCAACATTTAATCATTGTGCCATGCGTAGCTATCCTGCTCCATATTCCCCTCTTCTGCCAAGGAAAACACACCCTTCAGTTCACATTCATTGACTCCATGCCCAATGGTTTGAACTTCTTACACTTTGTATGCCAACTCTGCTTGAATAGATCAACCATCCCACCAAACTCAAACAAAACCCATGTGCATCATATCTAGCCTAAAATCATCCCTTAAACAAAGCTAAATCCTAAAGAGAGAGCCCTCTTTGACTGCAGGTAGGCTAGGACCTGCAGTCCAAAGATTGGTTTGTGGTTACCTCGGCCGTATCCCTTTGGGAGTCAAAAGGGACAACCTGAGTGTTAACATAATGGCGACTCCATTGGGGACCTGAAATCATTGGTTTATTACTGTAAACCCCCAATTTTGACCAGTTTGCCTTGTTTTCTGGAGAAAGTGTTCCTTTTCTTCAGAGCTTCTCATGTTTAGCTCTGATCTATGACGGTGGACAGAGATCAGGCACTTCAAGGTTAATTCATCCACCTGGCGACTCCACATCATCCTCATAATAAAGACTCCACTGGAGAAATGAACCCAAAAGAGATATATGAGCAGATCAGGCTTTTGACCTGGATTACTATCCAAGAGGTCATGTTTTTTCTCCATAAAGTTTTGTTGTGTATATTGTATTTTAAAGACGATTCTATATCAGATTTTTATGTTTTTCCTTTGGAAAATCTTGTTGAAAAGCCTCCTTGCACATTAGAGCAACAGTCTTCAAATGCTGTTGAAGATCATCATACAGCCAAGGAGGAACCAAAAATAGAGCCCAGTCTTACAGTTCCTGTATATACTCCTGTGTCTCGTAAAGTTCCTGATAGATATAAGCCTCTCATTTTGCCTCCTGTGCTGAATCCTTTGCCTGCAAATCATCCCGAGTATCTCTCTAGATTTGATGGAGAGAATGGTATTACTGCCCAGAAACATATCCAGGATTTTGAAGACTATCTTAATATCTTTGAAGTGGAAGAGGAAGATGTTAGTCTTAGACTGTTTGCCCTTTCTTTGCAAGGCGAAGTTAGGACTTGGTTTAAAGCATTGCCTGAGGCCAGCATCTCTAATCTTCAGCAGTGTTCCAAGCTCTTCCTTGATAGATGGATGATTAAAATCAATTTCCTCTCACTCATTCAAGACTATGATGAGTTAAAAAGGCTTCCAAATGAGTCGGTTCAGCAATTTTCTGATCGATTCAATCAAGTCTATCTCTCTATGCCATTGAATATTAGGCTTTCCCCTGATCTGGCTCTATTGCAATATCCAAGAGATTTTGATCCAGAAATGGAATTTCATTTGAGAGAAAGATGCCCGTCCACTTTGAAACAAATGCAGGACATAGCAGTGGACGTGGAGGCAAATCTGAAGATGAGGGAAAAACAGCGCAAGGCAGAGCAAGAAGAAAGACTTCATAGTGTGTTACAAAAGTCAGAGGAAATGATGCAGTTGATCACAATGAAAGTTGAATGTTTGGAGCACCACAACACATCTGTTGTGCAAGAGGAAAGTAGTGACATTCACGAACAAACCTGCCACAGAATAGATGATGTATTCATACAGACATACGTGAAGGAGCAGTCTCCTGATATACTGTGTGAATATAATAGCTTCTCTTCTTTCAACTGTCTGCCCAAATATGATATGTATGATGATGATTATGAGCCTAACGACCAAATCAGCCTTGCAGAGGAATCAGATCCTATTTTGGCAGCAAGCGAAGTTCAGGCTCAACAGCTTGAATGTAATGATCAGCTTGCCCAGTTCAGCTATGAAGTAAAGGGGGAAAGCGCAGAAAATTTTGATATCAGCGAAGGAACTTTACCTTTCTGTTTTGAATCTTTTCAATTTATTAAGGAGAACTATCATGCAATTAATAAGCATTTGTCAGCAAGTCTTATTATTGACCGCCTGGAGGATGATCTAAATATTGTTCCAGATGCATCGCCTCTAGTTGTGCAGCCCCGAAGTGCCATTGAAAGTCAGATTAAAAAGGAGTACTCGGAAGCAGCAATATGTGATCAAATGATTCAAATTGCTCCACTGCCGCTTTGTTTTGAGTCATCTAAATTATTTAAAGAAGAAGAGGAGCAGCCGACGCAGGTCAATAAGGTTCCATTTGAGCCTGTTTTTAATGAGTTACAAGTATCAGTCCTAGTTCTTAATGATTCGTCCGCCGACAGGCGGAATGATGAAAGAGATCAGCGCTCTTCTCCATTAGCAGGCTGCAAGGCTCAGTATCAAGTTGTCCCTATTTCAAAGCATGATAGTTGTCCCAAACTTTTGTACAGTTCTTTATTTTGGCCCAGCAATTGTATATATATGTTGCAGGACAGTTTTGTACAGTGTTTAAACACAACAAAGGAGGTCAGTAGCTTCCTGATCTTCTCAAAGATTAACAAAGCCACATCAGATTGCAAGATCTCAGTTTTTCTCACCGGCAAGCACAAGCAGCAAAGCTCACTGATGTCTATTTTGCTTAAATGGCTGCATTGGTTATTTCACTTCACCTAACAGCAAAGTAAGTGCTGGTTAGGGTAGGTAGGTAGGTAGGATCAATAAGGCAGCCAGCCAAGGGAATTTTGCAGAACACAGCAACAATTGAATACAAGGCAGTCTGACCTGCTGTTCTTGGCTTTTCACAAGGAAAAGCCATCCCCAAGTGGAGCCACTGTTAGCCTCCTGCTGCAGCAGGTTAATCATCTTTCATGATCGACATTTTTACATGCCAAATATGTCGTTCTATGCATGCTGCAATGCTCCATATTTGCTATAGATGGCCAAATAACTGTCCATTAAAGTGTGCTAGTCTCACTGCCACAGCTGTGTTCCAATTTTGATAAGCAATCCATTTTTTGGTTTGAGGCAGTTTTTCAATTGGAGGACTTCAAGCGAGGCATGTCTAACTCCTCCCTTCTTCCTTTTTCCCCAAGTCACTCACTAACTTCCCCTAAAGAGGTCAAGATCTGCTTGATACCTCTTAGTTTCATCATTCTCCATATCATTTGCCTTGGTGAAGATCTGCTTCACTCAAGGAATGTTCACACTTCTTCTATCAGTCATTTTCCCCCATTTGATAGCCTAAGACATCATACTTAGCGCTTTTTCTCATCATTGTCATATTAAATACTAACTTTACTATGTAGCTCCCTATCTATTTCCCCTTCCCCTACTAAAACTATGTATATTACTCCCCTATATACTTATCCCCTCCCTCTGGTTGAAAGATAACCATATACATCCTCGGGAATTGCTAAGTTTATCTGAAACTTAGCAAGAGCCCTCAATACCCCCTCTAACCATCTCCCAAATGCATAAGGACTCATTCCTTTGCATAGTTTCCCTTCATATGTATAAAAATCCATCTTTGGGCCTTGTTTTACCTTTCCCAAGGCATGAACCTCTTTTTTATAGGCCTAAACCCTCCTCCGATCCGAATCCCCTCCCTGCGACGTGATATCGCTGTCGGAGGTGCTAACAGTGTTGGCCGCATATATATATAACACCATTTCTCTCTCCTCCGATGCGATATCGCTATCGGAGGCCCCCCTTATCATATCTCCCCTTTATAGCATTATACATATCGCGGCCGTCCGATCAAGCCTCAGATCCAACGGCCCGTATTAAGTCGCAACCCCCATTTCGGCGATCGCAACAAAAATGAAGTCACGCCCCATGCTCTCCTCCAACGCGAAACGCCGAGTTAATCTCAGCCGCCCATTCAGGCCCAGAGATCAACGGCCCATATTTAATCGCATCACCCCATGTATATGGCTCCGACTAGCGGAGCCGAAAAGATATAAGGCGCGGCTTATAAATTTTTCGAGTTCGTAAGGGCCCCTAGTGCAGCGAAAAGAAGGCTCCCGACAGGCTGGAGCCGAAATGGTATATAAATGCAGTTTGAATGGGTTTCGGGTCCGCTTATCATTTTTATTAAAATCCGCTGAGTTGGGCTCGCCGATGGGCCAGACCCGATCTCCATAAAGAAAGAGCCTATAAGCATTTCGGGTCCGCAAAGATTGGTACTGTGCGCCCCATATCCAGATCCGATAAATTATAAAGAGCAGTTGAAAGGGATTTCGGGTCCGATGACCCATTTTCATTCAAATCCACCGATAAGAGTTCGCCAATGGGCCGGACCCGATATAAATCGAAAGGGAGCCTATAATGCATTTCGGGTCCGCGGGGTTCATCGCTCATCGGAGGCATTATGGTTTGGGATCCGTCGATCCGCCGATCTCCGATTTAGCGCCAGTCGTTGGATCTGCCTTCTCGCGATCCAACGGCCATGATTTAATAGAATGCACAGTGTTGCGGCAGTGCCAATTTTCAATGAAAATTCATGTTTTTTAAGCATTCGCGCGTTATAAGGAAAGGGGCATTTGTTAAAGTTTTGTTTATACAGCGCTCCTGCCCGCCACAACTGCAAAGGAACGATGCTTTCCTTGACTATTTTGAAATCGCTTCATGCCCATAATACATCCAAACGCATGGTTTTGCCTCAACAATCTATTAGCATGCATTTCTCCTCCGTTTCACAGCATTTTTTGAAGATTTAAGCATCATTTTGATCGGCCAAGCGCCGATAGCATCCCAAAGGCCACGGAAGCATTTGCAGCAGTTATTCTTGCATTAAAGGGGCGATTAGACAGTTAAAGAGTATCAGAGAGAGAAAGTGGCCTGATTCAGTGTCAAAGTGTATCAGAGGAAGCGACAAAGAGTATCAGATCAAAATATCAGCAGCCCGAAGCAACAGAACATTAAAGAGGCCCCCATCAAAGTCAATAAAGCAGCTCAGAGCCATCAAAGCCCACCAGATCACAGTTATGAGCATTAAAGCCACTCTACAGCAGCAGAACCACCTAGAGGGGCAATTCAAGTGTTTAAAGCCCAGATTTTGCAGAGACAGTGTACAAAGACACATATGAGCAGTGCAGCAAGTCCCAAGGCATAGTTATTGCAGAAGTGCCAGCGCATTGCTCAAAAGACCAATAATTTATTCATTCTTATGGCTGCTATCCCTGCGCAGCTGTTAGATAGATATTTTTTCATTCATTCCAATAAATGTTAGGTTACAATCATTCATTTCTCCAGATCTGCCCTCAGATCTACTGTTTGTACATATTTTTAGATATTTTCTCTATAAAGACCACCCTCTGTATAGTGTAAAGGGTTGGTTGGTTGTATTTCTCATTCCAGACTCGCGCTATAAGCTTAAGAACTTCTGTAATCAAAGATTGTTGGAATATTTGCATTTGAACTGGCTGGTTGTGCTTTCAATGGCTGAAGAGCTTTGATGTGGAATTCATGTGCTTGCTCATGGTTCAATAAGTCTTTCCTCCCTCTGTTTATCAGTTTATATGTATCTGTATCATCTATATATCATAATCTAAGTTGCAGGAAGAAGGAATAGTTCAGAGCTGGCTTTCATTCCCTCTGTGCTCAATTCTTGTAACTTTTCTATGTTTTCCTTTGAATTAGTGATAAATATGCATATTTAATTGATCATGTTTAAGCTATTTCTCATTTCTGAATGTTGTTTAGGAATCCTTCATTGCTCCTATATAGTCTTCATCCACTTTCCCTCTTTGGCTGGATGAGAGATCCTTAATTGCCTCTCATCCCCTAACCTCCATTTCATCCTTGTTCCAACATTTAATCATTGTGCCATGCGTAGCTATCCTGCTCCATATTCCCCTCTTCTGCCAAGGAAAACGCACCCTTCAGTTCACATTCATTGACTCCATGCCCAATGGTTTGAACTTCTTACACTTTGTATGCCAACTCTGCTTGAATAGATCAACCATCCACCAAACTCAAACAAAACCCATGTGCATCATATCTAGCCTAAAATCATCCCTTAAACAAAGCTAAATCCTAAAGAGAGAGCCCTCTCTGATTGCAAGTAGGCTAGGACCTGCAGTCCAAAGATTGGTTTGTGGTTACCTCGGCCGTATCCCTTTGGGAGTCAAAAGGGACAACCTGAGTGTTAACAATATCTACCTAATATTTATCAACATGGGAAAGGTAGAGTTCTCAAATGGTACAATAATTTTATTTCTTCCTATCCTCCCTTTACCCCAAGTTTTATTCTTGATTTAATTGCCTTGGTTCTAAAACCTCATTTACCACCTTATGTGAATTAGTAGGATTTTCATATCTTGATTATATTCAGTAGTTTCTTTTTGATGCCAAGGGTGCCAAGTCGGTCGTGCCCTTCAAAAATTTCCCTTTGAAATTTCAAGGGTGTCATGCCTAATAGTTTCTTCTTGATGCCAAGGGTGCGAAGTCAGTCACGCCCTTCAATAACTTCCCTTGAAGTTCCAAGGGTGCAACGTCATTTTCCCTTCAAGCATTCAGTGACTACGAGGGGAAGATCTAGGTGCAATGACAAACACTGCTATCACTGCTATCATCTTTTGTGTTGCCCTCTATAGTGAGACTAATGGTGTTGGGGATCGAGGAATCTGCCTCGATGCACCCCCCTCCCCCCAAAATAAAATCCTCGTGAGCGGCCCAATTTGGGGCCTACCCCCATGACATCGTGATCTTCAAGGTGAAGGTATCTCAACCCTTCAAGCCCAAGTCACGACGAGAGTGATAGTGGGTGAAATCATTGTCACGCCCCTCCCCTAAAGTTCCATATTGTTGTACAACCCCATCACCCATATGTGAGTCATTCAGCCAAGCAACTACCTATGTCATTAGAATTTATAGCAAAATTCAAACTGAACTTTAAAATTTCAAAGACAAAATATTCAATTTCATCAAACCAGATGTCGTCAACTCATCACATGCAAGTGCAAATGGTGGTCTCTTGCCATACTCGATAATCATCAGTAATAATGTTTCACAGTGTTAGCCATTGACATAATAGCATATGTTAAATCATTAACATGACATAATCATCCACATTGTTGTTCACCGTGAACCAAAATTAATGTAAGTAGCCAACATAATGAATGCATCCATCACAACTATCATCATCATAATATCAATAGAAAACATACATATCCATCAAAGCTATCATCATCATAACATCGACTAGGAAATAAACACATCCATCACAACTATCATCATCATAACATCGACTAGGAAACAAACACATCCATCACAACTATCATCATCATAACATCAACTAGGAAACAAACACACCATCATAGTTATTGTCATCATAACATCAACTAGATAACAAAATAACCATCACATCCGCTAATAGTGGAGTCAATTGTTCAAATCCTTAACCTAAGGTCCTCACAGAATAATGTGTGAGCCTTAAGGGTAAATCAATGTTAATATCATATCAAGGTCAATCAACTAGAGCAAGGCCCTACACAGATAAAAAGAGTAGAGCAACCTCACTTTCGAATTGGGTTTCTACTGAAAGGGTTTCCCAAGTTATATCTTGTGATAATTTGTGGTTTGAGTTTTATTTCGTTGTTCTCTATTTTTAGTGTATTTTATCTATTGCATGCATAAGCATAACGTAATAAACAACTCTAGAAATATAAGGAGAAATTAATCCTCATAGTGTAGATTTCAGATTTAAAATATAATTTCATTAGATCTATTGTGAAAAACTGTCTAGTGGAATATCCATGGCAGTTTGTGAATCAAAACCTTTTCTAGTTTCTTCTAGTATTCAAACCATAGATGTCTAGCCTTTTACATGAAGGAGTTGGTCAAACTTTATACCCACACTCTCGTGTTAATTTTTCTAACTCCAACTATTAGCGATTCATTACTTAGTAAATCATTTGCTATCAATTTTAATCAACTACAAATTACTAAATCAAAACAATCTCATACACATGCTCACATAAAATTGTGCCCTTCAAATTTTTTTTTCATCAAAATTAATTTTAGAGCATAAAAAGGCCTCTCTTCCTTGAGAATTAAATGGACATTGAAGAAAATTACAAATAGAAAAACCTAGAAATTTTCCTACTAATAAAAACCTTCAAAACACGTTCTTCGATCTTGTTGGGCAGTGGATCCTTCTCCTTTATTTCCCCTTGTTTTCTCCCTCAAGAATATGCACACTTGATGAATTTCCTCCACCCAATCACTGAGATCTTCACTATCTTATTGTCTTATGCTCACTTGATGTGTCTTTTCCCTTAGCTTATCCTTCCTTTTATAAGTTTGAATTATTGATTGAATCCACAACTCTAATCTCCAAAGTGATTGACGGTTGAGATTAGATCTCAACTTCACTTGAGTTCAATGGCTAAGATTCATCTAATTCACTATTGTAAATAACATTTTCATTTTATTAGATTAACTCATTTTTTCTTAAAAAAGGAAATTGTTTTAACAATTCCTTTAGTTAAAGTGATTCACTAAGGTCGAAGGTCCTTGAATGACTTTTGTACATGTAAACATTTTGACATGTGCGAAGATACATATTTGATGCTACTACCATCAATACTCCCTCTTAGTTAGGAAATGACTACGAGAAGAGCCACCTAGAACTAACATTCCCTCCAGTCTCGGCACAATGCCCCATGCATCATCCTTTATCATGGATTTTCTTCAAAACTCCTAGGTTTCACCTCCTCAATGATGTGTCATCAGTGTCATGTAGATTGAAAACTTACCTACTCTCATTGAATGTGCTCTTAGAAACTCCACATGCTCTTGAGCATCCCTCAATGTCTGCTCAAACCACCTGTGTCTCCTAATATAACTAGAAAGAGCTATTGACTCCTCCCCACTTGAAAGTTGACTTCTTAAACTGGAAGCTTTTACATGTCACTCTCCCTTCAAAACCTCTTTCTCCTTATCCTACGTCACCACTAGTGGAAACTCATGAGACTTCCTAGATGCCAAGTACTAAAATTTAACATCTCTGCTCACAACTATCTTCCTCTACACTAATAAAAAATCTTTTAAGATTTTGAGGTCTCATTATATCCAATAAATACCCCTTTCTCTCCTTAAGACTCCATCTTCGTTGTATTCTCCATAATGACACGAATGTATACTGAACAACCAAATAACCTCAAGTGTCTTATCTCTAGCTTCACTCTTATGAAAGCTTCCTTAGGAGTCTTATCCCCAAATATCATGTGAGGACTCTTGCTTTCCACATATATTGTAGTGTTACATGTCTCTTCCCAAAGAAACATAGGTAGATCTTGGTCATAAAATAACCTTAGTAGAACCAATGATGGATCGATTCTTTCTCTCTGCAACCCCATTTTGTTGAGGGTTGTATGAGACTATCTTCTCCCTCTTGATCCTTGCTTCCTTGCAGAAATCCTTGGATTCATTAGAGGTGTACTCACTTCCTTTTTTTTACCTCAAGACCTTGATCCTCTTGCTTGTTTGACTCTCCACTTGGGCCTTGAACTCTCGAAACCCACTGACAATCTCACCCTTGGTCTTCATGAAGAAGATCCGAGTTTTCCTAGAATAATCATGAATGAATGTGACATAATGTAGTGCTCCATGTAATGCCACTAACATTGGTCCACACACATCTAAATGAATTATATCCAAGATTCCCTTGGACCTACTCTCGTTACTCAAAAACGTAGCCTTGGCATTCTTTCCAAGTGCACACCCTTTGCACACACCATGCTACTCAATACTAAAATATGGGAGACCGATGACAATATCCCTTAGGATTGACAATGCCTTGTAGTGTAAGTGTCCCAACCTCCTGTGCCAAAACTTACACGAATTGTCACTACCATGTACGAAAGCCTAAACATGTTTTCCCTTCAACTTATATAAGTTGTCCTCTCTAACTTTGATGGCCATTGTTGTGTTTGGGTTAGTATCCTCTAGATAAATGGGGATCCACCCATTCGTAAACACGATCTTATAACATTAGTTCTCCATCATTGAGACTGAGAACAAGTTCTTCTCCAGTCATAGTGGAAAAAGCATGTCCTTGGCTTCTAACATTCCTCCTTACTTAAGCTAGGACTTAATGGTTCCCTTTCCCTTCACTACATACTTGGCATCATCACCAAGCTCCATTTGAAACCCCAAGTCTTTCTCTATCACACTGCTAGAAAATATTATGCTTATGTCATATGGCATGATGCACCATTGTCCAAATACCAAGCACTCTTGATGATGGTGCTAGTAGATAGACAAGAGACCAATAAGAAGTCCTTGAACTTTGTTGCAAACTCATCACGTTGAATCTCCATTCATGATGTTGTTTGTTTCCACTTCCCCTTCCCCTCCTTCTCAATATATTGTAATGCATAGTGTTCACTCTTGTGGCAAATGAAACTCTTGAGCATTACTCAAGATCATTAGGGAAATTTTGAGGTCTATAATGGGCTTCAAAACAAAAAAAAAATATAATGTTAAAATCAACTTTACAATAACCAATCATATTTTAAAAGGTGACATTGTCCCTTGGGGATGAGTTTGCATTTGTTGAGTTAAAAATACATGTTTGTCACATTATAAGTGGTAGATGAAAACACATAGTTATTACATTAACATATAGGACATGTTTCCTGTTGGTTTTTTCGATGGGGCAGCCAACAATGGGAATTGTGGGTGCGGGGCATATATTGTTATTAATATGGGTTATTACTATCACTTTAAGTGGAATTGTGGGATGGGTTCAAACACTCATGCAGAGGTCATTGCACTATGGGGGGTTCCGTACTACGCAAAGTGGCTCTCCATTGACAATTTGATGGTATATGGAGATTCAAAGGCGGCTATAAACTGGGTTCAAGGCCGATGTTCATTTGGGCCCACCAAGCTCATAAATTGAATGAAGTGAACCACAAAGATTATGGATGAGTTCCTGGACTTGACTTTCTCCTTTTTATATCACGAGTATAACAAAATTTTTGATGGTTTATCTAAAGCAGGTCTTCATATGACTCTGGGGGTATATATTACTCTGCCTTTTTCCTTTTTCAATGACAGGTTTCAAGATTCGGGGTATATACAATTAAATTAGGCATCCGCAAAAAAGACCATATGTATTTTTTTGCTATTAAATTGTGTGCTTTTTGTTTCAGTCGATGAATATATTTTTGATATGAATTTAAAACGTAGTCGTTTTCAAATGTTAATGGTTGCTATGGAGCAATGTTATATGAACA
The DNA here is from genome assembly GCA_031772625.1 of Pinus tabuliformis. Lineage (NCBI taxonomy): Eukaryota > Viridiplantae > Streptophyta > Pinopsida > Pinales > Pinaceae > Pinus > Pinus tabuliformis. The sequence continues at coordinate 294,238,298 of CM062805.1, forward strand.
ATTATAGGTACATGGCCAGTGTTTGTTATGTATATAAACAAATTATTAGATGGGCAATGAAACTCATATAGGGTCAATGGACAAATCAATAGTTGTGGAAATATGTACGTCAGATTTTGGATAAGTGGGGAATATGATGAAAACATGCATGTCATTATGCAAAATTTTTTCTATTAATAAACAGTTGTTGGTTTTCTTTCTCTTGGAAAAATATGAAAACACATAGTTAACTATGATAGTGCTCTCAGATTATGAGAAGAGTAATTATGAGGCATTTCTGAGTTAATCACATTAAACTTTTCTAGATGACAATGAACAAGTTTTGTGATAGTTCTTTAAAAAAAATACTCATAATGAAAAGTACTCGTAAATTAATTTTAAATATTTAAAAAGACAATCATAAAATAAAATTATTTTACGTAAAAGAAAATACAATCATTTCCATTCGAAATTCTCATAATAAATATAATTTATCACTTCATTAAAACACATTTTTTAACTATATAATATTATTAAATTAAATTAAAATGTTATATAATATAATATGTTATATATTATATTTTTAAATTATGAATTAAGTATAATATAATATAAAATTAATACATAATATAATACAATACATACTGTCATATTAAATAATATTTATATTTTATATGGTTTTTAATTATATTAAATCGTAGGTAATTTATATTTTAAATAACTAAATAAAAGGTTATGGATTTATATTGTGTTTCAAAATTCTTAATTGTTGAAGAATAAAGGATAAAGACATTAATTGTTTAAAGATTTTTTTTTAAGTTCACTTTATTTATAGTGACATCTTTTCTTTTGAGTCTATCAATAAGAATTTTTTTATTATTTTTACTTTTAAACAACTTTTCAATGTAATTTAACCATAGTTATATGGATTTTAGTGCAAAAGATGAGTTGTAAATATAACTTTGCTACAAAATTACTAATAATATTCTATTATCTCTTAAGAGGCCTATTTTAGACCTCAAAATATTTCTTTTTCCCCGGTTGAGAGGTTTTCCCCTTTCTATTACTCTTGGAACTCTTACCTCTACCCTTCTTTGCCATATTGACCAGGGCTAGATTCTCCTCTCCATTTTCTTGCATGTTGGCCTTAGACTCTTCCCGGACCTCTTCATGGATGCAATCAACCCAAAGCCTCTCCCAACTGGGAAGTTTTTTTTGAGTGCATATTGTCTTGGCAAATGGTTCCCGTGACTTGGGAAAACCATTCAATGTCACATTTACAAGTTCTACGTCCTCCACTTTCTCCCTAATGCTTGCAAGTTGATTTTATATCTGGATGATCCTCATGAAGTAAGTTTCCATCAAAGTTTTCAGAATTCACCTCTATGTGGTAGTCTCACCGTTCATGGTAATTTCTTTCTATCTTTGGCTTTGTTATTTCTCTATCCATTTTCGCTCAAGTTTGCTAAATTGTGGGTTCACTAGGTTATGGGTTTGCATTTCTCTCTCAAGTTTTGTGGTGAGGCTCTATCTCTAGTCGCTCTCTCCTCTCCTAGTCTTACTCTTTCCCACCTTGGAAAATTACACTATCTAGGTTGCTTATCTCTTTCCCCTCTTCGTTTTTCCTCATCTTGTTGGATTCTTAGCCACCTCTCCTTCCCTATACTCTCCTTCCTTTCAACCACCCTTTCATGACTCTCTTTAATCTTGTGCGACTTTCCATTTGCCTTCGGCCTTTATTTTATTTCTCTATGCAGACATGTCGAATGCTAGCCTCTAGCCATAGAGAAGGTTGGCAGGGGTGTTCCTCTATCTCTGTGAAAATGGACCACCATGTTGCTTCCACCTCAAAACTCCACGCCCAAGCTCATGCATGTGACTCCATGGCTCACTATCAGGAACTCATTTCCGAATTAGTCTGACAAGAAATCAAGTGTGTAGAAGCAGAGGTGTGCCATGATCGACGTTTCATTCTTAACCGCCATGTTGATGCTGCCACCTGGGACTATATATCTGACACTGGGACCTCTACTTGATCATGCTTCTCATGGTACATGCAAGTTGTCAATGTTTATTGGCACACCAAAATCCTTATGGGTTGAGTTCTCACTGATCATACAAATAGTCAACAAGAGAATTCCATTAGATTGGAAAAATTGGAGGAAAAGATTGACAACATTGATAACAAAATGACCTCTCTAACCTAGAGATCAGCAAGATCTCCTTATCCTTAGATGAGGAGGATGCTCAACCAACGCAGATGCCTGGAGGTTCAACACAATAGTTGTTCCAGTTTTAGCCGTCCCTTTTGTTTAGCTATGTTGTTTTATGTCAAGGCCTAGAGTAGCCAACCCGTTTATGATTTTTTATATATTAGATGCATTAGTTAGACAAGGTATTTGCAAACTCAAAACTTTGAGCTTATTCTATTGGTCTAGTTTCTGTTCGGCCAAACCAATAGTAGAAAATTTTGGTCTAAGCAATTCTCTATCATCATAATATCAAGTGCTATATATATATATATATATATATATATATATATATATATATATATATATTACTTGTTCGAAATTAACTTCAAAAGGGCATATCTATGAACGTGTAGTGAATTGGAGTCTAAAATTTTTAGTCAATGTACGCTTTTATGTTTTCTAAAGCTCTTCAAAATTTCACTATTTGAAGCTTCGAACAATAGAAATTATAGCGAAAATTCCAAAATCACTTATTTAAAATTGACTTTAGGACCATACACAAACCCCAACTTCCACAATGTATATCTCTGAAAGTATAGTTAAACAAAATGTTAAATTTTTACAATACTTACCCTACTTTGTCTTTGTTATTTGCTCAAAATTCCATAGGTTGAAACATCCCAAAATAAATTTATAGCGAAAAATTCAAGATGACTCATTTGAAATTGATTTTAGGAACAATCATAAACCCTAACTTCCACATAGTATATCTCTAAAAGAGTAGAGAGTTAGAATCTGAATTTTTTTAATGGATAAATTTCATGATTGCTCCTAAATATACTTGAAATTTTGCAGCCTGAATGATCACATAAAAATAATTATAGAAAAATATTCTATATTACCCGTTTAAAACTCATTTCAAGACCCTTCGCAAACCCTAACTTCTACAGGTTATATCTTCGAAATATAGGGAATACAAATAATTTTTTTTAACAAATATTCCTAAATATCTCTTATCAATATGCTAAAAATTTCATCATCAAAATGTTCTAGAAAAAAAGGTTATAGAAAAAATTCCAAAATGACTATTTTGAAGCAACAAAAGCCTAGGTTCCTATGCTCTGATAGGTCCAAATGTTATGATACAAAGACATAAAAAATAAAAATTACACACCATGTATAACAATGTGAGAATAGAGCACAACTCCAATATAGATAAGAGAGACAAGTTGCACAATAACTCCTTAAATAGTAGGAGAACCTCCAAACACCTAATACATTCGTACCTCCAAATCACATGCCCTCCATAATGAGTATATGATCTTTGCATATACTTATTCATATATATCCCATGTGACCCCTTAATCATTAGGGAGACCCTATTACATATTACATCTACATTTAATCTCGTATATGCCCCCATGTTGTCATACCATATACATTTAACCTAATATAGGCTCCCCTTGGGGTCATAACAATTATTTTGTATGGCCAACGCACAACTATCAAGTCATTATTGACAATCGGGATATGATGAAATGTGGAGGCAAATGAAAATTTGTCAAACTCCAGATGGGAAACTATCAACTCAAAACCTTTATATTTTCCATTGACATGGGTGGTTTTGATATGGTATTTGGGGGAGAATGACTATGCACATTGGTACCCGCCACAATGAATTTCAAAGAACTCTAGAGTTTCATTAAAAAAGGACATGTACACACCGTTTAGGGGATTTAGGAAAGTGCCCCTGAAATTTTCAACTCTCATTGTATGGAGAAGTTATTAAAGAAGGGAAACTCTGGCATAATTTCCCAATTTAATTCCATACAAGTCATGGATTGGCACAAAAAATCCATGCATATTTGTAGTTGGTCCTTGAAAAACATCATCACATCTTTGAGATGCCAAAAGGTTTACCCCCTTCTTCAGGAGAGCATTAACATGGAATTTATTGATTCCAAGAAGTCAACCAACAAATGTATGTCCTTATTAACACCCTTTTGCACAAAATAATGAAATAGGAAAGATCATTCATGAACTATTGGGTCATACATCCCATTACAAGCCCTTACTCATCACTAGTACTCATGGTTGTTGGAAACATAATCCTTAGAGGTTATGTAACTTTGGCATATTCACTTGTGTGGAAGGCGAAAAGTCACAAATGAACATGAAGATTCATTAGGAGTCCAAAATACCTCTTGTAAGATGAAACCAAGGGCCATTAAACCATGTATTTATGTGTATCATATCAATAAGAAATACAACTCACACTTATCTAAATATCTTCTCATTTTCATGTGTCCAACAATGGTAACAAATCCTTATAGTTCTTAGGGCCTGAGGGTGCTTGATGTTCCAAAAACTCACATAGTTTCTCCATTATTATCTATGACCTCTCTATGCCATTTATCTTTCCATAGTTTCCCTTTCTCCATTATACTAACACCCTTGGGTCCATTAGATTTTTTTCGGTGGACTATGGAAAAGCGTAGGTTTTTCCTTTTTATGTCACTCATTCAATAGGTGAAGGGTCTCCATATTGCTCTGCTTAGCATCATACCTACTTGTCGGTTCCTTCCTTACAAGGGACTTGGACTCAAAACCTCATATGTTCCTCAATGTAGATATTTCAGGGGCAACTCACACCAAAGTGGTCATGTTCATATCTTTGATGTAGAGATTGACATTCTATAATTAAATGAAACCAAAAGATATTGAAGGCCAAGTACTAACAAAAAGGAGTTTCAGGGCCTTGAGAATTTATCTAGTGCTTCATGATGTCATGGCCTTTTGTCAAATATAATATGAAAGCATTTAAAATCTTGTCAAAATTTATCAGTCTTGGCAATGTTAACAACATTTTCTTTATCAGTGGCCTCATGATTGATGTCCTTGAAATCAAAGGAGTAGTTGTGTTTCTCAACGTATTGGTTAGCATCTTTACACTCGCATTTGAAGCTAGTCAAATTGACTTGTTTCCTATAGAAGAAGCACTAGTTAGGGACTTGGGTAGGAGGTTGTAGAGAAGAAGCTGGTGAACACGACATGAAAATAAAATTGGCTTACTTTGCTCGTTTTTGACAGATCTTGCAATGGAGACATTTTTATCTACTCATCTTGTATATCACAAGGTGGGAATTGATAGTCAACTAATAGTTTTGTATTCATATCAAGCGGACTTGTGCCACAACGAGAACTAGAGCCAACAACTAGAGCCTAGAGCTAGAGTTAGACAAAGCCAAAAATAGATTTGTGTCCAAAGATAGGCTCTTGTTCCATGAGCATAGTTTGGTTTGTAGTCATCCCAAAATCGTTAGTTGGTTTTTGGTCCTCCTTAAACCACCACTTAGTATAAGAATTACTCCTCCTTCTAGACAATAGTTTGTGGTCAACTTCAAAGCACCATTTCAATAGTTTTTGGCTATCTGTAAACCATCATCGTGGAGCACTTCCATTTAGCAAAGGACATCAACTTCTAGCCAGATTGAAATTGTTCCACAAACTACTTCAATCCAAGTTCCATAGTTGGTTGTCAGCCATAAGCCATCATCAATTGAATACTTTGGCTTCTGCTACCCTTTGGTTTGTGGTCTTCCTTAAACCATCACCAATAGAAGACTTTGGCTTCTATTACCCATTTGTGGTCTTCATTAAACCACCAAATTCAAAGAGCACATTCCCATTAGCTAATATTTACCTTCATATTTAAGCTCTCTTCTTGGACTCACATGCACCCCTTCATATTAATGGGGTAATGTTGGAAACACAATCTTTAGGTTATGTAACTTTGGCATATTCACTTGTGTGGAGGGAAAAAAGCCAAAAGTCAAAGGTTCTATGCGGTTTTCAAGGATTATAACATGAAGCTTGATTATGAGTATATTCAAATAGGGCCTTCACGCTTTATGTTCCTTCCTTAACAATGCTAAAGTCCCCAAGTCATTACATGTTGCACAAAACCTCTTGATAAATTTAAGGTCCAACTTAGAGGCCTTGAGACCCAAATGTGGTGTTCAAAACCTATGGATGGCATCCATATCTCACTCAAAGGCCAAATATTCCTTATATATGATATATATGGTGGTTAGAGGCCTTCCTCAAGGCCATCAAACATGAGAGTATTTTTCTAGGGCATAAGGCCCTTGCATTTCTCCATTTCCCATGGTAGGGTCCTAACACTCATTCTTATTGTGTAAAACATATTAGTGGTGCCCATTTTCCTATTTTGTGGCATTATTCATGTCCATTGAACATGAGAAATATTGTTTGAGGCTTAAGACCCATACTTCCTCCCCTAGACATGGTACACACAATCACTGCCATATATGTTGCTAAAAAAACCATAATAGGATGCATGTCCCACGTGGAGGCCAAAATATCCCCGAGGAAGGATTTGCATGGTTGTTTAAGTCCTAATTTATGGTTCCCAAGCTTGAAAATCTTTATCTTGAGCCTAACATCATTGTTTTCATACCTTAACCCTGGTCTAGATCCCTATACCCATTTTTATTGTTCATAAGATACTAATCGAAATAAAGATATCCTATATAGGTCTTGTGTGGTTGTTCCAAGATTATTATATGAAGCTTGATATTGAGAAGGTTCAAATAGGGCCATAGCAACTTATGTTCCATCCCTAATCATGTTCAAGTCTCGGAGTTCATTGCGCGGTGTGGAAAACCTCCTAAGGGGTTTGAGGTTTAGCCTAGAGGCAATTAGACATGACCATGGTGTTGAAAACTTATAAATGGCACCCATACCCCTCTTGGAGGCTTGAGGTATCTCAATGAGGATTTTCATAGTGGTTCATGGCCTTGGTCATGGCTATCTAGCTAGAGAATATTTGTTTATTGCCTAATGCCTTTATTTTTCTCCCTTGACCATGGTAGGTGTGGTAGTGTTTTTGTGGCAATCATGTACCAAAAGACACCTCCTTAGCAGTTGGCTGTTCCCTACAAAGGATCGCAAATAGAGTTGGTGTTGTTAGTGAACAAACTTAGATAAAATAAAGCATTGCAAATATTGAACACAATGCATATACAAACATAAACTAAAACAAAGAGATAAATGCATAAACAATGCTCAATGGAGCAAACAACTCAACAAAATAGTGGAAAATTCTCCCTTAATTGACTGCTGGTAGTAGAAGTTGAATACAATAGATGAATCTTAAACACTTGAAGAGAATTATTTGAGCTATGGTATTAAAAAATCCTCAGTAAGAGGTTTTTTTCCTCAATCTCTTTTCAAGCTTCTCCTCTCTCTCAAAGAAGTATGAAGACTCTCCAATGGTAGACTCTTTAGTTGGAAATACTGGGGGGGGTGAATCAATATTTCTTTTCAATTGTTATATCTACTAGTTAGATAACTTATATTTAGAACACAAAATGAACAATAAGAATAAAATCTTTTAGTAATTATTTCTTTACAATAAATTAAGTACAATATATATATATATATATATATATATATATATATATATATATATATATATATATATATATATATATATATATATGGCTCCAACCCTAGATAAAGACACCGTCTTCAATCTCCCAAGCTCCAACTTGTATTTTTCCAAGCACCAACTTGGACTTCCAAGGCTCCAGCCTTGTTAATTTAGAGGCACCAACCTTAAGGGCTCCAACCCTATATGTGGTTGAGGCTCCGACCTAGTTTCTTGAGGACTTTGATTCTCTGGGGCTTCAACCTTGTCTTTTCAAGGCTCCAACCTCTTGGGCTCCATCCGTTAGCTTCACTTTGTCAAGATGTAATTGGTTTTACTTCACGGCTCACAATGTCTTCTTCAATGAGCCATGTCTATCTTCATCTTCACTGTAGTCTCCACGTTATGTCATCAATGACAACCTTGATCTCTTCACATGAAGATGTCTCCATTGTCCTTCATCGTACTCAAACTAGATCTCCAAGGTCACATCATGAGGGCCTTCAACAATGCATCATGGTTTATTGGATGTCCTTCTTCAAGGATTATTTAATGGCTACTCTTCAGTTATCTTCAAGTGTACTTCAAAATTGCCTGCAACAAATGATGCTCTTACAATGTTGCTCCAAGCTTCAAGATTTCTACAATAGGTCTGCAAATGGCTCCGATATATGCTTTGGAAAATGCTTCAAATAACCACTACAAATGCCCCTCCAGGTTATAACAATGTAAACTTTGAAACGAGAACTGATACTGTTCCCTGTTTCGTAGAGATAGTAAAAAAGTGACCCAATTTTGAAAAGGGGTGATGTAGAACACACATGTTTTTTTTAGAGCATAGTTTTTGGCACTTTAAATTTTTTTATGTACATTGCGTTTTAGAATGGTAGTGATTTTCATGCTGATTTTAAAAAGTGGTAATTTTGCATTAGGCCCTTTTTTTAAAAGACCTACTTTTTTACTTTAAATTTTCTAATGTATGAAATGTAAATAATTATTTTCTAAATTTAATAATTTTTTAAGTGGTTTTCTTCTTCATATTTTCTTGGTTTTTTTTTTTTTTTTTTTGTAGTGAGATTTTTATTGTTTTGCATATTTAAAGAAGAAGGCCGATATTTCGAATTTTCGATATTCTACATATTTATACCTCGTTAATTAATTCTTCAATCCACATGAAATAATTGTCTCTAAAAAACAATAGTTTTTAACAATTGACATAAAAATAACCATTTTTAACATAAATATAACTAAAAAACTACACATTTTGATAATTTTTTTGCTAGAAATGACATGTCAAAATCACAATTTTTATAGGAAAATTTTAACTAGAATGGTTAAATAATAGGTTGGTTTGTTTGTTTGTTTTTTTTTAATGAATTTCATGTAAAAACAATAATAATAATCACTGTTTTTTTCAAAAAAGAATGTTTAGCATAAAAATTAATGCGAAAATCATGTAATATAAATATTGAATGCATAACAACCTTAATTGAGTACTTGTTCTTCTCATAAAATGCCTAAGTCAAAACATTACAAGTATAACTAATTAATAGTTACAAAAAATGAGCTTGATTTCCAAGCATAACTTAAATTTAATCAACAATGTCACGTAATCCAAACTCTTCGTCCTCTAGAGTTTCATCATTGTCTTCTTCCACAATATTTTCTGCTTCATTTTGCTCATTTTCCTCTTCTAATGGATCTTTGATGTTTGTGAATCTCCCAATGTATGCCTTTCCAGTCATTTCGTGTAATGGTGGTTGTGGTTCCTTTGCTTTTTTTGCCACACGTGATTCACTAAAGTCCCATTTCTTCAACCCAATTTCTTGCATTGCATTTCGAAGAAATTGAAGAGCATTAATTCTTTGTTGAATAAAATTGCATTGTATTGGATCTTTTTCAATGGAAATGCAATTTCTTCCTTTTTGAAAGCAACCTGCTAGTGTTATACCTAATTATCAAGCACAAAAGAAATAATGAAGTAAATTAGTACAATGACATATAAATTAAGAAATAACATATTGAAATTCAATTCCATATAATAAAACTTACTTGAGCTAGAAAATAAATCCAGAACCCAATCTCTTTCATTTAAACATATGTCTATAAGATAGTTAATCAATAACTATGGTTTTGATAAATGTTAACTATCTCTCATTTTGCTTCTTTGTCTTCATATGTTAGTTTTCTCAAAAAAGCATCATTAGTCAGTATTTGGCTATGACTCTTTCCATCTACCCGATTAAAAATCATAGACATATAGATATCATCTTTTATCCAACTATCAATATAGATGAACTCACAATCATTTATAAATAGTTGATCTTCACGGTTAAGAAGATTTGACTTTTGCCTATAACATGAAATAGTAAAAATTCAATTAACTTGTACATAAATGAATTTCTCAACATTAATAAAATATACATTTTAAATGTCTTACCATGTAAGCTGCATCCTTGAATTTGTTTTCCCCTTGAAGCTTGACAATAAAAATAACCCTGGCAGCCCAACGGCCCGCGGGGTGGCAGGGCGATTCCCGGAATCGCCCCGGTGGAGGTAGGGGTGATTCCTGGAATCACCCTACCACCCCCATGGGCCATTGGAGCGCCGGGGTGGGGCGGAGGGCGGGGTGATTCTTGGAATCATCCCGCCACCCCCGTGAGTCGTTAGGCCGCCGGGGTGGGATGGAGGGCAAGGTGATTCCCGAAATCACCCTGCCACCCCCGCGGGACCGTTGGGTCACCGAGGTGGCACAGAGGGTGCGGTGATTCCCAGAATCACCCTGCCAACCTTGTGAGTCGTTGGGTCATTGGGGTAGAGCGGAGGGTAGGGTGATTCCTGGAATCACCCCGCCAACCCCACGGGCTATTGGGCCACCGGGGTGGGGCGGAGGGCGAGGTGATTCTTGGAATCACCCCACCACCTCCGTGGGTCATTGGGATGCCGAGGTGGGGCGGAGGGTGGGGTGATTCCCAGAATGACCCTGCCACCCTTGCGGGCCGTTGGCCCGCCGGGGTGGGGCTGAGAGCCGAGTGATTCCCAAAATCACCTCGCCACCCCCGCGGGTTGTTGGGCTGTCGGGGTGGGGCGGAGAGCGGGATGATTCTTGGAATCACCCTGCCACCCCCATGGGTCATTGGGCCTCCAGGGTGGGGCAAAGGGCTGCGGACAGCGTCCACCCCACCCGGGAGGCCCAACGGCCCGCGGGGTTGGCAAGTTCATTCTGAGAATCACCCCGCTCTCCACCCCACCCCGATTATAAGGTCCTCGGGTGTGCGGTGCGGTTGGGCGTTGGGCGACCGGGCGCACGCACACGATGGGTGGTCATGCACGACCGAACGATCGGTTGAGCAAGCAGTTGGCGAAGTGCGGAGCTGTGGTTACGACAGTAGTGCGACCACTTGTGCGACAATACATGTGACAAACATGTGTTACAATGGATTGCGATGGGGGGTTTTATACACTTGGTTGGGAGTTTGCAATGTGGGTTGGCTGACTTGCCATGGAGGGCAAGGCCGACACATAGGTGGGCGTTCAGAGGGGTGTGTAGACGGAGATTTGGTGGTCGGCTGGGCGAGCCACCACCCCATTGCGATGACTATATATATGGAATGCGTTTGGAGCATTCGTTCATCATTCGAACATCACTCATACGCACTCCTCTCTTGGAGTCAAGACTTGTGCGCAGATTTGAGGGGGATGAGCACATAGCTCATGCGCTCCCTTGGTTGAACGCACTTGGTGGAAAGCTCTTGGTGAAGAGGTGAACGCGTTGGGCAAGGCATGCCCGAGGTGATCGTGCGGAAGGGTCGATTTGTGCGACGACTTGGCGTGGGTGTCTTGGTGACTCGGGTGAGCGCCTACCCATCGTGCAAGTGTGCACGGAGACTTGTTGGAGTGTTGGTTTGTGGACGGAGGTGTGCCTTGGTTGGAGGCGCCCGTGTGTGGCGACTTTGAGGTGCGCCCGAGTTGGGCAAATGACACGACGGTGCGATAGGGTGAACGAAGGTTTGGTTAGTCGTGCGGCGACCGTGCGGAGGTGCCGACGAGCTGGGCAACCGAGTTTGCCGAAGTTGTGAAAATTGGCTAAGTGTAAATTTGGGGTTTCCCAAGATTTAACTTGTACATTGTAAAAGTGAAGATTGTATAATATATTGATATCGGGCAGACTCATATTGCAGGGAGTTGCCCCTCCCTTTATACTGTTGTGCATTTCTCTTGTATAACGCTGTTGATAATGAATGTGTATGAAGGAACACATTAAGAATACTTGGTTGTGAAACACAAACTAATTAGGATAAGTGGAATGTTAGGCGTAGTCCACGAACATAAGTATTGGTGAAAAGAAAGTGTTCGGTGGTGCTGCATCTCGCTATAAGCGGTTGAAAGACTACCGCAGGTGTAGGGGTGTGACAGCTGGTATCGGAGCTAGTTTGAAGGCTTGGAGGAGTCTTGCAGGAAGCTGGGTGAAGCAAGTGTATCCACACACTTGGAAACTTGACAGTTGATGACAATGGAAGCAGGTACTTGCAGGTGAAGGAAGCTAGTTTCACATACAAGTGGAACAAAGGGTTGGTTCATGATTGCAGGGAACTTGGTGAAGCTGGTGAATGAAATAGGTTTAGCAGGGGTGAAGCTTAGTGCTTGGGCCAAGCTGAATGACAAGGCATGGCAAGTTTGGAAGAATGTGAAGGGAAGCTCTTGCTTACCTTATACAGGTTGAAGAGGTTGAAAGGAGAGAATCCCCAGATTCGAAAGGAACTTGAAGTCTTGGAAAAGAATGTTGAAGACGAACTTATTCAACTTGGTTGGACAATGGGGCAAGGTGAAGTTGCAGATTGTGCTATCAAGGAAGAGGAAGCCGTGATGATTGAGGATGTTGCGAATGTGACAACGATGGAGGATGAACTTGAAAGTGATCAAGTTGAACCAGGATCGTGCAATTTGCAGACGTGGATGGATGAGGATACTCACATGGAGGAGCCTCATGATCATGATGAAGAGCAAGGATTGTTGATTGTTGCAGGACTTGTTGGGGTTGTTTCTGACCTTATGGTAGAAGGTGCAAAGGGCCGTGACAAGGGAGGAACATGATGATCATTGTGGAGGATTGGGTCATGTTTTAGCTACTTTGTCTAAGTGCTCGGCATGACTCATGGACAGATTGAAGGGCACACGTTTGATGATGCTTGGGTGGACTTCTCATGGCCGAGACCAAGAGATAGTCTTGGTGGAACCTTTAGTGGGGGAGCTATGATGGAAGGGACTCGTGATGATGATGATATGGTTGGGTGACCGAGTTCACTAGACCGAAGATTACAGACTTGGATGAGGATGACCGAATGTTGTGATGAGTCTATTTGGTTGGACTAAATTGGCAACTTAGTCATGGACATCAGGTTGGAAACATGGAGCATGGCAGTCTTATGCAGGGACATTGTGCAGGAGCACTTGTAGAGGTGTCACTTATGGGCATCCAATGAGGAGTGCCAAGGCAGGGATGTTGTGCAGGTGGATTTGCTGATGTGACATGGAGATGTTTGCTTATGAGCTGATGGAGAGGTTGTGCACTTATGTACAACAAGGCCATGGACTTGGATGGGATTGTGAGCAGACTATGGAGAATTCCTACTACATGGAGAGCTGAGGCATCTTGCAGAGACCTTTGGGCCGAGACTTGTATGCTTGCTGAGGTGTTGGTTGGGGATGGTTTACGGAGCTCATGATGACATGATATTGTTGTGACTTTTGGGGACTTCATATATGGTGGACTTTGGAGGATCTGATGCATTGAGGAGCTGAGGTCAGGGACTTTGATGCAGGTGCATACTTTCAAGCACATGCATGGGTGTGGCTTGAAAGAGTGACTTGATGTGGAGGATCAGTATGAGACACTTTGAAGTAATGGAGTTACAACGATGATGATGCTCTGGTGACTACACTTGGGCATGGGTTGAGCCGAGACTCAACTACTTTGACACATGGGGGCTGATTGATCTATGATCATGGGCAGCAAATGGATAGATGAGACAAGTAGATACTTGTTTCTATGGCAGACTTTAGGGATGACAGATTATAGATATGATGGAGGTTGCCTCATGGACCTGGATGTGGCACACCGAGAGTTGGAGATTGATGAGATGATCTCTTCACATTGAGGAGATACACATATGCATGATGTTGGGATAGATGTGGCTGATTTCATGCAGCACATTAACACCAAGCATCATGGACAGCATGTTACAGATGAGATGAGGGCTACTTCATGGACCTGAGCATGGCTTACTTATATGGAGATGGATTCTTGATCGAGTTGAGGATGTGACAGGATGTTTTGAGAAACGACTGATGGTGGCATGAGGATGTTCACTCTCATGATTTCAGCGTGACAGTTGGACTGATCACCCGACTAGTTCAGTCATGGGGGACGTGAGTGTATAGAGATGTGTTAGCATTATGTTGGAGTATCATGGCAGCAGTTCACATGATGACACATGAGGAGGTCGACACGATATGTTGCAGTGAGCATGTAGCTTGGATGGAGGGGCCAGCCTTCCACGATGGAGAGCAGCATGTGGAGATGGTGACAGGGTGATCGATGATCATGGATTGAGATGATCTCTGATGTATGACATACCAATGAGGTGCATACCTTGGTATGGTTATCTTGGTGACGGATGGTTGCCGAGGTGAGACATGGTGGAGATGGTAGTTCTACATATGTTGCAGTGATGGTTGCAGTATGTGGAGGAGTTGACATCATGGATGATCTTGGTGGATGGTTACCAGGATGGTATGTTGTCGAGGACGACAATGATTTCAGGTGGAGGAGGATGTAAGGTCCTCGGGTGTGCGGTGCGGTTGGGCGTCGGGCGACCGGGCGCACGCACACGACGGGCGGTCGTGCACGACCGAACGACCGGTTGAGCGAGCGGTTGGCGAAGTGCGGAGCTGCGGTTACGACGGTAGTGCGACCACTTGTGCGACGATACATGCGACGAACATGTGTTACAATGGATTGCGATGGGGGGTTTTATACACTTGGTTGGGCGTTTGCGATGTGGGTTGGCCGACTTGCCATGGAGGGCAAGGCCGACACATAGGTGGGCGTTCAGAGGGGTGTGTAGACGGAGATTTGGTGGTCGGCTGGGCGAGCCACCACCCCATTGCGATGACTATATATATATATATATATATATATATATATATATATATATATATATAGATATGGAATGCGTTTGGAGCATTCGTTCATCATTCGAACATCACTCATACGCACTCCTCTCTTGGAGTCAAGACTTGTGCGCAGATTTGAGGGGGATGAGCGCATAGCTCATGCACTCCCTTGGTTGAAACGCACTTGGTGGAAAGCTCTTGGTGAAGAGGTGAACGCGTTGGGCAAGGCATGCCCGAGGTGATCGTGTGGAAGGGTCGATTTGTGCGACGACTTGGCGTGGGTGTCTTGGTGACTCGGGTGAGTGCCCGCCCATCGTGCAAGTGTGCACGGAGACTTGTTGGAGTGTTGGTTTGTGGACGGAGGTGTACCTTGGTTGGAGGCGCCCGTGTGTGGCGACTTTGAGGTGCGCCCGAGTTGGGCAAATGACACGACGGTGCGACAGGGTGAACAAAGGTTTGGTTAGTCCTGCGGCGGCCGTGCGGAGGTGCCGACGCGCTGGGCAACTGAGTTTGCTGAAGTTGTGAAAATTGGCTAAGTGTAAATTTGGGGTTTCCCAAGATTTAACTTGTACATTGTAAAAGTGAAGATTGTATAATATATTGATATCGGGCAGACTCATACTACAGGGAGTTGCCCCTCCCTTTATACTGTTGTGCATTTCTCTTGTATAACGTTGTTGATAATGAATGTGTATGAAGGAACACATTAATAATACTTGGTTGTGAAACACAAACTAAGTAGGATAAGTGGAATGTTAGTCGTAGTCCACGAACATAAGTATTGGTGAAAAGAAAGTGTTCGGTGGTGCCGCACCTCGCTATAAGTGGTTGAAAGACTACCGTAGGTGTAGGGGCATGACACCGATGGCTCAACGGCCCGTAGGGGTGGCGAGGTGATTTTGGGAATCACCCCGCCCTCAGCCCCACCGTGGCAGGGTCATTCCGGGAATCACCTCGCCCTCTGCCCCACCTTGGCGGCCCAACAACCCATGGAGGTGGTGGGGTGATTCTGAGAATCACCTCGCCCTCTGCCCCACCTTGACGACCCAATGGCCCGCGGGGGTGGCAGGGTGATTCCAGGAATCACCCCGCCCTCCGCTCCACCCCGACGGCCCAACGGCTCGCGGGGTTGGCTGGGTGATTCCTAGAATCACCCCACCCTCCGCCCCACCCCGGCGACCCAATGGCTCGCAGGGGTGGCGGGGTGATTCCGGGAATCACCCCGCCCTCCGCCCCACCTTGGCAACCTAACAACTCGCGGGGGTGGCGGGGTGATTTCAGGAATCACCCCGCCCTCCAGCCCAGCCCAACGGCCCAATGGCCGGTGGGAGTGGCAGGGTGATTCCGGGAATCACCCCTACGTCCACCCCACCCCGGCAGCCTAATGGCCCGCGAGGGTGACGGGGCGATTCTGGGAATCACCCTGCCCTCCGCTCCAACCTGGCGGTCCAATGGCTCACAGGGGTGGTGGGGTGATTTCGGGAATCACCTCGCCCTCCACCCCACATCGGTGGCCCAACAGCCCGTGAGGGTGGCGAGGTGATTCCAAGAATAAACCCCCCTCCGCCCACCCCGGCGGCCCTATGGCCCGCGAGGGTGGTGAGGTGATTCTCGGAATCACCCCGCCCTCCGCCCCACCCCAGGGGCCCAACATCCCATTGGGTGGCGGGGTGATTCCAGGAATCACCCCACTCTCCGCCCCACCCGTGTTGCCCAATGGCCCGCGGGGGCGACAGGGTGATTCCAGGAATTGCCCAATGGCCTGCGGGGGCGGCAGGGTGATTTCGCGAATCACCCAGCCCTCCACCCCACCCCGGCGGCTCAACGGCTCGTGGGGGTGGTGCGGTGAGCATACCTATATGGTGGATAGCGTGGGCATTCACTTATCAAGCTGACGATGGAAGATAGTTGTGTTTGGGATGTTGGCAATGGGCCGACCAAACGATAAAAACAAACGAAGGGCATTGGTGGAAATATAACGCAGGTCGGCCGTGGAGATGGCTCACCATGCATGCAATGTATATAAAACATGCGATGAAGTTTCATTTAGACAGCAAGCAAGTCGTTCAAGTCTTCTACGAAGAAGTGCGAGGTAAAGGGGCCGCAACAAGAAGAGAAAGACATAGGTCGTATGCACCCAACTCTTGGGCATCTCCTTTAGGCAGCACGAGTCTTGAACGAAGGCGAGAGGCGCCGGTGCACGGCTGAAGGTGCCGGGCACCTGGTTGACACAGGTTCTCGGGTAGCTCGGGTGAGCTCCCACCTGTCGTATAGAAGAAAACAGCGCGGTGAAACTCGGGTGAAGGCGTCGGTTGTTGGGCGTGGGTGGCGACTCGTGTGAGGATGTGCCCGCCCATCATTCAAAGGTGTTTTCGCGTGAGGATTGCCCGCTAGTTGTGCGAAGTTGTAAACAGTGGAACATTGGTGAAGCCGAGTGTGAAGAGGGTGTCTTGGTGACTTGGTGGAGTCACTCGCCCGTCATGCACAAAAACAAGGTTCGATTGTGAAGTGCGGAAGGCAGCTCGTGTGAGGGCACGCCTGCCCGACTTGGGCAAGGAAATCCTGGTTATCACACGAAGGTGTGATGAAGTTGTAATTTGGCTAAGTATGAAACTTGGTGTTTCCTAGGTATACTTGTAAAGCTTTGTAACATTGAAAGATTGTATAATATATATTATTCGGGCAGACTCATTGTTCAGGGAGTTGCCCCTCCCTTTATACTGTGCAATTGTGTTCTTCGTTTATAATCGCTGATGATAATGAATGTGTATGGTGTTCATTGGTATAAAGGAAACATAATAATTACTTGGTTGAGAAACACAAACTAAAGTAGGACAAGTGGTTAGGCATATTCCATGAACATAAGTATTGGTGAAAAGAAAGTGTTCGGTGGTGCCGCACCTCGCCAAGAGCGGTTGAAAGATTACCATTGTCTCTAGTGTCATGACAGTTGGTATCAAAGCTCGGTGAAGGGCTGATCAGAGCAAGGTTGCTCATGATGAAGTGACAGGCGAAGAGCTTGACAAGTGCTATTCAGGGTTGAAGAAGCTTGGAAGCTGGTGACAGTGAAGCAGGTACTTGCAGGTGAAGGAAGTTGTTTCACATACAAGTGGAACAAGGGCTGGTTCAGGTTGCAGGCAACTTGGTGAAGCTGTTGGATGGTCGATACTCGATCACAAAGAAGGAAGAAGGAAGCAGAAATGGCAGGTGAATCTCGAGTTGGATCGAGTGAATCTAGCCACAATGCGACCGAGGCCTTTATTGAAAAACTACTAGAGAGAGTGGAGGCATTGGAATCTTACTGGACTACAAAGATGGATCTAGTCGTGAAAGAGCTAGAGGATCATGTGCAGTTGAGGGAAGATTTTGATGAACTCCGGACTCAGCATGAGTACACTGAGCTTAAGTGTACACAACTTGAGAATGAAGTCAAGGAGATTGCAGAAGCAAGGGACAAGGGTCTGGTAGAGATCATGAGCTTGCGGAAATCTCTTGATGGTACAAATGATGAGATCGCAGTGTTGAAGAAGGCCGTGAGACATAACTCAGGTCGAGGAGTGTCTCATGTGAAAGTCGAGGAACCAGAATCTTATGATGGTACAAGGAGTGCGAAGACTCTTGGTAACTTTCTTTGGGACACGGAGCAATACTTGGAACGCTTGGGTCTATCCGATGATGAGACAAAGGTGAAAGTGGCTGCTTAATTCCTGAAAAAAGATGCTAAGATGTGGTGGAGAACACGGATGGATCAGATTGCCAATGGCAGTGTTGATGACATTACTTCTTGGGATGATATGAAGAAAGCTTTGCAGGCTCATTTCAGTCCTCAGGATGAAACGTGGGAAGCAAGGATGAATATTAAGTTCATAAAGCAGAAAGGGAACCTTCAGACATATCAGCGGGAGTTTGCAAGTGCGGTTCTGGAACTTCCTGACATGGTGGAGAAGGACAAGGTGTTCAACTTCATTATTGGGTTGAAACCTTGGGCACGCAATGAAGTGAAGAGGCAGAAGATTAAAACACTTGAAGAAGCTTTTGCTGATGTGGATAGGTTGGTGGAGCATTATGATGAGACTTCTGATGAGAGGAAGAAGAAGTCTGATAAGTCGAAAGAGAAGAAGAATGATGAAGCTTCAAAGTCGGATGAGAAGACGAAGAAGCCATTGAAGTGTTGGATTTGTGTTGAACCACACACGGTGAAGAATTGTCCTTCTAGACTGAAAGTGGCTGCTATTGCACAATCTAATACGAAGAAAGAAGAACCTTCTATGGGGATGATGTAGATTCTTGGTGCTACTGCTGCTACAGAAGTGGTCTCTCGGGGAGATCCTGAAAGGAACAGTTTAGAGTATGTTCGGATGAATATTGGGGGTGCTGATATACTCACTATGGTGGATAGTGGGGCTACTCACAACTTCATGAGTGAAGATACTGCGAGAAGAATTGGGCTGAAATTTGTACCAGTGAAGGCACAAATGAAGACGATGAATTCTCCTCCTGATTCGATACTTGGTGTAGCTGAAAGAGTGGACACAACACTAGGTGAGTGGACTGGGAAAGTCGACTTCACTATAGTGTGGATTAATGACTATGAAGCTGTGCTGGGGATGGAATTCTTGAAACAATTTGATGTTATGATCGTTCCACATTTGAAGAAGCTGTACATTTATGATGGAACGGAAGATGTACCCATTGGTGTGACAAAACCTTATTGTAAGTTGGCAGTGATGCAAATGGAAGACATGAGTAAGTGGTTGTCTACCATTGAGGCAAAGCTTACCGAGCAGTCATTGGTCATCAAGACACTATCTGATAATATCTTGGATTTGTCAAGAAGGCTAGAAGTGGTTGAGGATGATGATGATGATGATGAGGAGGCTTATGTGAGGCCGAATGTCTGAGAGGAGGAGCGGGTCACTTATCTACAGAGGATGGAGATAGAGAATCCTAACAGATGGATCGATATTATTAGTGAGGGTGAGCCTTCAGGCTCTACTCCCTCCACATCTTCTTAGATGACAAAGAAGATGGGGCTCATTGTTAGTTGCTCATGGCAGTGAGTCCTTAAAACATGTTGAGCAGGTATGACAGATGGTGCAGGGATCGTTCGGCATCAAGCATCATGACATGTTGCAGATGGGATGGAGTTTCCATGAACCTGAGCATGGGTGAGATTCTTGGTGAGTCCAGGATGTGGCAAAATACGAGATAGACTGGTGAAGACATAAGGATGTTCACTCTCATGACTTGAGCGTGACAGTAGGATTAGCTACCCAACTAGTTCAAACATGGGGTCCGAAAGCGCACGGAGAGATGTTGGCATGAGGCAGGCAAGGAGAACAGTTCACAGGATGGGATGACACGTGATGGAGATGGAAGTTCTACATATGTTGCAGGGATGTTTGCAGTAT
This sequence comes from Pinus tabuliformis, assembly GCA_031772625.1. Taxonomy (NCBI): domain Eukaryota; kingdom Viridiplantae; phylum Streptophyta; class Pinopsida; order Pinales; family Pinaceae; genus Pinus; species Pinus tabuliformis. Next base: position 294,258,508 of record CM062805.1, read on the forward strand.
GTGGAGGAGTCGATATCATGGACCAAGGATGAGACAGTTGTTGATGTTGATCTTGGTGGATGGCTACTAGGATGGGATGTTGTGAAGGACGACAACGATTTCAGGTGGGGGAGGATGTAAGGACTTGCGGTCCTTGGCACGCCCACCCGATGTGTGATCAAGTTCGGTGTTGAACGAATGAAGGTGAAAAGTGTGAAGTGCGAGCTCTACAACCAAGTGTGCGTGGAGGCATAGTTAGAAATGCGCATGAGAATCAGAGGCGAGCATACTTATATGGTGGATAGCATGGGCATTCACTTATCAAGCCGACGATGGAAGATAGTTGTGTTTGGGATGTTGGCCATGGGCCGATAAAATGATAAAAACAAACGAAGGGTGTTGGTGGAAATATAACGCAGGTCGGTCATGGAGATGGCTCACCATGCGTGTAGCATATATAAAACACGCGATGAAGTTTCATTTGGATAGCAAGAAAGTCACTCAAGTCTTCTATGAAGAAGTGCGAGGTAAAGGGGCCGCAACAAGAAGAGAAAGGCACAGGCCATATGCGCCCAAATCTCGGGCAGCTCGTTTAGGCAGCACGAGTCTTGAATGAAGGCGAGAGGCGCCGATGCACGGGTGAAGGTGCCGGGCACCCGGTTGACACGGGTTCTCAGGTAGCTTGGGTGAGCACCCGCCTGTCGTATAGAAGCAAACAACGCGGTGAAACTCGAGTGAAGGCGCCGGTTGTTGGGCGTGGGTGGCGACTCGTGTGACGGCGCACCCGCCCATCATTCAAAGGTGTTTTCGGGTGAGGATTTCCTACCAGTTGTGCAAAGTTGTAAACAGTGAAACATTGGTGAAGCCGGGTGTGAAGAGGGTGTCTTGGTGACTTGGTGGAGTCACCCACTTGTCGTGCACGAAAACAAGGTTCGGTTGTGAAATGCGGAAGGTAGCTTGTGTGAGGGCACGCCTGCCCGACTTGGGCAAGGAAATATTGGTTATAACATGAAGGTGTGATGAAGTTGTAATTTGGCTATGTATGAAACTTGGTGTTTCCCGGGTATACTTGTAAAGCTTTGTAACATTGAAAGATTGTATAATATATATTATTCGGGCAGACTCATTGTTCAGGGAGTTGCCCCTCCCTTTATACTGTGCAATTGTGTTCTTCATTTATAATTGTTGATGATAATGAATGTGTATGGGTGTTCATTGGTATAAAGGAAACATAATAATTACTTGGTTGAGAAACACAAACTAAGTAGGACAAGTGATTAGGCGTAGTCCATGAACATAAGTATTGGTGAAAAGAAAGTGTTTAGTGGTGCCGCACCTCGCCAAGAGCGGTTGAAAGACTACCGTCGGCCTGGGGGCGTGACACCGACAGCCCTAAGGCCTGCGACAGTGGTGGGGTGATTCTCGGAATCACCCCGCCACCCCCGCGAGCAGTTGGGTCACCTGGGTGGGGTGGAGGGCTAAGGACAGCCTCTGCCCCACCCCGGCGGTGGTGGCAGGGTGATTTCGGGAATCACCCCGCCCTCTACCCCACCCCGTCAGCCCAACGGCCCGCAGGGGTGGCGGGGTGATTCTGGGAATAATCACCCCGCCCTCCGCCCCACCACGGCAGCCAACGACTCGCGGGGCTGGCGAGGTCATTCCGAGAATCACCCCGCTCTCCACCACACCCCGGCGGCCCAATGGCCCGCGAGGGGTGGCGGGGTGATTCCGAGAATCGCCCTGCCCTCCACCCCACCCGGCGGCCCAACTAATTCCAGAAATCATCCCACCCTCTGCCCCACCCTGGTGGCCCATTAGTCGGCGGGGGTGGTGGGGTAATTCCGGGAATCACCCCGCCCTCCCCCCCACTGTGGAGGCCCAACGCCCCGTGAGGGTGGTGAGGTGATTCCGGGAATAATCATCCCGCCCTCTTCTCCAACCCAACGGCCCAACAGCTCATGGGGGTGTCGAGGTGATTCCAGGAATCACTACGCCCTCCGCCCCACCCCAACTGTAAGAACCTGTAGTTTGTGTGACGAGCAGGGCGACTCCATCGTGCGAAGGACGTGCGAAATGAGAAGTGAACGACCAAGATATGAGTTTATATGATGTTGGGTGAGTTTTTAGGGTGGTCCCATGAGTTGGGCAGGCCGACCCTCCACTCGGGCGAAGGCAACATGCTGAACGAGTCGGCTTGGGCGTTGGGCATGGGTCGGCCGGGTAACATAACCCGCCACCTACCCGTATATATTGATGGACAGTTTGTGGAGGCAAATCATCACGAGTTCGATCAAAGGAGTTCTGTAATGCATGGATGAGCCCTCACAACGAGTAGAACTCGGGTGAAAAACTCGTGCAGAAAAGTTGGGTGAGAAACTTAGGCGAAAAAATCGTGCAAAAAACTCGGGTGGAAAACTCGTGCAGGAAACTTGTGCAGAAAACTCGGGCGAGGTCGTTTAGGCAGAACTCGGGCGAGGTCGTTCAGGTAGGACTCGAGCGAGTCATTCAGGTAGAACTCAAGCGAGGTCGTCGGCCAGGGAACTCGAGCGAGGTCGTTCGGGCGAACCGGGGGAGGTCATTCAGGCGACCCGGGTGAGGTCGTTCAGGCGAACCGATTGAAGTCGTGTGGCGACCCAGGTGAAGTCGTGTGGTTGTTTGGGTGAACGAGTTTGGGTGGACGTGCGGACAGGCGGCCGGGTGAGGGCACGTCGTGCAGGACAAAACGAAGAATCATGAGCACGGGTGACTTGGGTAGGGCGTGCCGTGCACGATGAAACGGTGGAAACGGTGAAGTGTTGAGGTTGTGAATGAAAGTGTGACTCACGCGGAGGCTCCTGTGTGTGGTGACTTGGTTACGACGAGACGCACCCAAGTTAGGCAAAAAACATGATCATGCGACGAGGTGAACGAAGGGTTGGTGAGTCATGCGGCAACCATGCGAAGGTGACAACGAGCTGGGCAACAGAGTTTGCCGAAGTTGGAAATTTGGCTAAGTGTAAATTTGGGGTTTCCCAAGATTTAACTTGTACTTATAAAATAAGATTATATATACTAATTCGGACAGACTCATATTGCAGGGAGTTGCCCCTCCTTTTATACTATTGTGCATTTCTATTGTATAATGTTGTTTATGCGAATGTTATGGGCTTTCACTGTATAAAGTACAAAGATAATACTTGGTAATGAAAAATAAACTAAGTATGGAATGAGGCGTAGTCTACAATCGTAAGTATTGGTGAAAAGAAAACGGTTGGTAGTGCCGCACCTCGCTATAGTGCGATTGGAAGAGTACCGCCAGTGTAGGGGCGTGACAGTTGGTATCAGAGACTAGTGCCGAGGAGCTGGTGCTGGTGTTGAAGCGTTGAAGTTGATACACACCTGCACTTCATGACAAGTGGTATCAGAGCTGGTGAAGTGAATCAAGGAGCTGATTCTACAAGACCGAAGACTTGGCAGGGAGTTCAAGTTTTGCAGGTGATAGGTGGAATATCAGGGTGATTTAGGGGAATGGTGAAACAGGTTTAGCAGAGGTGAAGCTTTGTGCTTGGGCCAAGCTGAACGACAAGGCATGGAAAGTTTGGAATAATGCAAAGGGAAGCTCTTGCTTACCTTATACAGGTTGAAGCAGTTGAAAGAAGAGAATCCCCAGATTTGAAAGGAACTTGAAGTCTTCGAAAAGAATATTGAAGACGAACTTCTTCAACTTGGTTGGACAATGGAGCAGGATGAAGTTGCAGATTGTGCTAACAAGGAAGAGGAAGCCGTGATGATTGAAGATGTTGCAGGTGTGACAACAATGGAGGATGAACTTGAGATTGATCAAGTTGGACTAGGATTGCGCAGTTTGTAGACATGGATGGATGAGGATACTCACATGGAGGAACCTCATGAAAATGATGTAAGTACTTGTGTTTCGTTTGAGCATTTGGTAGATGGATTGTATGCAGGGAAGAGCAAAGTCAGTATGCCGATGCAAGGGAGTATCTTACCATGGATGTATATGATGAGGCCTTGTATGGAGAAGCAAGGATTATTGATTGTTGCAGAAATTTTTGGGGTTTTTTGTGACCTTATGGTAAAAGGTACAAGGGCTCGTGACAAGGGAGGAACATGATGATCGTGTGGAAGATTGGGTCATGCTTTAGCCACATGGAGAATTGGCTAAGTGCCCAGCATGACTCATGGACATATTAGAGAAGGGCACAAAATTGAGTTGCTTGGGTGGACTTCTCATGGCCGAGACCAAGAGGAAGTCTTGGTGGAACCTTTAGTGGGGGAACCATGTGTTGAGTCCCAAACTTGCATCTTCCCTATACACCTTTTCAGCCTTCTTTTCCATTTACTTGACCCACCAAGCTATCAAATCATTGCATATTAGTTTAAAAAGAGCTTATAAAATGGTTTCCTAACTATGTCTTGTGACTGCTGTTTGATTTAGATTTTTGTTCAATCAGCTGCAGAAACTTGTCACTTTCCGTAGCCATTTTGTTTAAGACTATGTTACAGGTGTCCACTGGAGAATCCGGCCACATGGACAAGCTGCAAATGACATGTACATAGAGCGTGTCCCCTTGGTTCAGCTGAATCACTCACAAACAGCCATGGTCAAGGACAATCAAAGGAGTGGTCAAACCAAGAGTTTTGTGGTGGCACGACTCTGTTTTTGCCACGTGAAGTTTTGTGTGGCAAGTTCCTCAATCTATGGAGGTGTGCTAACACCTGTGGATCAATCTGTGAACCAAATCGAACAACCACCACTCCATAGATTTATTTGTCAATGCTACCATACTACTAGATCTCAGGACGTGGATATTTACGTGTCTGTTTGGCAGCGCAGAATTTAGGAATCAGTTATAGCATCTTCAGTTATAAATAATGCTTTATCATACACTTGATAGTTAGCTTTTTACATGTAATCTTGACTGTTTTTATGAGCCCATTGTGTCGTGCTCTATCTTTATGTTTTGACTGCACTTTAATATATGAGACGACAGCGTTCTTAAGTTCAATTTGTGACTGAGTATTGATTGGCCGAGGTTGCAGAGGGCCCCTGTACACCAAGGCTCTGTATCTACTGTATAGTTTCTCACTTTCTTTCATTATGTCACTTCTTTCATAATCATTTGCTTGTATATTATTCATGTTCACTGTTGTCCATATTTCCTTTTATGCTTTCTCATGATTGTTAGCTGATCAGTGTTTTTCTTTCAGGTTCTTGTAGGCAGCCCGGGCAATTTACATAGTTTTAATGACTAATGACATGAAATCATCTTGTCCTTTCTGTTGATTTATTTTCTAAGTTTTAATTCCAGCATTGTCATTTCTTTCAGTTTTGCTTTGCTCATTTACTTTTATGCGATTTAGATATCATATTACTCATTTGTTTATGATTACCTTCCTATAGCCAAGTGACTCAAATAGTGAGGAATCAGAATATTATTTGATGTAATATGAATTTAGTTTATTTTCCTGCAAGTTAGTGATTAAATTACTTATGTCATTTTCAGGGATTGAAGTATGAATGAGTAGTTTAATCTTAGTTCCATTTTATGCAATTTCATTTCTTGCAATTTAGATATCAGATTACTCAATTTGTTTCTAATTACCTCCTATAGCCAGAGCGAGTCGAAAGGTGAGGGGTCAGAATATGAGTTGAAGTAGTGTGATTTAGTTTACTTTTCTTACAGTCTTTGAATTGCTTTGAGTTCAGTTTTTATTTTCTTTTTTACATAGCAGTAAGGATACTGGGCTTCACTGTCACTAGTTCACTGTTTTGGTACATTTTTATTTTTCTTTTGGGAATTGATTTCATCACAGCAAGTTTGAAACCTTTTGAGAACTTTAAAGTTTGGAAAATCATTGTAGAAATCACCATTGCCATCCATACTTGACTTTCAATTCTGCCATCTCACATTAGGGAATCAACAGAACATAAACCCAAAAACAAACCAAAAACTCAAAAACGAAAAAGAACTAAGAAATTGGTTATCTTGCATATACAGTGCACTTCACTTCAGCAGTTTACGACTCTCGGATTGACATTTTAAATAGCAATTTAGGACACACTAAATTGACCAAACATTTTGGCGCCGTTGCCGGGGAAGTGAAACTAGGTAGCCAATTTCTTAAAAAAAAACACAAGAAAAATTTCAAGGAAGGTAAAAATTGATAACTTCTCAAAGTATGCTCTCCTCCTGCACCTAGTGTGATCTGGAGGATCAGAAAAGAGAGTTATTGGTTTAATAATTTCTTGAGTATGCTCTCTTCTTACACCTAGAGTGACCTGGAAGATCAAAAAGAGAATTATTAGCCCGAATTGAAGAAAACTAAAAATGACATGCATAGAGCAAGAGATTCTACGGGAAGGTTTTTAGCTAGGGCCAAGAGTTCGATTTTTACAACTCCATCTACTTCAAGGAATAGAAAAGAAACACCTCCATCATCTCCAACTCACACTCCTAGCCTTAGGATTCTTGGAATTCAAGAGGCAGTAGTTGAATTAGGAGAATCTCCCACACTATCCACCGAATTAGGAAGAGACCCTTTCTCTACTTCTACAGGAAAACACATTGTAATTGAGGAAGTAGAATCACCTGAAGAAGAAGAGGGAGAAATTCCTCCTCATTTGCCATTAGTAGAGGAACCAGAGGACTCTGAAGTCTCTGAGGAAACTATCATGACAGAGGAAGTAGTAAACGGATTTGGTAGAGGTAGAGGTCGAGGAGGAGGAGGAAACAATGAAGGAGGTAGAGGTAACAATGGGGGAAATAGTGATGGAGACAACTCATTCGGATTTCCTATAGTTGATGAGGATTCTCGAGCAATAATGAAAAACATCTCACCATCTGTCCTCCCAAACTTTCATGGGTTACGAAATGAGGATCCTAAAACATTTCTATTTGAGTTTGAAGTTGTGTGTCGAACTTATGATTATCTGGAAGACTCTCAAAAACTCAAATTGTTTCCTTCAACATTGAAAGGAGTTGCTTTGAAATGGTTCATGGGATTAGTCACTCAATCCATTAGGACTTGGAATGATATGAAACAAACATTTTTGGATAGATACCTGGACTATTGTATGCCCACCAATCACAAGGATGAGGTATTCAAAATGGTGCAAAGAGAAGATGAAAACTTGGAGGATTTACTTGAAAGATTTCAATACAACCTGAAAAGAGCAAAAATGAATAACTTAGATGAGGAAACCTTGAAAGCCCTTTTATTAAAATCCATTAGAGATGAATGGATAGATATTTTGAACATGATGGGAAAAGGAGATATATCTCAACTTCAACTTCATGATATAGCAGAGCTATGTGTCCATCTCTCAAGGGGAAAATCTAAAACTAGAAAAGGGCCTAGAGATCCTTCTCTTATTAGAGCAAACAAATCTGCAACTGGATCAGTAAGTAGAGCTGAGATTGGCAACATGCTTGATGAATTCAAAACTGATATTTTAGGGAGTCTTAGTGAGCAACTAGACACCCTTAAGATACAAAACAAGCAGAAAGCAGAAACCGAAGCTTTGGCCATCTTTTGTCCAAAATGTAGGAAGAAACATGCTCTAAGGGAATGTCCCCTAGATGCAAAAGTTGTAGAAACATGTGTGATTTGTTCAGAAAACCATGAGACCAAGGATTGTCCTTCAATTCCTGGGCTCAAAGTTGTCTTTCAAGAAGATCCAAATTCAATTGAGTCTCTCTGTTTTGTTTCAAGGAGACCTTGGCAGGGGCAACAAAATCAAGGGTTTAACAACTCTATGAACTTTCAACCCCCACCAAATTGGAATCCTTGGCAACAACCTTGGTCCCAACCTCAAAATCCTTTTCAATCATGGGTACAAGGTATGCAAAATCCTTATGGGAGATTTGCTCAATTTTATCAATATCCTCCATCTTTTCAAAATCAACAAGCTCCACAACTTCCAAATCAAAATCCACAACTATCATTGCCATTTCCACAACAACAACAACCTTCTCAACAGAATCCAAATTCTCAACTCTTACTTCCATTCCAACAGAAGACAAATCAACTACCTTCCCAGCCATTGCCGAACCCCAACAATAAAAACCCTCAAAATGCTTACATGGTAGAAGGACAACAATTTCCTACCTATATGATTGTTCCTCTTAATGATGTACAATTCAGATCTGGTAGAGTTTTAGATAAGCCTTCTATAGATGCTCAAAAACAAAGCATTTCTGAGGAAGATTCTCTTGAAGCCAATAAAGGTTCTGAAGCACCTCTTCAAAACCCAAGAACTCAAAAAGAAAAAGAAAAAGAGTCAACCCCCACAACTCCTATAGTTGAGAAACCTGCATCTTCATCTACACCTCCTTTTCCTGAAAGATTACAAATTGACAAAGGGGTGGAAAAACAAATCTTGTTGCCTGACTATGATTTTCTAGATGAATTAAAGAATGCCTGTATCAAGATTCCCTTGTTACAAGCCATTAGAGAGATTCCCATTCTAGCAAAAACAATAAAGGAGTTGAGTCTTAAAAGACCAGGAAGGAAACCAAGAGATACAAGAAGAATCCACCTGGTAGGAAAAATTGCAGATATCATGATGGGAAAAATTACTATGCAGAAGTATGTAGATCCCGGTAGTCCAATTGTCAAAACACATATCAATGGGGTAGAAATTCCAAATACTTTGATTGATTTAGGGGCTGCTATCAACATTATGAGTAGACAGACTATGGAACAACTAAAACTTCATAATCTTCTTTTTACACCTACTTTACTGCAACTTGCAGATCGATCAATTATCAAACCAGATGGTGTATTAGAAGACATTTCGGTCTCCTTATATTCTTGGGAATATCCAGTAGATTTCATGATTTTAACTCCCAAGAGTAATCTAGGAGGACACCCTCTCATCTTAGGAAGACCTTGGCTAGCCACAACTGATGCTTTTATCAGTTGTAGATCTGGGGATATGTATATTTCTGATGGTAATTCTACAAAGAAATTCAATCTGTATCCTCCAGCAAAAGCAATTACAGAAGTAGAAGATAATGAATGGGTTGATGATGAGGATACAACCTGTCTTTACCATTTCTGAAATCAGTGAAGATAGTCAAATTCTGAACAAATTAGAAAACTTTGAAACATCTTCAGAATATGACCACACACAATTTCAGTTAGATTCTGACATTGAGTATCTATCATCTAGGCAAATGTCTCTTTACTCTATGGAAGATTTTGGTAGTTCCGCCATTGAGATCTTTCCAGGTAAACATTGAATATCAACAAAAAATTGGAAAAATAACAACAGGAGAGCTAACCAAAATCTTGCAAAAACATTCTACTGCATTTGCATGGGAGTATACTGATATGAAAGGTATTGACCCTAAGACTTGCATTCATCACATCTACATTGAGGAAACAGTGGACCAATCAGACAACCTCGGAGAAGGATGAATCCAAACCTTAGGGAGATAGTGAAATAAGAGCTCCAAAAACTACTCAATGTAAACTTCATTTATCCAATTTCAGATAGCCGATGGGTTTCTCCTTTGGTTATAGTACCTAAAAAGAATGGTAAATGGAGGGTATGCATTGATTACAGGGAATTGAACAAAGCAACTTTGAAGGATCACTTTCCTTTACCCTTTATCGATCAGGTATTAGATACTTTAGCAGGCAAAAAGTACTTTTCATTTTTGGATGGTTTTAGTGGCTATAATCAGATTCAGGTAGCACCTGAAGATCAAGATAAGACCACATTTACCTGTCCATGGGGAACTTTTGCTTACTGAGTACTTCCTTTTGGATTATGTAATGCACCCGCAACATTTCAAAGGGCAGTACTAGGAATCTTTTTCTGATCTAATCCATGATTGTGTAGAGGTTTATATGGATGATTTTACAGTTTATGGTGATTCATTTGAAGAGGCATTAGAAAATTTGGAAAAAGTCCTTATAAGGTGCAAAGAAACAAACCTTTCATTGAGTCATGAAAAATGCTTTATGATGTTTACTGAAGGTATTTTTTTGGGACATCATATTTCAGGTTATGGGATTAAAGTTGATAGATCAAAAGTTGAAGTCATCTCCAAGTTGCCTATTCCAAATTGTCAAAAAGATGTTAGAAGTTTTCTGGGATTTACTGGATACTATAGAAGATTTATAGAAAACTTTACCAAAATAGCATCTCCACTCTTCAAATTACTTACAAAAGACTGTGAATTCAAATGGGATCTTGATTGTCAATCTGCATTTGAAACTTTGAAAACAAGAATATCTGAAGCACCCATTTTGAGAGGGCCAAATTGGAAACTTCCTTTCCACATTTCTATAGATGCTTCAGATACAGCTCTAGGAGCTGTGTTGGGTCAAAAGGATTTAGTTCCTTATGCCATTTACTACACCAGTAAAAATTTGACTCCCACTGAGTTGAACTATACGGTGACTGAGAAAGAGTTCTTAGTTGTTGTTCATGCAATCAATAAGTTTAGACATTATATAACAGGCTATGAAACTTTTGTCCATACTGATCATTCTGCAATTAGATATCTAATGAACAACCTGTTACTAATGGCAGAGTTACAAGATGGCTCTTAGTAAGAATTCAATATTACTGTATTGGCCAGGGAAACAAAATACAGTAACTGATTTCTTGTCTAGGATCCAAAATGCTAATGAAGATTCTCCTGTAGAGGATAAGTTTCCAGATGAATATTTATTTGCAGTAACTACTAAGACTCCTTGGTATGCAGATATTGCTAACTATTTGGTTACAGGGAAGCTACCTCCACATTTATTTCCTAGTGAAAAAAGAAGAATTATTCAGGAGAGTTCAAATTATTCATGGATTTTTAACAAATTGTTTAAAACAGGGCTAGATTGTGTGATCAGAAGATGTGTTCGGGAAGATGAAATGCTTGACATCCTCAAGGCATGTCATGATGAACCATGCGGTGGACACTTTGCTGACAAAAGGACGGCCTATAAAATTCTTTCTTTGGGATATTATTGGCCTTCCCTCTTCAAAGATACGAAACAATATGTCAGAAGGTGTGACAGCTGCCAAAGAGTAGGGAAACCAACTCTTTCAAATGAAATGCCATTACAACCACAGGTACTCATCGAACCCTTTGAAAAATGGGCTTTAGATTTCATTGGACATGTTAATCCACCATCTAAATAGAAGAAGTATATATTGGTATGCACTGATTATGTCACTAAATGGGTAGAAGCCAAAGCATTACTTTCTGCTACTGAAAATTCAGTTGTTAATTTTCTTTATGAGGATATTTTTACTCGTTTTGGTGTCCCAAGAGAAATTGTGACAGATCAGGGAAGTCAATTTACATCTAACTTGATGGAGAAGCTGATGGAAGAATACAAAATCAAGCACAAAAAATCTACTCCTTACCATCTGCAAGCAAATGGCCAAGTGGAGTCTACAAACAAAGTTATTGAGAACATCATCACCAAAACTGTTCATCTACACAGAAGAGATTGGGCAGAAAGGCTTCCTGAAGCCTTGTGGGCCTACAGAACTACATGGAGGAATACAACAGGACATTCTCCCTATGAACTCGTTTATGGGAAAGAAGTCCTGCTCCCCATTGAGTTTCAAGTCAAGACTTTCAAGATGGCAGTTCAGTTGGGGATGAATCTATCAGAAGCCCAAAAGCATAGAATGGAGCAGCTGAATGAGCTAGATGAGATCAGACAAGAAGCAATTTTAAGAACTGATCTAGTTCAACATCAAAGAGCTAAGTGGCATGACAGATACATCAAAGAGAAAAAGTTTCAAGAGGGAGATTGGGCACTACTGTTTGATTCCAAGTTTAAAGACTTCAAAGGTAAATTTCAGACCCATTGGCTTGGGCCATATGAGATTGGCAATGGAGCAGTAAGAATCAAGACCATTGATGAATTTCAAACTCCTCTTATTGTGAATGGCCATAGATTGAAAATTTATCATAAGCCACTCTTAAAAGAAGAATTTTTCAAAATATTTCAAGAGAATTCTGCAATAAGGCTGGTGAAGAAGAATCTTTCTTCCCCACCAGCCTAGCCTTTTTTTCTTTCAGTTAAAAAAAATAAAATAAATAAATAAAAATTGTATAAGCCTGAAAACCAATCCCTGATTGGCGGTCTTATACAGAAAATAGAGAGTGAAAATCAAGGACACCTGACACTCTATATTTTCCAAAAAAAAATCTTCTCTCCTTATTTTTCATCGTCACTCCACTTCATTTGCCATTCCACTCCATCTCCATTTCATTTTCATTTCACTTCACTCCGCTTCATCTCACTCCATTTTATTCATTTCATTCCATTTCATCAATAAATGTCTCTTTCAGGACCATTTTCACTTAGTTAGTTATTATCTAACTATCTTTTTTCATCCAAGTGGGTTCTCTATCAGTTTCCGCAGCTGGAATCAGTTTCCGCAGCCAGAAGCAGTTTCCGCAGCCACCACTCTGTTTTTCAAATTTACAGTCAAAATGTTAGTGCAATAATCATGAAAATGCAGGTGTGACTGAGCATATGCTATGAAGGCATGGAGCATCTCCAGACATCAATAAAGATCAGTTGGTTAAAAGCTAATGAACAACAAATGACAAGGTTCCCAAAGGTATGAGCAAAAATTTCTTTCAAATAGCAATTGAAGGCACAATTTTGCATAGTTTTCAAACCATAAAAGCTCTACTATGTGCAATGATTATCACGATAGCTCCATTACCCATTACCATCCCACGACATTATTCCGCACACCATGCATTTATTCCTTAACGGTCTTATGATTGATTTTCAGGTTTAAACTCATAGTCGACTGCACTTTCATACACCACTTGTAATCATGAGATGTGACCTATTTCACTACGGCTCCTCTCCACCGCATTTTCCGCAGCCATTCATTAAACGTGTAACATTTCGTACGCAGTCGTTCAATTCAAAATCCTGACTCCTCTCCATTTCCTTACCATTCTGTTAAGACCATCTTCTTCACATACGTCTGCACTTCATTTTGTGAACTCACCTCGGCTGCTCATCCTCTGTTTCCGCTTGCAGTTCTGGAACATTCCCGTTACCTGTTATCCTCCAATTGCAGCCACTGTGTTCTTGCCATAAACCCTGCAACCGAGCCACCTTACCTCTGCTAAACCCTCACACGCAATTGAATTCTCAGTTGAATTTCAAAACAGAGGAAAGGATGGGACGATTACTAAGGGCAGAACCGGAAGGACCTAAATATTTAGAAGGTTACCCTCAAGCAAAAGATTTGTTGAAGAAAGAAAAATGGTTACGCTTCATCCAGAAATTTAAGGGCCATAACAAGGAGGTAACGAAAGCTTTTGCACGGTCTTTCGACGGCCAGATGGTGGAAATTGGAGACTTAAAGCTCACGGTCACTGAAGCAACAATAGCAGCTGCCACAGACTTGCCCCAAGAAGGTGAGCGATGGTTTAGAAACAAAAGTGTGGACGAATAGGAATGGAGAATTATGCTACATAACCCAGGTATGGATGTTACTGTGTTTACAAAAGGAATTCCTGTTCATGCATTGAAAGAAGAATGGGCCAGCCTACTGTTAATTATCCAAAAGTTTATCACTTGCGAAGGATGCTTTGGTTCAATGTACATGTACCATGCTAGGTTGTTGATGAACTTCTTAGAGAGTCAAACTCTTAATTTTCCTTATTTCTTACTGCTGAGTTTGAAAAAGATGAGTACCACAGTCCAAAAGCACATAGGAAATATAGAACCTCATCTATATCATCATGGACTTGTAAGGATTCTCATTGGAGACCAACTGAAGAAAAACAAAGATACCTGGGAATAATTCTTAGTAAGGAATTACTTTGAAGAGCCATTTGAGGCACCTGAAAGTAGTACACCAAAGACACCGAAAAGGAGTAGGAGAAAATAAAAGAGTGCCATAGTCCAAGACTCTCCTATTACCAAAACCCAAGAAGTTGGTCAAAAAAAAAGGAGAAAAGAACTAAGGACAGAAAACATAAAAAATTGAAAGGAAAAAGAAACATAGAATAAGTCTACCAATCACCAGAGCCATCTATAGAGGATGACTATCAAACATTGTCTGAGAGATTAGTGCATCTTCAAAAACAAACTGCTACAGCAAAGAAGAAGGAAAAAGGAAAACAGAGCATAGAAGAAGGGAGTACTAGTCCACCGTATTTAAGAAGAAGCAACATGCTTAGAGGAAGGGGGAGTAAAACACAAGTAAAATGGCCCCACTTCATTGACTTGGGTGGGGAAACACCTGAGAAACCTCCAGTTGGCCGTAGTCCACCTCGTCCTCAGCCAAGTATTGAAACTAGTCCTCCACATGTTGATGAAAGCCCTTCTCGGCCAGAGTTAGAAAGAAGTCCTCCTCCTCCACAAGACTTTGAAGTTAGTCCAAGAAAAACACCCGAAATAGATCCAAGTCAACAGGAGGTGTATGACTACCTCGAATCTTTAGAAAAGACAGCTGCAGGCCCGAGTACCACTCTGCCCCACATGACACAAGATGCACAAGTCCAATCCTTAAAGCAAAAAATGTTTGAATTAGAGGTTCTAAACAGGCATATTAAGCACGAAAATGAAGCACTTAAGGAGCAGAGCAAAGTGGACAAAATTATTCATGATAATACCATGCTTCATTTGGGACTATGGCAAAAGAAGAACAAGAAACTAAAGAAAAAGTGCAGAAAGTTGAGCAAAGAATTGATCAATCTCAAATTCAGATGTCTGATAAGGAAACCCAGGATGGTGGTAGCGCCAAGAAAGAAGAGAAGAGGACTAGATGTACTAACAGAGGCTTCAGAACATATGGATTAAAGGGGAATGACTAAAAATTTGGTTGCATGAGGACATGCAACACCTTCACAGTGGGGGTATGTTGAGTCCCAAACTTGCATCTTCCCTATACACCTTTTCAGCCTTCTTTTCCATTTACTTGACCTACCAAGTTGTCAAATCATTGCATATTAGTTTAAAAAGAGCTTATAAAATGGTTTCCTAACTATGTCTTGTGACTGTTGTTTGATTTAGATTTTTGTTCAATTAGCTGCGGAAACTTGTCACTTTCCGCAGCCAGCTCAAGTTTCTGCAGCCATTTTGTTGAAGACTATGTTACAGGTGTCCACTGGAGAATCCGGCCACATGGGCAAGCTGCAAATGACATGTACATAGAGCGTGTCCCCTTGGTTCAGCCGAATCACTCACAAACAGCCATGGTCAAGGACGGTCAAAGGAGTGGTCAAACCAAGAGTTTTGCAGTGGCACGACTCTGTTTTTGCCACGTGAAGTTTTGCGTGGCAAGTTCCTCAATCTACGGAGGTGTGCTAACACCTGTGGATCAATATGTGAACCAAATCGAATAGCCACCACTCCATAGATCTATTTGTCACGGCTACCATACTGCTAGATCTCAGGACGTGGATATTTACGTGTCTGTTTGGCAGCGCAGAATTTAGGAATCAGTTATAGCATCTTCAGTTATAAATAACACGTTAGCATACGCTTGATAGTTAGCTTTTACATGTAATCTTGATTGTTTTTACGAGCCCACTGTGTCGTGCTATATCTTTATGTTTTGACTGCACTTTAATATATGAGAAGACAACGCTCTTAAGTTCAATTTGTGACTGAGTATTGATTGGCCGAGGTTGCAGAGGGCCCCTGTACACCAAGGCTCTGTATCTACTGTATAGTTTCTCGCTTTCTTTCATTATGTCACTTCTTTCATAATCATTTGGTGTCTATTATTCATGTTAACTGCTGTCCATATTTCCTTTTATGCTTTCTCATGATTGTTAGCTGATCAGTGTTTTTCTTTCAGGTTCTTGTAGGAAGCCCGGGCAATTTACATAGTTTTAATGACTAATGACATGAAATCATCTTGTCCTTTCTACTGATTTATTTTCTGAGTTTTAATTCCAACATTGTCATTTCTTTTAGTTCTGCTTTGCTCATTTACTTTTATGCAATTTAGATA
The DNA here is from genome assembly GCA_031772625.1 of Pinus tabuliformis. Classification (NCBI taxonomy): domain Eukaryota; kingdom Viridiplantae; phylum Streptophyta; class Pinopsida; order Pinales; family Pinaceae; genus Pinus; species Pinus tabuliformis. The sequence goes on from CM062805.1 coordinate 294,274,454, forward strand.
TCATATTACTCATTTGTTTATGATTACCTTCCTATAGCCAAGCGACTCAAATAGTGAGGAATCAGAATATTATTTGATGTAGTATGATTTAGTTTACTTTCCTGCAAGTTAGTGATTAAATTACTTATGTCATTTTCAGGGATTGAAGTATGAATGAGTAGTTTAATCTTAGTTCCATTTTATGCAATTTCATTTCTGCAATTTAGATATCAAATTACTCAATTTGTTTCTGATTACCTCCTATAGCCAGAGCGAGTCGAAAGGTGAGGGGTCAAAATATGAGTTGAAGTAGTGTGATTTAGTTTACTTTGTTTACAGTCTTTGAATTGCTTTGAGTTCAGTTTTTATTTTCTTTTTTACACAGCAGTAAGGATACTGGGCTTCATTGTCACTAGTTCACTGTTTTGATACATTTTTATTTTTCTTTTGGGAATTGATTTCATCACAGCAAGTTTGAAACCTTTTTGAGAACTTTAAAGTTTTGAAAATCATTGTAGAAATCACCATTGCCATCCATACTTGACTTTCAATTCTGCCATCTCACATTAGGGAATCAACAGAAGATAAACCCAAAAACAAACCAAAAACTCAAAAACGACAAAGAACTAAGAAATCGGTTATCTTGCATATACAGTGCACTTCACTTCAGCAGTTTACGACTCTCGGATTGACATTTTAAATAGAAATTTAGGACACACTAAATTGACCAAACACCATGGTGGAGAGACTCATGTGATGATGATATGGTTGGGTGACCGAGTTCACTAGATCGAAGATTGCAAGCTTGGATGAGGATGACCGATTGTTGTGATGGGTCTACTTGGTTGGACTACATGGGCAACTTAGTCATGGACATCAGGTTGGAGACATGGAGCATGTCAGTCTATGCAGGGACATTATGCAAGAGCACTTGTAGAGGTGTCATTTATGGGCATCCAATAAGGAGTGCCAAGGCAGGGATGTTGTGCAGGTGGATTTTCTGGTGTGACATGGAGATGTTTTACTTATAGAGAGGTTGTGCACTTATGTACAAGGCCATGAACTTGGATGGAGTTGTGAGCAGACTATGTAGCATTCCTACTACATGGAGAGCTGAGGCATCTTGCAGAGAGCTTTGGGCCGAGACTTGTATGCTTGCCGAGATGTTGGTTGGAGATGACACATGGAGCTCATGACGAAAATGAGATTGTTGTGACTTTGGAGTGATGGAGTTACAATGAGGATGATGCCTTGGTGACAACACTTGGGCATGGGTTAAGCCAAGACTTAACCACTTTTGACACATGGGAGCTGATTGATCTATGATCATGGGCAGCACATGGGTAGATGAGATAGGTGTATACTTGTTTCTATGGCCGACTTGAGGGATGGCACATTACAGATATGGTGGAGGTTGCTTCATGGACCTGGATGTGGCACATCGAGAGTCAGGAGATGATCTCTTCACTTTGAGGACATGGATGTTTTGCAGATGGATGATGATGTTGGATAGAAAACATCATGGACAACATGTTGCAAATGAGATGGAGACTACTTCATGGACCTGAACATGGCTTACACCTATATGGAGATGGATTCTTGATCGAGTTGAGGATGTGACGGGATATTTTGAGAAATGACTGATGATGGCATGAGGATGTGCATTCTCATGGTTTGAGTACGACAGTTGGATTAGCTACCCAACTAGCTCAGATTATGGGGCTCGAGCAGTGTACAGAGATTGTTAGCATTTGTTGGAGTATCATGACAACAGTTCACATGAGGACGACACATGATGAGGTCAACATGATATGTTGCAGGAAGCATGTAGCTTGATATGGAGGGGCCAGCCTTCCATGATGGAGAGCAGCATGTGGAGATTGTGACAGAGTGGTTGATGGTCATGGATTGAGATGATTTCCGATGTATGACACACCGGTGGGGTGTACGCCTTGGTATGGATATCTTGGTGACAGGTGGTTGCCAGGATGAGATATTGTCGGGGACGATAATGACTTCAAGTGGGGGAGGCTGTAAGGACCTGCGGTTCGTGTGACAAGCAGGGCGACTCCACCGTGTGAAGGACATGCGAAATGAGAAGTGAACAACCAAGAGATGAGTTGATATGATGTTGGGCGAGTTGTGAGGGTGGTCCCATGAGTTGGGCGGGCCGACCCTCCACTTAGGCGAAGGCAACATGCTGAACGAGTCGGCTTGGGTGTTGGGCAGGGGTCGGCCAGGCGACATAACCTGCCACCCGCCCGTATATATTGATGGATGGTTTGTGGAGGAAAATCATCATTCGATCATCACGAGTTCGATCAAAGGAGTTCTGCAGTGCATGGATGAGCCTGCATGACGTGCAGAACTCGGGTGAAAAACTCATGCAGAAAAGTCGGGTGAAAAACTCGGGTGAGAAATTCGGGCGAAAAACTCATGCAGAAAACTCGGGCGAAAAACTCATGCAGAAAACTCATGCAGGAAACTCGTGCTAAAAACTCGGGCGAGGTTGTTCAGGGAGAACTCGGGCGAGGTCGTTCAGGCAGGACTCGGGCGAGGTCGTTCAAGCAGAACTTAGGCGAGGTCGTCGAGCAGGAAACTCGGGCGAGGTCGTTCGAGCAAACCGAGTGAGGTCGTTCGGGCAAGCCGGGTGAAGTCGTGTGGCGACTCGGGTGAAGTTGTTCAGGTGAACTAGTTTGGGTGAACGGGTGGACGTGCGGACGGGTAGTCGGGTGAGGGCACGTCGTGCACGACAAAATAAAGAATCGTGAGGACAAGCAACTTGGGTAGGGCGCGCCATGCACGACGAAACGGTGGAAACGGTGAAGTGTTGAGGTTGTGAACAAAGGTGTGACTCGTGCGGAGGCGCTCGTGTGTGGCAACTTGGTTACGAAAATGTGCGCCCAAGTTGGGCAAACAACACGATCATGTGATGAGGTGAACGAAGGGTTGGTGAGTCGTGCGGCGACCATGTGGAGGTGCCGATGAGCTGAGCAACCGAGTTTGCCGAAGTTGCAAATTTGGCTAAGTGTAAATTTGGGGTTTCCCAAGATTTAACTTGTACTTATAAAAGAAGATTATATATATTGATTCGGGCAGACTCATATTGCAGGGAGTTGCCCCTCCCTTTATACTATTGTGCATTCCTATTGTATGATGTTGTTTATGTGAATGTTATGGGCTTTCACTGTATAAAGGACAAATTTAATACTTGTTAATGAAAAATAAACTAAGTATGGAATGTTAGGCGTAGTCTACAATCGTAAGTATTGGTGAAAAGAAAACGGTTGGTAGTGCCGCACCTCGCTATAGTGCGGTTGGAAGAGTACCGCCAATGTAGGGGCATGACACCGGTGGCCCAATGGCCCCAGGGGGTGGGGCAGAGGGCGGGGTGATTCTTGGAATCACCCTGCCACACCTGCCAGAGGGCGGGGTGATTCCCGGAATCAACCCACCACCCCTGCGGGCCATTGCACCGCTGCGGTGGGCGGAGGGAGGGGTGATTCCTAGAATCTCCCCACCACCCTTGCGAGTTGTTAGACTGCCGGTGTATCGACCTGCGGTCCGGGTCACCTTCATCATGCGAAGGATGGGCGAGGAGCTCGTGCGAAATGTGAATTGAACGATCCAAGGGCAAGTTTATACGATGTTGGGCGAGTTGAGAGGGAGGTCCCACGAGTTGGGCAGGCCGACCCTCCACTCGGGCGAACGCAACATGTTGAACGAGTCGGCTTGGGCGTTGGGTGTGTGTCAGTCGGGTGACATAACCTGCCACCCGCCTGTATATATTAGTGGACGGTTTGTGGAGGTAAATCATCATACGATCATCACAAGTTTGATCAAAGGAGTTCTGTAGTGCATGGATGAGCCCGCACGACGGGCAGAACTCAGGTGAAAAACTCATGTAGAAAAGTCAGGTGAAAAACTCGGGCAAAAAAACTCAAACTCATGCAGAAAAATCGGGTGAGGTCGTCGGGCAGAACTCGGGTGAGGTCTTTCAGGTAGAACTCGGGCGAGGTTGTCGGGCAGGAAACTCGGGTGAGGTCTTTCGAGTGAGCCGGGTGAGGTCTTTCGAGTGAGCCGGGTGAGGTCGTTCGAGCAACACGGGTGAGGTCGTCGGGCGACCCGGGTGAGGTCGTCGGGCGACTCGGGTGAAGTCGTTCAGGCGAGCCGGGTGAGGTCGGTGGGCGAGCCGGGTGAGGTCGTTTGGGCAAACTAGGTGAATTCGTGTGGTGACCCGAGTGAAGTTATGTGGCGACTCGGGTGAAGTTGTTCAAGTGAACAAGTTTGGGTGGACGTGCAGACGATCGGTTGGGCGAGGGCACGTTGTGCACACCGAAACGAAGAATTGAGTGGACGGGTGACTTGGGTAGGGCGCGTCGTGCACGACGAAATGGTGGAAATGGTGAAGTGTTTAGGTTGTGAACGAAGGTGTGACTCATGCGGAGGCACCCGTGTGTGGCAACTTGGTTACAACAAGGCGCGCCCAAGTTGGGAAAATAACATGATCGTACGATGAGGTGAACGAAGCGTTGAAGTTGATACACACCTGCACTTCGTGACAGGTGGTATCAGAGCTGGTGAACTGAATCAAGGAGCTGATTCTACGAAGACCGAAGACTTGGCAGGGAGCTCAAGTTTTATAGGTGACAAGTGGCATATCAGGGTGATTCAAGTGAATGGTGAAACAGGTTTAGCAGAGGTGAAGCTTAGTGCTTGGACCAAGCTGAACGACAAGGCATGGCAAGTTTGGAAGAATGCAAATGGAAGCTCTTTCTTACCTTATACAGGTTGAAGCGATTGAAAGAAGAGAACCCCCAGATTTGAAAGGAACTTGAAGTCTTGGAAAATAATGTTGAAGACGAACTTCTTCAACTTGGTTGGATAATGGAGTAGGATGAAGTTGCAGATTGTGCTGACAAGGAAGAGGAAGCTGTGATGATTGAGAATATTGCAAATGTGACAACGATGGAGGATGAACTTGAGGATGATCAAGTTGGACCAGGATCGTGCAGTTTGCAGAGATGGATGGATGAGGATACTCACATGGAGGAGCCTCATGATGATGATGTAAGTACTATTGATACTTGTGTTTCATTTGAGCATATGGTAGATGGACCCTATGCAGGGAAGGGCAAAGTCAGTTTTCCAATGCAAGGGAACATCTTACCATGGATGTCTATGATGAGACCTTGTATGGAGGAGCAAGGATTGTTGATTGTTGTAGGACTTGTTGGGGTTGTTTGTGACCTTATGGTAGAAGGTATACAGGCCCGTGACAAGGGAGGAACATGATGATCGTTGCGGAGGATTGGGTCATGCTTTAGCCACATGGAGAATTGGCTAAGTGCCTGGCATGACTCATGGAAAGATTGGAGGAGGGCACACACTTGAGGTATGATGACGATACTTGAGTGGACTTCTCATGGCCAAGACCAAGAGCAAGTCTTGGTGGAACCTTTAGTGGGGGAGCTATGATGGAGAGACGCATGTGATGATGGTATGGTTAGGTGACTGAGTTCACTAGACCGAAGATTGCAGGCTTGGATGAGGATGACTGATTGTTGTGATGGGTCTACTTGGTTGGACTACATGGGAAACTTAGTCATGGACATCAGGTTGGAGACATGGAGCATGGCAGTCTCATGCGGGGACATTGTGCAGGAACACTTGTAGAGGTGTCACTTATGGGCATCTAATGACGAGTGCCAAGGCAGGGATGTTGTGCAGGTAGATTTGCTCGTGTGACATGGAGATGTTTTACATATGAGCCGATGGAGAGGTTGTGCACTCTTGTAAAACAAGGCCATGGACTTGGATGGAGTTGTGAGCAGACTATGGAGTATTCCTACTACATGAAGAGTTGAAGCATCTTGCAGAGACCTTTGGGTCGAGGCTTGTATGCTTGCTGAGGTGTTCGTTGGAGATGACTCGTGGAGCTCATGATGACATGAGATTGTTGTGACTTTTGGAGACTTCATAAATGGTGGACTTGGAGGATTTGATGCATTGAGGAGCTGAGGTCAGAGACTTTGATGCAGAATGGGATGCATACTTTCGAGTACATGTATCGGTGTGACTTGAAAGAGTGACTTGATGTGGAGGATCGATATGAGACACTTTGGAGTGATGGAGTTACAATGATGATGATGCCTTGGTGGCAACACTTGGGCATGGGTTGAGTCGAGACTTAAACACTTTGATACATGGGAGCTGTTCGATCTATGATCATGGGCGGCAAATGGATAGATGAGACAGATGTATACTTGTTTCTATGGCAGACTTGAAGGATGGCACATAACAGAGATGATCGAGATGGCTTAATGGACCTGGATGTGGCACATCGAGAGTCAGAGTTTGATGAGATGATCTCTTCACTTTGAGGAGATGGATGTTTTGCAGATGGATGATGATGTTGGATAGAAAACATCATGTACAGCATGTTGCAGATGAGATGAGGACTACTTCATGGACCTGAGCATGGCTTACACTTATATGGAGATGGATTCTTGATCGAGTTGACGATGTGACAAGATGTTCTACGAAACAACTGATGGTGGCATGAGGATATGCATTCTCAAGGTTTGAGCATGACAGTTGGATTAGCTACTCAACTAGTTCAAAAATGGGGGCCAGCGTGTACAGAGATTCTTTAGCATTGTGTTGGAGTATCATGACAGTAGTTCACATGAGGACGACACATGATGAGGTCAACATGATATGTTGCAGTGGGCATGTAGCTTGAGATGGAGGGACCAACCTTCCACGATGGGGAGCAACATGTGGAGATTGTGACGAGATGGTTGATGATCATGGATTGAGATGATTTTCCGATATATGACATATCGATGGGGTGTATGCCTTGGTATGGTGATCTTGGTGACAGATGGTTGCCGGGATGAGATATTGTCGAGGACGAAAATGATTTCAAATGGGGGAGGATGTATGGACCTGCGGTTCGGGTCACCTTCACCATGCGAAGGATGGGCAAGGAGCTCATGCGAAATGCGAATAGAACGAGCCAAGGGCGAGTTTATACGATGTTGGGCGAGTTGAGAATGCGGTCCCACGAGTTGGGCGGGCCGACCCTCCACTTGGGCGAATACAACATGTTGAACGAGTCGGCTTGGGCGTTGGGCGTGGGTCAATCAGGTGACATAACAAGCCACCCGCCCATATATATTAGTGGATGGTTTGTGGAGGCAAATCATCATACAATCATCACAAGTTCGATCAAAGGGTTCTGCAGTGCGTGGATGAGCCTGCACGACAGACAGAACTCGGGTGAAAAACTCATGTAGAAAAGTCGGGTGAGAAACTCGGGTGAAAAACTCATGTGGGAAACTTGGGCAGAACTCGGGCGAGGTTGTTCAGGCAGAACTTTGGCGAAGTCGTCAGGCAGGAAACTCGGGCGAGGTTGTTCGGGCGAACCAGGTGAGGTCGTTCGGGCGAGCCGGGTGAGGTCGTTGGGCGACCCGGGTGAAGTTATTCAGGCGAGCCGGGTGAAGTCGTGTGGTGACCTGGGTGAGTTCGTTCGGGCGAACCGGGTGAAGTCGTGTGGCGACCCGGGTGAAGTTGTGTGGTGACTCAGGTGAAGTTGTTCGGCTGAACGAGTTTGGGTGGACCTGCGGATGGGCAGCCAGGCAAGGGAGCGCCGTGCATGCCAAAACGAAGAATCTTGCGAACGGGCGACTTGGGTAGGGCGTGTCGTGCACGATGAAACGGTGGAAAATGGTGAAGTGTTGAGGTTGTGAACAAAGGTGTCACTCGTGTAGAGGCACCCGTGTGTGGTGAATTGGTTATATATATTGATTCGGGCAGACTCATATTGCAGGGAGTTGCCCCTCCCTTTATACTATTGTGCATTTCTATTGTATAATGTTGTTTATGTGAATCTTATGGGCTTTCACTGTATAAAGGACAAAGATAATACTTGGTAACGAAAAATAAACTAAGTGTGGAATGTTAGGCGTAGTCTACAATCGTAAGTATTGGTGAAAAGAAAACGGTTGGTAGTGCCGCACCTTGCAATAGTGCAGTTGGAAGAGTATCGCCAATGTAGGGGAGTGACAGCCGGTGTATGGACTTGTGGTCTGGGTCACCTTCACTGTGAGAAGGACGGGCGAGGAGCTCGTGCGAAATGTGAAGTGAATGAGCCAAGGGTGAGTTTATATGATGTTGGGCGAGTTGAGAGGGCGATCCCACGAGTTGGGTGGGCCGACCCTCCACTCGGGCGAAGGCAACATGTTGAACGAGTCGGCTTGGGAATTGGGCGTGGGTCGGCCAGGTGACATAATCCGCCACCTGCCCGTATATATTGGTAGGGCGTTTGGAGGAAAACGACCATCATTCGATCAACATGAGTTCGATCAAGGAGTTCTGCGATTGTGGATGAACCCACATGACAGGTAGAACTCGGGTGAAAAACTCGGTTGAGAAACTCAGGCGAAAAACTTGTGCAGAAAAATCAGGCGAGAAACTCTTGCAGGAAACTCGGGCGAGGTCGTTGGGTAGAACTCAAGCGAGGTTGTTCAGGTAGAACTCGGGCAAGGTTGTCGGGCAGGAAACTCGGGCGAGGTCGTTCGGGCGAACCGAGTGAGGTCATTCGAGCAAGCCGGGTGAGGTCGTCAAGTGACCCGGGTGAGGTCATTCGGGCGACCTGGGTGAGGTCATCGGGCAACCTGGGTGAAGTCGTTCGGGCAAGCCAGGTGAAGTCGTGTGGCGACCCAGGTGAAGTCATTCGGGCAAATCGGGTGAAGTCGTGTGGCGACCCGGGTGAAGTCCTATGGCGACTCGGGTGAAGTTGTTCGGGTTAACGAGTTTGGGTGAATGGGTGGATGGGCGGACGAACGACCGAGTGAGGGCACGCCGTGCATGACGAAACGAAGAATCGTGCAGACGAGCGACTTGGGTAGGGTGTGCCATGCACGATGAAATGGCGAAGTCTTGAGCTTGTGAAGGAAGGTGTGACTCGTGCGTAGACACCTATGTGTGACGACTTGGTTACGACGAGGCACGCCCAAGTTGGGAAACAACACGATCATGCGACGAGGTGAACGAAGGGTTGGTGAGTTGTGCAACGACTATGTGGAGGCGCCCACGAGCTGGGCAACCGAGTTTGCCGAAGTTGGAAATTTGGTTAAGTGTAAATTTGGGGTTTCCCAAGATTTAACTTGTACTTATAAAAGAAGATTATATATTGATTTGGGTAGACTCATATTGCAAGGAGTTGCCCCTCCCTTTATATTGTTGTGCATTTCTATTGTACAATGTTGTTTATGTGAATGTTATGGGCTTTCATTGTATAAAGGACAAAGATAATACTTGGTAATGAAAAAATAAACTAAGTATGGAATGTTAGGCATAGTCTACAATCGTAAGTATTGGTGAAAAGAAAACAGTTAGTAGTGCCGCACCTCGCTATAGTGCGGTTGGAAGAGTACTGCCAGTGTAGGGGCGTGACAGGTGGTATCAGAGCTAGTGCCAGGGAGCTGGTGCTGGTGTTGAAGCATTGAAGATGATACACACCTGCACTTCGTGACAGGTGGTATCAGAGCGGGTCCAAGTTTTGCAGGAAACTTGGTGAACTGAATCAAAGAGTTGATTCTACGAAGACAGAAGACTTGGCAGGGAGCTCAAGTTTTGCAGGTGACAGGTGGAATATCAGGGTGATTCAGGTGAATGGTGAAACAAGTTTAGCAAAGGAGAAGCTTCATACTTGGGCCAAGCTAAACGACAAGGCATGGTAGGTTTGGAAGAATGCGAAGGGAAGCTCTTGCTTACCTTATACAGGTTGAAGCGGATGAATGAAGAGAATCCCCAGATTCGAAAGGAACTTGAAGTCTTGGAAAAGAATGTTGAAGATGAACTTCTTCAACTTGGTTGGAAAATGGAGCAGGATGAAGTTGCAGATTGTGATAACAAGAAAGAGGAAGTCGTGATGATTGAAGATGTTGCAGATGTGACAATGATGGAGGATGAACTTGAGATTGATCAAGTTGGACCAAAATCATGCAATTTGCAGACATGGATGGATGAGGATACTCACATGGAGGAGCCTCATGATGATGATGTAAGTACTATTGATACTTGTGTTTCATTTGAGCATTTGGTAGATGGACCGTATGCAGGGAAGAACAAAATCAATTTGCTGATGCAAGGGAACATCTTACAATGGATGTCTATGATGAGACCTTGTATGGAGAAGCAAGGATTGTTGATTGTTGCAGGACTTGCTGGGGTTTTTTGTGACCTTATGGTAGAAGGTACAAGTCCCATGACAAGGGAGGAACATGATGATCGTTGCGGAGGATGGGTCATGCTTTAGCCACCTAGAGAATTGGCTAAGTTCCCGGCATGACTCATGGACAGATTGGAGGAGGGCACACACTTGAGGTATGATGATGCTTGGGTGGACTTCTCATGGCTGAGACCAAGAGCAAGTCTTGGTGGAACCTTCATTGGGGGAGCTATGATGGAAGGGACTCGTGATGATGATGATATGGTTGGGTGACCGAGTTCACTAGACTGAAGATTGTAGACTTGGATGGGGATGACCGATTGTTGTGATGGGTCTACTTGGTTGGACTACATGGGCAACGTAGTCATGGACATCATGCTAGAGACATGGAGCATGGCAATCTTATGCAGGGACATGATGCAGGAGCACTTGTAGAGGTGTCACTTATGGGCATCCAATGAGGAGTTCCAAGGCAGGGATGTTGTGCAGGTGGATTTTATGGTGTGACATGGAGATGTTTTGTGTATGAGCCAATGGAGAGGTTGTGCACTCTTGTACAACAAGGCCATGGACTTGGATGGAGTTGTGAACAGGCTATGGAGCATTCCTACTACATGGAGAGCTGAGGCATCTTACAAAGACCTTTGGGTTGAGACTTGTATGCTTGCTGAGATGTTGGTCGGAGATGACTCATGGAGCTCATGGTGACATGAGATTGTTGTGACTTTTGGGGACTTCATATATGGTGGACTTGGAGGATCTGATGCATTGAGGAGCTAAGGTCAGAGACTTTGATGCAGAATGGGATGCATACTTTTGATTACATGTATGGGTGTAGCTTGAAAGAGTGACTTGATGTGGAGGATCGATATGAGACACTTTGGAGCGATGGAGTTACAACGATGATGATGCTTTTGTGGCAACACTTGGGCATGGGTTGAGCAGAGACTTAACCACTTTTGACACATGGGAGCTGATTGATCTATGATCATGGGCAGCACATGGATAGATGAGACAAGTGTATACTTGTTTCTATGACTTTAGGGATGGCACATTGCAGATATGATGGAGGTTGCTTCATGGACCTAGATGTGGCACATCGAGAGTTGGAGTTTGATGAGATGATCTCTTCACTTTGAGGAGATGGATGTTTTACAGATGGATGATGATGTTGGATAGAAAACATCATGGACAGCATGTTGCAGATGAGATGGAGACTACTTCATGGACCTTAGCATGGCTTGCAATTATATGGAGATGGATTCTTAATCAAGTTGACGATGTGACAGGTTGTTCTGAGAAACGACTGATGGTGGCATGAGGATGTGCATTCTCATGGTTTGAGCATGACAGTTGGACTGACCACCCGACTAGTTCAAACATGGGGGTCGGCATGTACAGAGATGTATTAGCATTATGTTGGAGTATCATGGCAACAGTTCACACGAGGATGACACATGATGAGGTCGACACGATATGTTGCAGGAAGCATGTAGCTTGTGATGGAGGGGCCAACCTTCCATGATGGGGAGCAGCATGTGGAGATTGTGACAGGGTGATTGATGGTCATCGATTGAGATGATTTCCAATATATGACATACTGATGGGTTGTATACCTTGGTATGGTGATCTTGGTGACAGGTGGTTGTTGGGATGAGATATTGTCGAGGGCGACAATTACTTCAAGTGGGGGAGGATGTATGGACCTGCGGTCTGGGTCACCTTCACCGTGCAAAGGATGGGCGAGGAGCTCGTGCGAAATGTGAAGTGAATGAGCCAAGGGTGAGTTTATACGATGTTGGGCGAGTTGAGAGGCCGGTCCCACGAGTTGGGCGGGCCGACCCTCCACTCGGTCGAAGGCAACATGTTGAATGAGTTAGCTTGGGCATTGGGCGTGGGTCGGCCGGGTGACATAACCCGCCACCCGCTCGTATATATTGGTAGGGCGTTTGGAGGCAAACGACCATCATTCGATCAACACGAGTTCGATCAAGGAGTTTTGTGATTGTGGATGAACCTGCATGACGGGTAGAACTCAGGTGAAAAAATCATGTAGAAAAGTTGGATGAAAAACTCGGGCGAAAAAATCGTGCAGAAAACTCGGGTGAGAAACTCGTATAGGAAACTCATGCAGAAAACTCGGGCGAGGTCGTTGGGTAGAACTCGAGCAAGGTCGTTCAGGCAGAACTCGGGCGAGGTCATCGGGCAGGAAACTCGGGCTAGGTCGTTTGGGAAAATCGGGTGAGGTCGTTTGGGCAAGCCGGGTGAGGTCTTCAGGTGACCCAGGTGAGGTCGTTTGGGCGACCCGGGTGAGGTCCTTGGGCGACCCAGGTGAAGCCGTTCGGGCAAGCCGGGTGAATTCGTGTGGCGACCCAGGTGAAGTCGTTCGGGAAAACCGAGTGAAGTCGTGTGGCAATCCAGGTGAAGTCGTGTGGAAACTCGGGTTAAGTTGTTCGAGTGAATGAGTTTGGGTGAATGGGTGGACGTGCAGACGCGCGGCCGGGTGAGGGCGCGCCTTGCATGACGAAACAAAGAATCGTGCGGACGGGTGACTTGGGTAGGGCATGCCATGCACGATTAAATGGTGAAGTGTTGAGGTTGTGAACGAAGGTGTGACTTGTGCAGAGGCGCCCGTGTGTGGCAACTTGGTTACGACGAGGCGCGCCCAAGTTGGGCAAACAACACGATTGTGCGACGAGGTGAACGAAGGGTTGGTGAGTTGTGCGAAGGCGCCGACGAGCTGGGCAACCGAGTTTGCCGAAGTTGGAAATTTGGTTAAGTGTAAATTTGGGGTTTCCCAAGATTTAGCTTGTACTTATAAAAGAAGATTATATATATTGATTCGGGCATACTCATATTGCAGGGAGTTGCCCCTCCCTTTATACTGTTGTGAATTTCTATTGTATAATGTTGTTTATGTGAATTTTATGGGCTTTCACTGTATAAAGGACAAAGATAATACTTGGTAATGAAAAAATAAACTAAGTATGTAATGTTAGGCGTAGTCTACAATCATAAGTATTGGTGAAAAGAAAACGGTTAGTAGTGCTGCACCTCGCTATAGTGCGGTTGGAAGGGTACTGCCAGTGTAGGGGCGTGACAGTGGGGGTGGGGCATATGGTATGGTGATTCTAGGAATCACCCTGCCACCCTCGCAAGCCATTGGGCCACGGGGGTGGGGAGGAGGGCGGGGTGATTTCCGGAATCACCCTGCCACCCTCATAGGTCGTTGGGTCACTGGGGTGGGGCAAAGGGAGGGGTGATTCCCGTAATCACCATGCCACCCCTGTGGGACATTGGACCAACGGTGTCACGCCCCTACACTAGTGGTACTCTTCCAACCGCACTATAGTGAGGTGCGGCACTACCAACTATTTTCTTTTCACCAATACTTACGATTGTAGACTACGCCTAACATTCCATACTTAGTTTATTTTTCATTACCAAGTATTATCTTTGTCCTTTATATAGTGAAAGCCCATAAAATTCACATAAACAGCATTATACAATAGAAATGCACAATAGTATAAAGGGAGGGGCAACTCCCTGCAATATGAGTCTGCCCGAATCAATATATATAGTCTTCTTTTATAAATACAATTTAAATCTTGGGAAACCCCAAATTTACACTTAGCCAAATTTCCAACTTCGGCAAACTTGGTTGCCTAGCTCGTCGGCGCCTAAGCATGGTCGCCGCATGACACACTAACCCTTCATTCACCTCATCGCATGATCATATTGTTTGCCCAACTTGGGAACGCCTCGTCGTAACCAAGTCGCCGCACACGGGCGCCTTCGCACGAGTCACACCTTCATTCACAGCCTCAACACTTCACCGTTTCGTCGTGCATGGCGCGCCCTACCCAAGTCGCCCGTCCGCACAATTCTACATTTCGGCGTGCACAGCATGCCCTCGCCTAGCCACCCATCCGCACGTCCACCCAAACTCGTTCACCCTAACAACTTCACCCGAGTCGCCACACGACTTCACCTGGGTTGCAACACGACTTCATCCGGTTCGCCCGAATGACCTCACCCGGGTCGCCACACGACTTCACCCGGCTCGCCCGAACGACTTCACCTGGGTCACCCAACGACCTCAACCGACTCGCCTGAACAACTTCACCCAGGTCACTCGACGACCTCACCCGGCTCACCCGAACGACCTCACCCGGTTCGCCCGAACAACCTCGCTTTAGTTTCTTGCCTGACGACCTCGCCTGTGTTTTGCCTGAATGACCTCACCCGAGTCCTGCCTGAACGACCTCGCCCGAGTTCTGCTTGACGACCTCACCCGAGTTTTCTGCACGAGTTTTTCGCCCCTGTTTTCTGCACGAGTTTTTTGCCCGAGTTTTTCACCCGACTTTTCTGAACGAGTTTTGCACCCGAGTTCCACTCGTCGTACGAGCTCATCCACACACCGCAGAACTCCTTGTTCGAACTCATGTTGATCGAATGATGATTTTCCTCCACAAACCTTCCACTAATATATACGGGCGGGTGGTGGGTTATGTCACCCAGCCAACCCACGCCCAACGCCCAAGCCGACTCGTTCAACATGTTGCCTTCGCCCGAGTGGAGGGTCTGCCCGCCCAACTCGCCCTTGGCTCTTTCAATTCGCATTTCGCACGAGCTCCTCGCTCGTCCTTTGCACGGTGAAGGTGACTCGGATCGCAAGTCCATACAAACCAATGTTGCATGAAGCGGGAGCGAAGCAGAAGCGTCATTTTCCAAAAAATCTAGGAAGCGAAGTGTCCGCAGAAGTATCTGCTATATATATATATATATATATATATATATATATATTTGCTTTTATACTAAAAAAAAACATCCCAAATAGAAAATTAATTGTAGAAGACATGAAAACATGCATAGTTTTGCATAAATCAAGATAGATATGGCATCCATGATTCCACTGTAGTTACTAGTATGTAGTATGTACAACAATCATCTATATTCTAGCTATTACAAACATACATCAAATTTTTAAGAATATTATAAAACATAAAACATTTAAGCATATTATAAAACATAAAACATAGAGCATATTATGATTTATCTAGCAAGTGAGCAACTGTCAACGTTTGTGATGTCCAAAATTCAAATAATAATATTTACAAAATATGTCACTTGGTCACCGCCAAGACAAAAAAGGTTCAAAATTCAAATTCACAAGCCTACAAGTCTAATGAGTAATCTATGACAAAAAGTAGTAGATTGTGAATATATCTACTAATCTCTCCTCCTTCCACCACGAAGAGAACATGTCGGCGGGCCTCCATGTGGTGGCACTGAAGAAGATGGTGCATGTGGAAGTTGTGGCACTGAAACTAATGAAGAAGAACCCCCTGCTGTTGGTGTTGAACCATGGAACCTAGGAACCAAGGGACCAGATGGGGGTGGGGGTGGCATATCAACACGATCATCATCATCCTGGAATCACTCAAAAAATTCATGCAAAAAAAAACACTAGTTAATAGCATCCTCTAATTTGAGAAATGCTTTACAAGGAAAAATTGGAAAATTCATACCACAATGGACATACCTGGATAATAGCATCCTCTAATTGCTCTAATCACAACACTCCATCCTCCAAATTAGGCTCCTCTGGATTCTTGTCTCAAATCAACAGGTCTTTATTAGACTTTGCATCTTCACAGTAATGGGACAACAATCGCAAGTTGTAATGAACATAAACCAAGCTCTCTGCCCGGTCTAGACTTAACCTGTTCCTTTTAACACTGTGGATGAAAGAATAAGAGCTCCAACACCTCTCTGCAGAAGAAGTGTTTACCACCTATGATAGCACCCACAATGCCAAAGCCTGTAGAAGTGGAGTACCCCCTCCATGCATGCTCCACCACTCAAGAGAAGAAAAGGTCTCTCGATCTTTAATTGCATGCATGCTCCCAAATGGACCAGTGTTAAGCGTATAGTTTCTCACTTGTCTCTGTACCAGTGCAGCCTCCTCCTCATCAGGGATTAATTTAATCAATGCAGCCATATATTTTCTATGAACCTCTTGACCTTGGTGTGGTTTTCTCCTACTTCCCCCCCCCAGGTACTAGTGTTGAAAGCCATGATGGATGATAGTATTTAGGTGTCAAAACATATGCTAATGCATGCAATGGAACATTTAGCATTTCCCATCAGTTTTGCACCTCTACATGAATATAATTGTACAAGGTGGTATCTCTAGGCTCAACAATGTCTTTAATTTCCCCCAACATGCTATCCATTTGCTCATACACCTCCCCAATTACTGGTCGATCTGAATCTGCAAACTTGATCATGTAATAAATTGGTTTGGTGAATTGCAAAATATATTTAACCTGTGACCAAAAGTAACTATCAAGAACAGTGCCCTTGACTACATTAGCACCATCTATGTCAGCGTTAATTTCATCCCATGTTTTAGCACACACCAGATTAGTTAAAGCTTGTCTCACCTTCACTAGCCACCTAAAGGTGAGGTAATAACTAGAAAATCTTGTCTTTGCAATTTTAAGCAACTGCAACTTGGAGTAAGTGCCATAGAAGTAGTTTACCCTTGTATGCCCTGTGATGAATTTAATGAGCTGCTTCCCTCTCCTGTAAAGCTCAGTAATCCACCCACATTCTTTGTGCTTCACAATATCATGCATCAAAAGGTTCAATGTGTGAACCAGGCACCCAGACCAAAAGATGTGTGGATGAGTACGCTCAATAATTTTTCCTGTTGCCTTAAAATTTGTTGCATTATCTGTGATCACTTGAACCACATTATTCAGACCAACATCTTTGATTGATTTCAATAGGAGATCTGCAATGTTTTGTGCAGATGCAGTGATGGAGGAGGAGTCATGACATGAAATAGATATTGTACCACTAGAAGAAACACCAAGAACATTTATCAAATCTTGGTTTCTAATATTTGTCCACCCATCTGATACAATGGATACCCCAGAATCTACCCACTCATTTGTAAAACATGTTAAAGCTCTTTGAACCTTAGCTTTTTCTCTTTCTAATAACATTGTTCTAGCTTTCTCATAGTTGGGGGCCTTGTATCCTTTTGGGGCTTCATTGATGGCCTTTACCATTTCATGCCAATAGGGAGAGTGAAGCACATTGAATGGTACACCGCAAGCACAAAGAAAACGAACTATCTTTCCATCCACATCATCCCTCCCAGCAACATTAAGGAAATCCCCTATTGTTCTTCTACCTCCAAAGCTTGCAAAAGTACCATGAGGAGATGAGCAGCTACCAAATTTAGAGGTTGCACTTGATTTAGAATGAGTTCTTTGTTTCTTGTTTTTTTGTTGTGCAACCATCTCTATTTGGATGTATTTTTTTCTTTCTTCAGTTGAAATGTTTGGGCAAATTTGTACCCCCACAGCACCCTTTTTTTCGTCACTGTCCAGCACCCCACAAAGATGCCTCCTCAGACAGGTATATGAACCACAATATGGTTTTCCTTCATGACAACCATGAGGGCACACAAATTTGTAAGATCCACCACCCTTTCCCCCATCAAGTTTGGTCACATAGTTCCACAAGGGTGTTGATTTAGCTTTCCCATCTTGTGTTTCAATGTCCCCTTCAGGTTCATCCCCTTCCTCTTCAAACCCTTCCTCCTCATCATACATTGGGTCACTCATATTGGGACCACTGTCCTCTTGTGTTTCTTCCCTTCTATTCCTATTCCCCTTTGCCATCATTAAAACCAAGAGTGGAATGATACATAGAAGCCAAAAGAACACCATCTTGGAATATGGATATAGGTGGTGGACAACCTGTAAGTAAAGGAGCAAGTAGAAACAATGGGAAAGAGTAGGAGAGGGAGGAGAAAAATACAAAAAAATTGTCAAAAAAATAAGGGAGTTTGGGGTTTGAACTTACCTCTTTAGCTCTTGTAGATGAAGTCCTCCAAGCTCTTGCTCCAAGCTCCTCCTCCTTCTCCTAGCTCCTCCTCCTTCACTCCTCCAAGCTCTCCTCTCTTCTCCTCTCCTTTCCTCTCTTCTCTTCTCCTCTCCTTTATTCTCTTCTCCAACTCTCATAAACTCAAAGTGAGAAAATGAGGAATGAATGGGGGCTTTATTATTTTCATTCCTCACCTTAACCTCACTCTAACCTCACCCTAATCGACCCCCTTTATGCTAAGTTAACATAAATTAAAAAAAAAAAAATTGTTTTTTTTCCTTGCGCGCAGCCTCTTTCCCGAAGCGTACGGAAGCATACGGGAAGAGTACGCTTCCTCCTCTGAAGCGCCACACTTCTGAGGCCCGAAGCATCGTACGAAGCGCGCTTCAAAGGCTAGGAAGCGGTGCTTCCATACTACGTTTCCAAATTTCCAGGAAGGGGCGCTTCCAAATTCGGAAGCGCCGCTTTGGGCCAAGCTTCCTAGGCGCTTCCGTATGGGACGTGCTTCGGGGCTTGGAACCGCTGGGGGGGTGCTTCATGCAACATTGATACAGACGGGGTGGGGTGAATGGTGGGGTGATTCCAAGAATCACACAATCCGCTAGGCTACCAAGGTGGGGCGGAAGGTGGGTTCATTCCCAGAATCACCCTGCCACCCCCGCGAGCCATTGGGCCGCCGGGGTAGGGTGATGGCGGGGTGATTACCAGAGTCATCCCACCACCCCACGACCGTTGGTTAGCTGGGGTGGGATGGAGGGTGGGTTGATTCCCGGAATCACCCTGCCACCCTCGCGAACCGTTGGACTGTCGGTGTCACGCCCCCAATTGTTTTTTCGTTAAATTGGCCAGGTGCAGCACCGCCTAAGTAATTAACATCTTCCATTGTTAGCTTACTTTACGAACTATGCCTTAACATTCATCATTATACATGAATAACATATTAATGTGTAGAATCCATTAATATCATAACAGTATAGAACAGCAGCATGAACACATTCATATGCAAGTAAATCTTTTATTATATGAGAGAATATTTTTTTACAAGTGACCGGGAGTATAACTCAACCGGCGTTATAACCGAGTCGGGCGTCCACCCGTGCAAGACCGCACGGTGGTCTCACCCAATGACCCAACAATACAACACAAGTCTCTTTGCCAAGATGGGCAGGCGCGCCCGTGCACGACCCTTGCCCAAAATACAACCCAAACTCGTTCACAAGACTTGGCGGGCAGGCGCCTTTGCATGCCCTCCACCCGCACCTTCAACCGCTTCCAACTTCGTGCAAGACTTGTGTAACCTGCCCGGCAACCGGGCGCATGACCTGCGCCTTTGCTGCGGCTATACTCCTTTACTCGCACCTTTGTTTGTTGGTTGAAGACCAATGCCAAGTTCGATGTCAAATGTCAAGCCTCCACTGTATGTTTATATGCTACCTCCGTGTAGCGTTATGCCTTCGGCTGACCCTTCATTTATTCCTTCCAACCGCACGCCCTCAAACATACAATGCCTTTGTGTGGGTTGGCCCGCCCATGGCGCGGGACCGCCCACCAACATCGCTCCACGTTTGTCTTCGCTCCTCGATCGGCTTGTGTGACGAGCTCCCCAACTCACCCTATAAACACACAAGGCTCCAACTCGTCCGCATAAGATGCCACGCCCTTGGTTGCCTTATGTTTTTGCACTTAGTCACATTACATGGTGGATGGAAGACGCGCCCAGTTGACTCGCCAACCACAGGGCGTTACAGCCGGGGTGGGGTGGAGGGCGGGACGATTCCTCGAATCACCGCGCCACTCCCGCAAGCCGTTGGATCGTTGGGGTGGGGTGGAGGGTGGGGTGATTACCGGAGTCACGCCGCCACCCTCATGAGCATTTGGGCCGTCGGGGTGGAGCAGAGGGCGGGGTGATTCCCTGAATCACCACGCCACCCCAGCGGGCCATTGGGCCACTGGGGTGGTGGAGGGCAAGGTGATTCCTGGAATCACTCCACCACAACCGCGGGTCGTTTGGCCGTTGTGGTGGGGCATAGGGCGGGGTGATTCCACCCCCACAAGCCATTGCGCTGCCGAGGTGGAGCAGAGGGCGGGGTGATTCCCGAAATCACCCTACCACCCCCGCGAGTCGTTGGGCCGTTGGGCTGGGGCGGAGCGCGGGGTGATTCTCGGAATCACCCTGCCACCCTCACGAGCTATTGGGCCGTCGGGGTGGGGCGAAGCGCAGGGTGATTCACAGAATCACCTCGCCACGCCCCACGAGTCGTGTGGCCATCAGCGTGGGACGGAGGGCTGGGTGATTCAAGGAATCGCCCCGCCACCCCCGCGGGCTGTTAGGTCACAGGGGTGTGGTGGATGGCGGCTTGATTCTCGGAATCACGCTGCCACCATCACCAGTCGTTGGTCCACCGGGGTGGGGCGAAGGCTTGGTGTGGTGGGGTGATTCCCAGAATCACCCCACCACCCTGGAAGGTCGTTAGGCTGGCGGGGTGGGGAGGAGGCTGCCCACCCCGCCAGCCGAACAGCCCGCTAGGGTGACGGGGTGATTCCGGGAATCACCCCACCACCCGCGCGGGTCATTGGTCACCTAGGGTGGGGCAAAGAGATGCGGACGTGGTAAGGTGATTTCGGGAATCACCACGCCCTCTGCCCTACCTCGGCGGTCCAATGGCTCACGAGGGTGGCAGGGTGATTCTCGGAATCACCCTGCCACCTTGGCGGACCATTGGGCCATCGGGATGGGGCGAAGGTTGCCGACCCCTGTAGCCCAACAGCCTGCAGGGGGTGGCAGGGTGATTCCAGGAATCATCCTGCCACCCCCACAGGCCGTTGGGCCATCGAGGTGGGGCGAGGGTTGTGGACGTGGCGAGGTGATTCCAAGAATCATCCCCCTCCCCCCCCGCCCCACCCCGGTGGCCCAACGTCCCATGGTGGTGGTGGGGTGATTCCAGGAATCATCCTGCCCTCCGCCCCACCCTGGTGGCCCAATGGCCCACATGGGTGGCGGGGTGATTTTGGGAATCACCCCTCCCTCCGCCCCTCCCTCATGGCCCGACAACCCGCGAGGGTGACAGGGTGATTCTGAGAATCACCCCGCCCTCCACCCCACCTAAGTGGCCCAATGGCTCGCGGGGATGGTAGGTTGATTCTGTGAATGACCCCCCCCTCCGCCCCACCCCGGCGGACCAACGGCTCACAGGGCTAGCGGGGTGATTCTGGGAATTAGCCCGACCTCCGCCCAACCTGACGACCCAATGTCCTGTGGGGGGGGGGGATCACCCCACCCTCCGCCCCACCCCGGTGGCCCAAGTGATTCCGAGAATCACCCCACCCAGGCATCCCAATGGCCCACGGGGGTGACGGGGTGATTTCGGGAATCACCCCGCCCTATGCCCCACCCCGGCAGCCTAACGGCCAGTGGGGGTGGCGCGGTGATTGCAGGAATCATTCCGGGAATCACCCCACCCTCCGCCACACCCTAGCGGCCCAACAGCCCACGAGGCTGGCGGTGTGATTCCGTCAATAACCCTGTCAGCCCCGTGACTCGTTGGGCTGCCGGGGTGGGGCAAAGGGTTACAAACAGCCTTTGCCCCACCCTAGCGGCCCAACGGCCCACAAGGGTCTCGGGGTGATTCCGTCCGCAGCCTTCCACCCCACCTTGGCGGCCTAACGACCCGCGGGGGTGGCAAAGTGATTCCAGGAATCACCCTGGCCTCTGACCCATCCCGGCATCCCAATGGCCCGCGGGGGTGGCGGGGTGATTCTTGGAATTTCCCCTCCACCCACACGAGTCGTTGGGCTGCTGGGGTGGGGCGAAGGGCGGGATGATTCCAGGAATCACCCTTCCACCCCCATGGGTCGTTGGGTCGCTAGGGTGGGGCGGATGTTGTCCGCAGCCCTCTGCCGGGGTGGGGCAGATGTTGTCCGCAGCCCTCTGCCTCACCACAGTGGTCGGAAAGCATCTGCCCCACCCCAGCGACCCAACAACCCGAGAGGGTGGTGGGGTGATTCCCGAAATCACCCCTCCACCCCCGCGAGCTGTTGGGATGACGAGGTTGGGCGGAGGGCGGGTATATTCCTGTAATCACCCCGCCACACCCGCGGGTCGTTGGGCCGTCGAGGTGGGCTAGAGGGCAGGGTGATTCCTAAAATCACCCTGCCACCCCCATGGGCCATTGGGTCGTCGGGCTGGGGCGGAGAGCGGGGTGATTCCTGGAATCACCCAGCCATCCCCACAGGCCGTTGGGCCACCAAGGTGGGGCGGATGGTGGTTTGATTCCTGGAATCACCCCGACACCCCCGCGAGCCATTGGGCCGCCGAGGTGGGGTGGAGGGTTGCGGATGTGGTGGGGAAATTCTGGGAATAACCCTGCCCTCCGCCCCAACCCAGTGGCCCAATGGCCCGCGGTGATGGCGGGGTGATTATGGGGATAACCTGGCCCTCCGCCCTACCCCAGCGGCCCAACAGCCCGCAGGGGTGGCGGGTGATTTCGGGAATCACCCCGCCTTCTGCCCCACCTTGGCGACCCAATGACCCATAAGGGTGGGAGGGTGATTCTGTGAATCACCTCGCCCTCCCCCGACGACCCAACGGCTCACGGGGGTAGCGGGGTGATTCTGGGAATCTACTTTCCCTCTGCCCCACCCCGGCATCCCAACGACTCGTAGTGGTGGAGGGATGATTCCGGGAATCACCCGCGGGGGTGGTGGGGAGATTCCAGGAATCTACTTTCCCTTCACCCCACCCCGACAACCTAATGGCTCGCAGGGGTGGAGGGGTGATTTCGGGAATCACCCCACCCTCCGCCCCACCCGGGCAGCCCAACGGCTCGCAAGGGTGGCGGGGTGATTCCGTGAATCGCCCCGCCCTCCGCCCCACCCCACCGACCCAATGGCCCGTGGGAGTGGCGAGGTTATTCCAGGAATCACCCCGCCCATTGGCCCACCCCGACGGCCCGTGGCATGGTAATTCTAGGAATCACCCTGCCCTACGACCCACCGCAGCAGCCCAACGATCCATGGGGGTGGTGGAGTGATTCTGGCAATAATCACCCCGACCTCCGACCCACCACGGTGGCCCAACGACCCGTGGGGATGGCGAGGTGATTTCGGGAATCACCCTGCCCTGCACCGCACCCAGGCAGCACAACGGCCCTCGGGGGTGGCAGGATGGTTCCAGGAATCACCCCACCCTCTGCCGCACCTTGGCATCCCAACGGCTTACGGGGGTGGCAAGGTGATTCCCGAAATAATGACCCCGCCCTCCGCCCCACCCCGGCAGCCCAACGGCTCGCGAGGGCAGCAGGGTGATTCCGGGAATAATCACCCCTCCCTCCACCCCACCCCAGTGACCCAATGGCCCGTGGGTGGTGGCAGGGTGATTCTGGGAATCACCCCGCCCTTCGCCCCACCTTGGCGGCCCAAGTGATTCCGGGAATCACCCCACCCTCCTCCCCACCCTGGCAGCACAATGGCCCGCAGGGGTGGTAGCGTGATTCCGGGAATCAACCCACCACCCCCACAAGTCGTTGGGTCAGCAAGATGGGGTGGAGGGCTGGGTGATTCCCAAAATCACCACACCAGCCCTGCAGGCTGTTGGGCCACCGGGGTGGGGTGGAGGGCAGGGTGATTCCCGGAATCACCCAGGCACCCCTACACACCGTTTGTCCGTCACGGTGGGGTGGAGGGTGGGGTGATTCCCAGAATCACCCCACCACCCCCGCGAGCCATTGGGCTGTCGGGGTGGGGCGGAGGGCAGGGTGATTCCCAGAATCACCCCGCCATCCCTGCAAGCCATCCCTGCAAGCCATTGGGCCGCCAGGCTAGGGCGGATGGCGGGGTGATTCCCGGAATCACCCTGCCACCCTCGTGAGTTATTGGGCCATCGGGGTGGGGCGAAGGGAGGCGTGATTCACAGAATCACCCCAACACCCCCATGAGTCGTTGGGCTGCCGGGGTGGGGCGGAGGGCGAGGTGATTCCGGGAATCACCCCGCCAACCCCGCAGGTCGTTGGACCTGTTAGTGTCGGTCTTGAGCCCTCCATCGGTGATCAAAAGCTCTTTGCATGTGCATAGGTAGGTGTCTCATCAGTATCAGTTTTGCATCCCGTTAGGCATGCCATAAAACTGATGGAGGAGCTGGTCCTTGTTCCCTTCTTGGCTTTGCTGGATCAGGACATATCATTTAATGAGCTTGTGTTACACTTGTTTTATTTTTGTCTTGAAGTCCCAAGTCTTAGGTCTAGGGTTTTGGTCAAAAATCACTGCAAGGTCATGAGTCAGAGGTCTAATAGTCCCCAGCAAGCCGGAAGGAGGTATGTAAATATGTTCCATTGATATTTTTCATCAGGTACAGCTCATTTATACCTTGGATTTAAAAACCCTGTTTTTAAACCCAAGGTCATGTGAAATTTGCAAAAAATAAGGAAAATTTTCAAAATTCTTCAAAATGCCGGCAATAACCCTGGTCTCCTCGCCAGAGTCCATCAGATGGTCAACCTGCAAAAAGAACGGAGTTAAAGCACTCAAAAGATCAAATTCAGGACAAAGTGAACTCAAAACAGTGTTAAAAGTGAATGTCAAAACAAAAACATTAGAAAGTGGGTTTGGTAAGTTAATTTTTTCAAATTGGGCCTATAAAGAGTAAATTTCCCTCTAAACAGCCTCATTATGCATTTGAGAGCTTGCAAAAACGAGTGAGAGGTCAAAAGAGGCGATTTGCAGAAAATTGGAGTCATTCTCAGGGGCGCGACCACTCAGGCTCAGTGCGCGACCACTCAGCGACCCCTCTGCAGTGTATTTTTCTAAAGGGCGCGACCACTCAGGCAGGGCGCGACCACTCAGAGCAAGGGCGCGGCCACTCAAGCTGTCTTCTACAGAACCACTCCAAATCGACTAAATCGCCCTCTTGCTTGCTCAATTGATCGAGGTAGGGTCTTCTAGTGCGTTTGAATGCTTGAAACATGAAATGATGGGCTTGCATATATATGTTTATCACCAAGAAATGTAAGGATAAATGGATTTGGGTGATTGCTTGTTCATGTAGGCATTATGCTAGGGTTGATGTTTTTTCAAGGCTTTAAATCCCTATTTATCCCCTCCTTGTTTCCTATTAAATTCACAAATGTCATAATATGTTTATATCTTATCTCATTTGCAATAAATACTAAATCTCTCATCCCAAAATTCCTAAAACCCTATCCCTCCCCCAAATCCCTTTACAAAACCCTAATGCCCTTTCATGTATTCTACCCAAACCCTAATGCCCTCCACACGGCAAGGAAAATAAATGAACAACAGCAAGGATAAAAAATGTTATGTAAAAAGACAAAAGTGTTATGTAAAAAGAGAAAAGAGCAATAATATGGCAAAATGACCAAATAAAAAAAAAGATGTTGCTGTGCATAGTCATTGGAAAATAGAAGACACACTGTTGTTGCATATCCATAGCAAAAAACAAGAAAAATGCAGTTGTGTATATGTATAAAATGGACATATTGCTGTAAATATTGTTTGCAAAAGAATATTGTTGTGTCTCCCCAAAACTAAGCCTTGTTTTCCTCCCTACCCCTTCCCTAAAATCCTGTTCAATTAAGATCCCTTTTCCCTTATGACAAGATGTAAAAGAAGCCTTGTTCCCCTATGACTAAATGTACATAAAATCCTTTGAAAAACATTGTTTACCTTATGATGTACATTGAAAAAACAAAAAACTCAAAGGAGCAAGCTATCTATGCTGTCCTATACTCCTGTTGCAAATGCATGTCCTTTCCCTTGATGACTATCATACGTATTTTCCCTAATAAAGTATTTCTTTGCAAATGATTTCCTAATGATGGAAGATGAGATGATATGTTTGACATTTTGTGAATTATCCCTTAAAAATCCCTGTTTTTACATATTTTCCCATTCCTTATTAAAAATCCCTCCCCTAACATTTCCCTTATGATTTTTTCCCCTTGAAATCAGCATACTTCTCAGCATTTTTGCAGGCAAGGGCAGCAGTTTACTCTATCTATTTGCTTCACTTTGCTCAAAAGCACCATGTCAACCACTGAAACCTATGAGCAAGGTGATGACCGGTCTTCTTCCACAGAGATCGAGGTACAGCAGAGGCCTCGTAAGGGTGGCAAAGGTGGTCATCATAGGAGAGAGGAACCCACCTCTTTGGCAGAATTGCAGGCCTGTCCTATGGCAGTGAATTGTTTCCGTTATATGTCATGTTTTCAGTTCTGTGAGAGGCTTGCCCAGATTCAGCACCACAAGGAGTTGGCCCGCTTATTTGTTTTGCACCTTCATGATGGGCAGGTCACTCTTGCAGGGGTGAATTTTGTACTATCTCCGGAGGTGATTTCAGAGGCTACCGGGATACCAAATGTGGGTGAGGTGTGGCCCAAGCGCAAAATGCTGGATTATGTTTATTTTGAGCCATATGTCAGGCCAGCATTCATGAGTCACTTGTCAGGGGTCTTTCCCTTCATATTCCTCCGGGGGGAGTATGCTCCGATCATGCGGCTTATCATGCATTACTTCACATGCGAGGGAAGATTTTCACAGGTCTTCTCTTGTCACATTCGCCTGTTGATGCACTTTACCCGAGTGAGGATGATGAACATCCCGGTTTTCTTCTTCCAGGACATTCAGAGGATGGTGTCCGTGTTTCAGAGGCAGTCCCCAGCTCAGCAGCATAGGATTTTGTGCCATCATGGTCTCATCCAGCTCATTGTTTCCCATCAGTTGAGTCAGCAGGGCATTCCATGGGCAGACTTCATTTCTCATGAGTTCTTTACAGTGCCACCACAGCCACACCCAGAGCCAGAGGTCATTTATGAGGAGGGAGGTCCATCTCACCAGCCCGAGATCATTGTTCCGAGACAGGTTGCTTCCTCACCTTAGGTCACCTACCAGAGAGGTCACAGGACCTTGTTTGCAGCAGCTCGACGAGTACTTTCCCCACAGCAGGTGGAAGGGGTCTCGCCATCATCATCTACAGGTCAGCGAGTGTTATCTCCACATCAGGTGGAAGGGGCCTCGCATTCTTCATCAGCAGAGGCAGTACGGGAGGGCAAGCAGCCCATGGTTGAGGACGAGAGAGTTGGCGATACACATCATGATTTCATTGACCTTGATGCTCGCTCCCTCACTTCAGATTTGCATGAGATCATCCGACAGAGAGAGGCGGAAAACCGCTTGTTACAGCAAAAGCTCGACATGGCCCAATGGACAATAAACTATCTTGAGCAGCGCAACAAGCAACTTGAGGATGAGAAAGAGTTGGATGAGCTGTGGAGGATTCAAAGTGACCGAGTCATCAACCGTAGGAGGCCCGGTGACTTGCTGCCCAAGGAGAGGGAATCCATGCTTATCCGTGTGAATGCACACTTGGAGAGACTATTGGAGAAAGCCAACCAAGACAAGAGGTTGCTACGGAACATGAAAAATCATTATTGGGCGAGAATGCATGTTTGCAAAGCAAAGATGAAGATACTCCAAAGGAAGTTGTCCGAGGCCCGCAGGAGGAAGAAGAAGACCAACCCGCTCCGTATATTGGCTGAGGCCTCTCTCACTCACCATGATACTCATTAGCCTCCTCCTAGCATCAAACCCAAGAAATTTTGAGAGTTTTGAGACATTTTTGGCATTTTTGAGAATTTTACAGGTTTTGGCCATTTGAGTGGTCTCACCCCGCGCGCGACCAGTCATGGGGAAAGATCAGAACGGGGAAAACTCTACATTTTTGGAATTTTCATGCAAAAATACACTTGCATATGGATGGGTTTCAGATTTTATGAAGATTTGGGCTTCCAAAAGCTCAAAATACATGCAAATTTTGACTTTCTGCCCCTTTTTTGAGTTGCAGAAAGCTGCCTTGGGAGAAATGACTTTTGAGGGGTCAAATCAACTCCAAATTCAGAAATTCCAGTGGGTTTGGAAAGTAGACTCACAGACCTTTCCAATGAGCTATCTTGCACCTGATTTGGACACCGGAAAGGCCCTCAAACAGAGCTGTCAATGCGCGCGACCAGTCAAAGTGAGGGGCGCGACCACTCAGGGAAATTTCACTGTTTTGACCAGTTCGGCCAGCAAAACACTGTTTTTACTTTGGTTGACTTTTGAGGCATGTAAATGATGGATTTTTGTGTAATTTTCATAGAACTTGGACACATTTACTCTCCTTTGACACTTCTAGAAGTTTCTTGAATGTAAATGGTAAATATTTAATGCATGGATAGGTTTCCTAAGTTTTAGAGGCAAGTTGTTTTGACTGCCTATTATCTAGTGCTTAGTTTGGAATTAGTTGAAACAGCTCCTAGGAAGCTGAGCTCGACCCCTAGAGGTGGGGAAAGGAGTTAGATCATCTATATTATGCCTTCTCTTGCTCATTTTCATGGTTGGACTCTTGAGGGAGAAGCTCCTATTGTATATTTTACTTGTATCTCTGCAATTTGAGGAAAGGGAAGACCAGGGTTTTGCAGACATCATTGGGATTCTTGTGGACTCTTGTGTTGATGGTGTGTTCTCTTATTGTAATTGTAAGTGTGTTTATGTGCTCCATCTCTTTCTTTACTGCATCTTATTAAACAAATGAAGTGATAAAGTTTGAATTCATGCTTGCCATGCTCAGCTTTCAAATTTGTTTAATGTTTATGTTTTCCACTGTCTAGAGAGGATTCAAAGTCATTGTTTGCCCTCTTTAGCTTATTTTTTTTCTTCTTTGATCATCTATCTCAGCTAAAGGCATCAGCACAAACTCCTACCTTGCCCCAAAGACCCACCTGCAAAAACTGAGCTCAATCCCCGCACCCTGAATCGCACTCCCTCCAATTGCCACCAAAAACACCAAAAACTTTAAATCAACCCCCCTTATCAGTTTACTAGCCTAATATCAGTGTTCCTAATTGGGTCAGCTCATCCTATTGAAAGATCTACCGAGTTTGACCGGAGAGAGCCTTCTCATACCCCGTAGGGCTAGCTACGAGGTGAAATGGTTTGATGTTGCCTTGAAGGTTTACCTTCCTCAGCCTAGGGTGAAATCTCAAGTGCTAACATACTGGCGACCATACTGGGGAGAAAAAATTGATTGTTTGCTTATTGGCGTGTTTAATTCATAAGCTTAGACGGAGCCTGAAGATACGCCAGGTAGCCTTCGAAAACGCTCTTGTTTTACATCAGCGTTAGTAGATAAACGCTGCTTCAGTCAATCTCCGTGAGCTAGTGAAGGTAACATGGCAATCTGCGCTTTTAACCCAGTGTGTTTATAAACTCTGAACTTTCGGGTGATTGAGTTGAGAGTTTTATAGGCTGATTGGTTTTTCGTTCCTTGATTTCCAAACTGGCTTCTAATTCTAGCCGCATACTGAAATCTCATTCATGCCCAGCTATTTTTGAGTATCTTGAAGATCTTGATTTCGACGAAAGCTTCGAGTTGTCCTTGTTCAAAACTAAATCTGAAAGTGCACTTGCTACTCTAGTTCCTAATCCTGATTTTGCAGCTGCTATTGAATTTGAGAGGCATAATAAATTAGTTGAAAATTTCATTTTGAGGAATCTCCAGACACGTGTACAAGCTACAACTCTTGCTGATTTCCTTGAAAATATCTCTGGTCATATTGGATCTTCTATCACGGCGCATGAACAGGAAAATCCCCCTTATATTGCTATCACTCCCATAGTTACTCATCCCCCATCTACAGTTGTTTCACCTTCGGCTTCACACACTACTTCTCCTCCTCCTACTCCTCATACTGCCACACCTACTCCGCCTGCTACTCCAAGACCTACATTACCAAGAAAAATGGCAGCCCGGTTTGCCCCACTTGTATTGCCTGCTAATCTTCATGATATGCCTGCTGATTACCAAAGTAAAATTCCCATGTTTGATGGCACTCCACAAAGTATTACAGCACAGCAACATATCGATAAAATGTCCACATTCTTTGATCTATATGAGTTGGATGAAGAAGATGTTACCATGCGGTTGTTCGTGCAAACATTTGCCGGAGAAGTAAGAAAATGGTTCAGAGGGTTGGCAGCTAACAGCATCACCACCTTGGAAGCACTTGAGAATCAATTCTTGGATCGATGGGAAATAAGAAAAGACCCGCTGCAAATCAATGCCGAATACAATAACCTCAAGCGCAATCCGGGTGAGTCAGTTCAAGATTATATAATCAGATTCAATTCAGTGTATAATGCTATTCCCGATGATTTGAGGCCATCTAGAAAATCAGCACTTCTCAAATTCCCGGATGGTTTTGATCCGGAGATGGCTTATTCACTAAGGGACCGAGATCCCCCTACCTTGGAGGATATGCAGAAAATTGCAGTCAGTGTTGAGGCAAATTTGAATGACAAGAGAGCAAGGATGAAGGCAGAAAAGTGAGTTACAATCAAGGAGGAAGCATCCACATCAAATCAGGTTCTTCAGTCAGTTGAACAGGTGAAGAGGCTACTTGAAAGGGTCACAATTGACAAGCCGGAACCTCAGATTCGTAATCCAAATTTCAGAGGTCAGCAGCAACAATATAGGATCAAGCAGCGTGAAACAAAGGCACAAGACACGGCAGTACAGCAGCAAATGAAGCCACCTTTTCAGCAGAATTTTGTTAGTCAAGACTCTGAAGATGAGGGTGACAATGTTGGTGAGGAAAATCATTTTTTCACCCTTGATGATATGCCTACATATATCACGGAAGAAGATGAGTTGGTGAGTAATTCCGTCTTTCCCCAAGATGAGCATTATATTTTTTCAAGTGATACAATGCTTGAAGAAGAAACTGAAGAATATCAAAGAGGGTACTTGAATGCATTATCAGCTCAGCAAGGACAGTAAAGGCAATTGAGAGGTCGGACTATTCCTATAAATCCTTTGCAAAAAAAGAAAGATATTGCAGCAAAGAATGACTCTGTTTCATCAAAAGGAAAAGACATAGTCGGTTCTTCAACAACTCCATCATCATCAGCAGCAAAGATGGATCAGCCATCAAATGCACCAAAGGATAAAACTGAAAAAAGAGATAATCCGGCAAAAGAAGGTGAGAAGCTTCCAGTTTTCAGTTTGGAAAATGAGATTGCAAAGTTGAAGATATCCATTCCTTTGACAGAGGTCATGAGGAACACCACTTATCGAAGCCAAATCTCCAAGTTGTTGAATTTTGACCCATTGCTAGACATGGTAAATGTACAAGATGATCAGCCGGAGTTAATCTTTGGGCCAGCTTTGAATGGTGAGTCTCCTAAGAGTGATATTCCTCCCTTTTATATCAGTTTGCGTCTGCATGAGTTTGTGTTGCATAATGCCATGTTTGACTCGGGAGCTTCACATAATTTGATGCCGAAAACCATCATGGAGAAGCTGGGGCTTGATATCACTAGGAAATATCATGATTTGTATTCATTTGATTCCAGTCGGGTAAGATGTATTGGCTTGATCAAAGACTTGGTGGTGAGTCTAGATCAAATTCCAGCAAAGAATGTTTTGATGGATGTGGTAGTGGCGGACATTCCTCCACGATTTGGCATGTTGTTGTCGAGGTCATGGGGAGCCAAACTCAAAGGTACGATTCAGCTTTATTTTTCGTATGCTTCAATTCCAGTTTTCGGTCAAATGAGGAAGCTATATCGGGAACAGAAGATGAAATACATGATCACTAGTATGGAAAAGCCCGTGAATCATCCTGTAAATTATGTACAAACAGATTTAGAATCTTTTGTTTTGTTTGCGGAAAATTTCAATGAGATAGATAGTCAGTTAGTTCAGGTAGAAGATATCCCAGGCATTGCAGAAAATTTCAGAGAAGTATTGAGAACGGAAAGTGAAGAAAGGACTGCTGTCATAAGGTCAATCGCTGAAACAAATGGGCAGCAAATTATGACTTCAACAACATCAGATTTTCAGCACCTTGAAGATGATGAAGAGGGTCTTTGGACTATGGATTTTGATGGTGCAGTGGGCAGCGATGGCGCTGGTATCGGTGTGTGGATTCGAAGTCCATTCTCAGCCCAAGATCGAGTTCCAAGCAAGGTACGGGTATGTTCTTATAAATTAGCATTTGATTGCTCGAATAATGAGGCAGAATATGAAGCTCTTATTGCTGGTTTGAAAATCCTTCTGAAGTTAAAGGCAAAGAAAATAGCAGTATATGGCGACTCCGAACTAGTTATCAAAAAAGTGAAAGGTGAATTTCAGGCCAAACACCCTCGCATGAGAGCTTATAGAAATGTTGTTTTAGATATCCTGAAAAGATTTTCTGAACATACTTTGACATGTGTGCCCCGGATTCAAAATGGTGTTGCGGATGCATTGGCTAAGGCGACAAGTAATCTGAAAATACCAATGAATTCAAGCAACAAGTTCGAAATCTATGTGAAGCATCGTCCTACAACCCGGATAATCAAAGGTGTTGGCAAGTCTTCCAAGATGACGAAGAAATCAAAGACTTTTTACATGGAGAAGGTAAATTCGAAGAAATCTCAATAGATCTGGAGCCTGAAGGAGTGAATCAAATGGATGTTTTGCAGCTGAAAGACAATTATATTCCTAAGGGGTTAATTCCTTTAGAGGAACTTTTTGATCAAGATGATGTGGCCCGCAAGCCAACTTTGATGCCAACAGACGCAGGTGTGGAAGATGTGAATCTTGGGACAGCCGACAATCCAAAGATGGTGAAGTTATCAAAAGCATTGCCGCCCAAGGTAAAGAATCAATACATTAGATTATTGTCATCATTTTCTAATGTGTTTGCTTGGGATTATTCAGATTTAAAGACCTATGATACAAGCATTATTCAACACACAATTCCCATAAAGCCCAATCAAAAGCCTTTTCGACAAAAGTTGCGGAGAATTAATCCTAAGTTGCTGCCATTGATCGAGAAGGAAGTCAATAGGCTCTACAAGTCTGGAATTATAGTCCCTATTCGCTTTTCTGATTGGATCTCCAATCTAGTGCCTGTGAGAAAGAAGACCGGTGAAATACGCATGTGCATAGACTTCAGAAATTTGAAAAAAGTATCTCTCAAGGACAACTATCCGCTGCCCAAATGGACCACATATTGCAGCGGGTAGTCGGCGCTTCAAGGATGTCATTGCTAGATGGATACTCCGGCTACAATCAAATTTTAGTGCACGAAGATGATCGTGATAAGACAGCCTTCACTACACCTTGGGGAACATTTCACTATGCCAAAATGTCGTTTGGATTGAAGAATGCCGGTGCTACATTTCAGCGGGCAATGGACATGGCCTTTGCCAATGAAAAGGATGTATTCTTAGTTGTTTATCTTGATGATCTAACCGTGTTTTCCAAATCAGATGAAGAGCATTTGTTTCATTTGACTAAAGTGTTCCAAAAATGCAAAAAATATGGCATTTCCTTGAATCCGAAAAAGAGTCTTTTTGCCATGAGTGAAGGCAAGTTGTTGGGACATATCATTTCCAAAGATGGTATTCGAATCGATCCTGCACGGGTGGAAGCAATTCAGCAGCTAGAGCAGCCCCGAAACAAGAAGGAAATACAATCGTTTAATGGCAAATTAAATTTTCTGCGCCGCTTCATTCCTAACCTTGCAGAGCATCTTAGAGAGATAACTAATATGCTTCGGAAGGACAGCGAGATCAAATGGACCGAGGAGGCGGTCAAATCTTTCAATTTAATCAAGGTAATCTTGTCTTCAGCCCCAACCTTGATCAGCCCCGATTATACTCAGGATTTCATTTTGTTTTCTTTCGCTTCTGAGCATACATTGGCAGCCGTATTGATGCAAAAGAGAGAAGGAGTTGAGAGGCCAATTGCATTTTTCAGCCGAATCATAAGAGACGGGGCGCTGAATTATAATATCATTGAGAAGCAAGCGTTGGCACTGATTAAGGCTCTGAAAGATTTCCGGGTATACATACTCAACTCTCATGTATTGGCATATGTTCCTAGTGCAGCCGTAAAAGATGTTTTGGTACAAACGGAGCCGGAAGGAAGGAGGGGTAAGTGGATTGCCGCTCTTTTGGAATATGATGTTGAAATCAAGCCTACCAAGCTGATTAAAGGCCAAGGTCTCGCAAAGTTGATGGCTGAAACAAACCTTCATGCCCTTGACATCAACTTGATTGCTGCCTTATCCGATGGTGATGAAGAAAATTCAGCGGTTCAGGTATCGGATATTTTTATTACTTCTCCTTGGTATGCTGATATAGTTTATGTGCTGAAAAATGTATCCGCACCTCCTGGAATGTCAAGAAACAAAGCAAGAACATTGAAGCTAAAGGCTGCCAAGTTTTGTATTATGAAATCTGCACTTTATTGGAAAGATCCCGGTGGCATCTTGCTGAATTGTTTGGTTGAAGACGAAGCAAAGGTAACAGTAGAGGATTTCCATAAAGGCGACTGTGGAGGTCATTTGTTTTGGAAAACTACAGCCAATAAGATCTTGCGGGCTGGTTTCTATTGGCCTTCTCTATTTTCTGATGTGTACAAAGCGGTGAAAAGCTGCCATGAATGCCAAATATTCCAAGGGAAGCAAAGGTTGCAGCCATTGCCTCTCAAGCCGGTGGAAATCAGCGCACCATTTCAGCAGTGGGGCTTAGACTTTATTGGCGAAATCCACCCAGCATCATCCGGGCAGCATCGATGGATCTTAACTGCCACCGATTACTTCACAAAGTGGATAGAGGCAATTCCCACTCGGCAGGCCACGGATTCGGTAATCATTTCTTTTCTTGAGAATAATATCTTGTCACGTTTTGGCTGTCCATTCAAATTGATCACAGATAATGCAGCGGCATTTAAGTCCAAGAAGATGGTTGATTTTTGCTATAAGTATAACATCAGCTTGGGGCACTCCACGGCTTATCACCCGCAAGGTAATGGGCTGGCCGAATCGTCAAATAAGTCACTAGTGAACATTATCAAGAAGATGCTGGAAATTAACAAGAAAAGTTGGCATAAGAAATTGATAAATGCACTGTGGGCTGATCGGGTAAGTCAAAAGAAGTCAATTGGCATGTCGCCATTTGAAATCGTTTATGGAATTGATGTCGTTTTTCCAACATCACTTAGTGTACCGGTTGCGAGATTGCTTCAAGAGGTGGGTGAAGATCCGGATCCAATACAAAGACGAATCAATCAAATGATTCACTTGCAGCAAACAAGGGAAGAGGCTCTCCAAAATTCTTTGAGGCTGCAAGAGCGCATCAAGAAAATCTATGAAAAGAAGGCAAAGTCGGAAAATTTTCAGCTGGAAGATGTCGTTTTGAGATGGGATGCCCGCAATGAGGACAAATGGAAGCACGGTAAATTCGATAATTTGTGGAAAGGTCCTTATAAAATTGTTGCATATCGTGGTCCCAATGCTTTCCTTCTCAAAGAGATGAATGGTGATGAATGTCCCGGTGGGTCGGTGAATGGCCGGCTTCTGAAAAGGTATCATACTTGAGAAATTTCTGCTCCAATCATCCTCATTGTAAATACCATGTTATTTTCTTTCTGCAGCAAGTGTGAAACTGATCTCTCATCCTTAGTTTGGGGCCCGCGGTGAAGGCTATAATTCTAAGGATGGTGATTAGTTGGTGTGAAGTTTTCAGATTGTTTATCTTCTGCAAAAGTTAGTTTGTTTGTGTCGAAGTCCTTTGAAATTTCAGCTCATAGTCAAGTCCAATATAGTCATTTCAAGTTTGGTCACGTGTGTACAAGTTGACTCCATTGCCCAGTAAATAAGGCACTGGTCTGCTCTCCCAGAGGTCTAAGGTTCTTGGCACCTCCAAGGAGCTACCATCCCCATTGGAGCCAATGTTAGTGTCAGTCTTGAGCCCTCCATCGGTGATCAAAAGCTCTTTGCATGTGCATAGGTAGGTGTCTCATCAGTATCAGTTTTGCATCCCGTTAGGCATGCCATAAAACTGATGGAGGAGCTGGTCCTTGTTCCCTTCTTGGCTTTGCTGGATCAGGACATATCATTTAATGAGCTTGTGTTACACTTGTTTTATTTTTGTCTTGAAGTCCCAAGTCTTAGGTCTAGGGTTTTGGTCAAAAATCACTGCAAGGTCATGAGTCAGAGGTCTAATAGTCCCCAGCAAGCCGGAAGGAGGTATGTAAATATGTTCCATTGATATTTTTCATCAGGTACAACTCATTTATACCTTGGATTTAAAAACCCTGTTTTTAAACCCAAGGTCATGTGAAATTTGCAAAAAATAAGGAAAATTTTCAAAATTCTTCAAAATGCCGGCAATAACCCTGGTCTCCTCGCCAGAGTCCATCAGATGGTCAACCTGCAAAAAGAACGGAGTTAAAGCACTCAAAAGATCAAATTCAGGACAAAGTGAACTCAAAACAGTGTTAAAAGTGAATGTCAAAACAAAAACATTAGAAAGTGGGTTTGGTAAGTTAATTTTTTCAAATTGGGCCTATAAAGAGTAAATTTCCCTCTAAACAGCCTCATTATGCATTTGAGAGATTGCAAAAATGAGTGAGAGGTCAAAAGAGGCGATTTGCAGAAAATTGGAGTCATTCTCAGGGGCGCGACCACTCAAGCTCAGTGCGCGACCAGTTGGGTAGGGCGCGACCACTCAGCGACCCCTCTGCAGTGTATTTTTCTAAAGGGCGCGACCACTCAGGCAGGGCGCGACCACTCAGAGCAGGGGCACGACCACTCAAGCTGTCTTCTACAGAACCACTCCAAATCGACTAAATCGCCCTCTTGCTTGCTCAATTGATCGAGGTAGGGTCTTCTAGTGCGTTTGAATGCTTGAAACATGAAATGATGGGCTTGCATATATATGTTTATCACCAAGAAATGTAAGGAGAAATGGATTTGGGTGATTGCTTGTTCATGTAGGCATTATGCTAGGGTTGATGTTTTTTCAAGGCTTTAAATCCCTATTTATCCCCTCCTTGTTTCCTATTAAATTCACAAATGTCATAATATGTTTATATCTTATCTCATTTGCAATAAATACTAAATCTCTCATCCCAAAATTCCTAAAACCCTATCCCTCCCCCAAATCCCTTTACAAAACCCTAATGCCCTTTCATGTATTCTACCCAAACCCTAATGCCCTCCACACGGCAAGGAAAATAAATGAACAACAACAAGGATAAAAAATGTTATGTAAAAAGAGAAAAGAGCAATAATATGGCAAAATGACCAAATAAAAAAAAAGATGTTGTTGTGCATAGTCATTGGAAAATAGAAGACACACTGCTGTTGCATATCCATAGCAAAAAACAAGAAAAATGCAGCTGTGTATATGTATAAAATGGACATATTGCTGTAAATATTGTTTGCAAAAGAATATTGTTGTGTCTCCCCAAAACTAAGCCCTGTTTTCCTCCCTACCCCTTCCCTAAAATCCTGTTCAATTAAGATCCCTTTTCCCTTATGACAAGATGTAAAAGAAGCCTTGTTCCCCTATGACTAAATGTACATAAAATCCTTTGAAAAACACTATTTACCTTATGATGTACATTGAAAAAACAAAAAACTCAAAGGAGCAAGCTATCTATGCTGTCTTATACTCCTGTTGCAAATGCATGTCCTTTCCCTTGATGACTATCATACGTATTTTCCCTAATAAAGTATTTCTTTGCAAATGATTTCCTAATGATGGAAGATGAGATGATATGTTTGACATTTTGTGAATTATCCCTTAAAAATCCCTGTTTTTACATATTTTCCCATTCCTTATTAAAAATCCCTCCCCTAACATTTCCCTTATGATTTTTTCCCCTTGAAATCAGCATACTTCTCAGCATTTTTGCAGGCAAGGGCAGCAGTTTACTCTATCTATTTGCTTCACTTTGCTCAAAAGAACCATGTCAACCACTGAAACCTATGAGCAAGGTGATGACCGGTCTTCTTCCACAGAGATCGAGGTACGGCAGAGGCCTCGTAAGGGTGGCAAAGGTGGTCATCATAGGAGAGAGGAACCCACCTCTTTGGCAGAATTGCAGGCCTGTCCTATGGCAGTGAATTGTTTCCGTTATATGTCATGTTTTTAGTTCTGTGAGAGGCTTGCCCAGATTCAGCACCACAGGGAGTTGGCCCGCTTATTTGTTTTGCACCTTCATGATGGGCAGGTCACTCTTGCAGGGGTGAATTTTGTACTATCTCCGGAGGTGATTTCAAAGGCTACCGGGATACCAAATGTGGGTGAGGTGTGGCCCAAGCGCAAAATGTTGGATTATGTTTATTTTGAGCCATATGTCAGGCCAGCATTCATGAGTCACTTGTCAGGGGTCTTTCCCTTCAGATTCCTCCGGGGGAGTATGCTCCGATCATGCGGCTTATCATGCATTACTTCACATGCGAGGGAAGATTTTCACAGGTCTTCTCTTGTCACATTCGCCTGTTGATGCACTTTACCCGAGTGAGGATGATGAACATCCCGTTTTCTTCTTCCAGGACATTCAGAGGATGGTGTCCGTGTTTCAGAGGCAGTCCCCAGTTCAGCAGCATAGGAGTTTGTGCCATCATGGTCTCATCCAGCTCATTGTTTCCCATTAGTTGAGTCAGCAGGGCATTCCATGGGCAGACTTCATTTCTCATGAGTTCTTTACAGTGCCACCACAGCCACACCCAGAGCCAGAGGTCATTTATGAGGAGGGAGGTCCATCTCACCAGCCCGAGATCATTGTTCCGAGACAGGTTGCTTCCTCACCTCAGGTCACCTACCAGAGAGGTCACAGGACCTTGCTTGCAGCAGCTCGACGAGTACTTTCCCCACAGCAGGTGGAAGGGGTCTCGCCATCATCATCTACAGGTCAGCAAGTGTTATCTCCACATCAGGTGGAAGGGGCCTCGCATTCTTCATCAGCAGAGGCAGTACGGGAGGGCAAGTAGCCCATGGTTGAGGACGAGAGAGTTGGCGATACACATCATGATTTCATTGACCTTGATGCTCGCTCCCTCACTTCAGATTTGCATGAGATCATCCGACAGAGAGAGGCGGAAAACCGCTTGTTACAGCAAAAGCTCGACATGGCCCAATGGACAATAAACTATCTTGAGCAACGCAACAAGCAACTTGAGGATGAGAAAGAGTTGGATGAGCTGTGGAGGATTCGAAGTGACCGAGTCATCAACCGTAGGAGGCCTGGTGACTTGCTGCCCAAGGAGAGGGAATCCATGCTTATCCGTGTGAATGCACACTTGGAGAGACTGTTGGAGAAAGCCAACCAAGACAAGAGGTTGCTACGGAACATGAAAAATCATTATTGGGCGAGAATGCATGTTTGCAAAGCAAAGATGAAGATACTCCAAAGGAAGTTGTCCGAGGCCCGCAGGAGGAAGAAGAAGACCAACCTGCTCCGTATCTTGGCTGAGGCCTCTCTCACTCACCATGATACTCATTAGCCTCCTCCTAGCAGCAAACCCAAGAAATTTTGAGAGTTTTGAGACATTTTTGGCATTTTTGAGAATTTTACAGGTTTTGGCCATTTGAGTGGTCTCACCCCGCGCGCGACCAGTCATGGGGAAAGCTCAGAACGGGGAAAACTCTACATTTTTGGAATTTTCATGCAAAAATACACTTGCCTATGGATGGGTTTCAGATTTTATGAAGATTTGGGCTTCCAAAAGCTCAAAATACATGCAAATTTTGACTTTCTGCCCCTTTTTTGAGTTGCAGAAAGCTGCCTTGGGAGAAATGACTTTTGAGGGGTCAAATCAACTCCAAATTCAGAAATTCCAGTGGGGTTGGAAAGTAGACTCACAGACCTTTCCAATGAGCTATCTTGCACCTGATTTGGACACCGGGAAGGCCCTCAAACAGAGCTGTCAATGCGCGCGACCAGTCAAAGTGAGGGGCGCGACCACTCAGGGAAATTTCACTGTTTTGACCAATTCGGCCAGCAAAACACTGTTTTTACTTTGGTTGACTTTTGAGGCATGTAAATGATGGATTTTTGTGTAATTTTCATAGCACTTGGACACATTTACTCTCCTTTGACACTTCTAGAAGTTTCTTGAATGTAAATGGTAAATATTTAATGCATGGATAGGTTTCCTAAGTTTTAGAGGCAAGTTGTTTTGACTGCCTATTATCTAGTGCTTAGTTTGGAATTAGTTGAAACAGCTCCTAGGAAGCTGAGCTCGACCCCTAGAGGTGGGGAAAGGAGTTAGATCATCTATATTATGCCTTCTCTTGCTCATTTTCATGGTTGGACTCTTGAGGGAGAAGCTCCTATTGTATATTTTACTTGTATCTCTGCAATTTGAGGAAAGGGAAGACCAGGGTTTTGCAGACATCATTGGGATTCTTGTGGACTCTTGTGTTGATGGTGTGTTCTCTTATTGTAATTAAAAGTGTGTTTATGTGCTCCATCTCTTTCTTTACTGCATCTTATTAAACAAATGAAGTGATAAAGTTTGAATTCATGCTTGCCATGCTCAGCTTTCAAATTTGTTTAATGTTTATGTTTTCCACTGTCTAGAGAGGATTCAAAGTCATTGTTTGCCCTCTTTAGCTTCTTTTTTTTCTTCTTTGATCATCCATCTTAGCTAAAGGCATCAGCACAAACTCCTACCTTGCCCCAAAGACCCACCTGCAAAAACTGAGCTCAATCCCCGCACCCTGAATTGCACTCCCTCCAATTGCCACCAAAAACTTTAAATCAACCCCCCTTATTAGTTTACTAGCCTAATATCAGTGTTCCTAATTGGGTCAGCCCATCCTATTGAAAGATCTACCGAGTTTGACCGGAGAGAGCCTTCTCATACCCCGTAGGGCTAGCTACGAGGTGAAATGGTTTGATGTTGCCTTGAAGGTTTACCTTCCTCAGCCTAGGGTGAAATCTCAAGTGCTAACAGTACCGTCGGGGTGTGGTAGAGGGCGAGGTGATTCCCGGAATCACGTCGCCACCCCCGCAGGCTGTTGGGCCACCGAGGTGGTATGAAGTCTCGGGTTGGTGGGGTGATTCCTAGAATCAGCCCGCCACCCTGGCAGGCCGTTAGGTCGGCGGGGTGGAGAGGAGGTGGCCCAACGGCCTACAGGGGTGACAGGGTGATTCTGAGAATCACCCCACCACCCCCACGGGTCATCGGTCCGTCGAGGTGGGGCAGAGGGCTGCAGACGTGGCAGGGTGATTCCTGGAATCACCTCACCCTTCGCCCCACCTCGGTGGCCCAACATCTCACGGGGGCGGTGGGGTGATTCTCGAAATCACCTCGCCACCCCCGTGGGCTGATTGGCAACAAGGGTGGGGCAGATGGCGAGGTGATTCCCGGAATCACTCCACCGCCCTCATAGGCCATTAGGCCACCGATTTGGGGCGGAGGTTGCCCACCTCAGCATCCCAATGGCCCGCGGGGGTAGCGGGGTGATTCCGGGAATCACCCTGCCACCCCTGCAGGTCGTTGGGTCGTCGAGGTGGGGCAAGGGTTGTGGACATGGCGGGATGATTCCAGGAATCACCCCCCCCCCCCTCCACTCCACCTCGATGACCCAACGACCCGCGAGGGTGGCAGGGTGATTATGGGAATCACCCTGCCCTTTACCCCACCCCAACAGCCCAACACCCCGCGGGGGTGGTGAGGTGATTCCGGGAAGAATCACTCCACCCTCCTCCCCACCCCAATGGCCCAATGTCTCGTGGGGGTTGCAGGGTGATTCCGGAAATCACCGCTCCCTCTGCCCCACCTCGGTGGCCCAATGGCCCACTAGGGGTGGCAGGCTGATTCCGGGAATCACCCTGCCCTCCGCCCCACCCCGACGGCCCAAGTGATTCTGGGAATCACCCTGCCCTCTGCCCCACCCCTGCGTCCCAATGTCCCGTGGGGGTGACGGGGTGATTCCAGGAATCACCCCACCCTCTACCCACCCCGACAGCCCAACGGCCCGTGGGGTGGTAAGGTGATTCCGGGAATCACCCCGCCCTCTGCCCCACCCTGGCAGCCCAATGGGCCACGGGGGTGGCAGGGTGATTCCGGGAATCACCCCGCCCAACACCCCACTCTGACGACCCAATGGCCCGTGAGGCTAGCCATGTGATTCCGGGGATAACCCTTCCAGCCCCATGAGCCGTTGGGCCGCAGTGGTGGGGTGGAGGGTTGCGGACAGCCTCTGCCCTACCCCAGCTGTCATGCCCCTACACTGGTAGTACTCTTCCAAACGCACTATAGGAGGTGCAGCACCGCCGACCACTTTCTTTTCACCATACATGCGATCGTGGACTACGCCTACTTTCTATACTTAG
This sequence comes from Pinus tabuliformis, assembly GCA_031772625.1. Lineage (NCBI taxonomy): Eukaryota > Viridiplantae > Streptophyta > Pinopsida > Pinales > Pinaceae > Pinus > Pinus tabuliformis. The sequence continues at coordinate 294,316,756 of CM062805.1, forward strand.
TTTATTTTTCTCTTTTACCAAGTACTTTCATTCATTATAAAACAATAGTTAAACATTCATTAGCATTAACACAAATGCACAATAGTATAACTAGGAGGGGCAACTCCCTGTAATGAGTCTACCCATAATAATAATATATCAATATACAAGTTCAATCTTGAGGAAACCCCAAATTTACACTTGGAATATTTTTACATTCGCCGGCAAAAAGATAAAAATAATCAAACTTTGAATTAATCAGAAGGAGTTGCAGCTCACAGGTGAGTACTCCACCTGGAGACTACACTCAATCAACAAGGAGGAGACTCTCTCTCACATTCACTCTACATTACATGAATGAATATTACATATTAAATACATGACTAAAAATTAGGTAGCTGAAACCAACCTCCTAAATTTTAGGAACAACTCCTAAACAAAGAAGGTACGTTACAACCACATAACCATTTCTCCATTATTTCTAACTCCCCCCCTTAATGGAGAAAGGGTTATTTTGCACACCTAACATCCCTCTAAATAACTCAAACTTTACTCGCCCTAGAGGCTTAGTAAAGATGTCAGCTAAATTATCACAAGTATTACAATAATCCACACAAATTTCCTTAGAATGTATCTTTTCTCGGACAAAGTGAAACTGAGTATCAATGTGTTTAGTATTCTTATGGAAAACTGGATTGTATGCAAGCTTTATTGTGCTTTGATTGTCAGTTTTGATGTTGGTTGCTGCTTTTTGTCCTTCGCCTGCATCACTAAGCAATCTCCTCAACCAAATGGCTTCGCATGTAGCTGCACACAACGCCTGGTACTCTGCTTCACATGACGATAATGCTACAGTGCTTTGCTTTTTGTTGCTCCACGAAATAACCCCAGATCCAATACTAAATGCATAACCTGTGATAGATCTACGATCATCCAGGTTGCCTGCCCAATCAGAATCTGAATAACCTGCTAAAGTAACATCAGAAATGTCAGTGTATAAAATACCGTAATTACAAGTACCACTAAGGTACCTCAACACACATTTTGCTGCATTCCAGTGACTGTCGAGTGGTCTGGACATAAACTGGCTCAGTACACTAACAGAGTATGCCAAATCAAGCCTAGTTGTCGTAAGATATATCAGACTTCCCACTAGCTGTCTATACAAAGTGGCATCCACCTGTTTCGTGCCATCGTCACTGCTTAACTTGAGATTCTGTTGCAATGGTGTTGCTGCTGTTTTACACTGTTCCATTCTGAATCGTTCCAACAGGTTTCTGGTATACTTTCCTTGAGTTAGAAAAGTTTGACCAGAATCTTTCCACACTTCTAGTCCTAGGCAATAATGAAGATCACCAAGGTCTTTCATTTCAAATTCCTGTGACATTTGCTGCTTGATTTCTTTGATTAAACTATTTGCATTCCCTGTTATTATCATGTCATCCACATACAAAGAAATCAAAATTATTTGCCTCTGTTTATTTATCTTGGTGTACAGATTTGGATCGTTGAGGCTCCTATGGAAACTATGCTGAACAAAAAATGAATCAATTTTGTCATACCATGACCTGGGTGCTTGTTTCAATCCATAAAGTGCCTTATGCAGTTTACACACTAAATGTTCCTGCCCCTTTTTCACAAAACCAGGAGGCTGTACTAAATATATTTCTTCTTTTAATTCTCCATTCAGAAATGCAGATTTAACATCTAACTGGTGTAGCTTCCATTTATGTTTTGTTGCTAAACATATTAGCATTCTAATTGTATTAAGTTTAGCTACGGGGGCAAAGGTATCATCAAAATCAATTCCTTCCTGTTGTGAATAACCCTTTGCTACCAGTCTTGCTTTGAATTTTTCTACAGTACCCTCTGCAGTTATCTTAGGTTTATACAGCCACTTACAACCTATAGGGGTTTTTCCTTCTGGCAGCTCAACTAAGTCCCAAGTATGGTTTCTATATATGGATTCCATTTCTTCATGCATTGCAGCCCTTCATTCATCTGATCTACTTGCTTCTTCATAATTTGAGGGTTCTACAATATTTAAAATTTTGGACATTAAAGCATAGTCTCTAAATTTTGTAGGTAGTCTAGTTTTTCTACCTGATCTTCTTGGTAAAGGACTCACCTCAACTCTTCCTGTTTCAACACTGTCTAGGCTTGCATCCTCACTTATTGAGCTATCTGCTGCTACTTCTTCCTGTTTCTGCTCCTGCTCCTTTTCTTCTTCTTCTTCTTCTTCACTGTTCAGTTCTATCAGAAATGGAATGTGGTTGTCGTTGTTAGAGTCTTCCTTTCCATCTCCTATCTGTTCATGAAAAATGACATCTCTGCTTGCAAACACTTTATGAGTCACAGGATTATATAATTTGTATGCTTTATATTCTGTGCCATATCCTACAAATATGCATTTCAAGGCTTTGGGATCTAGCTTTTTCCTATCTGCTTTCGGTATATGAGCAAAAGCTTTAGATCCAAATATTCTCAGATGACCAACTGCTGGTTTGAGTCCAAACAATGCTTCAAAGGGGGTTTTGAAGCCTAGACATTTGGTGGGACTCCTATTCTTTAAATAAACAGCAATATTAATGGCTTCTGCCCAAAGACCATTAGAAATGCCCTTACCTTGAAGCATACTTCTCGCGCACTCCACAAGGGTCTTGTTCTTGCGTTCTGCTACTCCATTCTGCTATGGAGTGTGTGGCACTGTGAATTGTTGTATAATCCCATGTTGCTTGCAGAAGTTCATGAACTCATTTAACCTGTATTCCCCCCCTTGATCCGAGCGGAGAATCTTTATCTTCTTTCCTATTTAGTTCTCTATCATAGATTTGAATTCTTTAAAATATTGGAAAGCTTGACTCTTTTTGCTTGAAAAAAAAACCCAAGAGAACCTAGTGCAATCATCTATAAACAGTAGAAAGTAGTATGCACCTCCTAAAGACCTACTCTACATAGGTCCACAAATATCTGTATGCACTAGTTCTAGGATGTCTCTTTGTTTTCTGTTGACATGCACAGGGAATTCATCTCTATGCATCTTCCCTAATGCACATCCATCACATTCCAGTTTGATATTATGTAAAACAGGAAGTCCATCGACCATACCTTTATTTTTAAGCAAGATGAGATCTTGTAGATTGATATGTCCAAATCTCTGGTGCCAGAGATTCTCAGTTGTTGATGTTGCTGCAACCATCGCCTATCATGGCATGCTCCTTGCATCCAGTTTATACAAATTCCCCACACGTACTCCTGTTGCAACTGTCTCCAATTTGCTATCCTGAATGACACATCCATTCTTGAAGAATTGGACCTGCATGTCCTGGTCTGTTATCATAGAGACAGAGATCAAATTCTTTTTAATTCCTGGAACATATAGAACATTTTTGAGATGTTTGATATCGCCACTAGGTAGCTTCACAGGAATATCCCCACAACCTTTGATCTCATACCCACTGTCATCACCCAAATAAATTTTGGATCCACATGTAGAATCTTCAAGAAACTCAAAATATTCTCTCTTACCAGTCATGTGCGAGGATGCGCCTGAATCGACATACCATGTATTGTCCTCATCTCCTCTTGATGCTGAAAGTGCACAGTCGACTGTAAATAGCCGAAGATCATAGTTGTGGTCTTCCTCTTCTTCAGCAAAACAGCCCTGATGCTTCTTCTGTTTACCTCTCCTTTCATCTGTTTGCCTCTTATAACACTCTCTGATCTGGTGACCAGGCTTTCCACAGTAAAAACATCTCTTAGCATAGTTATCATTCATACCTCTAGATGGTCTCCTTTGAAAGGAGTTGGCCCCTTTCTGCTGCTGCTGTGGTTGCTGGTGCTGATGTTGGTGCTGGCGCTGCTTTCCTCTGTGCTGTATTTTCTTTGCCATCAGAGCAAGGTCATTGCTATGGGTCTTCAAATTTTGTCTTCGCTCCTCCTCCTGGAGCAAAATCGCTGTCAGCTCATCAAAAGAGGGGGCTTTCTCCCTCGCTGACAACCTTGAGATGAATGTCTGGTATTGATCGGTCATCCTGTTCAGTGTGAGGGTAACCAGATCTGAGTCTGATACCTTTTCTCCAATGGATCCCAATTTGTCTTTCAGATCCTTGATTCTGGCTGTGAATCCATCAACAGATTCATTCTCGTCCATCTTTAGTGCATACAATTTTCCTTTGAGTGCGAGAACACGATTTGTGTTCTGTGTCTCATATAGACCCTTGATCGTGCTCCAAATATCTGCGGCCGACTTGCAATCTCGAATATGAGGGATAACGATGTCTTTGACAGACATCTTCAGTATGACTTTTTCCTTTGTTTCTCTTTTATCCCAATCCTGTTCTTGGGTTGTATTTCCAGATCTCTGTTCATTTCCCAATACGATCGACCATGCATTCACACTCTCCAGCAAGGTTTGCATTTTGAACTTCCAGTTGGAAAAATTCATTCCATCGAGCTTGCCGGACTCGTGGAGGTATGATTCCAGACTGTTGTTCATTTTCGCACTACTGAACACTCCAATTGGCCACCACCGGGCAAGTCCGATCTGCTACCACCGAACAGATCAGGAACTTCTCTGTGCCACCACCGGGCAAGTCCAATCTGCTGTCTCCAAACAGATCAGGGACTTCACTATGCCACCACTGGGCAAAACCGATCTATCACTACTGAACAGATCACAGAGCTCTGATTCTCCACCACCAGGCAGGTCCGATCTGCTACCACCGAGCGGATCACGGAACCTCACTTTGCCACCACCGGGCAGATCCGATCTGCTACCTCCGAGCTGATCAAGGATCCTCAATTCGCCATCAACGGGCAAATCAAATCTGTTGCCACCGAGCAGAAATCTTCACGTGCCTCCACCGAAAAGTAAAATTGGCACGTTTTACAGCCTCGGATCCTCTCCAATTTGGTCGCTGATTTTTCTGGTGCACTTTCCAGCCCCAAACCCACACCAATGGCGCGACTGTACCTCCAAAAACCGCGCTAATTGCTGCAATCTTCCCAAAAAAAAAAATTCCGCTCTGAATTTTCGCTCCAACCCTTCCTTTGGCTCAGTGATGATCAGTCATCTGATGCCTTTTCGCTTCAGGTGTTACTGCAGCTCCACCTGATCACACAGCTATCTCTACATGTACTCCTACCACTACAGATGTGTAACTAATGATACATCCCAAAAAAAAACAAAATTAAGGCTACCTCTACCCTAAGCTCTGATACCAAGATAAAAATAATCAAACTTTGAATTAATCAGAAGGAGTTGCAGCTCACAGGTGAGTACTCCACCTGGAGACTACACTCAATCAACAAGGAGGAGACTCTCGCTCACATTCACTCTACATTACATGAATGAATATTACATATTAAATACATGACTAAAAATTAGGTAGTTGAAACCAACCTCCTAAATTCTAGGAACAACTCCTAAACAAAGAAGGTACGTTACAACCACATAACCATTTCTCCATTATTTCTAACTCAAAACGTGTTCAGCCAGCTCGTCGGCACGTCCACATGATCATCTGAACGACTCTACCCAACTCCTCGTTTGCCTCCGCACGTTCACCCGAACGCGTGTCGTTCAACTCGTCCAACTCCTCAGGCGCTCCCACCGAACGCCCAACTCGCCAAGTCTCCACCGACGAGTCGTTCACCATACACCCGTTCAAGACTTCACTCGAACCATCATTCACCAACTCGTGTCATTCAGGTGGATGCCCTGTCGTGCCCTCGAACGACTTCCCAAACGATCGTTCGAATGGACTCCCTACTGCGCCCTAAAACGACCTCAAATGACCCTGCCCGAACACCCTCGAACGATCCTACATGAACGCCCTCGCACGATTCCCTCGCCTAATTTCTTGAACGATGCCCTCGCATAATGCCCTCGCATGATTTCCTGAACGACGCCCTCGCACGATGCCTTCGCACGATTTCCTAAACAACGCCCTCGCACAATGCGTTCACACAATTTCCTGAACAACGCCCTCGAATGACTTTCTGAAGAACGCCTTCGAACGATTTTCCTGCACGACGCCCTCGAACAACTTTCTGAATGAACACCTCGAACAACTTCCTACATGAACGCCTTCAAACGACCTGTTTCGGCTCGAGTGCTTCAGCCCTACACTCGTCCGCCTGCACCTTCGCCTGGATTTCAGACCAACTCGCACTTCTTCCCTTCATCCTACTTGAACGCTCTGAACTTGTGTGTTTCTCATTGATGATTGAATGACTCCTACACACCATCCACTTATACACATCGCTGCCTATGAAAGGTCACGTCAGCTCACCCAGCCGACCCTTCGTTCAGCCCATGTTTTAACTCTTTTGCACGTCGGCTTAACCATTGGGCGCCCCCACCCAGGACCGCCTACCATTATAAACCTATGCTCCTCCTCCACTCTCAGCCAATTTCAAATATAGCCTCATGCATTCAGCTCTATAACTCTTGGGCATTACATTCTCCCCCACTTGAAGTCATTGTCGTCCTCAACAATCTCCCATCCCAGCAACCATCTGTCACCAAGATATCCATACCAAGGCATATAAACCACCGATATGTCATACATTGGAAAGTCTCCTCAATCCATGATCATCAACCACATCTATCGCAATCTCCACATGCTTCTCCCACTGTGGAAGGCTGGTCCCTCTAACTTAAGCTACATGCTCACTGCAACATATTGTGTTGACCTCATCATGTACCGTCATCGTGTGAACTGCTGTCATGATACTCCAACACAATGCTAACACATCTCTACACATTGCTAGCCCTCATGACTCGAATTAGTCGGGTGATCAATCCAACTGTCATGCTCAAACCATGAGAATGCACATCCTCATGCCATCATCAGTCGTTTCTCAGACTTCTGTCACAACATTAACTCGATCAAGAATCCATCTCCATCTAAATATAAGCCATGTCCAGGTCCATGAAGTAGTCTCCATCTCGTCTGCAACATGTTGCCCATGATGTTTGGTATCAATGTGCTGCATGAAATCAGCTGCATCTATCCCAACATCATCATCAATATGTGTAAAGTCCATCTCCTCAATGTGAAGAGATCCTCTCATCAAACCCGATTCTCGATGTGCCACATCCAAGTTCATGAAGCAACCTCCATCATATCTGTAATGTGCCATCCCTCAAGTCTGCCATAGAAACAAGTATACACTTGTCTCATCTCCCATGTGCTGCGCATGATCATAGATCAATCAACTCCCATGTTCCAAAAGTGGTTAAGTCTCAGCTCAACCCATGCCCAAGTGTTCCCACCAAGGCATCATCATCACTGCAACTCCATCACTCCAAAGTGTCTCATATCGATCCTCCACATCAAGTCACTCTCTCAAGTACACCCATACATGTACTCAAAAGTATGCACCCCATCCTATATCAAGGCTCTAACCTCAGCTCCTCAATGCATCAGATCCTCTAAGTCCACCATAATATGAAGTCCCTAAAAGTCACAACCTCATGTCATCATGAGCTCCATGAGTCATCTCCAACCAACATCCCAGCAAGCATACAAGTCTCGGCCCAAAAGTCTCTGCAAGATTCCTCAGCTCTCCATGCAATAGGAATGCTCCATAGTCTTCTCACAAGTCCAACCAGTCCATGGCATTGTTGTACAAGAGTGCACAACATCCCCATCGATTCATAAGTAAAACATCTCCATGTCACATCAGCAATTCCACCTGCACAACATCTCTGCCTTGGCACTCCCCATTGGAAGCCCATAAGTGACACCTCTACAAGTGCTCCTGCATAATGTCCCTGCATAAGACTGCCATGCTCCATGTCTCCAACTCAATGTCCATGACTCAAGTTTCCCATGTTGTCCAACTAAGTAGACCCATCACAATAATCGGTCATCCTCATCCAAGTCTGCAATCCGGTCTAGTGAACTCGGTCACCCAAACCATATCATCATCACATGAGTCTCTCCCACCATGGCTCCCCCACTGAAGGTTCCATCAAGACTTTCTCTTGGTCTCGGCCATGAGAAGTCCACCCAAGTATCACCATACTCAAGTGTGTGCTCTTCTCCAATCTGTCCATGAGTCATGTCGGGCACTTAGCCAATTCTCCATGTGGCTAAAGCATGACCCATTCTTCCGCAATGATCATCACGTTCCTCCCTTGCCATGGGCCCTTGCACCTTCTACCATAAGGTCACAAACAACCCCAACAAGTCCTACAACAGTCAACGGTCCTTGCCTCCCCATACAAGGTCTCATCATAGACATCCATGGTAAGATCCTCCCTTTCATCAGAAAAATGCTTTTGTTCTTCCCTGCATATGGTTCATCTTCCAAAAGTCTCACTGAAACACAAGTATCAATAATACTTACTTCATCATGAGGCTCCTCTATGTGAGTATCCTCATCCACCAATGTCTGCAAACTGCACGATCCTAGTTCAACTTGAACACTTTCAAGTTCATCCTCCATCGTTGTCATATCTGCAACATCCTCAAACATCACAGCTTCCTCTTCTTCGTCATCGCAATCTGCAGCTCCATCCTGCTTCATTGCCCAACCAAGTCGAAGAAGTTCGTCTTCAACATTCTTTTCCAAAACTTCAAGTTTATCTCGAATTCATGGGTTCTCTTCTTTCATCCTCTTCAACCTATATAAGGTCAGCAAGAGCTTCCCTTCGCATTCTTCCAAACCTACCATGTCTTGTCGTTTAGCTTGGCCCAAGCACGATGCTTCACCTCTGCTAAACCTGTCACGAAGTGTAGTGGGATCAGCTTCTCCGCAAATCTTGCACCTCATCTACAATCAGCTCTGATACCACCTGTCACGCCCCTACATTGGCAGTACTCTTCCAACCACACTATAGGAGGTGCGGCACCACCGACCACTTTCTTTTCACCAATACTTGCAATCATGGACTACGCCTACTTTCTATACTTAGTTTATTTTTCTCTTTTACCAAGTACTTTCATTCATTATAAAACAACAGTTAAACATTCATCAGCATTAACACAAATGCACAACAGTATAACTGGGAGGGGCAACTCCCTGTAATGAGTCTGCCCGTAATAATAATATATCAATATACAAGTTCAATTTGGAGGAAACCCCAAATTTACACTTGGAATATTTTTACATTCGTTGGCACAACGTGTTTAGCCAGCTCGTTGGCACGCCCACACAGTTTTTCAAACAACTCTACCCAACTCCTTGTTTGCCTCCGCAAGTTCACCTGAATGCGTGTCGTTCAACTCGTCCAACTCATCCAACTTGTCAGGCGCTCCCACTGAACGCCCAACTCGCCAAGTCTCCACTAACGAGTCGTTCACTGTGCACCAGTTCAAGACTTCACCCGAACCGCTGTTGACCAACTCATGTTGTTTAGGCGGACGCCCTACTGCACCCTCGAATGACTTCCCAAACGACCGTTCGAACGGATGCCCTACCGCACCCTCGAACAACCTCGAACGACCCTAGCCGAATGCCCTCGAACGATCCTACACGAACACCGTCGAACGATCCTGCACGAACGCCCTCACATGACGCCCTCGCCCGATTTCCTGAGCAATGCCCTCACACAATGCCCTGGCACGATTCCCTAAATGACGCCCTTGCACGATGCCTTCACACAATTTCCTAAACGACATCCTCGCACAATGCCTTTGCACGATTTCCTGAACGACACCCTCGAATGACTTTTTGAACGATGCCTTCGAATGACTTTCCAGCACAACGCCCTCGAACGATTTTTTGAACGAACACCCTCGAATGACCTCCTACATGAACGCCTTTGAACGACCTGTTTCGGCTCGGGTGCTTCGGCCCTGCACTCGTCTGCCTACACCTTCGCCCATATTTCAAACCAACTCGCACTTCTTCCCTTTGTCCTCCTTGAATGCTTTGAACTTGTGCGTTTCTCCTTGATGATTGAATGACTCCTCCACACCATACACTTATACACATCGCTGCCTATGAAAGGTCACATCAACTCGCCCAGTTGACCCTTCATTCAGCCCATGTTTAAACTCTTTTGCACGTCAGCTTAACCATTGGGCATCCTCACCCAGGACCACCTACCATTATAAACCTACGCTCCCCCTCCACACTTAGCCAATTTCGCATATAGCCTCGTGCGTTCAGCTCTGCAGCTTGTGGGCATTACACCAGCGACACAACAACCTGCAGGAGTGGCAGGATGATTCCGTCCGCAGCCTTCTGCCCCACCCCAGCGTCCCAACAACACGCGAGGGTGGCAGAGTGATTCCAGGAATCACCCCACCCTTCGGCCCACCCTGGCGGCCCAACGCCCGCGGGGGTGGTGCGGTGATTCCTGGAATCACCCTCCACCCACACGGGTCATTGGGCCGCTGGGGTGGGGCAGGTGTTATCCACTACCCTTTGCCTCACCCCAGCTGCCCAACGACCTGCGGGGGTGGCGAGGTGATTCCCGGAATCACCCTTCCACCCCCACGGGCCGTTGGGACATTGGGGTGGGCGGAGGGCGGGTTGATTCCTAAAATCACCCCACAACACCCGTGGGCCGTTGGGTCGCCAAGGTGGGGTGGAGGGTGGGGTGATTCCAGGAATCAACTTTCCCTCCGCCCCACCCTAGCAGCCCAATGGCCCACGGGGTTGGCGGGGTGATTCTGGGAATCACCCCGCCCTCCGCCACACCCCAATGACCCAACGACTCACGGGGGTGGCGGGGTGATTCCGTGAATCACCCCACCCCAGTGACCCAACAGCCCGCGAGGGTGGCGGGGTTATTCTAGGAATCACCCTGCCCTTTGCCCCACCCTGACGGCCCAATGACTCGCGGGGGTGGCGGGGTGATTCTGGGAATCACCCTGCCCTCCGCCCCACCCTGGCGGCCCAACAACCCACGGGGGTGGCGAGGTGATTCTGGGAATAATCACCCAGCCCTTCGCCCCACTCCGACGACCCGACAGGTCGCAGGGGTGGACGGGTGATTTCAGGAATCACCCCGCCCTGCACCTCACTCTGCGGCCCAACGGCTCGCGGGGGGTGGCAGGGTGATTCCCGGAATCATCTCGCCCTTTGCCCCACCCTGGTAGCCCAACAGCCTACGGGGGTGGCAGGATGATTCCAAGAATAATCACCCCACCCTCCACCCCACCCCGACAGCCCAACGGCTCGTGGGGGTGGCGGGGTGATTCCGGGAATCACCCCTCCCTCTGCCCCATCCCGGCGGCCCAATGGCCCACGGGGGGTAGCGGGGTGATTCTGGGAATCACCCCACCTCGGTGTCCCAAGTGATTCCAAGAATCACCCCACCCTTTGCCCCACCCCGATAGCCCAATGGCCCGCGGGGGTGGCAATGTGATTCCGGGAATCACCCCGCCCTCTGCCCCACCCTGGCGGCCCAACGACCTGTGGGGGTGGTGGGGTGAATTCGGGAATCACCCTGCCCTCTGCCCCACCCCGGTGGCCCAACGGCCCGCAAGGGTGGCAGAGTCTCATCATCAAACACTTGGGATATCACATCTTGTTGTCTCCATCGAATCAACATGTGTTGATGCCTATAGTATCCAAGAGACTTTCGGATCCAATTTGCTTCTTTCTCCATATTTGTTTAGCTTTCTTTTCTGGCTTGGTTTTCATGGTTCTAGCTCTTGTAGGGACCCAAGTCAAGTTACAATCACATACCATATGTCCAATGTTATGACAATTGAAGCACTCCATCTTGAAGATTGACGAGGACCATTATATATGTATTTGTGATATGCCGTACAATATTTTTCCATGTGCCCAAAGTTTGTACAAGAATAGCAATAGCCAAGAAACATAGTTTGGTACCTGGGAGATGAAGATTTCCTTGATGTACTTCTGAAGTCTTTTTCCTTGGGATTCTTTGATAATATTCATTGCCTTTTGTATTCTTGACACCATCTGGAAGTCTCCTTGGAGTAGGATTTCTTCCATAGTTTTCTTGAATCTTCTCCTTGCCTTTGCTGGAACTGGGAGCATCAACATTTATTTTTGGCCTCCTCACATCCATGATGTTTGAAGCAGTACCATTCTTTCTTGAGGTTTCACCTGCATAGCCAAGACCTAATTTATCAAGGGGATACTTTTGATGACTTAGGGTGTCATCTAGGGTTTGAGAACTTTTCAAGTTCTTATTCAGAAAGTCAACTTCCTTTTTAAGAAATACAATTTATTCTTTCATTTTCTTGCATTCTTCATCCTTCTTTGATAGTATGATCTCCATTTCTTCCTTCATCTTGGTTTCTTCACATAATTGGGCCTTAATAGAAGTGATTTCTGATCTTAACTTGGTGATGTCATCATCCTTTTCTTCTAGTTGGCATGTCATGGTGTTTCTCTCCTTTTCTGCTTCATCAACTTGTCCTTCTATGAATGCCAAAGCCTACATCACCTTCACAGGTCCTTATGCTTGTTTCCTTTCTTCTTCTAGTTGATATCTAAGGGAGGAGACCTCTTCCTTGTATTTACCAATCTCTGCTTCAAGTTTGTTTAAACTCTTAAGTCTTTGTTCAAGGTGGCTTGACAAATTTTCTTTCCTTTTCTTTGCCTTATCCAATTGATTTGTCATGGATTTGACTTCTTCATGATGCTTTCTTTTTTTTGATGAAATTCCTCCTTAAGCTTAGTGAGCTCCTCATCTCTTTCTTGTACTTGAATCTTGAAAAGGTCAACTTCCTTCCTTTTCTTGTCATGGTCACCATCTTGCGTGTTCTTCTTAAGTTCCTCATTTTCCTTTTTCAAACTATTAATCTCTTCCACATATAATTTTAGTCAGGGGATCTTCTTCAAAGCCTTCTTTTCTTTCTTCTTCACCTAGGTCTTCACTTGATGTCTTCATTCTTATTTTCAGCTTCCTTGATGGGTTTTGGATTTCCTTCTTGCTTTCCATCATCTTCTTGACTAGAGGTCATGGTCAATGCTCCTTTTGAGTGAAGGTCATGAAGTTTGTCCCATATATATTTTGTTGACAAACATTTTTCCAAATTGGCCTTTATAGAATTTGGTAGCCCATTCAAAATTGTCTTCATTAATCTTCTATTGTACTCCTTGGATTCATCGTCCATCGTGAAATTAGTAATCACTGATTCCCATACTCCAACACCTTGATCCATTAAGAAATTTCTCATTCTTACCTTCCATACATCAAACTTTCCATTGAACACTGGAACTTTCTCAATTTGATTGTCTTCAGTTTTCATGGTTGAGGAAGAGACATCTTTAGGAGGATTGGAGGCTTTCTTCCTTGGATTTTCCATTTGTGTTCCAAGGATCAACTTTCAAGATGCTAGGCTTTGAGTGAAGGTACTAGCTCTGATACCAATTGTTGGAAACACTGGGGGGGGGTGAATCAATATTTCTTTTCGATTGTTATATTTACCAGTTAGATCACTTATATTTAGAACACAAAATGAACAATAAGAATAAAATCTTCTATTAATTATTTCTTTACAATAAATCAAGTACAATATACATATATATATGGGCCTCCAACCCTAGATAAAGACACCGATCTTCAATCTCCCAAGCTCCAACCTGTATTTTTTCGAGCACCGACTTGGACTTCCAAGGCTCAAACATTGTTAATTTAGAGGTACCAACCTCAAGTGCTTGTGGTGCAGGTAAATTCTTGATGCGAACAAAGACAATTTCTCTAGCACGAGGGAGCGGGTCTAGCCACAAACAAACAATCTAGTGAAAACTTCCTTAAGCTAGAATCAAATAAGAGGGCCCACCTCTTAGAACGCTATTGCGCTTGGTGATGATCCTGCTTCCTTACTCCAGCTAACTTTCGTTTCCTTCCTTCGAATACCTGAAACAAGCAAGCAAACAACAACAACAAATGTGATAGCATACAAATTTCATTTAGCCTACTTAACAGGTCAATAAACATTAAGCCATCAAATGTAAGATAACACTTTAATGTAGGAAATCAATCAATAGTTGTATTCATATAAGTTCAGAAAGATATTACAACCAATGCCTTGACGTTGCCGGTCTCCTCCGACGTATCCGGGTTCCCACACTTCTGCTATTATCTCATGGATAGCCCTAACAATGGAAGTTTTAAGGCTTCTTCCCTTTAGTCTCAAACCAAACCAAACACACTACTCTCCCTCCACAAACATAAACTAGAGAGCTACAAGCTATAGATGTATTGATGATTATTCAAGCTCCAAAAATACTAAGACTGAAAAACTAGTTTAGCTTGTAAAGGAGGGGTTTATATAGCTTGGATGGAGGGGATATGGTTCCTCTTATCATGGCAGAAGGCCTTATCTCTTAGGTTTGTTCCATCCTAATAGGGGAAAGAGCCCAAACTAACTTCCTTAGCTCCATCTAGCCCAATCATTTACCAGACATCTGTTACGAAGCTTCTAGACCTGGAAGGTTCAACTCCATATTTATAAAACTTTCCAAAGGAGGATTGACGTGACTGAGAAAAGGCTTATTAGCACCATACAATGCTAGTCCTGGTTTTAATCTCTGTAAATCGGCACGAGGAGGAAACGAGTCATTAGCATCGATCTTGTAAATTGGGGTAAAAGGAAGATTCTTGGGAAATGATGCAAAAGGGAATTGTTCTACTCATGAAGAGGGACATAATGGGAGTTTCTTCATGATGGGAAAGCATGTAGGGTTCACTGTAGAGGTCCTCCATGATCGTGGAACAGTCAGTACAGAGACAGTGACAAAATGTTGTGTAACAAATGCCCCCTAAAGTGTGAAGGCCGAACTAAAGTGAGGGGTGAAATGCTTTACAAGTAGATGCGGGGAACCGGAGTCCATCGTCTAAAAACCTACAAGCAAGCATAGACACATATACATCACCGAAAACTATATCAAATGATACATGAATCGTGGTATGGACACAGCCATCTAGAGAAAGATCATGCAAATGGATACAAGGCATGGGCGTAGCCATCTAATAAAGAGGATCATATATAACAACTCATGGTATGGTTGTAGCCATCCATCTGAAAGAGACATGTATATCAGCATGATTATGTCACATCGCCTTGCAACTTGAACTTTTGTAATCTGAGCCCAGGGTCCTGCGCTCCAACACGACTCGATCAAAGTAAAAATCCTAACATGTGAATGAATGTGTTGAAGTCAAATATGCTATAAAGTCGCTTGATTACTGGTCAATGATGTGAACCGTTAACAAGCGCGAGAGAAACCACCAATACTGACAATGGCTCTCAAGGTACCAGCAGCACAGTCCATGGAATGTGAATAAAGAAACTGAAGTCAAACACCCATGAAATCACCCAACCGAAAGCCAATGATGTGAACTTGTCATCGAGTGCGAAGAACTTTCCATTAGGGCATGCAAGCTCTAAGGTACTAGAAGGGAGTCTCTCAACCAGCTTCCTGAAAAATGAGCTGAAGTCGATAGGAAGTGACAGTGTCGAAGGAGGGCCATGATGTATCCCACATCATCAACACAAGAAAAAGGGATGCAATGATTATGGATGATACAAAGAATCAGGAATGAGTGTAACTACAGAAGGACAACTCTTGAACATATCGACGACACGAGTCTGGAGTTTGGTAGCTTCTAGATCCATAGGATCAAAGGTCATGATGATGTGTCAGAGATCAAATGGAAGGAAAAAATGAACGACCCAACCCAGGAAAGTCAATGATGAAGTGAGGATATCCCAACCCGACACAAAGCAGAAAGTGTCATGTTCAAGAGTGAGTTGCCGACACAACTGATAGAATTTCCCATTTCCCCCACCATTTCTGGCAGGTACCCCAATTATTTTTTATCACAAGCTTGAAGGGGATAGCATGTGCTTGCACTGTAAGTCCATCCTTCAAATGAATCTGACCTAGTAAGATTAATGAGCCCTAGGAAGGAGAAGCTCATGTTTGTCATGGTGATGAATCCAACGTCGTTTAATGTTTTAACGAGTCCGACAAAGGTGTAACTCAGTATCTTTTTCATGTTTAGAGAGTTTGAAAAAGACACGCAAAAGAAAACTCTACATGGTCGCTTTTCATACATTTGTGTCTCTCGAGCCCGAAAAGGTAGAAAGCGATACTTGAGAGAACCGCTTGACCATTTTAGTCAAGGAGTACCTTTTTCGTAAATAGTTTATCCCAGCCCAAAAAAGGGGTAAACGTATACATGATGAGTAAGCATCAACTCGACCAAATAGTAGAGTAGAACTCATATAAGGCTATGCCCCCATCGCCCTGGGTGAGGGAGGGTTACGAGTCATAAGTTGAAAACCCCATTGTGATAATGGGCAATCGGTAAAAACTCAGGGAGGGAGAAAAAAACTTGAACCTATGAGGAGGTAAAGGTGCCTCCAGTTTAAATATCTTGACAATATCAGGACAAACCGACATTTCAATAGGCAACAAAGAAGAGAAAATCTCAAGACAAGTTGACATGGTCGTCGGGCCGGAACCAAGCCGTAGGGATTGAGAATATGTGTCGAGAGATGTACGTGAAACAGAATGATCAGAGGATACCGAAGGCAAAGCCGAAAAAATCTCCACATAGTTAATTTCGGCAAGGCTTAGCGGCATAACCTCGCCCATGTATCAACAAGATCCGGTGATGGAATGACCCAAGGATCAAACTTGACCGAAATCATGTTGATAGAGGCAACATGCAGAGGTGGGAGTGGAAAAATACCCATCAAGGTAGGATCTTTAAAAATTCCTACCCCCACACTCTCATAAGGAGCACTGGTGTGCTTGACATAAGGAACATTGCCATCCAAGGAGGAAGAGGCAAAGAAGGATAGTTGGTCAACTGTGACTATCTTCCCTTGATGGGGAAAATGAATCACATGAAAAATGGAGGCTACAGCATGCATGGCATGGGTTCAACTCCGTCCGAGTAGAATATTATAGTTCAGATTAGTGTCAACAATCTCTACTTTGATGTGAACAGCCTTGCCCTCCAAAGTAATGGCAAGGTCAGGGAGAAAACTGAATGGTCATGAATCGCATCTGTCAAAAGCTTCCAAAGTGTTAGGGGACTGGTTCAGAATAGGAGAACAAATTTCCTTCCAACAAGCGACAGACATGATGCAAGTAGAAGCACCTTCATCGATGACAGTCCTATGAATGGTTTTCTCATTTATGATCACCTAAATGAGAAAGGCAATCTGATGAGGTAAACACAGAACGTGGTTTTCCAGATCAAAACAAATGAGATTAGAGTCAGTTGGATCAATACCCCCAATAGCTGACAGTAATGATTTCCGCTGAGAAGGACAACTTTGAAGGACCTCGAGAGCAGACATAGCTAATGGCGCTTGAGCCAAATCTTCAATAATGTTATAATGTTGAGCGGTTTGAGCGTTTGGATTGTACAAGGACTTTCACAACACACCTCGAGAAGGTGGTCGAATGGCATAATCAAGATTATGTCGCTCTATATGGAGAGGACCAGAACTTTATGGGGTAGAAGAAGAAGGGGTACCTTCTTTCTCTTTCCCTAATGTCGGGGTAGGAGTTTGATAATATTTTGACCTGGTAGCCACATTGATCGGTGTACTCATCATGAACACTTGTGAACCTGAGGAAGCGGACGACTAAAGCTGGTCTACCATTTGGGTTTGCTGGGATGGAAAAGGCTATTTCAAGAGAGCTGGGGTCCCTTTGAGAAAACGACTAACTTCGGACCGTTGGGGACAATCCTTAGTATAGTGATCCTCCTCACAGATGAGGCATGAATATTTAGGCTTTCGTTGAGAAGCATCACCAGCAGACGACTTAGGAGGGACCTGTTTTGGGGCATCGGCTTTACCCTTGCCTTTGCCTTTCTTCTTACCTTTAGAGGATTTGTCTACTACGATATACTGGACAACGTGAACCTCTGAGGTTTTACCAAGGCCAGGTGAATTGCGAGAGGAATCATCGGAAGCAGTGTTGGAGACCGACTTCTGTTTGGAAGAAGATTTTTTGGGGGTCTGAGTCACTGATCCAATTACCCCAGCAACAAGCAGTGTAGCCGGAGACTTGGATATCACCAGATCAGATGATGGTCTAGGCACATCAGGTAACATATCGTATAACATGCCAGATTGTGAATAGACGAGGTCTAGATACTGGCCACATGCGATGGCTTGTTCCTTAGTGACGCATCCACCAATAGCAATGTCCTTAGTAATTTTGTTGATGAATGATTTGGTGAACCATTCGGTCAACAACTGATCAGCAATCTCAAACTTAATCAGGCGACATCTACGTCTCCATTCATGGATGTGATCGAAGATGTGGGTTGCAGTGTCTTGCTTGAGCGACGTTATCAGATGGGTACCAGTTCCTTAGCGAACCGGCAACTGGAAATGTATGAGAAAGGCCATGGCAAGAGTGTTAAAGTCATGATAGGTATTTCGAGGCAACTCGATATACCACTTGGCTACAGCACTTGTGAGAGTTCATTGGAAAAGCTAAAGACGAATGGAATCATCAACGTAGGTATTCGAGGAGCACCAGAGATGATATGTCATCACATGGGCTTGTGGATCCTCTTTCTCTTTTCCTTCAAACTTCGGACAATCACTCAAGATCTTGGATGGAACTGGAGGCCAATATGGCAAATGAAGAATCGGGTCATTTGTGAGCCTAGACACACCTGGCAACTCCAGTGTAGCCAAGAATGACAATTGGGTATTGAAAGGCATTTGAGGCCAATACGCAGGCCCAGCTGACGGAACCCATCCCTATTGGTAAGGATTATGTCCCCATAGTGGAGGGTTTTGTCCATATGGAATTTGATTTTTCCCCCACTGTAGGTTACCTTGCCTGTAGGGAGGATTTTGACCTTGAAAGCCTTGAAACTGTCCAGCCATAGGTTGCTGATAAGCAACATACAGGTTAAAAGTTTGTTGAGCTTGTTGATGTTGGACATATGGATTTTGCACCTGATGCCCCTGAGCATAAGGGTTTTGAACATGTTTCCCCTTAACAAAAGGGTTTTTGACCTGTTGCACTTGGACATAAGGATTTTTCACTTTCTTCCCTTGGACATAAGGATTTTGGACCTGCTGCCCTTGGACAAAAGGATTTTGAACCTGTTTCCCTTGGACATAAGGATTTGGGCCTGCTACTACAGAACTTGACCCTAACCTTGCCCTTGCAAAGGTTGACCCTATTGATATGAGTATAAGGGTTGTTGTTGCCTAGGTTGACCTTGTTTCTGCAAGGGTTGACCTTGCGGCTATAAAGGTTGTTCTTGCGGCTGCAGAGGTTGACCTTGCGAGGACATAGGCTGGGAGGATTCCAGAACATACTGCATTTGTGGTTGCATGGTTTGCTGCAACGGTTGCAAGGGTTTCCCTTGCGGTTGTTGCAGTTTTCCTTACTGCGACACCATCTGCCCTTGCTGCTGCATGGATGGACCTTGCTACAATGAAGTTTGCCCTTGTTGTTGCAGAAGTTGTCGTTGTTGTTGCAAGGGTACTTGAACAATTCCTGGAGTGACACCTTGAAATTTCCTGAACTATATCTGGCCATATCCACCATGCGCAACAGACGAACCAGGCTAAACATAAGGTCCAGGCCGAGGGACGTAAGGTAGATTAACCATCACTTGTGAACCATATGGAACATAAGGAGGTAGGTACTGAACCTGAGCCACATAGGGCTGCTGGTACTGGATGTTACTTGACCCAAACGGACCAACAGGGTTCTGCTGTTGGTACTGGACATTACTCAATCCAGCAGGACCAGCAGGGTTTGGAATGGCACCAAAAGAGGGCTAGTTCATCCCAACCATGTGAGTTTGTGAGCCATTCACATTGGTTGTACCAAACATCATAGAAACATTCGGATTTTCCCCCCAAGCGGTGGCACGACCTGTTCACTTTCTAGAGGGGTCGAAGAACTGACAAAGACATGACTTGAGGTCGTCGGTTGAACCGAACGGGTTACTTGGACAGACAAAACAAGAGCATTCAGAATGGTGGGTTGCACCAGAACTAAAGTAACTACAGAATGCACAATCGGCTGGGAGGTCGGGTTCTGAATGAATGGACCTGAGGTAGGCATAGCACCAGATGACCAAATAGGGTTATGATATAGTGATGAGGCACTAGGCGTACCTAAAACCAACTGAGCTAAAGTCACGTAATTATGTGGTAACTCAGGATGAACATTGGTTGGAATGCTTCCCGTGTAAGGGAAACCTTCAAGAGGGAAAGGATATTCTTGCTCATCGACATTGTGTGGAGGTGAAACCTCCGAGTGACCCGAAGAGCAGACTGGGATTTCTCCTTCTGATTCCATGGGTGGAAACAAACGATGAAAAACAACCAAAGATGTTTGCGGGGATAATTCCAAAGGAATACCCAGTTAATCGTACAATATGTAGGGATGTTGCGATGATATCACAAAAGGATTGAACAAAGGATTTGGAGGATAAAAAACTAGTCCTAATTGACCTTCAGAAGTCGGCGAACTCTCGGGAGTCTAGATAGGATTATCCGGAGATTCCGGGCTAATGTTAGAAAGTGACCCAGTAAATGAGGGAGGAGGAGGACGAGATGACAAAGGTTGAATGCTCAGAACAATTCTAAGTTCAACACCTTGGTCCTCAAGTGACTGCGGCAATTCAGGAAAAGGCTCCTCAGATAATCTTTCAAACAGAGGAGAGGAAGAGGAACTAGGCGAACATGATGGTTCAGCCACGATGACTTTGTCTCAAGTAACAAGAAGAGAGAAATTGATTCCAAGGCTTTTAAAATATATTTAAAGGTATACTCATGATGTAGTCTAGAAAAAGACTAACAGGAACGTTATATGATCATGGGCAACAATTTTTTAAGACGCAAAAACAAACTAGTGCTTTTTCATGTTTTAAGAGTTGAGAAAAAATCAAAGGTGACTCTATCACTTTCAGTTTGAAACGAGCTCGAAAAGACAAGCGCTCGGTGATCTTCTATATTTAGGGAGTCAAAAAAATCAAAATGACTACTCAGGATAATCTAGGCAAAAAGGATTACCAAGTAACCGTGAACTGCAGAATACCTCCCAGTGAACCGAGAAGTACGGGTAGGCAATCTCCCCAAATGTTTTGTTTGGTGTATCACGTTTACAAGGCGGCAAACTCGGCTTCCTATGGATAAAGGATTTCAACCTAGTGGAGTCTCCCTTTATATACATGATGGTACAGGGAGCACAAGTCTGTACTAGCGTTGTCTAATGTCGAAGCAAACGATAGCTGCTAGGTTTAAAGACGTCAAAACATGTCTCTAGCCTAGACCTTCTAAATGTGATCATTAGGTTTCAAATGTGCCTTAGGTTAATTGAATACATTTTAAAGTTTATCTTGAAATTATGTCTCGGTTTTCATGCCTTATCGATGTGACTCGAAAAACTCTTATATGCAGCTAAATGAGACAAGACCCTTTCAATTCAATGAATTGTTTACACTAATGAGAGTAGAAAACACAATAAATGCAACAAACAAGAAATTGAAAGGAAAATGACATTTTCACTACTTCACCTTTTGAAAACAAAATGATGAAAAACTCTTTCCAATTCCTATATTTCCTATCAAATGCACTTCAAGTATTCCTTTCAATAGTAAAGAGAATTCATTTCTTTTCCAATGCAAATGATGATGCAAATCTAGTCTTCAATGATGCTAACTAATGTAACATATTGATTCAGCAAACTAGAATTATGTATTTTTCAATGAAATGATAAAACGAATCTTTCACAAACACTTAATGAATTCTTTTTAGAACAATCAACCTCAAGCAAATGCAAAGCACAAAACAGAATTCCTTCCAAAATAATGGTGGAATGACTGAACCAAGAACAAGACGAGCAATGTAATCTATGCCCGAAAAAAGATTCTTAATCAACAAATGAAACTTTTCAAACTTGTTTAATGGAAATCAAAGCAATAAAAGGACTAAACACGAAATGCAAGGAGCAACTTAACCAACAACTTGACTTTTTGAGCACACAAACAGCTAAATGGATGACCACCTAGATGCCCTAGGGCTACAAACCATCTAAGGACTCAAGAAACCAAGTAAAGAAAAGGAAAACCAAACAAGCACATAAACCAAGCTAATGAAGCTTTCCAGTCAGGAAGAACATAGGCAGAACAAGCTAAGAGGTAGAAATTAAGAGGGCAAGACACATTGGTTATGATCTAGGGGAAACCCTGATCTTCACCTACTGGAATCGACGCAACTGCCTAACTGAAAACAAGCGCAACAAGGGGGTCGGCGTGACTATTTTAGAGAAACTTGGGTTGATTGGCACGACTGTCAAAAAAATAAACGCGCTGGCCAAGGATTCAAGGAAAAAAATATAAAATTTCAAAGGCTAAAGCTAGAATTGCCACTATAAATTTTAGACTCAGAGCAGTAAACCAGGCAAAGTAGAGAAAACTAAAAAATAAATGGTGATACTAAAAATTTTCACACAAAACCATAAAATGACAATCAAGCAAACAGAAGGATTAGCTCCCTATTGGAGTCACCAATTTGTGGTGCAGGTAAATTCTCAATGCAGACAAAGACAATTCCTATAGCCTGAGAGAGCAGGTCTAGCCACAAACAAACAATCTAGTGAAAACTTCCTTAAGCTAGAACCAAATAAGAGGTCCTACCTCTTAGAACATTATTCTGCTTCGTAATGATCTTGCTTCCTTACTCCAGCTACCTTTCGTTTCCTTCCTTCCAATACCTGAAACAAGCAAACAAACAACAACAACAAACGTGATAACATACAAATTTCATTCAGCCTACTTAACAGATCAAGCAACATTAAGCCATCAAATGTAGGATAACATTTTAATGTAGGAAATCAATCAATAGTTGTATTCATATAAGTTCATAAAGAGATTACAACCAATGCCTTGACATTGTCGTTCTCCTCCGACATATCCTGGTTCCCACATTTCTACTAGCATCTCATGGATAGCCCCAACAATGGAAGTTTTAAGGCTTCTTCCCTTTAGTCTCAAACCAAACCAAACACACTATTCTCCCTCCACAAACATAAACTAGAGAGATACAAGCTATAGATGTCTTGCTCATTATTCAAGCTCCAAAAATACTACGACTGAAAAACTAGTTTAGCTTGTAAAAGGAGGGGTTTATATAGCTTGGATGGAGGGGAGATGGTTCCTCTTATCATGGGAGAAGGCCTTATCTCTTAGGTTTGTTCCATCCTAGTAGGGGAAAGGAGCCCAAACTGACTTCCTTGGCTCCATCCAGCCCAACAATTTACTAGACTTATATTACGAAGCTTCTAGACCTGGAAGCTTCTACTCGATATTTAAAAAACTTTCCAAAATAGGATCGGCATGACTGAGAAAAGGCTCATTAGCGTCATACGGTGCTAGTCTTGTTTTTAATCTCTGTAAATCGACACGAGGAGGAAACAGGTCATTAGCATCAGTCTTGTAAATTGGGGTAAAAGGAAGATTCTTGGGAAATGATGCAAAAGGGAATTGTTCTGCTCATGAAGAGGGACATAATGGGAGTTTCTTCATGATGGGAAAGCATGTAGGGTTCACTATAGAGGTCCTCTAGGATAGTGGAATGGGAAGTACAAGGACAGTGATAAAATGTTGTGTAACAGGGCTCCAACCCTATATATGGTTCAGGCTCCGACCTGGTTTCTTGAGGAATTTGATCCTCTAGGGCTCCAACCCTATCTTCCAAGGCACCAACATTGTATTTTCTAGGCTCCAACCCTTAGCTTCACTTTATAAAGATTTAATTAGTTTTACTTCACAGACCCCAATGTCTTCTTCAATGGGCCTTGTCTATCTTTGTCTTCACTATAGTCTCCATGTTATGTCATCAATGACAACCTTGATCTCTTCACATGACGGTGTCTATGTTGTCCTTCATCTTACTCAAACTAGATATCCAAGGTCACATCATGAGGGCATTCAACAATGCATCATGGTCGATTGGATGTCCTTCTTCAAGGATTATTTAATGACTGCTCTTCAAGTATCTTCAAGTGTACTTCAAAATTGCCTGCAACAAATGATGCTCTTACAATGTTACTCCAAGCCTCAAAAATGCTACAATAGGTCTTCAAATGGCTTTGATATATGCTTTGGAAAATGCTTCAAATAGCCACTACAAATGCCCCTCCAGGTTACTTCAGGGTTTGGTTCAAAGTTTCTCTTAGATGTCTTTCAAATGAACCCAAAAAGATCTTCAAGTCTTCTCTAGGATTGTCTTCAAAAGGCTGCAATAGGATTGCTCAAATAAGGTCCTCAAATATGTTCCAAACCACCTCAAGGAGGTCCTCAATTACACTTCATAAACTACTCCAAAAGGGGGTCTCTACAAGCTTCCCAAAACTACTACAGATATGCTTCAAAAGGCTCCTTCAAAACAGCTTCAGTATACCTCTGAAACACCCTCAAGAACTTCCCTTCAAAAGACACTTAACTCCACATTCAAGTCTTGCTTAAATTTTTGCACTGGTAGGATATACTTAGCCTTATAGCTGAAATGATTATGGTAATAACTCTTCCTATTCCATGTAACAAGAAATTCCTTTGATACAGTACTCTTATAGCCTCAGAATCTTCGCTTGGGAAGATGTATAATAGCTTCAGAATCTTGCATAAACAGAGATATAATTTCCTCAAACCTTTCACTTGGACAAAGAGATAATAACTTTCTAATTTTTTCTTCTATACATATAAGATTGTCTCAGACTCTTCGCTAGCTTCCACAGGGATAGGTCTCAAATTCTAATAATATAAATATAATTACAGAATCCCATTCCTTCAGCCGAGCCTCCAAAAACAATTCTGAAATATAACAATTCTAGGATTGTTCTTAAGGTATCAGCCTCTTCAAATACAAGTCCGGGATCTGAAACGATATTGTCACAGTTTTGTCCACAGATCTGAGGAATAAAAACTATGTTATAGTAAGAATTGCCCAAACAACTATTTTTTTTTCTACTCAGGTTTGGTCTCCTTCTAGGCCTCGTATATGTATTGATCACCAAGATTGGATGACTTGAATGCTTAGTTTTAAATGTTAATATATACTAATTTTTTGAGTTATACGAATAGATATGTCAGTTGGAGGAGAGCCCGACTTTTGTTGAAGCCGACATATCTTTAGCATATTTCTTTTAACATTTATTTATTTGTCTTCCATGTGATGTATGAATTACTTATATCTTCCATGTGATGTATGCATTACTTATATCTGCGATGTGATGTATGCATTACATCTATCTGCCATGTGATGGATAATATAAGACCTTGCCTGCCATGTCAAAGATGGATCATATAAGATCTTGTCGACCATGTAACTTCTTTGAGAGAAAGAGAGTATGTTGTTGCAGAGATGAGGAACCCCTTGACTGAGGATAAAAGGTAAACATGCTCTAAAGAAAACCTGAGTGATAAATAAAAAGTGTTTATACGAGGCGGGAATATCCCATGCTCATTATGATGACTTAGTTAATACAATATGACAGATATAGGTTTTGTCAAGTCACATTGTAGTATGTGACATGCTAACGGTTGGTGATGATAATTGTTGATGCCCTCAAGGGCATTTCTTGAACAAATAGACTAAATAAGGTGCCCCCATGCATCGTCTATGTGAAGCACTTCTTGAGTGAGGTGCTTATGGATGTATGGCTCTTTGACTTTGGGAACCTCCCTTGCATTGTGGTGTAACCACTGCTGAATGAGGTGCTTAGTGATGTGTGCATCTTCGAATAAATGGCAGAGCTGCAGTGGTTATAAAGTATGATACCACCCTGACATGAAAACTGGTGTTGGCATCAAATGCCAAGGGTAAAAATGACATCAATGGGAAATGGTGATTCCCATTGTGCCACCTGAGGATGTTCCTTAAAGGAGGAACACATCCAAGGTACGACCTCAATCCTGGAATATGAGTGGTGAAGTCGACAGGAAAGAAGCATCAACCATCCAAGAAGTTTCGATATGTGGAATCAAGAAATTTGGTGAATCATATTGTAACATGGTGGGTCAACAAGGCACGATAATGAAAGTTGGCTATACTTAATGGATATGGACAACTAGCCCAAGGTCGGAGTTGTAATGCAAGTGGTGGCAGTCAAAATAATTTTTCTAGTGGGGGTAGCCCTGGAGTCAGTAGTAAATCTAGGGTATGTGTAAGTATGCTCTGACTGACGTGATGGGGATAAGTGAATAATGTGCAAGCTCTGACCTAGGGTGACTAGAAACTGTCGCCGAGTATAAGACACAAAAATATGGGTGGGAATATTTTTCTTAAAAAACCTTTGTACACTTTCCAAAAGAATGTTATGGTGGTTTGGATGTAAAAACACAGAGATAGGTGCCCCAAAAAACACATTGACATGCATAATGACGCAGGGATGGTGTTTGTTTGCCGAAGGTGGGGGCCTATTGGCTGGTATCGGTGCGCATTTGTGGGGTGGATGAAGTGACACAAATGGGCTATGTAAGTGGGGGGATTGTAGGCCAAGTGTGGAACGCGGTAGTGAATGTAGCAGAATGAGGTTGATATTCAAGGCATGTAAGTGAACTAGTTCTTGGGCTTGAGTAGGTGGTCATGGATCCTGATAGTGAATAAGGGTATATAGACATGAAGTGAGCCATGAGTGGGAGGGCTCTATTGACCGACATGGATGTTTAACATATGCAAGGCAGGGTGGTGATAAACATGGTCAAGATGATGAACCCTATGGTTCGTTTTGGAGAAATGATGTCAGCATATGCAAATATTAAGAGGAAGCCTATCATGTTAAGTGGTGAATGATACCTTCTCTATTATTTGTTTGTCGGGGTGTTGGTCAAAGAGGTTTGTTCATGATGTACCTGCAATATCCACAACCAATACCCCAAGTGAAAGCATATTTTTAAAACATATGAATAATCTGTGATTGGTTGAATGATATGAATTTAAAAACAAGAGAAGGTGCACCATAAATGATTTTATGGGTGTGCGGCGGGTCAAAAAATGAGTTTTGAAAATCACTAGAATGGAGAGTTCCATGATGGAGATGGTGTGGTATTGATCCTTATGTCTCTCCCGGTTTTGACAACGAAGGTCCTAAGCTTCTATATTGGGCTCCAAAAAATGGCAAAGAGGGTGATACATAGGGCTATGAGGCCCAAATATCATTTCATTTGCACTGTCGAGCCTGAGAGGTCAGAGCAAGTTCCAGGATCATTCCTTGTCGTTGCAGTCATCCAGAGCACTAAGGATGCGCACGAGGAGACTAGGAGTGAAACCGATCCAAACCTTTACTCGAAGGTTGTGGATGATAAACCTCTCGTACCGGCACCTATGTCTGACAGGTGCAGACCCTCTCATTTATAGGAGACAGAGGGAGTTGGATTCTGAATGTGGGAAGATAAGATGCAAGCTTGTGACTACCTCGAGGATCTTAACTTTCAGAAGTTATATGGTAATGATGTCGGACCAGATTTGGGAAATGCCTTTGAGTTTCATAAACTCATTCGCATTGATGTTCTTGGAGAACCTCCGTTCGAACATATGTGTTGCAGTTAGCATGGTGAGCTCATATTTGGTTGAGCCTCACTGGATTGGTACCAAGAATCTTCTGAGATATCTTCAGGGCACAATCTGTCATGGATTGAGATACACTGCCGGAAATATGAAACCACATGATTATGAAGGGTGGGCAGGCAGTGTGGAGGATCACTAGAGCACTTCTCAGTGTTGTTTCTCTTTGGAATCTACCTCGTTATCCTGGATGAGCAGGAAGTAGAAGTCGGTGACTCTGAGCACCACCAAGGCAGAATACATTGCTGATAGTATGGCCTTCTGTGAGGCGGTCTGGTTGCTGAAGCCCTTCAGTGAGCTGTTTGTACACATGATGAATACCACTGTGATTCTCTGTGACAACCAGAGATGGGATTCGATTATTGAGGAATCCCGTATTTGACAATTGCTCCAGCAAATAGACATCGAATACTGCCTTATCTATGGTAAGTCAATGATTGAGGAGGCTCCATCGCATTAAGATGATGTTCAGGTTAGAGCCCTGTGGAAAGACCAAATTTGTGATTTTCCCGAATGACTTGGAGTCGTAGAGAGACCTTTGTAAAATGGTCCTGCATATATTGAGCTCTAGGAGCTTTGGGGGGCTTGCAGTTCTATTGGAGCAACATCCGACCACAAGGTGACTCACCCTCCCCTAGTGGTGCACGCTGGAACAAGATGATTCTCTCTCTTGTGAGACAAGATGATTCGCTCTCTTGTGTAGTAGGATGATTAGTTCTCCTATGAGGCCTGGATTGATGTGTTCTCCATGGCGATTGTAGCAGGATTGATGTGTTCTCCTGTGAGGCCTGGATTGATGTGTTCTCCATGGCGATTGTAACAGGATTGATGTGTTCTCCTGTGAGGACAGGATTGATTAAGTTCTCCTGTCGAGGCATCCTACCCATGCAGTCTGGGACTCATGGGAAGTACCTCTCATCTGATCAATGAGCAGGGAAATGAAGTTAGGGACCATAGTAGTACCGATGGACGCATCGTTGTATCTACCGTACTCCCTACGCTAGGATGTACTCTATTGATCTGGGATCAATGATACTGGTCTGGGACCAGTGGTAGGAGTTGTACATACTATGACGCTGACTTCGGGTCGGCTGAAACTGGTCTGGGACCGTCGGTACATACTCCGAGACTGACTTCGTGTCAGTGCAGGACTGGTATGGGACCAGTGAGAGTCGTACCTACTATGATGCTGACTTTGGGTCAGTTGAGACTAGTCTGGGACCAGTGTTACGCACTCTGAGTCTGACTTCGGGTCAGTGGAGAATGGTATGAGACATTCTCGATCAATTCTTCTTCTTCTTCATAGTTCAGCAGAGCTGAGCAGAGCAGAGCAGAGCCAGCAGAGCTGAGCAAGAGCAGAGCAGAGCCAGCAGCGCTGAGTAGAGCTGAGCAGAGTAGAGCCAGCATAGCTGAGCAGAGCAGAGCTAGCAGAGCCAGCAGAGTTGAGCAGAGCCAGCAGAGCTAAGCAAGAGTAGAGCAGAGCCAGCAGAGCTGAGCAGAGCTGGGCAGAACAGTGCAGGGCACTGATGGCAGAGATAGTACAGTCGGACATATGGATCAGCAGATGGAGTTTCCCCTAGTTGAGAGGGAGTGTTAAATTGGAAACTAGGGCAAAACTCCATGTGGGTCAGCTTATTTATGGCAGCTGATAATTTTATTGGATCCCTCTCATCGAGAGGTGTAGGATTGATCCAAATATCATCCGATTCCAATAAGTATTTATGGAGATATGAATTTATTTTGTTTATGTAATTATAGTCAAGCCGACCAGCTCTTATGTAGGCTCTAGAAGCCCAACCGACGTGTCTATTCATCATCCTCATTTTGGTATAAATAGATGAGGATTTGATATCATTTGCACACACGTATTCTTGAGGTGATCTCCTCTCCACGTCTGGGTTTTTGGAGAAGGAGAGAACCAAAAGAATACGCTGGCCTAAGAAGGAGCCCTAGCTGCAGATGATGCCCTAGCTGCAGATGATGCCCTAGCTGATCCAATGCAGTCAATTACTTATACGCTGTTCAGGAGGAGACCTTATACGCTGTACATAGAGACTTGTAGACGTAGCTTAAGAAGATAAGGAAAAACTCGCATTCCTCTCTAAATTTTCAGGTGATTGAAGGAGCAGAGATCTGCATAAATGGAGAAATAAATCTAGGGTTCAACTGCTACCTCGGATGGGTATAAGGAGCAGAAGAACCCAAGCTAATCTACACTCGGCATACCTGTGATTTGAAGGTGAAGTTATCAAATGGATAGAGCAGAGAAACCTGCGGATATAGATACAGTATTGACATGCGTTTTGGGATAGATACTCTCGGCATAGTCATGGCCAGATCTTGATGCATTAATAATGACACAAAATTGATCTAAGTTCTGGAGCAGAGATCTCACCTTGGGATACCTATGAATTGAAGGCACAAAACTCGGATCGATGAGACAGATCTCGGATAAGAATACTGTATTGGCATAAGGTATGAGCTATATACATTCTCAACATAAACCTAATCCTTATAATGACAAGGAGCAGTCGTAGCATAACTTTGGTCTCGACATATCTTTGATGCAGTAGATCTAGGTGATATTCCTGTAGCAGTCTCGGTATACATTCTCGGCATAATCATGACAACCTCGACATTACAATGAAGGGTATTCAATCTCAGAAGCAACCGCGGATAAGGGTTTGGATTTGCCTCTAGTAACCTTGACATTCTCTCTAAGAATAACTTTGGTCTCGACATATCTTTGATGAAGATATTCCTATAGCAGTCTCGGTATACATTCTCGGCATAATCATAACAAGTAGAGTAGTACAGGAATCTCGAATATCTCTGAAACTTCAGGGTAATTACAATCACACAAAACTAGGATTCATCTGATATTCTTCAGAGGAAATTATAGTGGTTCAGGACTTCGGACAAGTGTAGTGGTTCAGTACTTCGGATGAGTACAGTGGTCCTATATTTCTCGGATGGGTAACTCAGAAGTAAAGCCTCTCAATGATCCTTGTCTTGGCATAATGAACGATCTCATGAAGATCTCGGTGTAGGAAGAAAACACAGTCATGGTCTCAGTATATATGTAATGATGTTATCCAACAGAGAACACTCTGTCTTGGCATACCTCCAGATGCAGTCAAGAACTCAATTATGGTCTCGGTATAGCATATACTGTCTTGACATATTTCAAGGTACATTAATGATCTAAGCATAGTTATGATCTCGATCTTAAAGGAAAAATAGTCACAAGGAGAAGATCGATGTAAAGGAGCAGCATGGAAATCGATGTAACAACGTGTTAAATACTATTGTTCTAAGGCATGGATAAGCATAGTGATGGACGCAGCATGGTTGGATGCAGCATGGTGAATTAGTTGAAGTATGAGGACTGAGAAGTGTGCCTTCACTTGAGTTTAGATCTGTAGTCCTTGTCATCAGAACTATCCTGTCATCTTCATGATGAAATATCTCTGATGTCTGATCTCTTATTTTGGCAAGTCAAAGTGTTGACTTCAAATGTATTTGTACCATCTCTCTCTGCTGAACTTTGAAGATAAAAGAAGAATTGATCAAGGGTTTCCCCACACATTGTGGGGTTTGTCCCTGGCTTGCGCCATATCTTGTGTCCTCTTGTCTTGGCTTGTCTTCTGCATATTATATTTATGTTCTATCTGCAGTTTATAGTAATGTTGATGTGATTGTTGACTGTGAAAATTTAAATAAATTGCTCTAGCATAGAACATACCTAATCTTAACAAAAGCCCTCAACAAAACTGTTCATCGAACAATTATTGATGATGGGGCATCTACATGTATTATTTCGATGAGTTGTTGGAAAACTTTAGGATCTCCAACCTTGTCGCGATCTTCGACGACATTAAAATCATTTGATGGACGAACATATACCCCATATGGGATTTTAAGTAACTTGCAAGTTGAACTGGGGGGGAAATAGTAAAAATTGATGTTGAAGTTATTGATGGAAACCTCAATTACAACATCCTACTGGGAAGGCCCTGAATATATGCCATTGTTGCAGTTGTGTCGACCTACTTCAGGAAGATTGCATTTCCCTTCCAAGGAGGAATTACAATCGTCGACCAAAAAACATTTCTCCCCAACAATTCACAAGTTACGGGAAGCATTCCAATGATCCATGGAAGCAATCATTCGCTTCAAAATATCGAAGTAGGTCTCTTAAAAGACCCTGCCTTAATGGGTACTTTTGCCCTACCGCCTCCGAGTAATCTGGTGGAAGTGACCACAGTGGAAACCTGCAATATGAAATCTTCTATATCTAATGGATTCAAAAGATTCCTAAACATTTTGTCAGCATGGATCATCTCCATTTTAGAAATATTGTAGCAATCAATTTTCTTGGCCTGGGGGGCAAACCCAAATCAACGCTCATTGAGTGTTTGGATAGATAGGTCTAAGGAATATGGTACCTCTTCAGATCCTTGGTCGCATGTACATTCTACAGACAAAGGAATCATTTAGTCAATGATGTTAGGAGAGGAACCATGGGAAGATTACCACCATCGTTCCCATCTCCCAGATTACAACGAAGATTATTCCAATGACCTTAATCATCCTTCAGTTTTTTATTTTCTATCAAATACTGTAAATACGGTGGATTCTGAGGACGGTTCTTATCTCGCGTCAACCTCGTTAAAAAATGAAACAAGGAGTCATGAGGATAGTTCTTTTACTGTGTCAACCTCATTAAAAAATGAAACAAATCCCTTTCCAAATCTCAAAGGTAAACCTTCATTCCAACCACCGAGTTGAATGCAATGAAGCTTGGGGGGCATGCACCTCGATTTGTGTTATTATGCTGGGGGCATGCAAAATTATCACGAGCAGTGTTACTGCAGGGTTCAAGCTCGTTAAAAAATAAACCCACCATGAGCAGTTTTAACGCAGAATTCAAGCTCGTTAAAAAATAAACATAAGCAATGAGCAAACGTTCTCCCAGAGTTTAAGCTCATTAAAAAATGAACCAATTCCCGATAAATAACCATTGTGAATGCATTATCATTAGCTTTTGAGCCTTGGTCATGTTCTCATCATCACCTCCACTCTGTTTAGCCGATCATTCACCTCCATTTGATTGTTTACCCCTTTTGAGGAACAGCTGCGAAGAGTGATCCTGTTAGCCATCCTTGTGACACTGCCGTGATTGGAAAATTCCAAACCTTACCTGGAATCAGCTGCTACCCAAATTTATCACTCGTTCCTCGAAAAACGAGTCTCCTTTGAGCTCTTTTCATCTGACTCGTAAAATATGAAAAGATTGCCGAGCAGTTAGCCTCTCCAGCTCGTTACAGTGACCGGAAGTGCTATCCATCCTCTAGATTTTAATCTTTTTGGACCTGAGGGATTATTACACAAAAAGATCGAGTGCTTGTTTTGTTCGGCTCGTTAAAATTACCGAAAATTCATCCCTTTTGTATTATTTTATACTTTTTTGGACTTAAGGGATTATATGACGAAAAATGATTGTTGGATTTTTCCTTACATCCATTTCAGACTCTCTAAAATTGAAAAGGACCGAGTTATCTTTGTCGTTAAACTCGTTAAAACCGAATAGCGACAAACTTGTCCATACCGACAAGAACGAGTTTCACTATGGCTAGGCTCGTTAAAACATAGCGATGCGTTTGCCCGAAGGGAAAATTATAGAACAAGCATATGTTATCCTCCTCAAGCTTGACAAAAATAAATAGGTACTAGTCAGCAATCGCTGGGGAAAAATTGGGAAGAAAACTTGAAGAAACTTTATTGGTAGCAAGTCGCTCTTGAACATGACACTTTCACTCTGCATCCGAGTCGGGTTGGGTTGTTCTGTTCACTGGTCATATCACCATTGGTCCATCACACCATCCACATTTGGGGTTAACGCTACCAATCCATCATGTCAGTGTTGCCGATATGTTCAAGAGAAGTCGCTCAGATAATTCACCTGTGTCTCATCCACTCCAATACATTTACTCTCCATTCTTTCATGACCACCACCCTGAACCTTATATCATCAGATCGTTTTCACCTCCATTAAAATCATTTGCTCCATTCCGTGTCATAGATGTGGGATTCACTAAGGCCCTCCTATGACGGATCGCTTCTTTTTGACATCAGCGCATTATCCAGGAAGTCAATCTAGGAACAACCCTTTCAGTACTTTGAAGCTTGCATGCCTCAATGGCAAGTTTCTCACTTCCGGCGACAAGTTTACATCAATGGCCTTCGACCGAAAGATTTTGCGTGGTGTTCGACGCCAAGTCCCTTATTCACACCACGTGAATTATACTGTAGTACCTTGAGGGTCATCATCATTATCGGTGATTCCTCTCACGCCTATTAACAGCTTACATCATTGGTTGGTAATCAGGCAATGTCTTTCCATGTTCGACTCCAGAACATCTCTCACATGGATCGACTTGTACTTTGAGTGAAGATCGAACGAGATTGAAGACCCCGGATCTAGTTTCATCCATCCGGGTTGCGATATATATTCAGGAGAATAAAGACATCAAATGTACATCATTGCTGCACAGATAACCATCCAATCAAAGGGATGATGGCTCTACCAGAATCATCAGTCTGCACTCAGACAATTGTCTGTCTTATGTACATAAAAATGAATTTATAAAGTTGAGCATGGGAATGCCTGCCTCAGCTAGATCATGAAAATATTATGAAGATAATGTATTGTATTGTATCTTATTACAGGTCGCCTTCCATCTTGAAAAAACTTCGGATCCTCATGATAAAGCATTTCACTTGACATCAAAAGATTAACGACCTCATGCTTTAGGGGGCAACTATTATAGACATTTTTGGGCACTACAACCCCAATAATATATGTCCATAAACCAAGGGCTCCTAAGTCCCTAAAAGTGTTGTTCCAACCCCTAAAAGAACAAGGTCAACTGATTACATCATCTCCCAGAAGTTCTCCATGAAAAACTACTCAGAACTGGTCAAAACTGGACCATCTCACCTGCTCCATGGTCAAAGTGCGTTGCATCCCACCTAAATGCACATGGGAGGTGCGATGCATACTAAAAATTCCTTCTATGGGGTGCGATGGGCAAGAGTGGACAAATGGCAGAGTTAATTTGCGAGGTGGATGATCATGGAATCTTCCATAAACTTCTCCTGTGACACTTGCCTCTCTGCATTCACCCAGGGATGAGTAAGAGATCATCAATCTCCAAGTGGAATCAAGAACTATCAGAGAGAGGACACTAATCAAATCTCAGAAGCTTACTCACCTCCCTACAATCATCTATATATGGATCTATCATCCCAGAGATCCAGAGCTTGGAGGCTGGAATTTTGGATCTTGTAAGGAAGTGCTGCTGGTTTCTTGTTGTAACATCATAGTGTTGGGTGATCTAAGCTTTTCATGAGGTGAAGAAGGGCTTTCTTACTGAGAGGATGACGCTGGGTCAAAACAATTGGTTGTAATCCTCTTTGCTATTCTTGATATTAATAAATCTATTCAAGTTTTCCTCCACATTCTTGTATGATTGATGATATATGCATTTGTGTGGTCAATATATATCTGGTCCTATATTGTTTATGATAGTAGATCTCTGTTCTTGGATAGTGTTATGCTACTTTGATTCTACAGGTGCTCTTTGAAGCTGGGTAGATGAGGAAGCAAGTGGCAAAGATCTATCAGAAGGGAGAGGAATCAAGCAAGGAACCAAGCGCAAGACAGAGGTTGGTCTCCTTTGTTCCCCTCTTATCTACTTCTCATAAAGGAAAACAAAAGTAGTTTTAGTTTGTTCGTTTCTAAGATAGCTACCAGTCTTAGTGGGACTAGCAGCTCTGCATAGACACTAGATTTCCCGATAACACAATGACTATGCCATTGGAGCAGTGTTGATGCAACATGGTAAACCCATATGTTATCACTCTGAGACATTTAATTATGCCGTAGTTAATTATCCCACATATTATAAAGAATTGTATGCATTAGTACAGAGTGTGAAAAAGTGGAAACATTACTTAATGGGAAAAGAAACAGTTATACATACTGATCATCAACCACTTCAGTATTTGCACTCACAAACTAAATTGTAGCAATCAAGACACTAGAGGTGGATGGGTTTTCTATAGCAGTTTCATCTAGTCATCAGATATATGACGGGCATACACAATAAAGTTGCAGATATGTTATCAAGACCAATCATAAATGCATCTACTATACTTAAGCATAATTCAGTATTGCATGAAAGCTACATTGAACAATATGCTCAAGATGTAGATGTTAAAGATGTATATGCAACTTTAAGTCATGGAAAACAAGTAGAAGAATTGGATTATCATGTTAAGGACCAAATCTTGTATCATTTGGGAAAGTTATGCATTCCTCAAACTGAAAGAGTTAATATAATCTGAGAAGCACACACTTCTCTAATATCAGGTCATTTTGGTGTAAGTAAAACAGTTTCACAGCTGCAAAGATTCTGCTATTGGCCAAGAATGCATGAAACAGTTTCTAGATATATTAAAGGGTGTACCATGTGTGATAAAAGCAAGCCCAGCAATAGAAAACTAGGCTTGTACACTCCACTTCTAGTTCCTTCTCATCCTTGGGAAAGTGTTTCCATGGACTTTGTTGGGGGATTTCCAAAATCTATAAAAGGTCATGACTATTTATATGTTATTATGGACAGGTTCAACAAAATGTGTATTTTAATACCTTGTAACAAACAGATTACAGCTAAACAAACAGTGAAGTTATTCTTTCAGCATGTCAGGGTGCATTTTGGGTTACCCACTTCCATAGTATCTGATCAAGATTCCCGATTTGTTGGGAAGTTTTGGTCAAGTCTGTGGGAACTGATGGACATCAGATTGAAGAAGAGCACAACCTTTCATCCACAAATAGATGGCCAAACAGAGGTGGTCAACAAGAGAGTGATCTAGTTGCTCAGGGGCTATTGCAGCAAGCATCCCAAGCTTTGGGATGAACATGTATGTTATGTGCAACATCCTTACAATCGTGCTAAGCATTCTTCTACACAAAGATCTCCTTTTGAGACTTGTTTTGGTTTTATACCAAGGTCTCCCTTGGATTTTGTCTTTACCAAAGACATAGTAGTGGATGGACACAGTGATGTGGACAGAGCAACCAAGTTCATTGAACAGATCCAAGAAATTCACCATGCAGTGCAAGTACAACTGGAAAAGAGCCAAGCCAAGTACAAGGCAAGGCATGACAAGCATCGAATTGAACATAGCTTCCAAGTTGGTGATCAATTCTGGTTGTACATCCACAAAGACAGAATGTAAGGTGAAGGAAAGAAGCTGAAGCCAATAAGGTATGGGCCTTTCAAGATACTTGAGAAAATTGGTGAGAATGCTTTTCGCCTTGATTTTCCAGCTTACATGCACATCTATTCAGTAGTAAATGCAAAGAACTTGAGACTATTTGAACCTTCATTGATTGAAGATCTCAAAGAGCAAAGTCAGTTGCCTTATATTGATGATCTGTTGCCTAAATATCTCAATGAGTTGCAGGAAGATACAGTTCTGGACAGGAAGGTGAGAACTATGTGCAGAGGGGATGTTGAGTACCTTAGAATTGGACTCAAAGGTTCAAAACCAAATAGTGCAAGATGGATAGATATTGGACAAGTAAGGAAGTTGTATCCTCACTTGATTGATGCTTAAAAACCAACTTTTAGTGGTCCAAAAGCTTTTTCAGTGGGAAGGCGTGATCCAAAAGGGATCCAAGAAACCCTCTAAGTCTTCAGAAATCAAAACAATCACAAAAGAATAAGTTTTAGAAAAATTGGATTACACTATCGGGAGGCAAAAACATGAAGAAATAGTGGAAAAACAGAGTATCAGTGGTTTAACACTACTTTTCATGAGAACTTTCGGATCTAGCCGATCAACGGTCTAGATCCAATTGGTCAATCACAATCGGCGGTGGCTATCGGAGGCTATCAGGAGGCGATCACATAAGTGTTGCGATAGTGATCAATGGGGTCAACAAGGACCGTCGATCAAGTGTGCAGATCGACGACCCACGTTAACCCGCCATATCGCATCGGCAGATTACAACGAAAGCGCTTACAACAGTCTGAGGCTCATGCGACATGCGATTGCGACAAGTCGCATCGCAACATCGCATCGGAATATTACAATGGAGCGGGGCTGATATACATACGGCTTGCGATAGCCGGACCCAATAACATTATAAATGAGATTTGATATAATTTCAAGTCCAGTAAAAGGACTTTTTCAATGTAAATCGCGATTTTCGTAAATAAACGAAATACAAAGCATAAAGTGAAAATGCGATGAACCGGACCCGAAAGGGTTTCTTAATGCTATTGTATGTTATTTCAAGTCCAATATAATCAGGATTTTCATATTTTTAATGTATTTTCCAATATAAAGGGAAATCACAAAACAGGCAAGATTTCGGGAGGACCAAAGACGATAAGTGGTTTGGGTCGGGCTCTGCCTGAGCCCACACACTGGTTGCCACGTGTCCAGGCTAAGGAGAGAGAAAACCACCCTTATCGAGCGGTTAACCCCCGTACGAAAGAGCTTCCCGAAATAAACCACAACCGTTGGATCTGGATCTCCCAGATCAAAGGTGGAGATGTGATGTCGATATACAGGCAGATCCAATTGGAGTTATAAGGCAGAGTCATAATGTTTCAAGTCCGATAAACAGAAATTTGGTGGAGTTTCACAGTTTTGAATGTATTTCTCTGTGTAAATAGAGAATGGTGATTTCGAAGGATTTCAAAGGCCCAATGACCCATTCTGTTACAGTACAGGTGGCCACCATCCCTAAAATCATTTAGCAATGATTGCTAACGCTCAAAGGAGGATCTGAGCAGACAGATGTTGGGAAGCCAGAGTCCGAGAAGGTGAAACAAATAGACAGAGCTGATTGGTTTTAAAGCCACAGATTGAGAGAAAACAGGGCAGGCAGTGCTGAGACAAAGTAAAGACAGAGACAGAGAGTGATAGAGAGAGTCTGTGTACTCAAAGAGGCTTGAGGGGTTCAAGCAAAACTCTTGCTGTTGTATCTGTTGTGTGTTGAGACTCAAATTGAGCTCATACTGTTGTAAAACTCTACTTCTGAAGACATAATAGAGAGGCCACCATTGAAGGCTGGACTAGGAGATGTAGCCCAGGAGTTTTGGGTGAACTCTATATTAAACTTGTTGTGTTTATGTGTGTTTTCTATTATGTTTATTTAACTGCTTCATTGTCTATGTATTTTGCAATCTTATCGATCCATTGGACAAAGTAACATAGGCATATCCATGCACATGAGTCTGTAATACCTTAATAATTGTATAAGATCTCATTATCAGATCAATAGGCATGTTTTTTTATATATGATGATGTTGATACCATGTTTGTTTATTTGTAGATGCGGGGCCTCAGGGGTGACTACTAGCCTATTTGGTAGGCAATGATTCGAGACGGATGGGTGTTGCAAGGGCAGCACCTTTACCCCAGAGACTGAGAGATGTGAGGCCACCTGCTGGGCCTAAGCAGCCGACACAGTGGAAATAGTTAGATATTGGTGGACCCTCTAGTGAGGGTAGTAGTGCAGTTGCATCCAGGGACACAAAGCAGTGGCGTGAGTGTGCCGAGGTAGTAGAGGAACTGTTGGCAGCTGTAGAGGTCAAGTTGAGGAGTTACCGAGATACCTGGGGTAGAGTTGAGGCCCTTACTAGAGGGTTTCCCACTGAGGGTTGGGCAGAGTTGGGCAAGGTCATCGTGGAGATGATGATGTCACTTGAGTGGGCACATCAACCAGCTTTGCATCGCATATCTATGGCAATGGCCACGGTTGGTCATATTTTGGCTCTTGGCACGGATATTGGTCCACAGGAGTGGGAGGGAGGGCCTCGGTTTTAGATTTTTCATGATATTATGTATGTACCAAGGCAAGCACCCATTATGAGGATACTCCCCTATGTTTTTTTGACTTATGTATCCTAGTTGTGAGCCAATGGATTGTACAACTATTTTTTGTACTCATATATTTTTGATATGTATATATGAGATGA
Organism: Pinus tabuliformis; assembly: GCA_031772625.1. Classification (NCBI taxonomy): domain Eukaryota; kingdom Viridiplantae; phylum Streptophyta; class Pinopsida; order Pinales; family Pinaceae; genus Pinus; species Pinus tabuliformis. Next base: position 294,356,324 of record CM062805.1, read on the forward strand.
TATATTTTGGCAGCTCTTATGATGTGTCTTATGCGTCTATACTTTTGATGTATTTTTGCATTTGTTTGAGATGGATATTATGTTCATGGTTTATGTATATTGATGGTTATATATATGTGATGTATGCCAATCTAGGATTTGATTAGCTATATGATTAGTTGTATGATTTTGATCCCTTGGTATATATGTAAATGTGATATGATCAAAATGTTGAGCTAACCTTTGTGCATGCAAATACTTATGAAAAAGCCGTGAATCACGAACCTGAAAGGTCTTGTTCAATTGTGATACAACCAGCTGGGAATCAAGGAATACATGCAGGTGACGGATACCTAAGTGGTAGGCATCAGCCAAGAGACCTATGTTGGCATCGCATTCATCTTGATTGTTGGTGAGTGACCCGATATAAAGTCTATTAGAGATACGAGGTGTACGGTCAGGAGAGTATATGGCCCAAGCTGCAGCAGCAAGTTTTTGCAACCATCGAGAGTGTAGTGCCCATTGTAGTTTCCTGACCCTAATATGACATTATCTTAGATACTTTAGTCTATGAGGAACTCAGGTTGAGGATCTAGAAACGTGACTCTATTATTAGTGAATGCGATGGTTAGGTATGTTCTCTATTATTATTATGATTACGATATAATTAATGGTTATGTGCACTCTCTATTGATATCATGATGGTGATAGTAGTAAAGGATAGACATGTTTTCAATTGATGTTATAATGATGATAGCTTTGATCTATATGTATGGTTCCATTAAGGTTATGATGATGCTAGCCATGATGGAGGTATCCCTTATGTTAGCTACTTACATTAGCTCTGGTTCACAATGAACAATGATGTGAATGACCAGGTGATGGTAATAAAGATATTATGACAATGCCTAACACTAAGAAACCTGGTTACTGATTATTATTGAGTATGGCAGGAAACCACTAGAGGCACTCGCACATGATGAGTAGATGACACCTGGTTTGATGAAATTTATATTATTTTATCTTTGAAATTCTAAGTTGATTTTGAAACCTGCTATATATGTTTATCTATATTCTGATGATATGTTAATGGTTGCAGGCACAGATTAGTTGCTTGGCCGAATGACTCACATATGGGTGATGGGGTTGTACAAGTGGATGGAACTACATGGGAGGGGTGGGACAGTGTCCCTAATCTCACCCACTAGCACTCCCGCTGTGACTTGTGCTAGAAGGGTTGAAACACCTTTGCCTTGAAGATCATGATGCCATGAGGGAAGGTCCCAAATTTGGGTCGCTCATGAGGATTTTACCGGAGGGTGCGCATCAAGGTAGATTCTTTGATCCCTGACACCATTAGTCTCACTATAGCAGGCAACATAAGAGATGATAGTAATCTATGACATTGCACCTATACTTTCCCATCGTAGTCACTGAATGTTTGAAGGGCAAGTGGCGTGGCACCCTTGGAACTTCAAGGGAATTTCTTGAAGGGCACGACCAACTTGGCACCCTTGGCATCACAAATAAAATGTTACGCGTGGCACCCTTGGAACTTCAAGGGAATTTCTTGAAGGGCACGACCAACTTTGCACCCTTGGCATCACAAATAAATTGTTAGGCGTGGCACCCTTGGAGCTTCAAGGGAAGTTCTTGAAGGGCGCGACCAAACTTGGCACCTTGGAATCATTAAAAATAAATTAATTAATAAATATAATCAAGAAATGAAAACTAGGTAAATTTACATCAAGGGTAAATGATGTTAGAAACCGAGGTAATTAATTCAAGGATAAAACTTGGGTTAAGAGGATCATAGGAAGAAATAAAATATTTTATCTTAAAAACTCTACCCTCTCCATGTTGGAGAATATTAGGTAGATTATGTAGTTTAATTAGGTAAAAAGGGGAAATAGGGACATAAATGTAAGGATAAAGATTAATCTTAAAATAGTTAAACCTAATTAAGAGAAGAGGATGGTGAATTAAAATAAGATTCATAAATAAAATTTTAGAGAAATGTAGAGAACCTCCATGTGGCAACAACCAACATAAGAATATCCATCTAAGACATAGCTTGAGTTAAATTAGGGAGTAGATAGGGGATCAAATCTTGACTCATTAATTGACTTTAGTAAGGAACACAAATTAAGGAGTAAAAAGGGAGATCAAGAGACAACTAGGAGAAGAAATAGGAATCTTGTTGAGGTGAGGAAAAATATTATTTTTAAATTAAAATTTAAGTAAATAATTTTGGAGATCCTTGATGAGAGAGTGACACATGGGTGGGTGAATAATCAAACAATTGAATTATCAAAAATAATTAATTATGCATGACATGCCAAGTGTCACCTATGAGGACTCCTATAAAAGAAGGGGCAAGTCATGGGAGAAGGGACCTTTGGGAACCCTATTGTTGGTTGGATGAGACTATCTCAGAGTAGTGATTATGATACTATAGTGAGTTTGGTTGAGGTAGAGGAATTTAGAGAGGGGATTCTTAAGTCAAGGAGTGCTCTCTTCTACCAGCTGTTGCATTCCTCCATTTTACAACCCCATTGCGGCTCGGGGGTCTGTGGGGAAGAAGAGTACCCAAGGAGTAGGCTGGGAGGTTAACCGGTGGGTCATTACATTCGGTTCAAGTACGTCGTCATTCACACTTGAAGGTGGCCAACAGCAAGGGAAGACTAGTAACTGAAATTCAAGTGGAGTCTCATCTTCTGGTGAACGATACATATGTGTTACAATATTCTTTTGTATGATTTCTTTATGGCCTTAGTTAAATATATGTAAATTTTATGATACATTCAGCGAAATGAAAATTTAGGGATGTGTTAGATAGTGCTGAATAAATTTGAATTCCCAGTGTTTTTCTCTTCTGGTTGTATTTTATTGGTATTTATTTTAAAATATAAAAATAATATATATAGTTTAGAACTGGTCCTTACAGAGAGGCGTCGTCGGCAAATCTGTGATAATAAGCTAGCGGATGATCCATCTATGACACATGATGAGAGAGTGATTTTTAGAGTGGGTACATGATGAGGTGATCATCATATAAAAAATAATTCATGGTGCATACATGTACATTATAGGGCTCTACTCAAGCATTAAATGGGTGAAAAATTTTGAGGTAGAAACCATTGATGGGATTTTTTAGGTAAGTCCCATTAGAATCTGACAAGATGTACGCACCCTTGAGGAGGCAATGTTTGATAACGTATGGTCACTTCCATAGGGTTTCAAGCTTCCTGAGTCTTACCGCTTCTTGGGCAACATCATAGCAGAGGAATAAATCCGCTCGGTAAATGTTTGAGGCCTGATATTGCGATCGAATGAGGCTTTGACCCTCTTTTTGTGTACTTCATTATTCTTCTGGGATTTTCATCGAATTTCATTGACAAGCTCTAGTTAGGGATATCACACTCAATGGGAAGTACAACTTCGACCCCGTATACTAGTTGGAAGGGTGTGAACCCTATAGACACCTTGATTTTTGTGCGGTATGCCTACAGGGATGAGAATACCATATGGTGCCAATTGGTTTTGTGATTATTCACCATGCGCTGCATCATGATTTTGAGAACCTTGTTGACAATTTCTACCTGACCATTAGACTGAGGGTAGTATGGTGAAGCAAACTCATGAGAGAAACCAAGGTGTTGGGATAGCTCTTGAAATATTTCGTTCTCGAAATGTTTACCATGGTCTAAAACCAACTCCTTGGGAACATTGAACTGTGTTATGACATGGTTAAATAAAAATTGTGTCGCGGTTTTTGTGGTGTTATTATATGTGGGCATTACTTCTGCCCATTTGGTGAAGTAGTCAATGACAAACACAATGTACTTGTGGTTTCCATATGATGGGGGGTTACGAGTCATGAAGTCGATGCCCCACTTATAAAAGGGGCCAGCCACTATGACTGGATGTAGCGGAGTGGCTGGTTCTCATGCCTTATGAGTGTATACTTGGCATCGCTCACATATTTCGATTTTCGGTATGCAATCGTGGAAGAGGGTGGGCCAGAAATAACCAACATGGAGAATTTTTTGGGTAGTGACCATCCCTGAGAGGTGGTTGTCACAAGCCCCATTGTGGAAAAAATTTAAGGCTTGCTCAGCTTGTTGGTGGTTGAGGCATTGACGTCTCATCAATAGAGGACATCCCCCGAGAAGGAGATAATGGGTGACTCGGTGGCGTATGCGCCTCCAATCGTCGCGGGTAAGCTAGGGTTTATAATTTTCAGTTCTTAAAAAGAGGAGGATATCACCGTAACAGGGGTCATCCATTGATACTAAAAATATATGTTCATCAGGAAGAGCCTCATTAATGGGAGAGCCCTTGGGTCTCTGTTGGGAGATTTATGATGAACTCGGCAAGGATGAGTGCCTTTTTGCTCTTAGGATAATTAAATTGTAGATCAAATTCTTGTAGAATAACAATCCATCGAGCATATTTTTGGTTCATCATATGGCCAGTGAGTAGATACCTCATGGGGTTAATAGCTACTATTGTGATAATGGTCTGAAGTATGATATAATGTTGAAGTTTATGTATAGAATGTACAAGGGCTAAGGAAGTTTTTTATTCTGGTTCATACTTCAATGCAGGCCCAGATAAGTTCTTACTGACATAATAAATTTTGTGCTCCTTGTTATCTGGTTCGTCTTATACTAATACCCCAGTGATGGCTACACCTGATGCTGATAGGTATAGGCTATAATATTTGTTGTGGTCAGGTGGGCTAATCAAAGTAGCTTGAGATAATGCATCTATTAAATCTTCAAATGATTTTGAGCTTGATCATCCCAATGGAAGGGAATATCCGGATGAAGGAGGTGCAGGAAACCTTGTGCGCATGTAGCGTAATCGAGGACAAAACGTCGTAAGAAATTGGCTTTACCTTGCAAGCTTTGTAATTGTTTTAATGTTTTTTGAGGTTGTACCTCCTTAATGGGTTTGACTTTCAAGGGTTGACACTGATACCTTGCTGGAAAAATATGGAACCCAGTAGTCTTCCGACATTGACATAGAATAAACACTTGAGAGAGTTCAAGAGTAGGCTATATTTTCGACATCTCTAAAAGACCACGCAAAGATCTTCCTGATGGTTAGCATGCTTCTTGGATCATATTGTAAGGTCATCCAGATATGCAAGGATAAGATGAGCTAAATCGTGGAATATGTAGTTCATGGCCCACTGAAAGGTGACGCCAACATTTTTAAGGCCGAAAGGAATAACTTGGTATGTGAATGTACCCCAAGGGGTTTTAAATGTCATTTTGGACTGATCTGTATAGCGAATATGGACTTTGTTATACCCAGAGAACCTGTCCATGAAGAGTAGGGCCTCGTGATTAGCACAAGCATCGATGACTTGATCGATGAATGGCATCAAGTAATTGCCTTTGGGACATCCTTGTGTTGACATGGGTGATTTTTCACCATGCCAACAAGGGGAACTAACCCGATTGCAGACCCCAATTAGATCTACTTTCATTTGGAATGGCTAGTTCCAACGGGTTTTAAAGGACCTCGTAAATTGTTATGTGTGTTGAAAGATTGCTTCTTGGAGGAAGACTTCAATTAAATCAACAAAGAGAAATAGCTAACCTATTAGTATCAAATCCTATCTACACTAATTTTAAATACTTATGCTAATTCTAACTATTCTAATCTATCTTGCAGGAGCATAACAAAAGAGTTAAACGTCATATATAGATTCCAAGTCCAAATGAATCAATCACTGGTTCATAGATGAACAAGGTTGTATTAAATCTTGATTGCAATATAATTACTTATATAGGAATGCACATTCCTTTCCATACAAATAACACTTGCAACTGATGTTTAACAAAGTCTCAAATTAGCAGCCTTTCATGAATTAACAATGCTATTGAATTATATTCAAATAACTAGGAATAACCATGAACTGCTTGTTATCAATATGCACAAAGCAAATCACATTTATCTTTGTGCCAGAAACAACACACTGATTTTAAACATATGAGAGAAAAGGAAAATAAATCTCAAACAACAGGCTCCTTCTTGAACCAAACAGACTTCTTTATTCACAATAAATCAAAGTTTTTCTCTCCAAACAAAAAGCCCCCCTCTCCTATCTGGAGGTAATACTTATGCCTCAGGCCATGACCCTTCGTCTTCCCCTGATCTCTTCAATTCCCCTTTTATTTTCAATATACAAATTAGAATGTGCCGATGTAGCACAGTCAGTGTAACCGCTGACACGTAAAGGGTATATCTGTTGGAATGCTTCGTTTCCTGGGGAATGAATAGATGTTGATTGAAAGAGAACGATTGTGTGTCATCTCTTCACACCTGTATAGAGCGGATGTTATCCCCTATTATTTCCTTAAGGAAACTGAAAACACTACACCTATCATCCCACATCTGGCATGATTGAAGGTGTGTTTGGAAGTGATGACATCTTGATGGATCAGCGTTGTCATGAGTGCTTCCACTAAACTCAGAGAGTGCCTCCATTATGCACTATGGTGGTTCGTATTCCCTTTTTTAGAGTGTTTTTTGCAATATCAACACCGGTGGTGCAGAGATGTCATCTTGATATAACTTACATTTATCTGTTACATGGTTTACTCAAATTTTCCTGCAAAAATAATTCATATCAGCTATGATTATGCAAATATGATAAAAATGCTTAAAAAACACAGATATTGCCTTCATTAAATGTTAATAACATCAAAAGGAACAAGTGTGAAAGAATCGCCCCCTATTTTTTTTTTTAATTCATGAACTGATTGAGTCCTGCAAGCGTAAATCTGATTTACATTGAAAATCGTTGCATAACACATAACTGGATCCAAAAACCGGACTTAAAATATTTTAGGTGGGAACCTATACCCTATCGGGTCCACCATATGGGATTTTCCATTAAAAACCACGACCACAACATTTTATCGAATACACAGCAAAACACAGAAAAACCAGTGGTCGAGCCATACAATTGGACTTCAAATCTTATATACCCGAGCCTATAATTATTGTCGGGTCTGCTATATCGCAAATTGATTTATGTATAAACAATGAACTCTGCCAATTGCGATAAGTGATTGGGGAGGCGGACCCGAAATACATATGAGTCGGGTTAATAATCCTTTTGGGTCTGCCGTATAACACTCTCCTTTAAAAACTGGGTCCGGAATGTTTTATCGAAAATACAAGGGAATACATGGGAAAACTACATCCAACCATAAGGCCGGACTTGAAATAATATATACCTGAATTCATAGTTATCAGCGGGTCTGGTATATCATAACACACCATATATATAACCCCTAGGTTCCATCGATTGCGATAAGCGATTGGGGAAGTGGACCCGTTAATGTATGTATTGTAGTTGATAGTCCTATCGGGCCAGCGATATCGCATCGGCCTTATGGCTCGGCTTTGACTCCCGCGGATTGTGATATGGTTCCGGACCTGATATATATAAAATATGGTTAATAATGTCGTCGGGTACGGAGTATAACGGTGAACATCATGCCTTAGTTTTGATTATGATAGGAGAAAAGGGGTGATTTGTGCATGTTTTGCGAAGTATTTTAGTTGTAAAGAGTCATGATGGAAATAATGATGCGATAGAAGGTTTCGTGGGTCGAAAAAGTCCCGATAAGGATATGAATGAAGGGATTAGAGAGGGTTATAGATGAATCGTGCGGTAGGGATTTATTAAGGGGGCCTTAACCATTTAAAAATTGAAGATTTGACTTGGCAAAGAGTTAAAATCCCTGGGATAAAACAGATCATTCGGAGGGGTGCAAAATCAACTTCTAGGGAACCCATTCAAAATTGCTACCAGGGAAAATTTTAATAGGGTGGTTGTTGTGGCCACAACAAATGGTGAACCGCTAGGTGAACCAGTTATCTCTGTTTCTAAATAAACCTTGGATCAATAGAACATTAGGTTGTTAAGATAAACTTGAAATGAAAATTGTATAGATGGACAGGCATGGGTTCCACTTCAATATTAATTGCTTCAGGTGGGATAAAGACAAATAACTTCTACTTACTGATAGGGTTTTGACAGGCATTCTCCAATGGCACTATTATGGAATTTATTGACCTTCCTTTACCTATTTCCTACTTTCAAAAATCCTTTCGGGGCCATCACTGGTCTGTCAATACCTGTTTAGGTGTGTACCTCAACTCTTTATTGCTCATCAAACTTGATGTAGATATGTTTATCTGCACTTTATATGAGAATTTTAGTGCCATGTTTTCATATGATTGAATGGGGCGCAGTCATGGATCATGCCATATTTTTAAACCGCTTAAGCAAGGTTGGCCTTGCTGTGTCAACCGGTACTCTGAGCCCAACAATAGTCCTTACTCTAACTGGCTTCCCAAACAACCTGTCCTTCCACACTGGCACAAGGACTTGACATTTCATTTTCTTTTAAATAAGTCCTTCCAGTTTCAAACACAAGGACTAGATCACAATTGGATTTGCCACATGGTATATGATAGTGAGTTTAGCCCATGAAAGGAGATTTACTTGTAGATGACAGGTATTGGAGAATTTAGTGTGGTGGATGGGACCAATGGAGAATAACTACAAACCTTGCAGGCAAGAATAGGCTAGGTCTGAGTGGGATTTATTTAAAATGCAGCGTTCCTCCATGCCAGTCTAGCTGTAGTTACACATTTTTTGTTTTATAAAGATGCCCCTACATGCTCCAGGTATCCAAGTTATCAACAAATCTTGCCTAGTTCCCAATAGATGCTAATGAGTGGCTTCGGTTTGAATTCCACCTCTAATTTTCCAGTTCTCATGGGCTCATTGAAAATTTGTTTGATTTGCAAGGTAATGATGGATTTAGGATCAACAGACTCATCAGCAGGTTAATGAAGGAGGCGAAAGCTGAAGGTGGCGAATGAGGGCAATTTGAAAAGGTAAAAACAAGACTGGAGGACTGAAATTAGTTGGCTGAAAAGGACTGAAATTCAAAACAGAAAGAAAATAAACTTTGCAGAAAAAACAAGAAAGGAAAAGACGGAAATGTAACTAAACTAACAGCAAAAATAAAATGAATTCTAACCTATTCAGGAGGTAACCACCATGTGGTGGCTACTGGAAGTATCTCTTCAGATGTTGGCCATTAACAGGGAGTTTTTTAGTTTCTCCCTGTAAAGTTTTCAACCTGTAAGTTCCTTGACCAATTTTTTCCACAACTTGGAATGGGCCCAACCATAAGTGTTGGAATTTCGTGTGTTTACCTTTTGGCTCATTCAACTTGTCCCATTTCAGGACTAGCTCTCCTACTTGGTAATCTTTATCTCCTGCCAGATGGTGATCAAACCATCTCTTCACAATCATTTGGTGATTTCTGAATTTATTTCTGGCTTTATCTCTCAATTCCTCCAACCTCACCAATTGGTTAATCCTTTCTTGAAGTAAGGCTGAAGGGGTTCCTCTTGAAGCTTGGGAGAGCTGTAAAGAGGGAAGGGTAACATTTGGAGGCAAGATGGCTTCCTGTCCATAGACGAGGAAGTATGGGGAGTTTCCTAAGGCCACTTTTGGGGTGACCCTATTGGCCCAAAGGGCATTTGTTAGAGCGTTGTGCCAGTTCCTCTGGTTGTCAGCGACGGATTTACAGATTATGCATATGAGGTTCTTATTTGAAGACTCTGCAACTCCATTTCCTTGGGGGTAATAGTTTGATGCATACCTTATGTGAATTGATTTATCAATAGAAAATTCAGTCAATTTCAGTGATGAAAAGAAAGAAGCATTATCAAATATGATAGCGTCAGGGATGCCATACCTATTGATAATGAATTTCTCAATAAATGATATTACCTTGTCTTCGTTTATCTTCCGAAGCGGGATGGCTTCGGTCCATCTGGTGAAATAGTCGGTCATTGTGAGTATATACTTATGCTACTATGAAGAGTTTGGAGTGAACTCGCCTATGATATCTAGGCCCCATTGCTAGAATGCACGATAAATCATAATGGGCCTAAGGGAAATAGTTGGCTTTCTTTCTCATCCTGTAGCAGTTTGACACACCTTGCATTTGTGAGCGTAGGCATGCGAGTCTCTGAACACTATGGGCCAATAATATCCAGCTCTTAATAGTTTGTGAGTAGTAGTCTCTCCACCATAGTGACCACCTGCTGGACCATCATGCATTTCTTTCAAGACATGATCAACATCACCCTTTTCCAAACACCTCAGCCAGATTCCATCATAATTTTTCTTGTATAATGTGTCATTGGCCGATTGATACTAATTAGATTTCAATCTGAGTGCTCTCCTTTGTGATGCATCCATGTGCTCAGGGCATGCTCCCCGTGTGAGATAGAAGCGTATGTCGTAATACCATGACTCAGGATCCAAAAGGGCTTTTGACGCTTCGCATTCATATATCAATGTCTCATTAATCCATAGGGGCTCCTCCCTGAGTTCTACTTGTTTGTTTTGCATGCTCTGCACTTCTGGTTCTTCAGATGCCCCTTCTCTATCCTCCAAGGCTTCTGCTGCTAGCCTACACAATCCCTGCCCTCGAACTATCTTTGCCGGCTTGATCTCAAGGTCGAATTCTTGAAGTGCGATTATCCAATTCCCTCTCCGTTTACCTAGTTCCTTCTGCATGAAGAGGGCTCTTATAGTAGGATGGGAAATGATTACTTTAGTATTAGCCTTTAATAAATAAGGGCGGAAGTGTTTTACGGATTTAAAAACCGCAAAGCCTTGTTTCTCCACGTCTAGGTAGTTCAGTTCTGCTCCCTGAAGATTAGAGCTCATATAAGAAATAGGGACTTCATTGCCATCATCATTTTTTTGAGTGAGGATTGTGGCATATGAAATATCATAAGCAAAAGTGTACAAGAAGAATTCCTTGCCAAAATTGGGGCTGACCAATGCAGGAGCTTCTGCGATGGCTTCCTTTATTCGCTGAATGGATTCCTTGATTCGTTGAAACAATTTCTTAGCTTCATCGCTCCACTTATACACAATGTCCTTTTTCATCATTAGTTGCATGGGACGCACTATTTCTCAGAACCCTGAAACAAATTTCCTAACGAAATTAATCTTCCCAAAGAAAGATTGCATTGCCCTTTTATTTGCAGGGGGTTGTATTCTCATGATGGTCTCTACTCTTTCAGGATCAATAACAATCCCTTATTTAGAGAGGATATGACCCAGTAGTTTCCCTTCTGTGACTGCGAAGATGCTCTTCTTGGGATTCAACAATATTCTATATCTTCGGCATCTTTCAAAAATTTGTTTCAGGTGATACATATGATCCATTTTGCGATATGAATACACAGTAATGTCATCCATGTACACTACTACTGATCTGTTGATCAATACTTAGAAAGTTATGTCCATGGCTCTCTGGAATGTGGCACCTACATTAATAAGTCCAAAAGGTATTTTATGATATGCGTAAGTGCCCCATTTAGTGTTGAAGATTATCTTCAGCTGATCCCCATTAGATACCAACACTTGATTATATCTTGAAAACCCATCTAGGGACAACATTTCAAACCCAGAAATGCACTGAAGAATGTGTTCCATAGAAGGGACAGGATAGTTATCCTTTTGCGATGCTTTGTTCAGGTTTCTGAAATCGATATACAGCCTAATGTCTCCATTTTTCTTTCTTACTGGCACGAGATTGGCTACTCAGCGGGTGTGTCTAACCGAAAAGATGATTTTAGCATCCAGCATTTTGTTTAATTCTTTCTTCACTAGTGGTTCTAGGCTTGGATGCATCTTGTGGAGCTTTTGTTGGTAGGGCTTAGCCTCCTTTTTCAAAGGAATTACATGTTGCATAATGCTGGTATCAAAGGTTTTTAGGTCTCCATATTTCCATGTGAAGATGTCCTTGTATTCTTTAAATAGCTTGACAAATGCAGCCTTTTCTTGTGGAGAGCACCCTAAGCCCAAATTAACAGTTTTTGGGTCTTCTTTGGTTCCAAGGTTGGCCGATTCATACTTCATGGATGAGCTATGCGTTTTTCAAGTAGTTGGCTTTTTGAATTTATCATACAGGTCATACAAGTGCTCCATCTTGACAACTGACATGGGAATTATATTGGACTGATCCTTTTCCTCATCTTCCCTCTCGTTCATAAGCATGTCATGCTCCTTTTCATCAATGACTGCATTCTTGAATGTCTTCTCATAGTGCAGGAACTCAAGGATTTGCTTGTCCTCTTCGAACACCTGCCAATTTGAGATGTTATCAGGCACGGATGGTCTGAAAATCAATTCAACATAACATTTATTCTTCTTTAATCTAAAATCAGGAAGAAGTTTTGCAACCATACCAGCCATCAGATTGGCATCTTGGTTTTTCCCTCGAGGTATGTATGTGATATTAAAAGAATCAAAACTTTCAATTAAGCTCCATACCTCATGCTGGTACCTTACCAGGTGTGGCAAATGGCAATGTATCATCTTCCTTACCTCGTCCACAATTATCTGTGAGTCACCAAAAACTTTAAGATTTTTTACCTTCATATCAATGGCTTTTCTCAGGCCCTACAGCAAGCCTTCGTATTCTTTCGTGTTTTTGGTGCACGTGAAATCCAACCAGCTGGCCATCAAATGTTGGTTCCCTTGCGGGTCAATGAGAATGCTCCCAACACCTGCACCTTCAAGGCAGTTAGAGCCATCAAAATAGAGTGTCCAAAATATAGAGTCTAATGTTACATCAATTGAATTGCTTCCTATGAAACTAGCTCTATCATCTACTATATTACAGGGTGGTTCATCAGTTGGACTACAAGGGAAAGCTTCCAACTGTGTGTTTATTGCAGTTCCTTCAATTGTTTCTGCATGGAATTCTCCAAAACAGGTTTCCGTGGCACAAACATTGAAACTATAATTCCCAAGGATAGAGTTGGTAAACATTACAGGTTCATTGGGGTTGTTTAATTCCGTCACCATATATTTCATGTATCTTTCACGATCAACTCTCAGCATATCACCCTTCCCCTTCTGAGGTAGCAAGAGATGGGACCAATCAGTTGAGAAATATCCATTCAGTTTTGCTGACCAATCCCTACTAAGCAGCATTCTATAAGCCTCGAGTATATCGACTACCACTATATCAATGACTTATGTGCATTGTGGTTCAGAAGCATCTGAATCAACACATATTTCAATTCCCCAATTACTTTTACATTTGTCCTGTCCAATTGCATAATTCGAGTCCCAGTTTTCCCAAGTACTGCATGCAATCTTTTAGCAATAGCGCAAGGCATCAAAGTGGACGAGGCACCAAAATCTACCAAGCAATTATGTACGTTCATGTTGAGGATTTCAAATGTGATAAGGAAAGGTGGAGTTATGGATTTTGATTTCCTCCCTATCATGGCTGTACTGACATCTTGGGGGTTTTGATTCATTTTAGACAGAGTGGCTTCCATAGTTGATGGTATTTGGGCTGTACTGGGGGTACTAACAGGTCTGGACACTGACTTCTTGGTTTGGCTGCTTGGGATGGTGGGAGTTTTGCAGTTCCACTCATTCATAGCTTTCAAGAGCAAATCTCTTTTCTGCGTTAATTTTAGCAAATCAAAGTATGTGATATTAACCTTAGATTTCTTAAGATCATCCACAATATTGTAATCAATGTTATAAACAGGATAGGGAAAACTAAACATACAGGTTTTTCCATTCTTAGGTGGGAATTTACCATTTTGAGTCACCTTCGTTGCATTTGGAGATGATTCTCTTTCTGAGGATAGCTCACGACTGGTGTACTCTTGGAATCACCACTAGGTTTATTCCTCTCAATAGGAACCTTGGGAGTGGATACCTTCAAAGGGAAAACATCTTTGTTTGTCTGGTCTACAGGCTTCATCATGCCCGCAAGTGGCCCTTTACTTTGTGTATGGATTTCATTAGTGTGGATTTCTGCCATACTATCTCCTTCGTCATCATTGTTCTCATTTGTGTAGAAATCCCACAGTACATTAATTTGAGATTCTTCGTCCAAGGGCTCTTCTACTTGGTATTCTTCCTCATTTTCTTGTTCTGGCTCTAGCTCCACTATAGGTTCTTCTTGGTTAAGGAGTGATCCGATAAGAGCCAGCTCTTCTATATTTAAATTCCCTTCATTGGGTGGAGCAGGCAGTGCAAGTTAACCATGACCACCTTCTATCTTCTTACGATAGAAAGGTTTGAAATATTTTCTGTTGTTATACTCTCCTCCACTCCCACTTGTACTCTCTCCAGAATTCCTTTTCATATTGATGACTGTGTTTGTCAACTTCTTAATGATTCGATGCAAAACTTCTACATCTGTGATATCCTTTTCTTTGATTTCAGCCCCTTTGTTATCACTCCCATTATTCTTCTTGGATGCTTGAGAGGCTTTCTTTTCTCCGGTTGTATGATGACATGCTATGAGACTAATCATTTCATTCTCTACTTTTACTGCTTCGTCGATAGCACCTTGTAAGGTTTGTGCGTTACTCCTTTTGACCCACATTGCAGTAGGGACAGGGAGAGCAGTGATGTAGAATTCCATGAGCACCTCCTCAGTAGGTCTAGCATTAGTCGAGATTCTGTTGAACAAGGTGTTGAACCGGATGTTAAAATCTTTGACTTTTTCTTTGGTTTCCATTTTCATATGGGATAGTTCCAGAACTAAGGCCGCAGGGGTTTTGTCATCGCCATACTTTTCTAAAAAGGCCTGTTGAAAGGCAGTGCACGAGGTGACCAATCCCGTTCTCAAGCTAAAGTACCATTTGGAGGTCGCACCAATCAGAGTAAAAGGGAATAGGCGACATACTATATCTTCATCGGCTACCCCCAACATGCGCATGACCAAGAAGAAAGAGTGAATATGGTTATCAGCAGTGTCTCCCTTCTCAGGGTCGAATTTAGGCAGTACTCTTTCTACATTCTTGGGTAAGGGATGCGGCTGCCCAGGTACCGCTACGGCATCCTGAGTGAGCTAGGGAGGGAGTGCTCCCATAGGAGGTGGGAGTTGGTTCCCACCCAGTTGAAGTTAATTCCCACCTAGAAGAGGAACGTTAGCCATATTATGGATAAGGAGGTTCTAGTTAAAGGTGTCTTTGAGGTGTTCTTTATTAGGATTTCCCAAATCGGGCCAGGGGTTACCTTCAGAGAGTGGATCCTCAGGAATTTCATCCCAAGGAGTGTCGATACTTTGCAAGGACTCTAGCACAATATCTCCAAGAGACGGGGTTGCAGAGGTATCTTCGTTTATGGAACAGATCCTTGGCTTTCTTTTAGTTGTCGGAGGTAAAGAGTGAAAGATGGGGAGCTGAGAGAGGGAACGAGTGTAAGCCCGAGTAAGTACTCTGACTGGTTGTTCCTGAGTGACAGGATACTCCCACAGTGTCTCTTCTTCAAAATGAGGCTTTTCCAAATGAGAGGAGGTATATTTTCGACCTTTACGATCCATGCATTAATCTTTTCGAATCCATGACATTATAGATGAAATCATAAAAAGTTATGGATGGTGGTTCAGGCCCTCCTTCTAGCGCTAATTTGTTGACATGGGCGAATTTTCGCTATGCCAACAAGGGAAACTAACCATATTGCAGACCCCAATTATATCTACTTTCGTTTGGAAAGGCTAGTTCCGACAGGTTTTAAAGGACCCCGTAAACTATTATGTGTGTTGAAATATTGCTTCTTGGAGGAAGACTTCAATTAAATCAACAAAGAGAAACAGCTAACCTATCAGTATCAAATCCTATTTACACTAATTTTAACTACTTATGTTAATCTTAACTATTCTAATCTATCCTGCAGGAGCATAACAAAAGAGATTAAACATCATATATAGATTCCAAGTCCAAATGAATCAATCACTGGTTCATAGATGAACAAGGTTGTATTAAATCTTGATTGCAATCTAATTACTTATACAGGAATGCACATTCCTTTCCATACAAATAACACTTGCAACTGATGTTTAACAAAGTCTCAAATCAGCAACCTTTCATGAATTAACAATGCTATTGAATTATATTCAAATAACCATGAATAACCATGAACTGCTTGGTATTAATATGCACAAAGCAAATCACATTTATCTTTGTGCCAGCAACAACACATTGATTCTAAACATATGAGAGAAAAGGAAAATAAATCTGAAACAACAGGCTCCTTCTTGAACCAAACAGACTTCTTTATTCACAATAAATCAAAGTTGTTCTCTCCAAACAAAAATCCCCCCTCTCCTATCTAGAGGTAATACTTCTGCCTCGGTCCATGACCCTTTGTCTTCCCCTGATCTCTTCAATTCCCCTTTTCTTTTCAATAGACAAATCAAAATGTGCCAACGTAGCACAGTCAGTGTAACTGCTGACACGTAAAGGGTATATTTGCTAGAGTGCTTCGTTTCCTGGGGAATGAATAAATGTTGATTGAAAGAGAATGACTCCGTGTCATCTCTTCGCACCTGTATAAAGCAAACGTTATCCCCTATTATTTCCTGAAGGAAACTGAAAACACTACGCCTATCATCCCACATCTGGCATGATTGAAGGTGTGTTTGGAAGTGATGACATCTTGATGGATCAGCACTGTCATGAGTGCTTCCACTGAACTTAGAGAGTGCCTCCATTATGAACTATGGCGGTTTGTATTCCCTTTTGCAGAGTGTGTTTTGCAATATCGATATTGGTGGTGCAGAGGTGTCATCTTGATATAACTTACATTTATCTGTTACCGAGTCTACTCAAATTTGCCTGTAGAAATAATTCATATCAACTATGATTATGCAAATATAATAAAAATGCTTAAAAAACACAAATCCTACCTTCATTAAACGTTTATAGCATCAAAAGGAACAAGTGTGAAAGAATCACCCCCTGGTTTTTTTTAATTCATGCACTGATTGAGTCCCGCAAGCGTAAATTCGATTTACATTGAAAATCGTTGCATAACACATAACCGGATCCGAAATTCAGACTTGAAATATTCTAGGTGGGAACCTATACCCTATCGGGTCCGCCATATGGTATTTTCCATTAAAAACCGCGACCACAGTATTTTATCGAATACACAGGAAAACATGAAAAAACCCGTGGCGGGGCCGTACAGCCAGACTTCAAATCTTATATACCCAAGCCTATAATTATCGGCAGGTCTGCCGTATCACAAATCACTTTATGTATAAACAATGAACTCTGTCGATTGCGATAAGCGATTGGGGAGGCGGACCCGAAATACATATGAGCCGGGTTAATAATCCTTTTGGGTCCGCCGTATAACACTCTCCTTTGAAAACCGAGTCTGGAACGTTTTATCGAAAATACAAGGGAATACATGGGAAAACTGCATCTGACCACAAGGCCGGAATTGAAATAATATATACCCGAATTCATAGTTATCAGCAAGTCCGGTATATCATAGCGCACCATATATATAACCCCTAGGTTCCGCCGATTGTGATAAGCGATTGGGGAAGCGGACCCGATAATGTATGTATTGTAGTTGATAGTCCTGTCGGGTCCGCTATATCGCATCGGCCTTATGGCTCGGCTTTGACTCCCGCCGATTGCGATATGGTTCCGGACCCGATATATATAAAATATGGTTAATAATGCCGTCGAGTCCAGAGTATAACAGTGAACATCATGCCTTACTGTTGATTCCGATAGGAGAAAAGGGGTGATTTGTGCATGTTTTGCGAAGTATTTATGCTGTAAAGAGTCATGATGGAAATAATGATGTGATAGAAGGTTTCGTGGGTCGAAAAAGTCCCGATGAGGATATGAATGAAGGGCTTAGAGAGGGTTATAGATGAATCATGCGACAGGGATTTATTAAGGGGGCCTTAACCATTTAGAAATTGAAGATTTGACTTGGAAAAGAGTTAAAATCCCTGAGATAAAACAAATCATTCGGAGGGGTGCAAGATCAACTTCTAGGGGACCCATTCAAAATTGCTACCAGGGCAAATTTTAATAGGGTGGTTGTTGTGGCCACAACACCTTGTTCAAATATATGAAATCAGTACAAACGCGGATGGTGCCCTATTTTTTCATGACGGCTACATGGTTAGAAACCAAAGACGTGTAAGCGATAGGATAGATGAACCCAACTTTGTGGAGTTTATCGATTTCCTGTTTGATTTCTTCGGCCTTAGAAGGACGTAACTATCATTGTTTCTTCCTAATAGGATGGGTGTCAGGCCACGTGTCAATATGATTTTCCACAATTGTGGGACTGATTCTTAGCATCTCAGAGTAATCCCAAGCAAAAATATCTTGTATTCTTGGAACAAGGATGTGTATTCGGTTATTTCTTCTGGAGAACATGTTGCCCCCAGGGAGATCTCTTTTACTTTTCCAAATTTGTTTGAAATATTTACCTTGATGGTAGGTGAAATATTTGAAATGTTCCCTTCCTCAAATTCATCGGGTGTTAGGATGGGATTTTTGAACCAATCGACCTTTCCTAGTGGGAGGAAATCTTTTGACTCGATGGCGCAAATATCGTGGGTTAGTGTGCTAATGGGTACAAACATTTTTTGTGTATAAAAAATGAACAATGGTGCATGGCAGTCCCAAAGACATTCGGTTTCCATCATGGCATCTAGAATATCTTCATCTGAGAGAAAAAAATTATCTATTGTTGACTTGGGTTGTGCCAGGTCTTGAGGTTGGGATTCAGACCGGGTTGTGTTGGTTGACAAGCAAGAATATGATTTGTTGGTTGATGTCGTAGAACCAAGCGAGGTTGACAAATTGCACATGGGATGATTTTGCACCATCGTTGGTTTCTATTAGAACAATAGTGATCCTCTCGTTCCATGTATTGAAGGTTACAAACCCCTCCAACCTATCTTTAAATCTCAAACTAAATGATGCCATCTCACTAGATCGATTTTAGTCACAAAACCCTTATTACAAAATAAAAATCTTGTTGATAAAATAATTATGTTGTTGTAAAACTCTTTGTGTTGTATTATCTCCCCCACAAAGTTTTTATTGTTCTCATGCCCCGTTAAATATCTAATATCAAATCTTATTTATTTATGCCTCAACAATTATTTATTACCCAGAATTTATTTACTCAATAAAATCTAAAAACTACTAGTAAATAAAATCATTGTCCTTTTAACTTTGAAAAATTAAAATGCAACAAAAATGAAATAGGGAAATCAATCATACCATAGCAAAAAAATTTGTCCACAACAATATTTCTTCACTTTATATTACTAAAGAAAATTAGGGCCTAGACCCACAGAGAATACACAGGAAAACTACAATTGTTGGAACATGGAATTCAACCCCTCTAGAAATCAACCTTAAGGAATTTGGACCTCATGGAACTTGGCCCTTCTGAATATTTTAGCCCTGTAGATCAACCTCCTCTACAACCTAACCCAACCCCTCTCTCTCCCTTCATACAACCCCTGCACACTAGATAAAAATTAGACCTTGGATAATTCATGATCCCTTCAAAACTCAACCCTCTTTTTCAATAATTTGGCTTCTCTCTCCTAGACTCAACCTCCCTAAAATTTACTCCTGAAATTCGACTATTGCAATGTTTTTCCTTTCTCTTTAATCTTGGAATCTCTCACTCCTTTAGAAAATTGTTTTCTCAACAATAGCACTGTAATGTGTCTCCAACCTCTCCCATGGGTTCCCTTTACAATATCTCAATGGGCCAAATCGCTAATCTCCAAAGTAATAGATTGCTAAGATTAAATCCCAACCTTCTTAGATCAACAATAGAGATTAGCTCTAAATCGCCAAATAATTCATTTAAAAACATCATCCGAAAGTCAACATCAGGGAAAATTTTAGGGGCTAATATTCACGGGTGGGCTAATTTTCCATGCTTTTAAAAAAAAATCACTAATTTCCATTTTTTTCAAAATGATTTGCCCAAATTTTATAGTTAACCATTATTTTACCTTAAAAATCACCAAGATATTAGATCAACTAATATAAAATCATTGGAAATCTAAATATTTCTACAAAAATATCACCAAATGTTTTACAATTTGCATATTAGGGACTAGTAAGATTCGTTAAGGTTTCTAACTTTTAAGATAAAGTTCCATCCTTAAAATTTTCCTTGGTCAACATTAATTAAATAATTAATAAATGTACTTTTTATTAAGTTAAAACTTACAAAGGAGATCATATTAGTTTCTCCTCTTGAACAACCACCTAAATACCTTCTCCTACATGCAAGACACAATCCCATGCAAAATACCTTATGAAACTACAAAATCAACATTATACGAAATAGATGTAAATATTGTTTTACTAAATGGTGTGATTGAAGAAGTGTGCATAAATTGGCATTGAGGTCCGAGGTGCATGGGTGAGATACCCAAATTTGAAATTTTAAAAGGCCCTTTATGGGCTAGAGCACATGCTACATTCTTAGTAATCAAAGATTAATAAGTACAAATTGTATTTGTGGCCCTATAAGACTATTGTATATTCAAATATTTATTATTTGTATGATAAATCTGATAGAGTTGTATTGTACCTATATGTAGATCCATGACTCTTACAAGGAGTTTTAAGAAATTAATTATGTGGTGGAAAAAAATTGGCCACTAAATTTGACATGAAGGACATGGATCTACTATGTCAATTTTTAGGGTTAGAGGCTTGGCATAGTGGAAAGAAGTTCTTCCTTGGGAAAGGGAAGTATACCTTGGATATTTTGAAGAGATTCCATATGCTCTATTGCAAAGCCCTGGATACTCCTTTAGTTCCAAATCTTACGTTAACTTGTGATAAGCATTCTGGTTTGGTTCATTCTACTTTCTACAAGGATATGATTGGGTCCCTAATATACCAAGTGAATACCGAACATGACCTATAGCTAGTTTATGGTTTAACCTCATAAGTATCATCGAAATGTCAATAAGCATGTGCTTATATAGCTTAAGGGTACAATCCATTATGGCATGTAGTACAACCGTAGTGATTCAAAACTCTATATGGACTCATTAACTCTCATTGCATAAAGAATACCTCTAATAATTTTGTTTTTTTGGGCTAAGGTATGATTCTCGAGTTCAACAAGAAACAAGAGAAAGTGGCACTCAATGAAATGGAATTAAAGTATATCGCAACACGCTTTACTAGTTTCCATGTCATTTGGATACGCAAGTTGGTTGCAAAGTTCATCGATCAAAGTTTGGGGCCCACTATTGTTTCAATGTGACAACTAAAGTTGCATCAAGCCTTCTAAGAATCCATTTTTCCATAATCACTCAAAGCATGTTGATATCCATTTCTATGTTTTGAGAGAGTACAAAACATAGAATTGGTTCTTGGCTATATTCCCATAGAATTGCAAGTGGCATATATTTTGGCAAATCCCTTACAAAGGGTATGTTTGAGATATCAAGGAGAGAACCTTGGTTTGATGGATAATTCTTCCTTTATGAAGTGGGAGTTGTTAGTTTCCCTATTTCTCAAAGCCTTGTCTCTTTCCATTGCAACAAGTTAGGAAGATTGTGTTTGACTCTTCCTTGAGAGAGGACACATCATTAGGATAGTCTCAATGAAGGGGAGATTGTCGTATAGGCCATTTCAACTATTTTTTGGCACCATTGGATTAGGGAGGCACAATATTTAAGTAATTGCATAAGGAAGTATGTTAGGCATGTGGAGGAGCATGGGGAGCACGTGTTGACATGTCCCTACCTATTTGTGGCATGTGTAGTGCACTACTTGAATAGTTACATGGAGCATGCCTAGGACAAGTTGGCATGTATCTATTTAGTCTTAGCACATTAAGGGTGAATTATCTAGGAATATTCTCTAGCACATGCACATTACTTCTTTGTGTTTATTCTTGATGTGAGGCACATTCTCTTAAGATTAGGAATTGACCTTGTCAAGGTGAAGTCCTCCATTGTTTTATCTTTTATTTGCAAATACCCCTTCCTCTTATTGTATGAAAGAGGTGGGGGGTGCATTGCTAAATAAAATGTAGCATATGTTATAGCTAGGGTGTTCCAATGAGAATGTTTTGTAGTGTGAATATCTACATAATATTCAATGCAGATGAATCCAAATATATGTGATTGTGAATGCAGATTTAATATGCTCTTCTAATTTTCAATTTTAAAGTTATATTATATACACCATTGGTTTGTCTAATCTCTTGATATATAATGTTTACATTCTTGAATATTCCATGCATTGTTTTGATTTATGCTATTATTTTTAATAAGTGTTTTAGAGGATTTTAAATTTCATTTTAGGTTTAAAATTCTATGAGCGAAAATTTATTGTCATGAGAGGAAATATTAACATATAATAATATATAGATTTTGATACCACAAGTGCACCAATACCAACCAAGGTTGGACAAGGAGACAAAGTATTAGCTGATGAGAATCAACCTCAAAGAGATGAGCCAATAAATGAGGACATGGGGGATATCATAGTAGAGACACTAAAATCACAAGTTGAGGACACTTTAGTGTGAATAATAACAACAAAAGGACCCTAAGGACATTGATGAATAATAGGACACTCAAAGTACAAATAATTTTGACAATAACATCAAGACATTGCCCATGTTTGAAGGGGTTGAATAAGTGTGAGATGGGGATTTATACCTTTGATTACTATATTTTTTCATTTTGTACAATGTTCAAGGTGGACTAGGTCCATGTAGTAGAAGACACCTAATGTCTATAAGTGTGGATTGTAATAAATAGAAAAGGAAAGCAGTGAAATGTTAGTTGAGTGTTGAATTTATAAAATGGTGTCCTTATGGTTTTAGAGTGGTTAGTTGATAGATAAAGGTAATTGTTGTTCAATTTCGATTAATTTCCGTTGAAATGCTTCAATCAATCTATCTTGAGATAAATTTTCTTGTGAAATCAATAACTTAATTATTCAATTCATGTAAGAAGTCTTGTAATTATTTGATTTCTTGGTTGGTGTTTTGGAAACACTCTCCTCCTATACCCATTTTAGATTATGCACTTGTCATGCTTGCTTGTTTCACACTTACTCTTATGTCATGTTTAGGGTGTCAAGTACTATTGATTATGCACCCCAAAATGTGAATTTTCAACAATTTGATTTTAATATCTCTCTTAACCTCCTTATTCAAATTTCATATAAGTCCCTTTTACAATAATGTTTCTTGCAACTCCTTTATTTAAAGAAATCAATGACTTGGTTCAACCTTAATAGTATGCTTAAATTTCAATGACACAACAAACTATTGACTCAAAAGACACTTGAATTTAAGACTCAAACAATTAATCTTAACATGGATCGATTAAAGTATATTTTATGTGGATTGCAAATGATTATCACCTTAAAACTTTTGACATTTTTCAATGAAGATTTGAGGATGTTATTAACATAATATATAATTAAAAATAATATTTAATTAGTATATTGAAGAGACATGCCTTAAAGGACATGACCATTCGTGAAGGGGTACCTTTCCTGGTATAAAAATAGGGCCCTCATTTGTAACCAAAATATCACTTCTGCATTGAACAATCTTATATATAAATATTACTTGTTCTATAATGGATATTTACATATTCCATATATTCTAAATATTCATGTGAATACAAATTTTGTTCATTACATTGCTATCAGAACCACATTTTCTAATAAACAGGCTTTTGGTTAGGCTTTAGCCACACTCTCAAAAATTATGGAGTTTCTCCAGTTCTAACGTTTGTGACGAAGTAAAAATAAAAAATTAAATTAAATTTTTGGCCATTAAAAAAAAACAAAATAAAAATATATAATATAAAAAAAGAGATTTAAAAATATATATATAGAGAGAAAAATAAAAAAGAAGATATATATATATATATATATATATATATATATATATATATATATATATATATATATATATATATATATATATATATATAGATATATATTAAAACTAAATAATTTTACAATTGTGTTTAGTCACCATCGTTTGTACCACTAGTAGCCACCAAAATGTTTTACATAGCTATCGCTAACGAATTCTAAATGTCGTCATCTCTAGCACAAGCTTCCACAAACCTATCAGTCACCCTCCAGCACCAACCTTCTGTTACCTACTTCTGACTATCCATCGTAGCACCCACTAGTGCCTTGCCACCTATTACTAACCCTATCATGGCTACTCGACACCACTGCCATCTAACAACTAGTTGTTGTGTTATAACTGATGAAAACTTGACTAAACTGAGAGGGGGGTTAATTAGTTTAGTACATTCATGGACATTAATTTGATTTTCTTTAAACTCATTAACTAAACCATTAAATGAGCAGATTAACACATAATGGCCAGCAAATTTAATATGCAAACAACAAGTAATCAATAAACCAAAAACATCACATCAACACATAATAGCAACACATATGGACACCATATATAATTGGAAACCCATAAAGGTAGAAAAACACGATTTTTTTATTGTTGTGATGCAAAGGCAAGCTCCTACTCCCTTATTACATCTACTTTTATGTAGGCTCCAACCTACAGGAGGCTACCACCTCAATTTTTCTGGAAACTACAACGTGCAAGGAAGCTCCAACTCCCATTAGTTTTCTACAGGATCCAACTCACAAGAAGCTCCTACCTCAACATATTCCAACCTATCATTTATCAAGTTGCAACTTGAAAGGAGACAACAATCCCCTAAAACATAAATAAAACAGCGGGTTGGTTACTTGGTCTATAAATCTGCATACCTCCATCTTTGTCTTTGTTTCTCCTCCTAAAATCTTCTTCACATCTACTCTTCTATGTGTCAGGTAATTTATGAAGAACACCTTAATCAATTCTCACACATTCTCTAACTCTCCAACATTATAGCCTTGTAACCTCACACATTTTTATAAGCAACCATTGATGGTTGTTGGCATTCCAAACATGAATATGGATTGAAAAGACTTATCTCTTATCATTCCATTCATTTGTTTCCCACCTCTTGATATTTTGAATATTAAAATAAATAAATGCTTCACCAAATATTATTTTCAGCCACCTGTAATGATTAGATCAGTAAACATAGCATCCATATCCTTTGCAACATACATTAGCAATATATCAGCGACTATGACACATCACAACATTACAACCATAAAAACATTCTTCATACATTTTCCTTGCATCAAGTCTTTGTCTTGCATATTTTCCTTTGTCTTTGCCTTGCATCACAAAAATCTCGTCTCAACCATCATATGCATATAAAAACATGAGCAATCCAACATCACCAACTCATCGACATCTTAACGCGGTAGCTATGGGGTGCAACTCACTAGCAGTTACATCACCATGCTCTGCTCATAGAGTACGCAACAAAACTCATATTTGAAATAGAGAATAAACTCAAACGCAGACAATGAATTCAATACATAGAACATAGGATTCAATAAATGGTTATTAAACGTTCAACATGATTACAAACTCTTGTTGTTACAACAATGAACATTTAAAATATCAAATAGTGATTATAGTCATGGACGCATAGAGCTTTGGTACTAAGTTTGCAATAACATGAATTCATTCAACCCAACTCGGTCTTGCTTCTGCGCATAGTTCTAGCAGTCAAAACTATGAATGTTACTTCCACCATCCACCAACCAACCCCCTGTTCCATCGCAAACTATTATCCTTTCACTTTCCTTCGATCCATTGAGTCGATTCAACTACTCTTGGACAGTTAAAAACTCTTCCAACGCTTGGTTGCCAAAACCGTCCCCAAACTATCACAACCGCTTCACCTCCTCCTCAAGGCCTTCGCGTTTCAACTTCAATAATGAGTGTCCATTCTTTCACTTGCGCATGCGATTGTGACACGAACTAATCACATGACAGATGGAAGATATCACTGTGTGTGATGGAAATGTTGAAGTGGAGTTCCGGCATGTTTTCTAGCATATGTGACAGCGTTGTCAAATGACGGGAACACAATAGCATAAACACCCACAAGATGAAACAACGTGAAAACATTTAAATCAGTGTTACAACAGATGTTTCAACCTATTATGAAATTAATTACATGTGACAACGATAACATGGAAAATGAATTTCTAGCCCTCTTTATTGAACTCTAACTACGTTTGCAGAAATCCAAATCTTTTTGGGTGATGAGGATTGCCCGAACCAAGAAATGCTCTTGCATCATACACCCCTGGTAAGAGAAACATGAGCCCTGACTCATATGCTAACCTCTGATGAAGGAAAAGAGTTATGCAAGTGAGATAACGGATTTGCAGTAACCCACGATGCATATTCTTCCCCTCGATTCTTCCATTTAATTAAATACTCAAGGTACTCTTTCTGACGAGTCTTCTTGCTAATTATTGTAGCAAGAATTTCTTCAATTTGTTCTTCTAGCCTAATTGGTAAATGTTGCTCCCATTCACTAATTGTACCTTCATTTATACTTCGCTCTCCCTCATGAAACTCATAAAGGTCTACTACATTGAATGTAGGTGAGATATCAAACTTCTCTGGAAGCTCCAAGTGATAAGCATTGTCTGAAATCTTCTTTAGGATGTGGGAGGTACCAATCTTCTTATATTTCAGCTTGTTATATGAACCTCTCGGAAACCTTTCCTTCCTCAAGTGAGCCATAACCATCTCACCTTCTTGGAATACTTTCCTCCTCCTTCGTTGATCTACTCTTTGTTTATAGTTTTCATTGTTGAGTTGCAACTTCTTCTTGACTTGCTCCTGCAACTCATGTATGTTTTCCACAAATTCAATTACATTTGCACTCTTTTGATTGTCCAATTCTGACAATGACACCAAATCCACCACACCTTTCAATGATCTTCCATATACAACTTGGAATGGACTCTTCCCTGTGGATCGGTTCACTAAATAGTTATAAGAAAATTCAGCTTGAGCCAATGCTAAATCCCACTAACTAGGATTCTCTCCACTCAAACTCCTCAACAAATTCCCTAATCTCTTGTTCACCACTTTGGTTTGTTCGTCTGCTTGCAGATGATATGCCGAACTATAAAGAAAATCTTAGCCTAACTTTCTCCAAAGTGTCCTCCAAAAATTCCCCAGAAATCTCGTGTCCCTATCTGAGGTAATACTTTGTGGCAAACCATGCAATCTAACCATATCTTTGAATAAAAATGAAGCCACCTCACTATCATCACTAGTCTTCTTGCACGCTACGAAGTGTTTCATCTCCGAAAATCTATCCAAAAATACCATCGTTGAATCATGTTTTCGTTGTGTCATAGGTATTCCTAAAACAAAATCCATGCTTATCTCTTCCCATGGTCTTTCTGGTACTTTTAATGGAGTATAAAGTCCAATGTTTTGAATCTTACCTTTGGCTAGTTGACAAACTCTGCAATTTTCAACAAAATTCTTCACATATTTACCAATGTTGGGACAAGTAACTTTCCTTCACTAATGCCATGGTCTTATCAAAACCAAAATGACCTCCTAGACCACCACTATGCAACTCTTTAATAAGGTTCAACATAATGGAACTCTGTGGAATACACAACTGTTGATTTTTAAACAAAATCTCTTCTTGGATATGGTAATCCAAATATGGTGTTCTATCTACACTCCAAGGCTCTTTACATGCCTTCCATGCCTCTGAGAAATATGCATCTCTTTCATACAAATATTTCATGCAATTCAAACTCACTACTTCGACAGACATAGTATTCAACAATGTTGTCCGCCGACTCAATGCATCAACTACCCTATTGGACTTCCTTGGTCTATGCTTCAACACAAAAGAATAACTTTGCAATAATTCAACCCATTTTGTATGATTCTAATTTAACTTACCTTGGTTGTTTATATACTGTAGGGCTTTGTGATCTGTGTATAAGACAAACTCCTTCTATAGTAGATAATGTTGTCATTTCTTCAATGCTTGCATAATAGCATAGAACTCTTGGTCATAAACTAAGTACTTCTTCCAATATTCGTTCAACTTCTCGCTAAAAAATGCAATGGTTACGCCTTCTTAACTGAGCACTGCGCCAATTGCTTCTCCACTAGCATCGCAGTCCACTTGAAACACTTTGCTAAAGTCGGGTAAAGACAATATAGGTTGCATTGTTATCTTCTTCAACTCTTCAAATGATTTTATTGTTGCAACAGTCCATTTGAACACACCTTTCTTCATGCACTCTGTAAGCGGTGCACATATATGACTGAAGTTGTGGATGAACTTTCAATAGAATCCTACCAACCCATGGAAACTCCTCACATCAAATGTACATTTGGGTGTTGGCCATTCAAGAATTGCCTTCACTTTCTCGAAGTCCATTTTCAAGCCTTCTTTTGAAACTACAAATTCCAAGTATACCAACTCTCGCTGCATAAAGGTACACTTCTTCAAGTTTATGAGAAATTTTTCTTCCTTCAACCACTGCAACACAACTTTCACGTGTTCCACAAGCTCTATTTTTCTTCCGTTGTAAATCAGTATTTCGTCAAGATATATTACCACAAACTTACCCAAGAATGGCTTCAACACTTCATTTATCAATCGCGTGAATGTGTTGGGCGCATTTGTCAACTCAAATGGCATCACAAGCCATCCTCCATCTTGAAAGTTGTCATCCACTAGTCACCTTCTTTGATCTGAATTTTGTGATATCCAATTTTCAAATCAATCTTTGTAAAATACTCCGCACCATTCAAGCAGTCCATAAGGTCATCCATTATTGGAAATGGAAATCAATACTTGATGTTGATCTTGTTTATTGCACATGAATCAGTACACATTCGCCACTCCCTTGTCTTCTTTGGTGTCATTATTGTTGGTACTGCACAAGAGCTTAAAGTTTCACGAATCAATCCACGGTCAAGCAATTCCTGCACTTGCGATTCAATTCTCCATTCTCTACTGGAGTCATTCTATGTGGTGCTTTGTTTTGCAAACTCGATCCTAGGATAAGATCGATTCCGTTTGAAATGTTGCGCAAGGGAGGAAATCCATTGAGTATTTCCTCTGGCACAATCTCATTAAACTCTTCCAGCATGCCTTGAATCTTTGTTGGAACAACACTCCCTGTTTCAGCCTTTTGGACTTCTCTTGACAAGAGAGTCAAACAATACCCATTTTTCTTCTACACCTTTAAAAATTCTTTGTTTGAGCACAATATTATGTTGTTGTTACAACTATTTACCTCCTTGCTGCAACTCCCATTCTCTTCATGCATGGGCGTTAATATGTAACTTTGTCCATTTTGCACAAACTGATAAGTGCTTGCTCTATCATCACAAGCCACCTTCCGATAAAACAACCAAGGTATCCTAAGCAAAATTTGACATGCATCCATTTCAACAACATCACACATCACTTTCTCTTTAAACTCTCCCATCTGAAAACTCAAGAGACATTGCTCTGTCACAGTCACTCACTGACCCTTTTGCAACCACGACACTATGTATGGGTTAGGATGTGGTTTAAATTTAGTTTTTTTTAACCTCGGTGGAAACCAAATTCTTAGTAATTCCTCCATGAATGATCAAGTTACAACACTTACCTTGCACTTTACACTTGGCTTTGAAAACCTTCTTTCGTTGTTCAGACTCCGTTGCAAGCTTTTGTTTTGGCCTCAACAAAATTCTCTGAAACATCATATTTTCACCTTCCTCCTATGGAAGCACAACCACATTTTCTCTAACCATTTATGCCTCATATGTCATTGTCATTTGTGTCCTAGCACCATTTCTTTTATTTCCTTGTTTGTCTGGGAATTCTGATGCTTTGTGACCTTCAACACCACACCTATAACATGTGATTACAAACTTGCCTCTACCTCTACCAAAACCTCTACCTCTACCAGCTCCACTTCCTCTAGTGCTTTGGCTACTTGAAGCCTCTTCTTCCTTCTCATTTTATTTGGGAAGTTTTTCTCTATTCCTTGTATGCCTTTTCCTCTGAGTTTTCGCTGAGTTTTTCTTTCAACTTTCTCCTCAACTTTTAAGGCGATTTGGTAAGCCTCATCCACAGTTCGAAAATATTATGTGCTCATTTCATATTGAATCGAATACTTCAACCCATTAATATATCTAGACACACACCAATACTATGGATCTTTAATACCATACCTAAGTGAAAATCTGAAGAAGTCTTCAATATACTCACACACAGACACTTCCTTCTGCCTCAAGTTCTACACTTGCTTACATAAATTTTGCTTGTAATATGGAGGAAAAAATTTCTCCTTTGCTCACCATTTTCTTCCAAGTTCTGATTCTTTCCAGTCCACAGTCACTCCTATCTCTCTGCAACATGTCCCACCAAAGGGCTACATGTCCTTTCATCTTTGTGACTACAAAGCAACCTCATGTCCTTTCATCTTTGTGACTAGAAAGCAACCTCTGTTAGGGTCCTGAACATTTTCATATTCAAAATACCTCGCAAGCTCTCAAATCCAGTCTATGAGAGTTTCAGCCTTCAAGCTTCCATCATAACACAACACTTCAACCTTCGCACTACCTCGGTTACTCAAGTATGATGTTAATCGTATCGTTGGGTCTGCATTCTCATCATCTTGTTCAACTTCAACTTTATCTTCCGCTTCATAAGCTTCTTCACCATCCACGTCTCCTTTGTGTTCCAACTCCTTTATTCTTCTCGGTAGATATTCCAGATCTAAGTTTCTTGCACCTCCACACACTACTCCTCTCCTTATTGGCGGCATCTTCATAAGTATCTTGGTAATTTTAAACCTAACCAACATCCACAACTCAGTCCAGAAGCTGATACAGACTTTCACCGCAGCACTTCAAATTTTGATGCACCACAAAAACTTTAGGGTATTTCCAACCCACTGCAAGAACACACGCAACACCCAGAGTGAAACTTGATCTGATACCACCTGACGCAGTAGCTATGAGGTGAAACTCACTAGCAGTTACAACACCATACTCTGATCACAGAGTACACAACAAAACTCATATTTGAAACAGAGAATAAGATCAAGCGCATACGAGGAATTCAATACACAGAACAGAGGATTCAATACATGTTTATTAAACATTCAACAGGATTGCAAACTCTTCTTGTTATAGCAATGAACATTTAAAATATCAAACGATGATTACAACCATGGATGCATGGAGCGGTGGTACTAAGTTTGCAATAACACAAATTCATTCAACCCAACTTGGTTTTGCTTCTGTGCACAGTTACAGCAGTCAAAACTCTGAATGATACTTCCACCATCCACCAACCAACCCCCTCTTCCATCGTAAATTGCTCTCTTCTCACCTTCCTTTGATCCATTGAATCGATTCAACTTCTCTTAAACAATTATGAACTCTTCCAAGACTCGTTTGCCAAAACCATCCCAAATTATCACAACCGCTTCACCTCCTCCTCATGACGTTGGCATTTCGGCTTCAACCATGAGTGTTCATTCTTTCACTTGCGCGTGCAATTATGACTCGACCAAATCACATGACAGTTAGAGGATATCACTATGTGCGGTGGTAATGTTGAAATGTAGTTCTAGAATATGTGACAGCGTTGTAAAATGACAAGAACACAGCAGCAGAAACGCCCACGATATGCAATAGTGTGACAACATTTAAATCAATGTTACAATAGATGTTTCAGCCTGTTGTAAAATGAATCACATGGGACAACGATAACACTGGAAAATGGAGTTTCAACCTCCTTAATGAACTCTCACTACGTTTGTAGAAATTCAAATATATTTGGGTGACGAGGATTGCCCGAACCAAGAGATGCTCCTGCATCACATCTCCAAGCATAACAAACATAGATGTTTCATCCTGTTATAAAGTGAATTATATTGACAACGATAACATGGAAAATGGATTTTCAACTTCCTTATTGAATTCTAACTACATTTGTAGAAATTCAAATCTTTTTGGGTGATGAGGATTGCCTAAACTAAGAGATGCTCCTGCATCACATCTCCAAGCATCACAAGCATAGCAAACATAGCCTTGTTTTTGTTTCTTTTGTTGGAAGATTTATCTTTCTTGTTGCTCATATTCATTAGTTGTGCATACATTAATTGTGTAATTATTTGTGCATAAACTAATTGCGCACACTTCTTAATGCTCCTTTATGTTCCTTGCTACTGCTCCTTTGCCCTCGCTGCTCTTGTTGCTCCTTTGCCTTTGTTGCTCCTATTGTTCCTTTGCATTGCTGCTCCTGGATACCTTGCATGCTTTACTACATACCTTTGTTGCTCCTACATACCTGGCATACTTTACTACATATCTCTGTTGATCCTATTACTTCTCCTTTGCATTGTTGCTCCTGCATACCTTTGTTAATCTTGTTACTCCTCCTTTACCTTGTTTCTCTTTTTGCATCAATAAAAACAATGCCATCAATAACTCGCTACACCTTCCGTACCTACAATCGCAAACCTGTTTTCTAGCTATCAACATCGTATTTTGTTGTTCTTCACCAACACATACCCCTAACTATTTCGCTGCATACAACCAACAACATCTACACTTACGTAATGCTTAATAATAAGTGATTTTTAAACTACAAAATAGCCTAACCCTAATAGAACCCATCAATCAGTGACAGTCAAGCTCGTTTGTTACTATTGATTTCATATTTAAAAACATTATCATCAAAGATTTAGAAACCATCTCTATTTCAAAAGGATATAATTACCACTATCATATGAAATTGTACTTTCACCTTAAGGTTGCACCCACTGTTTTGTTAATTACCACAAACAAATTTAAAAACACACATATATCCGCAAATTCCATTGTAGCCACTTTCAATCCATTTGGCTATATATATACATATAATGTTGGAGCATAAAACAGGAGTAAAAGGGTGCTTTTTAAATTTGTGAAACATTATAAGATTACTTTTATTAAATTACATTATTAAATTACTTTTATTAAAGCACAAATATTGCAAAGGAGTCATGCGTGAGAGAAAAGTTGATTATTTGAAGTTTTGTTGAGAATACCCTTTCGTAAATGAGCCAAGTTAAAAACAAAATATTATATTTTCGAAAACAATATATATTTATGAGAGAATCTAAAACAAAAGAAAAAATATTATTCAGAAGGGTGAGTTTAGGAAAAAATTATTTAAGAGGATAAACATCACTTTATACATTAAAGGGAATTATTGAGTTTATATAATAAACCTTATAAGGGAAATCTAAGTTAATTAAAAAAAATTAATAAAGAGTTTTTTAAGGGAGATAATATTAAATCGTTTTTATAGTAAAAGAAATATTTATATATCTTCAAATCTTTTTAAAAGTATATATAAGAGAATATCATATATATTTATTTATTTATTGGAATTACTAAAAAATATTGTAACTATAAAAAAAATTACACAGTAAAAAAAATTACACAGTGTGGAAACAAAAATAATAAGATTTAAAATAATTGAAAATAATTGTACTTTCAATTTAATAATTAAAAGGGGAAATTTAGAAAATTGTGGGAGGAAGATTCTCTTATAAAGGTGGTATGATTTCATATTATGGATTATGTATATTAAAAATAAAAATTAAAAAACAAGGAAAAAATATTAGTATTCTTATGAACGAGAATTGTGACGAAAATTACATTAACACTAATCAATTATTAATTCCATAATCTAATATAATTGAGAATAAGATGTTTATTTCAAAGAAAAATACGAAATTAAAAACTTGCAAGTAATAATTGATGATTATGAATGTGTATCTCAATTCAAAGTCATAATTATGTTTAACAAAATGATTGGCATAATTCTCAATCTACCTTGGTTTAAAGAACTGGATACATTCATATTAAACATAGAAAAAAATTGATGTTTCCCTATAAGAAGAAAATGATAACATTCCAAGGCATAACAATGAAGTCAAAATCGATAATACCTTTATCAAAAGGGTTTAAAGATATTTCAAAAATGATGCTTCATGAGAATAAAAAATCAATATTAAATAAGCAGAAAGAACTTGAAAAAGTTATCTCCAATAAAAACAAAGAAATTTCTCATTTAAAAAATCATAGTTAAAAGCTACGAAGCACAAATTAGAACAAGAAATGAAGCCCTCGAGAAGAAACTCAATGGAAGCTTATTAGAAAGTAAAGAAAAAAGAACAAATATTGATCTAGATAGTATCATGATTCAAAAAGATTCCAGTCCAATTGAAGTGAAGACATACTCAAATGCAATAGTTCGGACAATAGGAATTTCAAGTGAAGACCCAGTAATCAAACTAGCAACACCAATACACGATGAAGATCATATGCCAAGGATAATTCAAGAGAAGGGTAAAGGTATGTTAAAAGGAAAGAAGGTCATAAGAACTCCTTATCGACATCATAATCACAAGATAAGGTACCTTAATCATTCATTGCGTCAACTTCAATCATAAGGAAAACAAACAACATATCTTCTGAAGAATATTGATATCAATATCATCAAGTCTCATGATAATACTTCAACTTGGAAGGCTTGTAAGTGCAACATTCCACAAAAGATTGATTTGGGATGGTTAGATCATTTCACAGTACGACAATTTTGTACCACATTCAGAAGTTCATATTGACTTGTATTATCGAAGATGAAAGTTTCAAGAATTGAGAAAGATGAGAAAACATTACAAGACATAAAAAGATATCGATTCTTTTCATTAATAAGCTTTGAAGACAAAGTTTTTCTATAGGAGAAGGCAATGTTATGAGCATAATATGTAATTAGTATATTGAGAAGACATGTCTTAAAGGACATGACTATTCGTGAAGGGGCACCTTGCCTAGTATATAAACAGGGCCCTCATTTGTAACCAACATATCTCTTACACATTCAACATATATATATATATATATATATATATATATATATATATATATATATATATATATATATATACTTGTTTTATAATGGATTTTTACATATTCCAAATATACTGAATATTCGTGTGTATGAACTATGTTCGTTACAAAGGAACAAAAAACCTTTAATTTTTTTTTTACAGAATAATCAAGATTTTACATATTCCAAATATTTTGAATATTCATGTGTGTACGAACTTTGTTCGTTACAAAGGAATAAAAAACCCTTAATTCATTTTCTTATAGCCTTTGAATAATCAAGATTTTACACTTCATTACTTAATATGTGGTGGTTAAACAACAAATTACAATTATGTTTTTAATTGTCATAAACAAAAAATCATCATGAAAACCATTCAACATTTCCTACAATGAACACTATCGATGTACCTATAATCTCCTTATTTAAATATTGGTGAGACCTAAACACAATCGCAATCCAATTTTGATTTTTTAATTAATTTTGTATAAGGAAATGGTCCCCCTTTTAACTCTTGCAAAGTAAAATAGCCAAATTACATAATATATGAGCCACTCCCACTTCTCTTTTCAAGAGGTTTATTTTTCTTACAAGATTTGAATAATCAAGATTTCATACTTTGTTACTCAATATGCGGTGGTTAAATGACAAATTGCGGTTATGTTTTAAGTGTTATAAAAGAAAATATCAATCATGAAAACCAGTTAAAATTGACCACAATGAACACTCACTTTTGATGTACCTATAATCCCCTTATTTAAATTTGAGACAAATTTAAAACACAAACACTATTTAATTTGTATTTTTAATTATGTTTTAAGTGTTATAAAAGAAAATATCAATCTTGAAAACCAATTATAATTACCCACAATAAAAACTCAATAAGTCATTTTCTTTAATAATAAATATTTTTTTTGACAAGTACAATTATGAAGACCAAATCTAGTTACATTCTTCAACACTCCCTCTTAACTAAGGAGGTATTCATAATTACATATATAAGAGTACATGGAATATTTCAAAATGAAATGAACTACGAAGAGTTTTAGGACACTCAGTGCTATGGACTAGATTCCTGACCAAGGTAATCTATCTGGGTGGGACTAAGATGGACTAAAGCTTTCAACCAGTCTAGTTACCATCAGGCTTGCTAACCATCAACCCAGGGATCTAGGTGCGTATACAAGGTCAGAGCTCCAAGACCAATGCCACCCTCCCTCTTCGGGATCTAGACATCAACACATAGGCCAGCTAGATGTCCTCCCAGGCATCCACCATTATATGCTTCATATCTCCCTATCAATCAAATATGTAATATCAGCTAACCCAATCATGCTTCTAAAATATTCAAACTTCTTATTCGGAAGAGACTTCATCAACGTATCAACTACATGTTCGGTATATGTTGTAGCTTCACGACCCCATCTTGTACCAAGCTCCTAATGTAGTGGTACTTATTATTTAAATGTTTCATCCTTGCATGAAATATAGGGTCTTTAGACATCTTGATGTTGCTTTCATTATCACAATTTATCGTTGTGGGATCTAGAGGCTTCCAAACAAATATGACAAGATTTTTCTTAACCAGACAACCTCTTTTCCTACTTCACATGCAACAACATATTTTTCTTCCGCACTACTTAACACAACAGGATCTTTTTTTCTACTCATCCATGAAATCATTACATATCCCAAACTAAAACATCCACCTGTAGTGTTTCTTCCACCAAAGTCACTGCCACCCCAATTTTAATATGTAAAACTTGTTAACTTAACTTCCTTACTATCATACTTTAGGCAATGATTTATTATGCCACGTAGATATCTCAAGATATGCTTGGAAGTTATCCAATGGTCATTATGAGGCTCCAACTGAAATTGAGTAAGAACATTTATGAAAAACATATATCAGGTCTCTTATTTACCAGGTACATCAGAGAACCCATCAACTTACGATAGCTAGTAGGATCAATGAGACTAGAGTTGGAGCTTCTCAACTTCTTGAGATTAGTGATCATGGGAGTAGTCATAGGCTTGGAATCCATCATACCAAATCTCTGCAATATCCTGATTATGAATTTACCTTGACCCATATATATCTCTCTAGGTTTCTGCCAGACTTCCAAACCCAAGTAATAATGCATAAGTCTCAGATCTTTCATTTCAAATTCAGATCCTATCATTTTCTTGCATTATTATATTCTACGTTCCACACCTATAATAAACGAATCATCCACATATATTAGTATAATGACAGGTTCATTGTTCACTGCCTTGATGTAGAGGTTTGGATCCACAGAGCTTTTGACGAACCCAATTTTTAAGAGATATGCATCCATTTCTTGCATACCATGCCCTTGGAGCTTGCTTCAAGACATATAGGGCTTTCTTGAGTCTGTAAACATGTGTATCTATGTTATCTATTTTGAAATCTTTCGGTTGTTCAATGTATACTTCTTCATCAATGATTCCATTTAGAAATGTTGTTTTGACATCCATTTGATGGATATTCCATCCCATAGTAGTAGCTAGTGAAACCAAAGATCTTATAGTAGTATACCTGGCAGTAGGAGCAAAGGTTTCTTCATAGTATATGCCTTCCTTTTGTGAAAAACCCCTTGCAACGAATCTAGATTTGTATTTATCTATGCTTCCATCAATAGCATGTTTGATTTTGTAAATCCATTTTGAGGTGACAACTGATTTGTCACTTGGTCTAGGAACAATTTCCCAAACCCCATTCTTCATGATGGATTGATATTCTTCTTGTGTCACCTTCTTCCATTCTTCTTGATGAGCAACTTCTTCAAATGTACTAGGTTCATCTTCTATCAATTTTGTCATATATGTTACTTATCTTGAATATATCTCTGGTGTTTTGTTCTCTCTAAAAGTTCCTTTAGTAGCTCAATGTCCTTCAGCATCTTCAAGAGTAGCTTTTAACTAATTTGGCCTCTTCCTTGTTTTGGGTATGATTGTAGGTTGAATAGGCTCACTTGGTCCTTCTTCTTCTTCTTCTTGGTTTGTATTTGTCTTATCATGATGTTATTCTTTTTCAAATAGTGGTATATATTTGTCATCGGAATCAATTGGAATATCCTTGGATCTTTTGTAGGCATGATTCTCATCGAATATAGCATCCCTTCTCACTTCAATTTGTCTTCCTTCGTTGGTGTAGATTCTATATGCTTTTGAAGAAAAATTGTAGCCAACGAATATCCCTTCAATGCTTGTAGAATCTAATTTCTTTCGCTTGTCCTTTGGAAAATGGATGTATGTGGGACACCCAAATATTCGGAGACGGTCCACACATGGCTTCTTTCCTGTGAATGCTTCTTCAGGTGTCATGTTTTCAAGGTTTCTATGAGAACTTCTATTTTGTATGTATATTGTTTCCATTGTTGCTTCACCCCATAAAAGCTTTGGTAGATATTTATCAAATATCATAGTTCTTATACATTCTTAAATTGTTCTATTTTTCCTTCCTGCAACTTCATTCTGCTCGGAATTGTAGGGAACAATGAGCTCCCTCTTAATACTATTAAGATTCAGGGTTTGATTCCTCTTTCTTGATAATTACTTGTGAATTATGTTGGCCTCTATTACTTCTTAATTAGTTTATCTTTCATCAAGAAATTACCAAATTATATGTGTGTGAAGATCACAAGAACAAGAGACATAAGATGTAGGCGCACAGCGATGGAACAAACCCTATAAGGGGAAAACCCAGTCAAGAATTCTTCCTTCGATAGATTCAGTTCAAGATGAGACACTTCTAGACTTCTTAGACCTAGATAAAGACCTCATCCAACCACCAAGTCATCCCTTCCCTCCAACAGATGATCTTCACAAAATACTCCAAGTGACAACTCCCCAACAGTAGCTTCAGTTCATAATTTCATCCCCGCGGCAGCAGAATTTCAACCCCAGCAACAGAATTTTAGACTTGAAGTAAACATAGATTTTTGGACCCAACAACTGCCCAAAAAATTTGCACGTGTGAGAGATAGATAGCCCAGAAACTTCAATTTAGGTATTCCCGGCAACTTCGTCCTCTTCCAACTACTTCCAATCTTTTTTTGCTTCTCTTTCTTGAAGGTTGAACTTGTTGACTGAATGTGACAAATACGTCAAATTGCATCTCCTTATATA
Source organism: Pinus tabuliformis (assembly GCA_031772625.1). Classification (NCBI taxonomy): domain Eukaryota; kingdom Viridiplantae; phylum Streptophyta; class Pinopsida; order Pinales; family Pinaceae; genus Pinus; species Pinus tabuliformis. Next base: position 294,395,239 of record CM062805.1, read on the forward strand.
GCCTTTCTATTGGGTCAAATTTCCCTTATGTAGGCTACTTCTTGGGGCAGGGTCAACTTGATGTGGAGGTGAAAAATTATTTTTTTTACTCAAAAATATATTTTTTTACATATTACAAAAGCCCAATAAGGGTCTAATAAAAATTACAATGACTCTAATGACTCAAGACAAAACCGAGAAGCCTTGAATGGAGGCTTTGACCTAGAAAACTTTGTGATCCAAATCTCTTTAGTTATTGGACTTAACCAATATCTTTTATTTCTGTGATGATAGCATAATTGCATATGAAAGAGTATAGAACAACCACATGTGCATACTTTAAAGAAGATGAAACATAAAGATAACTATCAAATCTAAAAACACAAACACATCGATAATGGAGTTCACCTAGTTTGGGTTACACCTTCGAGCCCTGGTGTCGAGAGTGGGGAGGCCGCTTCATTAAGAGATGCAAGTGATAATGATGTACATGGTATATTATTTGTCATTAAAAGGATGAATATCCTCAACCAGAGTGGCTTGTCTCTCCACAAGATGTTATCAAGAACTCTCACTCATATGGGCAAAATCCCTCAACATGAGTGGCATGTCTCTCCACGAGACATTTTCCTTATAGGAACTCTCACTAAAATGGGCACTCCTTCAGCATGACACGCTAATAAAATCTCACATGATGTGGCATACAAGTATCCCTCAACATAATAGTAATCAGGTATCTCAACAACAAAAACATCATCTCAGCAAATCAAAATAAAAGCATGACATAAATGCATCATATACCTCCACTTTTGGGAATGGCCAAAAAATGTAAAGTTCAACTGCTGAAACGGACATCATCTTTGAACTCATGGCGTGAAATCATGTCAAGCGACTATAAACGTTGCCCCTTTCTGACACCGTCAAATTCTGGACCCTTGGGAATCTTGAAGATTCCTTCCTGAAGATGGTTAAACAATCTGTTGCTCGGATGAATATTTTGAGCACAACATTGAGATCCCCGCAAAATTCTGTGAAAAATGACTATAAAGTTGGCATCATTCTGCCTCGGTCAAAAATCAGCCTCCAAGGGAATCTTTTAGATTCCACAAGATTCTCCAAAGATTCTTTTTTGTTGGACATATGAATTTATGTTGTTCAGATGGAGAAATGGACCACACGGCTGGACTCCAGGCGAGAAAACATGCAAAAATGACTATAAACTTGTCAAATTCTGACACTGGCACCTCTGGCCCTTCGAGCGGGTTTGATCCCTGTCAACGTCGATCAATGGCAATGGTTTGTATAACACTCTAATGATAATTGTTTCTATATTATGCAATGGTTTGTTGACTAGTGGTCGGTGGGTTTGTCATGGGTGGCTTTCCCGCCACATTGTTTCTAATATATATAGTACAATAATGTCGTTGGGGGTGCGGGGTTGGTGGACCACCACCCTAAAACTATTTTTATTTTTTTTGAAACAACTGTCATTTTTAATCCTCCGAAAAATAAGGGTCACTGGAAAAATTAAGTAGGCGACAAATTCGCCCGTTCCAGTGGTCAAATTCTGTGTGCTAGGTTGCTACCAAATTGTTGCCTCGTTAAGGCTGCCACTTGTCCAAGTTTGATCGAAAATTTGAACAACTATAACTTGAGCATACAAACTCTTATTTGAGTTTTGTTCACACTTTTGGAATCAAGGTAGTGAGCACTACGATCTAGTCCTAGTTTCAATTCAATTTGAGGACTTTGATTTTTTGAGCTTTTCCATAGCCACTATTGAATTATGAGTGTGTCTATAACCACCTGGATCATTCCTCCCTACTAAGGAGATTTTGGTCTTCCAAAATCATGAACATAATCTACAATTAGTGTATTACATTGTCTGCATCACAAGTGTCCCGATAGGTAACCCTTCCTTCTCCTTCACTATTTGTCCTTCGAAGCCATAAGTGATGAATCAACACATGCATACTCTACAAACATGTAGTACATCTTTGCAAATTACATGTTCAATTGCATGAACAACCATGACCCAAACATCCCCATACTTTCCAAGATTTTATAATCCATACTCTTTGGTCAAGTTTACATCAGAATAGAAACCAATACCCCAGCTATCAATAAGAGGCCAAAACATCATTGTTTCTTTAACAAACGATGGAATACACATCATTGATTTTACAATTTTAAATTGCAACACGTGATTTACAAAATGTGGCCATGAAAAGCTACCATATCTATTAAAACCATCTCCCATTCATGAATGTGAATGGGTCATCATCTCCCTGTGGCGGATTCACTTGTTGAACAACTTTTCCAACTAGTTCCTACATGGGCGCTTTGTCCTTGCGACGTTGCTCTGGATGGAGCCTCCAACGTGCAGCTCTTTGATGTCCATCTCTGTTGCAATGATTGCAAAAATTCTTCTTCCTCCATACCTACTTAACATGCATCCTTCCCTGATGTGGAGAAGGCCTTTCATGCCTCATCCTCTTTCTTGTTGCCATTCTCTTCCAGCACTCAGCAATAACATGGTTATGTAAACCACAAAAACTACATGATTTTCTACACCATGATTTATGTTCATCATTAACATGCTTGTAATCAAAAATTAACTTTAGAGTACTGAGAATTGTTATACCTCTCTTGATTATCTCTAGTGCGATTCTGGCGATGAGAGCTTGCCTTAGCTCTCCCTTTTCTATGTGCACTGTCATGGGAGGATGGTGATGTGTTCCCATTGCTCTATTTCCTTGAGGGTTTCAACAATGTATTGGAAGCTTTTGACACCTTTGAGCACTCTCCTTCAATGTATCCCAAACCTGCGAATCGAGGTCTTTGTACCACCTCCAATGGTTGAGTCATTCCTTGGCCATTAACACCAAGTCCTCCTCCTTTATACCCCATCTTGGTAAGGAGTCTCATGCCAATTCTTGAAATGGGTACCTCCATGTTTCCAACAGAAATAGTGTCATGTGAAAATGAAACTGAAGAATGATCAACACTGTTTACCTCAACTGTCAATTCTGAAACAGGTGATGATGGCTTCGCTAAGACTTCATTGTGCTTCAACTCTTCCAAGGCCTCTTCTGTGACTCGTAGTTGAAGTTGCAATATTTGCTTCTCCTCTTTCTCTTCTCGTAGGAGTCTCCTCAATTCAACATTCTCTGCTTGAAGGCTTTGACTGATCTCCTCATCTGAATGATGAGAAGACGAAGAAGAAGATGAATGTTTACTCAAGGGGGTAGATGGAGCATCGTCCTCTACTCTTTCTTTATATCATTCCTCTCTTACCATCTTCTTCTCGTAATATGCATACATTGTGTCCACCATTTTTGACATCCTGTAGAGGGCTTCGTACAGATCTATGTCATCCTCCATTTTATTTCTCTTGATGCATGTCTAATCTCTGGTTATCATTCACTCATGCAATTCACATCAGCGAGAAAACCACTTTGATACCAAACTTGATCCAGATATCTTCAACTACTGGAATTAACCAAGATCTTTTACATTTGTGATGTTAGCAAAATTTCATATGAAAGAGTATAGAACAACCACATGTGAATACTTTAAAGAAGATGAAACATAAAGACAACCATCAAATCGAAGAACACAAACACATTGATAATGAAGTTCACCCAGTGTGGGTTACATCTTCGGGCCCTAGTGTCAAGAGTGGGGAGGTAGCTTCATTAAGTGTTGCAAGTGATGATGATGTACATGGTATATTCTTTGTCATTACAAGGATTAATACCCTCAACCAGAGTGTCTTGTCTCTCCATGAGACGTTCTTAAGAACTCTCACTCATATGGGAAAAATCCCTTAACAAGAGTGGCATGTCTCTCCACGAGACGTTTTCCTTATAGGAACCCTCACTCAAATGGGCACTCGTTCAGCATGACAAGCTAATAAAATCTCACATGATTTCGCATACAACTATCCCTCAACATAATAGTAATCGGGGATGTCAATAACAAAAACATCATCTTATAAAATCAGAAGAAAAACATGACATAACTGCATCATATACCTCCACTTTCAGGGATGGCCGAAAAATGCAAATCTCAGTTGTTGAAACAGACATCACCGTTGAACTCTTGGTGTGAAATCGTGTGAAACGACTATAAAATTTTCCCCTTTCTAACACCGTCAAATTCTGGACACTCAGGAATCTTGAAGATTCCCCCAAAGATTCCTTCTTGAAGATGGTCAAAGAATTCATTGCTCGAATGAAGATTCTAAGCACACCACTGCACTCCTTGCAAAATTCTATGAAAAATGACTATAGTTGGCATCATTATGCCTCGGTCAAAAATCATCCTCCAAGGGAATCTTTTAGTTTCCATAAGATTCTCCAAAGATTCCTTGCTGTTGGACACTTGAATTTATGTTGCTCTGATGGAGAAATAGACCACACGCCTAGACTCCTAGCGAGTCAAAAATGACTATACACTTGTCAAATTCTGACACTCGCACCTCTGGCCCTCGAAGGGATCTTTTTAGGATCTGATTTGATCCCTCGCTCATGGTTCTGCAGAATCTGGTCCACTCACAGTTCCGCTTTGGTTTGTCCTCCACCAATGGTCGAATGAGCAATTCGGCTTTTAATCTAAGTGATGGGGCAAAATTACCAACGTAGGGCCAACGACCTGTTGGTGGCATGCACAAGTGGTGGACGTGAGGCCCAGGTTCAAACCCGACTTAGGCATATTTTTGTTTGGCGGCATTCATAATTTTAACCGATGGTTATAACCGGATTCGGAAGTCACATGGAAACGATTTTGGTTAAAAGTTTTGTTGGAGTTCCATGTAATGCGTTTATGGTTTGTTTGGCGTGTTGGAGTGTGCCACGGTTACATATGGAATGCGCATAGAGCATATGTGCAAGCGGGTTTTGCTAATGACGATCAATGAGTTAATGGTTATGCGTTGTTTTGACATATGGTTGTGGTATATGGGGTCGCTTGTTTGGCGGCCGAGCCAAACAATCGGGCAGGTTCAATCCCCGCTGGTCTTGATCAACGACGGTGGTTTGTATAACATTCTAACAGTCGTTGTTTGTATGTTGTGCAATTGTTTGTTGACAAGTGGTCGGGCAGGTCCGTTTGGGGTGGCTTGCCTACCACATTGTTTTTTAATATATAAAATACAACATGTCGTGGGGGGGTGGCAGGGTTGGTGGCCTGCTACCCCAAAACTTTTTTTTTATTTTTTTATGAAACAATTGTCATTTTTAATCCGCCAGAAAATAAGAGTTGGTCACTGGGAAAATTAAGTGGGCGACAAATTCGCCCATTCCAATGGTCGGATTCCATGCGTCAGGTCGCTGCCAAATTGTTGCCTCATTAAGACTGCCACTTGTCCAAGTTTGACTGTAGATTTGACCAGCTATAACTTGAGCATACGAACTCAGATTTGAGTGATGTTCACACTGTTGGAATCAAAGCAACGAGCACTATGATCTAGTCTTTGTTGCACTTCAATCTGAGGACTTTTATTTTTTTAGTTTTTCCATAGCCACTGTTGAATTCTGAGTGTGTCTGGAGCTGCCTAGATCACTTTGACCCAAGCATGGAACCCATGCTTTAATAAGTCATTTTCTTTAATAATAAATTTGCTTTTTGACAAGTACAATTATGAAGACCAAAGCTAGTTACATTTTTCAACAAAAATCTGCATAAAATTTTATGTACTTGGATTTCTTTTTTATATTGTGCATAATTTGTTAGAAGCACAAGTGTGTTAATTGTGTGTTGAGGTTTTTGGATTTTCAATGAAAATAAAATTATGGGTATAAAAATTTACTGGCACATTAATCATTTGGTTGGGCTTAGAGAAAACTAACATGGTATTAGGAAATGTCTCTAAAAGAGATTCAAGCGTCACACTGGTTCAATCTCAAATGGATTCATGGTATTTATAGGGTTTTCAACAAATAGTTATTTAAAGGCTTGATTTACCATGGAAACCAATGTTAGGTATGAAGACGGGGTAGAAGGAGCCTCAAACTATCTTCAATGGAAATTCTGGATCACAACTATTCTCAAGGAGAACAAGTTGTGGAGCTTTGCTAACTCCATAGTCGTTGTGCCAGTGTCAAATCCTATTGCCCTGGATCTCCATGAGGTGAAAGAAGAAAGGGAACAGAGGATCATCTTGGATGGGGTGAAATATCACTTGATTCCCCATCTATCTGAGAAAAATATTGCTAAAGAGGTATCATATGCACTCACCAAATTGTACCAAACTGATAACCAGAACTAAAAGATGGTGTTAAAGGATAAGATTTATGGCACCAAGATGTCCAAGGGAGAGAACATGGCTTCCTACCTTTCTAGGCTCACACAAGTGTGAGATGAGATAGAAATTGTAGGAGAGATAGCCCCTGAATATGAACTAGTGCATATAACCTTGAATGGCATTACAAAGTAGTGGGATGTATTTGTAAAATATATTGTGGGATGAGTGCATATTCCCACCTCGAAAAGGTTGCGGGATGATTTCACACGGGAGGAGATCTGAGATGGGTCTCAGTGTGGAGACAAAAAGAAGAAGGGTGAGGAGGAAGAGAACCTAACCCTAACCTATAAGGGCAAGGGAGAGGCCAAGAAAGGATCCATTAAAGGAGCTACCTCAAATGGAAATAAAAGGAAGACTTATGCTAGCAAAGTGAAATGCTTTGCTTGCCACTAGCTAGAGCATCTTTCCATCTAGTGCCTTAACAATAAAAAGGGAAGAAAAAAGAAGCAATTCATTGTTATAATTGAGATGGATGATTTTTCACCCAAATTTGAGGATGAGTTCTCACTCATCACATGTATTTCTAGTTTAATGGCCACCAACATGTGGTATATTGACGGTGGCAATTCAAGTCACATGGCCAGAGTGTGAGACTAATTTACCATTCTGAAGGTGCATAGTTTGGACTTCCACATTGAGCTTCATGACAACGCCAAGTACAGGCTAGCATGAAGTGGAACTGTTAAGTTTCAGAACGAGTCCAGGAAGCCTCTACTAGTGAAGGATGTGTTGTATATTCCAGGTTTGATGAGGAATTAGATTTTTATTTCAGCCTTGGAGGAAAAGGGTTATGTGGTGATTTTCCAAGATGGAAATGTGTATATTTCTCCAAAGGGTTCTAGCTTAAGCATCGAAAAGGTGCTTGGAGTGAGAAGGAACAAGTTGTAAAGATTTCAATTCGAGACACCCAAAGCACTTTTGAGCACCAACAACAATCGTGCAATAGGGGAATTGTGGCATAGGAGAATGGCACACTTGCACCATGGAGCTCTCAAAGTTATCAGGGAGGACATGATCGAGCTCCCTAATTTCACTACATATCAACATGACATAAGCAAGGGGTGTGTCATGGGAAAGTACACCAAGACCGTGTTTCCTAATAATGACAACAAGTCTAAGGGGATCTTGGGCTTGATCCATTCAGATGTATGTGGGCCCATGTCAGTCATCTCTATTGGATTGTTTAGCTACTATGTTACCTTCATAGATGACCATTTCAGAAAAAACCTAGATCTATTTTATGAAGGCCAAGGACAAGGTCTTCAATTGGTTCCAAGAGTTTAAATCTCTTGTGGAGAACTACACGAGGACAAAGATCAAGGTACTTAGATCTGACAATGGAGGCGAGAGCTCGAATCCCTTCAAATATTCTTATGAAAATTCTAGAACTAAGAGGGAGTTGATAGTTCCATATAACCCATAGAATAATGGAGTAACGAAGAGGAAGAATAGAGCCATTGTTGGGAAAATGAAATCAATGCTACATGATCAGGATCTGCCTTGTTCTTATGGGCCGAAGTGTGTAACATGATAGTTTATTTGCAAAATCGGATCCCACACAAGGTGTTGGGGAGGATGAACCTTGAAGAGGCATTCACGGGGAAGAAACCATAGGTTGGGCATCTACGCATTTTAGGGTGCTTGGTTTTCTACCACGTTTCATAAAGAAGAGGACAAATATCAATCCTACTACAAAGAAGGGTATCTTTTTTGTATGCAACAAGACCTCAAAGGCTCACAGAGTCTACATTCGTACACTCAGGAAGACAGTGGCGTGGAGAGATGTGAAATTTGAGGAGGATATGGATTTTAGAAAGTATTATGGCTTAGTTCTTGGTGTAGCATAGATTCAGGAGCAGAAGCACCAAAGGAAGAAGGGATACAACCACTATAGATTGCAGGACCCTAGACTTTTGTGCAGGATGAGCAACATAAGCATGCACAAGAGAAGGATGCTCCATTTATGTAGGTGAAGACTTTCATGATGAAGAGGCCAAAATTGGCAAAGTGTGCCTTGAGGGAAGATCAGAAGCAAGCGGATGCCCCTAGGACTTTAATTAGGTAGAGCATACCACTATAAATATTTTCCAGTTACATGGCTCTTATGGGCGAGTTGATTAAGGCTTAGCCTTCCAGTTTTCAGGAGGCATCTAAGCAATAGGTGTGAAGGGATGTCATGGTGGAAGAGTACTCTTCCATCATGAAGAATGATGTGGGAGGTTGTGCCAGAGCCTAAAGGGAAATTAGTAGTGACATCTAGGTGGATCTGTAAGATCAAACACGTTGTTCATGCGTTAACTATTTGTGTATAAGGGGTTCTCTCTGAGAGAGAGAATTGACTATGATGAGACATTCATCATTACAGCCAGGTACTGCTCCATTAGGGTCGTGATTTCCACTATCACAGAGATGGGTGGGAAGATCAATGATGTCAAGATGACATTTCATAATGGTTTGAATCAGGAAGAGGTATATATAGAGCAAACGAAGGGCTTTGAGGTGCACGAGAGGGATTCTCGTGTTTTCAACTTAAATAGAGTTGTACAAACTCAAGCAGGAACCATGTGTGTGGTATTCTAGAATATATAACTATTTTGTAGGGATAGGATTCACCAATAGTGATGTTGACTCACACTTGTACTACATATTGGTCAAGGGAGAGTCACTTATTATTATGTTATATGTAGATGACTTGTTTCTTACATATTCAGAGAAACTCATTGCATATTGTAAGAGGGATCTTGCTTCGAAGTTCGAGATGAAGGATATGGGATTGATGCACTACTTTTTAGGGCTAGAGGTGTGGCAGAGAGATGGGAAGATATTCCTTGGAGAGGGGAAGTACGTTATGGATTCCCTAAATCAATTCAGGATGTAGGTCTGCAGGCCTATGGCTACGCCAATGGTGACCAATTGGAATAAAATTGATGCTTCCAAGTCATAGGTAGTAGACCCCACTTTAGTTGATTGGATCTTTGATGTATTTGGTCAACATCAGACCAAATATATGTTTTGTTGGAAATGCACTTAGTCAATTTATGGTTAATCCAATGTGAGTTCATTGGGTGGTAGCAAAACACATGCTTAGGTATCTTCACGGTATGGTGAAATATGAGTTGAGTTATGCATTAGAGAAATTTTGAGGTCTAAAAGGGGCCTCCTAAGGAATATTATAAAATAATAGTGGAAATAATAAAACAATATTAGATTACATCATCAAGTTTTGGAGAGAAAAAAAGAAAAACTACTTTTTCAATTGGTTTTTTCAACTTATCTCCCTATGATTTTACTCAAATTTTGAGTGGGAGCACTCATTGGATGCATAATTTAATTTTGCATCCAAGGAGTACCCATGTTACATACTTTCGATGGACCCTACTATACTAAAATTGCGAAACACATGAAAAACATGATTGCACCCTACTACACGAAAAATGTGAGAAAAAAAAACAAACAAACAAACAAACAAAAACAACAAAAAATGTGAGAAAAAAAACAAACAAACAAAAACAACAAAAAATGTGATTGCAATCACATTTTTCATGTATTTCACATTTTTTTGTAGATCAAAAGTATGCAACATGGGTACTCCTTGGATGAAAAATTAAATTATGCATCCAACGAGTGCTCTTGTTTGATATTTGAGTAAAATCATAGGGGGATAAGTTGAAAATAAGAGTTGAAATTTTTATTTTTATTTTTTTTTATCATTTTACCTTTTAACTCCAAAAATGGTGAATCATCCCCCGTGGTTGACATCATAACATTGAATCCTATTGGTTCTTATAAAGTTGATTTTTGTAGTACATTTTTGTTTTGAAGCCCATTTAAGACCTCAAAATTTCTCAAATGGTCTATGGAGATGGAATGAAGCTAGTGGGTTATTCAGATGTTGACTAGGCAAGCAGTGTATTTAACAAGAAAAGTATTTTAGGTTGTTGTTTCAGCTTGGGGTCTGGAGCTATTTCTTGGTTCAACAAAAAATAGAAGTCAGTTACACTTGGTTTTGTTGAGGTTTAGTACATGGCAGTAAGTTTGGCATCATGTGAGGCTATATGGCTTCTGAAGTAACTCATGGGGTTGTTTGATCAGGAGTTGGAGCCGACCGTGATACATTGCGACAATCAAAGTTACATCAAGCTCTCGAAAAATCCAATATTTCATGATAGGTTGAAACATATAGAGATCAGGTACACTTCATTCAGGTCTGTCTGTGGAAAGGCCCAATGAAGTTGTAATATGTACCTACAGATGAGCATGTTGCAGATATCCTCATGAAGACCTTGACGAAAGGAAAATTTGTATTTTCAAGGACAAGTTAGGGGTGGTGCAAAGCACCTTCCTCACTAAGAGGGAATGTTAAAATTGTAGCTCATATAGGTGTCTCTACATAGGCTTTATGTCCATGCATACAGAAGATATCTTAAAAATTTATTTATTTCGGCATTTTTAATTCTTTCTAAGTCTATTTATTTAATTCAACATTTATTTAATGCTAATTAATTTAACTAGTTATTATTTTCTTTGTAGCTTAGATTTCTAAAGTATATAACTTTGGAAATTAATATTTTTTTACAAAATCAAAGGAAGTGATAAGATCGAATTTTGGTCTTTAATATTTTCTTTGAACATCTCAAGGAGGAAATAGGGTTATGAGAGAAATTATAAATTGTCGAAATGAATGGGTGAAGCAAATATAAGAGATCGCATCAAGTGAGATAGAAGAGGAACAATTTGGTTGAGAAGGAAGGTGAAGTGGCTAAAGAAGGGGTCGTCTTGTTTAGAGAAAAAGGGGTCGTAGATTGGCCATACTGAGCAACGAGAGGGGGCGAATCCTAGGTCGTGTTTGCAGGAAAGAGAGGTTGAGTATTGGGGCTGATTTTCCTATAGGAGGAGAGGCTAAACCCTGGGCCAAGATCTGCTAAAGAAAAGGGATCGTACTTGTCAAAATTGGAAACTAGGGCCAAACTCCATGTGGGTCTCTTATTTATGGCAGCTGATATTTTTCTTGGATCCTTCTCATCGAGAGGTGTAGGATTGTTCTAAAGATCATCTAATTCTGATAAGTATTCATGGAGTTATGAATTTATTTATGTTATAAGACATTTCGTCAAGGTCGGCCAGCAACCAAATTTTTCAATTGGTTTTTTCAACTTATCTCCCTATGATTTTACTCAAATTTTGAGTGGGAGCACTCATTGGATGCATAATTTAATTTTGCATCCAAGGAGTACCCATGTTACATACTTTCAATGGACCCTACTATACTAAAAATGTGAAACACATGGAAAACATGATTGCACCCTACTACACGAAAAATGTGAGAAAAAAAAAACAAAACAAAACAACAAACAACAAAAAATGTGATTGCAATCACGTTTTTCATGTATTTCACATTTTTTGTAGATCAATAGTATGCAACATGGGTACTCCTTGGATGAAAAATTAAATTATGCATCCAACGAGTGCCCTTGTTTGATATTTGAGTAAAATCATAAGGGGATAAGTTGAAAATACGAGTTGAATTTTTTATTTTTATTTTTTTTTATCATTTTACCTTTTAACTCCAAAAATGGTGAATCATCCCCCATGGTTGACATCATAACATTGAATCCTATTGGTTATTATAAAGTTGATTTTTGTTGTACATTTTTGTTTTGAAGCCCATTTAAGACCTCAAAATTTCTCAAATGGTCTATGGAGATGGAATGAAGCTAGTGGGTTATTCAGATGTTGACTAGGCAAGCAGTGTATTTAACAAGAAAAGTATTTTAGGTTGTTGTTTCAGCTTGGGGTCTGGAGCTATTTCTTGGTTCAACAAAAAATAGAAGTCAGTTGCACTTGGTTTTGTTGAGGTTGAGTACATGGCAGTAAGTTTGGCATCATGTGAGGCTATATGACTTCTGAAGTAACTCATGGGGTTGTTTGATCAGGAGTTGGAGTCGACCGTGATACATTGCGACAATCAAAGTTACATCAAGCTCTCGGAAAATCCAATATTTCATGATAGGTTGAAACATATAGAGATCAGGTACCACTTCATTCAGGTATGTGTGTGGAAAGGCCCAATGAAGTTGCAATATGTACCTACAGATGAGCACATTGCAGATATCCTCATGAAGACCTTGATGAAAGGAAAATTTGTATTTTCAAGGACAAGTTAGGGGTGGTGCAAAGCACCTTCCTCGCTAAGAGGTAATGTTAAAATTGTAGCTCATATAGGTGTCTCTATTGTGTGTGGAGCATGATTGTTCAGAGGTCTTTGTTTCAGCTGGATGTATACCCCAGGAAGTTTGTACACCCCTCCATGCGGGGGGGTGCGGGGGGGACTTTTCCCCCACGCGGGGGGTGCGGGGGGGACTTGTCCCCCCGCGGGGGTCCGGGGGCCAGCGGTCCCCCGGCGGGGGCTCGGGGGCAGCGCCCTCGAAGCTAAAAACAAATGTAAAATTGCCTTGTAAAAGTATAGTAATTTCTAGTCAATCTGGCCCGTTCATTAGGCAGATGATCTAACGGTAGAACTTATGTTTAGTTTAGGGTTTTTTGCCCTAGAAGGCAACCCCTCTCTTTGTATGAGGGCATTGTATTTGAGGCTGATATATAGATGTGTATTCTGTGAGCGAGAAACAGAGAGGTGAGACTGTGAGAGAAAACAGAGAATATTACAGCGGATTTGATGTAGGTTGTGTCTCTTCATTTTGCTGGATAATAGAAAGGAAGGATTGACTGTTTGGGGTGGACATAGCCCAAACTGGGTGAACCACGTATATCTGTGTCTCTCTTGTTTTGTGCGTTTTCTGTGTTTATATTTCTGCAATATTTTATGTGTTTTATTGCTCCGTAATATATAATTTTCTAACAACTGGTATCAGAGCTGAAGGTCTATTTGGCTGATAAACTCGCAGGAAAGAAGGGTTCCTGGTTCGAGTGGGAGCAATGGCAGAAGATGGTAAGTTTAGGGTCGAGAAATTTAACGGCCAAAACTTCTCGCTGTGGAAGATGCAGATGGAAGAGTATCTGTATCAGAAAGATCTATACCTACCATTGGGCGGAAAAACAAAGATGCCGACGGGTATGAAAGACGAAGAATGGAACCTTCTCGATAGAAAGGCACTCGGAACAATACGGTTGTGCCTTGCTGCGTCAGTCGCCTTCAACATTTCGAAGGAAACCACGACAGAGGGTTTGATGTAGACGTTGTCGAAACTATATGAAAAACCCTCGGCCTCAAACAAGGTATTTCTTATGAAACGGTTATTTAATATGAATATGTCGGAAGGTGGATCTGTTGCAAACCATTTAAATGATTTTAATACAGTTACAAGTCAGTTAAGTTCTGTAGGGGTAAACTTTGATGATGAAGTTAGAGCTCTGTTATTCTTGTGCTCATTACCAGAAAGTTGGAATGGTTTGGTAATGGCCATTAGTAACTCCGTTTCTGGATCTAGTACTTTAAAGTTTGATGATGTTGTCGGTGCTATCCTTAGCGAGGAAATGCGACGGAAAAGCTCCGGTGAGACATCGGGAAATGCTTTGAGTGCAGAGTCTAGAGAAAAAAAAAATGGAAAGAGGAAAGAGCTCAAGATATCGCAGTAAATCAAGGAAAGGCAGATCCAAGTCCAGATCGGGGATAGTGTGCTGGAAATGTGGAAAGAAATGACACCTAAAGAAAGACTGTAGATCTCGGAAGGGAAAAGAAGGAGATGCACAGCAAGAAAACAATCATGAAGCAAATGTGACAAGTGAGGTGTTACAAGATGCTTTGATTCTTTCTTTCGAAAATATTACTGATTCCTGGGTGGTAGATTCAGGGGCATCATTCCATGCCACACCTGATAAGAAATACTTTCATGACTATGTTCAAGGAGATTTTGGACAAGTTCGTTTGGGTGATGATAAACCCTATAAAATTGTTGGAATGGGTAAGGTTCTTGTAAAACAACAGAATGGAAACCAATGGCTACTAAAGGAGGTAAGGCATGTTCCAGATCTAAAGAAAAATCTGATTTCAACAGGGCAATTAGGCGGTGAAGGTTGTGTGACAACTTTCACAGATAAAACTTGGAAGGTAACCAAAGGAGCCCTGGTAATAGCAAAAGGCAAAAAGGTTGGTACATTGTATTTATGCAATGGTATTTCTAACTCTGTTAATGCTTTAACTTCCAAAGGAGCAGATGCAGCATTACGGCATCATAGGCTCGGACACATGAGTGAAAAGGGGATGAAGATTCTTCACTCAAGGAATTTGTTGCCGGGTTTGAAGAATGTTGATTTGGATTTCTGTGAGAATTGCATTTATGGAAAACAGAAGAGAGTCAGATTTCTCAGAGTTGGGAAAGAAAAGAAGAGCGAAAAATTAGAGCTTGTGCATACAGATGTATGGGGACCTGCTCAGGTATCATCTCTCGGTGGCTCTCGTTATTATGTTACTTTTATTGATGATGCAACTAGAAAAACATGGATTTATTGTATTAAGAATAAATCCGATGTATTTGATACTTTCAAGAAATGGAAAGCTTTGGTTGAGATTGAGACAGGAAAGAAATTGAAGTGTCTTAGATCAGACAATGGAGGTGAATATTGCAGCAAAGAGTTTGATAGGTACTGTTCAGAACATGGAATTCGCAGAGAGAAGACAGTTCCAAGAACACCACAAGAAAATGGTGTGTCAGAAAGGATGAACAGAACAATCATGGAGCGTGCAAGGTGCATGAGATTGCATGCAGGATTGCCTTTACAGTTTTGGGCAGATGCTGTAGATACTGTTGTTTATCTAATAAACAGAGGGCCTTCAAGTTCCTTGGATGGTGGTGTTCCGGAGGAAGCATGGACAGGTAAAAAGGTAAATTACTCTTTTTTAAAGCCTTTTGGTTGTGAGGCCTTTGTCCATATTGATAAAGAAAATAGAACAAAGCTTGAGGCAAAGTCAAAGAAATGTACCTTTATTGGATATGGTGTTAATGATTTTGGTTATCGCTTATATGATTATGAAAATCACAAAATCATTAGGAGCAGAGATGTAATATTCAATGAAAAGGTCTTGTATAAGAATCAGTTGCAGGAAAAGAAACAGGAAAAAGAAAACAAGGAATATGTAGTTCTTGATGAAATCAATGAAAAGGTAAAGGTGCCTGAAAATAATAATACTCAACAATAGCAACCACCACAATAGCAACAGGCACCCCAAACACCTGAAAGTGGTGTTAGAAGATCTACCAGGATAAGTAGACCCCCTGAACGATACTCTCCTTCATTATATTATTTATTGTTGACTGATTCTGGTGAACCCGAATGTTATGAAGAAGCAATGCAGGTTGAAAGCAGGAAGAAGTGGGAGGTAGCCATGGAAGAAGAGATGGACTCCTTAATGCATAACCAGACTTGGGACTTAGTCAAGTTGCCTGCAGGAAAAACCACATTGAAGAATAAATGGGTTTACCGGCTGAAGGAAGAAGATGGAGGAAAACAGAGGTACAAAGCTAGACTTGTGGTGAAGGGGTTTGCACAGAAGAAAGGTATTGATTTTGATTAAATATTTTCTCCTGTTGTTAAAGTGACTTCAATCAGAACTATTTTAAGTCTTGTAGCAGCTGAAGATTTGCATCTTGAGCAGTTAGATGTAAAGACAGCGTTTCTCCATGGGGATTTGGAGGAAGAGATATATATGCAGCAGGCACAAGAATATGAGGTGAAAGGGAAGGAGAAACTAGTGTGCAGGTTGAAGAAGAGCTTGTATGGCTTAAAACAGGCTCCAAGGCAGTGGTATCTAAGATTTGACAAGTTTATGTTTGAACAAGATTACACTAGATGTCACTCTGATCATTGTGTTTATTTGAAAAAGCAAAATGATGGCAGCTATATTATATTGTTATTGTATGTAGATGACATGCTTGTTGCAGGATCTAACATGCAGGAAATAAATGTGCTCAAAAGAAAATTGGCAAATTCATTTGCAATGAAGGATTTGGGAGCTACAAAACAAATCCTTGGTATGAGAATAACTAGAGACAGAAAAAATCGTAAATTAACATTGTCTCAGAATGAGTACATACAAAAGGTGTTGAAAAGATTTAACATGCACAATGCAAAACCAGTTAGTACACCTTTTGCTAGCCATTTCAAACTTAGCAAGGAAATGTGCCCAAAGACCCAAGAAGACATGGATTATATGTCTAAAGTTCCATATGCATCAGCAGTTGGAAACTTAATGTATGCAATGGTCTGCACAAGGCCTAATATTGCACATGCAGTGGGAGTTGTAAGCAGGTACATGAACAATCCAGGAAAGGAACATTGGATGGCAGTGAAATGGATTCTCAGATATTTGAAGGGTACCACAAATCAAGCATTATGCTTTGGTGGTGCAAACATTTCTCTACAGGGATATGTTGATGCAGATATGGCGGGTGACAAAGATAACAGGAGGAGCACTACAGGATATGTATTTACTGTTGGAGGAACAGCTGTCAGTTGGGTTTCAAAAATCCAAAGTGTTGTTGCACGTTCAACAACAGAAGCAAAGTATGTTGCTGCTACAGAGGCTAGTAAAGAAATGATTTGGTTACA
The DNA here is from genome assembly GCA_031772625.1 of Pinus tabuliformis. NCBI lineage: Eukaryota > Viridiplantae > Streptophyta > Pinopsida > Pinales > Pinaceae > Pinus > Pinus tabuliformis. The sequence continues at coordinate 294,412,088 of CM062805.1, forward strand.
AAGGTTTATGGGTGAATTGGATAAGGAGCATGATAAGGGCACGTTATACAGTGATAGCCAAAGTGCCATTCATCTTGCAAAGAACTCAGCATTTCATTCCAGGACTAAACACATACAGCTCAAGTACCATTTCATACGATCAGTGTTGGAAGATGGAGAGTTGAAGCTGGAAAAGATACACACTAGCCAGAATCCTGCAGATATGCTAACAAAAGTTGTAACCAGGGAGAAACTGAGAATATGCTCAGTTTCAATTGGTCTTCAAGGATGACGATGAAGATGAGAAACAGCCAGGTCCAAAGAGGAGTCATTGTCCAGCAAATGAAGCAGCGGTGGAGTTTCTACAATCATTCTCCAAGTGGAAGATTGTTGTGTGTGGAACATGATTGTTCAGAGGTCTTTGTTTCAGCCGGATGTATACCCCAGGAAGTTTGTACACCTCTCCACGCGAGGGGGCGCGGGGGGGACTTGTCCCCCCCACAGGGGTCCGGGGGCCAGCGGTCCCCCTGCGGGGGCTCGGGGGCAGCGCCCCCGATGCTAAAAACAAATGTAAATTGCCTTGTAAAAGTATAGTAATTTCTAGTCAATCTGGCCCATTCATTAGGCAGATGATCTGACGGTAGAACTTATGTTTAGTTTAGGGTTTTTTGCCCTAGAAGGCAACCCCTCTCTTTGTATGAGGGAATTGTATTTGAGTCTGATATATAGATGTGTATTCTGTGAGCGAGAAACAGAGAGGTGAGACTGTGAGAGAAAACAGAGGATATTACAGTGGATTTGATGTAGGTTGTGTCTCTTCATTTTGCTGGATAATAGAAAGGAAGGACTGGCTGTTCGGGGTAGACATAGCCCAAACTGGGTGAACCACGTATATCTGTGTCTCTCTTGTTTTGTGCGTTTTCTGTGTTTATATTTCTGCAATATTTTATGTGTTCCATTGCTCCATAATATATAATTTTCTAACAGTCTCTACATAGGCTTTATGTCCATGCATATAGAAGATATCTTAAAAATTTATTTATTTTGGCATTTTTAATTCTTTCTAAGTCTATTTATTTAATTCAACATTTATTTAATGCTAATTAATTTAACTAGTTATTATTTGCTTTGTAGCTTATATTTCTAAAGTATATAACTTTGGAAATTAAAATTTTTTTTTACAAAATCAAAGGAAGTGATAAGATCAAATTTTGGTCTTTAATATTTTCTTTGAACATCTCAAGGGGGAAATAGGGTTATGAGAGAAATTATAAATTGTCGAAATGAATGGGTGAAGAAAATATAAGAGATCGCATCAAGTGAGATAGAAGAGGACCGATTTGGTTGAGAAGGAAGGTCAAGTGGCTGAAAGAAGGGGTCGTCTTGTTTAGAGAAAAAGGGGTTGTAGATTGGCCATATTGAGCAACGAGAGGGGGCGAATCCTAGGTCGTGTTTGCAGGAAAGAGAGGTTGAGTATTGGGGTTGAGTTTCCTGTAGGAGGAGGGGCTAAACCCTGGGCCAAGATCTGCTAAAGAAAAGGGGTCGTACTTGTTTAAATTGGCAACTAGGGCCAAACTCCATGTGGGTCATCTTATTTATGGCAGCTGATATTTTTCTTGGATCCTTCTCATCAAGAGGTGTAGGATTGATCTAAAAATCATCCGATTCTGATAAGTATTCATGGAGTTGTGAATTTATTTATGTTATAAGACAATTCGTCAAGGTCGGCCAGCAACCAAATAAACCCCACATGTGCTCAACGTTTTAGTATAAAAGGAGATGACTTGAGAGTCATTTCACACACACTTCTCTCTTGATTTCTCTCCACTTGTCTCGGGTTTTAGTGTGAGAGAAATCTAGGAGGAAGTATCCCTAAGACACAGGAGGAAAGAAGGCTTAACAAAAATCCCTAGCTGCAGTCCTAGCCCTAGATTCTACGTGTAACCTAGACGCAGTCAAGAAGAAGAAATATGTTGCACTAATCTAGAGGACACAGTCATGAAGAGGAGCCCTAACCTATACGGTACTCTCTACGCTATCAAGAAGGAGCCCTAACCTATACGCTACTCTCTACGCTATCAAGAAGGAGCCCTAACCTATACGCTAGTCTCTATGCAATCAAGAAGGAGGCTGCCCTAGACAGCATGGAGAGGTTGTATGGACAATGTAGGCTTGAAACCATGGTTAGGAGGCTGACCTAGACTAGCATGGAGAGGTTATATGGACAATGTAGGCTTTGAACCATGGTTAGGAGGATGCCCTAGACTATGGATAGCGGAGTCTTAGCCGTAGTTTGAAGGGCCAAAAAGGGACAGCATGGGGAAGCCTAAGGAGTAGCGTGGAGGGTTGTGGTAGGAACCACTGTTGTAGGTGACAGCGAATATGTTATGGCTAGTTTAGGGTTGTTTCTAGGTACGGTTAAGAGAAGGAAAGGCAAGCAACCAGGTCAAGGAGAATAGAAGCAATACGTTGTTGTTGTGTTGGGACAGCAACTAGGTATGGCAAGGTATAGCTTGACTGTTATGGACAACATCTTGAGCAATACAATTAGTGTAGCAAAATAAATAGGACAGTTGGGCTTCATGGTGTTGCTAACTAGTGCAGCAAAGTAAATAGGACAGCTAGGCTACATGGTGTTGCTAACTAGTGCAGCAAAGTAAATAGGACAAATGGGCTACATGGTGTTGCTAAGATGCATGGGACAACAAGGTACATGGTGGTGCAAAGGCACATGGGACAACAGGTACATGGGACAACAGCAAGCATGCCAGGGCAAGCATGGAAAGCGTGGACAGCATGGCAAGCATGTACATCATGGCAATCATAGCAAGTTGTGATGGGACAACAGTAAAACAATGGGACAAGAAGCAAACATGGAATGGCTATGTCACTAACAGAGGGACAGCAGTGGCTAGCATGGTGCAACAATGGCACATGGGACAACAGTGCAGCATAAGGTGCAGCAGTATGATGTGTATAACATGGTCATGAGGTCCAGCATTGTGATGATGGGTGCAGCACGGTGAGGTGCAGCATGATGACGAGATTTAGCACAATGATAGGTGAAGGAGTCACCTTGGAGAATCAGTTGAAGCAGCATGTCTTCAACTGATCTCATGTATCATCTTCTTAGAGATGATCTATGCTCTTATTTAGATAAGTCAAAGTGTTGACTTCTGTTGTAAATGTACTATCTCTCTCTCTCTCTCTGCTGAACTATTGAAGAACATATAAGAAGAATTGATCAAGGGTTTCCCCACATTGGGGTTTGTCCCTAGCTAGCGCCACATCTTGTGTCCTCTTGTCTTGGCTTGTCTTCTGCGATTTATGTTTATGTTCTATCTATAGTTTACTTTAATGCTGATGTGATTGCTAATCTAGAAAAGATATTGAGCTAACTATGAAAATTGAAATAAATTTCTCTAAGCATAGAACATACCTAAAATTAACATGGTATCAGCGTTGAGGTGAAGACAAAACCTAAGCAAAAGTGAAAGAGAAATCACCGAAGACAGTTGGTAAAGGACAAAAGGATCAATGGATTCCTCATCCCTCTTCAAATTCTCCAAGGGTGAAGTCGAAGCAGATTATATTATCAGAATGGCGTAGCGGAAGCTTCTGATGGCCTACCTAAAGATCACTTCAATGGGAAGCCCGGATCTAAGGGTGGAAGGAAAGGCAGATGCCTTGGTTGTAATAAGTCTGGCCTTTATGCGAAGGAGTGTTTGAATGGTAGGGACATATCACTCGATGATGATAACAATCATTCTAGGGACATCTTCAATGATCAAAGGAATGACAGGTAATGCAGGTCATCAAGGAAACGATCGACTCTTCAAGAAAGCAAGGAACCCTAGGTATGAAGAATCAAATGTTGTTTATGATAAGATAAAGAAGTGTTACCTTGTATTGGCCCTCAACTTCAGATTCTTTGGGAATTTGGCTTATTGATTATAGTGCTTCAAGGCACTTCATCGAATAGAAGGGTTCTCTCTCTAATTTAGTAGAGATGGAAACAATCGTGGAATTATACTTGGAGCCGATGCTACCTATCCTGGAAAGGGTGTAGGGAATGTTACCCCTCAATTGAATGAAGGTAACTCGATTCATTTACAAGAATCTCTTTTGTGTACCTGATTGCAAGAAGAACCTGGTGACCACTTTAGCAATGGAAGTCAAAGGTTTCAGGGTGGCATATATCGACGGAAAGGTACATATTTGAAAATGGAATTTTCAAAGATACTTTTGATTTCAGGGTTGTATCAAGTTGCAGGAAGTCCATTGGGGACCATGTCAGTTGACACATTTCATCTATAGCACCAGAGGTCTACTTATGGGGCCCTACCCAATGTGATTCAGAAGGTGATAGGGATGTCTGAATCCAAGAAGAGCATAAAGGTACATGTCTGAGATGTACCGAAGGAAAACCTTACAAGGGGACCATTCCCCTCATGTAGCAGGTCCACAGGTTTGGAACAACCCGAGGGGTTTGAGATTCATTATCAGGAATCTCATGTATGCAGGTAGAAGAAGGCCCTCTATGGCTTGAAACAAAACTCCTCGGGCTTAGTATGAGAGGATTGATAGTTGTCTGATGAAGTTGAGATTCACTAGGAGTGAAGCCGATCCAAACCATTGCTTGAAGGTTGTGGATGATAGAACTCTCATACCAGCACCTTCTGAGGAAGACCTATTTCTAACAGGTGCAGACCCTCTCATTTGCAGAAGTAAGAGGGAGTTGGATTCCGGATGTGGAATGGTAAACTGCAAGCCCGTGACTACCTCAAGGATCTTAACTTTCAGAAGTTATATGGTAGTGATGCCGGACCAAATTTGGGAAATGCCTTTGAATTTCATAAACTCATTCGCGTTGATGTTCTTGGTGAACTTCCGTCTGGACATATGATTTGCAGTTAGTATGATGACCTCATATTTTGGTTGAGTCTTACTAGATTGGTGATAAGAATCTTCTCAGATATCTTCGAGGCACAATCCCTTATGGATTGAGATACACTGCCGTAAATATGAAATTTCATGATTATTCGAACATTGACTGGGCAAGTAGTGTGGAGGATCTCAAGAGCACTTATGAGTGTTGATTATCTTTGGGTTTTGCTCGATATTATAGATGAGCAGAAAGTAGAAGTCGGTTGCTATAAGCACCGCTGAGACCGAATACATAGCTACGAGTATGACCTCGTGTGAAGCTACCTGGTTGCGGAAGCTCTTCAGTGAGTTGTTTGTACAAATGATGGATACCACCGTGATCTTCTGTGTCAACCAGGGAGGGACTTGATTGTTGATGAATCCTGTATTCTATGATTGCTCCAGTATATAGACATCAAATACTACCTTATCTGGGATATGGTACGTCGATGAGCGAGGAGGCTCTATCACATTGAGACTGATGTACAAGTCACAGACATTTTGTCAAAGCCCTGGAGAAAGGTCAAATTTGTGACTTTCCAGAACGACTTGGAGTCGTTGAGAGACCTTCTTATGAGGGTCCTGCATGTTGCATGCATTAAGCTCTGGGAGCTCCGGGGGGCTTGGGGTACTTATTGTAGCAACAAGCGACCATAGGGCGACTCACCCTCCCCTAATGATGCGTTGTGTACAGGGTGAATGGCTCAGCCTTCCCCTGTGATACGCCATGGCGACTTAGGGACAGGATGAGTAGTTCTCCTGTCGAGACATCCTACCCATGTAGTCTGGGACTCATGGGAAGTACCTCTCATCTGGCCAATGAGCAAGGAAATGGGGTTAGGGACCATAGTAGTACTATCAATGGATGCATTGTTGTATCCACCGTACTCCCTCTGCTAGGATGACCTCCATTGATCTAGGATAAATGAAACTGATCTGGGATCAGTATGAGTGGTTTGAGACACTCTCTTGTGATATTGATATGGGATCAATAAAACTGACTTCGAGTTAGTAAGAGTGATATGACACACTCTCTTCATATGGAACTGACTTCAGGTCAGTAGAGAATGGTGTGAGACATTCTCAATCAATTCTTCTTCTTCATGTTTCAACAGAGCAGAGTAAAGTAGAGCAATGCAGGGCACTGATGGTAGAGATAGTACAGTCGGACAAACATATCAACAGATGGAGTTCTCTCTAGTTGAGAGGGAGTGTTAAAATTGGAAACTAGGGCCAAACTCCATGTGGGTCATCTTATTTATAGCAACTGATATTTTTCTTGGATCCCTCTCATCAGGAGGTGTAGGATTGATCTAAAGATCATCCGATTCCGATAAGTATTCATGGAGTTATGAATTTATTTATGTTATAAGACAATTCATCAAGGTTGGTCAGCAACCAAATAAACCCCACATGTGCTCAACGTTTTAGTATAAAAGGAGATGACTTGAGAGTCATTTCACACACACTTCTCTCTTGATTTCTCTCCACTTGTCTTGGGTTTTAGTGTGAGAGAAATCTAGGAGGAAGTAGCCCTAAGACGCAAGAGGAAAAAAGGCTTAACAAAAAGCCCTAGCCGCAGTCCTGGCCCTAGCTTCTACGCATAACCTAGACACAGTCAAGAAGAAGAAACACGTTGCCCTAATCTAGAGGACGCAGTCATGAAGAGGAGCCCTAACCTATACGCTGGTCTCTACGCTATCAAGAAGGAGCCCTAGCCTATACGCTGGTCTCTATGCAGTCAAGAAGGAGGCTGCCCTAGACAGCGTGGAGAGGTTGTATGGACAACGTAGGCTTGGAACCATGGTTAGGAGGCTGCCCTAGACTAGCGTGAAAGGGTTGTATGGACAGTGGAGTCTTAGCCGCAGTTTGAAGGGCCAAAAAGGAACAACGTGGGGAAGCTTAAGGAGCAGCGTGGAGGGTTGTGGTAGGAATAACTATTGTAGGTGACAGCAGATTTGTTAAGGGCTAGTTTAGGGTTGTTTCCAGGTACGGTTAAGAGCAAGAAAGGCAAGCAGCCAGGCCGAGGAGAATAGAAGCAATACGTTGTTGTTGTGTTGGGACAGAAACTAAGAAACTAGGTATGGCAAGGTATAGCTTGATTGTTAGGGACAACTGCTTCAGCAATTCAACTAATGCAGCAAAGTAAATAGGACAGCTAAGCTACATGGTGCTGCTAACTAGTGCAGCAAAGTAAATAGGACAATTGGGCTACATGGTGTTGCTAACTAGTGCAGCAAAGTAAATAGGACAGATGGGCTACATGGTGCTGCTAAGATGGATGGGACAGCAAGGTACATGGTGCTGCAAAGGCACATGGGACAACAGGGACATGGGATAACAACAAGCATGGAAAGCATGGACAACATGGCAAGCATGTACAACATGGCAAGCATAGCAAGTTGTAATGGGACAGCAGCAAAACAATGGGACAACAAGCAAACATGGAATGGCTATGTCACAAACAGTGGGACAGTAGTATGCCACATAGGACAACAGTGGCTAGCATGGTGCAACAATAGCACATGGGACAGCAGTGCAGCATAAGGTGCAACAGTATGATGTGTACATCATGGTCATGAGGTCCAACATTGTGATGATGGGTGCAGCATAGTGCAGCACGGTGAGGTGCAACATGATGGCGGGTTGCAACACAGTGATAGGTGAAGGAATCACCTTGGAGAATCAGTTGAAGCAGCATGTCTTCAACTGATCTCATGTATCATCTTCTTAGAGATGATCTATGCTCTTATTTAGATAAGTCAAAGTGTTGACTTCTGTTGTAAATGTACTATCTCTCTCTCTCTCTCTCTGTTGAACTATTGAAGAACATATAAGAAGAATTGATCAAGGGTTTCCCCACATTGGGGTTTGTCCCTGGCTAGTGCCACATCTTGTGTCCTCTTGTCTTGGCTTGTCTTTTGCAATTTATGTTTATGTTCTATATGTAGTTTAATTTAATGTTGATGTGATTGCTAATCTGGAAAAGATATTGAGCTAACTGTGAAAATTGAAATAAATTGCTCTAAGCATAGAACATACCTAAAATTAACAATACTCTACTAGAGAGAGGTCATACCATTGCAGTGGAAAATGGGTCAATTTCTATGGCCAATCCTAGCTATACATTCTCTAGATCTATTCTTGTAAATATTTCTTGAGTATTTTCTCTAAAGCCTAATAAAATCCTTCTTTGTTGGTTTTTCCTCGCACTAGAGTTTTCTAACTGTATAAGAATTTGTGTTTGGATTTCTTGTTTCTACTATGCATAATTTGTTAGAAGGTTGGTTATGTTAACTTTACGTAAATTTCAGAATTGAATTTTTAGTAAAAATAAAATTCTACACTTTTAATTGTTGCAAAATAAAATAGTCAAACTTTAGAATGAGTCTCTCTACTCTGGTCTGCCTCTCACTTTTCTTTTCGAAAAGATATAAAACTTCAAATATCAAGAAATGTCTGTTTTATTACACTACCCATGTGACAACCCATGTGGGGTACAAAGGGTATTAGAAAACATTGAGATACACCTAAAATTGCACGATTCCATTAGTTTCTGATTAGAAACTTCTCCACAATCTTAATTCCCAAAATACAATTTACTGTGGCTAACAACAAACTTGTCGATCTCCACCAACCTGAAACACCAACAACCAACTTTCTCCACCATAAACAATGTCTGAACAACAACCAATGTAAATGGATAATATTTGACACAGGTTGGAGTCCTTCTTTCACCAATGTCCACGCAAAAAAACAGTCATGCTCGGTGTTCAAATCCTTGCAGCGTGAACATTCCATCAATCAATCGAGGAAAACAGCTCCCTTCAATTTGTTAAACACGTGGTGGGATTTTAGACCCTGAAATTCAACAAGTAGGAGAGAGTTTAGTGGAGAATTGTATTTGTTTATCATGGCCATTAAACTTTCTACTAACCTATTCAGATCAGGGATTCAATAATGATGGTTTATGTTCTATATGTAGTTTAATTTAATGCTGATGTGATTGCTAATCTGAAAAAGATATTAAGCTAACTGTGAAAATTGAAATAAATTGCTCTAACCATAGAACATACCTAAAATTAACAATACTCTATTGGAGAGAGGTCATACCATTGCAGTGGAAAATGGGTCAATTTCTATGGCTAGTCGTAGCTATACATTCTCTAAATCTATTCTTGTAAATATTTCTTGAGTATTTTCTCTAAAGCCTAATAAAATCCTTCTTTGTTGGTTTTTCCTCGCACTAGAGTTTTCTGACTGTATAAGAATTTGTGTTTGGATTTCTTGTTTCTACTATTCATAATTTGTTAGAAGCTTGGTTAGGTTAACTTTACGTAAATTTCAGATTTGAATTTTTAGTAAAAATAAAATTCTACACTTTTAATTGTTGCAAAATAAAATAGTCAAACTTTAGAATGAGTCTCTCTACTCTGGTCTGCCTCTCACTTTTCTTTTCGAAAAGATATAAAACTTCAAATATCAAGAAATGTATGTTTTATTACACTACCCATGTGACAACCCATGTGGGGTACACAGGGTACTAGAAAACATTGAGATACACCTAAAATTGCACCATTCCATTAGTTTCTGATTAGAAACTTCTCCACAATCTTAATTCCCAAAATACAATTTACTGTGGCTAACAACAAACTTGTCGATCTCCACCAACCTGAAACACCAATAACCAACTTTCTCCACCATAAACAATGTCTGAACAACAACCAATGTAAATGGATGATATTTGACACAGGTTGGAATCCTTCTTTCACCAATGTCCACGCAAAAAAACAGTCATGCTCGGTGTTCAAATCCTTGCAGCGTGAACATTCCATCAATCAATCGAGGAAAACAGCTCCCTTCAATTTGTTAAACACGTGGTGGGATTTTAGACCCTGAAATTCAACAAGTCGCAGAGAGTTTAGTGGAGACTTGTATTTGTTTATCATGGCCATTAAACTTTCTACTAACCTATGTTTCAGATCAGGGATTCAATAATGATGGTTAGTCTAGGTCGCGCGATCTAATCCGTCCCCATATAGCCCAGTGTCCATGCCATTTTATCAGAAGCATCAGTAGAATCGGACCACAGATAGTGGGATCTCATGCATTCTTACCAAAAAAACTGCAACTCGACTGATACCAACACATACATAACTTGTAAAACAACAAAGTCTTCATTCCACTCTCTGACAATGAGGTACGAGGGCCCATTGATCCGCATTCTTCACTCGACCAGCTCCGAGTTCTTGACCTTCATGGAAACCGACTCAGTGATAGCCTAGATCCGTTGTCATAATGCCTCAACAAATACAAATCATGGATTAGTCCCAAGGTAAATCCATTAGTGATAAAATATGGGTTTAACCTAAATTGAGGGATCCTTACTGCACCCAATTATGGATCTAAGTCATAAGAAGAACGCTTCTTTTGAGAAAAAATGAATCTCAGTAAACAAATCAATCCATGGTCTCATTAGAACAAGACCATACATAAGTAGGGGTTTTGCATAGAAGATCAACCAATGGATCTGGTTAAAGCAAGAGAAAATACTACGACCAAACTTATGGCCTCAAACTACAGACTTTGTGCATATTTAAACACTGATTTTTAACAAAACCATGCCAAGCAATTTCATACCATTATGCCGGATCTTATCCTAGTTTGATTTTTTAAAGAAAAATAAGTGTTCAACATATGACAAAAAAAAAATTAAAGAAAAAGAAGTGTTGAACATATGACAAGAAGCACTTGCTAAAATGTTTACAATTTTCAATGAAAAAATGCAAATCAGAATTACGACATCCCTTGAGATTAATGACCATTTTTCATCTTTACCATGGGGTGTCGTGTAGATATAGATGTAGATTTTTAAGTTGGTATAAACAACGTTGCTATTTTCTCATGGATCACTACTATGCAGCATCATATTCACTACACCTCTCATTGTCAACTACCATGAAGGAGTCACAACACCTCAACTTCTATGAAAAGCTACCATGGTGCTATCATGCCCTTAATATCATAATAGCTCTAATACCATGTTAAAGACCTCAACTTCTATGAAAAGCTACCATGGTGTTATCATGCCCTTAATATCATAATAGCTCTAATACCATGTTAAAGACCTCAACTTCTATGAAAAGCTACCATGGTGCTATCATGCCCTTAATATCATAATAGCGCTAATACCATGTTAAAGAATAGAGCACAAGCAAGACACCAAAACGAGAACTGACATAGAAGACTTTAAGCCATTTCAACAGAGCTATTCATCTCTTGATGTCAATATAGTATACATATTTGACCACCTCTAGATATAGATCTCATTGACAACACAAGTGAATAATGGAAATACTCATTCGTAGATACGGATGACAACTCATTAGAATACAATCTCAAACTTTGTGATTGTCTAGAGACTCACTGGTATATCCCTTATCTTACCCTTTCTTTTGTAATATTAAATTGTGATTGAAATTCCAACGTGGAGAACCACAACTGGTTGATATGTTGATTAAGCATTTAAAATCAATTCACCACCAACTGGAGGAGTGACTTCCTTACATATCCATAGCCTGAGGGAAGCTTGCTTGCTTGTGTAACCTGGAAGCCATAACCCAACGGAATTAAATTGCTAAGCCACTAGTTGCAGGGCAATCACATTGTCTGACATATTTTGGTATGAGATGTGACTAGAGAGAAGCCACCACCTGACAGACATTCAATAGATTGGATTGGGACAATGAGGGGCACAAGACTATGCCCATTTCCCTAGTGGATCAAGGAGAAAATGAAAGGAAATGGGTAGTGCCCAATTCTTGGAGTAGATCGAAGACCCAAAGGAGTGCTTCTTAGATACATGATGGGATGATGAGGAAAATATGTGTGTGCACGTGCACATGCACGGCAGAAGAGAAATGGGGGTTGTTCATTAGCAGATCTTTTTGGTCCTTGGTTGGTCATTAATCGTGTGCATGAGCATTCTCTCTTAATCTCTCTCACTGGCGAACAAAGAATGTTCAAAACTGAGTGTGGAGCTATGTAGCAATGAATAAATAAGACAAAGCAATCGTGGATTTGATTGTTGATTGATTTGAACAACTATAAAACTTTGGTGAAGCATGTGAATGAGATTAGAAACGAATGGGTCATTGTGGTGTTACTTCGAAAGAACAATTGATAAACCACTAGGACAGTAGACGAGTGGGCCACTGTGGTGTTACTTCTAGAGAGAAATTGATAAACCACTAGGATAATAGACTCCACCTCTTGAGTGTCTAGCCAAGCCTTTGGTATGAAATCCTTGAGCAAGCAATCCCTTAGACTGTTGAACCAGATCAAAGGTGGTCAAATGCAATCAAGGTTGCAATGTCGTTGGCCGATGGTTGGGTGGAGAGTGGAAGTCCCTCCTTTAGTTGCCAGTTAATCTAACATATTTAGATAAGTATAATTATTTGTATATATTTGGATTATGGCTTATGATGGTCCTTGTTATGTTATTGATCAATGCATGGTCCTATATATTCATGAATGATTGTTTGACATTCGTTATTACATTCATGATTGAAAACTATCTTGTGTCTATAGTTATAATGAGTGTTTACACTATGAAGCTTGTTGTTATACATAGGATTTGCAGGTTTTATTATATGTTATGAATGGAATGAATACCAGGTTTGTCCTAGTGATTACTTAGTTCATGAATGATGTGATAATCTATGGGTTTATGCACACACATATTATTGCTATGATTGAGGACTATAATAGTTTTAATGATAAAAAATTCATACTACTTAAAGGATAGTTTGTATATTTCCTTGTGCAAATATGCAGTTTTGTGTATTCCATATATATGTGATTAATGGATATATGCTTCTAAATATAAATTTAACCACCCTGCAAGAGGTTGCAGGGTTGGATTAATCAAGAATAATCTCTTGGTGTGGTTTTATTGAAAAACTGTGAAGTTAGGTGTTGGGGCTATGACCCCTTCTTTCAAAAACTACATAATAGGTGTCATGAACACCAATTCCATATCCTAGATATCAAGCAAAATTTGAGTTTCAAGACTTTGGGCCTTTGTGCCTTAGAAACTAGGAAATTTGGCATTCACGTTTGTCTCCCCTTTGAGTTGCAAAATCTCCCTTCTTTGCTCTTCTTTCATGCATCATCGGAATCTAAGGATCCGACATTTAGCAAGAGTAACCACTTTTGTGAAGGTCCAAATTACTCTCACAGTGATTTGTATCTGGGGATATGGGGATCTAGCCTTGGCGGGGGCAACCACTTCTGTGAAGGCCCAGATTACTCCAGGGTCCGATTACTCTCAAGCTAAATTGTATTTGAAGATCCGAGCTTGCAGGTGGTAGTTTCTGTGAGAACCAACCTAGAGGCTTTCGAGGCCGAATTTTACGTTTTTGATGCAGTTGTATTTGGGAATCCGGGAGGTTTGGAGATGTCGAGAGTCGCACACTTCTTCACATGAGGCCCTCAGAGCATAAACATTGTCAAGGTTGTGCTTACTGTGTATAGGTATTGCCTCCAAAATTCTGAGAATCTAGGAGTGGCAAAAGGCACACACCTTTCAACAACCAAAATACAGTTTAAACCAGATTTCATTCTTGGTGTTGGAGAGTTGGCCCAATAGCGGAACCATGTCGCTGCAAAACCCTTTACTAGGTTACCCAAGAGTTCAAAAATCTAGGGTGGCAAATGTTATTACAAAGGTGTAAGTCCAAATTTAGCTAGGGCCATATACACTCTCGATTTAGTTGAGGGCTTTGTGGAACCCACGCTAAGTTGGTGTGGCAGTGTCATGAGAGCCAAGTAGAGGACAGACAAATGACACATGGTAGTATAATGATAACGTCGGTTGGGGCGATATGATTTTAGGGTGGACCCTACTAAGAATCCGATGGTTCTCCCCACACTCTAAGCATGTTAGAACTCTTTTCAATAGGGACAAAATCACTCGGATTTATCCATAAACATGGAGAGTGGTATCATATTTTTGCCCATGGAGTGGTTGTTAAACCCTGTGCAAGTTAATCAGGGCGAAAACTCTGCCCGAACAAGATTCATTAAGGAGGCCCCCCTCATAGTCGATGTTTAACGAGTAAGGGGAGCACAGTTGACATTAGCGGTAAACCACCCCCAATAGATGCATGAGATTAATTGTGAGGGCCCCTTCCCCAAATTCAAACCCACCATTAGGGGAGGGGCATGTGTTTGCAATACCAGTGGTTTGATTAAGTTGGTTTCATTCGCCAGCGCGATGCACAGTAAGGCAAGTGACTCGATGAACATGTAACTGACAACATAGTGCCACATGGATTAGGTGGAGATCCATTGACCGACGTAGACCCTTCTTATTGGCAAATTTCTTTGAGCATGACTTGTGATCCAAGAATCAAATCAAGATAAAATTTATATAGTCAAAAAGCTCTTCACGAGTTGAATAAGATGGTGGTATTAGCTTTAAGTTCCACAAAACTTTCCCCCACAGCAATTGTGAACTCCAACCAACTGTCATAACCATGCATAAGGCTCGCAGATTAAACAACCACTTGGCCCATCACATAAACCCCTCTTCAGGTTGGCACATTCAGATTTATTCCAGTGTGATGGATATACATTTCTACTTCAGGTTATGGTATGAGATCTCTCTCGTGGCTTGCAACTTAATCATGAGGCCTCATTATTACGAGGAAAGGTTTCAATTGAGGTTGTGTGAGGGTAGCATCATGGACAGTCGAAAAACTTAAGTTTATATCCAAACCAGGTGCGATGCTTAGTAATATCATTATTCTTTCCAACTATGTTTTGTGCCTCCCTTCTATTGGTCCATGGTCGCCATGCTCGCTTTCCATATCATCTCCATGCATTCGTTGGTTGGCCCCTACATTGGCTTGCACTGGTCTTCACAAAATTGGAGTGTTAGTATCTCCATCCTTCTCTGGTTTGGAAGCCTTCATCCTCCAGCGAGAATATGGAGGATATGGGGCTTCACCTAGCCTTCACGACTCTCTGTGATGGTGTGCCTCTCAACTATGGTGCTATGCTTCCTCTCGGTAAGCAGGCGGCTTTAATAGTCCCTCAATTCGATGGTAGCTCTCCTCCGGAACCGCAATGGCCCCTTGTTCTCATCTCGAGACTTATCCTTGCCGATTTGGTTATGTATGCCATGAGGCCTGAAAGCCTCCCACTAGAGATTTAAGCATTTCATGGCTCCAATTGGTGGTTTCTTTCAATTTGTGTTCTGCTAGGTTTGCCCAACTCTTGTTGTCGTTGGGAAGGTGTTGTCGAGGTTGCCGAGTTTCACTGGTTTGCAATGGCAACTTTGTGGTGGCTCACCGTCGCTACCGAGGTTATTGGTCAACTTGTGGTTCGTGGGTGGCACATTTGTGCATGGCTCTGCACCCATGGCTTTCATCATGGCTCCTCTAGCTCTGTGGTAATCCTTTGTCGTTGTTGAGGTTCTTGGGTGGAACATCTAAGCATGGCTTTGCCCCAGTGGCTTTCTTCGTGGCTCCTCCAACTCTGTTGTTGTGAGGTTCTTGGTCAGTGTGTCGTCCATGGGTGGATAGTCAGCATGTGGCTCTACACCAGTGGCTTTCAAAATGGCTCCTCCAAGTCATAGTACAATCTTACTTTATGTTTTAATTGTTAATGGGAAGCCCAATTTTTATATGGTTCAACCAAAAAGACTCTGCAAAGCAGAGCTCCCATAATTTTGATCTCTTGCAACTCTATGTGTACAGTGGCAATGTTTTCTTTGTCTACCAAACTATTAAAAAAGAATATATGTAATCTCAAGACTCTCAATCTATGTTATCGGTATGGTTTCCTAGCAGGCAAACCAATAGCACAAAGAATTCTCTCTTGTAAATCTCTATTTCGGTAATAAAAAAGCAAACCTTGTACACAAAAAAAGGTGCTACAAACCTTGAGAAAATGGGGTTGTGTGACACCAACTTCATAACAAACCTTAGAAGTTGAGTCAAAACAAACAGGGAACGCCCTCCACAATGAAGATAAACCAAGGAGGTGGGAGGGAGTGTTACACTCGCAGCATAATAAATATATTGCTACAAATTTAATTTATAGTATTTATTGATTATGTGGTGCACTCATTATCTATATATAAAATTCACAATATATAGACATTTTCAATTGGACAAATGACTTTTCTCTTAGCACTCCCATTCCCACCATAAATATTGGGTGTGAATTATAGTTAATATTATACATTTGACATTATTGCTAGTTAATCTGATATGTGTTAGTATTCAGAATTGTCATATTTTATTGCAATCTGACATTATTGGTAGTTAATCTTATATGTGTTGGTATTTAGAATTGTCATGCAATCCATAGAAGAAGAGGACATTTGCTAATAGACAATGTTATGGTACTCCATATTACATTTACATCATAATATATGATGTAAGAATAGAGATCTATTTACAAATGTATCTTTATAATTTTCACTTTCATAAGCCTTCCTTGTGTTGCACGCGAGTGCATGGTTCAACGGTGGGGCAGTCGGCTGCTACGCACCCCACCTGCGATCGAGTCCCGCTTTGTGGAGCTGCGATGCAGCATATAACAAGTTTCTTGTATGATGTGACGGATGTGTCAGATGCCAGTTTGTGGCTGATTTGTATATATGTATTAAAAAAAAAAGAGGGCCAATAAAGCTTCTGACAGGAACTAGCCCCTCCCTTTTTGAAAAAGCTTTCCTTGTGTTAAATCTTATTTATGTAATTATTATGTTTGAATTAAGGCTTAAATTATTGTTTTTTGTATTTATATGTAGAAAACAAACACCATGTTATAATCCAAATTTATAATCCAAAGTGGTCAACATTATTTAGAATTGTCATACAATCCATAGAAAAAGAAAGCATTTGCTAATAGACAATGTTATGGTACTCCATATTACATTTACATCATAATATATGATGTAAGAATAAAGATCTATTTACAAATTTATCTTTATAATTTTCACTTTCGTAAGCTTTCCTTGTGTTAAATCTTATTTATGTAATTATTATGTTTGAATTAAGGCTTACATTATTTGTTTTTTGTGTTTTTAGGTAGAAAACAAACACCATGTCATAATCCAAAGCGGTCAACATTATTGGTAGCGTTATGATCCTCATAATGCAAATAATAATGGTCAAAGTTCGATGAACCATGGGTGCAATTGGAATCGCAAAACAAAATCCGGTGTGAATACAGCACTACTGAAATTAATCAGGGAATTGGAACCCTAACCTTCAAAATTATATATATATATATATATATATATATATATATATATATATATATATATATATTAAAAAAATATTAATTATAGCCTATCAATTATTTTTCACTTTCATATTTATATTGCCAAATGGTGAATTGAGACAAAAACCGCCAAGTTCTCTTAAGATTTAATAAGTTCAGTTGCTAGCAAATAGCATCGTCAGATATTCAAGCTATAACATCAAAATGATAAGCAAGATGGAGAATAGTGAGAAAAAATAAAAATCGAGTCCTCTAATTGCGAGAGGCAACCTCCTAGTGGAAAACTGGTGTGAACACTGCTCATTCAAATCATCAAACTATAATAATACATACATGAGCGGTCATGGTTGAATGTTAAAAAAACACCACTAAACACAGACATATTGCATGTGAACCTTAACCTTAAGATGAGTGTTACAGTAAACTAGACGGCAGACTACACTGAAAGCAACTCACTGTAAAAAGTACTAAGATCCAATATTGATATAAACATGATCGCAAATAATCTAATGCTATACATTTAAAGTTCTCAACCGAGGCACTTGGGAACAAATTACTCAGATTGACCAAGTTAACAAATAAGTAGTATGCAACTCGTGTGCTCATTGTTCCTGAAGATGACGATAAAAATTGTTCAAAAATCTGCCATGAGTCTGCCACTCGGATCCAAATCCACTTATACCAGGAATGGATCATGTTTCAGGAAACATATACTAATACAAAAAAACAAGAATCTGATACGAATCTGGGATTCCAAGGAGAATTGAATGCAGATGTGAGTGCAGAGTGCCCTGAGGAAAATCCGGTAACTATAACAGTGTCCCACATTGATGTTAGTGTATATTAGGAAAGCATGGATCCTCCAATTCATTAATAGAATAAATGCCCCAGTAATCTTTAGCAATGCTGTTCCCAATGTACGTAACTTGGTCCTTTCTACCAGGAGATCTTAAGGAGCCTGGAATAAACAATGACAAAAAAATACCCAAAATACAATGACCCCTTGCAAAAGTCTTCAAACAGACCCGACAAATCAAGCCTCGAACCACTTTGTTACTTTAGAACATTTCGTTGCAGGCTATCCTGTACTCAACCTTTGCAAGGAAAACACCAACACATGTGCTATGGTTGGGGAAAACAAATACGCAGTATTCTCGGAGAGGAAACACTCAATAAATCACACCCAACATTAACGAAAACCAATGTAAAGCAAGGACCTTAGAAAGTTTCATACCCAGAAATAGAGTGTTGACAATAAGAACCACTTTTGAGTGACAATGATTTTTGCCTTTCCCTAGCGCACAGAATGTATTAACAATCATCATACATGGCACCCGAACAAGATTGCATATCGTCAATTTCAGATTACACCTTCATCTTGTCTTATATGCAGGCATGCATTTGGCAGGTCAAGGGTATAGAGTGCTTACTGTATATAATGAATATGCCTTACGGTGCAATAAAAAACATATATTTCAAGGAAGACAGGAGTGAATCAGTTCCCCGTATTTAAATAGCAGAGCTGATCCCTGTATTGTCACGCTGAAATATGAAAACTAAACATTACAGTCATTAAAGCATGAATGCAGTTCACTTAACGCAGAAAATATGAGGACAGTTTTGAAAGAAATTCTAGTGACACTGTTTGTTCATAGCCCGATACAATAAAAAATGAAAGAGACATAAGGAGAATCTAAAATCTGTTATCTGGAAATGCAGACACAAAACTAGCAATCTATTATTCAGAAACAGAACATGTACAAAACGCGGGAAGGTGAGTGCCATATGGCACTCCCCTCCAATGCACTCAGACTTCACTACTGTCCTCAACTCTTCAACTCTTCTTCTTGATGGGAAAGATGTCATTGTTGCTTATAGCTGCCCATTTTATCGGCTGAATTTTTTGTTATATGCCTTTTTAACTAGGAAATAATTAGTTTTTAAGTTTTTGCTCTTAGAAAGAGTGAGCATGCATTACTAAATTGTGGGTTGGCTAGGCCCACTACACCCCAAGATTTTCAACGTCTAACCAGTAAATTTTTTAACACCCCTGTCATATCTTCATTTCTCACCAACATATTGCTAAAACGGTTTTAAATATGCAAGGTGACCCAAAAAGTGGGCCAACATGCACCATTTTGCTTTAGCTTGGCATAGAATTGTTCCACTGTCTCACTCTTCTCAACCAAATCCATAATAAACTCTGCCCAAAACTCTTCTGACCCAAAAATATAATAAACTCTGCCAAAACCTCGTCTGCACATCCAATGTGCTTCCAACTCTATCCAATGTGCTTCCAGCTCTCCCTTGTTCATGTTAAAGTTCCATTATAATTTTGATGCAATTCCGAGAGTACAATGAAATCAATCTCCCGATTCCTTGTATATGCCATGGATTGAATAGAGTTCAGCCACTTCTATATTTAGACGTCCTATAATCTTTCCATGGTGGAACAACATTTTAGTTTTTGCATCCTGGTGAAAAACAGAGGGTATTTGAGTTGTTTATACATGGATTCAACTCTGTGTAACTTGAACTACTACCATCCTAATCTGCATAATTCACGTGTGCAGCGTATATTACTATGTATTAAACATCATTGCTGCTATGCCACTGTCACTCCCACAACTTCCAGAGAGGAAAAATTCCATTCGACATGTAAGAAGAATCTTCAAACATGAATCTATGCTTGCCAAGCTGATGATTGCAATCTAGATGAACAGCTGGCAGAAACAATTCAAATTATCAGAAGAAGAAAGTGAAAAAATTGATTAAACAAAAATATAGAAAAACGATTAACTGTTATAAAGATCTAGCTTTACGAGTATGTTCAAAAATTTTACTTTTATGCACCTGGACAACTGAGCATTTATTATAAAAAATCTGAACATCGCAAAAACTTGGAAGTATCTATATCTTAGTGTCACAAGTATTGGGAAGTATCTATATCTGAGCACGATCTATATTTTTCTAATGGTGTTTGCAAGTACTCGGAAGTATTTCAAAATACAGGTCCTTGGACATAAGCAACAGTAAAATTTATAGTGTGATTTATTCATCAAATAGCAATGTTGCACTAAGGTTTAGGGACAGAGACCAGATTAAAGAACGGCCAGAGAGAGCCCATGAATTTCACAGAACAGCACTGTATACAAAAAACATGATTTATATAGAAAAAGCATTCATTAAAAATAATTGAAAATAATAAGCACACACATTGCTGCATCCAAGTAGACAACAGAACAGAAGAAGCATGAAACAGTACACTTCAAAAGGATGTCATCAGCGTTTTGATTAGCAAGAAAAATGAGCATACAATGATACAACAATGCATCATCATATTATAAATGTTAATTTAAGTATATACATGACACAAAAAAAAAAATGGACATCAGCCCTTGACCAGCCTTAAATAGCCCATGCTCAATCTTCTACTTCCAGGTACTGAAACAATGGTTCATTAACATTGATGCAAGTGTCACCCTCACACTCACAGTTCAGTTTTCTCTGGCACATCAAAAATGCACAATGGTACCCCAACCAAGCCATGCAACTCTGCATCCTCCTCAATCTTGTGGCATCCTCTACATCAACATCCAATTGTGTTAATGGTCCTTTCAAATACCAATTGTCCTCTGATACTAAAGGCATTTGATTCACTAATCTCAGAGCTATGGTGGTCGTTTTGGTGTGGGTGTGATTTAGAAGTCAGCCAAGAGTACAATAGATCCCATCTTACATATGTTGATTTGGGATAACATCAGATGTGCTCTAGCCATGAAAATTGGTGGAGAGGCTAAAGCACATGAGATCTCCAAGACGCAGAAATGGTTTGGGGAAATTCTACCCGGTGAAGGAGATATTAAATAATTAATATTTTTAATGGGTTTCTAAGTCTAAACTTAGTAAAATAAAAATATTAATGGGTATTAATATAAAACTTGGTTAGAAGGTTCTAAAGGACATCGATCAAGCCAAATCTAATATTAGTCGTTGATTAGAGATGTAATCTCAGCCATTGAAGGCTCAACAGAAAAAGTATAAGAGGAGGCTTGAGGGTTAGTTGGAGATACACCAGAGTTATCAATCATTCGATTTTCTAGAGTGGGGTTTAATAAGAAAAGTCGATTCAGTGATCAGTTTGCAGCGAGGGGTTGTGAGTATTGGACAGAGAGGCAGAGATAGTGCCGTAAGACCAGCGCATAGGCGGAGAGGCAGATGAAGAAGCCAGAGCAGGCCACGCAGAGGCTAGCTGAGACAACGCAGAGGCCAGAAGGGCCTGCGTCATCCACACAAAGGGTAGCAGGACTGACGCAGAGGGTCGTAGAGGCTGCACAATGCCTCAGAGGGCTGACGCAGTGTGTCGTAACGGCTAACGCAGTGCTTCAGTTGTGTTGGAGAGGGTTTCGTGGGGCAGATTTTTTAAATATCTGCTTTCGAATAGAGAGGTATTACTGCTGGTTATTTTTCTTTGTCGGGTGAGCTAGTTTGGCACCCAGTTGTACTTAAGGAAATACTGCATAATAAATAACCCTCAAAATTGTTGCATCGGTTTTCCCAAGTTAGGTTTTTCCCGGGACGAGTTGTTCAAAATAACACTGTCACTTGTGTGTTTGTTATTTGTTTCATTTGTTGATCTGTAGATGGTTGAGACTGTATTGTGTTTATTTCGATATTGATATGTTTAAATAATTTGTTCGTAATTAACACGTAGGAGAAATAAACCAAAAGAATAAAAATAAAATTTCTAACGGATAGACTTAGAAATTTCAACATGGTATCAGAGCGTGGTTACAAATCACAGAAGCGCTGAAGGCATCCGCTGACGCAGAGCATTTGTAGCAGAGACAGTTGTCAAGAGTGACAGAAGTTGTTCCTTGCAGAAAGCGACAAAAGAAGGGTTGATGCAGAGGGACTGCGTCATCAGTCCGGGCCAGAGAGAGGCCAACGTAGAGGCTAAGGAGGGCAGAAAAAGGCTCACGCAGAGCCACGCAGAGACCAAGAGGGTTGACGTTGTTGGCTAGGGGAGCATTTCGGCCAGTGCCGGGATTGCATAGAGCCTAGAGGCTCAGTCCTTGAGTTGCTGGGACATAGGAAGTTGTGGGCAAATTGCGAGTAGTGAAGCTGGTGGGGTGTTGTTGCTACCGAGACAGAACAGTACCTAACAGCGCAAAACCAAGGTAGAGGGAGTCGCTACCGAGGCAGATTTCTAGCCAAGGAATTCGGATCAGTGTTGCAAGTGCACAGGAGATCGGAGAGTGTGACTCGACGGTTGGCAGGCGGATTTCTAGGAGGGAAATCGAGCAAAGAACTTCCAAACAGGAAGTAGCAACTCAGAGGGAGCCGAAGAGAGAACTTCCAGAGGGAAGTAGAGCCTCGGAAGAGTCAAGAGGAAGAGAAAAGAGATGGCCATGAATGGACTGAGGGATCAGGACAGGCTGGACAGGGCGTCCAACTTTGCAGTCTGGAAGGCCAGAATCCTGTCAATTCTAGATAGACATCGCATCAAGGCCTTCGCCTTGAGAACAGTGGCTATCCCAGTCGACCTCGATGACAATGAAAAGTATGAGGATGTGATGGCAAAGGCAAAATGCATAATCCTTGATGGGGTCAAGGATCATGTGGTCCAACATATTGCCGAGAAGAATACGAAAAAGAAAATGTGGGACACCTTGACGACATTGTATCAGGGCACTTCCATGCAGAGGAAGATGCTACTGGAGAATCAGCTACGGTCATATCAGATGCAAAAGGGGGAGTAGGTAGATCACTTCCTCAGCAGATTGAAGGAGATTCGAGACCAACTGACTTCCATAGGGGCCACGTCAGATCAGGAGTTAATGGTGAGGACTGCCCTGAATGCAATCTCCGAGGAGTGGGAGACGTTTGTCCAAAGCATTTTGGGCAGAGAACATCTTCCAGATTGGGAAGAACTGTGGGCAGCTCTTCGCCAAGAAGAGATCAGATGGCTGACCAAGATGGGAAGTAGCAGCAAAGGAGCCCGGGTCAAGAAAGAGGAGGAAGAGGATGCAACTCTAGCATCTGCGGGGCAGCAAGGGAAGAGGAAGAAAAAGGACCTCTCCAAGATAAAGTGCTTCAACTGTGGGGAACTGGGGCATTATGCAAACCAATGTCCGAGGAAGAAGAATAAGGGAGAGGCGTCTGACTCCAAGGCAGCACCAGCAAAGGCGGAAAAGGAGGTAGAGGATGATGACGATTGTGCCATGAGTGCTCATGTACCTCTAGAGAAGAGGTGGGGAGACATTGAGTTGTAGTCAGGAGGACTACAGGAGATGAGGGGCAGGATCCTTAAGTTACCCAAACTCTTGGATCATATCCGGCTACGGGAGCCTCGAAGTGACATTAGCAGGATGGCAGATGTCGATAGAAGCAGATGTGGATGGAGCAGCAGAGAGTGCTAGAGTGCAGTAGTCCCTGGCAGTGCAGAGAGGGTTGCAGCAGTGCGAGAGGCACAGAGGAGGTTGCAACAGTGCAGGATGGCACAAAGAGGTTTGCAGCAGTGCGAGAGGCACAAAGTTGTTGCAGCAGCGTAAAGGCAGCAGAGGGAGCATAGGATAGTGGTAGAGAGAGCTTCAGCATCGGGAGGGTTTCTAGCCTGACAAGGATGTCAGTAGTTGGGTGGATCAGTTACTTCTTAGTAACTATGTTGCAATGCAGCAATAGCAGTGGTAGTGCTATGGGCAGCACGATGCAGCATGATGAGAGAGGGTTGCAGTGCAGATGCAGTGTTGGGAGGAAGGACCAGCAGCAGCACGGATGCAGAGGGAGCTTCCGTACAAATGTAGCAGTGGCAGTGGTAGGGCCATGGGCAGCAGTACAGGATGCAACAGTGCAAAGGATGTTGGGTAGGAAGGCCTAGCATCAACACAGGTACCAATGTCGTATAATCAGGGTGATGCTCAGTGGTGGAGTATTATTAGAGCACATTCCTCGCTAAGAGGGAGTGTTGATTTGGGGTAGCATCAGATGTGCTCTAGCCATGAAAATTGGTGAAGAGGCTAAAGCACATGAGATCTCCAAGACGCAAAAATGGTTTGGGGAAATTATACCCGGTGAAGGAGATATTAGATAATTAATATTTTTAATGGGTTCCTAAGTCTAAACTTAGTAAAATAAAAATATTAATGGGTATTAATATAAAACTAGGTTAAAAGGTTCTAAAGGACATGGATCAAGCCAAATCTAATCTTAGTCATTGATTAGAGATGTAATCTCAGTCGTTGAAGGCTCAACAGAAAAATTATAAGAGGAGACTTGAGGGTTAGTTGGAGATACACCAGAGTTATCAGTCATTCGATTTTCTAGAGTGGGGTTTGCTAAGAAAAGTTGAATCATTGATCAGTTTGCAGCGAGGGGTTGTGAGTACTGGACAGAGAGGTAGAGATAGTGCCAAGAAACCAGCGCAGAGGCAGAGAGGCAGACAAAGAAGCCAGAGCAAGCCATGCAGAGGCTAGCTGAGACAATGCAGAGACCAGAAGGGCTTGCGTCATCCACACAGGGCAACAGGACTGACGCAGAGGGTCGTAGAGGCTGCGCAATGCCTAAGAGGGATGATGCAAAGGGTCGTAGAGGCTGACGCAGAGGCCAGGAGGGCTGATGCAATGCTTCAGTTGTGTTGGAGAGGGTTTCGTGGGGCAAATTTTTTGAATATCTGCTTTTGTATAGAGAGGTATTACTGCCGATTATTTTTCTCTGTCGAGTGAGCTAATTTGGCACCCAGTTGTACTCAAGGAA
This sequence comes from Pinus tabuliformis, assembly GCA_031772625.1. NCBI lineage: Eukaryota > Viridiplantae > Streptophyta > Pinopsida > Pinales > Pinaceae > Pinus > Pinus tabuliformis. The sequence continues at coordinate 294,437,045 of CM062805.1, forward strand.
ATACTGCATAATAAATAACCCTCAAAATTGTTGCATCAATTTTCCCAAGTTGGGTTTTTCCCGGGACGAGTTGTCCAAAAATAACAGTGTCACTTGTGTGTTTGCTATTTGTTTCAGTGGTTGATCTGTAGATGGTTGAGACTGTATTGTGTTTATTTCGATATTTATCTGTTTAAATAACTTGTTCGTAATTAACAAGTAGGAGAAATAAACCAGAAGAATACAGATAAAATTTCTAACGGATAGACTTAGAAATTTCAACAACATCCAATCCCAGATTTAGTTGTAGGAGGATCTATGGGTAGTTCCTGGAGTATGAACATTATCCCGACTTCTTCGACAACAAATAGTGATTCAATCAAAAGGTATGGATGATGATGACGGTTGGCATGTAAAGCCCAACATGCAAAAAGGTGCTTCATCTCTTGCTTGTTTGAACAAGCTTGATAGACCAATGGTCCTATTGCATAGGTGAAATCCTTCAAGGATGTTGTTGCCCTTTATTCGAACCAAGGTGCTGCTTTTTGGGGGGAAGCGGAATTGAGCAACATATTCAACACTCTTATCAACAGGTTCTTCTTAGAATCAAGCTCTCCCTTCTTGGAATGTAAGAGGGATGACAGTCCTAGGTCATATGTAGATTGTTTGTGGAATGCTTCAAAACATTAAAACTAAATAGTATTTTTGCAAAAGGTCAAGTCCGTTTGATTTGAGTTTAGAAACCACATGAGTTATGACTAGAATGGTCTCTCTTTTGGACTACAAATTATTCTTGAGGATACTACAAATCATTCTTGACGAGAAGGGGGGCTGCTTCAGGCCATTTCCCCAGATTTTCAGAATTTTGTTATAGCTTTTGGTCATGATCACGATAATAGATTTGTGGATCACATTGTTGATTCAGAGGAGAATGTTGGGATTTTGTTCAATGTATGTCCCTAATATCAATTATCCTAGGTTGAATCGTTGGGAGCGGACGGACTCTTCCTTGAATCCTTATCAATTGTAAAGTGGATTGTTGGTGGAGATTTCAATATTGTGTGGGAGTTGTTTTAGTGGATACAAAAAGCATGCTTAGGCGAGATGCAAGGACACTCTTCAATTGTCTGATCCTAACTAGGGAAGAAAGGGATGGACTATGGGGGGTGGATTAGTTGGTACAAGTTTAGGAAGCGGATGGATACGGTTCAAATGCAATTGGATAGCATAAATTGTCCTTGGGAAGACATCTCTTTTTGGGGGTCCAGAAGGCTTGTTGATGTGCTAATTGAGGCTACTGGATCAAATCATTTACCCATCTAGACTTCCAAGTTCCATTTTGGTTGAATGTTACTCACATAGAGTTTTCCTCAACTTTCGTACCCTAGTCCATAGAGTATGGAACCTTTTCCCTCAGCCTATTAGGGATACAAGTTAATTGTTGGGGGAGGAGGTTGTTATCCAAAGAGATGTCAAATTCATGAGAGGTTGGGGGTATGTGATTGCATACAAGGGTAGATGGGAGCCAGGAGGCCAAATACAAGTTGCAGGAGGTCCATACATTCTTTGAGGAGGATTTACATAACGTTGTTTATGAGGAGGATATTGCTCAGTTGGAATTGGCCCTGCATAGAGAGGAATACTTAACAAGAGGAAAATAGGTGCATGCTCATTTGCAATGGATTCGAGCGAGGTTGAGGAGTCCAATTTCTTTGATTTTTTGAACAAGAAAGTAATGGTCTATCGGATGCTTACTCTCCATAGAGTTGATGATTCACTTGAGGAGGATTCCGCTAAGACTCAAGGTATGTTTGGAGATCATTTTCAGAGTATTCATCAAAAAAATTATAGTTTGCATATTAGGAACTTGGAAGTAGTAAGATTAACCAAGGACTCTAAACTTTAAGATTAATATCCATCCTTAAAATTTTCCCTAACAAGGAGGAGGTGAAGGCCAAACGAATGATCTTATATGCCATAAAGGATCATTTAATCCCTCATTTATCCAATGTTCCACCAAGTTTCCAGGTTAAGGGGACGCGGGAACAAGGAGACGCACAGGGTGGACATGTGGGGGATCCCCCAAATTTTAGTCAAATGTAAGGGGGAACATGGGGACATCGAGCTTTAATGAAATACACATATATAAACATGATTCGAATTCAAATTCAATAACAAAATACATTGATTCTTACATCATAAATGATTCAATAAAATAAAAATAGTAAAATATTTATGCATTGATTTAATTCATCATTCTGGAATCTACATTGACTTAAATTCATCTTTAGTTACTCTAGAATTTGATTAGTACTAAGCAAAATAGTAGATACTATAGTTTCAAGACTGGAATAGTAAATTGAAATTACTCAAACTCAAAAAATAGTAAAGAGTAACAAGTCAATGACTCGGTCTATGGTCATCAATATCTAGACTCAAGACTCAAGAGTTAAAACTAAAAATTAACAATGGGAAATGAACCAATGTTATAGTGTTGAGAAATCAATATGCTTGTAGATTAGGGTAGATTTCTCTTAACTTGATAATTACTTGTGAATGTTTGTTGGCTTCTTATTAAATTTATATTCTCTTCATCAAGCAATTACCAAAATGTACAAAACATGAAGATCACAAGAGACAAAGAACACAAGAAATTAGGCTCCAAGCCAGGGAAAAACCCCACAAGGGGGAAAACCCAAGAAATTATCTTCTTATAGAATCAGATCAAAATGAGATATCCATGACCATGACCAAGACTGCCAAAAAGACCAAGGTCAACCCTGCTCCAAGCCATCTCCAACAAGTCATAGTCAACAAAAGTCAACATTGGTCAAATCTTTGAAATCTAGTTTGAAATTTCAGGGCTGCAGTAACAGAGAATCTGCCTCGGGAAACTCACATGTGTGAACAGAACTAGGGCAGAAATCAGCTTGTCTTCTCTCCTTTGACTTCGGTTGGTTTTCTTCTTCATCTTGCACAAAAATCGGTGTTGCATGGATGATCAAATGAGGTCAAATTGCCTTGTATTTATACATGTCCAGGAGGTCAAATAGCTACCTCTTTAGGCCGACTTGTCCAGGGAGGGCCAACTTGGTTTGTGGATGACATTTTGACTATTTGACTCAAGATAAAAATATTTTTTCTTTTTCTTACAACAAGTCTAGATGGACTTTGACTCAATTACATTTCTTTGACTCATAATTAATTTTCTTTTTTACTCAATTGACCCTAAAACCATGAAGAACATGCTTTGACTAAATAAAAATAATAATAATGAATATAATCAATGAATGTAATAAATACATCAATGGTACATTTGAATTACATTATGAAGACAGACACTAGTTACATTTCCAACAATTAGACCGAACTAGTCATCAAACTAGTTGACCCCAAAACAGGGACTTGGGAAGAAGAAAAAAAAAAAACAAAAAATAGGTAGAGCCAGGGTTGCAAGGGAGCCCCCCCCGCCCCAACCCCCACCCACAAACCCACTCCCAATTCACGCTCCGCTCGGGAGCTACTCGGGAGCTAGTTGGGAGCGCGCTCCCTTCAAAAAAATACGCTCCCTTGTTTTGAGGGAGTGATTAGGGGAGCTCCCTAGTCTTTTTTGCAAAAAAAAAAATTGCAGTAACATTCCAAATGCAATTTTTTTCAAAGAAACAAATAATTTTTGAGTGGGGCAACCTAATGATCAAGCCTATGGCCCTAGTATTTGTTGAAGAACCTAAGGCACTTAAGGTTAGGGTAATTCTTCTTAAGCATGATAACAATGTGTGAAGTGTTTTTACAATTTATCTTAACTTGATCTTCTTCTTATTAATAGTGTATATGTTTGCTTCATCAAACTGCAACCAAAACAAAGAGACAAGAACACAAGATGTTTGGCATTCTGCCAAGGCCAAAACCTCTCTCTTGGAGAGGAAAACCCACACAAAATTCTTCTTATAGAGATTCCAATTGACGAATATCAAGACCATGACCCTTGACCTCCTAGGCCACTCCAAGACCAAGACACCAATCCTCTTCTTCATCAATGTTGAGATCATCATCATTGTTGCTTCTCCGAGATCATTATTACTGCACCTTCACAAGGATACTTAACATATCATTGGTTTTGCACAATTGCTCCATATTTACTTCAATCATTACTGCATTCTTACTAAGATCATCTCACTGAGATCATCTCTACTGCATCACTTCATTGCTGCAATATCTTTGCGCCTTGTTGCACTACCATCGAGATCTTTATTAAATCACTATTGAGACTACGAGACAGTGATCATCAGGTATGTGATTGTGTTTATATGTTGAGACAGAGTGTGACCGAGATCCTTCATGTATGACTGTGTGCTGAGGCAGTGAGTGATATGACTGTGAGGAGGTCGTGACAAAGAGTGTCCTCCTCTTCATAAGTATGCCAAAACTGTAACGTTGCTTCTGTGATTACCCACGAAGGAGTAGAGGCAACAGAGCTTCTTGTACCTTATCTAAAGTCCTGAAACACAGTAATCTTATCCGAAAATCTCATATGTATCCTAGTTTTGTACACATCCGAAGTTATGCTCCTGTGTCCTCATCCGAAGTTTCAGATAAGTCTGAAATTTCAGAGCTTCCTACACCACATGAAATTTCAGAGGTGTACGAATATATTTTTTGTGGTGACCTCAGCGGGGTATATATAGTGGTCTGTGTGTAGGTAAGCCGACTTGTATTCATGACTAGACATGTCACTTTAACTGAGACGACATGATTGTTCTTTAATATATATTTTGAGGCCGACTTAATTGTTTTCTTCATTGTTTTGCAAGCAGACTTCTTCGTGCTTGTCTTGGAGGGTTGTTCTTGACTCAAGAAGAGCTTTTTGCACATGACTTTGACTCTTTGACTTTCCTAGACCTATGGAATGAGCAAGAAACTCATTCATATAATTTATAAAAATAATATTTCTTTTTCTTGACAAGTACAAAGATCAAAGTTATATTGACAAATACCGAACCTAGTTATACTTTCCTTCAACACTCCCTCTTAACTAGGGAGGTATTTACAATGGTACTTGGTTATTCTCAATCTGAAGAATTTCTCATAAGAAGAATCGGATTGGTAATCCCATCTGTATAGCATCATATCAATCAACATTGTCATAGTGCAAGGCCTTGACTAACAGCTCCATCTCTTCACGAGACCATGAGCTACAATGTTGGCGAGACCAATGATTTATAGACACCTTCATCATTGTCTCTCAAGGTACATACCCACCCAAGTGTTCACTGAGTATTCTAGGACTATTCTTATCTTGGGTTCCCAGCCCTCAAAGAATATCGATCCTCTTGCCTACTCTTATCTTGGATGCCCTACACATCCTCAAAGAGTATCAGATGCCAGATGATTACCCAATCCTCCCATTCTTTCTTCCCAAGTGAAGACAAGAATGTTGTGTCTATCATGTGTCTACATTTCCATTCATGGCCTTCATCTAGCCTTACGATTGTCAGTCCTGGTCTAATGCATGACACATGACATGGAAAACACAATTGTCACTCCTTTGTAATTAGGGGTGATCTTAATTCAAACTCCCTCTTGATCAGGGACCTGTCAGAGCTCCCTCTTAGCTAGGGACTCTTCTATATATCAACAACTTTTTCTTTGTGGGTCCTTTAGTTGCTTGATCAACTTCTCTCCTTGATGTCATGAAATTTAGTTGAGCTTCTTCCTTGTAGGGCAACAACCATCGATCACTTTCCTTCTTATTCTGTCATGTCATTCCTTTCTTCATGGAAAGTGGCCTTCTTGGTGCATATCTAGAACCTTCTTCATATGGCTACTTCTTCCTCATCATGTTTCTTTCAGGAATTTCCATCTACCACATGAATGCTAGTTGTACTTGTACTTACAACTCTTGTGCCAGTAGCCCTGCATGAACTCATCCAGATATTATTCAAGAAATCAAAACATTAAATCAAATTGTACCTTGCGAGATGGCTCTTCATCATGACATCTTCCTGTAGGTGTCAACATCCTGCATACGTGTTGACAGATTTCCCAAAGATATCCACTGTCAAGGGTCTTCATCTTTTTCAGAGTTTTATCAAAGTCTTCATATCTTTCCAGGAGATTTCCTAGTCAAATCTTCTTGGTCTCTTGGATGTTGATCGCCTTCATCATGGTTGCACATCTCACGATCTCTTCCTTCCTCACATATTCCATTTCCAGGAGCTTTCTGTTGTCACTCACTACATTATGAGTTTTCAGTTGATCAAAGTTGCTAAAGAGCAGTGAAGTTTGAAGCCATCTTCCAGGCCACAGAAACACTCAAAGCCAAATCGGACCCTCTCCATTGCATAGTGCTCAGAACAAGCTTTCCAACGGTGGGTGGAAATCCAAAAACGGACTCCTGGATCATAAGTTATAGCAGATTAAAGATACCCTTTCAAGGCCACTAAACAAAGAAAAAATGGCTAAGGGTCGGTGTTATAGATCTATTTGAGCACATCACTCCTGACATCCAGATCAGTGCTACTAGGGCTCATCAAACCCTAATTCAGTTGCTACTTGCCCTAGACAGGTCATCATATTGAATGCCTCCTTCCCTGAAAGTTTCATGGCCTGAAGGCATCCTGAAATGACTCCTTGAGGGACCAGCGCAACGTTGGTCAAGGGTAAGTGCGCTGCAGAGCACTTAGGCCCATTCAAGCCTACTCTGCAGAGCACCTAGGCCCACTTTGACCTACGCTGGTCGAGATTGAACGAAATCTTCATAGGGTTCTAGGAATATTCTTATCTTCTAGAGCATTCTAGAAGATTCTCACTCTTATCATCTCCTATGAGCTCGAAATTGGATAGAGAATGAGTTAAGTAACCTCCTATCCTCTCATCCCTTCCTCCATGGAAACTAACTCTAAGTTTGGAAGTCCATTCAATACCCTAATTTATGACAAAACCACCTCCATTTCCCTATAAATTGAGCACTCATCTAAGTGATCAGGGCTAGACATTGAAGAATTGTAAGGAGATATTGTTGGTGTGAGTTTTGAGATCATAGCAAGAATTGTTATGCTATCGGAGTGTTGAGCTTTTGATGTGATGAAGTATGGAACTCAAGCTAGATGAGTGACATGGGATCGGACTTCATGGTTGTAACTCTTCCTTCTATTTAATAAAGTTGTTTACACCTTTTCCCAAATTCCTGTCTTTGTGTATGATGATTATATGTGTAAATGCTTTCGATTCCATTTGCTTATAGTAGATAGATCTCTTGCTTTGATTGGTTTTTTGTCTTCTGTTTATGATCGCAGTAACTGGTCAAGCGGATTAAGTTCGAGAAAGAGCGACAGGAACCATACAAAGGAGACAAAGGAAAAGCGAAAGATAACAAGTAGGTTCCTTGTCTTATTTATCTTCTATAAAAAAGGTTAAACGCTTTAATTATATTGTTGTAAGTGTAGCTACCCACTTAGGGAAATTGTGTTCATCCATAGATGCAAAATTCCACATAACAAATTGGCAACTCCACTGGGGATTTAGATCTCGTAAAATCCCAATCGAGTCTTTCACTTGATTTCGTAAATGAACCTTCATTTCATCCACCTGGTAGCCACGAGTAGTCTACTTAGGTGAATACAATGAAGCTTGGGGGGCATGCACCTAGAATCGAGTCATCATTCTGGGGGCATGTAAACCAATCTCAAGCATAGTTTTTCATGGTTCAAGCTTGTGTAAAAATGAAACTGAATCCAAGCATAGTTTTTCGTTTCAAGCTTGTGTAAAAAGGAGACTGAATCCAAGCATAGTTTTTCGTTTCAAGCTTGTGTAAACATGAAACTGAATCCAAGCATAGTTCCCTATGGTTCATCCTTATGTAAAAATGAACCCATCTGCATTTTAACCCCCGTGATTGCCATTCTATCAGCCTCTTCCGTCAGATGAGCCTTGGTTTTTCTCCTTCCATCATCACTGTCTGCTTAGCTGATCATACGCTTTCACTTGGTTGTTTTACCCTTTTTGAGGAACAGTTGCAATGAGTGGTCTTATTAGCCAACCTCTTCACATAAATCAACATGTTTTGAAAAGTTCCAACATCACCGGAACCAGTTGCTATCCTAGACACCACTCGTTCCTCAAAGTGGAGACCTCTTTTAAGTTCTTTTCAGAGTCTCGAAATATGAAAAGATTGTTGAGCGCTTGTCCTTTTCAGCTCATTAACGGATTGGAAATAACATCTACTTAGTATAAGTTTAACCATTTTCCGAACTGACATAGATTATTTACGAAAAAGGAATACGTTGATCGAACATGGTCAATAGGTTCTCTCTTGTATTATTTTATGCTTTTTCGGACTTGAAAAACAAACTTACGAAAAAGAACTAGTGGAGTTTTCTTTTTGTCCCTTTTCAAACTCTCTAAATATGAAAAGGACCGAGTTATCATTGTCGTTAAACTCGTTAAAACATCAAATAGCGACAAACTTGTTCATCATGACAAGACCGAGTTTCACCTTTGCTAGACTCGTTAAAACATCACATAGTGACGGATTCACCCGAAGGGTGGAATTATACAACAAGCATATGTTATCCTCCTCAAGCTTGATAAAAAATAAAGAGGTATTGGTCTGCAATGACTGGAGAAAATTGGAAAAGTGGTAAACCACTTTATGGTAGCAAGTCGCTCTTGAACGTGACACTTTCACTTCATCTCTATGACTATTTGGGTTGGGTTATCTGCTTGATGGTTATCATACCTATGGTCTATCACACCATCCATCAAGAAGGTGAGCATGGTTCCTTGTCTTGTGTCAAGCTCGTTAAAAAATGAAACAAGGAATACGAGGATAGTTCCTTGTTTTGGGTCAACCTCGTTAAAAAATGAAACAAGGAATATGAGAATAGTCCTTTTACTGTGTCAACCTCGTTAAAAAATGAAACAGGTCCCAGAGCATAGTTCCTTGTCATATGTCAAGCTCGTTAAAAAATGAAACAAGGAATCTGAGCAGAGTTCCTTGTCTTGTGTCAAGCTCATTAAAAAATGAAACAAGGTCCCCTAGAGCAAAGTTCCAATTCGAGTCTTTGATTAGATCTCGTAAAATCCGAGTGGAGTCTTTCACTTGGTCTCGTATATGAACCTTCATTCCATCGGCCTCATAGCCACAAGTAGTCTACTTAGATGAATGCAATGAAGCTTGGGGGGCATGCACCTATAATCGAGTCATCATATTGGGGGCATGTAAACCAATCTCAAGCAAAAATTTTCCTAGTTGAAGCTTGTGTAAAAATGAAACTGAATCCAAGCATAGTTTTTCGTTTCAAGCTTGTGTAAAAAGGAAATTGAATCCAAGCATAGTTTTTTGTTTCAAGCTTGTGTAAACATGAAACTGAATCCAAGCATAGTTCCCTATGGTTCAAGCTTGTGTAAAAATGAACCCATCTGCATTTTAACCCCCGTGATTGCCATTCTATCAGCCTCTTCTGTCAGATGAACCTTGGTTTTTCTCCTTCCATCGTCACTGTCTGCTTGGCCGATCATCCGCTTTCACTTGGTTGTTTTACCCTTTTTGAGGAACAGTTGCAATGAGTGGTCTTATTAGCCAGCCTCTTCACATAAATCAACATGTTTTGAAAAGTTCCAACATCACCAGAACCAGTTGCTATCCTAGACACCACTCGTTCCTCAAAGTGGAGTCCTCTTTAAGCTCTTTTCAGAGTCTCGAAATATGAAAAGATTGTTGAGCGCTTGTCCTTTTCAGCTCGTTAACGGATTGGAAACGACATCTACTCAATATAAGTTTAACCATTTTCCGAACTGAGATAGATTATTTATGAAAAAGGAATACGTTGATCGAACATGGTCAATAGGTTCTCTCTTGTATTATTTTATGTTTTTTCGGACTTGAGAGACAAACTTACGAAAAAGAATTTGTGGAGTTTTCTTTTTGTCCCTTTTCAAACTCTAAATATGAAAAGGGCCGAGTTACCATTGTCGTTAAACTTGTTAAAACATCAAATAGCGACAAACTTGTCCATCATGACAAAACCGAGTTTCACCTTCGCTACACTGGTTAAAACATCACATAGCGACGGATTCACCCAAATGGTGGAATTATACAACAAGCATATGATATCCTCCTCAAGCTTGATAAAAAATAAAGAGGTATTGGTCAATAATCACTGGGGAAAATTGGAAAAGGGGCAAACCACTTTATGGTAGTAGGTCGCTCTTGAACATGACACTTTCACTTCATCTTCGTGACTATTTGGGTTGGATTATCTGCTTGATGGTTATCATACCTATGGTCTATCACACCATCCATCACTTTTGTTTTGGGTCAATGCTGTCAATTCATTCAGACTATTTGGGTTGGGTTATCTGCTTGATGGTTATTATACCTATGGTCTATCACACCATCCATCACCTTGGTTTTAGGTCAATGCTGCCAATTCATTCAGTGTTGCCGATATGTCCAAGAGAAGTCACTCAGTAAACTTCATCCTTTGCAATACTTATAAGCCTTCATTTTCATGACCGCCATTCCTGAACCTTGTGTCTTCAGTCACATTCTGTCTCCAAAATCATTACACTTGTTTCGTGTCGTTGATGTGGGATACATCAAGGCCCTCCTGCGACGAGTCGCTTCTTGTCGACATCAACGCATTATCCAATAAGTTGACTTACAAACACCCTTCCAGTACCTTGAGGCTTGCATACATCAATGGCAGGTTTCTCACTTCCGGCAACAGGTTGACATCACTGGCCTTCGACCGAAAGACTTTGTATGGTGTTCAACATCAAAACATCCATTCACACCATGCAGAATGTATTGCAGTACCTTGAGGATCATTATCATTATCGGTGATTACTCTCGCGTCTGTTAACAGCTTACATCATTGGCTGGTAATCAAACGGTGTCTTCCCATGTTCGACTCCAGATCACATACTGACATGGTTAGACTCATACTTGAGCGAACGATTGAACGAGATAGAAGACCCCGGATCTAGTTTCATCCATCCGGGTTGCGATTTCAGGAGAATATGAAATCATATGTACAACGGCTTTACACAGATGGTCATCCTATCATGGGTCTATATCTGTAAACGACTATCTATGTACATGTAATGAAAAGTTTATATGTTGAGCATGGGTATGCCTTCCCTCAACGATTCATGAAAAATCCAAAATATCATGATATTATGTATTGTAATTGATGCAAGCCACCATTCGCTCCAGTTCCTCCTCATCACATCGTAAAGCATATCACTCGACATTATCATTTTCGACTTCATGCTTTAGGAGGCAGCTGTTACAGATCTATTTGGGCACATCACTCTCGACATCCAGATCAGTACTATTAGGGCTCATCAAACCCTAATTCAGTTGCTACATGCCCTAGACAAGTCATCACATTGAATGCCTCCTTCCTTGAAAGTTTCATGGCCTGAAGACATCCTGAAATGACTCCTTGAGGGACCAGCACAGCCTTGGTCAAGGGTAATTGCGCTACAGAGCACTTAGGCCCATTCAAGCCTGCTCTGCAGAGCACCTAGGCCCACTTTGACCTGCGTTGGGTGAGATTGAGCGAAATCTTCATAGGGTTCTGGGAATATTCTTATCTTCTAGAGCATTCTAGAAGATTCCCACTCTTATCATCTCCTATGAGCTCGAAATTGGATAGGGAATGAGTTAAGTAACCTCCTATCCTCTCATCCCTTCCTCCATGGAAACTAACTCTAAGTTTGGAAGGCCATTCAATACCCTCATTTATGACAAAACCACCTCCATTCCCTATAAATTGAGCACTCATCTAAGTGATCAGGGGCTGGACTTTGAAGAATTGTAAGGAGATACTGTTGGTGTGAGTTTTGAGATCATAGCAAGTATTGTTATGCTGTCGGAGTGTTGTGCTTTTGGTGTGATGAAGGATGGAACTCAAGCTGGATGAGTGACATGGGATCGGACTTCATGGTTGTAACTCTTCCTTCTAATTAATAAAGTTGTTTACACCTTTTCCCATATTCTTGTCTTTATGTATGATGATTATATGTGTAAATGCTTTCGATTCCATTTGTTCATAGTAGATAGATCTCTTGCTTTGATTGGTTTTTTGTCTTCTATTTATGATTGCAGGTACTAATCGAGTGGATTAAGTTCGAGAAGGAGCGACGGGAACCATACAAAGGAGACAAAGAGAAAGTGAAAGATAACAAGTAGGTCCCTTGTCTTATTTATCTTCTATAGAAAAAGGTTAAATGCTTCAATTCTGTTGTTCCAAGTGTAGCTACCCACTTAGGGAAATTGTGTTTATCCGTAGATGCAAAATTCCACATAACAGTCAGGCTTATCGCAAATCGCATATCAGGGCCCACTGAAGCTGTGACAAAGAGGAAGACACCGAAATTTGCAATCGGTCGATCACCGATATTGCAAATCGCATATCGGCGGGTCCAACCTAGCGGTTTATCGGAGGTCCGGGAGCAAAACTGCGATCGAGCGATCGCCGATATCGACAATCGCAAAAGTCAAAAACCCAAGGCGCAACTTATCGATGATCGGCAGGATTTCAAAGTGCAGTACAAAGGGGCAAAGCTCCAATATCAGCAAATCGGCGATCAACGAGCCCAACGAACCATTCTTAAGTTATTGCGGGGGAATTCACCAATAGTGCAAAATCGCAGAAAATTGAGCTTTAGTGTTAAAGCGATAGGAGGGGCCGATTTCATTTTACAAAGGAAATCAGCTGCAAAACCAGAGGCAGACGAGCCTTTCTCTCTCCTCTAGGGGCCACGTGACAGAGCACCATTGGTCCAGATGAATCCACATGGCAGCTGACGTCAACATGACGTGGCAGTATGGAGGACACGTGGCACGCAAATTCAACATTTTCAGGGGTCCTTTGGGGCATTTCTGGGTGACCCGTGTCACCACTCAAGAGGTGCCACGTGGCACTGATGACGTCATCAATCCCGCAATCGATGATCGCACAAAGCAAAGTTCTTCCTATGCCGAAGTCCCTCCCGGCTTGCGATTGCGATATGCGGGAACTCCCCGGACACGATATTTTATACAATGGAGTTAAAAAGTTGTTGGATCCATCCCTTTCAAAGGTTGCATGCTCATTCAACACCCCCCATCTCTAGATGGCCTGGATTGACTCTGCCCAAATCAACGGTTCCCAGGCCTTTTCACCCCCCTTGCCATGTTTCCATTTATCAGCGGGGGGGGTTCGAAAAGCGATTTCCCCACTAGGCCCCTCCGCTACGTGTCACTCTCATATCATTTCGCACCCCCCCTCACTTACCACTTACCGCTCATGCCCCCCTCCGAAAACCACTCGTCCTCAACACTTTCTCTCGCAGTGCAAATTGCGATATCCTTGGTGGGCCCGATCCTGCAGATCGGCGATCACAAGTATCACGGGGAAATGCCAAAGGTAAAGTGTTAAAAATCGTCGATATGCAAGATTTTATATAACAAAGGAATAAGCCCCCCGGCAGGAAGTCTAATGGCCTTAGCGCCAGAGGACTAAGCACTTGGTCATAGCCCCAGCCACATGAAGAAAAGGGGGCTAGAGTGTGCTTGGAGGTTCCGTCTTGTAAAGGCTTTTCAATGAGAAATCCCGACATGAGGACTTCGCAACCAAGTAGTGCAAAGCCTTAAATACGAGATGGGTCGGCAGCTGCGGCATTTAATAAGGAAGATGGAGCACTCAAACTCGGCATGGGCTAATCCAGAAATGCCCTGTGGGACACGAAACCAGGGTCGATGCTGATAGAAATAAACAAGGACTTGGTAGCTTGGGAAGACTTGATGATCCAGCGTGGTGCCCCCATACAGAGGGAAGACGAAGTACCGCCCAGGAGTCCTCTGCTTCAATACCGCGGCATGAACTGATAACGCCCACTCCCAGCTTTAAAGGAGGGATGAGTCAAGCAGTAAAGGCTGAAGCGATGGGAATCAGCTGAGCAACACAGGAGGCCATACCGTGAGCAGACTAAACCTGAAGCAGGAGTGATCAAAGTGATGGTCACGGAGATATCTTATTAATGTTTTCATTTGATTGTTGATTGAGTTGATGTCCTCTAATGTGTTGCCCTTTAATGACGCATTTATCATGTTGTAATGTTTTTGGGCCACATAGCCATCCCTAGCCGAGACAACTATTCGACCTGACAGCTAAGACTCGACCAAAGATTTTTGTTGCAATGAATGTTCAAAGGCTCCCCTCTCTAGATAAATAGGGGGAAGCAATACTTCTCAAAGGTTTAGAAATTCTAAAGAACAAGCTACATGTTATTTTCAGACTATATAACTTTATATTACAGATCTTTTAGAATATCAAGGAAATGGTGGTGATTCCCCCTTCGAGTATTACAGTGTGTTATCCCTCTGTTAAAACCCATTATGTTCATGTTTCTTCTATGAATTCATGCAATCATAGCTGCTAGAAATATTTCATACTTCCTTACAGATTCACTTGTATTGATTTGTTAATGCATGTGCCTGTATGAATTGCTGAAATTATATCTTTAAAACTGCGCTACATGAATCATAGCACCCAGCCTCTCTTCTGTCCATTATATCTACCAGCAACTCAAATAAGTGTGGAAATTCTTATTGCTTCAAGCTCTATGTGTTAAATATAGAATTCTTGATGTTTTAGGCTCTATGTGATGAGTTTCTCTTTCCCCATATCCTCTCTCATTTGCTCTATAAAAGCTTATTAAATTGTAAGTCCTTGAACTACTCAGCGTCCAGAATTTTATGCACATATTTTTGTGAACTGTGTATGTGAAGAAGTACCAGAAATACATGACTTATACCTTTGGATTAATGAACCAACCCATTCCTTATATATATATATATATAAAATATGTGATGTCTCCAGTTTCCCGAGAATCAATTGACACACACAAAATATAGATGTGCTTAGGCACTGGTCTTGTAAGCAATCCAAGGTTGTCTTTGGGAGCGACAACACTTTCAATCAGAATTTCTTAGACAACTACCTCATACTTCATATGAGGACATATTATGTTGATTTCATCTAGTGTGACTTATGCCTTCCTGCATTTTTTCAGAGGAGAAGATCCCTTTTCTCTTGATCATGCTTCTCAAGATAGAAGTAATGATCCATGTTACGCACAACCATATGACATGACATTATAATATTAAATACAAGCATACATACCTCATTTTACCTTTAGGTCATCTAGGATTCTTCCAGCAGCTTCCTTGTTTGAAAATATCTTCAATCCCTTGATCTGCTTCATGTCATCACACCATCATCCCATGAATTCCATAAGTTGGAGTTCCTGATGAAACATTTGCTTCCTCTCTAGATTAGTGAACCCTCTGATGAGGATTCCATGAGAGAACTTCTAAGATCTTGCATATCCCCATCTGGCAGATGTTTCCTTTTTGCCTTGATGTATGATGAGCCTTGTCTTGGATGACATCTATCTTTACTTCAAAGTTCAATGAGATTCCCAAGAGTTATATCCTTCATGTTTGACTGCCATGGATTTTGTCCATTTTTGTCCTTCATGATTCCCATGGTGATGTCACGAGCTCTTGCTTCTAATGCTTCCATGATGCATCTTATTATCATAATCACAAGATCTAGGAGCTTATGATAGGACCATTTTGTGAGGGATACTATCTTACTCATAGGAGAGATTTGTTACCCCCTCTTTCATTGGCCCTTTTCTTCAGCTTCCTCCGTCTTTCAGTGATATGAGCTTCCAAAATCATTCTATAGAATTGAATCTTACCTATACTTATTTTGTCTTGCTTGACGACCAACCTTGCCTTCCTTTTCTACACATGGTTGAGTTCTTTTAACCTTCAATATTTTTGTCGTCAACTTGTCCTTCTCTATCTGGCATAGAGACCACAAGTTGTTGAACGAGGTAACCTTCTTGTTCATGGGCATTTGTTACCTTGATAGTTAGTGTATTATGGTTATCTTCCTTTCTAGGTCTTGTAGATGGAAGATATCCTACATCCTTTGATACCCTTTACTTTCATGTAGATCAAATTTCATGTTCATTGCACCTTAAGAGAATGAGTTTATCATCCACATCATTTTGATGTCTCCAATTTTTACTATGTGAGGGAATCTTTCATAAATACCCCTTTTCATAAATTCAGAGGAGACCTTTTGATGACTTCAGCTACTTAGAGGACTATGTCTATTCTCCTTCTTCATGCAAGGAATCTTGATAACCCATCCAATTCATAGATTTCCTTGCAATCATGAAGTCATTTAACCAAACTTGAATATGGAATAAAAAGATACTTACTTGTCACGTGAAGATGAAATCTTCACCTTGATGCTTTCTTGAATGATCTCCTTCAATGAGATTCTTGCTTGAGTTGCCTAGTACAATAGAGTTCCAGAACCTTTCTTGAGACTTCCTTGCATTGTTCAACACCAAGCACTACTGCCTTTTATGATATGTTGAGATTATTTGATTCCTTGACTATGAGGGTATGGAATCGAAATCAAGAATTTTGAGAGCACTATCATGATGTCCACCCGAGATGTGGCATTGTGTTCTCCTTCTGAAGTGATATTGTTGTAATGTATGTTGTGACTATATATCTTCGTAACTTTGCTGCAATGCACCTTGTTGGAGTAGAACCTTGCTTGAGTTGACTAGCATGAGCAAAGATCTTTGTGGCCTTCAAGCATTGTTCAATACCAATCATCGAAACTGCTTAAGTCATTAAGATTGTTGTGGTATGACATGGGTTGTAATGACACCCAAATTTTGAGGCTAGCATCGAGACTGTGAAAGGTATTGTGTTTTCCTTTTGTTGTAGTGTAGATTAGGACTGCTCCTCGAATTTTCGACCTTCTCCAAGATGATAATCTTTGCTGATGTAGATTGCTTGTTGTAGACTTGATCCTTTATTCTTGACAAAACCCTTAACCTTACTTTGATGCCTTTGAAGATTGATCCTTGTATGTCTCTTTGCTTCCCTTCCTTTGACTTCTGAACCTTAGCTCTGATTCCATGTTGAAGAATCTAGGGCACGAGTTAGAGTGATTCTTCTTAGCATGATAACAATTTGTGAAGTGATTTTACAATTTATCTTAACTTGATCTTTTTATTATTATTAGTGTGTGTTTGCTTCATCAAACGGCTACCAAAACAAAGAGACAAGAACACAAGATGTTTGGCTTTCTTCCAAGGCCAAAACCTCTCCCTCTTGGAGAGGAAAACCCACACAAAATTATTCTTATAGAGATTCCAATTGACGAACACCAAGACCATGACCCTTGACCTCCTAGGCCACTCCAACACCAAGACACCAATCCTCTTCTTCATCAATGCTGAGATCATCATCACTGCTGCTTCTCCGAGGTCATTATTACTGCACCTTCACAAAGATACTTAACATAACAATGAGATCATTGTTGTTGCACAATTGCTCCATATTTACTTAGATCATTACTGCATTCTTACTAAGATCATCTCTACTGCATCACTTCATTGCTGCAACATCTTTGCACCTTGCTGCACTACCACCGAGATCTTTATTAGATCACTACCAAACTGTGAGACAGTGATCATCAGGTCTGTGACTGTGTTTATATGCTGAGACAGAGTGTGACCGAGATCCTTCATGTATGACTATGTGCTGAGGCAGTGAGTGCTATGACTGTGAGGAGGTCGTGACAAAGAGTGTCCTCCTCTTCATAAGTATGCCAAAACTGTAACGCTTCTTTTGTGATTACCCACGAAGGAGTAGAGGCAACCGAGCTTCTTGTACCTTATCCGAAGTCCTGAAACACTGTAATCTTATCCAAAAATCTCAGATGTATCCTAGTTCTGTACCCATCTGAAGTTCTGCTCCTCTGTCCTCATCCGAAGTTTCAGAGAAGTCCGAAATTTCAGAGCTTCCTGCACCATACGAAATTTCAGAGGTATATTTTTTGTGGTGACCCCAACGGGGTATATATAGTGGTATGTGTGTAGGTAAGCCAACTTGTATTCATGACTAGACATGTCACTTTAACTGAGCTGACATGACTGTTCTTTAATATATATTTTGAGGCCGACTTAATTGTTTTCTTCATTGTTTTGCAGGCAGACTTCTTCATGCTTGTCTTGGAGGATTGTGCTTGTCTTGGAGGGTTGTTCTTGACTAGTATACATTTTACATATATGCTCAAGAAGAGATTTTTGCACATGACTTTGACTCTTTGACTTTCCTAGACCTATGGAATGAGCAAGAAACTCATTCATATAATTTATAAAAATAATATTTCTTTTTCTTGACAAGTACAAAGATCAAAGTTATATTGACAAATACCGAACCTAGTTATACTTTCCTTGAAAAGTATTGATATGTGATTCATGGAATGTTAAATTCTTAAAGTAAAAGTGGCATTCTCCACAATCTTCATTTTCATCCTTCTACTTAAATTTTTAACATTACCATGAAATGACTCGGGATGTTTGAGAGTGGTTTCGACCTCATTGGATTTCATATGGAGAAAGAAGAATTTTATATTTCATTCAAAATCCAGCGGACTTATCAGTTTTTCAGGATTTCAATATTGGAGGGATTGCAATGTTTCCATTGGATTTTATCATGTATTAGGGTATCGAACTTGTATTTAATCAAGAGCACCAATCCCTCTATGTACCTTGATGTTAGTGACATTGGTTGTCGAGCTCCTCTATTATGACCCTACTAAAAAGATACCCATCACTCAAACAAAATCTTGACTTTACATGCTATGCTTTTTCTATCTTATGTTAATGCTTAGAGGGTGATATTAATGACAAAGATCCCTATACAGATCCAGAGGTAATGACAAAGATACCTCTAGATATTAATGCTTCGAGGGTGATATTAATTACAAAGATCCTGATTTTCCAACAAGACTAAAAAATTAGACATTTCTCATGGCGCCAAGAGGCCCAAGCATTAGCAATAGATAAAAAATTTACTTTTCTAGTTTCTAATAGTTTTAATAGATGTTGACTCTTTCATATTTATTATGATTTTTTTTTGTAAACAATATATGACAATTAAAGTTTGAAGTTGGCAATTATAACTCATTGGTAATGAATTATGAATATGATGCTTCGTGAAAGTTGAAAGTTGTTTCATTTCATTTCATTTTATAATATTTCATTTCATGTTAGGTATTATTTGTTGTAATGGTTACACTTAGCTTACAAGTACAACTTTGGTGATCAATGATGTTAAATGTTATATATTGAATTTTGAAAGCTTGAAACTTTAAGATTGATGAATCATGAGACTCAATATGTTGTATGTTACTATGTTACTAACTTGTGGACATGGTTAATGAAGATTATAACTTCTAAATGATTGTTGTTATATGGTTCAATTTATGTTTTTTATGCTTTTTATATCTAATTCATAATTCTACATGCTTTTGTTGACATATATGCATCAAAATATAAAAAATGTAAAAAATATATATTTTATAAAAAATCGCTCCCCGAATCGCTCCCAAACCGAGAGCTTCTAAAAATGTCGCTCCTGCTCCTGCTCCCAAGTAACATAGGGGAGAACAAAAAATACATAAATATTCAAATTTTGAAAAATAAATAAATATTCATGTACATCAATATGAATCCAAACCATTATACAAAAATATGCAAAGTTTCTCATATATAGCAAGTGTGCATATAATGAAAAGAGCATTGAGTGCAATCCGTCTTTGAACCAAAAATACATCAACAAAGAGGCTCTATATGGCCCCCATAGTCCCAAAAAATCATGCTACAACAAATACCAAAATATCATCAGAAGTGTTGTCTATATTGGGATCTTCATCATCAATATCACCCTATAAGCCTTAAAATAAGATAGAAAAAGCTTAACAAGTCAAATCGATATTTTGTTTGCATAATGGGTACATTTTTACTAGGGTCATGACAAAAGAGTTCAACAATCAATGCCACCAACATTGAGGTACATAGAGGACTTGGTGCTCTTGATTAAATGCTAGTTCCATACTCATACATGATAGAGTCCAATGGAAACATTGCAATTCCCCCCAATCCTGAAAACTTGGAAATTGTTAGTTTGTTGTATTTTTAGTAGGATCTAAAATTCTACTTTCTCTACATGAAATCCAATGAGCTTGGAACCACTTTCAAACATCCTGAAACAATTATTGGTAATGTTAAAAATTTAAGTAAAAAGATGCAAATAAAAGATAAAGGATAATGTCACTTTTTTTTAAGAATATGACATTACTATCAATTACATATAATTAGTAGCACCCTTGGGTTGAATATCCGGCTTGCATACTCGTAAATTATTGTTTTAAGGCAAAATTTTTGGGGGATGCCCAACCCTGTTTGAGAGGGGGCGCCCACAAGCACCTGTTTTGGTGAAATGCGTCCCGCAGATTAGGTAAATGTCTCCCCCTGCATTTCCTCTAGTTTCCCCAAAATGGGGACATGGGGAAACATTTCCCCAAGCATCCCCCATCCTGAGAGCATGGGAGCATGCCCCCTATCCTGGGGAACACATCCCCGTGGAAAATTATATTTATCTACAAAGAATAAGGCGAAGGAAATGCATGATGTTCTGTTTAATCTCTACCAGAGTCAAAACTTAAACAAAAAGACGATATTGTGAAACAAACTCAAATCCATAGAGATGACCAAATCATACACTACCACTAGTTACCTTATGAAAGTCACACAAATTCGTGATCAACTTGCAACAATTGGGGAGAAGGTTGAAGATACAAAGCCAGTGTACATGGCATTGAATGGTCTCAAAGTTGAAGTGGAACCATTTTTCAAAAGAAGATTCCTAACTCTGAAAGGCTTTGGGATGACTATATCTAGAAGAAGACTCGGATAGAGATAAGGAGCTAGTAAGAAGGGTGGAGATGAGAACCTAGCTCTATTTCGACATTCAAATAAGGGTAGAGGTAAGAGAAAGAGTGACGAGCCCACTTCACAACAATGAAAGGACTTGAGTAAAATCAAGAGCTTCATTTGTCATAAGCATGATCATTATGCACCACAATGTCCATAGAAGAAGAAAGGTAAAGAGAAGCATTAGCAGGACCAAGTACCAATCTTTGCAAAACCGTAGATGAATGAATTTTCTACCAAGATTTTGCCCATGGGGAGGTTGTTAAACCTCGTGCAAGTTAATCGGGGCGAAATCTCTTCCGGGACAAGATTGATTGAGGAGGCCTCCCTCGTAGTCAATGTTTAACGAGTATGGGGAGCACAGTGGACATTAGCAGTCAACCACCCCCAATAGATGGATGAAATTAATTGTGAAACTTCCTTCCCCAAATTCAAACCCACCATTGGGATGCATGATATGTGGACAGTGGGGCATCTCAACAAATAACATCATTCTAGCAATGGCTTTCTACTCGAAAGAAGGAAAAATCAAGAGTACAAGTTTAGCTTCGTCATGATGCCAAGTACCCAGTGTTGAAGTTGTAACTAGGCTCGGTCTTCATAATGTTGTAAAGAGTCAAAAATAATTTATTTGAGATTTAAAAAGAATAAGAAAAAATAATTTTTTTATGTACCTTTTGGTAAAATCCCAATTGCCAAATCAGCCCTCCAGATGACAAGTCGTCTCAGTCTTGAGATGCATCTTTTCGAACATGGAAACAACTATATATTCGCATCTATACTCCACCATTTGGAAACCAATTCGTATCTCTTCTATGGGGACAAATTCATATATGTCTGAGGCACTTATCTTCTGTGGAATGCGAGATATCTAAGGAACAATCTTCTATGGTTACACAAGCTTCCTATGGCAGATTTCTCTATGATAAGCGAGTTTCCTGTGGGACATTTCTCTATGAAGACGCAAGCTTCCTATGGCAGATTTCTCTGTGATGATGCGAGTTTCCTGTGGCACTTCTTTCTGTGATGATGTGGCATTTCATGAACAGTGTTGTGAACAGTTGTTGCTTGAAGGAGGGTTGACTTGGCACTTGGGTAATCAGTCTATTGGTCAGTTTACCTATGACTTGGATTTCTCTTGTTGAATAAGAGTCTATAAGGAAAGGATTGTTGGGTTTTCCCCTTGTGGGGTTTGCCATCGCTGCTGGTCTAATTTCTGGTGTTTCTTATCTTTTTGTGCTTTGTATTTGTATAATTGCTTGATAAGCTAATGAATGAGGTAAATGGTAAATGGAAAACATATATAAACAGTCACAAGTAATTATCTTGATTAGAAATTCTAGTTTGCACTTGAATTTCAACATGGTATCAAAGCTATGGATGAAAGCACTAGCTCAAAAAGATGATCTCTAAAGGTCTGATCTGTCAAATGCCCCTATTGAAGAATCTCATTCTAGGAGGAGAACGAAAATTTGTTAGAAGCCCTAGTCTGAACTTCAAGAATCCTATTCTATGAAAGAGGGTCGAAGCCCTTGTTGAAGGTCGAAGTTTACTGGTAGAAAATGATTAATTCTTGCTCCTATTGTTTTGAATGGTCTCAGAACTTGTAGCCTAAGTAGCCTCTATTCATAGGACCAAAGCTTTCATATTTGAAGAGGCTGAAATAATCCTAGTCTGCGCCACAGATCTAATATAAAAACACAAATAAGATGCAAGACTGTAACCCAGAAACTTCTCAGGAATAAGGCCAGTCAATGTTTTGGGTATGAAACCATAAGATGTCTTGTCTTTTCATGATCATAAATTTGAAAACCAAAAAATCTCAGTCATATTCGTTGTCCATCTGTGAAAGATGATTTAATAACGATATTGATGATCTTGAAAGTTTGAGATTCATTCTCTATGCTTGAATAGAATCTAGGACAAATTGATATGGATATCTTTGTCCTCTTCTCAAGTAAAAAGGAACCTTTGAAGACTTATCTAAAGGAGCTTGGAATTAATGATCTAATGAAATACGATAGAATCTATCAATGAACTATCACAATCAAGAAAGCCAGAGCATAGATATCAATAATGATACAAGCATAGAATAAGCATATAGATTTATATGAAAAAGATATACCTTGAGTTCAAAATCTATTGTATTACAGCAGAGGTCTAACATGTATTGAAGCCCAATATCTGTTATACGAGCCTTTGAAGAAGAGCCAAATCTGTAGTCATCTCCAAGTGAAAGAAACCGAATTTTCTTGAGAAGTCGAACTAGTGTCTTAGATATCTTTTTCTGAAGATCGATCAAATTATTGTGATAAGATGTTTGTGTAACCTAGAAAGTACAAACCAGAGAAGTCATTTGATGCTCGGAACTAGAATATGTCATGAATATTCGAGCTACATCAAAAAAAAAATTCTAGAGATCTTTGGGTTTTCTTCAGTGGTTTTTGGCGCTGGTGGAAGAATTTTTTTTTATTTTGTTGGGGCTGCTACATTGTTGATTTCAGAGGATTTTGGAGTTGATTTTCTCCAAAAAAAATTAGAGGGTAAATCAAGGAAATTTTTGCCATTATTTTTTTGTTCCATTTTCTCCAAAAATCAGTTTTTTCTCAAAAAAAATAAAAACCCTAGTGTTTTAATGCAAATTTGTAGGAGTTGATTTTCTTTAGAAAATTGCCAGGGAAATTTAAGGTATTTTTTTCAACCATTAATGTTCTATTTTCTTCAAAAAACTACTTTTTTTCCCTAAAAATTTTAAAACCCTAGTGTTTTTATGCAGAATTCACAAACCGAGCGGATTTCTACAAGGTTCAATGGACATTCATTCCTAGGGTGTCTCCTTGTGCATCTAGGGCAGAAGATGGCTAATGCTCTCTCTGCTTCCTCCTGCTTCCTCTTGATTTGCATAGTGTCCATCGATTTGTAATTTTTGTTGGAAAAAAATAAAAATAAAAAAATTGTCTGTTATTTTCTTCTATTTTTTACTCAATAATTATTGAAATTCGCATGGTTATTTCGAGGGATTGCGTTGACAAATTCCTAAGGAAGATTTTGGAGTTGAATCAGCTGATTGAAAAGCTTATTTTCATATTCGTTGGAGCTTTTTCTCTTCTCAAAATTTACGAATCTTCTCCAAGTATTTCATTGCCTCTACTCTTTTATTTTTCTCTATAAAAAAATGCCGTACAATTCTAAAAACCCTAGGGTTTTCAATGAATATTTTCCATTTCTTCCTCATGGTCCCCAAAACCAAGAATGATACAACTTGGGTTCACTATTTAAATGAAGGGGTAAAAATCTGCAACTATTGTGGGAAAAAAGTTAAGGGTGGGGGCATCCATAGAATTAAAGAACACCTAGCACATTGGAGAAGGCAAGTAAACCCTTATGAAAATGTTTCTAATGATCTTAAAGCAAAGATGCAAAGTTTAATTGAAGCCTGCAATAAAGAAAAGGGAAAAAACAAAAGAATTAAAAAAGATATAGGCAAAAGTCAAAAGGATGATGCATTGCTTAGTGAACTTGATTTTGAAGAATATGTGCCCAGTTTTGAAGATTCCTCTAGTTTCCCTGCTAGAGTTGGAGAGGGTAGTTCAAGTGCTTTTAACTTGAAGAGGACAACAACCCGTAGAGGGATAAACTCTTTTGTGCCCCACACCACCCCTGGTTCTCAACCAACCCTTGACGCTAAATGGAAGAAGATAGAGAAGGAGGTTGCATATGAATGCATTGCTAGATGGTGGTATGATGCAGACATACCTTTTAATGCTACTAATTCTGCATATTATCAAACCATGATTGATGTTATAGCTTCATGTGGAGCAGGCTTCAAAGGCCCTAGATTTCATGATATCAGGGGGCCACTTTTACAAAATGAGGTCCAAAGAATACAAGACTACTATACAGAGTTCAAGCAATCATTAACCAAAACAGGATGCACAATTATGTCTGATGGATGGACTGATGGTAGATCTCACACCATACTGAATTTCTTAATTGCTTGTCCAAAACGTACTATGTTTCTCAAATCTATTGATGCATCTGATCAAGTGAAGGATGCACAATTGCTATTTCGTCTTTTGGATGAAGTAGTTATGGAAGTAGGGGTTGAAAATGTTGTACAAGTTATCACAGATAATGCCTCTAACTATGTTGCAGCGGGAAAGATGTTGGAGGAAAAACACCCCACCATTTGGTGCCCTCCATGTGCAACCCATTGTTTGGACCTCATGTTGGAGGATATTGGCAAAATTGAGTGGGTGAAGAAGTGTGTGGAAGATGCAAAATCCATAACCAAGTACATCTACAACCACTCATGGGTTTTGAACCTTATGAGAAAGCACTCAGGGGTAAAAGAGCTTATTCGATCAGCCATCACACAATTTGCAACCAACTTCCTTTCGTTGTAATCCCTTGTTCAACAAAAATCGAACTTGAGGAAGATGTTTTCATGTGATGAACGGAATTCATCTCAGTGGAGCAAAAAGGCTTAAGGGAAGCAGATGGTTAACCAAGTATTTGACAAAAGATTTTGGTCAAAGGAAGAGGAGTTTGTGCTATTTAGTGAGCCTCTTGTCAGAGTTTTGCAGATGGTGGATAGTGATAAACCTGCCATGGGGTTTGTTTATGAGGCCATGGATCAGGCCAAGGAACAAATAAAGGCAGCATATGGGGATAAAAGACAAAAGTACATTCCTTTATGGAGAATCATGGATGAAAAATGGAACAAACAACTCCATAGACCTTTACATGCAGTCGGCTACTACTTAAATCCAAGGTATGTAATTTTGGATTTCAATGCTCATTGCTGATAAGTTATAAGTTTTAACTTTTAACTTTTAGTTTTGTTGACTTGATTACCTTCTCCATTTAGGTTTGGCAAACCCTGCAACTTCACTTCACCATCTCCAAGATATCTGAAACCATACTCCATTGTGCCCCTCAAATACATAAGCACATGTTTTGCTACAACTCAATGCTCTTGCCTTGGCACCACCATGAATTGATTAAAGGTGTTCACTACAAAACAGACATGGGACTCCTTCCCATTTATATCAATGCCCTCAGTTTGTTCTATGTACATTTCTTCCTCAATGATCCCATCAAGGAAGGTTGTCTTCACATCCATCTGATGTATCCTCCATCCCATGAATGAAACCAAGGACATAACTACTCTAGTGTACCTGCCTATTAGAGAAAATGTCTCCTCGTAATCCACAAAACTTTCACCACAAACCTTGAGATGGTATTGTGGTTTAGTAGGAAGCAAACTCCCATAGCACTTAGCTCTACAATGACAAAATACATGGCAACTAATAGTGGATGTTGTGAGGCCATTTCACTTCGCAAGTTACTCGCGGGATTTTTTAATCATAGTCAAATCCCACGATGATTTACTATGATAATCAATGTTGTATCACACTCTTTGAGAACCCAGTGTTTCATGATAGGTCCAAGCATATTAAGATCAAATATCAGTTCATACGAGACAAGGTTCAGAAGGAGGTAGGGAAGATCCAACATATGTTCCTATCTACCAAATCAAAATATAAATCAGTAGACAACTTCAAACTTGGAACCACAAGAGTGGCCAAGGGTTTACAATCAATCATCTAAAATCTCTTCAAAGTCTCTACTATGTAATTCCCTTGTACAAGGAAGATTGCCCATGTACCCTTCCAAACCTGTAGACCTAGAAAGTAATGCATAGGAGCTATGTTCATCATATCAAATTCATTGTCTAGCTTGTTCTTACACAAGGAAATAAACATCAAAACTACCTATAAGGATGAATATATCTACATACAAGACCAAGACAACTAGATCAGAATTAGATTTAGGATTTGCAGTAGTCTTAGTGAAACTCAAATTTAGTAAGAACTCATCAATCCTCAAGTACCATGCACAGTGTGCCTGCTTTAGCCCATTAAGGACATTCATTAACCTACACATGAGTATCTTGCTCATGCACCTCAGAGCCCCTTAGTTAATTGATGGATACTTCCTCCAATCAAACCATTAATGTCAACACCCTCACTTTGGGAGAATCCTCTTTCTATGAATATGACCTTGTACTTTTCTATGCTACCATAAACCACATGATTTACCTTGTACAACGACTTGGAATCTATCACAAATTTCCATTCAAGCCTTGGAACAATATCCCAAACAACATTTTTCAACATGGAGTTATACACTTCTATCATAGCATCCTACCATACTTTCTCCACAATGGGTTTCTCCTAACTAGAAGCCTCTAAATCAATAATACAACAACATCAATGCAACATTACTATGAAATTTCTTATGAGCATGACTCACCTGAAAAAGAAGTCTTTAGTGCTCCTACTTGATCTTGTGCCTCCTACGAACTCTAGGTAACCATCTTTGCAACTTTGTTGAACTAGAAGGTAAAGTGGTTTTCATTCCTTCATTGGAACTTTGTTGATTTGAATTGGATATTTTCTTCTCTTTCATATCAGCACTTGAAACAAGAAGCCTTCCTCCCTACTCAACTTCCATAGGAGAGGCTCCTAAGACTTAGAAGACAAATGCATCCTCATCAAATTTCACATCTACCTTTCGCCATGATGGAAGATAGACCCAGTGATACTTGGAGGACTCACTATAACCAAAAAATATACCTTTCATGCTAGAAGCTTAAAATTTACATATATTTCCATCAAGCATATGAATATACACAAAAAGACCAAATACACAAAAGTGTGATACTTGATGTTTCTTACCTATAAAAACTTCTTCTCATGTCTTGCACTTCAAAATCTTGTGAGGACAATTGTTTATGGTGTAGATGATTGTACTAAATGTCTCTACACAAAGACACATAGGCAAATCTAGATCGTGGATCATATCCATGACTATCTCTATGATGGACCTATTCCTACTATTGTCAACACCATTTACTCCCTCTTGATCCTTGATTCCTTGCAAAAGGCATCAAAGTCTTTGGAGGTGTACCCTTCATCGTTGTCAAATCTCAACACCTTGAATCTTTTCCCTATATAATTCTCCACAAGAGATTAAGCCTCTTTGAACTTACTATAGGCTTCATACTTCATCTTCATAAAGTAAATCTAGGCTTTCCTTAAGTAATCATCAAGGAAAGAAACATAGTAAATGTCCCTTGTCAATGAACAAGCCCATGTATTCTCGACCTTTAAGTCCCACAATCATTGCACCATGTCCTTCAAGACAAGTCGTGCTCCATTATACAACTGCGCAAATCTCTTGGACCAAAGCTCACACAATTTGTCATTATCATGCTCTAAATTTTCATGTTTGATCGGAGAAGCAATCAACTTGTAAAAGTTTGCTTCTCATATACATCTAGCCAAAACTTGACCAACGTCCTTGATGTAATCTCTAATAATAACTTGCTAGCATGTGATCCAATGGCACATTCCTAGAAGAATCAGTGTACTCTAGCACATGAAAATGTTTTTCTTCCTTGGTCTCATCCCTTAGGTGGATGCATCCAAGATGAGCATTGCAATGGCAAACATTTTGGCAAGATTAAGTATGGAGTTTTAGATGCCCCCGCTGTTATGTCTCTCCTTTTTGTTTCCCTCTGTATATAGTAGACACGCATGTGTTCGCATGTGTCTGTGCCTGTTATTAGCTGTTACTGATACCCATTCTGCCCTATTATGTATGCTCGTTAGCTTACTTAGGTAGACCGGTCTATTAGGTGTCGTGTGAGGTGTGCACGGTTATGCCCAGCCTTCCTTCCTGTCTAGTATGCCTAGTTTGCCTAGTCCAGTATGGGTCGTGCTGTCAAGGAATTCCAGTCTGCTATGTTTTGTAGCCGCTGCGTGAATGTGGATAGATATATGCCTCAAAGCTCTAGGTGGTAAAAGCTTCGTAGGGGCCGGGCGAATTGAAACGTCAATTGATAGTAATAATCCATTTGCAGTTCATATGAATATAGAAGCCTCGCTCACTACTGGACCATTTGGGGTCACCCGTAAGCAAGCAAACCAAATTCATTGATTGGGTATGGTGGGGCAGCTAATTTCTCTGAAACTGAGCACGAATCTTTCATTGATCGGCTTTCATTGATCATTGAAGTTCATTTTATTGATTCGAGTAGACCTCGCCAAACATCCATCCAGTTTGAAGTGGGTGTGTGGGGAGGTATGGTGGGCTGGGGGTCGGGCGCACGAATGATCATTTTCTATTCTATGTTTCAAGAGCAATTGATTGATTTTGACTCCTTCCTTCCGTCCGTACTATGGAATGGTATGGTTTCGGTTCCATATGTTCCGGAGCGCCAATTGGATTGGATAGGTTGTTCATTCATTGGGAGCAATTACTGCGACGTTATCTAGGGATGGTTGGCTATTGGGTTCTTGACGGGTAGGCGATGTATTTACATATCCGGTGGGTAGGACCCAGTGGTGGGTGTAGGTCGACGATGGCGGGGCACTCATTATTCATAGTGGTGGGGACTACTTCGATTGAAATCTAGGTTCCTGCATATCAATACTATTGATAGGATACCAAACCTACGTAGTTCCGGTGGCCCACAGCACTATGGGAGGGTTTTGAACCCTACAAGCCATCCATCCAACCCCGCCCATTTGATTGAGCCACTCGGCTATTCAGTCGAGATGCTGCCCAACCCTGGTGGGTGGGGAGCCGGAAATGAGTGACACGTAACTAGTAGTGGGCTTGGGTCGACGATAGCAATGCTCGCCATAAAAACTACCTTACAAGCTGATACCGTGGGTGGGGGGTTTGGGGGCGACGTATGGAAGGAGGGCTCCACGAACGTCTTTAATATGCTATGCTGGAGGCAAAAAAACATATACCCCCATGAACTACCAACAGCACCCGATACATTCCACTATCGTTTCTGATCAGATTCGTTTCACTAGGTTAGGTTTACAACGCCTGCCTACCCATTGCAGCAGGAGTGTAAAATCACCTTATTACCACGGCTGCCCCCTTACCGGCCTTAGTGAGTCCCATCAACGAGAATTCACAACTCGACACTTTATTCACTTCCGAC
This sequence comes from Pinus tabuliformis, assembly GCA_031772625.1. Classification (NCBI taxonomy): domain Eukaryota; kingdom Viridiplantae; phylum Streptophyta; class Pinopsida; order Pinales; family Pinaceae; genus Pinus; species Pinus tabuliformis. The sequence continues at coordinate 294,466,926 of CM062805.1, forward strand.
CATCTCGCTCGTAAGTCAGTAAGTTAAGTAAGTAAGTAAGAGATCAAGCAAGGAAACGAAAGTGGAAGGAGAGAAAACAAAGTGGAAAACTCGAGCAACCGATATCGTCATCTATACCTAAGGAAGGTTAGTTGCGCTAACCTCAATCCCATCTCACATACATACCACATAGGGGCTTTAGCCACTCTCCGCTAGGGTGGGTAAGATGACTAAGGACACACACATATTTTGCACGCACCACCTCGACCGAAGAAAGAAGGCCTTTTCATATCTAGCAAACGGCTACGCTCGGGCAATATAGTAAATAAAAAGGTTTGCTCTAGGTAAAGTCAGTCGCGCCTCCCATTTCCACCCACTTTTTGGTGGGCTGTGCGAACAAGCAGTCTTGCCCGTAATGACTCGCACACTAACTACTCTCTTTGCCACCCGGTAAGCATTGTCAGTATTATAGATCTGACTTACTGAAGAAGGTCAATGAAATGAATTCTCAATCGTGAAGCTGTTTACTGCAGGGGTGGTGTTGGTTATTCTAAATCGATGTAGTATGTCACAGTGATTCTCAAAGTGAAGGGCAGGTTCTATATATCTACCTCCCTACCTACGGCGGGTAGCTTGGCATGCGTTGTTTAGTAGTTGTTTGTTGTTTATTCAGGTGAATCGAAGACTCCGGAACTTAGTCGTTTTGAAGGGAAAACCCATATAATAGCATGCACATCGGTGGGTGGGGGATCGAGTTAAAGTGATTTCTTCATGGAGGGTGAGCGGGGGTTTTGATCTATAATCCCCCAGCATATTGATTTTCTTTTATTTCCCCAGTACGATGTAGTTAGCAATACGATGCAGTTGTAGCTCTCTATAAGTGGTTTCTTAGGGTGCCTATACTGTTGTCCTGACTAGATGCTTGTAGCTTTTTCCTGTTTTTATAGGAGAATCAAACTCTGTCCGAAGCCTTGTATCCAAAGTCAAATAAAAGCTCCTGCAATAGATAGTTTGTAAATACAGCTCCGAAGAGAATAATAGTGCTATGGCTAACGGCAATAGCAAAAGCTCATAATATATTTGATTTAGAGCGCAGGAAAGGTAGGAACTAAGAGCCACATGAAAGGTGTAGCGAAGGACAGCAAGAGCTTACCTGAAAAGGCAAGGAGCTCACTAGAAAAGGCAAGGAGCTGTTGTGTCCCTCTCTACGAAATCTATAATGGATTCCTTCTCTAAAGAATCTCCATTTTCATGGCTGATTTTGGTTCTTGAGGATTCCCTCTGCTTGTGTTCTCCGATGGTTTCCCAAGTTATACGCTAACGCTGATAGCAAGCGCAAATGGATTATGGGTGCATATGTGTGTGCACATAAGTGTTCGTTGTATTGTAATGTGTCGCTGATGTGGACCTTCCCTGCGATTGCTAAGGTTGATCCCTTGCCTTGGTTGCTAGGTTGATGTCGTCTGACCAACGATTAGATATGTCATTGTAGTTGTTAGGCTGCTTTGGAACTGCTATCAACCACCACTCTACCGTGCCTGCCATTGTCCTTGCATTGCCGATGAGATGCCTTTTTACATACATCATTGTTCAGCCATCCATCCCACTCCATTGGTTGATGACTTGGACTACACATTAGATTGTGGATGACGGATGAGAAGCACCCTGCCTTGTATTGTTTCTATGACGACCTGCGATCAACCAATCATTCAAAGTGCACCCCGATCGATGTATGTGGATGTAGGCACCCCTATCTCTCCATCCATCTTATTTGTCTATCCATCTATGGGTGTAGCTCTTGAATGTAGGTCAGTGTCCGTGATTTCTCTGCTCCTGAATCCAGCCAATGGCCATGATTGAATGAATGTTATGCAGTGTATTCCCTGCCTGTGATTGATGGCATTGGTTGTACCCCCACTCAGGTAAAGCTACGCGTTTGATTGTTCTGAGACCCCTATCGAGATCGAACTAGAAATATTAGTGATAATATTTGGTAAGGGTGACTATACTTTTACACTATTCACATCAGGGAATCAAATAATATATATGGAACAAACAAATTGATCTCATCGATTCCATCTGTTTATGCAATGCTCATGAACACCCTAGTCTACTATCACTGGAGGCCATTCGATACAGTTTATGACGTTCGAAAATCCCTATTCTTTTCTCTCTTATTGTTCGCGATGGGTTCACCTTTTCTTTGTCCCAGCGCAAGCGTCCCTGTGCTTTGTCACAGTATTTACGTATAATAAAGCCAATAAGAGAATGAATTCCTCAGGTTGGGTAGATGTGTAGTGAGGAACGATAGGTAGTCTTGGGTAAAGAAGGGTCATCTTTCTTTCTTATTCGAGCGAAGCTGATGCTGGAGGATACGTCACTGGGTAACCCTGGTATGGATATGAAGCTTATGTTGCTTACAGATCTACAGAATCTGGGCTCTGCATCTCCCTATGCTTCTAGGTATGCTTCTAGATCTGTTGTTTGTAGCTCGGATACTGATAGGACAATTAGAGCAGGAACTACACGAAGGGATGCTACTTGTTGTGGTGAAAGAACTGGATCACGCTCACAATCTTGAGAAGCATAGTCATAGTCTGGAACATTAGGCTTTGTATCTGGTTTTCGTAATGAAATAGGCTCTATACTATAAGCTCTACTATCAGGATATCGCTTACGAACTTCAAAATCTCTTATATCATGAACATAAGCATATAGATCTCTATCTTGAGCATCGGAATCTTAATCTCAATAACTAAACTCTTACTTTGGATAATAATCTCGATAACTAAGGTTGTATTACTAAGGTTGTATAGATCTCGGTCTGTATATGTGACTGAGTAAACAGCATCAACCGTTGGGTCTACTACTATTCTAGGTACCTTTGCCCTAGCCTTTGCTCTAGCCTTTGCTAGTGGTGTTGCTCTATTGTGTATGCTTTTGGGTCAATGGATTAAGCTGATGGGTATGGACCTGCACTAAGTTCATATGGGACTGGATATGGTTATGGGTCCGAACGAAGAAGGGGTGCTTCTAGTTTTCGAAATGTCTCTGTGACTAAGGGTTATGTACCTGCATCTGGAACTATTGAATCAACCACTAGATCTCATCGATCTATAAGTGGGTGGTATACCTTAGCTGCCTATGCCTTTGCTACTTCTGGGTATCGAACTGCTTGCTTTGGTGCTGGTGGATATGTATCTATAGATGGTGTTGGAGTGGCTGGTTCTACTTAAATTGGAACAACGACAACTAGCTTTGGAACTAGATATGGAACTGTATGATATGGATATGCTCGAGCTAAAGGATATGCTGCTACAAGATATGGCTATGGATCTTTGGCTCAATCAGCAGCTTCAACAATTGCATAATGAACAGAGTCAAAAGCTTAATCCACTTACTAAATGGCTTACACAACCGGATCAACAACTAGAACAACTGGAACTGATAGATCTGTGGCTGGATCTACTGCATCTCAATCACGAAGGTCATAATCAACAGAATAAGTCGATGCTTCAAGTGCTATTGGTGGTACTCATGCTGAACCAACAGAATAACTTGTTGAATTGACAAAAGCTGCGTAGGATGTTGCTAGTTTAATAAGTAGTGTCGTTGTTAGTGCTGGACCAATTTCATATATTTTCTTTTTAGTGAAATGTACCCTTTACAGATCGTTTCCCTATAATTTCCAAGTGTTGATATCCACTCGATCCAAGAAGAGTCGATCCCAGTTTCAATGCACTAGACGCCGGTACTCCATGTCAAGAGGGGATCCACTCAATGTTGGTACTCGATGAAGGAAATGACAAATTTCAATGTCGGTACTAAATCCAGGACTCTTTTCCGGCAGTACCCGCCTTTTCTCATTGCTGATCGCTGATACAAGAGGCAATCCTAGGTGGCGCTACTGATAGGCGTGATCCAGGTGGCGATCACTTGCCATGAAAGAGGTGATCCACTCAATGTTGGTACTCAATGAAGGAAATGACAGGAGTCAACGTCTTCTTGCATGTTTTTGAACCAATGGAGCATTTCTTATTGGATGGATTCTTGGATGTTTTGGAACTGATGCACAATCTTACTTACAATGGCCCCTATATTGAGAAGTCGCTGAGCCAATTGTTGAATAATAACATATATAATAAAGCTGACCCATCTTAAGTGTGGAGTTTTAGATGCCCCCTTCAACAATATGCCTCACGGAAGTTATGTTTTTTCAATCAATGTCATGCACTAGCCCTGTCCTCAATGCACTTTTGTTAAATTATGGTATGTTCTATGCTTAGAGCAGTTTACTTCAAATCTTTTTATTAGCCATTGTTTAGCAATCACATAAACATAAAGTAAAGTGCAGATAGAACATTAAACGATCGACAGAAAACAAGCCAAGACAAGAGACACAAGATGTGGCGGCTAGCCAGGGACAAACCCCAATGCGGGGAAACCCTTTGATCAATTCTTCTTTAATCTTCAATAGTTCAGCAGAGAGAAATAGTACAATTCAAAATTCTGTAATTTTATAACAGCAGCAGCAAACCCTAAATCAGCGAAGTCAAACTTGGTCAAAACGGCCCCGAATTGACTTCTAGTAAACTTGAAGAACTCGGTCTTCAATAGCTATCTTCAGTAGCCCAAAACAGTTCGCAATACTCAATCAAACAGCAATCAAAGTTCAGCAATCTGCAGTCAGCCCTAACCAATCAACGTTGGTCAACTTTCAGGTCAACACTGGTCAACGCAGTGCCCAAAAAGTCAGCGCATGTCATCCCTTGGTCAATGCTCCATAAAACAGTTGAGCACTTGGTCAACGTAGCCCTAGAAAAGTCAACGTTGCTCTAAATCAGTCAACGCTGCCCTAATTCGTCCTTCTTCTTGCACGTGTGAGAGAACTTGCTCCTTTTCTGGCCCAATAAGATGAGGAGAGAGAAGATGAGTTGAGATGAGATGAGTTGATAATGAATCAACCTCACTTGTACTTATATGATTTGCTAGGCATGTGTGCCACACATTTAACTGTTGGTCGACCTTGACAATTTGTCAAGTAAATACAAATAAATTCATATCTCCATAAATACTTGTCGAAATCAGATGATCTTTAGATAAATCCTACACCTCTCGACAAGAGGAATCTAGGAGAAATATCAGCTGCCATACATAAGGTGACCCACGTGGAGTTTGGCCCTAGTTGCCAATTTTAACACTCCCTCTCAACTAAGGAGAACTCCATCTGCTAATCCGTCTGACTGTCGGTCCTATCCCTGCCATCAAATGCACTGCCTTGCACTGCTTGACTCTGCTTTGCTCTGTTGAACTATGAAGAAGAAGAAATGATCGAGGATGTATCATACCATCCTCCACTGACCCGAAGTCAGTCTCAGAGTGTGTCATACCACTCTCACTGATCCCAGATCAATGGAGGTCATCCTAGCATAGGGAGTACGGTAGATACAACGATGTGTCCATTGATAGTACTACTAATGGTCCCTAACCCCATTTCCCTACTCATTGATCAGATGAGAGGTACTTCCCATGAGTCCCAGACTGCATGGGTAGGATGCCTCGACAAGAGAACTAATCATCTTGTCCACAGGAGAATGAATCATCCTGTCCAACAGTCGCCATGGGAGAACTAATCATCCTCGCCCACAGGAGAACTAATCATCTTGTCCCACAGTCACCATGAGGTATCACAGGGGAAGGTTGAACCTTTCACCCTGTTCATATCGCACCACCAGGGGAGGGTGAGTCGCCCTGTGGTCGCATGTCACTCCAAGAAGTACCCCGTGCCCCCTGGAGCTCCCAAAGCTCAATGTATGCATCATACACGACCCTCATAAGAGGGTCTCTCAATGACACCAAGTCATTCTCGGAAAGTCAAGAATTTGACCTTTCCCAGGGGCTTCGTCAAAATGTCAGCGACCTGCTCATCTGTATCAATATGTTGGAGCCTTATTGCTCCTCGCTGCACCATATCCCGGATATAGTGGTACCTGATATCGATATGCTTGGAGCGATAATGAAATACGGGATTCTCTGATAAACGAATCTCGCTCTCGTTTTCACACAGGACCACGATATTATCCAATGTAAATCCAAATAGCTCACTGAAGAGCTTCCGCAACTAGACCGCCTCACAAGAGACCATACTAGCAGCCAGTGTTGTTAAAATCGCGATAAAATCGCGATTTTTTCAAAAAATCGCGATTTTATCACTATCCCGCTTAAATCGCGATTTTTATCCCAAAAAATTGCGGGCTTTATTTTATAACGATTTTTTCCTAAAAAATCGCGATTTTTTCGAAAAAAATCGCGATTTTTATTGAAAAAAGCGCCAAGGCGCGGGGCAGCGGGCTTTAAGTTATGAAAATCGATTTTTTATTAGTCATTTCTGACTTTCGCCGCGCGGAGGAGGAGGAGACGCCTTGTGGAGGAGAGCTGAAGGGTTTGGGAGCGAATCCAAGTGGTTTTAGGAGAAATCCAAGACAAGATCACCAATTTGTCCATAAAAACGGTATGTAGATTAAATTTTTTTTGTTTTCCTTGTTATAAACTTTGTTTTTCATTGTTTTTGGTTGAGAAAGTTCATATGGGCACCATTTGTTTTCAATGTTCATTGTTTTTAAAGATTTTTTTGTAATTTTTCATTGATTTGGGATGGGTAACTTGGTATGACTATGGGAACCAATTTTTTATTTTTTTTTCATTTTTTTTAAACATTGTTTATGTTTTTTTATTTTCATTGTTTTTTGGCATTTGCCATTTGGTTGGGTAACTTGGGATTTTGTAATTTTGTAAATGCTAATTTGTAATTTGTAATCCTAAATTCCTATTTCCTAATCCTTATTTTTCCATAGGTTTGCAAATTCAAAATTCAAAAACAAACATGCCAAGGAAATTGGATCCTTTCTGGGAATATGGTGAACCTAAAGCTCTGAATGATAGACAAAACTTGAATTGCAAGTTGTGTGGAAAGGAGATATTCGGGGGGGTGTACAGGTTGAAGTTCCACCTTGCACAAATCCCTGGACGTGATGTGGGGCCCTGTATAAATACAAATCCTGAAATTATCCAAAGAGCCATGAGAGCATTGGGAGAATTAGAGCACACTAGAGAGGCCAAAGAAGAACTCAAAAGGCAACTAAAAAGGTCAGCTGAAGGAAGTGGGCCAAGTGGCACTGGTTCTACTGCAGCGTCAGTCAATCCGGTAGCTGCATCATCATTTTTTGTTCCTCGAACCACACCTGGTTCACAACCAACTATCGGTTCAATGCTAAAAAGAACTGAAAAAGAACAAGCTGATAGGTTGATGGCAAAATTTCTCCTCTGGAGTGATATTCCTTTCAGCATTTTAAGGAATAATCCATTTTTCCAACCTACTGTTGATGCTATTGCCAGTGTTGGCCCGGGGTACAAAATCCCTTCTCTTCATGATTTCAGAGGTCGGATTCTTCAAGAGGAAAAGCGTGACTGCACCCAAAGATTGGAGGATTTTAGGGCATCATGGGCACAAACAGGATGCACTGTTATGTCAGATGGTTGGACTGACCAAAAGGGGAGAACCCTTATAAACTTCTTGGTTAGTTGTCCCAAGGGGACTATGTTTATCAAATCTATTGATGCAACTCATCAAATCAAAAATGCAAGAACTTTATGTGATTTGCTGGATGTGTTTATTTTGGAGGTGGGTGCAGAAAATGTTGTCCAAGCCATAACGGACAATGCTGCAAATTATGTTGCTGCTAGTAGAATGCTTATGGACAGGCATCCTACTTTATTTTGGACACCTTGTGCTGCCCATTGTATTGATTTGATGTTAGAGGACATAGGGAAAATTCCCTTTGTCAAAGATATTGTTGACTCATCAAAAAGCATCACAAAATTTATTTACAATCACACATCTGTGCTTAGCTTGATGAGAAAATGCACCAACAACAAAGAGTTGGTGCGCCCCGCCATTACACGGTTTGCGACGAGTTTCATATCTCTTCAATCCCTCTTGAATTCTATGTGGGATTTGAAGAGAATGTTTCTTTAAGAGGAGTGGCGTGCTTCGTCAATGAGCCGCAAACCAGAAGGAGAGGCCGTGTGCAGACTAGTTTCATACCAGGAAGACTTCTGGGCGGGAGTGCAGGAGGTGTGCGCTGTTACTGAACCTTTGGTAAAGGTTCTTCGGTTGGTTGATGGTGAGAAGCCCGCAATGGGCTATTTGTATGAAGCCATGGACAGGGCCAAAGAAGCCATTCGGTCCTACTATGATGATAAGGGAGATGATGGGTTTCAGAGACAACTCCTTCTATGGGAAGTGATTGATGAGCGATGGAACAACACACTCCATCGTCCCATTCATGCTGCTGGGCTTTTCCTGAACCCTGCATTTTCTTATGCATGTGGGTTTGATTTTGATGCTGAGGTCGTGGAAGGATTATTAACCTGTGTCCAGAAGATGGTGAGATCTCCAGAACAACGTATAGAGATCTCTAGACAAATTGAGACATATAAGATGTCAGGTGGCACATTTGGCTTTGAGATGGCTGTCACTGATAGGACGATTAAAATGCCAGGTATTTTTTAGTTTGTACTTTGTAACTTTGTTTCAAATTTCATTGTGTCTTCAAATTCCATTTTTTTCTTATGTTTATTTAAAATTTTATTTGTAATTTTGTTGTAGACGCATGGTGGAAGATGTATGGTGGCAGAGTACCCCTTTTGCAAAAGCTTGCCGTACGCATCCTCAGCCAAACATGCAGCTCCTCAGGATGTGAGCGCAATTGGAGTGTATTTGAAAAAATACACAACAAGAAGCGCAATAGGTTAACACTTAAACATTTAAAATATTGCAAATTTCCAAATAAATTTTTGAATTCATTAAAGTTTTAAACAATATTTTTTTTATAATATTAATTATTAATTATTATTTCATGAACTTTGTACAGGTTGGAGTCCCATAGACTTAATGACATGGTCTATGTCTACTACAATCTTCGATTGTGGGTGAGACAACTAGAGAGGACACCTGATACGGAAGCCATCTCATTGGATGGGATTGACACCACTGCTGAATGGAGGGTTGAGACCGAGAGGCCTCTCATGGATCCCACTGATGATTGGTTAGTGCAGGATGAGGAGGGGGAGGAGGAGGAGCAGGAGGAGTAGGAGCAGGAGCAGGAGGAGGAGGAGGAGCAGGTGGAGGAGGAGGAGCAGGAGGAGGAGGTGACACCGCCTACCCGGGCTACCACTACCACCAGTAGAGGACGTGGTCTCCGTCTACCTCAGCCTCCTGTAGCTGCTACTACTAGTTCTTCAGCTTCTAGAGCACGTCAGACTCCACTGCCAATTCCACCAGCACAGGCACCAGCTTCTACATCTAGAGGGAAAGAGAAAGTTGTGCCATTTTCTCGCAAGAGGGGCAGAGGAAATCAATAGGATTAGACTTTCATTTTATTGTATATGACATTATGACATGATGAGATACATTATCATATTTTTTGTTGATATTTTGACGCTGAGTTGGGACTCAGGACTTACTATTCAGGACATGATTCAATGTTATGTGTGATTTTAGCGCTAGAAATGATATTAAACATCTTATATATTAGTTTTTTTATCATATTTATGTGTCAATGTATTTATTTTATGTTGTAGATGGTTTAGATATTAAAAAAATTGAGAAAAAATGAAAAAAAAAATGAATATTTTTGTGCCAAACGCTTTTTTCCCGCTTTTTTCCGCTTTTTTCCCGCTTTTGCCGATTTTTTCCGCTTTATTCCCGGCGCCGATTTAATCCCGATCGCGCTTTTAACAACATTGCTAGCAGCAATGTACTCTGCCTCGACGATGCTCAAAGCCACTGACTTTTGCTTCCTGCTCATCCAGGATATCGAGGCAGACCCCAAAGAGAAACAGCACCCGAAAGTGTTATTTCGGTCCACCACACTGCCTACCCAATCAGCATCGATATATCCCTGTAGTCTCACATTTCCGGTTATGTATCTCAACCCATGAGTGATTGTGCCACGAAGATATCTCAACAGATTCTTGGCACCAATCCAATGTGTGTGGTGAGGCTCAACCATATGTTGACTCAATGTGTTGACTGCAAAACATATATCCGGACGAGAGTTCACCAAGAACATCAATGCTCCGATGAGTTGACGATACTCGGTAGCATTTTGTAAAACAGGTCAGGCAGCACTACCGCATAACTTCTTGAAGTCAAGCTCCATCGGGGTAGTCACAGGCTTGCAGTCTACCATACTGAATCTCTCCAATATCTTCACCACATATTTTCCTTGAGATAGAAAAATCTCCCCTGGTTTCTACCAGACTTTCAGTCCTAGGAAATAGTGCATCAGTCCTAGGTCATTCATCTCGAACTCGGAAGCCAACTCCCTCTTACATTTGAGAATGAGAGGGTCTACCCCTGTCAGAAAGAGGTCATCAACGTACAACACCAATATGAGAGGTTTGTCATCTTCAACCTTAAAGTAAAGGTTAGGATCATATTCACTCCTAGTGAATCCCAACTTCATCAAGTAGCTACCGATCCTCTCATACCATTCTCGGGGTGCTTGCTTCATCCCATAGAGGGCTTTCTTCAACCTGCACACATGACATTCCCGATCATGAATCTCAAATCCTTCGGGTTGCTCCACATAGACTTCCTCTTTGATTGAACCATGCAAGAATGCAGTTTTGACATCCATCTGATGTAGGTTCCATCCTTGTGAAGCAGCAAGGGCTATGATCGAGCAAATGGTGGTATATCAGGCAACAGGTGCAAATATCTCGTCATGGTCTAAACCTTCCTTCAGAGAGAAGCCACGAGCGACAAAACGAGCCTTATACTTTTTAGCACTTCCATCAGCTCCATGCTTTATCTTGTAAAGCCATTTCGAAGTGACAACGGCTTTGTCCTAGGGTCTGGGGACCACATCCCAAACATCGTTTTTCATGATGGACTCGTATTCCTCAGTCATAGCATCCTTTTAGACTTGATGCTTGACAGCTTATGCAAATGATGAAGGCTCATTTTGGATGATCATGCTCATGATGGTCAAGTATCCCTGATACGTGGCCGACTTCTTACTTTCCCAGAAAGTCCCTCTAGGTGCAATGTGTCCTTCAACATCATCGAGTGTCCCCCTAAGCCATGAAAGCCTCTTCCTAGAAGAGGAAGGCTCTTGCGGAGGGGGATCAATAGGATCCATAAGTTCTTCCACATCGGGCATTGTCTCATCATCCTTTCCCTCTGGTTTCCTGGTGTCGATGTCTTTAGATTCCCTTAGAGTAGGAAGATTGTCAACTTTGCTAAGAGCCATATCTTCGTCAAAGGTGACATCATGGCTAATCTCGACTTCCCTTTGACCAGCCACATAGATTCTATAGCCCTTAGTATTTTCACTATAGCCCACGAAGATTCCTTTCTTTCCAAATGCACCCAATTTATTCCTTGTCTCTTTCGGCACACGAAAATATATAGGACTTCCAAAAATTCTAAAATGAGATACGTCAGGTTTCTTACTAGTCAACATTTCTTTGGGAGTCTTGGAACCCAATGCTTGATGAGGGCATCGATTTTGCATATATATGGCGGTGTTCGCAACTTCGGCCCATAGAAACTTCGGAGGTCTTTGATCATGGAGCATAGCACAGACAGCTTTCACAATCGTATAATTCTTCCTTTCCGCCACACCATTTTGCTCAGGAGTATATGTTGTTGTAGTCTCCCTCTTAATGCCAGCCTCTTTGCAAAAGTCATGGAACTCATTGGATTCATACTCAATCCCATTATCGGTCCTTAAGATCATGATCTTCTTTTCGGTTTGATTCTCGATCAAGGCTTTGAAATGACGAAACCAAGAGAACACTTCATCCTTCTTTTTCAAGAAGTATATCCAAGTCTTGCGAGAATAATCATCTGTAAAAGTGAGGTAATATAAATATCCTCCCAAGGACTTCACAGGCATCATACCAGATATATTTGAGTAAACCAACTGCAATATATCGGAGGTCTTGCTATGGCTTGAGGGGAATGATCCCCTTTTGAGCTTTCCTTCGGTACATCCCGGACATACACCTTCTTGCTCTACTTTGAACGCGGGCATCCCTGTCACCATTTGTCTCACAACGGGTAGAGCTTTATAATGATGGTGAGCAAACCTCCGATGCCATAGTTCGGACTAAAGAGATGTGTCACAAGACATGACACCTAGGGGACTTCCTCCGACCTGGTATAATGAATCAACTCGAAGCCCAAGAGTGAAAGCATCTTTAAAGTTCTTTTTCGATACAAGTACCTTGCCATCGATGAAGGCCACCTTGTAGCCTTTGTCTTCCATTGCCGAAATGGACACCAGGTTCTTTTTGAGATCAGGTACATATAGGACTTCTTGTAAATGGATTGTATTTCCCTAATTCAATTGAAGAGTGACATTCCCTACACCTTTCATGGGATATTTTGAGTTGTCCCCACGAACAATTTCCAGGTTGGTCTCCTCTATCAAATTACAGAGAGCTTCTTTGTAACCAGTGAAGTGCCTTGAGGCACCACTATCAATAAGCCAATTTCCCAGCGACTCTAGGGGAGCAGTGGTAGAGAGGGCCGCTGGTAGATAGTATTCATCTTGCTTATCGTGAACAAAATTAGATTCATACCCGGAGTTTCTTGCCTTCTTGAAGGGTTGACCTCTTCCTTGATTTCCAGCATTCCTTTTACCTCTGCCATTGGACCTGCCATTCCTTTGATTGCCTTGAAAGTGATTTTGATCATCGTCATGGTGTGAGTCCCTTTTATTAGGGCACTCCCTCGCATAGTGGCCCATTTTGTTGCAATTGTAACATCGTCCTTTTCTTCCACCTTTCGGTCCGGCCTTTCCTTTGGATTTAGCCCCGGAATAGTTTCTTCTTTTAGCATGAGAAGAAAAGGCAGAGGGATTGCCTTTAAGTGTGGGCATTTCTTGCTCTTCCATCCTTGTTTCTTCTTGAATGCATCTTGCCATCAATTCCTCAAATCCAGGAATTACATTATTGTTGAGAAGAGTAGTCCTGAATATATACCATTCAGGTGGCAGCCCTCCGAGAGTTGTGATAGTCATTTCCCTATCAGGAACTACTTCCCCAATAGATAGGAGATCATTCTTGATCTCGGTGATCCTTAAGAAATATGCTTGCATACTCTCATCTTTTCCCTTCTTAATTTCCTTCAGCTTATTTCTAAGGAACAAAACTTGATTTGCATCATTAACTTTAAATAAACTCACCAGCCTATCGTAGATTTCCTTGGAGGTAGTCAGCTCGAAAACATAGGCCACCAAGCGTTTGTCGATAGAGTCTCGGATGATCTTCTTTGCTTTGACTTCTCCCCTGGTCCACTTGTTGCTTGCAGCAGCAAATGCATTTGATGGAGGCTCAACAATTTTGGCTCTCACATGGTCCAACACTTCCTGCTCTTCTAATGTCAGATCGAGAGACATCTTCCATCCGTGATAGTCAAACTTCTCACGGAGTTTGTATTCAGCGGGGAAGTGTGCTGAGAACCACATGACTTCTTTAAGATTGCTTCAACAGCTTTCGGTGATTGCTCTAGCTCTTGCTCTTCCTTGGGCTTTGTCTTAACCTCAACTCTGATACCATGTTAAATTATGGTATGTTCTATGCTTAGAACAGTTTACTTCTAATCTTTTTATTAGCCATTGTCTAGCAATCACATAAACATAAAGTAAAGTGCAGATAGAACATTAAACGATCGACAGAAAACAAGCCAAGACAAGAGACACAAGATATGGCAGCTAGCTAGGGACAAACCCCAATGGGAAACCCTTTGATCAATTCTTCTTTAATCTTCAATAGTTCAGCAGAGAGAAATAGTACAATTCAAAATTCTGTAATTTTATAACAGCAACAGCAAACCCTAAATCAGCGAAGTCAAAATTGGTCAAAATAGCCCCGGATTGACTTCTAGTCAACTTGAAGAACTCGGTCTTCAACAACTATCTTCAGTAGCCCAAAACAGTGCGCAATACTCAATCAAAGTTCAACAATCTACGGTCAGCCCTAACCAGTCAACGCTAGTCAACTTTCACGTCAACGTTGGTCAACACATCACCCAAAAAGTTAGTGCAAGTCAACCCTTGGTCAACGCTCCATAAAACAACCCAGCACTTGGTCAACGCAGACCTAGAAAGTCAATGTTGCCCTAATTCAGTGAATGCTGCCCTAATTCGTCCTTCTTCTTGCACGTGTGAGAGACGTTGCTCCTTTTCTGGCCCAATAAGATGAGGAGAGAAGATGAGTTGAGATGAGATGAGTTGATAATGAATCAACCTCACTTGTACTTATATGATTTGTTGGGCATGTGTGCCACACATTGAACTGCTGGCCGACCTTGACAATTTGTCAAGTAAACACAAATAAATTCATATCTCCATAAATACTTGTTGGAATCGGATGATCTTTAGACCAATCCTACACCTCTCGACAAGAGGAATCTAGGAAAAGTATCAACTGCAATAAATAAGGTCACCCACATGGAGTTTGGCCCTAGTTGCCAATTTTAACAACTTTCGACGTCCACAAATCTAGAGGACACGGGTTTAGTGGATACAGTGGTTATATTTTTTTCATTCAATGTCATGCACTACGCATGTCCTAATGCGCTCTCCATGTTCACAAATCCAAAGGACATGTGGGTTAATCAACTACATAGAGTGTGCTATGTTATTAACCAAGAGCTCCCCTCCAAAGCCAAGTTGGCGAACAATGGGCTTTCTTATGGTCTCTTTCCTATATGCTGACACTATGAATCAATGAAGCACATGTTTTCAAATTGTCCCTTTGTGAAGAATGTTTGGAAAAACGTTTGGAATTAGTGCTTAGTTCTTCTCAAAGGAAATATTCAATAGTGGGAAACTCTACTTAGAGATTGCAACTATTTGGTTCACTCCTATTTCATTGGTATTTGGCATTATTTTAGGATCTCTGCTTTTTGTACCCTTCAGAAGATCTGATGTAGGCATGTTTTGATAACAAGGTCAATCCTTCATCTACTTCCAATAAAATGTGGAAGATGAGGTACACAGTTGTAGGCCAAAGACTCGATGTGACAGCATATTCTGAATTTATGTCCACTTTAGTAGTAATGAGTAGAATATAAGCTCCATCATATACCCTTTTGTTACATCCTTTGTTGATGTCAATGATTTTGTACATGTGACATATTTTCAAAAAAAGATAAATTTGTTGATCAGAAAACTCAACCACAAATCTAAGATCAATAATGGCCAAAGCTAAAAGAAGATTCCTTATCAAACCAAGAAGACATAAAACATCAAGCTCAAGAGCATTGCCTAATAACTTGTGGAAAGAAACAAGCACATTTTGATATTTGGATAAGTGGCATGCTCACCCAACTCCACCTATATGCCAACCTCTTATTGTTGAATTTTATTGAAAGCCTTCTTGTTGAAGGTCATGATTTTGAATGGTCCATTGCCCACATATCACCCTACACTAGAGAGGTTTTTATTGGAAAGGTACAAAACCATGGGACAAAATGGTCTAGCCTAGATGCTTACTCACCCACTCCAATGGAATCTACTGCAATCCTTGCACACTGCCTTTGTTCTTTTTGCTTTCCCTTCCTTTTTTCTTCCTAGGACATTGAGATGCATAGTGACACAACTTATGGCACTTAAAGCACTTCACTTAAATCAAGTGTTTATTCCCCTAGTTCTAAGAACCTAAATCTTACTTCTTTCCCTTGCTTAGGTCTTCCTTTCTTACCTCCTCTCCTCAGCGTACCAATGAAGGCTAGGTTATAAAATTATCTCTGACCTTATCTCCTCCTAGATGAAATCATCCCAAGCTTCTCAAAGATGCGCAATTTTTCATAACCATAGAGGTCGTGCATAAATTGTCCCCAACATGAGGAGAAACCATTTTTGTCTTAAGGGCATTATCTCCTCATCTATGAACTTCAAACTTGTAACAACCTAAGAAACCAGATTCATTGAAAACCCCTGCCGTGTCCCGAAGCCAACGAATCAGACACGATTCACTGGGACATGTGATCTCCGAACGTGTCCAAGCATGTCCCAGGAGCATGCCTAGCATGTCCAGATTTAGGGACACATGTCCCCTGGACATGCGTGTTGCGCGGCCCATAAAGCCTGGTTTTGGCTCGTTTCTCCTTCATTATTTTCTGTCTCTCTTGTTGTGGGTGTGTGGGAACGACTAGCAAAGGGCTTGGGAGCATTTTGGAAGCATTTTGGGGGCGATTCAAGCAACATGTAAGTGCATTTTGCTTTCTTTCTTTCTTGCATTTTTACACGGCAGTTTGCATGTGCATTTTTTTTTACAAGTTTGTGCATTTTTTCTTTATTTTTTTACAACATTCATGGCTCAATCAAGGGCAGCAGGGCAGGGGCAAAGGAAGAGGAAGAATGTCCCCATTGGAGATGCCCCTTTTGTTCTAGTTTCATTAGGGTTTGTAAGTGTTCCCTCTATTGGAAGTGGGGCTGCGACAAGAACTTCAAATGTTGAAGGAAGGATTAATTTAGAAAGACGGCAGGCTCAAGAAAACAAATATCCCTTCTGGAAGTATGTCACAAGAGAGCAAGGGTTAGGCAACAAGTTGACGGGAGGAGGCAATGTTGCTTGGAAATGCAACTAGTGCAACAATCATTTCATGAGCACTTATTACCGTGTGAAAGCTCATTTGTTGGCTTTACCAGGTTGTGGAATTGGAGCATGTACACAGATGTCTTTAGCTAAGAGGAAAGAAATGGAAAAAGAGGCCAATGATGCCCTTCCATTCTTGAGGAAAAGTAGCAACAAATTTCCATTTAACAGTTTTCGCGGGGGCAAGCAGCAAAAAGAAAGGCAGGGGCACTTGGTCCAATGGACAAGATTTTTCAGAAAGAGAAACGTGAAGAACTTGATCTCACCATTGCATTATTTTTCTATCAAAACTTTATATCCTTTAATGTTGCACGCTCACCTTGATTTATTGAGATGTGTTGAGCTCTAACTCAAGGAGCTCCATCAAGGTATGTGCCTCCTGGGTCAAAGAAGCTTAGAACCACATTGTTGACTAAGGCAAAGAAAGAGGTGGGAAAAATGCTTGAGCCTATTAAATCAGGATGGCCAACATTTAGGTTTAGTAAAAAAAATTTATAGATGGACAGATCTAGCACGCCACCCACTCATCAACTTCATGGTGTCTTCCTTGAATGGTCCAGTTTTCTTGAAATCAGTGGATGCACTTGGACAATACAAGGATGCACAATATATGGGTGAGTTGTTCATTAAAGTTATTGAAGATGTAGGTGTTGATTCTTGTGTGCAAATCATTACAGATAATGCACCTATTTGCAAGGTTGTTGGCATGATTGTGGAAGCTAAATATCCACAAGTATTTTGGACACCTTGCATTGTCCATTCCTTGAATTTAGCACTTAAATCTATTGCTTTTGATGTGCTTTGGATTGGAAGTATTATTGAGGATGCACGGCATATCTGCAACTTTGTACAAAATCATACAAATGCCCTCACAATCTACAAGGAGTACACCAATCTATCATTGTTGAAGACTGCAGATACATGGTTTGTCTCTTCATTCATCATGTTGAAGAGGTTTTGGGAGGTCAAGATCGCTCTTGGGGCCATGGTTATTTCAGAGTTTTAGTCTTTTTGGAGGAAGACAGATCAAGCAGCCTCGAAAAGAGTAAACGATACAGTGTTAGATGATGCTTGGTGGGAGAGAGTAGATCTACTTATTAAGATCATGGACCCTATCATTGCTTTGCTACGATTTGCAGATACAGACCAACCCATCCTAGGAGAGGTTTATGAGGGATGGGATTCCATGATTGAGTCTGTGAGGACCATTATTTTACAGAGTGAGTGCCCCAAGTATGAGACATCATCAAATGCCTTCTTCACCACCACCAGGGATACTCTTGTCAGCATATGGGACAAGAATTGCACACCTTTGCATTGTCTGGCTCACTCATTGAACCCAAAATACTACAGCCATGACTGGCTGAATGGTGGACCTTCCCGCAGATTCCCTCCTCACATGGATGGTGAAATTTCATAGTGGAGGAAGGACGCATTGAGGCGGATTTTTCAGGATAGAGCATTCCTTAATGAGGTGGGGGATGCCTTTGCAGAGTTTTCCACTGGCACAGGTTGATTTGCAGGATATGATGTGATTAGAGGCAAGGGGGCTAAGAAGCCCTATTCTTGGTGGGTAACTCATGGGGCAACAAGCCCTCCTCTACAACAGTTAGCCACGAGGCTCATATCTCGGTTGACTTCATCCTCTTGTTCAGAGAGGAATTGGAGCACATATGGGAATTTGTATAGTGTCAAGAAGAGCAGGCTTGAGCAATCCAGGGTAGAGACAGTGGTGTATCTACACACCAACCTTTGTCTTATTTACAAGCAGGAGGATTAGTGGTTGAAGGAAAAGACAAAGATGTGGGATGTTTTTCCTAATGATATGGGTTTGGACAGCACTGTTGAGTTGGCATTGGCCAACTTGGATCTTAATGAGCCAGTGCTAGAGCCTACCACTTTTAATGATGGTGATATTGTTGAGAGGTCATCCTCCACACCAGCAAATGCAAAGATGACATTGGATACAGAGGAGGAGGATGCAGCAAAGGAGAGCAATGGTGACCATGATAGTGATGCTAATTTTTATGATGATGATGATGATGATTGATGACTCATGAGCTACCTACTACCTTGTACTCGTAGTTGTTTTGTATTTGCTATTTATTTTTTCCATTGGCATTGCTACTAACTATGTAACACATTTTGATTTTGATGACTTAATGAGAAAACTACAGTTTCTTGTCTTTCTCCTATTGGATCATTAAAGAATCTATCACAATTGTATTTGTATGCACAATGTTACTTTGTAAAACTTACAAATTCGTGCCTGCGTCGGACACTCAAATCTTCATGTCTTGCATGTCATGTTCGTGTCAAGTGACTTAGGTAACAACTTATTGATCTCTTGACTCAATGATCTAGCCACCGTA
The DNA here is from genome assembly GCA_031772625.1 of Pinus tabuliformis. Classification (NCBI taxonomy): domain Eukaryota; kingdom Viridiplantae; phylum Streptophyta; class Pinopsida; order Pinales; family Pinaceae; genus Pinus; species Pinus tabuliformis. Next base: position 294,485,954 of record CM062805.1, read on the forward strand.
TTTGTATCACTCATGTGCACGATGGTGAGCTTGTTCTTCAAAAGCAATTTGTGAGAAATATTTACTTTGATATAGAGTGATCTTGGTGTCACACATATCGTATTCCTTAGCCAACTTCTCCTCTGCAATGTGAATAATCAAATGGTACCTCACAAAATCAAGAATGATTCTCTTTGCTTTGGCAATCTTCTTGCTCTATTCATTCCACTACATGGAACTGATAGTAGTTGTAACCTTAGCTTCCACAAAACACCAACAATCTACTTGTTCCAACAACCTCTACAACCTACACTTCCAAGGTGTAAAATTGCAAGCACCCTTTAACTAATGGCATTCTCCAAGACTGAGAACAGTCATTCTTGCAAACTCTAGAACACACCACAATAAATAAATCAACAACCTATCATAGGTGCAGATCAACACTCCAATCACCAGAGCTACATAGCCATCTCACCCATGATCCTTCACAAAATCATGTGCCTATCTAACCCGCTAATATCCTCTAATAACTCCTTCACATAAGTAGCAACCCACTCCATACACAGATCTTAAAGATTTTAGATGAACAAATCCAATACCATGTTGTTCAAGATATGGTAAGCAAATTTGCATTCCTAACTACTAAAGCCTAATTTAGGAATCAAACCATTGATTTAATCTATTAAAACATCAAATAAATGATGTTAGGTTTGCAAACACATAAATCTAAAAAAATTAGTAGCGGAGTTGATTTGCAACACTCAATTACATCTCTTTTTTATAACTCTAAAAGGAATATATTACAAATACCAATTCTCTGATATGTTTAGAGAAGTCATCACGTCTCTTTTATAGACTAAGATAGGACTAGGATTCACACCAATATTATAAAAAGTAGCCAAACCAAAATCGACCAATTCTATTCGTTCACCTCTGGGGAACACTATACCAAATTGTAAATCAATATATATATATATATAGTTGAAAGGGCCACTGGAATTGATTCACAACTCAGTATAGTGTTCCCATGGGGTGAACCACTATATATATAATATTAATACTTGATTTATTTTTTAGTAAACTAGATTTATTATATATATATATATATATATATATATAATCTTAATACTTGATTTATTTTTTAGTAAACGAGTTAATAAATCAAGTCACCAACCAATTCCAACTTAAGTTCTATATGACCCTTCATGAATTTTGAGTCCAATTCCAAGCTTTAAAACATTGTTTCGCATTGATATTGACTCATCCACAAGTGAGCCTATTTAGACAAGACAAAATCCTAAAATTAGGCACCTAGAATTATGTGCCCATCGTACATGAATAAGATTGTCGCATGCATGAACCTAAAAACTCCAAGCAGAAAGTGCCTTCTAGGAGTAGAACAGCCACAAAATTTATGTGTCTCTCCTCTTTCTAAATCTAGAAAAGCATGGACCTATCTAAATCTGGAACTACTCTTAAATTGAAGAAAACCAAATCGAAATATGGCATTAATTTCTAAAGATATCAAAAGCTCATTATAGATGCAACAAGAATGCACCTTAACCATAAAACTCTCCTTCATAGTTGCACCTTCATTAATTGTGCATCTACACCAACAACAATGAATGTTACATGTATTTCAAGATTGGAAAATGAATCCACTAAACATTGTTGCACAAATATTGAGCGTTGAATATGTTTGATACACCTTGGAGAAAGAGAATACATGCCAAGCAACAAGTAAACTCTAGCAATAAATATATTATATCTACCCTCAATCAATAACGTTACACAAGAAGAATGCTTTGATATTTATGAATACTTACACCATAAATAGGTCGTAGTGTTTTATATGACATCCAAGTTCAAACTAAAATGTTGAATACTTGTGTAACTGAGTTTTCTATAACAATCAACTACTTTAAGGAATAAATGACCTCCTAAAGAAGTGATGATATTTTTGATATGAGAGAAACACATGAAATCTACCCACCCATCCACAATAATATAGCACCTTTCTCCAACATAGGATTGTTTCATATCCCCCATTTTCCATGTTCATCTTGAGCACTTATTTGTCAAACAATAATGTCCTATGTTTGTTATGTGCTAGTAGGAATGAAGGCTCTACAATTGAAGCCATTTTGAGTGCATACATATAAAAACAAAAGTGTGCAACATAAAGGTAAAATTGCAATGCTTCCTTCAACTTCATGGACTTGAATGTTATATATTTCTATCATGGTCCTTGTAGTGGACCTCTTTTTGTTGTCTGAAGAAAGCACAATTGTCTGCCAAACTCCACTAGGCTCTACAACCCTACTAGACCCCTTGCATGACAATCTGATGTTATATTGGGATAAAGAAGCAGAAGACATAGTATTTTCTTAGACAAGTGCCTTTAATATCCATTGCCATTGTAACCTCCAGTGTAACTTAAATGTCTTGACCTCCTCTTGCCAAGTCATATTTGTGCATGCCTTCTTCCATGGCTACAGCGTACCAATGACCAAATGGCATAATTTCACTCTATCATAACTCACTCACTAGCATACCCAATACATCCCCCTCCCATTACATGTCGCAAATTCAAGGAATTGGACTTACTAACATGTTGATTCACCCTACTTGTGAGTTGGACTCGTGCTAGACACATCTTATGCTAGCAAACATGAAATGTCCCCTTACATATCAAAAATCCACGAATCGGACTCACCAACATGTTGATTCACCTTTCCTATTAATCTAACACACATTGGACAAGGCACATGTCCCACACAAACTGGACATGTGAGAAGGGAAAGCACTGACAATGTTGATTCACGCTACTTGTGAGTTGGACTCATGTTAGACATATCTTATGCTAGCAAACATGAAACGTCCCCTTACATATCAAAAATCCATGAATCGGACTCACCAACATGTTGATTTACCTTTCCTATGAATCTAACACACATTGGACAAGACACGTGTCCCACACAAACTAGACTTGTGAGAAGGGCAAGCACTGACAATTTAAATTTGCAAAAGAAAAAGAAATAAAAAATAAAAACACACCAAGCACTAAAATAAAGGGGCATTTTGGCCCATTTCACTCAATAGTTTTCGCAAAAACCATAGCAAAGAAGGATATTGAGGAACAATGTAACGAACAAAGTTCGTATACTCAAAGGAATGCTCTGATACCACTATAATGAACAAAGTTCATATACTTACAATATCTTCAGAATACTTCGAAAACAAATACACCCATTGTAGGACAAGTAATTGTATATTGAATATTGTATAAAGGAATTGATGAGATATGAGATGATTACAAATGAGGGTGAGGGCCTGCTTATATACTTAGGCAGGTACTTCACAAAAGATCATATCTTTAGAGACATGCCTATTCACTACTAATTAATCATTAGTTATTATTATTATTGTTTTACATTATTTATATTATTTTATATATATATTTTATTCATAACATTGCCCTCCTCTTCAAAAAGCTTTGTCCTCAAAGCTTACTGACAAAAGGGCTTGATCTCTTTTCTTATTTCAAATATTTTCTCGTCTCAGTACTTTCATCTTCGTTGATGCAAGACGATATGATCCTCTGAGTGATAAACGAAATTGTCGGACTGAAAATGGATATGACCATCCTCGATTAATTTTCTATGGAATCTTCTGACCACTGGAATTTTGAAATAAATTGTTCTCAAAGGACTGGATTCTGCAAACCTCATCATTTTTTGGAACAAAAATCTATTGTTTCTGTTTTGAATGGTTCAAATATATAGACTGACTTAGTTGTCTTCTCTTATAGTTCAGAGGTCGACAAGGAGTTATTCTGGTTGAATTTCCCTTGTCATGTCTGTGGTAATTTCCTCATTTACTTCAGGTATTGTTGTTGAGTTGGCTATGGAATCATCACTTGGAATTTCCATTGTTTGAACTGCAACATCTAAATATGTTTTAACTTTTGTTGGTTTCTCATCTTCTTGAGTTATGATATTGACTGGATCAGTGTTTGTTCCTTTATCTTCAACTTGGATTGTTACAGTTGGAGACTTCAATACTTCTTCTTGAGTAAGTTGTTCTAACTTGTCATTTAGTGACTTCTTGTCACTTTTAAGCTTCTTTATTTGCGTAAGTAGGGCTTGGTTATGATTCCTTAGACGTAAAAGCTCTTCGCTTTCTGGATTGTTGACTTTATTCTTAGTATCTTTCTCATCTTTTAAATTTTTGATTTGTTCTAATAACCTTTGATTAAGGGTTTTTAAACGCAAATTTTCTTCTTCATTTTATGATAGATTCTTGTTGAATTTCTTCTCCAGACATTCATTTTCTTCCTCTAATTTTTTTCTAGTATCTTTGGACTTCTTGACCTTCTCAAGTAATTTTTTATTATAGTCCCTTAGACGCCAAATTTCTTCATTACTTTCTGTTGATTCTTCATGAAACCAATCTTCGAGATCCTTATATTTATTTTCCGATGCCTCATTTTTTCGCTGAAGTTCCATGAGCTCTTCTTTTAATATTTTAATTTGTGTACGTGGATTACCTTGATGCTCTTCGGTACTAAATAATCTTCCACACGCTTAACAACTTAATTTGAAATTTTTTTGAATATATGTATATCCAATTTTGTTTAAACAAAATGGACATTTAGTCCAAAATGTGGATTAGGTTATAGGGCCCATCTTTCCTTCTTTCATTTGTTGATTATAATTCGTTTTCTTTTCTTCAGTAATTGACTCCATATTCCCTTTTTCGAGATGAGATTAGGGTCTAAAAATAACCCTTTTTAGTCTTATAATAATACTTTGTACTTTTGCTTTGATTTTTATATATATATATTTTGAAATTTTGAAATTTTTTGAATTTTTTTAACTTTTTTTATTTTTTTATACCACTTTTTATTTTTTTTATTTTTTTCCCTAGATTTTTTTTATTATTTTTCTCTATTTATTTTTATTTTTTTTTTAATTATTTTTTTCTTTTAGGGCCAAGGGCCAATTGGCAAAAATGGAGAAACTCCACTTGTGTAGCGAAACGCTTCAGTTGTGTATCTTTGGACTTCTTAACCTTCTCAAGCAATTTTTTATTATAGTTCCTTAGACACCAAATTTTTTCATTACTTTCTATTGATTCTTCATGAAACCGATCTTCGAGATCCATATATTTCTCTTTTGATACCTCATTTTTTCATGGAAGTCCCATAAGCTCTTCTTTTAATCTTTTAATTTGTGTATGTGGATTACCTTGATGCTCTTCGATACTAAATAAGCTTCCACACGCTGGACAGCTTAATTTGCAATTTTTTTGAATATATGTATATACAATTTTGATTAGGCAAAATGGACATTTAGTCCAAAATGTGGACTGGGTTACAAGGCTCATCTTTCCTTCTTTCATTCGTTGATTATAATTCTTTCTTTTTTCAGTAATCGACTCCATATTGCCTTTTTCGAGATGAGATTAGGTTTTAAAAATAACCCTTTTTAATCTTATAATAATACTTTGTACTTTTGCTTTGAATTTTATATATATATAAATAATATTTTTTAAATTTTTTGAATTTTTTTAAACCTTTTTTTTTCTTTTAATACAATTTCTTTTATTTGTTTTCTTAATATATTTTTTTCTAATTTTTTTTTAATAACCTCTTTTTTTCCCTTGATTTTTTTTAATTCTTTTTCTTTCTCTTTATTTTTATTATTTTTTTTCTTTTATGGCCAATGGCCAATTGGCAAAAATGAAAAAACTCCACTTGTGTAGCGAAACACTTCAGTTGCAACGACAATAAGGTTGATGAATGGGTTGATGGCCAAAGGTCGGATCAGGCATGGCTCTGATACCAATGTAACGAACATGGTTCATATACTCAGAGGAATGCTCTAATACCACTGTAACGAACAAAATTCTTATACTTGCAATAATCTTCAAAATACTTCGACAACAAATACATCCATTGTAGGACAAGTAGTTGTATATTGAATATTGTATAAGAGAATTGATGAGATATGAAATGATTACAAATGAGGGTGAGGGTTTGCTTATGTACCTAGGCATCTACCTCTTCACAAAAGGTCATGTCGTTAAATACATGCCTATTCACTGCTAATTAATCATTATTTATTATTATTATTGTTGTTGTTTTACATTATTTATATTATTTTATATATATATTATTCATAACAAACGAAGAATGAGATTGCATCTACAGGAAATTCTAGCTCAATTGTACATCTTTATGCCTCTAAACTTATATTTTACTTTTGTAGTTTTTTTAAATTCTATAATACACTATTTGTGTATTCCCCACATGTCATGTTTCAAGGGTTTGCATTTCCTGAATCGGATACTCAAGCTCCCACATTATCGTATCAGGTAACTTGGCCCAAACATTATCCCATTTTTCAAGTGGAGATTTCGTAGAAGTGGCACCCTAGAGAACAAAAATTGTGGCAGCATTTGAGAGTTAGTTTTTGTGTTTAGAGAAGCATTTTGAAGCTCTTAGCAACAAGGTGGTGGCTTGGAATTGTGGAGGGTGTATTTTAGCGAGGCGATTTTTTTCCCTTTTCCTGGGCAGATTTTCTGGTCAATTTTGCCTAAAATCCAGCAAGAAAATTAGAAAATTAAAGTTTTAAGTTGTTGAGTTGTTGAAAATTAGTAGCGAGAAAGATCCTTCTTTGACTTGTGCCTTAGTCAAAGAGACCAAGAAGCAGTTTTCCTTAGCATGCACGAGTTCTTGAAAGTTAAGACAAGTTCCTAAAATTTAGGGTGAATTCCTATAAGTTAGGACAGTTCATGAAGTAGTTCGACTGATGCGCTGGAGTGGGAGGCTCTGTGGTTGTATCCTAGTGTGAGTTAGTTTTGGAAATTGACATGTGTGAGTCTCAAGTTCTAAATTCACGCAGCACGAGTTACATGAGTCAGTTAACTCATCAATCACTAGTTCGGTTTCTAAAAATAAAACTTGCCAAATTTAGCCTATTCAAAATGCTTATAAGTAGGACGAAGGCACAAAATTGATCATTGTTTTTTTGAGCACGAGTTGGTTAGACAAAGCAATAGAGAGCACAAGTTTGTGTGTGTGAGCTTGTGAGAGGAAGAGTGTGCAAGAGAAGCTTGTGCAGAGATTGGTAGAGGTCATTTTCCCTTGGGATTTGCGCTAGGAATTAGGAGGTAATTCCTAGTTAATATGAGCAGCGTATGCGCATAGATTGTGGAGAGGAATGCGCTAGGAAATAGGGGCTCCAAGAGCGCAAAGGATAAGGGATGCAAGATCAGGTCTTACATAAGTGTTCAGCTTAGTACAAGCACAAAAAACCAAATTGGTTTCTAGTGAAACAATATTGTATTGTAAGAGATCTATTGCTCATCTTATATTAATAAAAATTCTTAATCAAGCAGAGGGTTTTCCCAGTTAGGTTCCCTAGAAAAATTTTGTGTCTTGATTATTGTGTGACTATATTTATTTATGTTCCTATTCCACTGCAAAAAAAGTAGAGAAAATTATGTGTCTTGGGTTACAAGTTAGTTTCAGATTTGTTCATTCAAGCAAAGCAAAATTTTCAAGGATTTTCTACATGGTATCAGAGTGTGGGAACAAAATAAAGACCAGCACAAGTTGAATGCAGGCATCATAGGAGAAGAACTTCTATAGCAACCGCAGCCTCTAGTAGCCTTATCAAGTGAGAAGGAGCCAATTTTCCTATGTCTTTTTGTGATTTAGTACAAACTGAGTTTAGGCAGTTGGTGGTTGAGCTTGAGGGAAAATTTGTGCACTTGTTGTTGGAGTATTTCTCTGTTTACATGGGCTAAGATTTTATGTGTGCCTTAGAAGGAGGATTAGGCCCCTGTAGTCTTAGTCTTGGAGGGTCGAAAGGCCTAACAGGTGGCGGGAACAGTCCTTTAGGTCAGCACATGAAGGAGGCTTGTAAAGGGAGGATGACCACAAGGTTTTAAGGAGGTTATGACCACAGACTAGAAGGTTGACGTGGATTGACAGTGAGCCCTAACCAGAGGGCCGAAACTTCAGAAGGTGCGCATGGACCATGGGCGATTTGAGAACAGAAAATAGCGTCCAAAGGTATGTTGTTGTTCTAAAATGTTTGATGATTGTTGCTAGGTGGTTTGGGACAGAATTGCATGGCAGCTTAAGAACATATTGGAGGACTGTAGGAGTTGCCTTATCGAGCCCTAAAGTACAACCTCTTGTGAAGGACTACCAGACTGTTAGTGGGCAAGTGTTGGAGAGCTTACTAAGTAGACATAATGGCATACAAAGGATTGAGAGCAGATCGTTGTTTAGAGAGAGCATCGAACTTCATTCCATGGAAAGGGAGGATCACAATAGGGTTGAAAGATGATGGATGGGTCAGAGATCATATAGTACCTCATATCCATGAGATGAATACAACATATGAGATGTTCGATGCCATCTTAAAAATATATCAGAGTACCAGTGATACCAGGAAGCTTGCTCTTAAGGAGAAGCTGAGGAGTATCCGGATGAGCAAGGATGAGCCCATCGTCACATATTTGTCAAGGTTCACTCAAGTACAAGATGAACTGGGTGGTGTGGGCGTGATTGTATTTGATCATGACCTTGTGAGTTTTGCCTTACTTGGACTTCACAAATCTTGGCAGGGCTTCCAGGATGTTGTCAGTGGGAGAGAGAATTTTTCCATTTGGGAAAGGTTTTGGACTGACTGCGTTCAGGAAGAGATCTGAAGAGGGACAAGGGATGGTAGATCAGTTACGACACTGGACGAGGAGAACCTTGCCCTAGCAGGCCAGGCCAAGGGCAAGAAGGACCAAGGAGAGGTCGAGCCACGTCAGAAGGGAAAGAAGAAGGATCTAAGCAAGATCAAGTGCTTACATTGCCATGAGTTTGGACACTATGCCACTAAGTCTCCTAAGCAGAAGAAGGATTCCAATAAGGATCATGTAGTTGTATCAACGAAGGTAGATGCATTTTCTGCCCAATTCGAGAAAGATTTTTTATTGATTGCTTGTGTGGCAACCTCAGCAGATAGCAATATATGGTATATTGATTCAAGAGCATCCTTCCACATGACCAGGAATAAGAAGAGTTTCAGCGCCCTGTAGGATAAGGACATGCAGTTTCAGATTGAGGTAGGAGATGATGGTTAGTATACAGCCAGAGGAGTTGGTATTGTCAGCTTTCAAAGGGAATCAGGTAATCCTCTTCATCTCATAGATGTTCTCTATGTTCCATGATTGAGGCAGAATCTTGTTACAGTAGCTACCCTTGAGGGCAAGGGATGTGATATCATCTTTAGCAGAGGTAAGTCATACCTCCAGCACTTAGCTTCTAGATGTAAGAAGCAAATAGGTGTGAGGGTGAAGAATCTCTACAAATTGCAAGTAGAGATAGGTGCAGCCTTGAGCAGCAAGGTAAGGAGAGCGCAGAGTAGGGAAGTGGTGGTTGAGCGAGAGCAGGATAGAGCTCTCAAGATGGAGCCTCAGCTAGTTTCTCAGTTTGAGTCTAAGCTAGTTAGCAGTTGGGTCGATGAGCAGCATGACGACGACCATAGCCCAGGGCGAGTGGAGGTGGCCACTTAGCCAGAGACTCCCAATATAGGGAGAGTTCAAGCTCGGTGGCCAGAGGATTTGATTACGGGAGATCAGAAGAGAGTTGAATCTTCCAATATCACTTCTAGCCAAAGGAAGCAGCCACAGAGGTACACAGGGTACATGGCACTCATGACTGAAGTGATGGACTAGTAGAACATGGTGGAAAAGAATAGATTTTCAGATTAGGTTCTGCATAGGAAAGTGGGGAAGTCTTCTAGTTCAAATGGAGAAGTTGCAACAACAGAAAACATGGTAGTGTTGGAGACAGATCCAGGTGGACGAGGTTCTTCCAGAAGCACCTTCCTCGCTAAGAGGGAGTGTTGAAAATTAGTAGTGAAAAAAGGTCCTTTTTGACTTGTGCTTTAGTCAAAGAAACCAAGAAGTATTTTTTCTTAGCATGCATGTGTTCCTAAAAGTTAGGACGAGTTCCTAAAATTTAAGAAGAATTCCTATAAGTTAGGACAATTCATGTAGCAATTTGATTGATGCACTAGAGTGGGAGGCTTAGTTATTGTCTCCTAGTGCGAGTTAGTTTTGGAAATTGACATTGAGTCTAAAATTCTAAATTGAGGCAGCACGAGTTACATGAGTTAGTTAGACTCAGTGAACTCATCAATCACTAGTTCGATTTCTAGAAATAAAACTTGCCAAATTTAGCCTATTTGAAAAGCTTATAAGGAAGACAAAGACACAGAATTGGTCATTGATTTTGTGAGAACGAGTTGGTGAGACAAAGCAATAGAGAGCACATGATTTTGTGTGTGATCTTGTGAGAGGAACAGTGTGCAAGAGAAACTTGTGCACATATTGATAAAGGCTATTTTCCCTTGGGATTTGCATTAGGAATTAGGAGGTAATTTCTAGTTAATAGGAAAGCATAGATTGTGGAGAGGAATGCGTTGGGAAATAGGGGCTCCAAGAATGCAAAGGATAAGGAAAACAATATCAGGGCTTGCAAGAGTGTTTCAACTTAGTACAAGCAGAGAAAACCAGATTAGTTTCTAGTGAAATAATATTGTATTGTAAGAGATCTTGTTGCTCATTCTTCTATCAATAAAAATTCTCAATCAAGCAGAGGGTTTTCCCAATTGGGTTCCCTAGAAAATTTTGTCTCTTGAATATTGTGTGACTGTGTTTATTTTTTGTTCATATTCCGCTGCAAAATAAGTAGAGAAAATTATGTGTCTTGGGTTACAAGTTAGTGTTGAAAATAGTACCAAGGAGAGGTGTTACTAGGCTTTTATCCATTTTAGCCTAGTGAACGCATTAATGGATTTTGTCTTAATGACATTTATGAGTTAATTAATGTCATGGGTGGAAGAAGCACTTAGAAGTGTTGTACCATGTACTTTTTTAATATTAAAGTCACTTGTACTTTATAACGTGACTTTATGTGTAAAGTACTAAGTGTGCATTTCTAATATTAAAGTGAGATGAAAAATCACTTTATGAGAAAAAATACAAAAGGTATACAACTTGAAAAAAGACTTTTAAGTGACGGGGCCAATGTATGAGGGGGGTCATTCGGGAGAATTGATCTCCACCACACATCTTGAGATTTGAAGATTAAATCTCAGCCATTGAACCCTAGGTTTAGGGATTCAATCTTTTCCAAAGAAACAAAAGAGAGAAAAGGAATCTCATTCTTCACTTCACACTTAAAAGAGCATGAGAAGAAGAGAGGAAAGGAGATATCTTCATGAAGGAAGAGAAATTGCAGCACCAAAAGAAGGGCTCAAATTTCTAGGAAGAAGACTGAACTAAGGCCACGATTTTCAAGGAGAGAAAGGCAGCACAGAAATCAAGGAACAGCAGCTCAAATTTCAAGGAGGCGGCATGAATTTCGAGGCAGCAGGCACAAATTTTGAGGTGGCAGGCACGAATTTCGAGGGATATTTAGCTGCTATCAGTCAGGCCCAAAAATTGAGACACAAATTTCAGGACTGCTGCTATGTGCAGCACAAATTTCAAGGTCTGCAGCTGTCTTCAGGCACAAAAATCGAGGCAGGGTTTGCACAGATTTTGAGGCCTAATTTGGGTACGAATTCTAAGGAGCTAAGCTGTAGAAAAATGCAAAAATTCTGGGCAATAAATTTTCTGAAAATCTGAATTGTACAGTGGGCACAAATTTCCAGAAATTGCAATTAATGCTACAGCAGAAAAGGGAGATAAGTACAGTGAAATTTTATGTACTTATTTTATAATTTTTCAAACAATAAAATCCTCCTTTGAAGACCAGTTTTCCCCATGAGGCTGTGGGGTTTTCTGGGGTCAGCTTGACCAAAGACAAGTGTCTCATATGTGTGAATGTTTGCCTAAATTTTGTATTAATTACCAGCTGATAGGAAAGTGAAAAATAGTAGAAGTACTCTTTTAATGTTTACAATAAAAGCATTCTGAAATTTATATTAGCATGACAAAACATGTGGGCTTAAACAAACACATGCAAACTTGTAAACTGGGTTAAGGGTGCAAATCATAATTTTTCTACAGTTAGTTTCAGGTTTGTTCATTCAAACAGAGCAGAATTTTCAAGGATTTTCTACATGCGTCTGCACAATCAGAGTGTCCCAGGGGTTTTTGAAGGTGTTGAATCCATTTATGCATTCAAAATACACTTTAAATGACAGAACATTATGACATCACCAAGAATCATGTCACCAAATTCCAGTGAAAAGGGGGCAAAAGTCACCTCTTTAGACTACAGCATTGTGGGAGAGATATGTTGGAAATGCTTAAAAAGTTCACGTTTTAGATTTCCTTTGGAAGTTTTCAATTTTCTCATCCAAGTCAGATTTTCAATTTTGCATTCAGCCAAACTCAGAATGCCAAGTGATATTTGGACATAACCTATCCCATGGATAATGATGAACAAACTGTAAAATCATTCTAGCAAAATTCTCAAAATTATAATCATTGTGAGAATAGCATAGACATTTTGTGACCCACTATTGATTCTAGCTTTATTTCCTGTTATTCTAACTGTAGATCACAAAAGTAATTTTGCTAGGTTACAATTACTCTTTACCCTTAATAGACAGCTTAACATGAACATGAAGATCCACTTCAAGGTTCCTATTTCTCCAATTTGGCCTTTCCCCTTTCGCTCTTATCATCAGAAGAAGTGTGATTCATTCTGCCTTTGAAGTTTGAGTTTTCTTCAAAGAGATTTTGGAAATTTGAATTTGGTTGAGTGCAAAATTTTGAAAAAATAAACACAATCTGACAATCTGATTTTGTATGAGAAAATTGAAAAGTATCCAAGAAATCTAGAAATTTAACTTTTAGGCACTTACAACTTGTCTCTCCACAATTCCAAGCAACCATCTTGCTGCTAGGAGCTCCAAAATGCTCCTCCAAGAACTAAAATTAGTTCCAAAACATTGCTGCAAATTTTGTTCTCCAAGATGCTGCTACTCCCCAACCTTCACATGCACGATGGGATAATGAGTTAGACTTAGCGTTTTTTGGAGAGGTGGATTAGTTTGAGAGTGATAATGGACCTACAAGGCTACAATTGTTAGGGTAAAAGAAAAGTGTGACTTCTTCTACTTCATTAAGTGAGACGCTGATGTAGGGAACAACCAGATGCCCCTGTAAGGGCCAGGGATACGTCCCTTGCGAAACACAAACTACTTGGTATTAGCAATGCATATCAGTCATGCCAGCACTGTATCCATAGAATGTATTAAAAATTGCTTGAATAAACTATACAAGACTTATGAGTACTGTCAATCTCCCCGTTCTAATATTTGGATATAACATCATACTGATTATAGATTTACTGTTTGGATATAATATAATCACGTAAGTCACTGTTTACAGCCCTGAGTAATGTAGCCTTTTTCCTGCTTTGTAAGAAAAAAAAGTCCCTGTTGTCATTGATAATAGCATAAGGCAGGGAAAAGTATACACTTCCTCAGAATTAATTGCACCTTTTGTTCTAGAGGGGATGGGTGCTCGTTCAATCAATACAATATAACATTATATATGGATATAGACTTGTAATATATGTCATGTCAATGTGTACATTGATCAGTGTGTCCCCAGTTCATAACCAGTTCCCAAGTCATGGCGAGTTTTCTCAATGAATAATGTGTTTCTAGCCCTGTGCTTCATGATCACAAAATAGCCGTTTTATGCTGTTTCTACATGTCACAAAGCAATCTTAAATATAGACAGTTGAGTGATTATTCATTAAATCAATCTGTATACATTAAATCACATAATGGTTATAATATTCATATGTTAAATTTGTGCATTCTTTCAAATTGTTTGCTTTTGACATTTACAAGTTTTCTTTTGAATTGCTGCTTATGTTAATTTGAAGATCAAATTGTTTACAATGTTGGGAGTAAACATACCATTCAAGAAGCATGTATGTGAAAGACAAATTGTGCCTCCAAAAGAATACATATTTTATAAATAATACTCCTTCAGGCACGACGCTTGCTAAGACGCCATGAGTTGGGTTCATGATAACGGTCATAAAGAGGCTCAATGCGCTCCTGCCGCTTGCGCTTGCTTAGTTTTGTAGGATCAGCTACCTTGAAGAACCTTGGTGCCAATTCTACCAACCATTTTGGATCAACAACAGTTACTTCCCGCATGTACTCTTTGGTGGTCATTACAAGTTCATAATAGATCACCCAGTCAGGCTGTCTTTGGAACAGGGCACTACTAGGATGGATATAGACTGGTTGATTCTCAACAAGAGTTCGATATCCTTCCTGAGGATCCTTCCGAGCTGCATGAAAGAAGAATCCTGCCGCAATGGCCTTCCTAATCTTAGTAAAGTTCTTGCCAGCACTGATAACATCCAGCTTATACCTGAAAATAACAAATGCATAATAAGAACGTAGTATAATAAAAAAAATACAAAATATATCATACTCATCTGTCCCTATTGTAGATAAGATTCCTAGAAACCTTAAAAGCTATATACAATCATTTAACCACTTTCTAATCAAAGATTTATAAATATTAAAAACCAAGATGATTGTGCTCTTTGTGCACGCACCTGTGTGTAATATACATACATGCATAACTATCACTTTCATCATCCCCATTGGAGATAACTCTCATTGAGATAAAAACTTACCAGCTATATATTGTCCTTGAGATAAGGCTCTTTCTGAACATCTCTATCTCCAAGAAGAAGATTATATTGTTATTTTTAATGAAAGCTCCTGCCACTCAAAGTGGGGGCCATAACAAAGAACAATGGATGTTGGGTGAGATCACCTTAACAGGTCAACATGAGCACCATAACAAAGAAAACTTAAACTTGTCTGGGATTGAAGAACTATGTGTCTCTTTCCCTCATCGTTGAGCAAGGAATTCACCTCATTACAGTACGTAACACAGATCTATGAGGCTTCACCCAAACTGTTTGGCATTTTGAATGTGGCTTTGTTTTTTACATGTTAGAGATAAATTTTCAAGATAAATATCCTCTTATTTTATAACTGAAAATGGACACCAATGTTCCAAAATAAAATGCACGAGCCTGATATCCTAAGGTTGTGTATTTGCTGGCAGCTACATGCTTGTTTCATTGTTTGGCATCTGAACTGTTTGTTAAAGGACTAAAGAAAATCTCCCTCGCATAATATTTACTCATGTAGAGGTCTGTGTGTATGTCTCTTGTGGACCTGTATTCACTTAAGTGATAAATCTGAGTTTTGCATCAGCGCTCTGTTTCCACCTCATTTAATTAGCTGAGGCAAGCATAATATGGTTTGGTTTGCAATTGGACTAGAGCATCCCTTCATATGAAATATTCATCATAATCTTGAGCATTTTTAAAGAAAGATCCATATTATCTTACTCAAGGACCGATCTAGGCTAGTTGAAGCTTTGTGCCTTGACTGCCGATATTTATCTTTTAAGAAACTCCCCTCAAATCACTGAGATAATATACCAAAGCTAGAGTTTGGCTGCAGGTTAATGGCTATTAATGAATGTGCACCTGTGAAGCCAGATGTTGGTGAAATCATTCCATAAATGTTTGCTAAGAACATAATCCTCAGAAAAATTACATCCTGAAACAATACTTTGTTGTTAGCTGCCCAGAGTAACACTTGTCTCTTTCGCCTTCAGTGAGCTTGCTACTTAAAGGTAAAAAATTTCATTTGCCTCAGATATTGTTGTGGGTATATAAATTTCATGTCATTTGAGGAACTCCAATCTTAAAAAGTAAAGGAGTGTTAGTATCTTGTAGCTGACAGCATAACACTTTAGTGCTTTCAACCAACGCTAAGCTTAAATGTTGGTTAACATTTATCCTTCAGAAGTTAAACTAGTTGAATAAACTCAAGTTTATTTGATATCTAGATCAACGTTGCCACCTGACACAGTTTGAACATTCAGAGTTGAAATCAGCCTCTCATTAGAGTATTGCCAAGTGTTCTAACTGTTGAACTTAGAAGAGAATCTAGTGAACATATTGCTGAAGCGAATGATCCCTATAAGTGAAACAGGGCACTATGTTTGTATTTATCCATACAGGTATAAAGATAATATTTCATGTTAGTTCTTGTCTCAAGTTATCATGTAGGGAGGCCCCCATAGCGCGATTCAATTCACCTCAAAGAGCAGGAAAATAAACAGAGGGTACAGTGGTTCATCTTATAATTTGCCTTTTGAATTGTCTAGAGTATCAACCCTGCATTTACAGCATTGCAAATCTAGTGGTAACATTTTTGCGTTGTTGTCGGGGAACAAATGTTGGTTTCCCAAAAATACAGAAGAGTGAGCTTCCACAAGTTTGATGGCATCTGATTCTGATTTTGAAACACTCATCTGGTGACTCCTCAAGAGGGAGCTGCCATAGATAGAATACTCTAAGTTCCACTCAGGAACTAGTTTCGAGATTTAGTGACCTAGAAAGGGTATATAGGGAGTAATTAAGAAGAGAATCGCAAGCCTCCTTGGACAGGACCCTTGAAGTAGTCCAGGACATTAGATTATTATTTGAGGCTTCAGGGCTACCTGTTCACCAAAGAGTCATGGCAACCCCCCGTGGGTTAAAATTGTTTACAAGGCCTTGGATGTCACAAGCATCTGAGAAGCCCCACATGCCATGCTTGATAAATACCAAAAATGGCTTCCGAAATTCACTAGCAACAAGGTAATTACTGCAAAAAGCATCTTGCTAAATGTTATGATTTCGTAGGAGAGGCGCGTGTAATAGGGACATGAGGATGTTGTTATGAAGCTATTCACTTTGTCCTTAGAAGAAGAAGCTAAAGTATAGTTTCGTGGTTTGCCTAATAATTGTTAAATCTCCTAATACCAACCCAGATTTATTTTCTCACGGCAATTATTTATTCCCAACAATTTATTTAATTAACAAATAAATCTTGAATTACCGAAAAATAAAATCACTGGTATTTTAACATCTAGAAATATATGCAACAGAAATAAATTGGAGAGATCAATCACATATTGCAATAGAAATAATTCACCCACGACAATTCTCCATCATTAATTAATCTGGAAAATTAGGGTTTCAACCCACAAAGAATTTATAAAGAAAAATATAATGACTGGAACCTGCAACTCGGCCCCATTGGAATAATTCGACCAAAGGAAAACCGGCCAACTAGAAATCAATCTCTGAAGAAATTCGACCCGAAGAAAATCGGCCCACCTCTCACCAGAAAATCAGCCTCTGCACCTAGATCTCACTCGTCCTCTGTGCACTAAAATCTCAGCCCTGGTAAATCAGCCTCCCTAGCAACTACACCTCCTCACTTCAGCAATTTGGCTCTCCAATTCCTAGCAAATCGGCCTCTTAGAAACACCCTGAAATTATCCCTATATTCTTCTTCCTTCTCCTCAGTTGAACGAAGCCTCACGCTCCAGAGAATTCGCTCTCGCCTTCTTGAGAAAATCACTTTCCCAAAAATGTTGTAGTTGTCTCTCTCTCTTGTCTCTTCACCTCTTCGCTTGGCTTCTTTTATAATCTTCACTAAGCCCAAATCCCTAACCCTAAGCTCCCTTCTAAAAGATCTTGGAGATCAATGGTTGAGATTATTTCTAATGCACTTCAATCATTAAATTATTTTTCCATAGAAAATGACTTAATAGTCAACAATAATTAATTGACTTTAATTATTGTACTTTTCCTAAGTTAGACTTGGGAACATAAATCACTTACTCCACAAAGCAAGCACCTAAAGAGGCAATAAATCATCTTTCACATGCTAAGACAACAAGCCTATGCAGAAGACCTTCTGAAGCTACCACAAGCTTCAACACTCCCTCCTAGTAAAGAAGGGATTCTCCATCACCCCCAGCTTATCCTGGTACTTCACAAACCTCCCTTTCACTAGAGGCTTAGTGAGAATCTCTGCCACCTGCTCCTCTAATGTATTGTAATCTCACAGCACCTCTCTGGACCTTGTCTCTGATAAAGTGATATTTGATCTCGATGTGCTTGGACCGATCATGAAACACAAGATTCTCAAAGAGCTTAATGCAACTCTGATTATCATAGTGAATCACTGTTGGCCCCATCTCAAGATCAAAAAGTATTGCAAGCATCTTACGAAGCCACACTACCTCACAACTCGCCATGTAATCTGCGTCCACTGAACTAAGAGTCACTGACTACTGCTTCCTATTGTACCACAAGATCATGGTTGATCCCAAGTTAAAGCAACATCTAGACGTGGATTTTTTGTCCACAACACTCCCTACCCAATCAGAATCTGTGTACCCCTGCAGCTCCATGCCTACAACTCTGACATATCTCAGTCCAAAGTCTATTGTACCTCGCAGGTACCTTTGCAAATGCTTTGCAAACACCTAATGAACCTGTCTCAACTCCACCACGAACTGGCTAAATGTGTTCACAACAAAACATATATCTGGCCTAGTGTTGATCATATACATCAAAGAACCTATCTGTTGTCTATATAGTGTGGGATCCATCAACTCAGGGCCAAAAGCACTTAGCATCTTCAAGTTAGTGATCATGAGTGTAGACATAGGCCTGCAATCCTCCATCAAGATCTCAACTACATGCTTACCCTATCCAAGGAAAATCTCTCCTGGTTGTTGCCACACCTCCAATCCCAAAAAGTAGTGCATCAAGCCGATGTCCTTCATCTCAAACTCTGAAGCAAGATCCTCCTTGCACATCCCTATGAGATTCTCTGATCCTGTCAAGAAGAGATCATCCACATAAAGTACCAAGATGAGCGACTCACCCTCAACAAGTACATAGTACAAGTTGGAGTCTGCCTCACTCTTGGTGAAGCCCAAACCAAGAAGATATCCATCAATCTTGGCATACCATGCACGTGGAGCTTGCTTTAGCCCATAAAGGGCTTTCTTCAACCTGCATACACGACTTTCTCCCATGCACCTCAAAACCCTGAGGCTGCTCAATACACACCTCCTCCTCAATCACCTCGTTGAGGAAAGCAATCTTCACATCCATCTAAACAATCCTCCAACCCATCTTTGAAGCAATGGGCATAACTGCTCTAACGGATACATATCTGGCGACAAGTGTGAATGTCTCCTTGTAATCCACTCCCTTCTGCTAGGAGAACCCTCTTGCCATGAACCTCACAATATACTTCTTGACACTACCATCAGCTACATGTTTGATCTTATAGATCCATCAAGAAGTGACCACAGACTTTCCCTCTGGTCTCGGCACTATGTCCCATACATCATTCTTCATGATGGAGCTATACTCCACCATGGCATCCCTCCATACCTACTCATCTACAGCCTCCTCAAAAGTGGAAGGCTCCAACTCGTTGATGCTACTTGACAATGCCAAATAACCGGAAAATCTTGTTGATGGTCTACTCTGCCTAAAGGTGTTGTTGGGAGCCTCCACATGCACCACAACATCACTCAAGGTCTATTCAGCCCATCTCAGCCTCCTCCAGGTAGAGTTCGAAGCTAAGTCACCTAACACGAGGACATGGGACATGCAACACACAGGGATATGAGAGTTTGACAAGGGACACAGAGACCCCCTCGGAATAGGACACGTAAGACAAGTTATATATTGTATAATATATATATATATATATTAAAAAAATTAATAGATACATCATATTATGATATTACACAAATTCTCATGATGATACAAGTAACAAATTCAATCATAGATTCATACATGTACATTGTAAGTTTGTAACATTATGCATACAATCATGATTCATCAATGATACAAGTTTACAACTAGAAATTAACCATAAACTATAGCTTTCTCGTTAAGTCATCAAAATCAAAAATGTATTACATAGGTACCGAGTCCTGAGGACTCCTGACTAGGAATGCTAATGGAAAATAGCAAATACAAAACAAGGTAGATACTAGAACCAGGAACCAAAAAATCTCATAAGTTGTTGGTTGTTGTAGTGTTGCCTATAGCTCAAAGTCATCAACATCAAAATCAGCATCAATACCACCACTGCTCTCTTCTGCACCATCCTCCTCTGTACCAATGTATAATCTTTGCATCTGTTGGTGTGGAGGATGACCCCTTGAGTATCGCCATCATCAAAAGTAACAGGCTCTAGCACTGGGTCATTAAGAGTCAAGTTGGCCAATGTCAACTCAACACTTTTGTCCAACCCCGTGTCATCAGGAAAGACATTGCACATCTTTGTCTTTCCCTTCAACCATTCCTCCTCTTCCCTGTAAATACGGCAAAGGTTGGTGTGCACATATACCATTGTCTCTGCCTTGGACTGCTCAAGCCTGCTCTTCTTCAAACTATACAGATTCCCATATGTGCTCCAATTCCTCTCGCAACAAGAGGATGAAGTAAACTAAGAGAGGAGCCTCGTGGCTAACTGTTGTAGAGGAGGGCATGTTCCCCCATGCCCACCAAGAATAGGGCTTCTTAGCCCCCCTGTCTCTATTAACATCATACCCTGCAGATCGCCCAGTGCCAGTGGAAAACTCTGGAAAGGCATCCTCCACCTCATCAAGGGATGATCTATCCTAGAATATTTGTCTCAATGCATTCTTCCTCCCCTGTGAAATCTCACCATCCATGTGAGAAGGGAATCTGCATGAAAGCCCACCATTCAACCACTCATGGTTGTAGTATTTTGGATTCAATGAGTGAGCCAAGCAATGCAAAGGTGTGCAATTCTTGTCCAACTGCTGACAAGAATATCTTGTATGGTGGCTCCAATGGTGTCTCATACTCAGGGCACTCACTCTGAAAAATAATGGTCCTCATGGACTCAATCATGGAATCCCATCCCTCATAAACCTCTCCTAGGATGGGTTGGTTTGTATCTGCAAATCACAACAAAGCAATGATAGGGTCCATGATCTTAATAGTAAGATCTACCCTCTCCCACCAAGCATCATCTAATACTGTGTCCTTCACTCTTTTTGAGGTTGCTTGGTTTTTCTTTCTCCAAAAAGACCAAAACTCTAAAATAACCATGGACCCAAGAGCGGTCTTAACCTCCCTCAACCTCTTTAGCATGATGAATGCAGAGGCAAACCATGTATCTGCAATCTTCAACAATGATAGATGTGTGTACTCTTTGTAGATTGTGAGGGCATTGGTATGATTTTGTACAAAGTTGTGGATATGTCGTGCATCCTCAATAAGAGTTCCAATCCAAGGTACATCAGAAGCAATAGATTTGAGTGCTAAAATCAAGGAATGGACAATGCAAGATGTCCAAAATACTTTTGGACATTTAGCTTCCACAATCATGCCAGTTTCCTTGTAAACAGGTGCATTGCTGTAATGATTTGCACACAAGAATCAACACCTACATCTTAAATAGCTTTAATGAACATCTCATCCATATATTGTGCATTCTTGTATTTTCCAAGAGCATCCACTGATTTCAAGAAAATTGGTCCACTGAAGGAAGACACCATGAAGTTGATGAGTAGATGGTGTGTTGCATTTGTCCATCCATCAAAAACAATACTAACCCCAGATGTTGGCCACATGTTGATTTAATAGGCTCGAGCATTTTATCCACCTCCTTTGCCTTGCTCAACAATGTAGTTTTAAGCTCCTCTGACACAAGAGGCACACCCCCGATGGAGCCCCTGAGTTAGAGCTCAGCACATCTCAATAAATAAAGGTGACCATGTAACATTAAATGATATTAAGTTGAGATAGAAAAAGAAGGCAATGGTGAGATCAATCTCTTCTTGCCTCTCTTGTTGAAATATCTTATCCATTGGACCAAGTGCCCTCCTTTTTGTTGCTTGACCTGCACCCCCACCGAAACTCCCAAATGGATAACTAACACTGCATTTCCTCAAGAATGGAAGGGGATCCTCATCCTTGTTTTCTTAGATGATGCATCCACCACTGCCACACCAACATTGGCCTCTCTTTCTAATTCTTTCCTCTTAGATGCAGTCACTCCTAAACATGCTCCAATTCCACAAGATGGTAAGCCCAACAAATGTCCTTTCACACGGAAATAGGTGTTCTTGAATTGGGTGTTGCAAAAGTTGCATTTCCAAAGAACATTGCTTCGTCCCTTTAACTTGTTGTCTGGCCCTTGATCCCTTGTAACATACTTCCACAAAAGATATTACTTTCTTGAGCTTGTTGTCTTGCTAAATTGATGTTTCTCTCAACATTTGAAGTTGTTGTCGCAACCCCACTTCCAACAGATAGAACACTAGCAGACCCTGATGAAATTGAAAGAGGGGGGGCATCACCAATTGGGATATTCCTCCCCTTTTTCCCCTTCCCTGTTGCCCTATTTTGAGCCATGACTGTTGTAAAATACATAAAAAAAAAATGTAAACAAAACGACAAGCACATTGTTATAGCAAAAATAGAAAAAAAATGGAAGAGAAATCCACATACTTGTTGCTTCAATCACCTCCAAAACTCTCCAATCTCCTTTGTTGGTCACTTCCATAATCCCACAGCTCCAAAACCACAAATGCAAGTGAAGAAAACAGGCCCAAATCGGCCTTTTATCAAGCGCACATGCCCCTTTTTACCGGACACGTGTCCAAAAATCGGGATTCGTTGTGTGAGCGAATCAGATTCTCGTGGAACATGAATCCCGATTTTAAGATACAGTTTCCTTGAATCAGACACGTGTCCCTTGAGAACCATGTTTGATTCACTCGATTTATGACACATGTGGGGGGGGACGAATCCGATTACTTAGGCTTGAAGGAATATTTAGCTCATCCTCAAGATCTACAGACTATGCCCCTGTTTCTAGAGTTGTTGGTCCCTGTTCAACTTTAGGAGCTTCTCACTCTTGATCCTCTACCCTTGTTGGCTCTTTCTCTTAGGACCTCCTAAGGGTCCTGCCCTCCTCGAATCTCACATCCTGACTTAAAATAACTTTCCTCTGTCCTAGAATGTAGACTCGGTAGGCCTTTGAGACCTCACTATAGCCCACAAATATGCCCCTTTCTGATAAGGGCTCTAGCTTAGTCCTCTTCTCTGCGGGAATGTGTATCTGGTTTCACTCTTATAAACATCGCCTTAGGAGCCACGTCCTCCAATATCTTGTGAGGACTATTATTCTGCACATACATAGGCAATCCCTGATCATAGATCATTGTCCTTGATGCCTCCATTATGGTCCAGTTCTTCATCTCGGCAACCCCATTATGCTAAGGGTTGTAAGGTACCGTGAGCTCCTTCTTAATCCCTGTTGCCCTACAAAAATCCTAAAACTTGTTGGAAGTATACTCGTCCCCATTATCTGATCTTGGCACCTTAATCTCCTTCCCAGTCTGGTTCTCCACAAGAGCTTTGAACTCCTAAAACCGATCGAAGAACTCATCCTTGGTCTTTAGGAAGTAAATCCAAGTTTTTCTAGAAGAGTCATCTATGAATGTCGCAAAGTCCAAAGGCTTTGTAATCAACATCACGAACATAAGACCACAAATCTCTGAGTGCACCAAGTCTAGCACTCCCTTAAACCTAGTCTCGCTGCAAGGATACATAGCATTGGCACACTTGCCAAGCACACACCCTTTACACACTCCACCCTGCTCCACCATAACCTCTGGAAAACCTATAACCATTCTCTGCAACATAAGGAGAGCTCTGTAGTGTAGGTGTCCCATCCTCCTATGTGATATCTCACTTTGGCTATCACTCTCATGTATGAGAGCCTTCACTATTTGTCCTCTCAAAACATAGAGATCCTTCTCCCTTCTCCCAATTACTCGCTTCTTGCTGGGATCAGTTCCTTTCATCCCAACAGCCAATTCCCCTCTAGTAAAGCTGACTACTAGTCCTATATCTTCTAACGTCGAAACTGAAAAGAGATTCTTCTACAGACCCGGTACAAACAATATTTCGTTCACCTCCATGATACCACCTGAGTCCATCTGAAACTCAATACTGCAAATGCCTTATACTGCATATTTGGCCCTATTACCAAGCTCTACGTGTACATCCCTAGGTTCCCTGGTCATGTTGGTGAAGACGTCTCAAAATCTCGTCATGTGACGAGATGCTCCATTGTCCACAAACCAGAAACCTCTACTGGCAGTGCCAAAAAGGCATGACACCAAGGCAAAGTTTTTATTGAACTTTTCAGCCATCTCATCCATCTGTGCAGTGGTTGTCATAGTTGTCTTTCCCTTGCCCCTCTTCTTGTTTGGACACTGACTGGCAAAATGTCTAAGCTTGTGACATGCAAAGCACTTGACCTTGCTAATGTCCTTCTCCTTTATATTTTGTGAAGCCACTCGAGTTCTGTTTGGCCTTCCCTTTGCCATTTTTCACATGTGTAGGAAGAGCAAGCTCATCTTTCTCCTCAATACCCTTTCATTGTCCTCCAATCAGTGAGTTCTCCCATATTTGCTTTTGGATGAACTCATCCCACAACCGGCTCCAATCAAGAAGTCATTGCCTAGCAAGGATCCCATCCACAAAGGTGGTCCAACACTTCAAAGCAACTTTCACCAGCTCCAAATCAATCAAAGTTTCCCCAAAAGTTACAAGCTCATCGCGAACTTGCTAGATCCTCATGAGATAAGATGTTACGGTCTTAGATTTGTTCATCCTAATGTTGTTTAATTTCTCCTGCAACACCATTTTCTTGTTTTCGTTTGTGCTCTAATAAAAACCTATGAGAGCTACCCAAATCTGACGTTAAGTGTCTTTCCCTGATATGTGAGGAATTATGTGATCCCTCACACCAACCAAAATTATGCACCTTGCTTTCATATCTTTTAGGATTATGTTCCGCTACAAGATTTGGATCTAAAGGAACCTAATTGTGCAAAGGATGTGTGCTTGACAAACAAGTCAAGGCCGTGTTTCCTCACAGTGAGACTAGGTCTAAGGGAGTACTAGACTTGGTGCACTCAAACATTTGTGGTCCTATGTCTGTCGAGTCAATCACAAGGTGTTTATACTTTGCAACATTCATAGATGAGTTTTCCAAGAAGACTTGGATCTACTTCCTGAAAACCAGGGGTGAGGACTTCAATCGGTTTCAAAAATTTAAAGCTCTTGTGGAGAACCAAATCGGAAAGAAGATTAAGGTGTTGACATCAGATAATGAGGGGGTGAGTATACCTCCAATGAATTCTAGGATTTTTGCAAGGCAACAGGGATCAAGGAGCTCACGGTCCCTTACAACCATTGACGGAATGGGATTGTCGAGAGGAAGAACATGACCATAATGTAGGCAATGATTTATGATCAGGAATTGCCCATGTTTTTGTGGGCATAGACCTACTATATAGTTGTATATCTACAAAACATGAGTCCTCACAAGATATTGGAGGACGCAACTCCTAAGGAGATGTTTACAGGAGTGAAACTATATGTGAGCTATTTGTGCATCTTCAGTAGTCTAGTGTATGTATGTGTTCCCATGGAGAAAAGGACTAAGTTGGAGCCCCTATCAAAGAAGGGGATATCTATTGGTTACAATGAGGTCTCAAATACCTACAGAACCTACCTCTTAGAACGGAGGAAGGTGATAGTCAGTCGAGATGTCAAATTTGAGGAGGGCAAGAGCTTTAGGAGATCTCATGAGAGAGAGCCAACAGGGGTAGATGATCAAGAGTAAGAGGCTCCTAAGGCTAAGCAGGCACTAGCAGCACGCCTGTAGATCTAGAGGAACAAGATGTTCACTCAAGCTCTACCAGGAGGAGGCCAAGATGGGTCAAGGAGACTTTAAGAGATGTTAAGGAGCATGTGGAGGCTCCTAGCAGCACTTTCAGGCAAAGTAGACCACCAACAAGATTTTCCAATTATTTGGCATTGTCGAGCAGCATCAGTGAGTCTGAGCCTTCTACTTTTGAGGAGGTTGCAGATGTGCAGGTCTAGAGGGATGCCATGGTGGAGGAATATAGCTCCATCCTGAAGAATGATATATGGGACATAGTATCGAGACCAAAGGGAAAGTCAGTGATCACTTTTCAATAGATTTATAAGATCAAACATGCGGATGATTGTAATGTCAAGAAGTACAAAGCGAGGTTCATGGCAAGAGGGTTCACCCAGAAGGAGGCAGTGGACTACGAGGAGATATTCGCACTTGTCACCAAATATGCATCCATTAGAGCAGTCATGTCCATTGCTTTAGAGATGGGTTGGAGGATACATCAGATGAATGTGAAGACTGCATTCCTCAACGAGGTGATTGAGGAGGTGTACATTGAGCAGCCTTAGGGCTTTGAGGTGCATGGGAGAGAGTCTTATGTACGTAGGTTGAAGAAGGCTCTTTATGGGTTGAAGCAAGCTCCACACGCATGGTACGCTAGGATCGATGGATATCTTCTTGGTTTGGGCTTCACCAAGAGTGAGGCAGACCCCAACCTGTACTATATACTCATTGAGGGTGAACCACTCATCTTGGTACTTTATGTGGACAATCTCTTCTTGACAAGGTCGAGGAAGCTCATAGGGAAATGCAAGGAGGATCTTGCTTCGAAGTTCAAGAGGAATGACATCGGGTTGATGCACAATTTTTTGGGATTGGAGGTATGACAGCAACCAAGGGATATTTTCCTTTGGCGGCGCAAGTATGTAGTCAAAATCTTGAGGAGGTTCAGGATGGAGGATTGCAAGCCTATGTCGACATCAATGATCACTAACTTGAAGAAGTAAAGTGCTTTTGAGGGTGAGTTGGTGGATCCCACACTCTATAGGCAACTATTAGGTTCCTTGATATATTTGGTCAACACTAGACTGCATATCTGTTTTGCTGTGAACATACTCAGCCAATTCATGGTGGATTCGACACATGTCCATTGGGTGCCAGCGAAGCAAGTGCTGAGATACTTGCGAGGTACAATGGACTTTGGACTCATATATGTTGGAGTTGTTAAAGTGAAGTTGTGGGGTACACAGGTTCTAATGGGGTAGGGAGTGTTGTGGACAAAAATTCCACATTTGGATGTTGTTTCAACTTGGGATTAGCCATGGTCTTGTGGTATAGCAGGAAGCAGCAGTCAGTGGCACTTAGTTCAGTAGAGGCAGAGTACATGACAGCAAGTATGGCGAATTGTGACACAATGTGGCTTCACAAGATGCTTACAAGACTATTTAATATGGAGATGGGTCCAAAAGTGATTCACTGTAACAATCAAAGTTGCATTAAGCTCTCTGAGAATCTTGTGTTTCAGGATCGATCCAAGCACATCAAAAATCAGATATCACTTCATTAAAGACAGTTCAGAGAGGTGTTGTGAGATTACAGTACATTTCCACAAAAGAGCAGGTGGAAAATATTCTCACTAAGCCTCTAGCGGAAGGGAAGTTTGTGAAGTATGGAGATAAGTTGGGGATAGTCGAGAATTCCTTCTTTGCTAGGAGGAAGTGTTGAAGCTTGTAATAGTTTTAGAAATTTTTGCTAACCTATAGCCCTCCTAGTTTCTAGGTTTTAGCATTTAGTTTAATGCCCTCAGCCCCAAACTATTCGCTGGTATAAAACTTATAATGCTAATTAATTTGCAACATTCAGGACTACTCTACACTTTGCATTTTTCTTTCCAACTGATAAGAAAATAATGGCAAGCATACACAGAATTTAATACACCTTTTACAGTGATTTTTGGTCAACAATGATCGTAGAAAAATCCCACAATGGGGAAAACCAAATCCTAAGGAGGATCTAATATTAGCTTCCCAAGAAAATTATTACAGATATAATATCAACAATTTTACTTATCTCTCCCTTGGAAAGAGTGCAGTCCTCCTCCTCCTTAATTTTTGGACCACAGACTATCCTTCTTCACAGGAATTTCGAGCCATTGGACTATGCTTTGACTACCTTAAAACACAGGCCAGTCAACCAACAATGTAATGCATTGATCTCCTAAAAATCAGTGCTTACAAGCTACAAGCTTCTCCTTGTTTTGCATGCTACCTGTGTTCTCTGTTCAATCCTAAAATTCACGTTGGCAGCGACAAGAATGCCTCGAACTGTGTGTGGTGGGTAGACTAGCTACCTGGAAATGCGTGCAAGCTTTCTCTCTGCCTTTGCCATAAAAATCCTTCACAAGAAACCCCTCCTTGAAATTCAGACTTGTTGTAGCTTCTCTATTTCTCAGTTGTAAACTCCTCCTTCAGTTGTTTTTCTCTTCTTCCTTAGCTCTCCTCTCTTCTCCAAAATACTCGTGAAAAATGAATGAGATCTCTTGTCTTTTCTCCCTTTGTGTCTTTTTCATCAGATAGGAGAACCTAACCCTATTAATCAAGGGTTGAGATTAGATCTCAGCCCATGAGATCAATGTTGGAGATCATTCCCTCACTTGACCCCCTTTTAATGTGGTCCCCCTCATTAACTACTCCTAATCACTTTATAACTTTAGTTTTGTACCTTGTATTTTTTCTCCACATAAAGTCACTTTAAAAATATAGAGTGACTTTAATATTAGAAAGTACTTTAGTGCTTTTTCTAATAAAGTCACTTGACGTCATAAAGCCACAGTAATATAAAGTACCTAGTACATGTACCACATAAAGTGACTTTTACACCATGACTTTAATATAACCCATAAAGTCAAATATCAAAAAGGTAATTAAAGTGTCTTCCTTGGAAGAAAAGGCTAATGCACTAGGAAACACCTCCTTGGTAGCCTTGTTATTTTTAACAATAGCTTTGGAAGGTCTTATGCATAGACTTAGTGTCTTGGCATGAAGGAGATGATTTATTGCCTCTTTAGGTATTATGTCTTCTTTCATAAGTCTAACTTAGGAAAAGTACAATAATTGAAGCCAATTGATTATAGTGGATTCTTAAGTCATTTTCTAAAATTAAAATAGAAAAATTAACTATTTAAGTGACTTAGAAATAATCTTATCCATTGATATCCTAGATCTTCTAGAAGGGAGATTAGGGTTAGGGATTTGGGCTTTTAATGAAGATTATAAATGAAATCCTAACGGAGAGGTGAAGACACAAACAGAGAAGAGAGGCAACTATAGCATTTTTGGGAAGCGATTTTTCTCAAGGAGAGATGGAATTCTCTGAAGCGAGAGGCTCAGTTAGATTAAGGAGAAGTAAAAAGAATACATGGACAATTTCGAGAGTGTTTCCAAAATGCCAATTTGTTGGAGATTGGAGGGGCCGAATTGATGAAGCAAGAAGGAGACTCAATTGTTGGGGAGGTCAATTTGCCAGGGCTAATTTGTGAGTATGCAGAGGTTGACCGAGGACAAGGCACATGGGCCAATTTACTAGTGAGACGTGGGTTGATTTTCACCAGGCTGAATTTCTTAAGTGGCTATTTTCCAGTTGGTCGAATTTCCTTGGGCTGACTCAGTGATGCGGGGGAGCGGCCCCCCCCCCTACGAACCCGCTCTCGAAGCGCGCTCCGGGCGGGAGCGGGTCGGGAGCGCGCTCCCCAAATCGCTCCCGGACGGGAGCGATTTTCGGGAGCGCGCTCCCGTAAAAAAAATTGCGCTCCCTGGTCTGTGAGGGAGCGCTTCAGGGAGCGATCGCTCCCGAGCTCCCGGAGCGCTTTTTAATGCCCGGGAGCGATCGGGGAGCGATCGCTCCCTGATCGCTCCCGGGCATTAAAAAACGCTCCGGGAGCGAATTTTAAATTTCCGGGAGCGATTCGGCGGAAAAAAAAAATCCGCGGACCCGAAAAAAACAAAAAATTAAACAAATTTTTTTGGATTTATAAGCCCAATGGGCCAAAACAAAATCATTCTAATGAGATTGAGGTTGAGTTTGAGAGCAAAGGAGCAAGGAGCAAGAGCTGAGGAGCAAGGAGCCAGAGCTGAGGAGCGAGGAGCAAGTGCCGAGGAGCGAGGAGCAAGCTTGCAGAGGTAAGTAACTTAATCATTTAGTTAGTTTAGCTGGTTAGGTAGTTAATTTGGTTAGTTTCATTTACCTGTTTGAGTTTAAAGATCATTAATTTAAATTAAATTAATAAATTAAATGAATTAATCCCAATAAACTAAATTAATTTGCAGATTCAAGACTCAAACCCTACAAACATCAAACACGATGGACCTGAGCATTTTTATTGGCATTTTCCTCTTCCTGGTCCCCTTTCTGGTTATTATGGTGGTGGAGAGTAGGAAACGGAGGGGGCCTGAAACTGAAGAGGTGGATGAAGAAGCCGGAGGAAGTCAAATAGGTGAAAACCCCAGTGAGGAGGATGTGGAGGGTGAACATGAGGGTCAAAAAACTAAACAAGACCAAACTCCATTGTGGAAATATGTTCAGAGGCCTGAAACAGGGAGAGGGGGTGGAACCACTAAATTTCATTGCCCCCATTGCAACACTGATTTCACAGGCTCATACACCCGTTTGAGAAGACACCTTTGCGGGAAAAGGGCATGGGATGGAGAGAAACAAATAGGAATCAGAACTTGCGACGCGGTGTCAACAGTTGATAGAGCCAAATACATAAAGGAAGAGGAGGACGCCCAATACAAAGCAAAAAGATCAAGGGGTTTCTTTGAACCAAGCTCACAAAGAACTCCTTCAGCATCCTCCCAAGGCAGTGGATATGGACATGGAGGCTCAGGGTCATCATCTTTACGCCGTAGAACCATATCAGATTTCCTTGATGAGGGGTGTAGGAATGAT
Organism: Pinus tabuliformis; assembly: GCA_031772625.1. Classification (NCBI taxonomy): domain Eukaryota; kingdom Viridiplantae; phylum Streptophyta; class Pinopsida; order Pinales; family Pinaceae; genus Pinus; species Pinus tabuliformis. The sequence continues at coordinate 294,516,544 of CM062805.1, forward strand.
GTGGATTCAAAAATTTACAGGTTCCTCTATGCAAATGGGATACCATTCAATGTTCTACGCTCACCTTATTGGCACGAAATGGTTTCTGCCATAAATGATGCCCCTAAAGGATACAAGAGCCCTGGGTATGACAAGGCAAGAACAGTTGGCCTTGATCATGAAAAAGCAAAAATATCACATTCTTTGAATAAAATGACAAGTTCTTGGACTGACAATGGGGTGTCCATTGTATCTGATGGATGGACAAATGTAAAAGGCAAGCCATTGATAAGTGTTCTTGCTGTGTCCCGAAGTGGTCCCATTTTTCTAGCTGCACATGATTACTCAGACAAGTTCAAGACCGCTATCAACATTGCAGAAGCATTGCTTGAAACAATTGAGCGTATTGGCCCATACAATGTCATCCAAGTCATCACTGATAATGCTCCTAATTGTAAGGCAGCGGGAGCAATTATTGAGGATAGATACCCGAACATATTTTGGTCTGGATGTTTGGTTCACACATTGAACCTTCTGTTGCATGATATTGTCAAAAACAAAAATGAACAATACCAATGGATTGGGGATTTGTACAAGAGAGGAAAAAAAATGATAAAATTTATTACAAATCATAGCAATACCCATGGCCTTTTCCGCAGTCACTCGAGATTGGAGTTGCTGAAGATTGCGAGGACTAGATTTGGTAGCTATTACCTCACCTTCAGGCGCCTTTTGAAGGTAAGAGAGGGTTTAGCTAGCATGGTATCAAGTCCAAATTGGCAGGTGTTAAAGGAAAGGGCTACAAATGTAGCTGACATTGCAGGTTTTGAAACGGTGGAGGAGGCCGCTCTTGATGGGCAGTTTTGGACAGCTGTGAGACAGGTATTGGATTTCACCAAGCCAATTTATAACATGATTCGGTTTGCAGATACAGACAAACCAGTGATTGGCGAGGTGTATGAGCAAATGGATACCATGTTGGGGGAAATAAAAGACATTGTTAATAACAGAGATCCCGACTTGTACAATCTGATTCACGATTGTGTGTGTGAACGGTGGAAAAAGCTTAACCTTCCACTACATTGCTTGGCGTATATCCTTACGCCAAAATACTACTCAGATTCTTGGTTGGGCAAACCTGCAGCAGGGGGTGGTGTTAGGACCAAACCCCATTTAGATCGAGAGGTAACTAAAGGATATCTGGATGCATTAGAAAAGTTGGTGCCTGACAGGGAGGAATGTGCAGCTGTGCGCCTTGAAATAGGCAGATACTTCACTGGCAGTGGTTTGTATGGTAACTTCCATGCAATGGACGACAAAGATAAATTTGATTCTCTCACATGGTGGGAAACATATGGCGGCGACGGACTTTTGCGAAAATTGGCATTGAAAGTTCTTGCACAGGTTGTAAATTCTTCTTCTGCAGAGAGGTGTTGGAGCACCTACAGTTATATACATAATGTGAAAAGAAACAGGCTCAACGAAAACCGAGCAGAAAGCTTGGTTTATGTGCACTACAATTTGAGGTTGTTGAGCCATTACTGTGATCGGGCTAATGAAGATCCCACATATAAAATTTGGGACAGTCACCCTGAGGACGACAATTTAGAGGATGGCATTGTACATATGGAAGAACTAGAAGATGAGCTTGTACGGGATGAAGCTGAAGCAGCTGCAGCAGCCATGCCACCTCCACCTCCACCATCCAGTAGCAGTTCTCGGGGCCCGAGTCTTGTTCCATTGCTGTCGCCACCTCCATCGACACCCTCGCGTGGAGGCTCTAGTTCTGGTCGTCGGTCTGGGAGGGAGACTCCTAGAAGACCGCCAAGACCTACTTATACTCCTGGAGACTCTCGTGGCAAGGGCCACTTGTAGATTTACAGTTTACTTGTCTTTTTTAGTTTCTATTAGACTTGTCACTTTAGTTTTCATAACTGTTCAGTGTTGAGTTTTGAGTCCTTGACTCTTGACTCTTGACTCTTTCATATCATTATGACATTATGATATTTTTTGTAAACATTATATCACTGTGACAATGAAAATTTGAAGTTTGAAGTTGGGCCTTGGCAATTATAACTCATTGGTAATGATTGTGAATTATGAATATGATGCTTTGTGAAAGACTAAAGTTGTTTCATTTCATCTCATTATTCATGTTTCATTTTATAAATTTTTAACATTTCATATCATGTTAACAGTTAGAAGTTAGGACTTAGAAATATCTTCGATATTACTTCTTGTAATGGTTAAACTTGGCTTACAAGTACAACTTGTTACTTTGGTGATCAATGATGATAAATGTTATTGAATTGAATGTTATTTTAATTTATTATTTTACTAAGGTTGATGACGATTATAATTTCTAGATGATTGATGTGATATGGTTCAATGATCAATTTATGTTTTTTTATGTTTTTTATGTCTATTTCATCATTCTACATGTTTTTGTTGACATATATGTATCAAAAATTAAAAAATATAAAAAATATATATATTTTTAAAAAATCGCTCCGGGATTCGCTCCCAAACCGGGAGCTTCTGAAAATGGTCGCTCCCGCTCCCGCTTCCGCTCCCGCTCCCAAGTAACACTGGGCTGACTTATTCCAGTGGCGCTGAGTTATAGGTTCCAATCAATGTATTTTTCTTTGTAAATTCTTTGTGGATCAAAACCCTGATTTTCTAGATTAATAGATGAAGGAGAATTGTTGTGGGTGTTTATTTGTTGTAATGTGTGATTGATCTCTGTCTATTTCATTTCCGCTGCATATTTAATTTTCTAGAGTTAAAAAATACCAGCGAATTTATTTTTCAACAATTCAAAATTTATTTGGTAAAACAAATAAGTTGTTGGGAATAAAAAATTGTTGCGAAAAAATAAATTTGGCTTGGTATTAGGAGATTTAACAAACCTTAGGTCTTAATGTCATTGACATGGTTTACACAGTAGTTGAGGAGCTAAAGAGAGATGAATGGTATATGGATATTATATATTTCCTCAAAAAATTCTCATGTCCTGATCAGATACTTAAACACAAGAGAAGAGTGCTAAAGTATTGTTTTATTCATGATGGTTTGGGATGAAGGGACCCTTATTATAATACCCGCGACTTGAACCCCAAATTATAAATGTATATGTACATATGATACATAGGTTGGTGAGTCGGTACATGATACTTAGGCTAGTAAGCCGAGTTATGTTGGGGCCTATATAAGTGTGTTGGGCTTGCAGGGCAGTGTACAGATATGTTTTGAGGCCATTGTGGCTGTGTGATTTAAGACTAAGAGGCTATGTGTTAAAAGGCCAACAAGCCTAACTAATGTAACATGTAATCACATATATAATAATAAAATAACACCATGGCTACAAACCAGGGGACAAAAAGAGTATAAGGGGCTAAGACTCCATGAGAGGAGAGATGAGGGGACTAGAGGGCTTAGCATGGGGTCTAAGCCAGAAAATACTATTTTATTCCTAACATAAGCTATAAAGGTAAAGTGTGTTCATATTAAAATAAATTAAAACATAATTGTATAATATAATAAAGGCAGATGTACATGGGTGCCATATGTCAAAGGGAAACATGCCTATAAAAACATCATCTCACCATTTAGTTAAATAGGCTACCAATGTGACTACTGTGTTTTTCTCTAAGGAGAGCAAGAGAGTATTTGGCTATTGTACCCTAAGGATCTTAGGTGGGTCTATGTATGACTGCACTTCTCCTTGGATTGCCTTGGGGAAGCCAGGAAACCTGGAGGAGGAAGTGTAGGAATAGGTTTACCTGTGTGGGGCCTGAAGGGTACCTAGAAACCCCTAAGGGTAGCTGGAACACCTAGAAGCCACAAGGCTTGGAGACTCCCTAGCCACCCTCAATTGGAAACCTCGAAGGGTAGTGGCACAAATCAATGGACAATGGACTATGGGGGGCAAAGAAGGGGGTGCACTACCTTGGGTTGTGTACGCTAATGGGGAACAACACACTGTAGGTTGGAGTGTTTTTGAGGTTTGGTACCTTGGTCCTGACCATGTTTGGCACTGGTTATGTACCACAGCTAGCTTTAGGAAACCCTTTGTCCTTGTGGAGCTATGGCCTCAGCTCAAAAGTGACCCATTACTGAGAGCTGTAATGAAGTTGAGTCTACAGCTGAAAGGAACGTTTGGGGTCTACAAAAAGTCAATGCTCATTTAATGATAAGTGTTTCTAGCTATGCATTATATATTTTTAATGTTATGGACACTCTAGCATATAATTGTTGCTTATGGCTTATAACTTATATGCATGTTTTATTATGCTCTATTGGTCATATTATATACATGTTATTATGTTATGGTATTGAGGTAGGTTAAACTGTAATGTCCCTTGGGTGGTTAGTGGGTGTTACAAAGTGGTATTAGAGCCCAAGTTGTAACATTGGATCTGCATGGGGCAAAGACAAAGCACGAAGGGTTAATTGTCACAAGTTTGCAAACTATTTGACAAAATGCTTAACAGAAATGTCGATACATGTGATACCATGATTGCAAGATATGCCTAGCTTCAAGACTGCGAGGCGAAGATCTTGTTACTAATGCAATAGGAAAACATGAAGCCAAGTAAGTTTACACATGCAAAATGTGGGCATATGGAGTTTACGTGCAACGTGTTTGATGAAATGCTCAAACGGAAAGTAAAATAACTTGAAATGGAGGTTATAGTAACAGTCCAAGGACACTCTAACAATTCTCAAGTTCAAGAAGAGATTCCGAGTGGACTCGCTAGGACTTTTGCTTGGCTCCCAGAACCAGACCACGATCGACTCTAATGGCTTCCAGATCACATGGCACGAGATCTAGTGTGTAAGTAGTGTCGTAATGAGTATTAATCTTGATAACCTTAATCTCATTGGGCGACATCAAGCTCGAATCTCTAAGTCAATTGAAAATGCTACTGAATTTATCGTTGGCCAATAATTCATTCTCCAATAAGCTCACGATTGACCTGAGCTCTATGTCTACCCTTCAGTGTTTCAATGTTTCGAGCAATTACTTTTGTGGAAGAATTTCCAACACCCTAATTGCTTTTCAACATCTAATTTATCTGAACCTATTATCGCTAAAGAAGCAAAGACAGCAACAAAGGACAAAGAAGAGATATGATCTTTCGAAGCAGCTTTGTTGAGGCAATCTAAGAAACCATCTAAGTAGTTTGGACCTATGGATTTCGGTTTAGTGCCTTGTTTCAATAGAAGACCATCAACGGCTCTTTCACTTTTACCTGGCCTTTGCAAGTCAGGGACTGAAATGCCCTTTGCTCTTTCCCTGAAACAGTCCTTGGGTGCTCAAACTTCCAATAGCTCACCACTCAAAAGTCTTAACTGTGGCCATGGATTCCGTAAAATTTGATGGCATCATTTTCCTTCAGTATTAGAGGTCTATAAAACAAGAAAAATAAGGAATAGGATTCACACATATGTGAAGGTTTGCCTTGCCAAAAATGGCTTCTAAAGAAGTCACTCTTCTAAAAGGTTAAATGTGTGTTGTTCACAAATTTGGTGGAACATGCATGGAAATTGTTGAAAGATTATGGATCTTGGCTAGAAATATTGTGGAGTATCAATCAAAGAGAAAGGTTGTTGTTGTATCTGCAATATCAAAATTGAGTTGTGACAAACATGTTGTATGATCTTGTGTTCAAAGCCCAATACCATGACTTCTTATACAATTGCTCTTGATCAAGTGCATGAAAAGCACAAAGAAACACCCTATAATATATTGGAAGGAGATGATGTTGATAACTTCTCCCGCGGCTTACAAGTGATGTGAATAACCTCAAAGCAATGTGTCATGCCATTTATATAGCAGGACATGGTACAAAGAACTTTGTAGACTTTGCTTTTGGGCATGGAAAGTTGTGGCCTACACAGATATTGGTTGCTACTATCAAAAAGCGTGGACTGCCTTATGTGTGGATGGACACTAAAGAGGTCCTTGTTGTTGACCTAACTAACTCCAACCAAACAAAACCCTAACTATGTAGCATCAGAGCAAACTCTCAATAACTGGTACTCACATGCTCTGACTAAGATAATAATTGCTACAAGTTTTATTGTTAGCACTAAAAATGAAAAAAAAAAAACTTCCAACAACCCTAAAGCGAGATGGAAGTGACTTCTCTACGGTAACCATGGGAGCTCTATTCAGAGCTAGGTGAATTACAATTTGGACAAGATGTGGATGATGTGTGTAGTGTGGATCCTCAAAAAGTTGGTGAAGTTGTGATATTGAAGACACTATCTTTACTAGGAAGCTTGGGAAATGTCATATTTTGGGGCAAATGTGTTGCACCCTCAGACAATAATCCTAGTTATGAAGAACAATATTCTTGTTGTCATAAGAAATGTTTTCAATCTTTCATCTCCTGGGACCAATATATGTTGTCCTTGTTTTACGAAGGCTAAGTAGTTTGAGCCATGTTCAGACTCCAACTCAACTGTAAAAGGTTTTGCAGCCACTAACAATGTAGCACTTGTAAACGTTGAACGCAGTCAAATGGTTGGAGTTTCTGGTATAGCAAATACAATTTGCTTTAGACAAAGATGTTGGTGAAAATGTTATTATGATATATTGTTTCTGACTATAGCATTTTGGCAATTGCATGGCAAGCACACCTAGAGTTTGTGCTACTTTATTTAATGTGCTAGCAAAGGCCAATATATATGTTCAATCTATTGCTCAAGGTTGCTTTGAGTACAATATTACAATGGGGGTCAAACAAGAAGTCTCAATAAGGGCCTTGACAACTTGTACACTCGAGGTTCTATGTTAAAGGACAACAATGGTTTTAGATTTTACACGAACCGAGCACCCGGTATTTAATTCCAAGCAATTAATTACTGAACAAATACACAACTAAGTTCCTAACAAAAATATTAAGTGGACGCAAAATTACACGATCTAATCACAAGACACGGATTTTTGCCCAAAAAATTAGTTCTTCATTAATAAAAACTCAAAACTTACTTGGAATCTTGTCCCAGGATAATCGCCCAACAGAGATTACAATTCTAATCTAGCAGATTTGCACTGTCTTGCAGATCTTGATCTCCCACCCCTCTACACTCTCTCAAACCCAGGACATGTTCACTGAGATGTTGCTCTCAACCTGGTGCTATTGTTATGTGTATTTTCCTCACCTTAGCATTGCTTTTATAATTTTACATTGAGCCAAAACCCTAACCCTAACCCTAACGACCGAGATTAAATCTTGCCTCACTTGAGATTGATGGCTAAGATTGAAACTTATTCACTAAAGTAAATTATTTTACTTGTTCCTAAGTTTTATTTTAGCTCAATAAGCCAAAACATTACTATGTGCTTTTCCTAAGTTAAACTTAGGCTAAGTTACATCAGCGATTTGCTCAACCTAGAGCAAGTGTTCTGAGGCAATGTGGGTGACTTCTGCACGCCTAGACATAAGGCCTGTGCAGAAGTACCTACCCAAGCCACAAACTTCAACACTCTCTCTTAGTGAGGGAGGTACTTCTAGAAGAATCTCCTCCACCTGGATTTGTCTCCAAGCCCATCTCAGTACCTATAGCTACTCCCTCTGACCCTAAAGCATATCCTGCTCCCTGACCTGAAACCTAAGCTAAGAACCTATCACACCAACCATGCTCTAAGGAGTCCCATCACACTCTTGAGCATCTATCAATGCCATATTATACCAATTGAGTCTCCTAGCAATTCTTGAAGAATCATTCTTCCTAGTCACTTGTCCCCTCTCAATAACTAACATTGATCCTGTATCTAAGATCACCTCAGATACACCCATAGGTTGTCCAAGCAACCTATATGACTACCCCTGTCTGATGCCAAGCACTATTGTTGCATCCAAGGTCGCTCCCTTTGAACATAGAAGCACTTGTCCATCTCAGAACAAAACTCTATATCCATCATCCTCCAAGGTTGATACTGAGAGCAAGTGTACCATCAACCTTCGAAAAAAAACCGTGCTTGTCACCTCCAGAAATCCTCCTGACTCTAGCTAGAATCTAACACATCCAACCCCCTTTACTACATGCATGGTGCTAGCTCCACAACTCACATGGTAGTCTAAGCCTGTCTCTGAAATACTGCGGAACATTGACCTCATCCTCACCATGTGACTAGATGCTCTATTGTCCACTAGCTATAACCCACTATCCTCATACATAGCAATACAATTGCCCCAAATACAAGGGAAAAGAGAAAACCCTTTCTCAAATTTCTTTGCAAAGACATCAACCTCAGTGGATGCCATTGCAACCACTTGTCTCTTTTTCCTTCTTTTTTTGTATGGGCATTGGCTCACATAGTGACTAGTCTTGTGACATGCAAAGCATTTCACTTTACTCATGTCCTTCACAGAAGCAAATCCCCCACTTCCCCTTAATTTACCTTTTCCCTTTGGAAAGTCTCCTTGGCCTGCATTTTTGGAACGTCTCCTTATCTCTTCCTGTATGAAATCATCCCACAATCTATTCCAATTGGGCATATTTTCCCAATCAACAATCCCATCAACAAAAACATCCCATTTCGTAGGAAAACCACTCAACGCTAATCTAACCAACTCTTCACTATCAAAAGCTTCCCCCATTCTTGCCAACTCATCTCTAATCTAAGTGATCTTGGTCAGGTATGATGCAATTGTGTCAATTTCAAACATTCGGGTATTTCTCAGTGTCTCTTTCAACACCAACTTTCTATTTTGGTTTGTACTCTAGTATAACTTGGTTACGGATGCCCACATCTCAAAGGCATTCTTCTTCTCTATCACATATGGTATAAAATGGTCTCTAATGAAATCCAAGATTATTCTCTTAGCCTTCACATTCCTTTTATTAAACTCGACCAATTGAGTAACACATGTAGGAATAGTGATAACCTTCTCTACAATATTTCACAACTCCTACTCCTCAAACAACAGAACAATTCTCTCCTTCCATGGGTTGAAGTTTTGTTAAAATTGGCAACTAGGGCCAAACTCCATGTGGGCCATCTTATTAATGGAAGCTGATATTTTTCTTGGATCCCTCTCATCGAGAGGTGTAGGATTAATCTCAAGATCATCCGATTCCGATAAATATTCATGGAGATATGAATTCATTTGTGTTATGGGGCAATTTGTCAAGGTCGGCCAGCAACCAAATAAACCCCACTTGTGCTTAACGTTTTAGTATAAATAGAGGTGGCCTTCAAGTCATTTCAACACACTTGGGATCTCTTCCTCTCTACTTGTCTTTGGTTTTAGTAGGAGGAGAGATCCTAAGGGATAACGTTGCCCTAATCTAGAGGGCAAAAGCCGGAACAGCCAGAATTGTTGAAATCATCGAAACTGTCGAAAACTGCCGAAATTGCCTAGAAAAGCCGGAACTACCGGGAATCGCAGAATTTGTCGGAACTGCTGGAACTGCCGAGAAAAGCCGGAACTGCCGTAATTTTTGGGAATAGCAAGAATTGCCAAAACTGTTGGAACTGCCGAGAAAAGTTGGAACTGCCGGAACTGCCAAGAATAGCAAGAATTGTCATTACTATTGGAACTATCGGGAAAAGCCGGAACTACCGGGAACTGCCAAAACAGTCGGGAAAGCTGACGCAGAAGGCAGAAGCCGGAATAGCCGGGAAAGTTGACGTAGAGGGCAGAAGTCGGAACTGCCAAGAAAAGCCCGAACAGCCGCAACTGTCGGGAAAGCTAACGCAGGGGGCAGAAGTCGGAACTGCCGAAATTGCCAAAAAAATCTGGAGCTGCAGCAATAGTCGGAATTGTCGGAATTGCAGGAACTGCCGGGAACTGCCCGGAGAAAGCTGACGCAAAGGGCAGAAGCCGGAATTTTCAGAAACAGCCGGAATTGCCGAAATTGCGGGAACTACCGGGAAATGCCGGAACAGCCGGAAACTATCGAAACAGCTAGAGCATCTGTCTCCAAAGGAGAGCAGTATGCAAGGGACAACTAACTAACATTGGGACAGTTGTATGGTACTTAGCAGCAAATACACCAAGCATGCAATGTTACAGTTAGCATGCAAGGGACAACTAGCATGCAACAGCAAGCATGCAAAGGACAACAAGCATGCTAGGGACAACAAGCAAGCAAGATGCAGCCAGCACATAGGTCAGTATGGCAACATGGTGCAGCAATGGCACATAATGCAGTACAGTGATGGGTACAGTCATGATTAATGAAGCATGATGAGATGCAACATAGTGATGATGGGTGCAGCATGGTGCAGCACAGTGAGGTGCAACATGATGACGAAATGCAGCACAACGATAGGTGAAGGAGTCACCTTGGAGAATCAGTTGAAGCAGCATGTCTTCCACTGATCTCATGTATCATCTTCTTAGAGATCATCTATGCTCTTATATAGATAAGTCAAAGTGTTGACTTCTGTTGTAAACATACTATCGCTCTCTCTCTCTACTGAACTATTGAAGAACATATAAGAAGAATTGATCAAGGGTTTCCCCACATTGGGGTTTGTTCCTGGCTAGCGCCACATCTTGTGTCTTCTTGTCTTGCCTTGTCTTCTGCTATTTAAGTTTATGTTCTATCTGCAGTTTACTTTAACGCTGATGTGATTGCTAATCTGGAAAAGATATTGAGCTAACTGTGAAAATTGAAATAAATTGCTCTAAGCATAGAACATACCTAAAATTTAACAAGTTTCCTACCCCATCCAATCTATCCTCATAACGCAACCCAGTAGCCATCACTAACCTAACCAACAATAACTATGTTATCACTTTTTCCTTTGCAGCCAATTAGCCTTGTTACGCAAATCCTACACCCCTCAACAGTCGATTCTCCCTGTTGTCATGAACTAGGTTTTCAGCCCCTGTGGCAGCGTAGCTCTGATCTACCTAGCACCAGCCTATTGTTTTGAACTCTCGGGCTCCAACTCTGTGCTCCACCCGCAACCCAATTCTCTATTTGCAATCTTGGCATCTACGCCCTCACGCAAATCTATTGTCAGCCTCTACAGTGATTAGATCTTTCAGCAAATGATGAATTTGTTGTTGGCTGCAACCACGCAGGCATTGTCAGTTGTCCCAATCGTTATGCCTCCACATCAAACTGCTATCGCATGTACTCATGCACCTTGTCGCTACGTTGACCTCTAGTGTTTGCAGGCTATTGTTCCCTGATGGTTGTGCAACCCTGGCAACAACTTTCGCTACCAACCCATTGTTGAACACACCGCTTCTCAGCCTAGCTTCGTATTTAGCGATCTTAGCCGACAACCTCTATGACGGCTAGGTCCACTATCAAATTGCCCTGATTTGCAACCACCTCCATGTATTGCCTTCTCTTTTGTTCGGTGGCTACCCTTACCAATCAACTTGGCCTAACATGTGTAGCAAACTTGCTCTGGTGATGGGCTCATCCCATCCCATGTTGGTCTTTGGGCCGTTGACTCTAGCCGGCGGTTGCATGGCTCAGGGCTATTGGCCACCCACAACCCTTTTTTTTAGTTTTTTATTTAAAAAACTAAAACTAAATAAATTTGTGCCTACTAGTAACAATTTCAGCTTAGATAAGTAAAACAAAACAAACAACAACAAAGAAAAAAAACAAAAACAAATAAAGAAATTAAACAAAGAACAAAAAAATATATATATATCTCTCAATCACTTACAAAAAACAAAAAAAAATACGATCCCAACCAAACCTGGCACTAGCAACCTAGTACGAACCCAACACCTGTAATTTCGAGATCAATTCACAATTGAAGCCCTGAAACCATGTTATATTTTACACGAACCTAGCACCCGGTATTTAATTCCAAGCAATTATTTACTAAACAAATACACGACTAAGTTCCTAACAACAGAAGCAAAATTACACAATTTGAATCACGACGAGACAAATTTTTGCCCAACAAATCAATTCTCCATTAATAAAAACTCGGAACTTACTTGGGTTCATGTCTTGGGATAATGGCCCAACTGAGAAATTACAAATTATATCAGATATTATCCAGCAGATCTAGATCACCAACCCCTATGCACTCTCTCGAAACTAGCACATGCTCACTGAGATGTCGCTCTCAACCTTACATTGTTATTATTTGTCTTCTCCTCACCTTAGCCTTGCTTTTATAACTTTACATTGAGCCAAAAACCTAACCCTAACCCTAATCTCAAAGTGATTGAAGGCCGAAATTAGATTTCGCCTCACTTGAGATCAATGGATAAGATTAAACATATTCACTAAAGTGAATTACTTTACTTTTCCTAAGTTTTATTTTAGCTCAATAAGCCAACATATTAATAGGTGTTTTTCCTAAGTTAAACTTAGGCTAAGTTACATCAACAACTTGCTGAACCTGGAGCACATGTTCTAAGGCGATTTGGGTGACTTTTGCACACCTAGACAGAAAGCATGTGCAGAAGTACCCGCCTGAGCTACAAACTTCAACAATTGGTTGTAGGCATAATTGGACTAGGATTGATTAGAGGTACTCTTTTGGACCAGCTTAGGGATCGAGTAATTGTGATTGAGGAAGAATTTAACATTGATTTGCATGTAATGGGCATTATTAGTTTTAAACCAATGGTTCTGAGTGATCTAGTCATAGACCTACAAACATGTTGGGAGGTTTGTGTAATGTCCTCTCCCAATTGATTGGCTAAGGACGAAATAGCATATCCAACCTTGTAGGCTATAGTCTTGATGTTAATTTTAGGTATGTTCTATGCTTAGAGCAATTTATTTCAATTTTCACAGTTAGCTCAATAACTTTTCTTAGTTAGCAATCACATCAGCATTAAAGTAAACTGCAGATAGAACATAAACATAAATCGCAGAAGACAAGCCAAGACAAGAGGACACAAGATGTGGTGCTAGCCAGGGACAAACCCCAATGTGGGGAAACCCTTGATCAATTCTTCTTCTATGTTCTTCAATAGTTCAGCAAAGAGAGAGAGAGATAGTACATTTACAACAGAAGTCAACACTTTGACTTTCTAGATAAGAGAATAGATCATCTCTACATGAGATCAGTTGAAGACATGCTGCTTTAACTGATTCTCCAAGGTGACTCCTTCACCTATCATTATGCTGCATCTCGTCCATGGGTTGTAGCTCACCGTGTTGCACCATGCTCCACCCATCATCACAATCTGGGACCTCATGCAGTTGTTGTCCCAGTGTTTATCATTGTTGTACATAGTGCCACTACTGCACCATGCTTACTGTTGTCCCAATGTACTTGCTGCACTATACTTGCTGTTGTCCATGCTTTACCATGCTGCTATTGTCCATGATTCTTCATGCTTATAGCTGACCCATGTATAATCTTGTTGATCTAATGAGGATATTTGAGGTTGTCCAACGCTTCCTATATGATCTTCAAAACAGACTTAAGAGAGAGCAGCCCCAAAGAAACCTTTGCTATGGTGCTATGGCCTATGGCCTAGCACATAGCAACACAGAAGTACAAGACCTCAAAACAGTTATAAATGCATCAGTATATCAGTGCCTAATCTGCATATGAAATCAGTCCTACCAGGTCTGATCTAAGTCTGCGAGCATACTTCATCATCACACAATTTCCTCTTATGACTATGGCTTTCACTTCTACAAACAGTCTCATACCTGGAACAGCATCTATCACAATATTGTTATCTACAGCAATGAGCTATCACCTACAGCAATCTGATCATGCTTCTTCTTGATGTGTTGGGGCTTCCTTAGTTGACCTCTTTTGCAACGTATTGAAGCTCCTTTGGACAGCTGATAGATCATACATCAAACTGCAGTTAGATACCTCCTTTTTCTGCGGCTAGATATCTCTATCCTTGTTGCGTTTGAGGGTTCCTTTTAATGTTGTGATAAGGGCTCTTCTAACTATGGTTTGAGGGCTTCTTTCATAGCATATTAATGCTCCTCCTGGACAGCATATAAGTGCTTCTTGGACAGCAGATTTAGGACCTTTCCTAACTGCGGATTAGGGCCAGATAGAAGCCTCTTGTGGCAGCGGTTTTAGGCCTTCATTTGCTGTTGATTAGGGCCTCTCCAACTGCGGCTAAGAGACCTCCTTTCTGTGAGTAAGTGTCACCCTCAACTGCGGATTAAGGTCTTCCCTTTACTGTGTATAAGTGCCTCCTCTTGCTGCATAAAAACCCTCATTGACTATGGCCTAGGGCACCCTTAAATGGTGTGGCTAGAAGCCTCCTCTAGTTGCTCCTTAGATCTGCGTAGAGCCTTCTCTTTTGACTGCGTCTAGATGTTCCTCCTTTAACTGCGGCTAGACTGCTGCTAGGGCATCCTCCTTACTGCAGCTAAGGCATCATAAGACTTAGGCCAGCGTATACTCTTAGTATCTCTCCTCCCACCAAAACCCAAAGACAAGTGGAGAGGAAGAGATCACAAGAAGAGTATGTGTGCAAATGACTTGAAGACCTCCTCCTTTTATAGTAAAACGTTGAGCACAAGTGGGGTACATTTGGTCGCTAGCAGACCTTGACGAATTGTCCCATAACACAAATAAATTCATATCTCCATGAATACTTATCAGAATCGGATGATCTTTAGATCAATCCTACACCTCTCGATGAGAGGGATCCAAGAAAAATATCAGCTTCCATTAATAAGATGACCCACATGGAGTTTGGCCCTAGTTGCCAATTTTAACACTTGATAAAGGAGTAAAACCCAATTTTTGCACTGTTGGGGCAACATTGTGTAAATGTTGGGTCGTTTGGGGCAAAAAACTCGAAATTGGGGGTTACATCCACAATCCCTCACATCTAGAAGCCCATGAAGAAATCTATAAATAGAGGAGAGTTGGAATCAAATGATCGTCATCGACTTGGATCAAATACATATGTTTTCTTGAGTTGTGGCTCTAAGGGTTTTAAGACCCCTTTTCCTCTACTAATTTCGGTGGTGAAAGATTCCACCCTAGTTAGTAAAATTCTCATTTATCTTTTGTTCAAATCTGGAAATCTTGGGATTCAACTATCTGGAAAAACAGCCAGAATTCGTGGCATTTCTGAGGTGGAATTTGTGGTATCTTTAAGTCAAAAATTCGTTGGCATTTGTTGAAATTTGGGCAGCTTCAGGATGAATTTCTCCAAAGGGGAAACCCCACTACCCTAAAGGAAAGCCCATATTGCCCCAAAGAAGAATTCGAATTGGACAGAGGAAAATATTATTATTAATTAATATGGCAAATCAATTTGGGGCAAGCTCTCATTAAAGCACATGAAAATATATATTTAAATATTATTATGAGCAAAATTTGAATTTGTGGTTTCTCCCTCCAAATATGTCAAGTTGACTTGTCTCCCTTTAGCACCCATTCGATTCTAAGGAAGGCTATAAAAGAAGTTCAATACTTCTCTCCAAAGTGGAATTTGAATCCCGTCACTTTAAAAAGGCTCGTATATCTCTATATTTTTGTATGACTATGAGGATCGTATTTTTTGTATGTATTTGAGGCTCATATATCTGCCTCGACATTTGTTACAATGACTCGCATTTGTATGTGTCTCGAAAATAGTGTCATCACATATGTCTGTGACATGCAATACACAGTGGCATCGCATCCCTAATTGGCATCGCATCTCTGTGACATTGCATTTCTAATTGACATCGCATCTCTATTGGTTCAAATCAATTTACAGTGGCTCAATCTATTTACAGTGGTCCACATTATTTATAGTGGCTCGATCTAATTACAATATGGCTCAGTGGCTCGTTTTGTTAACTCTGAGGATCGCATTACAGTGATTTTCATATTCACCTTTGTGCCTCATATCTATGGCTCGTTATGTATCTCTATGACATGATTTCCATGGCTTGAATTTTATGGTTCATTATTTCTCTGAGTCATTCTCTGTGGCTCGATTCCTGTAGATGACCTCTATGGCTTGCATTGTATTCTCTGTAACATGGATCTTGCACTTCTCTATACATGTGGTTCGTTTTTATGGCTTGTTACTCTATGGCTCACATCTGAGGCTTGTCTATTCAGTGGCTCATATTATCCACAGTAACATCGTTTGACTACTCAGCAGCGTCATTTGACTACACAATGGCATTGCTTTACTATATAGTGAGTCTTGCATTACAATTAAAGTTAGTCTCACATTATAGTCTCAAGTAAGGATCACACTTATACCTACAAGGATCGCATTATAATGGTACGCAATATTACTTGTGGTGATATGCAATACTTATTATAGCTCGCACCTTGTAGCTCTTGAATGATGTATGGACAGTGAACTATATACAGTGAGACCGTGATTCATATAACAGTAATAACATGAACTTTCATATAATAGTGATGTATATGATATGGCTGTAATTTATATGGCGATGGCTTGAAGACATGGCAGTGATCCTTGATATAGAGAACGGTAACCCTTGTTGATGACTACCAATGGCAATAACAGTGACCTTGTTTCATGATATCAGTGACATTGCTATTAAGATATATGATGACAGTGCCCTTGCTCTTATGATACATGACAGTAATGATAACACTTGACAGTGATGATGTTTCTTGATAACGAAGACTCTTGATGTTGATGACACTTATTGCAGTGACATGGATGATGGTACTTGAGACAATAATATGAAAGCAGTTCTCTTGGACTTGTTTGATTGTCAGATTGTTCAGTTCACAAGTGTAGTTGTGAACTGACTTGGGTTGGCCCTAGGAGACCTGATGTGATTGATCCATCTCATTCGTATTGTACTCTGTATCTCAGCTGAACAATTGATGAATATCTAATGGAAGAAGAATCTAATTGGGTTTCCCCCTTGTGGGGTTTTTCCCTGGTCTCTGACCTAAAACCCAGTGTCTCTTTTGTGCATGGTTTTCTTCTATTGTTCCTTTATTGTTCTACTGCATTGTTGATGTTATTGTTCTCTCTACAAAATTGTTAATGATGAAATGATGTTATGGAGTGAATGTACTATGAAAAATGTTGAAAAGTATAAAATTGCAATTATCTACAGCAGAGAACAATCTAGCCCTAAAAATTAACAGCATTCTGAGGCAATTCAGGGCATCCTGAGGCAACACGCAGACATCCGCAGGTCTCAGGGGTCACGGAGACCGCAGCCCGGCCCAGGGCCAAATCTGAGCCAGAGTTTGGTGTCCTTTTCTATGACAGTTCAGCCTCCCTGAGGCAGTTCAGTCAATTTCTGAGGCAGTTCGGTCCTTTTCATGAGGAAGAGTTCAGAAGTTTTAGACCACTCCAGTAGCAGAATTAGGGTGCTTTCCTAAGGCTGTTCAAGACAGAATTCGTTGGGTTCTCTCTGTGGCATTTTGTGGCATCCATGAGGCAACAAGATCAGGCTGTATGGTAGACTAGTGATAGGCTCACTGAATTTTATATTACTGTTTTACTGTAGTGGTTTGAGCTGCTGGTTGAATATAAATTCAGTACTGTAGTAGATGGCCCTAGAACCGTGTGATTTTGTTGGAGGATTATATTGTCATTGAATCTTATACTTGTCTTTTTATTGGGGATTTAAGGACTATATTGCTTATCCATGCATTACTACTGCTTATGTTGAATGAACTGTTTATTTCATTATTGAATAAGTGAAGGAATTCTGTTGGAAATCCCAAGGGCAAAATTACCCTAGGACACTACACTTTGGAAAGAAAAAGGTCAGCCTGGTGATCTAGAAATGTTTATTCAGTGTGTGCATATAACAACTTATACCAAATACAGTTATTGTAAATTACACAACAGATCCAGGAGTTGCTAAGAATTACTACCAATGGACGCGAACAGGAATGCATATAATTACTCCCAATACAAAGGCAAATTCAGGAACACTAGAGCAATAGCTAAGGTTGAGTGAACTTCAAAGACAATCCTATACACACGTCTTGTATGAAGCAACTGTTGGAGCTGGTCTTCCAATAATCAGCACTTTGTGTGGCCTTTTAGAAGCCAGTGAAACAATTATGCAGATTGAAGGCATATTTCCCAAGTGGTACTCATGATCTGTCACAACATACTCTTACTAATGCACCGTTGCAGGCAAATGAATTTGTTTAGGTACATTACATTCAGCCCTTGAAATGCTGTCTGGATGGCGTGTGCATTGGAGACTAGAGGATTCCATCTATTGCTTAAGATTTATCATTTTAAATAACCGCTTGGGTTCATTTGGTATTAAACTTCCACTTCATCCTCTCCCTGACTTCAATAAAGTGGCCTCTGAGGTCACTTTCACTATAGGAGCATTGGGAAGCTTCATCTTGTTCCCGTTCCTCCATGTGGACATGCTCACGATATCTTGGCATTTTACAGCTGCTTAACATTCTTGCACTGCTTGCTTTTGGAGAAAATGAGTAAATAATACTGATCGCCTGTAGATATTTAAACTATCCGTGCCTTGGTAAATGTTTTAAAGTGCATTAATGGAATAATCATGCTGGTGGATGCTTCCAGATATTTATGATCTAAGCAACTGTTACCCCTCAAAACCTAAGTCACTAGGTTCGTGTTCGAGTTCGAGTTCGGCGACCTTGACATTCGAATAAAGTTCGGCAACTAAAATTTCACCGATAAAGTTCGACATAAAATTTGACATATAGAAATTTGAAAAAAAAAATGTATATATATATATATACATATTAAAAAAAAAAAAAAAATCAATTTGAAGTATAATGTGTAATGTTGTCTGTTCGCCATCAAAATTTAAATTTTGCTCAAATCAATTAAAATAAAAATAAAAATCTAAAAATAAAAATAAATAAATAACTATACAAAACCTTTAGCTAATATCAATTCATAAAAAAATGCACATAAAAAAATAAATATTTCTGTCTTAACTCTGTTAAAACTTAAACGCACTTACAAGTGATATACATCGTTTGATTGCATTGGAGGTCATAAATATGGAGCAACCCTATTACTTTTCATAGTCCGATGAGAAAGTTTTTAATGCATTATATAAACTCCTCTAAAAAATGTTTTATTGTGGTATATGTGAAATAGCACCCTATAAGACCTCCCGATCGGGATGTGGAACAAGGTAGGTGAAGGTGGCAAGAGTGACTATGATCACGGAAGGATAGTCGAACGCAACCACAGGTACGAAGCCGCCCTTCCAGCCAAAACAATGAATAGCAGGTCAGCACAAGTCTCAAGAAATTGGAGTGGGGGAGGTGGAATGCAGAAGATTAGTAGTAGTGGCGGCGATAATGGAAGAGTGAGAAGGTCGGCGAAGAGGCATTATATGAAGGTGGCGGAGTGTAAGAGAAGGGGTAATCTATGCAGGACGAAAGTGGAGCAGAGCGCAGCACAGCCAGGAGGAGCCATTAGGGAGGTTAGCGATTCCGGGTATGTGAAACCTGAGACCCCTGCACCCCTTTTCTCTGTCACAGTAGGTAGAATGGATAAGTTTAATTCATGTGAAGCCCCTGAAGACGAAAAGGGCTCGAGCGAGTTCGCCCGCCCCTATGCAATACATTGTGAGGGGATTCTGGGTCAGAATTGGGAGGGGATCCTTGATGAACGAGGAAACTGTAGCCGGGAGCACAGTCCGGGAAGTAACCTGGGAAACTATGGCAAGCAATTCACTGCAAAAGTAGAGGGGAAATCTGAAAGAGAGGATTCGAAAATTATGCCCTTAGCCCACCAGTTGATCCGCATGACAAAGGGCCTTATACACCTCTTGTATCCGGATAATGGTGATCAGCGTCAAACCCAAAAAAATGACGGTGACTGCAGTAGGAGCAGAGGAATTCCCAAAAGGAAAATTGTAGTGGGAGACGTTGATAAGAAACATAAAAAACTGATACCTGTGATTGATAATTGTCAACAGGAGAGGGTAGAAAACAGGATGGCGCGCCCGGGTCGCGGCAGAAGACGCGGAGGCAGAGGTCGACCAAGGCAAGGGAATCAAGGAAGCAGGCCAACAGAAGTCCCAAGTAACCAGAGCAGAGGGAGAAGGTCTACCCTGACAACAGTCTAGGAAGTGGCAAGAGCTTACCGGGAAAGCACAAGTGAGGATATCCGCCGAATCATCCAAGACATGGAAACCAGTGTGCTGGAGGAACAGTCTGAATCCGAGACGGAAGAATGGGCGGAAATGATTAGAGATCCAGGGAATACGCAGGGAAGGCTGACTCTGTATAGGTAGTCTCTACATATCTACTAGGTACTAAAATGCCTCCTGGCAAAGGCACTGGAACAGGTAGCAAAGGAAATGGCGGAAATCACAAACGGTATGCCAAATTTGCAGAAAGAAATGAAAAACTTCCAAGTCATAATGATCAGGCAGAACAACAAACTGGAGGAGATGCATCAGCTGCTGTCCCGGATGGTTCGTACTAACCCAAGTCAGGAGGAACAAATGGATACTCCCATGGACATGGACCATAATACAAGCACCAGAAAGGAATAATCCTCTTGAGGCTCTTATGTGGTTTTTGAACTTCTTATATTCATAGTTGTATGCATGTTAGTAGCTTAATAGGTAGTTTCAACTGTATAGTGCATATAGCTAGTATGGAAAGACTAGTTAAATTTTGTTTTTTGGAATGCTTATAGCAAACTAAGATGGCCAACAGACCTAGTTTCCCTTCGGGGCAGGTTGAGGCCACCAAAACGATGTATCTGGTCTCCTTGTTCAGCATAAATAGAAAAGAAAGGCACTACCTTCAGTTACAAAAAAAAAGAAATATCACCTTATAAGACACACAAGAAAATATAAATCATATTAAAATGAGGAGCTAAGGATAAAAAGCATTTTAATAAATCCATTTCTTAAAATTTTATTAAATTAACATGTGAAAACGTGGGTGATGTAAATCTCATCCGGTCAGATTAGAGAATTAATTCATGAGCTTGTTTTCATCTAATATTAAATAGCCACGGCCCACAACCCGTCAAAAAAGTTGTCTAAAACATGTCGAAAACCCTGTTGAACGATGAAAACCTGTGGCCCGTCACTGTAGTCTGTATGTTGCTCACGTGGACTGGTAGTTCGGTTGAGGTCAGTGGTCGTCGATCGCTCGGTGGTAGACTAGTAGTGTATCAAACCTAACCCTCCGCAAACAATGAAACCTAACCCTCCGGCGTCCGCAAACAATGAAACCAAAAGCAAAACGTGCCCGCAGGCCGCAATTCATTTTGAAATTTTTTTAAAACAGGAAAAAAAATCGAACCAAAACGAATTTAATCGATTTTGTTCACAAAAAAATTCAAGTTCGGCGTTAAATTCGAGTTGGCCATAAAGTTCGGCGAACTTGAACAAATAAGTTCGTATTCATTTGAAGTTCGGCAAATTTCGAACTTATTCGTTCAAATTCGCCAGACCTGGTGACTAAGCTCAAAACGCATGTCTTTCTGAGGCACTTTGCACAGCAGTGTGATGGACATTCATAGTAGTTATATTCAGCATTCCAAGCAGCAGTCTTTTATATACCTGTTGAGGTATTTTCCAAGAGAGTTCAATTGTTGTAGGAAGGGTGTACACTGAGAGGGGGCTTAATACTCCCATTTTTTCCCTCATCCAAAGATAGAAGTAAATCTAACAGGGATCATGAAGGAGAAGTAAAATCACTTGCCTTCTTTAGATATATTTAAGGAAGGATTGGGTAGCAGTATTCTCAAGACTTTCCAGAAAGATACAACCAGAGACATCAAGGCACAATACAGTGGGGATATAGTCCATTGGGATAAAAATAAATAAATTGCTCATTCTAGGCTTAAGGTTGTTATTCTCATTGCTAGCTCTGACTTTCTCCATAACTGTTTTCATGTCTTGATGGGCTGAGAGTGTTAACGAGATCAAGTTTCAGACTTCTTCTCGATAAGAAACATTTATTTTTTTCCCTTGAGCACTTTGAGCAGACGTTTCCAGCAGAATGAGGTCTTTATGCCAATTCCTTGAGGACAACTTGTGTCTTTGAAGCCTAGGGCCGACTTGTGTATTTTAATGATGAACAAGTATTTGTATACCTGTTTGGGGGCACCTTTTGGTTTTTTATTCAGTGGCTGGTTCAAAACAAAAGAATATTTATTGGGTGATTCTGTTTCATTTTATTATAGCATATAGCTTTATCAAAATGGCACAATGGACTAAGTCTTTGGAGACATAAAATTCTGATACATGCACAAAGCCAGGAATCTTGCTTGGGAGCTAAATTGAAGGTGTTTACAAAGAACGGAAACTTCAAGGATTGTGGAGGTGGACATAAGGGCAAATCCATTGATAACTTGCCTGGAAAGGCATACCCCAGATGTCACTAAAAGAAATATCTCAAAGCACAATCGAAGCTAGGCATAAGTGAGCAACTGAGATTTGTACGCAGGGAGATACCCTTCCAGCATACTGTGGGAAGAAATCTTTGGATATTTTGCAAGAGTCGAAAGAAATAAAAAATAAAAAAACCTAAGGACCGTATCAAAATTTCAACAGGCAGTGAATAAAAAAGAATACCAAGAAGCTTGTAAACACACCTGTCCATAATGGTCAGCAATTGCTTTCTCACATCCTGAGCTCTCCTTAAAGAGCGGGATTGCACAAAATTTTCAAAACACCAGGGACCTGAGAAGTTTTTTGCCTTCCAGGCCTCGTACACGGCTAATAATGTTAAGTGGTCCCCTTCTGGTTGGAAAAACTTTGCCCTTTTTTGGTCAGCCTGAGCTTGCTTCTCTCGAGGCCGGTAGAAAATGTTCTGTGTCTGAAGCATTGCTATTATGGTCAAGATCTCATCGCTACAGCCAAGATCAACACTGGCAAGGAGCATCTTTGACAAAGGAGGTTCCAGTGGAAATTCAGCCATTTTCCTCCCCAATTTGGTTAGAAGACCCTCCTCATCCAAAGCTCCTAAACTGTACAGCTGTTCCATTGCAGATATGAGTGCTTGAGGAGGAGGGGGGTCCATAAAATCAAAGGAGAGGAGGTCATTGATCCCCATGGCTTTCATGTTAAGTGTCGTGACTCCAAGATTAATCCTCTGTATTTCTGGCACAGTGGTGGGCAGCATCTCATTGCGATATGCACTTTCTGTGTATAGCCGATAGCACTTACCAGGACCTGTACGACCAGCACGTCCAGCACGTTGCTTAGCCGATGCTTGAGAAATTGGTGTAATGACCAGCGAATCCAGACCAAGTTTTGGATTGTATACATTCTGCTTAGCAAAGCCAGGATCAACAACATAGTAGATTCCATCAATGGTCAAAGAAGCTTCTGCGATATTGGTGGCCACAACAACTTTTCTTTTACCTGGAGGAGCAGGCTCAAAAATTCTTGACTGCATCTCACTGGGAAGAGCACTGTATACCGGCAAGATGATGAGTTCAGGAACATTCTTTCCAAGTCCTTTCATTCGCTCATAGAGAATCTGACATGCAGTATCAATTTCCTCCTGTCCCGTTAAGAAGAGAAGAATATCACCTTCCGGTTCTGTCAAGTGAATCTGCATGACCGTGATTAATGCAACATCCAAATAGTCACTCTCCGGCTGCTTGGTATACAGTATCTCTACGGGATAAGTCCTCCCTGGGATAGTGAATATATTGCAGTTGAAGAAATATCCTGAGAATTTCTCAGCGTCCAGAGTGGCAGAGGTGACAATTAACCGAAGATCAGGCCTGCGTCTAACCAACTGCTTCAGGAGCCCAAACAACACATCTGTGTGAATTGTCCTCTCGTGGGCCTCATCAAGCATGACTACTGAATACTGAGATAGTTCTTCATCAACTAAAATCTCTCTAAGAAGCATACCGTCGGTCATGTACTTAATCACAGTCTCTGGCCCAGTGCAATCCTCGAAACGAATGGCATACCCAACCTCCTCCCCTAAACGACATCCAAATTCCTCCGCTACTCTTTTTGCTACAGACATAGCTGCCACTCTACGAGGTTGGGTACAGCCGATCTTACCTCTAGTAGTGTAGCCTGCCTCTGCCAAATATTGGGTCACTTGAGTGGTCTTTCCGGAGCCAGTCTCCCCAATGACAACCAGAACTTGGTTGTCATTCACCGCCTGGATCAATTCCTTCTTCAACTTGTAGATGGGAAGGCTCTGCCTCTGTTCCTGAATCGAGAGCTTTGACCGCTGTCCGAATGTTGGTGCTTTGCCAAAAGCATCCTTCTTCCACTCAGGCATATCATAGGCAGAAAGCCCCACCCCTCTCAACTCCTGTGCAAGATGCCTCTCACCTGTCTCTGGCATTGGATCCTCCCACGGTCGATTCAAATCCTTGGGAATGGAATCCAGCATGGTCCTCTGCTGCTGTTCTCGAAGCTCCCTTCGCTCCTTCGAAAGCGCTGACTGCGTCATCGCTGCTCTCTGCAGTGAACCATCGGGATTCTTCACAATCTTCACAGGTGAAACATCGATCGAGTAACGAGTCTGCCCCTGCAGGAAAGCAGGCTCATCCTCATTCAACTCGATCTCGAGCTCCTCCTCAGCAGTACCCTCGTCTTGGTAAAGCATGCCATCGCCATCTTCGTCATACATAGGATATTCCCTCACATCCAAGACCCCGGATGCAACCAGCTGCTTTGCTTCCCACTTTTCGGGAGAACTCATTCTCTTCAGGGGCCTCCGGGAAGGCATGTTTTCCTCCTCATCCACAATGGTGATACCTGAAAGTCCGGTCCTCCTTGTGGGAGGCTGATTGAAACTAAGAGGATTGGCCCTCAGAGCATCATCATCGGTGCTTTTCTTCATTGGCAACAGGTCCTCACCAGTTTTCTGATCAACATCCCTCAAGGAAAGGCTCATTTTCTGTCCCGATATAGAAATGACTTTGACCCAAACCTCCTGATCTCTCTTAACGGCTTCCTTTGCATTAACCACCCTCCTGCTTGCAATCTGTGAAATATGGACCAAACCTTCTTTCCCTCGAAAATCATTCAACTGAACAAAGCACCCTGTATCCATTACCCTGGAAACCCTACCCTGATAAACCCCAAATAACTCGGGCTCCTTATTGTAGTTGTTCTGCTTTCTTTCATCCCTGTAATCAACTTTATCCCTGTGCCCTCTGCTCCTTTCATCATCTCTGACATCACCATTCTCTTCCCTTCTGTCTCTGCTATATCTATCCCTGTCTCTCTCTCTGCTATATTTATCCTTATCCCTGTCCCTATCTTTGCCATATTTATCCCTATCTCTGCCTCTGTCTCTTCTGTCATCACCATAACCCTCTTCCCTCCTCCTATGTTTCTCCCCATCCCTGCTATTTTTTTCGTGCCTCCACTCTCCTCTCCCCCGATCATCTTCTCTATCAGAATCCTTTCTCGACTCCTTTTCAATCTCCTTCTCCAATTCCTTAACCCTCAGTCTGTTATCAGGCACCGAAAGCCCTGGGAACTTGGCAGGTGGATCCCCTTTTGTCCTATCCTTGTCCGATTTCGTTTTTGGAGGAAGAATAGCATGGATTATTGTAAGCAATGTCCTCACAAAATACTCGGGCATTTCTGCTCCATTTTCCTTCAGCTGTGCATCGAATTCTTCCACAGTCGCGCTCTGTTCACCCAAGTCCGTGATAAACTCCGCCAAGACCTTGTCCGCACATCCGATATGGGCCTCCAGCTCTGTACAGACCTTGGAAACCAAGGACAAGTATTCCAATCTCTTCAACCCGTCATCCTTTTCTTTCTCCCCCATATCTGAAACCCCGAACAATGGAAATTATTAGCAGACCAATTCAAAACCCTTGACGAGTGGTCAAGATAGAATCCAGGAGGGCAAATCGAGCCACGGAGTCCGTCTGATCCAGAGCGGACAAGTGCAAAAATAGTGTGGTTAAGGACAAGCGGTCGTAAAAGAGTTTGTCGATCGATTTGCACAGAGGAGCATCAACACTGAACCTTTAACCGACCTCGTATTTGCCGAGCGATGGAAACCTAAAACGTATCCGGACAGAAGCAGCTCCGGCAGGGAAAATTCCATCGACTTTGAGATTACCTGCCCTTTCGTTATCGCGGAGCCCTTTCGTTATCGCGGAGCTCGTGTTTTTCCGTCCAGTTGAGGTTGATGAAGGATAGATCGTAGGAAAATCAATGATGTCGAGCCGTAGAAAATTATCTGCTCAAACGTTTCGAATTTAAACGTAAACTCATTTTCAAAACAGTAAGACTCCGTGGAGATAACCTAAATTTTTATCAGATGATTTTTATCCAGGTTAATTTTAGCAGTGTCACTATAACACCACGAATATCCATATCGAAGAGTGCAATTATGTAAGAAATAAATAAATTATTATTCAATTTAAGCATTTGTGATGTATATAAAGTTTTTTATAAGATTTTTTTGGCTTAAATCGCATTAGAATACCTTCATCCACGCGGTTTCGAACCAATGAGTGTAGTTCATCGTTGGATAAGTTGAATAAGCAAATTCTAGCTGCATGTTAAATAGATATAGCGCAGATCATTCAATGGTTATATTTGACTAGGAAATGGCTATATTGCATTGGGCAACTACACTGGATAACGGCGATATTTCGCTGGGAAACGGCTAACTAGACTGGACCAAGGTATAGGGACACGAAAAATATAATTAGTTAATTAGTTAGTAAGTTAGTTTTATATCTATTATCATATTTAAATAAGGTAATGTATATATTTAATTAATATGAATCAATTAGTTATCGAAAGGCTTATATTAAAGTTATATAATTAAATATTTAGTTAATTAATTGTAAATTAGTTTTATATCTATTATCATATATAAATAAGGTAATGTATGTATTTAATTAATATGAATCAATTAAGTATCAAATGGCTTATATTAAAGTTATATAATTAAATGGTTAATTGTAAGTTAGTTTTGTTATAGTTATTACCATAACAAGTAATTGTTTGTATAACTTATTAATAGATCTTATTAATAAAACTATTAAATTAAATATAAACTTAAATCATTAAGCTATCTAATATAAACTTAAAACTATCTAATTAAATATAAAATTTAAATCATTAATAATATATAATAATAAAAAATTATTAAAAGGATAACTTATTAAGTTAGTTAAATAATGGACCTTCTAATAAATTTAAGGAATAGAATATGTGGCAAATTTCCCTAAAAATAACTAAAACCAATGAGGAACTAATGAGAAAGAAAATAGTTTGTTTTAATTGGTTAGTTAATTAAAAACAGTTCTCATCTTAAAAATTCCATCATCAATATTTAGGTATAGAATATTTATAAAAGGATTTTTATTCCCTGTACAAACAATTTGTTCTTATTATTAATTGTGGAGTGAAAGAGACAAGCGAACATAAATATTAAAAATATAAAAATAAAATAGACGATAAAAAAGGAAACATCAACAATCCAGAAGACGAGGGGGAAAAACAAAGAAGAACAACATATGTAACGGGGGCGAAGGGAAAAACGGCTAGGAAGAGAGGGCAGGGATCCAGCAACTGCTACTTTTCTAGTCGTCATCTCTATTGAGATTACTCAGTCTTTTTAACCATTTAGGAGGTTAAAGATGGTGGAGTAGATTCCTATCTCGAGATTAATTTTAGCCGAGTGTCATTATAACACCACGAATATCCATATCCAAGAGTGCAATTATGTAAGAAAGAAATAAATTATTTTTAATCGTTTAGGAGGTTAAAGATGGTGGAATAGATTCCTATCCCATCTCATTCTTGTATTCAGTGTTTTTCTTGTGAAGTCTCATAATAAAGGTTTCAGTTTCTTGACAAACACCTCACTAAATAAATTATCCCAAGAACTAGTTGTCAGAGTGTCTGCATAACTTTTTATGTTGCCTTTGAAGGCCTCAAATTCTAATACGAAATGTTTTTGTTTACACTTTTTTCCGGAAGAGCAAAAAATACATATTCTTTCTTCCCACACTTCTATTGGCCTTTTCCAGTATCATGTTTTCACAACAGAGTTTATGATAATTAGTTCTTAACAAACCATCTAATTCTTGTATTCAACGTTTTTCTTATGAAGCCTCGCAATAAAGCTTTCAGCTTCTTGACAAGCCCCTCGCTAAATAAATTATCTCAAGAACTAGTTGTCAGAGTGTTTGCATAACTTTTTTTATTGTCTTTGAAGGCCTCGCATTATAAAATGAAATGCTTTTTTGTTTACACTTTTCTAAAAGAGCAAAAAACACATACTCTTTCTTCCCACACTTTTTTTTGCCTTTTCCAGTACATGTTTTCACAATGGAGTTGATGATAATTAGTTCATAACTGAGTAATAAGAATTTTGGCTCTCCATGAAATATTGGCCCC
This sequence comes from Pinus tabuliformis, assembly GCA_031772625.1. NCBI lineage: Eukaryota > Viridiplantae > Streptophyta > Pinopsida > Pinales > Pinaceae > Pinus > Pinus tabuliformis. The sequence goes on from CM062805.1 coordinate 294,544,750, forward strand.
TAAGTATGTTTTTTGTTGATGATTATAAGTGGGATTAAACTCTTCAATGTAGTACTTTTTCTTTCTCCCTAGCTCCTTATCCCAAGTACGCTTGTGGAACTTATCCATAACAAAAGCTTTTATCTATTTATTGTTTGTGGGACACGTGTTCAAGCAAATACCCCATATACTAAACCATTTGTTATTTTGTCGCATCCAGGTCTTCTTTATTTTGCACAATATGTCATTAAAAACAACATTAGGCCATCTGCGCGCTTCCATTTGCTCAATTGTTATTAAGTATCTTATGACTTGCACCATAATGATTTCTTCAACGGGAGCAACCCCCGTTTCACTTAACAAGATATCATAAGGAAATGCATTTTTAATTTTAAACTTGTTTGTAATCAAGTGCTTCTAAATTTTCTCAATTTGTTTCCACTGCATGTTGGATGAACTGCTAGCCTACAGTTCACAATTGTGGATAATCATCGAAAACACTAAAAGCCCAAAAAGAGTTTGAGTGGTCTTCAAGTCCCATAACTCGGCCTCTCTGCACCTATTTTGAAAAGCATAAAATGTTTTCCAACCCCCCAAAGTTTTTTTCTTTCCAAAGTCGTCCCAACTTAGATTTTGTTGAAATCAATTCTGAGGCATTTGTAATCTGCAACTTCTTCCAGGTTGTTGCCTTCAAAGTAGAGCTTATGTTAGTTATGTTTTCTTTTGTTAAAGAAAATCTCTACTTTCGTTTTGCTAATATTGACTTGCATCCCCACCCTTCTACAAAAATGCTCAAGGGAAAGTAAGTGTTCTTGCAAACTAACAATAGATTTTGCAATCAGAATAAGGTCATCCGCATACAAAAGAAGCCTTATAACAAACTCGCGCAGATGGATATTGTCATCCCCTTGCGAATTTAACCACTCTCCAGGCTTGTCAATATATAAACCAAAAAGGGTAAGAGATAATGGGCAACCTTGCTTGATCCCGATATCACTTCTAAAACTTTTAAAAAAATCTTGTTGAAGTTCTAATTTTGACTTTCACCTCTTCATAGAGCCTATGCATAGCTACTCTCAAATACCTAGAAACCCCAAGTTCCTCCATTTTGTGCCAAAGATTATCCCTAAGGACAATGTCAAAGGCTTTTCTGAAATCAACAAAGCAACAAAAGGCTTCTTTTTTTTTCTCCCAAAATTTTTCAATGATGTGCCTTAAAGTTATACCATGATCAACTATGGAATGTTTAGGTCTAAAATCTATTTGCCCTTTAGTATGTTTATCTCTTTCTTCTGCCCACTTGTTGATTTTATTTTATAGCATGCTTCCAAATAACTTTGAAAACAAGGGGTTTATCATTATGGTCCTATAATTGAAGGGATTATTGATGTAACACCATCCTCCCACATCTACCCAAGTAACTGCCCAACCAGGGTAAACATGTGACGAGAGGCTACTATGATTGGATTCAACCTCCCATGTGACCTTAAGGAAGTGGAATCGATGGAAACAAAACATACAAACCTTCCACATCAGTTACAGGACTCCTATGAACCATCCCAACCACTCATGTAGCTAACCCCTGGGTCCCACTAAAATTTTTGACCACTTCACCTCTGGAAGCTCCCATGCTATAGGTCTGTTAGCATCCAAGAGGCTCTGGACACTCTCATGACAAGGAATGCCAACATCCAAGGACTATTTTGCTCAGTGCTATGCCAGCATCCTTGGGATTTAAGCCACTTTTTGAGGCCCAAAGCTCAAGTCACTACCCAAAATTGAATGACACCTTCAGAACAGTAAGATAACAGGGAAACAATGATGCAAAAGTAAATACTTGAACAAGCCCTTAACCAGACCCCTACTAGCCATGATAGACATTTCATCAAACATATCACAAATATGTAATCTACAGGTGTAAACAACAGATTTAAGCATAGGGATCTCATACTTATATGAGAATCACTAAGAACCATTGTTCCCTCATATCATTTGTTGCATTATCATCTATTAGGTCATAGATACATTGTCCATTCATTTACAAGTAAAAACATGATGAGAGCCATACATAGTCACTGTCATAAAACACATACATAACCAGCATAATAGCAACATAAATACCAATGAAATCACAACCATATGATCCACATATAAACCAGTATAATACTCATAGAAATACAAGGAGAAATAACCTCATATTGATGATGCAAAATCCAAACCCAGGATGGGACTACCACGTTCCACCCGACCATGGAATGGTTGAGTCAAATCTCTCTTCAGTCATTAACCCCCTGCCATATTCCAAGCATGAATGTGGGACTCAAACCAAAAGAACCAACCACGGCATCCTTAGGCTAAACCACCTCACCCTCATTAATAGAAACCAAGCTTTACCGTAATCCATCCCGAATCACTAGGCCAACACAATAAACATGTAATAACAGGGTTTACCATGATCTCCACCTGATCACTAGGCCAAACAAGCATGGATGTCACCAGATTTATCCACCTACACCATGAGGATTTTCCCTGTCTCCTAGTCTCTCAGGCTTTACCGCAATCCACACCAAATCACTAGGCCTTAAACCGAGACCCACTCTCCAAGCTTTACCGCATATCCCAACCTAGGATTACTAGGCCCAACGGAGAGAAATCCACCTCTTGGCTTTGTTGTATATCTTGCCACTCACCGGAAAGGATTCATAGGCCCACCGAGGCAACACAATCGTGGCTTTACCACAACCCACAGTCTGGCTCAGAGGTTACTAGGCTAGTTGGCTTTACCGTGATCCACAATTCGGTTCAGGGACCACTAGGCCATTTGCTTTATCATTCAGAGATCCACCTCACTCAGCTTTGAATCCATCCGATAATCCAACTCAACCAAAACATGAGAACCCCATCACACCATGGCTATCTGGAAATGGAAAGGCTAGGCTGAAAACACTGTCACACCTAGCAAAACCCATGCCATAATAGCAAAAGAACCACATGCAATACCATGCATGCCAAATCTAGCAAGGAAAATACACATGCAAAGAATATTGTTGTAATTGCTTGATCTTGTTCTTCCTTACTCTATCTTTGATTCCTCTTGCCTTCTTTGCCTTTCTTGATCTGATGCCAAAATGCTCCAAGAAAACTCTAAGTGTTCAAGAGTGAGATAGAGAAAGAGAATAATGAGAGAGCTCCAAAATTGAAATGACAAAAGGTTACAAAGTGATCCTCAGAAGCCTTTTTATCAATTAGGCCTATATTTTCTTCATTTTCCTACTCACATGCAACCTGTGACCTTTCACCTTCCTTTTCTCCTAATTTCCATTATTTTCATAAATAGATGTGCCAAAAATGTCATTTTGCCTTTCCAAATCCCTAGCCATTGCCTTTGCCAATTTCCTTAGCCATACTAAACCGATGAACACCGACACTAGGATGTTTTGCCCACATTCAGCTTGGAATAAGTGTCCCATCAATCGTGGTTATTATTTTGCCTTTATTAACTTTTATTGCATGGAATTTTCACCAAGGTTGTTACAAAACCCTCCCCCTTGGGGGACACCATCCTCAGTGTTCAACCACACCTATACCTCAGCAAAATCACTGAAAAACAAACATATTACCCATGGAGCTTTATAACATAGCTCGATGCAATATTTATAATGATCACCCTGCTGAAAAGCAAACCAACATGACAACATAAAAAGCATGACAACATAATAACATGACACCCATACTGCTTATTGGAGCTTTATAACATAGCTCATGATGGTATTTACATCCAAATACATATGTACATATACAAAAACATCACTAAACATGTACCAAAACATATACCAAAGACATATACCAAAACTGCTTTGCCTCAACCAACAAACAATGAAGGATACATAGCCTGCATCTGATCCGCCATCTCCCATGTAGCTTCATTGGGCCCAAATTGCTTCCACTGCACTTTAACTTGCTCGATTGCTCGATTCCAGAGCATGAGCACCTTTTTTTGCAATATACACTAAGGCTCCGGTTGGAATTCTCCATCTGGTTCAACCTCCAATACATATCAATCAATCACATTATTAGCATCTTTAACACACTTCTTAAGCAATGACACATGGAAAACATCATGGAATTTCATTGTCGAAAGTAGTGTAAGTCGATAGGTTACTGGCCCAATCCTCTCAACAATATTGAAGGGTCCACAAAACTGTGGTGCCAGCTTGGCACATGATCCAATCTGTAACGAGCTTTTCTTTGGTTTGGTTTGCAAGTACACATGTTCCCCAACTTAGAACTCCTTGAACACCTTGTTCTGATCTGCATAGCTCTTCTGCCTATCCTGTGTTGCTTTCAAATTCTTCTTGATCACTTGAATTTCCTGTTCCATGTCTGCCAACATGTCTGGTCCAATCAACACCCTGTTAACTGGATCACTCCAACTGATGGGAGTATTGCAACTCTGCCCATACAATGCCTCAAATGGACTCATCCTCAAAGATTCCTGATACCCATTGTTGTAATCAAACTGTACCAGTAGAAGATACTCTTCCCACTTCCGTTGTTGATGCATCACATACATCCTCAACATGTCCTCCAATATCCTATTGACCCTCTCAGTCTGTCCATTTGTCTGTGGATGATAAGTTGTACTGAAGGCCAACTCTGTGCCCAAACCTGCAAACAACTCCTTCCAAAACTTGGAAGTGAACTTTGCATCCCTATCTGATACAATATTCTTTGGAACACCATGCAATCTGACCACATCTTTGATGAATACATGTGCTACATCGCTAGCTGAGAATGTAGACTTCATTGGAATGAAGTGTGCAACCTTTGTCAACTTGTCCACAACAACCATGATGGAATCGTGATGTCTCACTATCCTTGGCAAACCTATGATAAAGTCCATGGAAATGACCTCCCATTTCCATTTTGGAATCGCGATCGGTTGTAGTGGTCCACTTGGGTGCTTACACTCTGCCTTCACACGCTAACAATTGAAACACCTAGACACAAACTATGTTACATCCTTCTTCAAGTTTGGCCAATAACAAAATTTCTTTACTACGGTCAATGTCTTCTAATAGCTTGGGTGACCTAAATATGGTTTCGCATGAAACTCTCTCAATATCACCTTCATGAGCTCACTGCTATCTGGCACATATACCCTGTCTCTGAATCTAACCAATCCATCTATTGTAAGGCAATAGTCCCCATCCTGTGCACCTGCACATGTACCACTACCTGTACCTGTACTTGTACCTGTACTCTGCTACAGCCTGTGTATAATCCCCATATACCTGACATCCTATTGATCTACCTGCAAAATCCTATCCTATAAGTTTGTCCCATAGAAGCTCATAGTTGCTGAGCGATTTACCTGTATTTGCATGCGAAAAGCATCTGCCACCCTATTTTCCTTTCCTTTGATGTACTTGATCTCAAAGTCGAACTCACTGATCGTGGCCAACCATCTAGCCAGTCGGGCATTCAAATTCGGTTGGTCAAACAAATACCTTAACCCAATGTGATCACTCATCAATACAACCCTCCTGCCAAGATGATAGTGCCTCCACATCTTCAATGCATGTATGATTGTTGCTAACTCAAGATCATGTGTCAGGTAGTTTTGCTCGTGCTCATTTAGTTTTCGTGACTCATAACATACCACCTGTCCATCCTACATAAGGACTCCACCAAGTCCCTTCTTGCAAGCATATGTGCATACTACAAACTCTTTATCCGGATCTGCAATCTTTAACACTGGAGCATGTGTCAACAACTGCTTAAGCTGCTCAAAACTGGCCTCACACTCCTTTGTCCATTCAAACTTCTTACCTTTCCTCTGCAATGATGTAATAGGATAAGCGATCTATGAGAATTTGTTGATGAACTTCCTATAATAACCTACCAATCCCATGAAGGATCTCACCTCATCTACATTCCTAGGAGCTACCCACTCCATGATGGCCCTTATCATTTCTGATCTACTGCAATGCCCTCCTTGGAGATAACATGTCCCAAGTAATGTATCTCAGTCTGAAAGAAACTGCACTTGTTGAGCTTAGCATACAACTAATGCTCCCTCAACAACTTCAACATTGTTGCTAAATGATCGGCATGTTATTCCTCATTTTTAGAATATACCAATATGTCATCAATGAACACAGTAACAAACTTATCCAAATATGGACATAACATACTATTCATCAAGCACATAAATGTAGTTGGAGCATTAGTCAAACTTAATGGAACTACAACAAACTCATAATGCCCATACCTGGTCCGGAAAGTTGTCTTGTAAATGTCCTCCTCTTTGATGTGTACCTAATGGTATCATGACCTCAAGTTGATCTTAGAGAACACTGCTACTCCCTTCAGATGATCAAGCAAATCATCAATCCTCGGTAACAGATACATGTTCTTGATGGTCACTTTGTTCAAGTGCCTACAGTCAATGCATAATCTGATAGTACCGTCTTTCTTCTTCCAAACAATATCGGTCCACCCCAAGGTGATACACTTGGCCTAATGTATCCCTTATCCAACATTTCCTTCAACTGCAACTTCAACTCTACCAACTCATGTGTGCTCATCCTGTAAGGTGCTTTTGATGTTGGAGTTGCCCCTGGCACTAACTCAATAGAAAAGTCTACTTCCTTGTGAGGTGGCAACTCTGAAATCTCTTTAAATACATCCTGAAACTGTTGTAGAACTGGGTATTTTCTCAAAACATCTACATCCTCAACTTCCTTACCTTTGTCACTAGAAATATGCACTGCGGATAACATACACCCTTTTTTGCGACTGCGCTTTGCCGGCATAGTTGTCACCATCCTAACTGATGTGGAATTCTTCTTTCCTTATAAGACTCTTGGTTCCCCATTGTCATCCACACACGCAATTGATTTTTCATAACAATCCACCTTGGTTCTATGAAGATACAACCAATCCATGCCCAACAACATATTGTATGATCCCACTGGTAATACATTCAAATGTATTGCGGTAGATGTTAGCTTTGCTATGCAAAAGGATCAAAAATGGATTCAAAATGCTCTCAAAGGCTGCAAATATACTTATAATCATGCCCAAGATCCATGTTTGCAGTTCAAATCCTCAAATCATGACAAAAAGCTGCCCACCGATCAAAAAAGTTGCAAGGGAAAAGCCCTTTGGAGGGCAGAATTACACTATCGGGAGGTGAAAATACCCAAAAAACCATATTAAAATCAAAAGCGCAGGCTTATGGATCCGCATTAATCTCAGCCGTTGGATCTGGCCGATCAACGGTCCAGATCGCGTCGGCATATCGCAAGTCGGGGGAGGCAGTGGCAGCGACATGATACATCGCCGACGAGCGATCGCCGATATCGCATCGGCGTATCGCTATCGGCACTTCCAATGGAGCATGGGCCTTTTATGTTTGCGACCCGATGGGTCGGACCCGATGGCGCTTTAAATTATGTTTGATAGATTATCGGGTCCGCGGCAATATCGCTATCGGTGATTTCAAAGAGTTGGGCTTTATTGTTCGCCGATGAGCGATCGCCGATATCGCATCGGCGAGTTGCAAGGGGGCGGGGCTTTAAACATATGCATACCTCCGACCCGATGGGCCGGACCCGACGACCACACAACACTCCATTACATATTTTTTCAAATCCGCGCTTGAGCCATTTTCAATGGTTTCGGGCGTGTTTTCTGTGTATTGTGAAATATGAAGAAATATAAAGGATGCCTGGCAAGCGCCGATTGCGATGGGTTTTCGGATCCGAAAGGGTTCTAAAGCAAAAAATATATATATATATATATATTTCAAATCTGCCAAAGCCATTTTTTGTGGTTTTGTGGTAGTTTTGCATATATTTGTCAACTATTAAAAAACAAAGGAGGAACCTGTTTTAATGTGAATTGCGAGCCAAAGGCGGGCCCGATAATGAATAAACCATGCCTGAGCCTTTTAAAAGTCAACATGGAAGCAGTAATGGGTGGGAATGAATAGTTTGGGCAGCGTTTCATGTTTTAAAGCCAAAACAGTCATGATAGAGCCGTTTAATGATTCAACAGCAACATTTAATCAGCAGTATGGCCGAGGAGGAAACAGGACACCACAGATCCAGACAGAGCATTCAATGGTTATGGGTTTCACCCATATTTCATTCCACTTGCCCAAGGAGGACCGCAGAGAGCCAGAGAGGGTCAAATCTATTTAAACTCAGACAGATTTGTATCAGAGGCCCATTGCTGAATATGAATATGGTTGGTGGCCATTTATGGGCTCCTCCATCCATTGTTTAATAGAGATATTTTGTATTGTAACACTATATATACTGAGAACTCAGATGTAATCGGATTTGATGAGTGTTTGATGAATGAGAGCTTTGTTGTTGCCTTTAACTTCTGGAGACTGTAAATACTATGAGACCTGTAGCTTTTGGTCTGAATTTTCAACTAATACAAGCTTCTTTTGTTGTCACCTGCTCACTTTCCACTTCTCTTTCTTGTTCTAGGTTGTGCCTGCTTGCATTTATTTGATGTGCTGTCGATTTTTAATACCAGAGGGGCTGTCATCCCACCTCTTTGTTATAATTTAATGGTTCATTAGAATTGCTTGCAGATTGCTGTTGTTTTAATATCAGGAAGCTGTCATCCTGTCTGTATATTAAACAATAGTTTTGTAGATCTTATAACTGGTTGCAGCTGGCCATCACAGGGTCCTGTGCATCTACTGGTGTAACTAGTCCTCTCCATCATCACCTTTACCTGAAACTATGAGTAGTTGGTAGTTGAAAGCCTTGTAGTTTGGGGGTCTTCACCCATGTCTGAGGATAATCATAGTTGGAGTAGTTGTCTGGCTTAAAGGTGCTGCACATCTTCCATTATCCATCATTTTATCCAACAAAACTGTTGAATTTTTAATGTTCCTGAGCATCACTGATATACAACCTAGGTGAGTTTCTTGGGGTGATAACAGTAGACATACCATTCAAATCAAATGCACAAGCTCTTACCCAATGATGAACTCGCTTCTTTGTACCTGTAGCCAACTGCACTAACCAAGATTTTGCATGCAATTCCTTACTCAAACCACACTTATCCACCAATTCAAGACTAACATAACTATAATTAGATCCAAGGTCAATCAAAATAGAAATAACTTGATCACAAATCTTATTGTCCATCTCAATGATAGATGCTTGATGGTCTGCATGTTTGTTATCCAATGTTGCATAAATACGAGGAACACTCTCACCAACATCCCCAACAATCTATGCCTCCTACGCACTATATATTTGAAGCCTACAACCCTGATTTTGTGGACAATCTCTCTTAAGGTGCTCCTTTGCGCATGTCCAACACTCCAACTAACTAGTACCCTCACCTCTATGTTGTTGTCGTTGTGACCCATGCCCCTGTCTAATTGCATTGAACCTCTTTTATGGTGCCACATTTTCTTTCTCTTTTGCATTATGAGGCCTTGCTCTCTTAGGCTACCATTTACCTTTACCTTTGTATTTCCCTTTCCAACCTTGCTAAGATTCATTCTTATGCTTTGATTATTCATACCAATGCTTCAATTTCCCAACAACTTCGTCAAGTGACCGAGGCACATCAATACCCAATCCAATCTCTAAATGTTAATGGAAAACCATTGACAAATAGCTGAACTTTAGCCTTCTCATTCTTAAGATATGGTACATACCTCAATAGCTCCAGTAACTTAGTCGTGTACTTGTCGTCCGTCATTGATCCCATATTTAGCTCATAGAATTATTTGGCCTTACTGTCGTAGTACATTTCTGACAAGTACTTCTTCCTGAAAAGCCTATGGAACTCATGCCAAGTCAAGTCATATGTCCTGATGTCTATAACCTGCTTCACATCTTCCCACCAAATGTTTTCTTTACCTCTCAGGTTGAAGATAGCTATTATGGCCTTCATATTATCTATGTACTCATGCAACTCATCCACATCTTCCGGATTCTTCACATCTCCATCAAAAGTAGGTGGCTTTGCTTTCTTAAACTTATTTGGCAAGTATCCACTATCACTCCTCTTGTAAGGATGATAACGATGATGATCATGATGCTTGGCAGAACCAAAACTAGAATAGTACATGTATCCATCACCTCTCCTATCCGGAGTATCCAACAATCTGCCATCTCTATCCGTTTCATCTCTATCCGACCTGTAACCACCATGAGACCTACTACCATATGCCCCATTAGTTATGTCCTCCTGTCCATGGCTGATCTAAAGTGGCCCTTATCGCTGCAATTATGACAAACTTTGAAGAAGTATTGCATTAACCTCTGCCATTGCTTTCTCTTGTGCATGTATGATCATGTCATCGTTTGCCTTACAACTCCTTATTTCTTCCTTCAATCTTCTCAATGTGTTTGCCAAATTAGAAGAGTGTCCAACACCACGTTGCTCATCTGACCCATAGGGCGAGTCTTTGTAGTCTACCATATTGCTAGTCATTTTGATCTTTTTCCTGCAAGGCATACTATGTCAGCTAAACCAAATGACAATAAACCAACGTACCTTAGCATAACTTGGAGAGGATATCTCATCTACAAGATCATCAAATCAATGTGATACATGTATAACATAATCATAACAACATATGGACATATAATATATAAGCACATAACCATGTAACCATCAGTCCATCTAGAGTCCAGTCATTAATGCATGACCATATCAACTACACATACCATAACCTCGTGTGTGACAACAACAACCATACCGACGTACACTAATGATACGCAAGCATAAACAACATGTAACCAATCGTACACTCATGATGACATACTTCATACATAAACATCCTCTTCCATATGGCAACATCACTACAACCATGACTGAAACCATGCCTATGCAACAAGCACATAGACCACAAGGATGATTAATCACACGTGAAATTGACACAAATGCATGACCAACACATTGCCCATCTAGTCTGAGGGGCGAACCATGCTTTGTTACCACTCTGTAACACCCTCCTCCCACATCTACCCAAGTAACAGGTCAACCAGGGTAAACATGTGACGAGAGGCTACTATGATTGGATTCAACCTCCCATGTGCCCTCAAGGAAGTGGAATCGATGGAAACACAACATACAGACCTTCCACATCAGCTACAGGACTCATAAGAACCATCCCAACCACTCGGGTAGCTAGCCCCTAGGTCCCACTGAAGTTTTTGGCTACTTGACGTCTAGACGCTCCCGTGTTATAAGCCTGCCAGCATCCAGGAGGCTCTAGACGCTCTCATGACAAGGCATGCCAGCGTCGATGGACTATTTTGCTTAGTGTTGTGTCAACATCCCCAAGATTTGAGCCACTTTTTCAGGTCCAAAGCCCAGGTCACTACCGAGAATTGAATGACACCTTCAGAACTGTAAGATAACAGGGAAACAATGATGCAAAAGTAAATACTTGAACAAGCCCTTAACCGGACCCCTACTAGCCATGACATGCATTTTGTCAAACATATCACAAATATGTAATCTACAGGTATAAATAACATATCTAAGCATGGGGATCTCATACTTATCTGAGAATCGCTAAGAACCATTGATCCCTCGCATCATTTGCTGCATTATTATCTATTAGGTCATAGATACATTGTCCATTCATTTATAAGTAAAAACATGATGAGAGACATACATAGCCACTGTCATAAAACACATACATAACCAACATAATAGCAACAAAAATACCAATGAAATCACAACCATATGATCCACATATAAACCAATATAATACTCATAGAAATACAAAGAGAAATAACTCATATTGATGATGAAAAATCCAAACCCGGGATGGGACTACCACGTTCCACCCGACCATAGAATGTCTGAGCCAAATATCTCTTTAGCCATTCACCCCTGTGCCATATTCCAAGCATGAATGTGGGACTCAAACCAAAAGAACCAACTAGGGCATCCCGAGGCTAAACCACCTCACCCTCATCAATAGAAACCAGGCTTTACTGTAATCCATCCCAGATCACTAGGCCAACACAATGAACATGTAATAATAGACTTTACCATGATCTCCACCCGATCACTAGGCCAAACAAGCATGGATGCCACCAAATTTCTCCACCTACACCATGAGGAATTTTCATATCTCCTAGTCTCTCAGGCTTTACCGCAATCCACACCGGATCACTAGGCCCTAAACCGAGACCCACTCTCCAGGCTTTACCGCATATCCCAACCCGGGATTACTAGGCCCAACAAAGAGAAATCCACCTCTTGGATTTAACATATATCTTTCCATTCACCGGTAAGGATTCCTAGGCCCACCGAGGCAACACAATCCTAGCTTTACCACAACCCACAGTCTGGCTCAGGGGTTACTAGCCCAATGGCTTTACTGTGATCCACAATTTGGTTCAAGGACTGCTAAGCCATGTTCTCTGTCATTCGGAGATCCACCTCAACCAAAACATGAGAACCCCATCACATCATGGCTATCCGGAAATAGCAAGGCTAGTGTAGCCACCCTCCTCCCACATCTACCCAAGTAACCAGTCAACTAGGGTAAACATGTGACGAGAGGCTACTGTGATGTGCTTCAACCTCCTTGGTGACCTTAAGGAAATGGAATCAACGAAAACACATAAACCATACCTTCTACATCAACAACAACGCCCCTAAGAGACATCCCAAGCACTCAAACATCCTGCCCCTGGGTCCCACTGACCTTTTAGACCTCTTGACCTCTCGACACTCTCATGCTATGGGCATGCTAGTGTCCAAGGACTTTTGGATGCTCTCATAGGCTTGCATGCCTGCGTCCAGGGACTTTTCCCAACATACCTATGCCAGCGTCCACGAAATTTAAGGCACTTTTCTAGCACAGAATTCCAGCCACTGCCCAGAACTTGTTATAACTTTCAGAATCCATCAAACAGATGATGACAAGACTAATAAACCAAATATCAACTTCAGGACTAGGTGTGACCATCCCCAGCTGGGACTGACATTCTGTCAAACACTTGGCTTCAATGCAACCTATAGGTATAGGATACAAGATAGAGCATGAATGACCGAAAACTCTTTTGAAACATGACAAGAAGGATCACCACCTTCTCCCTTGAACTGTTATGACATAAATTAGGTCTTGCATCCATCATTTTAACAATTACAAGTAAATACATGAAATAACCATGACATGAACCAGTCAATTAACCATGCTTATAACCAACATAAAATCATGGAAATAATAGAGATATAACAACCATTAAATCCACATATAAACAAGTACAAAAGCAAGAGAACTTAGCTTTCATTAATCATAGGCAAATCTGACTAGGTTCGGGACTTCCACGTACCACCCAACCGTAGACATGGTTGAACCAAATCTTTCTTTCAGCCAGTCACCCCCGTGCCATATTCAATGCATGAATGTGGGATCTCGTGGATAAACCAATCCAAAGACAACCAAGGGAATCCAGAGTTTAAACCACCTCCACCCTCACTAAATCGTGATCACACCAAAATAGGTGCTCTGATCACAAAACTGGACCGAGCTTGGAATGCCATCTGGAATCCATCGCTATCCTTTAGGAATTTTATGTCTTCTTATCTCTTAGCCTTTACCATAATCCAATCCTGGATCACTAGGCCCTAAACTGAGAGCAGTCTCTCAGGCTTTGTCGTAATCCAAACCCAGATCACTGGGACCTAAATTGAAACTCCTCCCCTAGGCTTTACCGTGTATCTCACCAAAACTGGTCAAGGGATTCCTAGGCCTTTGTGAATGAACCTTGAGACCACCTTCGCCCTGGATTCTGAAATCCATCTGGAAAATCCAAAGCTCAAAACCGAGATGAACATCCCAACACATCATGACATCTGGAAAAGGCAAGGCTAGGTTGAAAACCACTGTCATAACCCGGCAAAACCATGCCACCAACAGTAAGAGAACCATACACCAACATGCAAAGACATGCATGTCAAAACCATATAGGAAATCACACATGCAATATGTTACCTGCAAGTATTCCTGCTGAAGTTGCTTCATCCTACTCTTTCTTGCTTGATCTTTACTTTCCTTTCCTTTCCCTTTGATCGCTTTTCCTTCCTTGATCCAAAGCAAGAGTGCTCCAAGAAAACTCTAAGTGACCAAGAGTGAGAGAGAGGGAGAATAATGAGAGAGCTCCAAAACTTGAACTAACAAAAGGTTACCAACTGATCCTTAGAAGCCTTTTATTAACGAGGCCTCTATTTTCTTCATTTTCCATTATTTTCCTTCATTTCCTCCTCACATGCAACCTGTGACCTTTCACCTTACTTTTCTCCTATTTTCATAAATAAATGTGCCATTTTTTTTTAATGCCTTTGCCTTAGCCTTTGCCATAGCCTTTGCCAATTTCCTTAGCCATAAACACATCCAGTGATTCGTACTTGGATATCTTTGCCCAGCATTAAACTTGGAATACATGTCCCTTAACTGTGGTCTTACTTTTCCTTTATTAACTTGTTGATGGTGTTGTACCCGCCAACATTCGAGGGGATCTCCTCGGTAAGAAGTCCCAACTAGACCTCAGATCGTTTGGAGCAGGAGTCCCAGAAGTGGGTGGTAATGTAGTTCCTTTACCATGGTAGCGCGTAGAGATAAGTACGATGACTTTAGGTGGAAGCAAGTGTGTGACCTTGCAGCGAGTTAAGTGAGATACATGGGGGTCCTAACACATGAAGGGGGGAGGAAGTGTGCCCCTTAAAAGCCTGTAATAGTACGTAGCTTGAAAGGAACACACAAGCGAAGAGACATCACAGGCTAAGATGCAGAATAGTCCACAAGTTAAAGTGATGGCTCGTTGTGAAGGCAAATCCCCTCTGTGGACAGAGGTGATCCCTCTAGCCCAATGAGTGGGTGTAATAACAAACAAAACAAACTAATACTCATTTTTCTAGCTTATGCTTGACAAATGTAATAAGAAAGAGGAACCTACCTCGTTCTGATGCTAATCGCTCGTTCTTCAGAGATGGCTTTGAATCTTTCACTCCAGGCCTTGCTCCTAAGTCGTTCTTCACGTCCGGAAACCTGCAGGGGAGATCAAAGTACTATACAAGGCATGAGAGCATATATAACATGTATCAAGCATTAACTACTTAACAGATCAAGGAACATTAAGCTAATTGCATAAATATTTACACAACTATGGAAAGTGAACATCATAGTTATATATTAAGAAATTGAAAAGGGAAGCATACAACATATGTCTTGATGTTGCGGCCTTCCTTTGGATGGATGTTCAAGTCCAAGAAAAGACTCTTCAAGCACTCCTTCTCCAAGCTAGAAATGGGAAGCATGTAAGCTTAATCTCAACATAGGGATGCAACAATCAATGGCCGACCATTTGGGAATGGAAGGGGGTGAATTTATAGGAATAGAGAGGTGCACATCTCAAGGGGAAAGTCCATGATGATAAGATCAAGAGGCCCAAATGAGAGAGCCCGACCATATCAACAACAACCAATATCCAACTCATTGTTCCCGAAGGTTCTAGTGAGCGAAGCTTCTCCTCTAGTTTAGTAAAACCTGCCAGAAGGAAGCCAACGTGAGTTTTCCTATGAAAACCCGCGCTGGCAACGCGAGTGTATAACTGAGCAACTTGCCATCAGCACAAGTAGGAAGTGGAGTAAAACGCGCTGATGCCAGAAATTAGGTTTTAAGGCAACTTTCTCCAGAATATTTTTAGGGTAGCTTTCCTTTGATTTTTCAGGGAGGTTTTGGTTTGTATATCATGATGGATATTCTGCATAGTAGTCAATGTTTTGGCACTCCGGGATATGGCACGAGAAATGAACAGGAGACGTAACAAAATATTGTGTAACAGATGCCCCCTTAAGCATGAAGGCATAAAAGGGAGTGATGACTGAGGTGCTTTACAAGTTAGTGCAAGGACGAGAACAACATCATCAGGAGACCTACAAATCAAGCATATACATATACATATATGAAATCTCTGATGATCATGCCTAATAATACAGGAATAGGCGTCTAATGATACATGAATCTGCGGTATGGACGCAACCATCTGATTAAGAGGGATCATGTGTAAGGATCCTCGATATGGTTGCAACCATCCAAATAGAAAGGATCATGAATATGGACCCACGGTATGGTCACAACCATCCGTCTAG
This sequence comes from Pinus tabuliformis, assembly GCA_031772625.1. NCBI lineage: Eukaryota > Viridiplantae > Streptophyta > Pinopsida > Pinales > Pinaceae > Pinus > Pinus tabuliformis. The sequence continues at coordinate 294,560,896 of CM062805.1, forward strand.
CATAAACATGTATACAATCATGAATGAATCATAACTCCACGCAACCTGGATTCTATCTGACAAAATCCAAGGTCTTGCACTCCAAGGTCTTGCACGTACAAATTCTAACATGTGAATAGATGTGTCGAAGTTGAACATTATAGAAAACCACGTGATTACTGCTTAATGATGTAAACTGTTAACATGTACAAGAGAAACCACCAATAATGACAATGGCTCTCAAGGTACAATCAGCATAATGCACAAATGTGAATAATGGGATTGAAGTGAAACACCCATGAAGTCATTCAATCAAAGGTCAATGATGTAAACCTGTCATCGAATGCGAAGAACTTGCCATTGAGGCATGCAAGCTCTAAGGTACTGGAAGGGAGTTTCTAGATCATCTTTCTAGATAATGAGCTTACGTCGATAGGAAGTGACCCGTCGAAGGAGGGCCATAATGAATCCCACATCATCAACGTGAAACAAAGTATGTAGTGGAGTGAAAAAGTATGATTCAGGACTGTGGCAGAAAGCCAAACAATGTACAGGCAGTAAATAACTGCAAATAAGGATTCTCTTGAACATATCGACGACATGACTCCGGAGTTTGGCAGCATTGGACTCAACATAGGATCTGAAGTCATGGTGACGGAACGATATGATCAGATGCGACGCAAAATGGATTTCCCAATCCCAGGAAGGCAAGTGACGGAGTAAGGATACCCCATACGCGACACGAATAACATATGAGTGTCATGTTCAAGAGTGACATGCTGCTTTATAAGATACAAAAGATGGACACTTTCACCTTTTCCCCCGCCATTTCTGGCGAGTACCCCGTATATTTTTGATTGCAAGCTTGAAGGGGATAGCATATGCTTGCCATATAAGTTCACCCTTCGGATGAATCCATCCTAGTAAGTTTTACGATCCCTAGGAAGGAGGAACTCGGTCTCATCCTGGTGACAAGTCTTTCGTCGTTTAACTTTAATGAGTCCAACAGAAGAGTAACTCTATGTCCTTTTCATATTTAGAGAGTTTGAAAAAGAGACAAAAACAGAAAACTCCATCAAGTCCCTTTTCGTAATTTGTCTCTCAAACTCGAAAAGGTAGAAAATAATATTTGAGAGAACCTCTTGACCTAGTCGATCAAGGTGTTCCTTTTTTGTAAATAGTCAATCCCAACCCGAAAAAGGGGTAAACATATATTGAGACGACATCAATTCATTTAATTTAACGAGTTCGAAAAGACAAGTTCTCGACGATCTTTTCATTTTTCGAGAGTCAGAAAAGAGCTTAAAGATGACTCTAGAGTGTCACTTTTTCATTTATTTTTGACAAGTTGGAAAAAGTGATAAAATAAAACTCATTGAATAAGTCAAAGTAAATCACCATTGTTTAGAAGATGCGACCTGTCGCTGCACAAGGAAACACACATTACCGATTTCGAGGAAAAATATCAAAAAATGAGTGAAATATGCCCTAATTTGGTAAAAATATTATTTAAAAGCTATAAATAAGGCAAAAAGTAAATCATTTTTACCATTTTACCAATTTGCACTTGTGGAAGCATTTTTACCTCATTTTACCTCGAATTTCAAGAAAGGAGCACGAGAAATCTGGGGCACCATTTGTCGAGTCGCTTGTTATAGGTAATAGATATGTCCTTCCTTTTCATTTTGGCAGTCATTTTAATCACTTTCGTCCATAGGGTAGATTGTAAGGAGGATTTTTCAAAAATGTACATCATGGGTGACCAACGCGAGTTTCACCCATTGGGGTCGCGCTGCTCACCCTGAGGCCAATTACGCTAGTGCAAAAAAAAAATCGAAACAGATGCGTTGGCGCCGAGGTAATTTTTTTTTTAATGAAATCCTCCATGAAAAATAGTCAATCTCGATTTTTCTCTCCATGGATGCTCATAAAATGTTGGTTTGTTGATGTTTTGCAGAAAAAACCAATCCAAAATGGTGATCTAGTGGAAAGAGACGGGCCATGAAGCTTAGGACCATCAGGCAATGTGTTAGGAAACCAGCTCACAAAAAGATAGAAAAGATAGATCAACGCCTTAGAATTTAGCCTCTTCGAGGGGGAAACCTCATTTACATTACACAAATGAACAATTCTTGGATGATACAAATGACTAAACCTCCCTTCTATATATAGGAGTCTAAGGGGTCACAATATAATCAAGCCGACATAACAGTAACAACATAAGGGCACAAAAATAACAATAGTGGGTTTATATGGGGCATACTAATAACAATATGGGGACAATAGGGGCACAATAATAACAATAAGGGATACAATGACAATAGTAATGGGGGAATCACTAGTATTATAAGGGCCTAACATGCCCCTATCCTTCCGAAAAGTGTTGTCCTCAATGCTTGAGTAGTTTTGGATGCTTCTGTATAAAATTCTCATCCTCCCATGTGGAATCTTCAGTGGATAAGTTCTTCCACTTGATGAGATACTCCGAAATTGATCGATTTCGTAGTTGTTGAGCTCTTGTTTTTTTTACTGCTTCCAGTTCCAATATGATTTTTCCTTCCTCGTCAAGTTCTGGCAATATTGTTTGAACTGGGAGCTTGTCACCTATAACCTTCTTTAAACATGAAACATGGAAAACTGGGTGCACTCAGGAAGTTGCAGGAAGCTCCAATTTGTATGCCATAGTACCAATCTTTTGCAACACCTTGTACGGACCATAATACTTTGGTGATAATTTATTATCCTTCTTAGCTTGCTTGAGGGACATTTGTTTATATGGTTGTAGCCGTAGGAATACCTAGTCACCTACATCAAAACTTCTTTCGCTGCGATGTTGATCTGCTTGTTGTTTCATTCTATTCTGCGCCAACGTGAGGTTATCCTTTAAGAGTTGGAGAACTTGTTGTTGATGCTCGATGTGATGTTCCACTACTTGAGCCTTATAATTTTCTCTTAAATATGATGTGATGGATGGTGGATGATATCCATAAAGTGCCATAAATGGGGTTATTTTTGCTGCAGTATGGAAAAAAGTGTTATACCACCATTCAGCTGGAGGCAACCATTTGACCCATTGTGTGTGTTTACCAGATACAAAGCAACGAAGATATACTTCCAAACATTTGTTTACTATCTCAGTTTGCCCATCAGATTGAGGATGATAAGATGAGCTATGAGCTAACTGAGTACCGAGACAAGAAAATAATTCTGTCCAAAAATTTCCAGTGAAAATGGGATCTCTGTCGCTTACAATAATCTTTGGGTTTCCATGTAGCTTTTGAATTGTTTCCATAAATGCAATAGAAACTGTACTGGCTTTAAATGGATGTGATAATGCATAAAAGTGTGCATACTTGGTAAGTCTGTTAACTACCACCATGATGACACTCTTTCCTTCGGACTTGGGTAAACCTGTGATAAAATCCATTAAAACCTCCTCCCAATGTTGGCTTGGAATGGATAAAGGTTGTAATAGACTCGGGGTCTTAATTGTTTCAACTTTATTTTGTTGGCAAACCAAACATTCGGCCACAAACTTTTGAATATCCGATTTGAGGCCATCCCAAAAAAATTCCTTCTTAACCCTATGGTAAGTTTTTAAAAATCCTGAGTGCCCTCCTAAGGGAGAAGTGTACAATTCCATAAGAATCTTTTATTTGAGTTGGGAATTCTTACATAGGTATAAACGATCTTTGTACCATAATGAGTCATTTTTCCAGCGAAATGTATCAGATGTACTGGGATATTGTTGTAACTTTCGAATGAGTGCCCACACTTCTTCGTCATCCCTTGCTTCGTTTACCCAATCTGGTTGGATAATAGAAATAGCACACAACAATGCTTCCACATCCTCATCCTTTCTTGAGAGTGCATCTGCCACAACATTTTGCTTCCCTCTTTTTTAGATGATTTCAAAGTCATATCCCAACATCTTTGTGACCCATTTTTTTGCTCTTTAGAGGATAATCTTTGTTCTAAAAAGTATTTAAGACTATCATGATCCGTTTTTACCTTGAAGTGTCTTACCATTAGGTAGGGCTGCCATTTCTTAAGTGCATGTAGTATTGCCAACATTTCCTTCTCATAAATAGCTTTGTGTATATACTTTCCCTTGATTGGACGACTTTTGAAAGCAATGGATCTTTCATCTTGCATTAAAACAGCACCAATTCCATTTCCTGAAGCATCACATTCCACAATAAACGTTTTTGTGAAGTCCGATGTACCTAAGACTGGTGCTTGGCATATTGCCTCTTTAAGATGTTTGAAGGCCTTTGTTGCTTATGGAGTTCATGAAAATGCATCTTTCTTCAATAATGTTGTTAGAGGTGTTGCTATTCTCCCATAATTCTTAACAAACTTGCGATAATACCCTGTCAACCTGAGAAATCCTTCCAAATGCTTTATGGATGTGGGGATTTTCCATTCCTTAATGGCTTTAATTTTGCTAGGGTATACCTTAACACCTTCATGAGATACAATATGACCCAAATATTCCACCTCTTGTACTCCAAAGAAACATTTGGAGCTTTTTGCATATAATTGTTTCTTCTCCAATAGTTTGAGCACCCTGTCAACTTGTTCAACATGATCCTTCCAAGACTTTTTATAGATTAGTATATCATCAAAAAAGACTAAAACAAATTTTCTAAGGAAGGGTTTGAAAAAGGAATTCATCAAACCTTGAAATGTAGAAGGTGCATTGGTAAGGCCAAAAGGCATGACCAAAAAATTCATAATGACCCTCATGAGTTCTAAATGTTGTTTCCAGAATGTCTTCAGTCTTCATTCTGATTTGATGATATCCTAAACGAAGATCCAACTTGGTGAAGTAAATTGATCCATGCAATTCATCCAATAATTCATCAATGACATGAATGGGAAATATATCTTTAATAGTGAGCTTGTTGAGCTCCCTATAATCCGGACACATGCGCCATGATCCATCCTTCTTGTGCACCAATACTGCTGGAGCAGAGAAAGAACTTTGACTAGGTTGAATTATACCAGCCTCTAGCATTTATGCAACCATATGTTCAATTTCACTCTTTTGGGCATAGGGATATCTATACGGCCTGATGTTTGGAGGAACACTTCCTGGAAACAAATGAATAGCATGATCATGATCACGAATAGGTGGGAGACCTTTGGGAGTCTCAAATACCTTGGAATGATTGTCCAATACTTTTTGGAGATCTAGAGAAATAGATGATTTCGATGTGGGAACCTCTAGCGAACATAGTTGTGCAATTACACCTCATTGTTCCTTCTTTAGAAGCTTTGTGATACCGTTAGAGTTGATTGTCTTTCTTGGTTTCCTTGCAATACCACTTAATTCAACTTCCTTTCCTTCCACACAAAAATTTATGAAAATTTATTGAAAATTAAAAGTTATTGTACCCCAAGGATTGTAGCCATTGGACTCCTAATACAACATCAGCACCACCCATTGGAATGGAAAGCATTGGGCTATTCAATACATATTCTCCCATGGACAGCTTGATATTATGGCACTTTCTCGAGCAATTTATGGTTCCTCCACTTGCAACCATCACTTGACACTCTGGTGCTGGATATAGGAAGCAATTCAATTCCTTTGATATCTTACAATGAATAACATTATGGGTACTTCCCGAATCAATCAACACTATTACCTTTTCTTCTTGATATGTCCTTCTATCTTGATAGTTTGAGGAGTGGTAATTCCAGCCAATGAAATACAAGATATGGTCAGATTCATTTCTTCTTTATCTAAGGTTTGTTCCTAGAGTATATCCTCTTCTTTTGACATTTCTTCTTCCTTTTCTTCCTCCTCTTCACAATCTATGTAGAATAATTTCTTCTCAGTACACTTACGACCTTTAGTGTATTTGCTATCACAACTGTAACAAAGCCCTTTTGCTCTTTTTTCTTCCAATTGTTGTGGTGTCAACCTTGTAGGTTGTTGAAGGCTAGGGGCAACAATACTTCCATCTTTATAGTTGTGAGTGGTAGGCTTCCTGGTTGCCATAATTTTGCTTCCCTTTTTTCTTGCTAACCTGAATGCCTTCTCCAATGAATCAGGTTCCCAAAGGAGAACCTCACATTGGATATTATCCTTTAAAGTCCCTATGAACTCATCAATCCTATGCTCCTCTGCAATATCTTTTACCCTTATGTTCAATTTTTGGAAGTCCTCAATGTGCTCCATCATTGAACCCTTTTGTTTGAGATTTATCAATTGGCTAAAAAATGTGTCGCTTTTTGTATCGTCATAATGTGATATCATTTCTTTCGTAAAAATTGCCCCCAAGTGACAATTTGTTTACGAGAGCAAAGCCTTTGATACCATACAAACTGATTTGGTTCCAAATATAAAGTTGCAATACGTACCTTTTGTGTGTTTTGCACATTATGGAGATCGGAAAATCGCTCCATCTGCAGTATCCATGTTCCGAGATCCTTGCCATCAAACTTCCTCATATCTATTTTTGGAACATGGTGGGTCTTCAATCCAACATTAAATTCTATGAAATCATGATTAACATTTCTTTTGTTCTCATCATGAGTTTCCTTTACTACCCTTTCACCATTAGTGACCATTTCTTGTAGCAACTTATTCAAATTTATCTTTAATTCTTCCATCTTATTGTCCATGCCATTCATCTTAGCTTCCACACCATCCATCTTAACTTGCATGCCATTCATATTAGCTTCCATGCCATTCATCTTGGCTTCATTTACCTTTAGTGAGAGTGAAATTTGTTGTACTTGGTCTTGTAATTTTGATATATCATGTTGCATTTCTTCCTCTTCTTCACGAGTCATGTTAGAGCTTTCAGGTTGCTTACTAGGTGTTTCCATTTTCTTTCTTCGGGGCATTAATTAATGCTAATAATTCTTCACTATTCCCTTTGAATTCCTTCAAACTAATTTTTCAAACCAATCTTATGCAAAATTTAAAAAAAAACTACACACCTTTTTTCACTTTGTAAGAGCTCGATATTGAATCTGTTGTATCTCTGTAACTGCAAATCTCAAATATCTGAAATCTCATCCTGCGGTAGCCCTTTGAGTCCTCTTTCTAACCCCGCAAGTCTGATCAAGATTGGATTCTCCAAGGAAGAGTTATGCCAAATCTCCCATGGTGACTTGATTATAGACTAGTTCAATAGAGCGAACTTGTATGACGTGCCACGTGTCACTGTTTTGACCTTAGTACCTGAAACTGATACATAGAAAACTACAGGTTGTCCTCTTTCTGAAACTTCTTATGAAATTTCAATCTGATGCTCAAAACAAAAGTTATGACGATTTTCCCCAAGTCACCTGTTTGGAATATAATTTGGGAGTCTGCCCAAACCCTAACTTCCTCAAATCATATATCCACAAATATAGCGAGAAAAGGTCTGAAATTCGGACCCAAAGTTCAGAACGATGTCAGCTTAAATGGGTTTTTTTTGTAGCTACTAAAACGTCGCATAAAAATGTTATAGCAAAAATGCCACGATGACCTGTTTGGAGCAGCGAAACCCTAGAATCCAAGGCTCTGATACCAAATGTTAGGAAACCAGCTCACAAAAAGATAGAAAAAATAGATCAACACCTTAGAATTTAGCCTCTTTGAGGGGGAAACCTCCTTTACATTACAGAAATGAACAATTCTTGGATGATACAAATGACTCAACCTCCCTTCTATATATAGGAGTCTAAGGGGTCACAATATAATCAAGCTGACATAACAGTAATAACATAGGGCACAAAAATAACAATAGTGGGTTTCTATGGGGCATAATAATAACAATATGGGGACAATAAGGGCACAATAATAACAATAAGGGATACAATGACAATAGTAATGGGCGAATCACTAATATTATAGGGGTCTAACACAATGCATGATGATGACTGTATCAAATCCCTTCGAGCATGTGGACTGCTCCAATTCTTCATGATTCCCGGGATCAGAGCACAACCCAAATTATTGCAGCATTTAATCAGTTGGTGGGATGTAGATCGCCAACTATTTATGTTTGGGGACCAAGAGCTTGAAATAGAGGTCACTGACATCTACTTCATTACTGGGTTGTCTAGAAAGGGACAACAGGTACAACTATCTAGGTCACGATATGGAGGAGAGAGCATGGACATGCTCATTGTGAGACACTGTTCGAGAGCCAAAAAGGGTAATAGCGGGAAGATTCACATAACAACCATCGACAAGCTTCCATTGCGAACCATCTTACACACTCTGGCCTGAACAATAAGGGCGCAAGCATTGCATGAGGTGTCAAAGTCTCACTTCCATTATGCGATCGAATGCTTAAACCCCACAGTGTTCAACTGGTGTGAAGGTTTATTGGCATGCATGAAACACTAATTAACCAAGTGCAAGAGGGGAAATCTGAAACAATTTGGTTTCATATCTATTCTGGTGATGTTCATCTTGGAACGTGTGCCATTATTTCGTTACCAATGGTTGGAAGTGGATCCACCAGTACCTAGAGGTCGACGTTTGCTCAGATGGGGAGAATTGATGCCGCGACATGGAAGCGGCCAAACAAATGTCTTTCCCTCCAACATTCTTCGGATGGCTGCGTCAGCAGCTAATCATGGTCGACGATTGGGCATACTAAAGGACGAATTTCCGAGGAGATCCAAATCTTCCACTTCCTCCACGGGAATAGTGGATTGATTCAGGTAAAAAACAATTTTTTGAAGTTTTTTAAGTTTATATCATTTTTTTATGTGTACTCAGATTCGAATTGTAATGTTGTGCAAATATGGGACCAGAGAGACCTCCAGGGGTTTCTCCAATATCTAGGCGAGTGGCACGCCAAATCGAGGATTCTCCCCCCCCACCCCATATGTAGAAAGAGCGGATCCCATCGTCGAGGTTGAGCGGTATCTAGAAAGCTTAACCAGGGGAATTCCAGAGTATGCCTCGATTGATGAGGTGCCATTGCGTTATCAGAGGCACACAGTGGGAGTATCCGTGATATTGCGTTGTCTGCTGGGTCGAGTGATTAGGGTTGTCTCGTCCTATCATGAGCACCATGTGGGCGAATAGCCAACTTCTAGTTTATTTTATGCACTATGTAGGCTTGTAAAGCCATGTGGCTCGGAACAATATATATACGTATTTGCCTGTTTACCATATTCAATGTGTGATGTTCCATGATTTACAAGTTTCGCAAATGTCTATCTAACACATAGTTAGCCAATGCATTTGTTAATGTGTTCATGCGTCTTGGAATGTGATGATAAGTAATAAAATCAAATTCTCATTCCAATAAACGAACTCGCAAATACATTCTCAAAATTTGAGGGTTTCTAACTGAATATTGTCCATTAAGTTGTAGTACAATGAGCTGTGAATCAAGTTTTACGATTAACTCCCTAATGCTAAGAGCGATGGCTTCTGACAAAATTTCGATGACCACACTATATTAGGTATTGTTATTAGCCATCCGACCTAAACATATACCTTGCAAATTCACTAACTCACCATTAGGGTCATATATTTCCCATGCAGCGGAAGATAGATTTCGTGTACTACGACAAGCACCATCAGTGAAACCGATGTAATGGTTGGATGACATCTGCAAACCAAGTAGAACACTAGGTAAGTAGAGGAAAAGATTTTCAAAATCAAACTAACACACCAAAATCACACTGCACACTAATGAAAACACACACTAATGTACATAAGTATTTACACAGATAATCACGCATATTCAGGTACATCCTGTTTCGAGGCTCAACCAAATAATTTCCTTGCTAATCCACTAACTCGTAGGTGCCTTTCTGTAGAACTCGCTTGACAATGTAAGTCCCATGCCACATTGCTTCGAATTTCCCAACTCCCAATTTGTCATTGCCTTGATCATAAAGTAAGACCAAGTCACCTTCAGAAAAAAACACGAGGAGAAACAATTTTATCGTATTGAGACTTAACATTTTTTTTTTTTTTGGGCTTCATACTAACGTTGTGAAGCAACGGTTTCATCGAGCCTTTCGAGGTAAAGTAAATGTTCCTCTTCAGGTGAGGTATCCGGGAGTAATTCAACGACTAGTTTCAATGAAGGAATTTCACACTCAATTGGAAGAGTTGCCTCCAGACCATACACCAACTAAAAGGGTGTGAATCCAGTGGCAGTCTTAGCTGCAGTTCAGTAAGCCCAAAGAGCCGAAAATAGCATAAGATGCCAATTCGATTTATGCATCCCAATGGTGCGTTGAAGCATAGTAACTAGGACTTTGTTGACTGCCTCAACTTGGCCATTGGCCTGTGGATAATAAGGGGTTGAGTTGTCGTGATGCAAACCCAACTGAGCAGTAAGCTCTGCCATCATGTGGTTTCGAAAATGAGATCCATGATCAGTAATGATGGCTTGAGGGACACCAAATCAAGCTATGACATGGTTAAACAGAAATTGAGTGGCAGTTTTACCATCAACTTCACATGTGGGCATCGCCTCAACCCATTTAGTAAAATAATCAACGGCGACGATGATATAACCATGCCCCCCAGCTGAGCGAGGGGTACATGTCATGAAATAAATCCCCCATTTAGCAAAGGGGCCGACGGTAATAACTAGGTAGAGGGGTGTGGGTGGGGCACGTTGTTTATGGTTGTAAATCTAGCAAGCATGACATTTTTGGACTGCTAAGATGCAATATTTAAAGATGGATGGCCAGAAATAACTGGCACGAAGGATTTTTTGAGCAGTAGCATACCCAGACATGTGACCACCACAAGCCCCAAAGTGGCAGTCATTGAGAACTCTCTCAACTTCTTCGAGTGTCAAACATCGACGAAGGATAGAATCAACACCAACATGGTACAAAGTATTGCCAATGATTCGATAGGGTTGGGACTGATGTTGAATGTGGTGATGTTCATAATTAGACAACTCTGGTAAAAAAGTTTGGGTCTGGAGATAGACAATAATATCCCCATACCATGGGTCAAGAGTGCTGATGAGAAAGAGAGTCTTGTCAGGAATGTACTCATCAAAAGCAGTAGATGTGGTTGCAGAGGGAAGGTCACAAATCAATTCAGCGAAAACCAACGATTTCTTTGATTTGGTTGTAGCAAACTCCAAATCAAACTCTTGAAGGATAACAATCCACTTAGAGTATTTTCCCCCCAGCAACTGACGAGTTAGAATGTAGGTCATGGGGTTGTAATAAAAAATCACAGTGGTTTTTCGTAAAATAATATAGTGGCGAAAGCGCTGAACAACATGAACGACAGCTAAAGAAAGCTTCTCGACATGGGCATATCGAGTCTCAGTATCAATAAGATTTTGGCTTAAGTAGTAGATCACGTGTTCATTTCCATCATTATCATCTTGCACTAGTACCATGGCAATAGTACTATCGGCTGCGACCAAGTACAAGAAGTAATCACAGTGATATTTGGGAGGATGCAGCAAAGGATCACTAACGAGAGTGTTCTTTAATGCATAAAGGATCATTGAGAGTTTTCATCCCAAATAAATGTGATCCACTTTTTCAACAAATGAGTAAATCCCTTATCAAGCTCCGCGTAGTTAGGGACAAAACGATGAAGGAAATTAGCTTTCCCTTGCAAACTCTACAACTGATGTAAGGATGACGGAGGGGGTAAGTTTACAATGGCCTCAACTTTGAGAGGATCAATCCTGATGCCTTCCTTCGATACTACAAACCCCTGGAGACGACTAGATTCAACTCATAAGACACACTTATGCAGATTTAAATGAATATTATAATGTCTGCAACATAGAAAAATCGCTTATAGGTGGCCAGGATGGTCTTGACGCTTAGTAGAATGAGCTGGTAAGTCATCAAGATATGGTTGAATGATGTGTTTGATGTCATGAAAAGCATAAGACATCGCTCGTTAGAAGGTAGCACTAGTATTTTTTAGACCGAAAGGGAGTTTCTTATAGGAAAAGGTCCCCCATGGACAGATAAAAGTGGTTTTATGTTGATCAGCGGGAAGAATGTTGATCTGGTTGTAGCTAGAAAAATTGTCCATAAAATAAAAAAATCTCACTCCCAACACATTGATCAATGATTTGATCGATAAAAGGAGTTAGATAATTGTCTTTGGGACACGCCTGATTGATATCATGATAATCAACACAAACACAGATAGTCCCTTGTTTCTTAGTTACCAGGACTATGTTTGAAACCTAATCTGTCAATGGAATGGGGTAGATAAAACCAACCTTTAGAAGTTTTTCAACCTCTCCCTTAATAGTGGCTGCCTTTCTAGGGTGCACTGGACAAAGTCGTTGATGAACAGGCTTCGCATCTGGATAAGGAATTTCGTGCACAATTATACTTAGATCAATACCGAGAATTTTTTCATATGACCAAGCAAAGACATCGCAAAATTCCTTAAAAATGGCAATGTAAATCTTGACCTCATCAGGAGAACAAGAATCCCCAACATGAATGTTCTCGACAATCACTGGTTTAACAAAGATGTCAATAGGCATGGTAGTAGCGATATTCGCCATGTTTCCTTCAGACAAAACTTCATGCTCCAAGATGGTTGTTTGAAGTGGATGGGTGAGTGTATAGGAAACAAAGGTATATAGACACAATGAAATCTCACCAAGATTAGGAAGAAACGAGGAACGATGATGATCATCATTCCAGTGCATTTCCTCAAGATACATAACCTTAGTGATAATCTCGTCGGTAGGAAATGTCTCATTCAAAGGATCCAGAGAATCCCAAAAACCAAGCCAAGGAGACTGTGAATACGCATCTAGGTGCATACTAAGATTAGTATGACTTTCAGAAGCGTCTTCTGAAGCCAAAACAACAGCTTGGTAAGCTTGTTCTACAGGGCTGAGCGACATAACATCGCCAAAAGAATCAACCTGATCGGGAGATGGAACGATCCAAGGATCGTAAATAGTAGAGATCATGTTTATAGAAGTGACATGAGGAGGCGGGAGGTAAAATTTTACCATAAGAGCAAAATCTTTAAAAATACCTGCCCCCATGCTTTCATAAGGAATGTCGGTATTTCCCACATATGGCACGTTGTCATTCGAAGAACTGGAAGAGAAAAAGGCCAATTGGTCAACAACGATAACTATTTTTCCTTCATGAGGAAAATGGAGTACGCGGAACAAAGAAGAAACCACACAAAACATAGCATGGGTCCAACTTCATCCAAGCATAAGGTTATAATTCAAATTCACATCTATGACTTCTACTTCCAATTCGATAGTTTTCCCTTCCAACGTGATGGGAAAACTCGTGAGAATACCATAAGGACAAGATCCTCTGCCATCAAAGGCTTCTAAGGTGTTTGGAGATTGGTTGAGGGGCAGAGAGCCGATGGCTTTCCAGCATGAAACAGACATGATGCACGTGGAGGCACCCTCATCAATCACAGTTCGATGAATCGTCTTCCCTTTAATAATGACTTGGATTAATAGCACAATTTGATGGGGAAGACAATGAACATGATTTTCTAGGTCAAAAGTGATCAAATTCAAATTCGTAGGGTCAATCCCTCCTATAGCAGACATTAATTCTTTCCGTTGTGTTGGACAAGTTTGGAGAACTTCTAACATAGACAACGCCGAAGGCCCTTGAGCCAAGTCTTCGACAATATTGTAACGCTGGCCAGCTCGTGCATTCGGATTATAACATGATTTCTGAAGAACACCTTTGGGAGGTGGTCGAATAACAGAGTCATTACCAGGTCTCTCAATATGAAGAGGATCAAAACTGGGTGGAGTAGAAGTAGAAGGTGTATCAATGACTTCTTTCTCCACTGTCTGCTTTTGAGGAGTTTGATAATCTTTCGACCGGGTGGCAACAAAAATAGGCATTGTCCCACTCATGTAAACCTGAGAACCTGAAGAGGCAAAAGAATGTGGCTATTCTACCAATTGGTTCTGATGAGATGGAAAAGGTTCCTTTAGTACAGTCGGTGTCCCTTGAGTGCATTTTAACAAGCGACTAACTTCCGCACAATGAGGACAATCCTTGTTATAATGATCTTCCTCAAAAATGAGGCAATGATATTTAGACTTATGTTTGGAGGCATCATTAGCAGATGATTTTGGAGGATCCTGTTTTGGGGTATTGGATTTTTCTTTTCCTTTACCCTTCATTTTACCTTTGGAGGCTTTATATGTTGTGGTAGATTGAACGACATTAACCTTAGAGGTTTTACTAGGATTGGAAGAGGGTTTTGAAGGAGGATTAGATGCAACATTCGAAACAGATTTTTGCTTTGATGAAGCTTTATTAGAAGTTTGAGACAAGAATCTTTATTGGAAGTTTGAGACACTAATCCTATAATAGCATCAACAAGTGGTACATCTGGGGATTTAGAAGATGTTGGATCTATGGACGGTCTCAGAGCATCAGGCAAGAGATCATATAACGTGCTAGATTGGGAATATACCAAATTTAAATATTGGGCACGAGCAATGAATTGATCTTCAGTAACACAACCTCCCATTGTTATGTCTGCAACAATTTTGTTGCCGAATGATTTGGTAAACCATTCAGTTAACAACTCATCAAATATTTCAAACTTGATGAGGCGACATCAACGTCTCCATTCATGGATGTGATCGGAGATGTGGAGCAGTATCCTGTTTCAGAGATGTAAGCAAATGGGTACCAATTTCATAACGAACTGGTAATTGGAAGTGAGTAAGGAAGGCCATTGCCAAAGAGTTGAAATCTTCATAGGCACCTCGAGGTAACTTGATGTACCACTTCGCGGCAGCACCTGTCAAGGTCCGGTAAAAGAGATGTAGATGAACAAAGTCGTCAACCCATGAATTGGATGAACACCATAAGTGGTAAGCCATAATGTGTGCCTGGGGTCTTCTTTAGACTTTCCTTCGAACTTTGGGCAATATCCAGGAATCTTGGTGGGAACCAAAGGCCAATAAGGCGAATGAAGTATTGGATCATTAATGAGCCTCGACACATCCAACAATTCCAGCGTTGCTAAAAATGTTAATTATGGGTTGAAAGGCATGGAAGGCCTTTGATAAGGCCCATCTTGTGCATTCCATCCTTGCTGGTATGAGTTTTGCCCCCAAAGTGGCAGATTTTGACCATAAGGAGTTTGATTTCGCCCCCACTAAGGGGTACCCTAACCATAAGGTGGATTATGCCTTCACAAAGGTGGTTTTTGACTAGGGTAAGGTTGATACTGAGCTGCCATAGGCCAATGAGAACCATAAGGTGGATAAACAGTTTGTGCGGCATATGGATTATAAAGTTGTTTTTGCAACTGCTGGCCCTGGTGATAAAACTTTTGGCCATGCTACTACAGGGGTTGACCTTGTGGCTGTAAGGGTTGACCTTGTTGTTGCAATAGTTGTGGTAAGGCCCTTATTGTACATAAGGTCCTTGCTGAACGAAAGGTTGTTGCTGTACATAAGGCTGCTGTTGGTAAGTTCCTTGAAGAATTTGCTGAGTTCCAGTTTGGTACTGATAAGTTCCTGCTTGACCAGCTGCCCCAAATGAGGGATTTGAACCAAGCTGCATCTGGGGGTCTGCATGTTGAGTAAAGGGTGGATTCTGAGGTTGTTGAGATCCATACAAAGGTTACGGTTGTTGGTAGGGTATCTGAGTTGAAAAGGGTTGTTGATATGGGATTTGGCCTAATCTAGATGGAATTGATGATCCATGAGGATAAGGTACACTACTAACATTCTGACTGGCTTCAGTAGCATGAGTTTGAGGCGCACTCACATAAGGTCCACCTGAAATAGGAGGTACATGAGGTAGAGGTGGTTGTTGCCCCCCAGGTGGTGGCACACATTGTCTACTTGGAGGACCTTGGGAACTTATAGGGACATTAATCGCCCCAACTATGACTGTTAGTTGTACAGGAACTCACGAAACTGCAGTTGGTACAAGAATTCGGGAGGCCGCATTTGAAACAAACGGACATGAAGTAGGCATGGCGCTCGATGACCAAATAGGATTGTGATATAGTGAAGATTCACTTGGAGTGTCTGAAACCAATTGATCAAATGATGTATAACCAAGTGGAAATATAGGCCCACTGCTTTTAGGGGGTGATGGAGGTGCAAAACTTCCCACAAATGAATAACTTTCAGGTGGAAAGTCATATTCATAATCATTATCAACACCGGGAGTATGAGTAGCTGAGAATTCTGGAGGATCTTGAGAAGAGGCTGGAAACTCACCTTCTAAAGCCATGGGTGGAAATAGTTGGCGAGGAGGAATCTGAGATGGTCGTGGAGATAACCCAAAGGAACACTAGGTTGGTCGTATGGACTGTAAGGTTATTGAGGAGATGTCATTGACGGATCAAAAAGCAGATTTGGAGGGAATGAAACAAACCTCTGTGGACTCTCAGGAGTTTCTGGATCAAATTCCTGAGATGATGATGAGTCTCGTGGTGGAGGACGAGAAGCAAGGGGTTAGATGCTTGGGATAATTCCAAGTTCAAGACCTTCGGCTTCAAGTGACTGTGAGAACTCGAGATCAAATCCTTGTGATGACCCTTCAGTATCAGATGATGAAGGGGAAATATAAGGTGAACGCAGTGGTTCAGCCACGATGACTTTCTCTCAAAAACAATAGGAGAAGAGATGATTTCATTGAGGGCTTTAAAATTAAAATTTACAAGGAATTACTCAATATGAAGGTAAGAAATAACTACATGAGTTTGTCATATTATCGTGGGCAATTAAATTTTAGAACTTAAAACAAAAAATAAATAAAAGAGGGTGTACTAGGCAAGAGGGTTTACCAAGTATTTGTGAACTGTTATATACACCTTAGCCGAAACCAAAGACTTAACGTACGATGAATGATCTCCCTGATTGCTATGTTTGGTGTATCACATTTACAATGTGGCTAACTCAGTTACCTGTGGCTAAAAGATAGCAACCTAGTGGGGTCTCCCAATATATACTCGAAGGTATGGGGAGAACAAGTCTGTGTTAGCGTTGTCTAATGCATAACCTTTCATCAATAAGAGCATTCCCATATACTTGCCATACTGAAGTGCCTTCGATATACCCGAAAGTATTGGAGAACCTTCGATATACTTCTGTATTGGAACGAGATTTCACTCCCGGGATACAATGCAGGCAGTTAACGACAACTGCTAGGTTTATAGACGCCGGAACACATCTCTAGCCTAGACCTCTAATTGTTTTCGTTAAGTTCCAAATGCTCCTTAGGTTAATTCAATAAATTTTAAAGTTTTTCTTGAATTAGGTTGCAATTTCGGGTTCAACAATGTCACTTGAATCCTAGTATGCAATTATATGAGAAAAAGGAAACCTTTCATTTCAATGAATTCTAGGCTAACGAGGGAAGAGAATACAAGCAATTAATGCATCAAATAAGAGAATGCATCAAACCAAATGCCTCCACTAACTTTTCCAAATGCAAAATGCAAAAGCAAAACTAAACTTCATGTTCGCTAACGAAAATGCTCATTTCACTAACATGCACTTTTACTTATATGATGCACTTTGATTTTCAAGTGTTTATATGCAACTAAGCCTCAACTAAAGCAAAAATGTGTAGAAATTCTAACTGTAGATCAACCTGATAATGCAATATAACTAAAGAAAAATACTTTAATCTACTTCTACAATCAAACTTGCGGAAACTTAATAGATTTGAGGAAGATCAAGCGAAACACATATAACCAGAAGAAGAATCAATGCACATGAAACACAGAAGAATACTCTGGGGAAAGCCTCAGCTAAAAACCCCACTATCTGTATTATCATACAAGTGGAAATATATCAGGATTACACAAAGCTTTAGCTCTCACAGCTAGCCAGCTCTCAGTACAATCCCTCACTGATGCTCACAGACAAAATAGACTGCTCATATGCCTTCTCCTCTACCCTCCAAGCTCCTATTTCCTTGCACTATTTCTCCTGGGTGATCCAGCTGTTACCAAGTGTAACACTGATCACTCACACTGATCTTACACCCTGTAAAACTACGCAAATCTCAAGGAATGAATTCCTTCTACATGCATGAGTTTTGTTTATAGGAAAATTCATGCAACTGATAGTACATTGTCCCTGTCTTTAATCTCAACTAGGTCTTTCTCTGAATAGACATGCATGAGTTACTGATGAGAGAATCTTCAGTTATCTGGAGTACACTAGTTGGATGCATGCATGCATTAACTGACTGAACTCACAATTAGTTCCTCAAACAGTTTGGAACTAATTTAATTGGACTTAACTCAGTAAACTGAGCTAACTAATTACAACTCAAATATAACTCATCCTTATCTCCTTAATTAAGGGATAATCTCCTTAATTTAAGGGATAACTATTGCATGACTTTAGAAAGACTTCTAACTTGAATTTCTCTAACTAATTAACTCAAGATGAATTAATTAATTATTTTTCAAGTAGTTGGTGAGACTAAATTCGAATTTTAATTCTCAATTTTAATTCAAGGACAAATTAAAATTGGAATATTCTTGTTTCCACGTTTCAACACTCCCTCTCAACAAGAAAGGGATTATCAGCCACCCCGATCCTGTCTCTATGGAACTCGAATTTACACTTTGACAATGCCTTTGTCAAAATGTTAGCATCTTGCTCCTTAGTCGAAATATACTACAACAACATGATCCTCTTCGCTACACAGTCTCTGAGATGATGATATCGAATGTCGATGTGCTTGGACCTATCATAAAATACTGGATTCTCAGAGAGTTTGATACAACTATGATTATCACCATAGATCACAGTTGGATCCATCCTCTGATCAAACAAATCAACTAGAATTTTCCGCATCCAGATGGCCTCACACGCTGCCTGACTAGCAGCCATGTATTTAGCCTCTACCGAGCTGAGTGCAACCGACCTTTGTTTCTTGCTGTACGAAGAAACTGCAACTGACCCAAGGTTGAAAATTCCTCCTGATGTGCTCTTCCGATCTGATGGACTCCCTGCCCAATATGCATCAGTGAAGCCCTGCAGCTTCACTTCCTCTGTCTGTCTGTACCATAATACATACTGAGATGTGCCTTTGAGGTATCTCAATACATGCTTTTCCGCTTTCCAAAACATATTGGTAGGCTAAACCATTGCTTGACTCAGTTGGTTCACCGCATAGCACAAATCTGGTCGAGTGTTCACTAAGTATATCAATGAACCCACAAGTTGCCTATACATAGTAGCCTCTACTACTTCTCCTAAAGTAGCATCCTCCTTCTTCCAGTTACCTGTTAGAGGAGTCTACATGGGCTTGCACTTCTCCATGTGGAATCTCCTGAGTATCTCTTTGGCATACTTGCCCTGAGACACAAACAACTCCACTTCCTTCTGCCACACTTCCATGCCAAGGAAGTAATGCATGAGACCCATGTCTTTCATCTCGAATTCTCTTGCAAGGTCCTCCTTGCAAGACATGATCAACTGATCATCACCTGTCAATATGAGGTCATCAACATAAAGTACAATGATCAACTGCTTATCTTTCACCATGATGTGGTACAGGTTCGCATCTGCTTCACTCTTTGTGAAGCCCAACCTGGTGAAGTAGTTGTCTATCCTAGTGTAACAAGCACGTGGTGGTTGCTTCAACCCGTACAAAGCTCTCTTGAGTCGGCACACATGCGACTCACGATCGAAGGTCTCAAAACCTTCTAGCTGCTCTATGTACACCTCTTCCTCAGTCTTGCCATTGAGGAATGCAGTCTTCACATCCATCTAATGGATCTTCCAACCCATCTGTGCTGATAGTGCCAACATCGATCTGATAGATGAGTACCTTGCTACAGGAGCAAAAGTCTCATCATAGTCAATCCCCTTGACCTGTGAGAAACCGCGGGAAACAAATCTTGCCTTATGTTTCTCCACACTACCATCAGCAACTTTCTTTACCTTGTAAAGCCAACGGGAATTCACAACTGACTTGTTCTCCGGTCTTGGAACCACATCCCAAACACTATTACGAACTATGGAGTCATACTCCTCCACCATAGCATCAACCCAAATCGGTTGTTGCACTGCTTCCTCAAAGGAAGATGGCTCGGTCTCAACACATTCCCCAACAAGGGCCATGTATCCAGTGTACCTCTCAGGTGACCTCCTCTGTCTGCGCTAAGAAGATGGTTCTCCCACATTCTCTCTCGCATCCAACAACAATCTGTCAGCTTCTCTTATGCGCTTCCGTCCATCTCTGGAAGACTCTGCTTGAGTGGATGTCTCCACTCTTGGATCCACTGCATGCGGTTGCTCTGCATCAGTTTGAGGCTCCTCCTCCTTAGGAACCAACAGTTCCTCCAAAGTCTCTAGTTGGAGCTCCCTCTCAAGGGATACTCGCATGGCCTTCTGCTCATCAAACTTGAGATCTTTACGAACCACTATCCTCTGATTGGTAGGAAAATACACCCGATAGTTGTGGGGTGTATCAGTGCACCCCACAAGTATCCCCAACTCGGTTGTCGGCTCAAGCTTCTTCCGTGCATCATTTGTCACATGGCAATATACTGATGACCCAAAGATCCTGAAGTGACCCACATCTGGTCTCTTATCAGATGAAGCTTCCTCTGGTGTCTTCATCCCAATTATGCGATGCGGGCTTCTATTCTGCAAATAGACCGCTATGTTGCATTCCTCAGCCCACAAATGAAGAGGTAGGCCTTGGTCATGCAGCATCGCTTGTGCTGCCCCTACAATCATTTTGTTCTTCTTTTCAGCCACCCCATTCTGCTGTGGGTTATGAGGTGTTGTCAACTCTCGTTTAATTCCTTCCGCAGCATAGAAGTCCTTAAACTCATGAGAGACATATTCTCCACCGTTGTCGCTTCTCAAGGCCTTTATCTTCTTCCGTGATTCTTTCTCGACCAAAGCTTTGAACTCACAAAACTTTGAGAAGGTTTGGTCCTTCTTCTGGATGAAATAAATCCAGCATTTACGAGAATAATCATCAACGAAAATCACATAATACCTTTGCTTCGTTGTGGATGCCGTCGAGAATGGTCCACACAAATCAGTATGAACTTGCTCTAAGATTGCTTATGCTCGACTGTCTCGATCATGAAAGGAAGACTTGGCGTACTTTCCCAAGGTACAACCTTTGCATGTGTCAACTTGCTCAAGTTTACCTTTGGGAAGTCCTGTAGATATCTGCTGCATTATCTTCAAGACCCCATGATGCAAATGGCCCAATCTCCTGTGCCATAACTCGCCAATGTCTTGGCTTTGCATCAATTCTGCTTTCGAACTCAATTTTGCACAATCATCTACCTCTAGTTTATAGAGATTCTTCACTCAAATCTCGATCCTCTTGGTTTGACCTGTGGCTATGTGTCTTAGGAACACCTTTCCTTTACTAAAGACAACATTGTAGCCTTTGTCCTCCAACATCGCGACTGATACCAAGTTCTTCTTCAGTCTAGGCACATCACATCTGTTAAAGTGAGAGGAGCTCCATCCTCCCTCTGAAAAGCAACCATGCCCACTTTTGAAACACTATACTTTCCATCATCACCCATCTCTATGCGCATCTTGAGGTCTTTCTCCTCCAAGGTACTGAATAAACTTTTATCGTTAGTCATGTGGAATGAGGCTCCATTGTCAAGATACCAAACAAAACCCACCATCGATGACAACATGCATGTGATGAGGGTAAAGTCCATTTCGAACTAAGAGGCTAGTGCCTCACCTTCTAATCCTTTTGTGGATCCCTTCTTGGACTTCTTCGATGGGCAATTAGTTGCATAATGTCCCATCTCGTGACAATTAAAGCATCTCACTTTAGACTTGTCAACCTTCTTCCCTCCATGAGAAGAATTCGATATGGAATAAGAAGCCTTCCCCTTCCCTTTCCTTGCCTTACTTGCTAAGGCCAGATTTTCTTCATCATCATTCTTGGATGAAGAACCATCTCGTGTACTCCTCCTGCATCAGATCTGACCACAGTCGTTCCCAATCCGGCAGTTTTTCCCTTCCATTCACAGAGTCCTGGTAGCTATTCTAGCTCTTTGGAAGGTCGAGGAGAGCAAGGCTCACCGTATCATCATTAGCAGTAGTTATTCCCACACTACCAAGCTCATCTCTGCAGGTGGTGAGCTTGTTCAGATATGCTGAAATAGTATCACCCTTCTCCATCTTGATTTTTCGAAGCTTATCCTTGAGCGCCAATTTCCTCTGGTCGCTACTGATTTGGTAGAGGTCCTTCAATGTCTTCCACATTGAGAACGAAGTATCCTTCCCATAGAGATTCGAGACAATATGGTCTCGAACTCCCTCCAGGATGATCCGTCTCACCTTCGCCACACACTTCTTCCACTCAGCCAATTCTTGTGCATTAGTTGTAGCTAGCTTTGGGATTTCTTGATCAATGAAATCCTTCAAGCCATTGTCTTCTAATACAACTTCCATTCTATCTTTCCATGTTATGTAATTCGAGCTGCCTTCCAAGGCATACTCAAGTCTGAAGCCATAGGATGCCATTGACCAACCTGAAGTATGAGATGAATTCGATTTGTACCTGCAACCCCGAACTTCAAACTTTGAATTCTCTTCTCAACATATTGTTCACAACTCTGATAACCTTTGCTCTGATACCATGTAGAAATTCTAACTATAGATCAACCTGATAATGCAATATAACTAAAGCAAAATACTTTAATCTACTTCTACAATCAAACTTGCAGAAGCTTAATAGACTTGAGTAAGATCAAGCAGAACACATATAACTAGAAGAAGAAGAATCAATGCACATGAAACACAGAAGAATACTCTGGGGAAAGCCTCAGCTAAAAACCCCGCTATCTGTATTATCATACAAGTGGAAATATATCAGGATTACACAAATCTTTAGCACTCACAGCTAGCCAGCTCTCAACACAATCCCTCATTGATGCTCACAGACAAAATAGATTGTTCATGTTCCTTCTCCTCTGCCCTCCGAGATCCTATTTTCTTGCGTTGTTTCTCCTGGGTGATCCAGCTATTACCAACTGTAACACTGATCACTCACACTAATCTTACACCATGTAAAACTGCGCAAATCTCAAGGAATGAATTCCTTCTGCATGCATGAGTTTTGTTTATAGGAAAACTCATGCAACTGATAGTACACTGTCCCTATCTTTAATCTCAACTGGGTCTTTCTCTTAATAGAAATGCATGAGTTACTGATGAGAGAATCTTCAGTTATCTAGAGTACCCTAGTTGGATACATGCATGCATTAACTGACTAAACTCACAATTAGTTCCTCATACAGCTTGGAACTAATTTAACTGGACTTAACTCAGTAAACTGAGCTGACTAATTACAACTCAAATATAACTCATCCTTATCTCCTTAATTAAGGGATAATCTCCTTAATTTAAGGGATAACTATTGCATGACGTCATAAAGACTTCTAACTTGAATTTCTCCAACTAATTAACTTAAGATGAATTAATTAATTATTTTTCATGCAGCTGGTGAGACTAAATTCGATTTTTAATTCTCAATTTTAATTCAAGGACAAATTAAAATTGGAATATTCTTGTTGCCAGATTTCAACAAAATGAAGATTTTGTTCCAAAATGCTCCTAAATGCAACAAGGCATCAATCAAAATAACACCAAATCAAATCACTACAATGAAATGTCCTTCACTTTCTCTTTCAAAAGAGACAATAAAAAATGTTCATTCCAGTTTGCAAACCAGACAATGTGAACTATGCTTGATAAGCAACAAAGATGGATTTCAAATGCTAGATGACCTAATACACTTGAAAAACCACTTTGCATGAAACAAATCGAAATCAATGCAAGTTAATGTTTCAAACGATTTTACCAACTGAATAGACCCAATCACCCGCAAACCATAGACTCAAAGACACTTACAAGCTTCCAGAGGCAACCAATCGACCTACAAACCCTAAAATCAATCAAATTGCACTCATATACTTGAAAGTTCAAAAAAGAAAAGATTCGCTAATAAAACAAGGTAATCAACCAAAACATCAACTAAAAGTAGTCATACTGGACATAACTAGATCTCACGGGCTCAGACACACTGGGTTTTGACAAAGAAACCCTAATTTTTTGCCAATCTCAGGGATCAGCATGGCTGTCAAGGCCAAACAAGCGTTGAATAGGGGATAAGCGTGATTGTTTTAAGAAAAAGCGCGCTGGCAGCGTGACTATCAGATCAAAAAATGCGTTGGTCGAGGAAACAAGAAAAAAATAAAAAGAATTTCACAAACTTGGCCAGACTGAGCACTCCAAGACAATAACCAGTGATTGTGCAAACCTAAATCAACCCAAACTAACTGAGAACACGATGGTCGGTCAAACTGATCAAGAGATCAATTGAGAAAGGAGGATGAACATGCTATAGCTTCCCCAGTGGAGTCGCCATTTTGTTGTGAAGGAAAATCCCCTCTGCAGACAAAGGCGATCCCTCTAGCCCAATGAGTGGGTCTAGCAACAAACAAAACAATCTAATACTCACTTTCCTAGCTTATGCTTGATAAATGTAATGAGAAAGAGGAACCTACCTCGTTCTGATGCTAATCACTCATTCTTCAGAGATGGCTTTGAATCTTTCACTCTAGGCCTCACTCCTAAGTTGTTCTTCACGTCCAAAAACCTGCAAGGGAGATCAAAGTACTATACAAGACACGAGATCATTTATTACATGTATCAAGCATTAACTACTTAATAGATCAAGGAACGTTAAGCTAATTGCATAAATATTTACACAATTATGGAAAGTGAACATCAGATGTATATATTAAGAAATTGAAAAAGGAAGCATACAACCTATGCCTTGATGTTGAGGCCTTCCTTTGGGTGGATGTCCAATTCCAAACAAACACTCTTAAAGCACTCCTTATCCAAGCTAGAAATGGGAAGCATGTAAACATAATCTCAACATAGGGATGCAACAATAAATGACCAACCATTTGAGAATGGAAGGGGGTGAATTTATATGAAGGGAGAGGGAATTAGGGATCCACAAAAGAGGGAGGAAGGTCCACATCTCAAGGGGAAAGTCCACGATGATAATATCAAGAGGCCCAAATGAGAGAGTTTGACCATATCAACAACAACCAATATCCAACTCGTTGTTCCCAAAGGTTCTAGTGAGTGAAGCTTCTCCTCCAGTTTGGGAAAACTTGCCAGAAGGAGGACAACACGAGTGTATAACTGAGCAACCTACCATCAGCACAGGCAAGTAGTGGAGTAAAATGAGTTGATGCCAGAAATTAGGTTTTAAGGCAACTTTCTCTTGAATAATTTCATGGAAACTTTCCTTTGATTCTTTGGAAAGGTTTTGGTTTGTATATCATGATGGATATTCTACATAGTAGTCAATGTTTTGGCACTCCAGGATATGGCATGTGAAATGAACAGGAGAGATGACAAAATACTGTGTAACATGGCTTAATCCAACAACACACATTCAACAAGTTTCATACAATTGCATACAAAGTAGTTCATGAGCAAATGCGTAAGTTAAACAACATACATTGCTAAAGCAACCAGAATAGTCTAAATACAATAACAACATATGCATGAAAATGTGTTGGCTCTGTTATTATTATTATAAGT
The DNA here is from genome assembly GCA_031772625.1 of Pinus tabuliformis. NCBI lineage: Eukaryota > Viridiplantae > Streptophyta > Pinopsida > Pinales > Pinaceae > Pinus > Pinus tabuliformis. The sequence continues at coordinate 294,586,425 of CM062805.1, forward strand.
GAAAGTTTCATCCATACATACACCATTGACAATCACTATCCACAATAGTGGAACATTACAGTCAAGAACACCTGCTCCTCCAAAGAAGTATACTCGCTCTACGCTTTGGAGAAGCCAAGGCTCTTCACAATACTCCCAAGCCTTTTATAAGCCTAAGCCTAGCCAAAATATTGGCTCCCAAAAGCCTTTTCTATGAGTTATGAGGTTCTATTTATAATAAAGGGTGGGTGACCGTTGATATTCCCCTTTGTGACTCTTTGACTACCCTCATGACTCTTCAACTCCTTTACAAATAATATACATTTTCCACATGTGCCAATGTGAGACAAAATAGGCTAGAGACAATCTAACAAGAGAAAACACTATGATTATTAAGTTTGGGGAAAGATCAAGTCGACAACCTCCACTTGATGCTTCTCCGTCACGTATTGATGACAAGCTTGGTATTGTGTGATGATGTCCCCAAACTACTTGATGGTGTCTTTTTGATAGCGGAATCTTACCTCCATAGGTTCTGGGTATATGGTCTTGGAACATGTGTCCAACTCATTCTGAAGCATGTGCGGCATGGTGTTGACCATGACAGGACCACCAATGTACTTCCACATGTTATGTGCGCTCAACTCCAAGTATTCCTTGGTAACATCTCATCTTAGCTTCTCCATGTACTCATCGATCTCTATCCATACTTGGTTCTTTGGTTTAGCCTTGGTGAGGGAACCGATTGATGGGATCCTGTGCATTCTCAACCTGAAATCCAAATTGTTGTACAACCATGCATATGAGTGTTACATAGTAATTTGTCACTGACCCTGCATTCCCTGATTTCGGACACTACCGATCCATGTTATTGACATCTGCCTTGTGTCATATTGCAAATTATGTGTCAATGTCTTCCTTGTCATCTCAGGAAGAATATTTCAGTTTACTTCTGGAGCATACCCTTGTTTACTTATGTTTTTGGGTCATCGCGGGACAACAGTTGTTCCACCCGCGAAGATGGCCAAGATTGCACTAGCCCTAATGAAGTCTTTTCTTTGTCTCTGTGTTGCACTCGTGATGAGCTACTTTTGGTTAGTTTTTTAAACAACTCGTTGAAGCTTTGAAGTGTAATAACTTCATGGGCGGTCCTAGGGTTGGTTGTTGGATCATATGAGCTCACATCTCTCCTTTGGGATGGTTGTTCCACCTTTTGTGCAACCTCTCAAAGGGATAATCTCTTTCTCCCATCTTTTATGTAAGCTCCCCCTCCTATAAATACTTCCTCCGTGACTGAGATCAGCTAGCTTCAGAGTTCAAGAATTCAATAGTAAGAGTAGAGAGTCTTTGCTAGAGTGTGGAAGTAGCCTCTCATGTAACTTAGTTTGGGATGGTTTTGAGTGGAGTTAACTTGGTTGTAAGAGTATTCTAGCATTAGTCGTTTGGGTAGGAGAGAGAGTTATTCACCTTTTGGGAGACAATATACGAGTGAATTCTTGCAGAGACATGCTGATAGGACCCTTCTAGGAGACTTACGACGTCAAGGCTTGGTTGTAAGTTCTACTTTGATTTACATTAATACAAATCAACAACTTATTTCTTATATCGTGTGTCGAAATGCGTAATGATGGCTTGAAGCTCCTTGACTCTTTAAGTAGATAGTTTTTGTTGTACTCTATTATGTTCATGGTTGTGTTCTGTATGTTGTTTATAGGTACAAGTGATTAAAAGAACGAAAGCTGGAGCAACACAATAGGAATTTCGTCGAATGACAATTTGAAGGTAAGCCTTCATGGCATCAACTTTCTAAAGAAATTTTCTTTGGTATTGTCTTTGTTGTGACTAGACCCACTCTAGGGCTAGAGGGGTTGCCTCTGTCTATAGAGGGAACTTGCCTGTGTCACAAGTTGGCGACCATACTGGGGACGATTTGTCTTTTGTCTCTTGATTTAAGTTTGTTTTATTTGTTTATTGTCTCCTTTACATTTGGGATGGATTTTTCATGTTCTGGCTTGGTTTGGCTACTCCTGGTAATCTTCCCTCTGTCATGAGTGATAGGTCTGGCCTTCCCTCAGCTAGTTTTTGAATTTTTTCCTTTGTTTTAGGGTCGTCGGAGTTTATTTTGTGACAGTCACGAAGATAGTCGCATCTGTGCTATCTGCTTAGTTGCGCCTTCTGCTGTTTGGCGTGATTAAGTCACCTCACAGTCGCGAAGAGCTCTGAAATCGGCTCGGCGTTGTTAACTGGTGTACTTTGGCGACGACGTTGCAAAGTTGCTAGTTAGGGAGGTGTGACGTTTTATTGTTGGCGCATGTTATCAGTTTTATGCTCGCGACGATTCCTGTAGGTTTCAATTTTGAGGTTTTGCTTGCTGATTGGCCAATGTGTCCTATCCTTTTGAGCTTCTCTTCTGCCTTTTACTGTGTGTCAAATTGTTGATTACTAGAATATTTGATTTCGAGCTCCATTCCCTTGAAACTTCTCCATTCGAACTGTGTAACCTATTTGCCTTAGGGTTTCTTGAAACATTAGTTTTCTTGGGTTACTTGTTCGTTTGATCTTTGGGCGGTGTTTGGCACGATCCCTTGCTTAGTTTGAGGCTTCTCTTTATTAATTGTTTTTTCATCTTCCTAATTGGTACATGACTTTTGGTTACCAAAGCTTTCAAGTCTTATTCGTTGGGTTTCCTTCCTTCACTTGGCATAGATCACATTGCTTCTCGGTCAATGAGAAAAGCTTTCCAGTTTTGCAAAAAGAAACATCTTCTTGGTTTTGAGTCTTTGATTCGTTTTAGAGTAAAATGTTTCTCTTCATTCATTGAGTGAATTCATTCAAAAAAGCTTAAAACTAGTATGGTTTCGAGTTTTGCATTTGGTTGCTCACTATTCATTTGAAAAAATCAAAATATTGCATTCATTAGTGTTAGGAAATATGAACAATCTTTTGCATTAGTCGTTCATTGAAAAGAAATGGTCTCTTCACTCATCTAGTTGCATTCTAGGAGCTTTTGAAGGTACATTCGGTAGGGCCTTGAAACTAAAATTTAATTCAAGATCAACTGTTAAAATTTATTTGAATTAACCTAAGGAACTATTGAAATTTAACGCTCATATCTAGAGGTCTAGGCTAGAGACGTGTTCCAGCGTCTTTAAATCTAGTGGTTGTTGTTTTCACTAAGGTTGGGTGATTCCTCCTTTTGTGATTAGATAAATGCTAATACAGACTTGTGCTCCCTGTACCGTCGCGTATATGATGGGCGACCCCACTAGGTTGCAATCCTGTCATCCATAGGAGCTGAGTTGGCCGCCTTGCAGACGTGATACACCGAACACAGCATTCGGGGAGATTGCCTGCTCGTACTTCTTGGTTCGCTGGGAGGTATTATGCAGTTCACACTTGCCTGGTAAACCTTTTGCCTAGAGTTCTAGAGCAGTCACTTTTGTTCATTTTCGACTCTTTAAAAGTAAAAGGATCATTCGAGCACTTGTCCTTTCGAGCTAGTTTCCAATCGAAAGTGATAGAGTCACCTTTCGTCCTTTTCTCGACTCTTAAAAAATGAAAAGGCAAAGTTTTGTTTCAGTGTCATAAAATTAACTTCCTGCAAAATATTCCTGGTTAAAGTTATATTTTTTGGTAATTCTTCAAAGTCGATTCCAATGGCAACATCTCTGGAGTCCACCAGTCAAGGGTTCCCCTCGGAAGGGAATCCTGGTCCTTTTCCTTCTTTTGGAAATGCTGGTGCTCCTTATATGGCAATGTTGTCCCTCCTTGGGTTAACCATTGGTTTACTTGTCTGGTTATTTTCGACCTCAGTGATCCCAAGTGTCTCAACTCCTACCCCGCTGTCTCCGTCATTCGAATCACGACATGATGATTCTAAGTTTGACTCCTCACCTTTTTCCCCTATTTCTTCACCTTTCTCTTCTACTTCGCCTGGTGAAAGTTTTAGATCTAGTGACAAGGAGGCTACGAAGAAGAAGAAGTCAGCTAAGAAAGAGGCCAATCGTGCGGCTACTACTCCAAATGCACCTCCCACAAGCAAACCTTCTGATCCTCCACGGAAGGTCAAATTCCCTTGCAAGCTATGTAAGGGTGACCATCTCCTTCGAGACTGTCCTGGCATTCCCAGAGTCTTAGAGGTATGGTCTCAAAATCTGGATCGACCATCCCCATCAACCTCTGGAGATCATGTCGATGCTACACCCTCGGCTAATGATGGTAAGAAGAAAGGAAAGATTAGATTTCCCTGTAGGTTATGTGAAGGAGAGCATCTTCTTCACCTTTGTCCTCTTATGGATAAAGCTTCCAAAGTTTTGGAAAACCTTACAGCTCCTCAACCCCAACTCCCTGTTGGTTATCAGAAGCTTTCTTCTAACCCTCTCCTGGTTGGTAAAGAGATTAACTTAGGTTCATCTCTTGTTCGTCCTGCTCTTCTTGAGCGAGACTCTTCTGTGTCTGTTCCTGACCAACCATTGGTAGAAAAGAGTGTCGACTTGGCTCTGCCACCAGTTGATCACTCTGTTCCGGAAGAGCATAGTGATCATACTGCTCATGTTCTTCTCATCTCCTTAGAGTCTCATGAATTGAAGAGTGACCCTCCCGTCCCGACTATTCAGGAGAGTCCTTCTTCTATTCTTGCAGAGCATGGGGGCAATCATACAATTCCCCCACCAAGTAGTTCTGTCATTTCTTTTGATTGGAGTCACTTGATTGCTTTCTGCCTCCCATCTTACGTGCCTTTCCATCACAGTACAAGCCTATAATATGGTGGTACCTGACACTATTTTAGATGAATGTGCATCTGTTAGCATCATGTCTTCTACTACTTGGCAAGATTTGGGCTCCCCACAGCTTGTGCCTGTCACCCAGAATCTGTTGGCTTTCAACGGAGGAACAAGTCAACCCTTAGGGATCCTTCCGCAGTTCCTTGCTACTTTGGGAGGAAAGATCGTCTATATAGACATGATGTTAGTCCAAGGTCCATTAGATTTCAATCTCCTCCTTGGACGTGACTATGTCTATGTCATGGGAGCTCTTGTTTCTTCACTTTTCCGTGTGGTTTGTTTTCCGCGCGAAGGAAGAATTGTGACTATTGATCAATTGTCGTTCATTGGTCACCAGGCATATCCTTTGCAACCATCGTCCCCTATCGGCTCTTGTTTGCAAGCCGTATCTTCCCTACCACAGGTCAATTATGTGGCTACCTATTCCTTCTCTGCATCTGTTGATGATCACACATATGGTATAGTACATTATGTACTGGGGGCATTGGAACCTGATCTGTCTATGGTACGAAATGACATGTATTCCTCCCAGAGCGTTGTTCTTCCATCTAGTGAGGATCTCTTGGGAGCCATGTTCTTGTATGGTCCATGAATAGATGTTATGAGGAGAGTTCATGGTCTTGTGTCAACCTTGTTAAAAAATGAAACAAGGGGTGATGAGGACAGTTCTTTTCTTGTGTCAAACTTGTTAAAAAATGAATCAAGATGTATGAGGATAGCTATTGGTCTTGTGTCAAATTTGTTAAAAAATGCAACAAGAAATGAGGATAGTTCTGGTCTTGGGTCATGTACCTTCATTCCATCCACCCAGTTGAATGAAATGAAGCTTGGGGGGCATGTACCTCAGTTTGAGTCATTATGCTGGGGGCATGCGAACTTATAGCAAGGATAGTTTTTTGTTTCGAGCTTGTGTAAACATGAAACCGAATCCAAGCAGAGTTCTCCATGGTTCAAGCTTGTGTAAAAATGTATCCATGCCCGATTTACATCTCGTTATTTCCGTTTTAGTCAGTTAATTTCTGCTAGATGAGCCTTGGTTGTTTTATTCCATCGTCGCCATCTCTTTGGCCGATCTTATGCTTTCACTTGGTTGTTTTTCCTTTCTTGAAGGACCACTGCGATGAGTGGTTTTATTAGCGAGACTCTTGGCCATTACATGTTTTGAGTAGTTCCTCCATTGCCCGAACCAGTTGCTACCCTTTATACCACTCGTTCCTCCAGGGCGAGTCACCTTTCAACTCTTTTATGACTCGTAAAAGATGAAAAGTTTGCCGAGTATTTTTTCCCTTTTTGACTCGTAAAAGAGAATAAAAATGGGGGGTCTGTTTTCAGCTCTTTTTCGACCCTTTAAAAACGAAAAGATTGCCGAGCTCTTGTCGCTTTGAACTCGTTAAAGGCTGTGAAGCGTCATCTACCTAGTATAAGTTTACCCCTTGGGTATTGTTTTCTACCTTTTCGAATTCGAGGGACAAATTTACGAAAAGGGACCTTTGGAGTTTTATTTTCTGTGTCTTTTTCAAACTCTCTGAATATGAAAAAGACTCCGAGTTTTACCTATGTCAGGCTCGTTAAAACCTGGCGACATTGGACTTGTCATCATGATGAGACTGAGCTTCTCCTTCCTAGGGCTCATTAAAAACTGACTAGGTCGAATTTGTCCGAAGGACAAACTTACATTACAAGCATATGCTATCCCCTTCAAGCTTGTGTTTCAAAAATAATTGGGGTACTCGCTAGAAATGGTGGGGGAAAATTTGGAAGTATTCTGTTGATTATTACGGCAGCTTGTTGCTCTTGAATATTGACACTCTTTCTGCTTCGTGTCAGGTTGGGATATCCTCACTTTATCATTGGACTTCCGGGTTTTGGGTTATCCATTTTGCCTTATTCCATCTGATCCCCACTGCATCTTCATGACCTTTGATCCTTTGGTACCAAAATGCTGCCAAACTCCAGAGTCGTGTCGCCGATATGTTCAAGAGTTTAATCTTTCTGCAGTTTGTATCCTTACACACCTTCCTCAGATTCTCTGTTTCATCCACATTCATCTTGTTCCTTTGTCTCGTGTTGATGATGTGGGAAACATTATGGCCCTCCTTTGATCGATCGCTTCCTATCGACTTCAGCTCATTATTTGGGAAGTTGATCTAGAGACTCCTTTTTGGCACCTTGGAGCTTGCATGCCTCAATGGCAAGTTCTTCGCATTCGACGATAGGCTTTTATCATTGGCCTTCGATAAGGTGATTTCACAGGTGTTCGACTTCAGATCATACTTCACACTTCGTGGATTGTACTAGTGGTACCTTGAGAACCATTGACATTACTGGTGGTCTCTCTCGCACTTGTTAATGGTTTTCATCATTGACCGGTAATTAAGTGATTTTCTAGTATGCTCGACTTCAGCATATCTATTCGCATGTTAAAGCTTGTACCTTGATCGGGTTGGGTTTCAAGACCCTGGGCTCATATTATGCAAGTACAGGATTGGTTCATGATTGTATACATGACTCTTTTGATTAGATGACTGCGACCATACCTAAGTCTTTCATGTGGTCCTTTTTGATTGGATGGCTACGTCCATACCACAGGTCATTTATGTTTATCTTATGGATGGCTGCGCCCATGCCTTATGTACATGTATTTCCTTTCACTATGTACTCACGTATCAGAGATATCAAATGTGCTTGCGTTGCAGGTTCTCCGCAATGGTGTTATGTTTCAGTTATGAATTCGTAAAGAATTTCACCTCTCCCACTCTCTCGGCCTTCATGATTTATGGGGCATCTGTTACACAATAATTTGTCACCGACCCCGCATTCCTTGATTCCAAACACTGCTGGTCCATGTTATTGACATTTGCTTTGTGTCATATTGAAAATTATGTGTCAATGTCTTCCTTGTCATCTCAGGAAGAATATTTCAGTTTACTTCTGGAGCATACCCTTGTTTACTTATGTTTTTGGGTCGTCACGGGACAACAGTTGTTCCACCCGTGAAGATGGCCAAGATTGCACTAGCCCTAGCAAAGTCTTTGCTCTATCTCTGTGTTGCACTCACGACGAGCTACTTTTGGCAAGTTTTTTAAACAACTCGTCGAAGCTTCAAAGTGTAACAACTTCATGGGCGGTCCTAGGGTTGGTTGTTGGATCAGATGAGCTCGCATCTCTCCTTTGGGATGGTTGTTCCACCTTTTGTGCAACCTCTCAAAGGGATAAGCTCTTTCTCCCATCTTTTATGGAAGCTCCTCCTCCTATAAATACTTCCTCCATGACTGAGATCAACTAGCTTCAGAGTTCAAGAATTCAATAGTAAGAGTAGAGAGTGTTTGCTAGAGTGTGGAAGTAGCCTCTCATGTAACTTAGTTTGGGATGGTTTTGAGTGGAGTTAACTTGGTTGTAAGAGTATTCTAGCATTAGCCTTTTGGGTAGGAGAGAGAGTTATTCACCTTTTGGGAGACAATATATGAGTGAATGCTTGCGGAGACATGCTGACAGGACCCTTCTAGGAGACTTACGACGTCAAGGCTTGGTTGTAAGTTCTACTTTGATTTACATTAATACAAATCAACAACTTATTTCTTATATCGTATGTCGAAATGCGTAATGATAGCTTGAAGCTCCTTGACTCTTTAAGTAGATAGTTTTTGTCGTACTCTATTATGTTCGTGGTTGTGTTCTGTATGTTGTTTTCAGGTACAAGTGATTAGAAGAACGAAAGCTAGAGCAACACAACAGGAACTTCATCGAACGATAGTTTGAAGGTAAGCCTTCATGGCATCAACTTTGTAAAGAAATTTGCTTTGGTATTGTTTTGTTGTGACTAGACCCACTCTAATGATAGAGGGGTTGCCTTTGTCCGCACAAGGAACTTCCCTGTGTCACAATGAGGCATGTATGTTTTTGATGAATGTGGCGAGCTGCTCATAGTTCTGGATCAACATTCAGACTTTAACTTTCTCTAGCTCTGTTGGTGGCTTGATCTTCTTGGCTAAGTGAAATAGGGCCCCTTTGTACCGCACTGTCCATTCTTGCACATGGGCGATAACAACATGTACTTTCTTGAGAGTTTGAATAAACTCTTTGATCCACTGTTGTAATCCATACACATGGACAATTACTTTATGTACGATGACAAATCCGTCATAGAGATTTTGCATGGTAGTCTCAAGTGTTGATACTTCAACAAGTATCGCTTTCCTCATCTACCCCATTGCGGAAATTGCGCTTTGCTCTTTGATTTGTTCTGCCTCTTGCTTGGCAGCTTGCAATTTCTTTGCCAATTGTTCATTCCATTCGTCAAGTATTGAACATTTGAGTTTGTTGCTCCTGCATAGGCCAAGCTAGCTTGGGCAATGGCTATTGGATGTTTCCTGGTGTCCGACACTATCACCCTTTCCTTGATGAATCTTTTCACTCTTCTCCTCTGCTGCTCGCTGTTCCAACTCTTCGACCTGTATGGGCATTGTTTCCTTCGTCATTGTGCCTTGCCTTTGTTCTTCTCCCTGTTTCTTCTTCTCTTCCTTTTATTTCCTCCTCAGCTGTCGTTTTTCCTTCAGTTCTTCTTATGCTTGTTGCGATCTGAGTTATGCTACCTGCAAGCTCTCATTTTCTTTCTTCCTTCGCTCTATTGTTTATATCCTCTACTTCCTTTTGCTTCTGCTGCCAAAGTTGCATGCATGAAGATTGAATCCGATTTCCCCTTGTAACTTTTCTCTCCGTTTATTCTGTCAGCAACTTCCTCTTTCCCTGATCGTGTACTGGACTGCTGCCTTCTGCTACTGCTGTTGGACTTGCTGCCATTTTAGCATTGACTCGTTTTCTATGAACAGTTGAGTGTTCACATATATTGGCAAGTTAACTGGTGCTTGCTCAATTGCTTCCCCAATACTGATTTCCTTGGTCTCCCTTGAAGCAGCTCTCTTTGGTGCCAAGGTACAATGATTGCTGAGACAAGTGCTTCACAAGTGTGGTACCTATGGGACAAAAAAGACACTCATTGAAAGCAAACATTAGCTCTTGCAAATCTAACTTCACAACATGATCAAACAACAATAAGAGCATTTTATTAGAAAGATTGTGCAATTTTGACTAACATGGGTGACTGACTGACTATGGGAACTACGCACTACGCAGTCCCAACAGTCAGTGTGGAAGCTTGATGACTGGAACTGCGCAATGCACAGTTTAGTCTGGGCCAGGGCCTGGGAGAGACTGCAGATTGTGTAGTCTCAGTGGCTAGGCTGGGAGATTGGCTCCTGGAACTGTGTAATGATTATTTGGAACTAAGTCAGCACAAGCTTTGCGTAATTCTAGAAGCCAAGGCAGAGGCCTTGAGCTCCCAGATTGCGCAGTGCATAGTGAGATCGGGCAAGTGGAACCCAGATCTGCCCAAGGGAGTGCGAAAAACAAGCGGATCTGGTAGATGGTGTAAGGATGAGTGCAGATCTGACTAAGTGTAGATGCATGCATGTGAAACACGTGCAGCAATTGATTAAACTGAAGGAAAATTAAGGATGTGAAGAGAGTCACCACAACGACGACCATTGGTGCAAAAATAGGGAAACTCGTGTGACACTTGGGGAAGGCAATCAAAAACTTGAAAAAACACTCTCACAAGCTAAATGACAAAAAGTGACAGAAAAAGCGGCAAAAGACAATAAAAGCAAAACTCAACTAGAAAAGTGACGACGATGCTCTGAAGGTTCCTTGACCTCCTCGAGAATGCTAGAGCTTGATGATAAAGTGTACACATGAGCTCTAGAGGCATCCATTACATAGAATTGAGTAAATTGGGATTTATGACGTGCATGCCTAAGATCAAGGACAAAAGCGACACTTGGAGGAAACTTCTAAAGATAGCAATGTGCCACCTTTAGGAAACTAATAATAGATTCCAACTTCCTAGGGATGATTTTTTTCCCTTTAGATTTTTGCTTTTTTGGGAAAAAGCTGTCATGCATTGCTCAGAGAGATTGCACAGTTTGGGAAGGATTGGGCAATGCACCATCTCATGCACTGAGAAGCTTCTGAGCAAGAGGCTTCTGTGCAATTTCTTGGCTGAGTGGCTTTGGGCTACTTCTCAAGCTCTGTACAATTTCCCAGCTGAAGCCTGGCTATCAACTGGTTCTCTGCAATTTTGGAGCTGAAGGGAACTACGCAATTCCCAAGAGTAAGGCTGGTTGCCCTCAAGGATTGCACAGTTCTATAACGCAAGCCCGAAACTGGGTGGAATCCAAGCCAAGAGATGGGCTTGTGGGTTAGACAGTAAATGCAATAAGTAAACACAAGCCATGATGCAAAAATATGCTCAATCATAACACAAGTACTAGGGTCAATGCGAGATGAGCTGTTGCAATTTAGAAGGGAGGCTCCAAAACGAAGCACGGGCAAAATTTTGGAGGGTGGTTGTAGATGCTACAACATAAATTTTATTACATGAACTTTTCACCAGGGTCGTTACAGAATCCTCCCCCTTGGGGAACACCATCCCCGGTGCTAAACCACACCAAGACCTCAGTAAAACTGCTGAAAAGCAAACATACTACCCATGGAGCTTTATAACTTAGCTCATTGCAGTATTTACAATGAAAGACCTGCTCAAAAGAAAAACATCATGACAACATGACAAGATAACAACCATACCACTTATTGGAGCATTATAACTTAGCTCATGGAGGTATTTACATCCATATACATTTATACATATACCAAAAGATCAACAAAACATATACCAAACATCAAACTAAAACTACTTTGCCTCAACTGGCAAAAAATGAAGAATACATGGCCCGCATCTGATCCACAATCTCTCGTGTAGCTTCTTCGAGCCCAAAGTGCTTCGGCTGCACTTTAACTTGCTCTATGGCTCTGTTCCTGGGCATGGGATGCTTTCGCTGCAATATGCACTAAGGCTTTGGCTAGAACTCTCCTTCTTGCTCCACCTGCAATACAAACCAATCAATAACATGATCAACATCCTTTATATACCTGTTGTTATCACTCCAATATTTCTCTAGAGTTGATTAGAAAGAAATGATTAGAGGTAACACAAACCTACTTTGGCAATTAGGATCTAGCCTTCCTAATGCTCAGAGAGGACTCTCTCTTTATGTTTTAACTTTGTTTAGTTATTTGATTTTAGGTTAGTTATGATTGTACTTGGGCTTTGATTTGGATTTGGTGGTGGGATCACTTAGATGGACAAAGGGGTGTCTTTTACCATTGGGCTATGGGGTCAAATTTCAAACAAATAGGACTGGATCAAGTTCTAAAAATAGTGTCTACAGGGCAAGATAGTTGAGTTACTTCAGATCTTAAGGCTGGATGGTGAAGTTGGTTTCAATTGGATCCAAAGAGCAATTAAGGGTTCCTTAGACCAGATTTTGAATGAAGTGAAAGAGGTCAACAGGTATGGGAGAGAAATTAAGGATTCTCAGATTCGGATATCAGAAGAAAACATAAAAATGATCAACTGTTCAAGATAGAGTGTACTTAAACAAATTCTGAAATAAATTTCTAGTTAATTCATTCACTTAGATAACATTTAAGTTTGTGATATACATAAGAAAATAACAAATTTGACAAAGAAAATACTTCATTGTAATAGCTCAACACATGAATCCTGTAATGCAATCTCTTTATTACTTGGTCCAGTTTACTAACTTGAAGAAATTTGGTACAATAACCCTTAAGTTTATGATCAATACAACTCTCTGTATAGCAATCCACACTCAATACTTCCAATTATGAAGTATTTATACAAAAATAATTTACAAAATATCCCAAACTGTCTTGGGAATTATTCTAAGAGAAAGAAATATCTTCATGCAAGAAGATATAGACAGATGTTCAACTGATGTATGTTGTCCCTGTTTATTAGGTTGTGATGTCTTTATGCTCTGATATTTTGCCCTTTATTCACTACTTTGGTGTTGGTCTTCACGCTGGCTCTTCTTTGTAGTTTGACCTTTCAACTGATACACTTTCACCTGATACTCTTTCATCTGGTTGGCTCGTTGATTTTCCTTTTACTGAGTTGTTTTACTCTTACTGTACATTTTTACATTTTCACTGTGTATCTTTATAGTAAGTCATTCAATTTCTCCCATGTTTCTACATCTGGTAATTGGATATTTACCATCTTCCTGTATATTTCATCCGCCTCAGTGTATTTGGCAAAAGTGGGTTTATTTACAAAAAGGTGTTTTACCTCATGTTGGAGGTAAAACAAGTTCTCAAAGGTTTGATATAGGACCTTGCCAGTAGGCATCTCCTTCATAGATGAAGTGTTTACCTGATCCCTTGCCACTTCTCTAATTATTCTATTGTAGTCTTCCTATGGCATCAATTTGTCGTTTATTACTAAGGGATTGGGCATACCCTTTTGCCTAAAAACATCAAACTTAACCATGAATCTGTCTATAGCCAGTTGCATGGTTTGGCACTTATCTTCTAGGTTTAGCATTAAATTTCTTTTGGTGAGGACCCTTTTTACTTCTAGTATTGTACCTGTCCTGTCAGGTATCTCCAATTCCTGCAATTCATACTTATTTTTGGAGTTAAGGAAGTGAATGATCCTAGTGGCTTCCTCTGGCATGTTTCCCAGTTCCGTTTTCACTCTTTGTATGGCTTCTGTAGCCTCTTTCACTAAGTCAATTTGTTCAAAAATCACTTGAATGGATGGCCAAATATCATTGACAGAGTCAATGATATTGGCCCATAACTGTTCCTTGGCTTGGCCAAATGGCTCCTTCAAAGTCAATTCCTTCTCCAAGCTTTTTATTCTTTCATTCATTCTGGTTGCCTTTTGTACTTCCTCCTTGTGCATAATCTGGGCAAGCTTATAGTCAGTCTCTAGAATAGTTATCTTTTCCTTTAGCTTGTTCATCTGTGTGGTCTGAATGGACATGTCTTCCATTGCTTTGACCAACTTACTTGCCTCATCACCTGGCTGAGCTGCTGTTGTTGTCGACCCTGTTGCTGATGTAGATGCTGTGGCAGCTGGCAGTGTTGTAGCCATTGGAGCTAATGATGCTGCCAAAGTGGATGGTACTGCAATAGTGACTATTGGGATAACAGTGGTAGGGGCAATCTCAAGACTAGATTGTTTTAAATGTATCAAGCTATCTAACTCCTTTTCCGTTTCCTTTCGTTGATCATTCAATTGTAAAACTAGGTCCATCATCTCCTCCTAATGAGTTTGGCTCTCAAGGACCTCTTTTATCTGTGGGTGCTCTGAATTAGGCAATTTGAGTTGCTTTTTGAGAGCAACAATGTCCTTATTCTTCTTTTCTATCAAATTCTCAGCAGCCTTGATGTCATTGGGATCATGTCCCAACTCAATTACCAAGTCCTCCAATGACTTGATCCTTTTGTCCTTGGCCTGTGAGGAGAACTTTTCCAATTTGTATTGAGATGTAATGTTATCTAATGAACTTTGCAACTTATGTGCACCCATGGATTTTCCTCTTAAGGTGGAGTAGATCATCTCACCTGCCTACTTGTGGAATTCAATCTGGTGAATGGGATGAACATCCCTGGCCAACACCTCAAAGTCTGTTTTCCTGTAGTCAGTTGATGTTTTTGGCTGCTGGAAAGTAGGCTGCATGAAGGACACCTGCATTTTTCCTGTTTTGATGTCAAAAGCTGACATCAACCTGCTTTGATTTGTTGGTGTGTGCTTGAAGTATTGAGCATAGGTTTCAGCCTTCAACTTCTCATTTCTCAATTTGATTTCCTTGTATCTGTCCTTGATATCCTTTTCTTTATCCGCTGGCCTGGTGAATGAAGAAACCTCAACACTGAGCTGTCTCTCAATCAGTTGAGTGTTAGATGTTGAGGGTTGTTGTGTTTCTCCTGAAGCTGCTATGCCTTTGCTTCTTTCCACCATTGTATGAGTGTCAGTGATTTCCATTGATTCAATGGTGTCTTCCTGTTCAGTTACAGGATTAAGCTTGGGCATTTTCCTGTAACTGATCTCAAACTGCTCATCTGTGGTTTCCATATTTGAACTGGAAGCTTCTTCCCTGTTTCTCTTTGGGTTCCTGTCTTCATTTGCTGGAGTCTATAAAACAGGAGGAATATTCATTGGTTCTCCTAGTTCGGGAACCTGTAGGAAGGAACTTTCGTCAATTTGTCTCTCTACATTAATTAATGTATTTTCTACATCCACTACAGTGCTATCCATGTCAATTAGAGTGTTTTCCAACCATTTTGATTGGTTGGCAAACCTATCAATGTTTGGACTGGGATGATGGATGAAAGGTCCCAATTTGACCTTGATCCTCAGTTTATTTATGACTCCATGAGGGTCATACTGCCACATAAAACTGTTTTTGAACTTCATTTGTTGCAAAATCTTATCTGCCTCAGGTCCAGCTTCCCTAGTATTACAAATGAAGGGGCCCAATTGATTTTTCATTTTAAATTGAGTTTTCTTCTTAGCTGCTAGGAAGTTGACTTCATCAGAATTAATAATCTGCCTAAAGTATTCTAGTGCAAATATCTTCATGGGGAGGTATCTGGGCAGTTTGTAAGGGGCAAGTTGGCATCCATAAACTCTTATTTATGTGTGGTTCTAGTACAGATACCAGTTCCCACCTTACTGTTCTTGGCCAACTGTAACGCCCTTTTGATCTCTTGACTGATTATGGGCTGAGAGCTACTGGTTAGCATATTCATGATTGGATGGACAAATAAATCAATGAAGTCCTTGTAGGTGAATATAGTGGAGTACTTCTGGATCAAGGGTGCCCAATAAATAACTGACCTTGCATTTCCTTTGGTATCCAACTTCTAGATGCTGATAAGGAATTTATCTGACTGGTAGTATAAAAGCATGTGAAATAATACACATGAGTACTTGAAGACTCTTTCAATAGGTAATTTGGTGAATTGCTCATGCATCCTATCTGTTATGAACTAAGCATAGTTGTAAATTACAGTAGGAGGCTTGCCTGGGCTATAGATGGAAAGGAAGGCCAGGACAACCTCATCCACATGCTCATCTATGGTATATCATAAAATGCAAGAGAGCATGGTAATAATCTGTCTGCCTCTCTCAGAAAAAAGGTGGCAACATAAGGGGGACTATCTGTGGGAGTATGAAATTCCTCTATGATGAAAGTTTGGAAAGTTTGGGCTATTCTAGGAAGTTCTAACTTGGTATAAAGGTCCAACAATTCTCCAATAGACAGTGGGGTCTCATTAGGGTTTGGTTGGACCTGCAATATTTGGTTAATGGATTCTGTAGTGATGGTAAACAAAACTTGCTTGTCAGGGGTGACAATGGCTCTTTGGCTAGGAATGTAGCAAGCATGATAGAAGTGGATGATGTCTGGGAATGGGTGTACTTCTGGAAACAAATATTTGGGCAATTAGACTCCCAAAGGTGAATATCATCGTTCTGGTTTAAGAACTTGTCCTTACTCCAACAGTGGAGCTTTAGAAGGTAACTAGGGGAATCTGTGTCCTTTATTTGGAAGTCTGTGTCTACCAATGCAAGGTGGTCGATGTCCAATTGAGGGGTTTTTAGAGGTCTCGCGTCCAGAGAGGTTTGGGAAGCCATAACTGAGTTTATAGATTTGAATTAGGCATTGAGGGGTTTCAGAAGTGAGGTTTGGGAGCTTCTAGTACAGTGAGAAGGTAATTATAGTTTGTAAACAGGGTTTGGGGTGCGTAACATGCTTCTTTTCAATTTAGGAAAGCTTCTTTAATTAATTCAATTAATTAACCGTTTCAATTAAACTGTGCATTTTCAAATTGAAGGGTTGTTCTGGTTTTTCCCAAGAATACCTGGAAATCGATGGTCTGGCTTGCAAACTGGGTTCAGTGGTGAATGCAGAGGGTACAATGGCTTCAACTGTCAACTGGTTGCTTCAATTGGGTATCCAGGACTTCTTCAAGTGGCAGACAGTGGCCAATTTGGTCGTAGAGGTTTCAGGGTGTCGCAATGGCCAAAGATCATTGACAGAGTATCTCCTTGCCATACTTCCATCCCCATAAAGTAGTGCATGAGCCCCAAGTCCTTCATTCCGAACTTGGGGCTCATGCACTACTTTATGGGGATGGAAGTATGGCAAGGAGATGAGGAACTGTTTGTATCTCAAGGCAAGTATGCCAATGAGATACTCAAGAAGTTCCACATGGAGAGCAGTAGACCCATGGAGTCTCCTCTAGCTGGTAACTGGAGGAAGGAGGATGCTACTTCTGGTGAAGTAGTGGAGGCTACTATCTATAGACAAATTGTGGGTTCACTTATGTATTTGGTGAACACACGACTGGACATGTGTTATGCAGTTAACCATCTTAGTTAAGCTATGGTTAAGCCGACCAAACTGAATTGGAAGGCAGCCAAACATGTGTAGAGATACCTTAGAGGCACCACTCAGTTTGGTCTTTGGTATAGACGGACAGAGGGAGTGAAGCTTCAAGGCTTCACCAATGCAGATTGGGTAGGGAGTCCATCCGATAGGAAGAGTGCATTAGGTGGGATCTTCATTATTGGGTCAACAACTGTTTCTTGGTACAACGGGAAACAGAGATCAATTGCACTCAGTTCAGCAGAATCAAAGTACATGGTTGTTAGTCAAGGATCTTGTGAGGCTATCTGGATGAGGAAGATTATTGTTGGTTTGTTTGGTCAGTAGATGGATCCAATAGTGATTTACTGTGACAATCAGAGTTGTATCAAACTCTCTGAGAATCTAGTTTTTCATGATCGGTCCAAGCATATTGATATCCGGTATCATCATCTTCGAGATTGTGTGCAGAGGAGAATCATGTTGTTGGAGTACATTCCCACAGAGGAGCAGGATGCAGATATTTTGACAAAGGCATTGTCAAGATGCAAATTCGAGTTTCACAGAGGCAAGATTGGGGTAGCAGATAATCCCTTTCTTATTGAGAGGGAGTGTTAAAAATAGCAACAAGAAATCCTAATTTAATTTGTCCTTGAATTAAATTAGGAATTAAATCGAAATTATATTCTCATAGAAACTTGTAATAGTTAACTAAGTTAAATTGACATAGTTGGCTCAATAAATTCGAGTTGGAAGTCTATTTAGAGTTATGTAGAGTGATTCCTAAATTTTAGGGGTCCAGGTTGAGTTCTTTTGAGTTGTAATTAATTAACTCTATCTAACTGAGTTATAGTCAGTTAAACTAGTTCGAATAGTTGGAGGAACTAGTAGGAGGTATAGTAGTGGGGAGCAGCTTAAGTGCAGCTTCACTTCTCCACCAGTTAACTAAACATTCGCCCATAAATAACTCATGCATGTCAGTTCAAAGGAAGACCCAATTGAGATTAGAGTTTAGGGACAATGTACTATCAGTTTTTGTGCGGGATTTTCCCAATTAAACATGGGCTAATTCTCTCAAGAATTGTGCAAGGAAGTAGGGGATTGGCAGGTAGTAGAATTGGTTAAGTGTTGGCTTGAGTTGGTTTGTGAAGCTGAGAGATAGATTTTACTTGTGCAGGAATTGTTCGAGTTGAAAAAACATTGTATTTTCTTCTCATATATTATGATTAATGCAATTTAGATAGTTGGGGTTCTGAGCAGTTGTTTTCCCCAGAAAAATATTGTGTTATGTGCGATTGAAATTATTTCTTTTTTGCTAGTGTTTTGATCGATCAATTTTTTGTTTCCACTGATGAGTAGAGTGGATTCAAGTATTTTGTTTTAGCATATTACATAAGCAGTTTGATTCTACAAAGTAAAAATCTAAAATTACCAATGAACACCATCTAAAAGCATGGAAATGAATATAGCGAGAAAAATGGAAAGTGGTAAGTACGAGATATCATGGACATGTTGCTTCAATAAAAGCCTCCCCAATAGTGCCCTTACTAAAACACTAAGGCCTCGGAGGAGATCCCACTGGACTAGAGTCAATGACTAACATCCCAAGTGAAGTGATAGAACAAGAATTTAACCGAGATCGTCAATCATCCAATTTTCCCCTTGATCCATATTAATATGCCCAAAACATTAAGTGAGAGCACATGATTACAAAATGTTTAAAAGTACCTGTCGATGGAAGACCCACCTTCCTTCAAGAAGGAATGTCAGATGAGAGAGAGAAATATGTCTAAAGCAGGAAGTGTAGGATCCTAACATCATGTTATGTACTGATCATATCGAGTTGTTGGCTATCCAAGGAGGAAAAAATTTTCTCCTATGGTTTCCTCAAATTGATGCATCCTCCTCAATATTTTTTGCCTTCACAAGATATTCAGTCTCCACAACAATGCACATGACCTTATCATATTAGTTCGATCTTCAATATATATTCGGCCTCCACCAAAAATCACACGGCCTCCTCAAGCAATAAACTCGACCTCTACTAGATTTGGAAAAATGTAGCTCTTCCTTCAACATTGAGCACCTATGAAGAATATGAATGGTCCCTCCTACTAATTAGCTAGGGTAGATATGTCTCACCACCAAAACCAATCCTCATTAGGGTTTTTCACCCCTTTTCTCAAAGGCTCTAAGAGCTCTCCAAATTTTGTTTGAGAGGAATAACCAAAGGATGCTAAAAAATGAGCTCCAATTCAATTTAAATTTATTTTATAAAGTTTCCATCTTATTTTCCCATAGTCATGTAATAACAACTTTTTAATTTAATTATTCACCATCACCTTAGAAATGTTATTTTTTCACTCAAATGACATTAATTAATTAAAATAATTGATCCCCTTTCCCAAACTATAGCTTACCAGAATCAAATAGGCTACTAAGTCAGCCTCCTATAGTCATTGCTCAAAAAGGGACATGATATTCCTCCCTTCCCGAGATTGGTTCCCCTCAAGCAATTGCAAAGTAGGATGCTGCAAAATCCAATCTCCTTCCCACATGGAATCCTCTACTAGTAAGTTTCTCCACCTGATAAGATATTACCTGATTAGTCTACTCGACTTCCTTTCCCTAACGTTCAAACTCTCCTTAGGAATCAAAACTAACTGCCCCTCCTCGTCCAATTGTGGGTGGCTAGGATAAAATAACCACTTCATGTCCCAATGCCTTATTGAGGCATGATACATGAAAAACATTATGGATCTTGCTCCCCTCTAGTAGCTCAAGCTTGTAATCCACTTCCCCAACTCTCCTTATTACCCTGTAGGGACCATAAAAATAGGGTTTCAATTTTTTTGCACCACTTTTCTTTTGTGAAGATTGTATGTATGGTTACAACCTCAAAAAGACCAAGTCTCCCACTTCAAAACTACTCTCAACTTTGTGGTTGTCTACATACATCTTTTGTTGATTTTGGGAAGCCTGCAAGTTTTTCTTAAGAACCTTGAGGACATCTTAGCTCTCATGTATCCAATATTTAGCTTTGGGATCTTTATTGTCCCCATAGTCAAATCCACAATTGAAGGAGCATCATAGCCATACAATGGTTGAAACAATGGAATACCAATGGACATATGGTAAGTGGTGTAGTAGAAGTGTTCACCTAGATGAAACCACTTAATCCAAGCCTTCTACTTCCCCGACAAATAGTTACGCAGATTCCTCTCAACCCATTTGTTCACAATCTTAGTTTGACCATCCATCTAAGGGTGATAACTAGCATTAGGTGTTGGAAAATAAATAGTAGCAGTGATTAGTCTTATTTTCCGTAACCTTAATATTTGCTTGTGAACTCATTATCTTCCTTGTATTCTTTTAGTTAGATATTTCATCAAACAAATATCAAGAATATAAACTACAACAATAGAGGACACAGATATTAGGCTCTCAACCAGGGAAAAACCCCTCCAAGGGGAAACTCGGAAACTCTTATCTTCTTAGAATCTACTTCAAATTAGATTAAAAAAAACCCAAACCCTAGACCAAGTCCTTCTCCTAGTACCAAGTCAGCCCTTCATCAAGTTCTTCCTTGTTTTTGCAGGAAACTGCTATACACTGCAACTTTGACCTACCAGCTACAATAATGCTACTCGACCCTGCAATTTGGGTCTTGGAACTTCCAAGCAAACCCTAGATCAACCTCCTCTTGAGACCTTCATGGAGAAAGATATCTCCTCCTAAGGTAAAAAAGGTCTAGATCAAGTATCCTTCCTTTCAACTACAAGATGTTGAACTTCGTCCTCTTGCAAATCAAACCTGCAACTTCGACCTCTTCTTGCAACCCAGAAACCCTAGAATTTTTCACGTGTGAGAGAGATAGAGCCCAAAACAATAGATTTCATCCTTTTAGCTTCTCTTTGACTTTCATTGTTATTCTTCTTACTTCCCAGCTATAGATCGAACTCTTTCTTGATAGATCAAACTTGTGAGTGAGTGTCTCTAAATGAGGTCGAATTACTTCTTTGTATAGCCTTCTCAAGGGGTAGAATTCCATCCTTTAGGCTGACTTGATGATCGTAGGGCCGACTTCTACTTTGGAGCTTCCAAGACTTTCTAGACTCAAAAATAATTCTCTTTACAAATACATTTTTTCCTGAAAGGATCTTATAAACATGGTGGTGAATCTTTTGACTCATGACAATAAATCTTAAGACCTAACAAACCCTAGAAGCATGAAGAACATGCTTTTACCTAGAAGACCATCAATAATGAGCATGAAACCCATGCTTTAATAATAATAATTTTTTCTTTTCTTTTCTTGTTTATTACATAGGATACATATTGAAATGAGTACAACATTATGAAGACTGAGACTAGTTACATTTCCCAACACTCCGTCTTAACTTCGGAGGTATTCATAATTGTACAGCTAGTAGAAGATCATATCTCAAACTGAAGAGTTTTCACAAGAAGAGTTGGATTGATAAGCCATACTGTAAGTATCATCATTATGACCAACATTGTCCCTGAGGCCTAACTAGTCAAGCTCTACTTTAATTAAGAGCATTATGATGGGAGGACTTATGTGTGATACCTCACTACCTCTACAAGGTACATACCCCATCCGGATGTCTACAAGGTATGTCCTTTTAGGACTATTCTTATCTTGGATCTCCAATCCTGAGTCCTCAAAGAATATCGGTCCTCTTCGACCACTCTTCTCTTGGATACCTGTCACATCCTCAAAGAGTGTCAGTCCCTTTCCTTTCTTGGATGCTCTATCCTCAAGGAAACCATGGGTGCTTATCGAATCCTCCGACATTCTCTCTTCATCACTTGAAGAGGAGAATGCACATGTGATTGTGTTAGGGTCTTATAAATATAGTAGTCAAGGTATGGTTATCTAGCCATTTATCCCACTGGGATATTGTAAATTATTTTTCATTTTAAGATTATCTAGCCTATAAAAGAAAAATAGCAAGGGGAAAAGAAAAATAAATAAAAATAGAAAGGGGAAAAGAAAAATAAATAAATAATAAAACCCCAAAGGGCATGCTAGTTCAAATGTCGCCAATAGTTAAAATATATTAGATTTCATTTTAATGTATAGAAATTAAGGTGATTTGACATTTTTTGTCATTTTTCATAAAGCATTCTCACTTTTCAAAGGCTAGATCGTCCCCACCCGGATCAACGGCGGGGGACGAATTCCCCCCCCGACCTTTTAGTACATAACAAGGTGGGGGAGCTGTTCGAAAAGTTGTTTGCAATCAACTACCTGAGGTAACGTGGCAACTCCTCATACATTTCAGGGGGTCCCTACCTTTTACCACTTACCACTCCTACCCGCCCACACCAAAAAACCACCTTTCAACGCTCCTTCTGCCTATTTGCTCCTTCTCCATCCTCGACACCCGTCATCCGCCACTCCATCCACATCGCCCGTTCATCCACATCACCCATCCTCTATGTCATGTAATCGTTAGCATTTAAATCTCCCGCCAACAGACATATAGTCGTTGGCCATTTAATTTTCTCCAACCAACATCTAAAAAACTCATAAATTTTATGCTCCAAAAATGGAAATAATCTCGTTGATTGCCCTCAATTCCCTTTATAAAATCCCTTATCAACCTGTATTATCCCCTTTTTCTTGTTATTGTATCCATACAGGTTCAAATTGAAATATTTCTAAGCTTTCCAACGCCTTCTGCAAAGTTTTCCCTTCTGCAACCAATCACATTGTGACCTGGTAACACTGTTCTTTGAATTTCTTATTTGAAATTAAGATGTCTTCCATAAAGGAAAGGGAAAGATTCTGGATGGCGATCCTATGGTGCCTCTTGTCCCTGATTTAGATAGGTCCCCTTTAATTGATACCTAGTACAAGATAGCAGAAACTCAATGTGAGTCTGATCTGTATGACCTCCATAATTGGGCAAAATAGATGTATTTAGACCAGAGATAATTTAAATATATGGAAATCACTTCTACCTCAATTTACCTTTCCCCATACTCATATTTTCCCTGAATTCACTACCTGGTGTCATCTCGGGTACCTCCGCAACCAGAAAGCAGTGATTGCTCATAACAATGAAGTCTTATTTTCAATTACCCCATACATCATTTGTCAAGATCTTACGATAAATCCTCAAACCTATTTACATCCACTTTCTACTGATGCACTCAAGGAAATATATAAAAAACTTACTTTCCCTAAGTGAGCCCATATTTTTGAATGTTTTCTGCTTGAGAATTCTGAATTGCCTAGAACAAATCCCCCATACTCTGCTTCTATCTTCCCCGAGATATCAAGAAAAGTCATTTCCATGGTTACTTGCTTATTAGGTACATCAACACAATAGGAAGTACAAAAAACAACACAAGCATCGACTTCAGATTCTTCTGAGAAGTTAGTTCAAGCCTTAAGAGAATTATCATTAACAAATAAGGAAATTGAAAAGTTAACAACAACACTCACAAAGATGGAGGAATGCAAGATAAAAGCAGATAATGCATACTTAGCAGAGGTGCAAAAGAACTACAAATTGATACCGCAAATCCAAAAGAATGAGAATCAGTCTCTAACAACTTAGATTTTGGCAGAGGCCAAAAAGAGTATATGGCATAACATAAATGCAAACATCACAGAATTATGGTCATTTATTCAAATCATATTTGAGCAAGAAGAGTTAGTGCAGAGTGTCAAAGCAGCAATTGAACAAACAATGGTTGAAATAGATCATAGGCCAGCAGAAGCAATTAGAAATATAAAAATGTTTAATTCTAAAACTAAGGAAGAGCTTGAAGAGCTTCAGATTCAAGACAGAACAGGCACAGTGATGGAAGTCAAAAGGGTATTAACAAAGACGAATCTCATGATACATTTTGAGAATAAGTGAAAATAATTGGAGTTACTGGTAAAGAGATTTAATATAAAAATTAGTGTATTGCAGGAGAAAAGGCTCCCAGCCTTAAGAGATTCTGATGGCAAATTGATTCCATTAGAAAATTACCAAGATCAATTATGTAATATTGCTGCAGATGCATCTAAGTTTGCTAAAGTCAGAGGAACTATAAGTGGAGAAGCTTTCATGGAAGGCCTACAACATGATCTCTTCATTCAACATCAAATCCATCATTTATTTTTAAACAAACCAACTTTCCAGACATACACAGAATTAGATGAGAGATTTTGGAGCATGGTAAATTTTTCAATTCCTAGTGAAGAGCAATGGGATAAGTTGCTGGAGCTAGTTGAATAAATACAAACATAAATCCTACAGTTTTGGGGAGCATGCAAATAGAAGAAGCACAAAAGTAGCTACAATCACCAACAGTTCACCTCAAAGTCTGAACAGAAAACTAGAAATAGCCTAGATTTCCTATTAGTTCTATTTTCGAAATATATACATGTTTTTAGTAGATATTATTTTGTAATAAATTTTATTTGAAGTCTGAATCAATTCGAGACCAACTCTATAAACATTTTGTAAAAAGACTTATCAAGGGTTGGATTATGCAAGAAGAAAAGAATTTTATGTGATTATAAGCAGTGAAATATATTTTTGAAGTAAATGGTGAGTTCTCCTCTTTGTAAATACAGAGGCAGTGTAGTTTCAGGATTCTTGTGTCAAGTAAATGGTGATGTTCTCCTCTTTGTAAATATGTTTTCCTTTCAAGTTTCGCATGAATGTTTTCCTTCTTAAATTGTTTACAAGAATTTTAGGGTCGAATTTACTTTTAGTATTCTTCTCTGGCTTGTTAAGCAATCTCAATGTTTTCTTTCTTATATGAAGTATAGAATTCATCTGTTTATGCTTTATATTTAATTGATCCTAATTCTTATTCATCTCATCCACACCTCAGCAGCCCTACAAGATTTGGGAGTTTTCCTACCTCGCCCTATTTTCTACTCCTCCGTTTATTTTAATTTATTACTGAAGACCTTATGACTCCATGCCCAATGGACTTCTCTTCCATTTTACAACCAAAACTTTAAAAATCTATCTTGTCCTTTCATACCTAGCCTAAAATCTAAACACTAATATTAAAAATCATATAGAGAGAGCCCTCTCTGAAGTTGGAAGGGCTAGATCCCAATTTTGAAAGTGGTTTGCGGTTATCTCTACAGCTTCCTCTTCAGCCTTGGAAAACTACGGAGTGCCAACGGATTGTCCAACATCAATCCATCTCAATTAGAGAGGACAACCCTATTCTCTTTTATTCTTGAGAATAGAGCCATGCTCGTATAAAAGGAGACTCCTTTACTCCCTTTCAAAATCCTAGGATATCTAGTCTTCCTTTCTATCTGGGAAATCATCATCACAAGCCTTATAACTTGTCTTGATAAGAGTATCAGCTACCAGTTCTTCATAGTTATCCGGCTCCTTATTTCCTCTGTATCATTGATTTTTATTTCTTTCAAGGTATCATGGAGCAATCTTCTCTCTATGATCTTGTGATAGGTTTCGGGTCAATATTCTTCCTCATCACTTTCTTCTTTGATATGAAGGCAATACATTGAGCCTCCCCAAAATTCAAGTTGATCATAGCTTCTTCTTAAAAGTGATATTCATTTTACCTCGAGGTTATCTTCTCGCACTGCTACCCTTTTTTTAATCTCAAGATGTCCATATCTTTACTTCACAGTTGCCAGGTACCTTATATTGAGCTTTCCTCAATACCTTCATCCATACACTTGAACTTGCCTCAACTGCCATCATATATTCCTGCAACATCTTCTAGGTAGCGAAAATAAAATGTTAACCAGATAACCAACAATCACAAAATAGACTTACCTCATCATGATGACCTTATCATTCCATCAACATCGTCATCAACCATCTCAACTTGAAACTTCCTTCATGCATTAGAGTGCCCAAAGAACGAACTTGATTACCAAGTTACATATTTACTTCCAGAGACTATATTGGATGTTAATCATTATTGTATATATGTCTAGAGAAAGTATTAAATTCTTTGTACATCCTTAAGTAAGTCAAATCTTATTCTTTTCAAGAATCATATATTCATATACCTAAGAATATTTAATGAATAACTTTCTTTCCACAAGATTCTATACATATGAATCTTATCCAAAGTTTTATACCCAGCATGCATTCATATGCTTTCATTCGATCATCTAGTTATCCATATATGTTACAAAGAACTTGCATCCTGACACATTGCATTCTTTCATCACTTTACCAGTATTGATTCCACATTACATGGAATGTCTACTAACCTTTGTCATAGTGCTTCTTCCAAGAACCTTTCATAATTATGGTTCTTCCAGGATCATGATGATCCACCTAAGCAAGATGACTTCCTCTAACATAATGTTAGATAATGCCTGGATGATCAATATGAAAAATGGTCTATCTATCCATCTATCTAGATGATTTCTACAAAGCAACTTAATCGTGCAAATTCTAGATATGCTACTATCATATGCTTCTTTCTATGATGTTATGCAAAACATACTATCCTAAAAGAAAGATTAAACTTCACAGAGAACATGATAGTCAATGAAGCTTCTTTAGTAGTAAAGATCATTCACTTCATCCTTCTTTTCCTTCTTCTAATGTTCTCCCACTGCCTCGATTACATGAGATTCACTCCTTTCCTTTCTCTTATTGTTATGCTTGTTTGGACATTCCCTCTTGAAATGTCCAAATTCATTGCATCCAAAACATTTCACTTTGGACATGTCTTTCTTCTTGGACTTACCAAACATTCCCTTCTTTAGCTTCTTGATTTGGGCTAGAAAGGCTTGAGATTTCTCATCAAATATAATATCATCCTTGACCTTGATATTTGATTCTTCCAATATGCATTGCGCCCACAACTCATCAAAGGGAGTAGAATCCTTCTTGGAGTAGATGCTTGTTGCAAAGCTTCTCCATTCTAGTGGAAATGCATTTAGTACATAGATGGTTACCTCAGAATCAGTGATTGGTTCCCCAGGTCCTTTGAAGATGGTATCTTAGTTGAGAGAATCTCATGAGAAAGGATGCCACATCCTCATCCTTTGATTTCTTCATTCTGTATAGCTTGTACCTCAATGACATCTTTTGTCTTATTGTACTTACCAAATACAAATTCACTAGCTTGTCATACATAGTCTTGGAAGTCTTCAAGTTTGCAACAAATGGAATAAGATAATCCTTAATTGATTCAACTATGATCCTTTGAGCTCTTACTTCCCCTTTCTTGTATTTTACCAGTTCTTGAGTCTTATCTTTCCCAGGTTCAGTAATTTCCCCAATAACATATTCCATTGCTTCTTAGTTTTTTTGTATCAAGTCAATTCTTTTCTTCCATGCTAGATAGTTTAGTGCCCTAATGAGCTTATTTTTCTCCTTACAAAAAGAACCCATATGACTTGAAGATTCGGGCATGATGTAATAATATGTTAGTTACTTGAGATCACGATTTTCCTTGATGATGCCTTCAAGATTCTTGAAGAGTCTTCAACAAAAACAACTTCCAAGATCCTTGATGCCTTCTTTAAAGATGCCTTCCAAAGAGAGATCAACACTCTTCCTTACAGATCTTCTTTTGATGTGAGCTTGATGTAGACTTGATCTCTTTTAATGTAGAAACCCTACTTCTTGATTTTCTACCAATGAGTCTTCAATCCTCCTTGAAGTCTTCCTCTTCAGTCTTTTCTTGAGGGTTTCCTTTTCCCTTCCCCTTAACAAGTGTCCTTTCAATTTCCTTCCTTGTTCACCTTAGTTCTAATGCCATTTTGGAAAATCGATAGTATCAACTATTAATCTTATTTTCATTAGCCTTAATATTTTCTTGTGAACTTAATATGTTTCTTGTATTCTTTTAGTTAGATCTATCATCAAACAAATATCAAGAATATAAACTACAATAATATAGGACACATATATTAGGCTCCCATCTAGGGAAAAAACCTCCAAGGGGAAAACCCAAAAATGCTTCTCTTATAATCTACTTCAAATGAGAGACAAAAACCCAAACCCTAGACCAAGTCAACCCTTCCTAAAGTCCTTCCTTGATTCTGCAGCAAATTTCTACACACTGCAACTTTGACCTACTAGCTAGCATATTGCTACTCAACCTGCAACTTCAACCCTGAAATTTCGGTCTTAAAACTTCTAAGGAAACCTTAGATCAACCTTTTCTTGATACCTTCCTGGAGCAAGATAGCTCCTCCTAAGGTCAACGAGGTCTAGATCAAGTATCCTTCCTTCTAGCTACAAGATGTTGCACTTCGTCCTCTTGCAACACGAAACTGCAACTTCGGCCTCTTCTTGCAACCCAAAAACCATAGAATTTTTCATGTGTGAGAGAGTTAGAGCCCAGAAACAAAAGCTTTCCTTCTTCCATCTTCTCCTTGACTTTCACTCTTCTTCTTCTTTCTACCCAACTACAAATCGAAATGTTTTTTGATAGATCAAACTTGTGAGTGAGGGTCTCTAAATGAGTTCGAACTACTACTTTATATAGCCTTCTTAGGGGGTAAAATTCCCTCCTTTAGGTTGACTTGATGATCTCAGGGCCAACTTGTACTTTGGAACTTCAAAGACTTCCTAGACTAAAATCAAATCTTTTTACAAATACCTTTTTTTCCCTGGAAGGGTCTTATAAACGTGATGTTGACTCTTTTGATCATGACAATAAATCCTAAGACCTAACAAACCATATAAGCATGGATAACATGATTTTACCTAGAATACCATCAATAATGAGCATGAAACCCATGCTTTAATAATAATAACTTTTTATTCTATTTTCTTGTTTGTTACAGAGGATTCATATTGAAATGATTACAATAATTATGAAGACCGAAACTACTTACACTTCTCAACAATAGCAGTCAACTCTATGGCCACTAACTTGAACAGATCCTACCAAAATGCACTGAGAAACCTGTTGTCCTGATCATTGACAATGTTCTTAGGAAATCCATGAAGTATAAACACCTCTCTAAAAAAAAATACCATTTATTCTTCTTCATATTGTAATGAAATCGCAATGAGGATTCATATTGAAATGATTACAACAATTATGAAGACCAAAACTTGTTACACTTCTCAACATTAGGAGTCAACTTTGTGGCCACTAACTTGAATAACTCCTACCAAAATGCATTGAGAAACCCGTTGTCCTGATCATTGACAATGTGCTTAGGCAATCCATGAAGTATAAACACCTCCATAAAATATAGATATATAGATATACCATTTATTCTTCCTTATACTGTAATGAAATCGCAATGAAGTGTGGGAACCTGGTCAACCAATCAACAACTACATAAATACAATCTTTTCCCTACACCTTCGAAAGACCTGTGATGAAATCCATGAACACACACTCCCACTTCTACTCTGGAATGGGCAAAGGTTGCAATAAACCTATAGGATGAGCATGCACTAACTTGTTCTACTAACAAGACATACACTTCCTCACAAGATTTAGCACATCATCCTTGAGGCCCTTCAAATAGAACCTCTCTTTTATCTATATATAAGTTTTGAAATACCTAGGGTTTAATACTTGTTGAGAAATGTAAGTACAGCTAGATTAGGTGATTTCTCTTGCTTTGATAATTGCATGTGGTCTATTTTAACTTTAACTTGATTAGCTTCTTCTTTCACTTCATTATTATTATTTTGTTATCATCAAACAACTAACAAACTATGAAAGAAAAATGAGACAAGAGGACACAAGATATAGGCTACTAGCCAGGGCCAAAAACTCTCCTCTTGAGAGGAAAAGCCACAATAACTCCTCTTCTTATCAAACTTCAAATGATGAATTCCAATGCCTAAGACCCTTGTCAAATTCCCCTCCAAGACCAAGTCGATCCTTCTTTCTTGATGAGCTTTCCTTCTAGCAAATTTGATCTCAACAACTTTTGCAACTTTGACCTCCAACAATTTATTCTGCAACTTCGACCCCCAACAGTTTCTTCTGTAAATTTGACCCCCAACAGTTTCTTCTGCAAAAACCCTAGCTCTTGCATGTGTGGATAAGATGGTGATTTCTTCCTCTTTTCTTATTTTCTTGAGTGGGTTATTTCTTCTAAGAAATTCGGTTTACAAGGCATGCCACTTGGATCCCTTCTAGTGGAGGATCTCGATGATCCTCATTTTTCAAATGCTCCTTTCTAATGATGATGTATGATGACCTTTCTCTATCTTCTATTATGCTAGATGGATTTCTTCCAACCATATATACTAATATTTTGGTTGTCTTTCCATACTTTTAATGAAAATACCATGAGTTATGACCTTTCTATCATGATGACTACCATAACCATGTAGAGTTTACTTTAGCTATCCTTTCAAGCTTCTATGATAATGTCATCTCTATTTCAGCTCTAATGCATCTTGATGCTTCCTATCATCTTCTATAACTGATAAGAACTAAGTAAAGGAGATTATCTCAGTCATAGTAGAGATCTTTCACTTCCTTCTTCTTCAATTTCTTATTTCCAGGTTCTTCTACTTCTTCGGTGATATGGGCTTCATTTCTTTCCTTTCTCTTTTTGTTGTCCTTCTTGAGTTTGGGACATTTTCTTTTAAAGTGCCCATATTTGTTACATTCATAGCATTGTATCTTAGACATATTGATCTTCTTCTTTCTCTGAGGACTAAACTTTCCTTTTCTCTTGGGCATGACAGCATATGCTTGAACTTGTTCATTTGATTCAACGTCGCTCTTTGCCTTCAACCTAGTTTCTTCAATTTTAAATAATGACCAAAGTTCATTGAATGGAGTAGCTTCCTTCTTTCCCTATATACTTGATACAAAGTTGCCCCATTCATTAGGTAGTGCATTGAGCACAACAGTGGTCATTTTCTTGTCACGCATTATTTCCCCTAACTCTTGTAGTTGGTATCTTATTTGTGACACCCTCATAAGATATGAGGCTATCCCTTATTCCTTTGATGCCTTCACCTTGTATAGCTCCGTTCTCAAAGATATAACTTTTGTTGTAGTGCTTACAGAGAACAATTCTACCAATTTATCATAGATTTCTTTCAATTTATCCAACTTTGCTACATAACAAATGAGGGGATCCATGATTGATTCTATAAGGATTCTTTGAGCCTTTATTTCTCCTTTCATATATTTTGATAATTCTTGAGCTTCTTCATGAGAAGGTATCGAGATGGAGTCCTTTACATATTCAACAACTTCATTCTATGTGAGGATCAAATCTATCCTCTTCTTCCATGAAGGAAATTTGATGACCCAACCAATTTATTGCTTTCCTTGCAGAATGAAGTCATTTTGATAGTAGATTTAGACATAGATATAAAGATACTTAATTTTCAAGTGAAGATTCTATTTTGATGGTGAAATATTCAACTTGATGCCTTCTTTATTTTGATGATGATTTATGATGTTTGCTTCCTTGAATATGACAATACTTCTTCTAGAGATGTCTTTCTTCAAATATGCTTGAGATGTGATCCTTTATTCAAACCGAGGGATATCACCTTGACTCCTTTGATGATTATGGAAATGATTCTTCTTGCTTCTTTGGATGATAATGTAAAATGTGGAGGCTTCCCAAAGTGCTTTCAATGTAGATTTGTTCTTTGAGTGAGGTAGGGTCTTTGAGGTCTTCTTCTCCTTGTGATGATTGATCCTTGAGATGAGAACTCCTCCTTAGTGCTTCTTAGTCCTCTTTAATTATTTCCTTGTGCTCGACCCTTATGTATCAATCTTTAATGATGTGATCCTCAAGTTGTATCTTCTTTGACATGTCACCTTACCTCTAATACCATGTTGATAAATCTAAGTTTAGCTAGATTAGGTGATTTCTCTTACTTTGATAACTACTTATGATGTATTTTAACTTTAACTTGATTAGCTTCTTCTTTCACTTGATAATTATTATGTTTTTATCATGAAACAACTACCAAACTATGAAATAATAATGAGACAAGAGGACACAAGATATAGGCTATCATTCAAGGCCAAAACCTCTCCTCTTGAGAGGAAAACCCACAAGAACTCTTCTCTTCTTATAGAACTTCAAGACTAATTCCAAGACCTAAGAACCTTGTCAAAATCCCCTCCAATATTAGACCAATCCTTCTTCCTTGATGAGATTTCCTTGCAGTAACTTCAACCTCAACAACTTCTGCAACTTCGACCTCCAACAATTTCTTTTGCAACTTCGACCCCCAACAGTTTCTTCTACAACTTGACCACCAACAATTTCTTTTGTAGAAACCCTAGCTCTTGCATGTGTGGAGAAGATGGTGATTTCTTCCTTTTTTATTCTTCACTTGAGTGGATCCTTTCTTCTAAGAAACTCAGTTTGCAAAGTATGCTACTTGGAGCCCTAACTTGACTTCTGCAATTATGTATTTAGTTGCTACAATATATGCCCTAATTATCTTGCATGTGTGAAGGATATTAGCCCAAAGACAATCCAAAATTTCACTTTTCTTTTCTTATTATATTCCTTCTCTTCTTCGCACCTTTTCCTCTTCCTTGATCAAACTCTTTTGTGATTGAATGAGTGTCCTTTGAATGAGGTTGAGTGCTTCTATATATAGGCTTATTTGAGTGCCATAATAGGTCGACTTGTTCCTCTTAGTAGGCCGACTCATCATCCTTTGAAGGCCGACTTGTTGTAGCATTGTGAAAAGGTCTTGTAGGGTCTGTTTGACACTTTTAAATTTTTCTTTAAATATACAACATTCCCAAAAGGGTCTTCCATACATGACAATGACTCAATTGACTTGTTGACTCAATTACAAGCCCTAGAAGCAATCAATGGGTGCTTGACCTGTAAATCAAATGACATTGAGCATGAAACCCATGCCTCAAGAATGACAATAATACTTTTATTCTTGTCTTTACATAGAATCATGACTACACATGTCATTATGAAGGCCGAACCTAGTTACATATTTCAGCACTATTGATGGTGACTCATGAAGAACTCTCATAATCTTCTCCTTGAGTGTGGACTCGTGGAAGAAGTATATCCTATATTTGAAGAAGATAATGTCATCCAACACTCTATATATATCATCTTGAATGTGGCCATCCATCAAATCATAAGCAAACTTATTCTTGGAATACTCCACCAGCAAGTGGGATTTCTAATCAGTTGAAATCTCCATAAGGGAACATGTTGTCGGTATCCTGGAAAGGGTATTTGCAATAATTTTTTTCTTTCCATTCATATACTCAATATTGAAATCATAAGATTGCCACTTGCTAACCCATTTTTTGTGTCCCTTATTTAGATCCTTCTGCTCCAAGAAGTATCGCAAACTATTGTGGTCAATCCTCACCACAAATCAACCACCTACGAAACATTATATGAACTTTGCTAAAGCATGCATGATGGTGAGCATCTCCTTGTCATAGATGGAGTAGAGCCTCTCGATATCCCTTAGCTTCCGAATTTCAAATGTTATCGAACATTTTTTCTACATCAACACAACTCTTATACCATCTCCCAAAGCATCATACATATGCACAAATGG
The DNA here is from genome assembly GCA_031772625.1 of Pinus tabuliformis. NCBI lineage: Eukaryota > Viridiplantae > Streptophyta > Pinopsida > Pinales > Pinaceae > Pinus > Pinus tabuliformis. The sequence continues at coordinate 294,619,983 of CM062805.1, forward strand.
TTGAGTGAAATTAGGAAATGCCAATACTGGACAAGTACTCATCACCTCCTTGATCTTGTCAAATGCTTGTTGAGCTTCCTTTGTCTACCTAAATTCCCCTTTCTTTTTGAGATCTGTTAAGGGTGAATCCAGCTGCGAAAATCCCTTAACAAAGTGCCTGTAATAGCTGCAAAATCCCATGAATCCTCACAACTCTGTAAGGGACATAGGTGTTGGGCAATCCAACATGTCTTGAATTCTCTCTTAATGCACTTGCACACCCTATGCACTAACCACATAACCCAAATACACGATCTTTGTCATGCTATATTCACATTTTGACTCCTTGGTATACAGTGACTGATCCTCCATGATACCAACTATTGTTGGGTATGTGTTATATTCTTTTCATGACTAGCCCCATGTGCGAGGTCGGGGAGTTAGAGAGGGGGCATCTAGGCCCCCCTTTGTTGCATCGGGCACAGTGGGGGGGTGGAAGCCCCCCCTGTTGGGGAGTTTGCAGTGGGTCAGTAGCCCCCTGCACGAGGCCCAAGGCAGCAACCCGGGAAAAAAATTAGACCCTATATTAGGTGGGTGGACCTACCTTCGGTTTTTTGCATGGATTTCGCACACGGTTTTGGGCATGATGGTTTTCTTCTCCTGGTATTTTGTAGATCCGGTCAAGGGAAGAATGGTTATGTTCTAATCCAAGGTTAATGGATTGGGGTTTATGGATGCTTCATCATGTATAAATTTGTATTGTAACATTGAAAGGAATATAATGAAAAATCAATCTAGTAGTCTTAGTTTTGGGATCCGGGGGAAAATCTCAGTGTATTTGTTTTGTGTTTATCGCCATTGCATATTTTCTATCTTTAAGAATTTTTTTGCAAATAGTTTCTATACAGGGTTAAAACCTACAACTATCTCATCCGAATGCCTCAAGTGATCCATCGAAGTCTGATTGTATACAAGTAGATCATCAAAGAACACAAGAAATTTTTTTGCAACTACTTATTGAAGATGTGATTCATGCAAGACTAGAAAGTGGAAGGTGTGTTGCTCAACCCAAATGGCATGACAAAGAACTCTTAGTGCCAATAATGACACTTTAAGGCAACCTTGTGAACATCCTACTCCCTAACCCTAATTTGATGATATCCTGATTGAAAATCAATCTTCAAGAAGTTTATTTCCCCATGCAATTAATCCAATAACTCATCGATCATGTGAATGGGATACCTACTTTTGATTTTCTTCTTATTTGGAGCCCAATAGTTAATGGAATCCTCATGGTTCCATCCTTCTTCTTAACCAAGACAATTGAAGAAGTGAAGGGGTTGGAACTGGTTTTGACATGCCCCATCTCTAATAACTCCTTGATGGCCTTCTCTATTTCATCTTTGAATTTTGTTCGATGCCTCTATGGAGTAGTTATTATTGGTTTGGCCCCTTCTTCTAACACAACGATGTGTTCAAAGCCCTTGCTAGTAGGCCTCCTTGGAGGTATCTCTCCAAACACTCATCATGTTCTCTCAAAAACGACTGAATGTCTTCATGATAGCGCTAGTTTCTAGTTGACGATTTTTGCATCGTAATCAAACACTCTTTTGCCCAAGATACATCACCATGTCTGAATATGCTTTCCATCTACTTGGATATAACAAACCGAGGAGCATCATTGGACATGCCCCCCATAACTACCCTCTTACCATCCACTGCAGCGAATTTTGTAATATTGCCACTAGGAAATATCCCAAAATGGCTATTAAATTTTCTGAGTTTTAGTGAACCTTTTTCAGTGGGAAATTTCATCAAACATATTGTGGACACACTAATGTAAGTGTAAAGTTTTTTCCCAGGAAAAAAGCATAACTTTCATTAAAGATTTTAAGAAAATTACATGTTGCAAACCAGAATATATGAAAATGCTTTCACTACTAACCAGTAAAGACAATCCAAAAGTCATCAGCACAAATATTTACATAGACAACCTTGTAAGGCAATAAAAGCAATGGCTACATGTTATAGACATTTTTGGGCACTGCAAACCCAATCATACATGTCCATAAACCAAGGGCTCCTAAGTCCCTAAAAGTGTTGCTTCACACCATAAAAGAACAAGGTCCGCTGATTACATCATCTCCCAGAAGTTCTCCACAGAAAACTGCTCAGAATTGGTCAAAGCTGGACCATACAAACTGCCCAGTGCAGAGGGTGCGATGCATCTCACCTGCCCAGTGTAAAGGGTGCGATGCATACTGGAAATCCCTTCTGTAGGGTGCGATGAACGAGGGTAGACAAATGGCAGAGACAGTTTGCAAGGTGGATCGTCATGGAATCTTCCAGAAACTTCTCCTATGACACTTGCCTCTCTAAATTCACCCAGGGATGAGTAAGAGATCATCAATCTCCAAGTGGAATCAAGAACTATCAGAGAGAAGACACTAGTCAAAATCCTAGAAGCTGACTCACCCCCCTGCAATCATCTATATATGGATCCCTCATCCCAGAGATCCAAAGGCTGGAATTTTGTATCTTGTAAGGAAGTGTTGTTGGTTTCTTGGTGGAATATCATAGTGTTGGGTGATCTAAGCTTTTCATGAGGTGAAGAAGGGCTTTCATGCTGGGAGGATGACACTGGGTCAGAACAATTGGTTGTAATCCTTTTTGCTATTCCTGATATTAATAAAGCTATTCAAGTTTTCCTCCACATTCTTGTATGTTTGATGATATATGCATTTGTGTGGTCAATATATATCTGGTCCTATATTGTTTATGATTGTAGATCTTTGTTCTTCGATAGTATTATGCTACTTTGATTCCACAGGTGCTCTTTGAAGCTGGGTAGACGAAGGAAAAGCGGCAAGGATCTGTCAAAAGGGAGAGGAACCAAGCAAGGAACCAAGCGCAAGACTGAGGTTAGTGTCCTTTGTTCCCCTCTTATCTACTTCTCATAAAGGAAAGCGAAAGTAGTTTTATTTTGTTTGTTTCTAAGATAGCTACCAGTCTTAGTGGGACTAGCAGCTCCGAGTGGACACTAGATTTCCCGATAACAAAATGGCGACTCCGCTGGGGAGCGAATAGATTGTTTGCTTGTCTATATTTGTTTGTTTTATAAACTTATAGACGGAGCCTGAAGTCAAGCCAGCTAGCCTTCGAACTGCATTTGCTATGCAAGTTCAAAGTAGATCAATGCTGCTTCAGTCTATCTCCGGGTTTTGTTTATAAACTGAACAATCGATTTGCAAACCTTCTAATTGCGCTAGTGGTAGCTCTAGTAACCTCATTAGATCAACCCATGTGATTTCTATTTACTAACTATCATTAGCTCGACCTAAATCCCTGAACTAAGCTGCAAACTGCGACCCGGAACCAAGTTGAAGTCTCGTCCCTGGACCATCGCACTTTCTCCTCTTGGAAATCTGGATGCATCGCACCTCCCGTGTGTAGTAGGTGCGCTGCATCGCACTTTCCCTATGTTGTATGTGCGCTGATCAGGTAAGACCTCTTCTGCTCTCAGATTTTGGTTTCTGTATTCACTCTCTTCAGCTTTATTTAGGAATTTCGCTGTCTGTGATCATATACCACTGTAGAAACTCCCTTCTTTTGCATGATTCCGCCTCCATAGTACAAAGAATTGTGAATGTTTTTATGTATTGTGTGCCATTTACAGTTCTCTTTTACAAAAAAAGTAGCATAATCGAACTGTCGTCTTTTGATTTGAAAGTGTCGCAAGTGTCGTTTTCAGTCAAAGAAAAGAATTCTATTGTTATTGATGGTCGATTATACAGTTACTCTTGTATTTAATTTGAATTAGTAGTTTTTCAAGTGTCGAAAGTAGTTTTCAATTCAAAATAGCAAAGTCTCGTCATTATCTTCCTTTCGTTTTTGAAGAGAAATTTGTTAGTATTGTCGCTTTGAAAAGATAATTCAGATTTGTACTTAGCATTCTTCTTGTCATTCACACATTAAGAAAGCTGAAAACAAATACATGCATGTGCATTTGCATTTAGACTGCTTGTTGGTTTGATTTAGGACAGTGCATCTAGTGTGTGCTCTCTGCTCTATGTTGAAAGAATATCGTCTCTCTTTCTTTAGTAGCTAGGATTTTCATTGCAAAAAGAAGATTAAACGATTGTTTATCATCTTAGATTGCATTTTAGGAATTGTATATCTACATCACGTGGTGAACCTGAAAGGCAAATTTCTTAAGAAAGATCAACTGTAAAATAAATTCAATGAACATAAAAACGCTTTGGAACCTAACGCACAACATCTAGAAGTCTAGGCTAGAGACGTATTCCGGCATCGTAAAGCCTGGTAACTGTCGCTTTCACTGTTGGTTGGGTGATTCCTCCTCTTTGAGATGACAAGTGCCAGTACGAACTTGTGCTCCCACGTACCGTCGAGTATATATTGGGAGACCACAATAGGCTATATCCTTTATCCATAGGAAGTCGTGTCTGCCGCCCTATCGATTGCAATGCACTGAACACAGCATTCGGGAAGATTGACTGTCGTACTGTAAAAAGTATTCTGCAGTTTTGCGATTGGTTTGGTAATCCCCCTGTCTAGATTTCCAGAGTAGTCTCTTTCATTCCTTTTCAGACTCCTTAAAGGAAAAGGTCTATCTGACCACTTGTCACTTCAGGCTCATTAAAAATCAAAGGCGACTAGAGTCATCTTTTATTTTTTCTCGACTCTTAAAAATTGAAAAAACAAGTTGTGTCAAAGCGTCTAAAATTCATTTAATTCGAAAACATTTTCCCCTTTATTTTTAGTTGATCGAGTAATCCGCAATCGTGGAAGAAAGTCAATTGAAACCCCGTTGTTCGTGGAGACTTACAAGTCAACCGTCTTTGTCTCCAGAATCAAAACTATTCCGGACAAAGCGAACTCGTTTAACCGGTTCAAAGTCCCCTGGTCTGGTTGGAACAAGTGTTCCGACACCCTCGAAGACTCCGGTTACTCCAAACATTTATGGTACCCCTGCCTTTATAGAAGAAGTTCTGCAGCCACCAGAGGACAGTAGAACTGATCCTAGTGTGAAGGTAAACACTTCTATTCCTGAACTAGCTCCATCTGCAGCTGATTTGGAAGGTGTTATTCCCCAAACATCTGTCGCTGCAAAATCTATACCTTCTTCAGCACCGGAAATATTTTACAGACCTGACGGTCTACCTCTTCCACCTGCTTTGATTGCTATAGAAGAGATTGTGGAGGATCCTTCATCTAGTACTCCATCGCATTTTGGAGTTGGGATCACCTTATATCCTTCTTCATCAGAAATTCGTCTACTGTTATCGGAAGTTCCTGCAAAATTGCTAGGAAATATTTTGGATAGACTAGATATGTCTGAACAATCGTCGACATCTAGGACTGTGTCATCTGACACAGCAGCGACAAAACTTCTTGTTGTCACTCCAACAATGTTCGCCAGCGTACCATCTGTCGCAACTAGCTCTCAATCACTGGATGGAATCCATCTAGGGGCTGTTTCGACGGTATGGTCTGTTCCCGTTTGTTCGTCCGGAATAATATCTGGAATCTCTTATGTTGAGTCTCAACAAATTGATCCTTCGCAATGTCAATTTGGGCAGTCCGGTCCTCAAAGGCAAATCATTCCCTTAAGCACCGGATTACCGCCGTATGGGGGGCAATATGCCCTTTCATTGTCTCCTCCGGGAGAACAAACATACGAGAGTTTGCAATAGAATTCAAGTTATGCTGGAATTACATCCAATGGTTGGATGCCAATACTGCCTCAACAACCAAGAGTTGTATACTCAATGCAACAAAGTCTTCCTATGTCAAATATCCCCACTACACCGGCTATTGTGACGGTGTCGCAAGTACAAGCGTTACCTGTTGTATGCCAACCTCAAGTCTCTCAGGTCGCAATCCAACAGCCCCTTGTCCCTACGACGCCACCACAATCATCGATTAGTGGCTCCTTAACTGGAGTGACCCAGGCTCAAACGGGTACCATTACCCCTCATCTTGGTCAAACAGCCAGTATTGGACAACAGCACATGGTTTCACAACCATGGCTGGTGCAATATCAACAACCACAATTCCAACAAGTTTACCAAGGATCTGAGCACCAAGTCTTTGCAAGTAATGGGCAGCCGTATATTCAAAACGGTCAACATCAACCATTTTATAATGGTTATGCCCATCAACCTTACCAAAGTTATCAGCATCAAATGCACTATGCTGGTATGCAAAGACCCACTGCTCAGGAAATCCCATCTTATCCTGGGTATGCTTCGCCGAACTTGAATCAACAGTTGCCCTTCATGACAACTTTAGAGTTACCAGATCTAAATCGGCTAACAAACGATCTAATCGCTTACGCCCCTTGGTGGCCAGCGATTCCTCATAAACTTCCGTCAGATATTCCTAAATTTAATGGAAATACGGGTGAATACCCATCGAATCATGTGATGACCTTTCATCTGTGGTGTTCATCTAACACTCTAAATGATGATTCGATTAGGCTTCGCCTTTTTCAGCGAATGCTAACTGGTCCAACAGCGAAATGGTATATCGAATTGCCTAGAGTTTCGTTTGATAACTTCAGTACCCTAGCCACAACCTTTTTAACCTATTTTCAGTTACCCATAAGGTACGAAACGGGAACAGAGCTTCTTACCAATTTCAAGCAAACGACGGCCACTCACATATCCAATCATATTCATGAGTGGCGACGTCGTCGTAGAATGGTAAAAACATATGTTCCTGATCAGCTGTTGGCTGAGTGGTTTATTAAGTCATTGTTACCTTCTATTACAGAAGATGTGGCAAAGGGAGGAGTCGTCACCGAAGAGAAATTCATTGCTCGTGCACAATATTTAGATTTGATCTATACTCAGTCTGGCACGCTCTACGATAAAATCCCTGACGCTCCTAGACCAGAATTTTCCGTTCCTCCCTCTCTTAAATTAAACAAAGACTCTCATGCCGGGGACAGTGTGATAGGAACGACCAGCACGAAAACCGTAAAAGCTAAGTCGAAGAAGGCTGGTACAGTTTTAGGTCAAAATGCAAATGAATAACTTCTCGCCTCGGAAGTAAATGCCATATCGACTGGCAAAGGCAAAGAAACCAAGAAACCAGGAGGCAAGAAGAAAAATAAAGGGAAGAAGAAGAAACAGGAGGAGTCGTCCCCTGAAAAGTCTTCTGCAAACCCTTCTGGAGATAGGAAACCAAATCTTCCATGCCTTATATGTGATGAGGATCATTGGACAAGAGAGTGTCCATATAAAGCTGAGCTTAGAAAATTCTTCAAGAATTCAAAAACCTTGGCGGTATTGACTGATCCGTTTCCAAATCCAGGAACAAATCTAGTTGCTAGTGACAATGCTTCCCCGTCCCAAGTGCTAATGTTGTCGGTTTCGAAGCAGCAAAATGATGCTTTGATATCGACAAGGAATAAAGATTACGGGAATCCACAGCTGTCGGACAACAAGGCTAATGATCAACCTAGTAGTTCGACAACAACTTCGACTGAAGTTGTGCCACCCATCATTCCTGAACTAACGATAAAGCCGCCAAAGGGAGTAGTACACAAATCGACATTTAATCCTCGTGCCAGAGTAGCACAACATTATAATATAGTGGAGGATCTGGCCCAATCACCATCCGCTATGTCGACACTTGAGGTACTGCAAAATTGCCCCTCCCAAAAGCAGGCTTTATTATCAGCGATAGGTGGGATTGACCCAACGGATTCCAATATTGTGTCCTTTAATCACAAAGGATATGACCCTCAGTTACCAGCTCATCTAGCTTCCCTGATTCAAGTGAAAGCCCTCAACAAAACTGTTCATCGAACAATTATTGATGAGGGGGCATCTACATGTATTATGTCGATGAGTTGCTGGAAAACTTTAGGATCTCCACCCTTGTCGCGATCTTTCGACGACATTAAGAGCATTTGATGGATGAACATACACCCCATATGGGATTTTAAGTAACTTGCAAGTCGAAATCGGGGGAAAAACAATAGAAATAGATGTTGAAGTAATTGACAGAAACCTCGATTACAACATCCTACTAGGAAGGCCCTGGATATATGCTATGGCAGCCGTTGTGTCGACCTACTTCAGGAAGATTGCATTTCCCTTTCAAGGAGGAATTACAATCGTCGACCAACAAACATTTCTCCCCAATAGTTCACAAGTTATGGGAAGCATTCCGATGATCCATGGAAGCCCTCATTCGCTTCAAAATATCGAAGTAGGCCTACTAAAAGACCCTACATTGATGGGGACTTTTTCCCTACCGCCTCCAAACAATCTGGCGGAAGTGGCCACAATGGGAACCTGCAATATGATATCTTCTAGATTCAGAAGATTCCTGAACATTTTGTCAGCATGGATCATCGCCCTAATAGAAATATTGTAGCAATCAATTTTCTTGGCCTGGGGGGAAAACTCAAGTCAACACTCATCGAGTGTTTGGATAAATAGGTCTAAGGAATATGGCACCTCTTCAAATCCTTGGTCGCATGTACACTCTACAGACAAAGGAATCATTCAGTCAATGATGATAGGAGAGGCACCATGGGAAGATCACCACCATCGTTCCCATCTTCCGAATTACCACGAAGATTATTCCAGCGACCTTAATCATCCTTCAGTTTTTTATTTTCTATCAAATACTGTAAATATGGTGAATTCTGAGGACAGTTCCTATCTTGTGTCAACCTCATTAAAAAATGAAACAATTCCCTTTCCAAATTGAGTCTTTGATTACGATTTCGTAAAATCTAAGTTGAGTATTTCAGAGATCTCGAAGGTAAACCTTCATTCCAACCACCGCAATGAATGCAATGAAGCTTGGGGGGCATGCACCTCGATTTGCGTTATTATGCTGGGGGCATGCAAACTTATCATGAGCAATGTTTCTGCAAAGTTCAAGCTCGTTAAAAAATAAACCTAGCCATGAGCAGTTTTTATGTGAAGTTCAAGCTCGTTAAAAATTAAACCTAAGCAATGAGCAAATGTTTCCCCCAGAGTTTAAGCTCATTAAAAAATGAACCAATTTCCGGTAAATAACCATTGTGAATGCATTATCATCAGCTTTTGAGCCCTGGTCATGTTCTCATCATCACCTCCACTCTGTTTTAGCCGATCATTCACCTCCATTTGATTGTTTACCCCTTTTGAGGAACAGCTGCAAAGAGTGATCCTGTTAGCCATCCTTGTGACACTGCCATGATTGGAAAATTCCAAACCTTACCTGGAATTAGCTGCTACCTGAAATTATCACTCGTTCCTCAAAAAACGAGTCTCCTTTAAGCTCTTTTCGTCTGACTCGTAAAATATGAAAAGATTGCCGAGCAGTTGGCCTCTCCAGCTCGTTAAAGCTACTGGGAGTGCTATCCCTCCTCTAGATTTTAATCTTTTTGGACCTGAGGGATTATTACACAAAAAGATCGAGCGCTTGTTTTGTTCGGCTCGTTAAAATTATCGAAAATTCATCCCTTTCGTATTATTTTATACTTTTTCGGACTTAAGGGATTATATCACGAAAAAAGATTATTGGAGTTTCCTTTACGTCCCTTTCAGACTCTCTAAAATTGAAAAGGACCGAGTTATCTTTGTCGTTAAACTTGTTAAAACCGATAGCGACAAACTTGTCCATATAGACAAGAACGAGTTTCACTGTCGCTAGGCTCGTTAAAACATAGCGACGGGTTTGCCCGAAGGGAAAATTATAGAACAAGCATATGTTATCCTCCTCAAGCTTGATAAAAATAAAGAGGTACTGGTCAGCAATGACTGGGGAAAAATTGGAATAAAACTTGAAGAAACTTTATTGGTAGCAAGTCGCTCTTGAACATGACACTTTCACTCCACGTCCGAGTCGGGTTGGGTTATTCCGTTCACCGGTCATATCACCATTGGTCCATCGCACCATCCATATTTGGGGTTAACGCTACCAATCCATGTCAGTGTCACCAGTATGTTCAAGAGAAGTCGCTCAGAGAATTCACCTGTGTCTCATCCGCTGCAATACATTCACGCTCCATTCTTTCATGACTGCCACCCTGAACCCTGTATCATCAGATCGTTTTCACCTCCAAAAATCATTTACTCCATTCCATGTCGTAGATGTGGGATTCATTAAGGCCTTCCTACGATGGGTCGCTTCTTGTCGACATCAGCTCATTATCCAAGAAGTCGACTTAGGAACAACCCTTTCAGTACTTTGAAGCTTGCATGCCTCAATGGCAAGTTTCTCACTTCTGGCGACAGGTTTACATCAATGGCCTTCGACTGAAAGACTTTGCGTGGTGTTCGACACCAAGTCCTTTTTTCACACCACGCGAATTATACTGTAGTACCTTGAGGGTCATCATCATTATCGATGATTCCTCTCGCACCTGTTAACAGCTTGCATCATTGGCTGGTAATCAGACGATGTCTTTCCATGTTCGACTCCAGAACATCTTTCACATGGATCGACTTGTACTCTGAGTGAAGATTGGACGAGTTTCAAGACCTCGGATCTAGTTTCATCCATCCGAGCTGCGATATATTAAGGAAAATAAAGACATCAAATGTACATCATTGCTGCACAGATGATCATCCGAATCAAAGGATGATGGCTCATCAGAATCATCTGTCTGCCACACATACGGTTGTCTGTCTTATGTACATGAAAATGAATTTATAAAGCTGAGCATGGGAATGCCCGCCTCGGCTAGATCATGAAAAATATTTTGAAGATAATGTATTGTATTGTATCTTATTACAGGTCACCTTCCAACTCGAAAAAACTTCAGATCCTCATGATAAAGAATTTCACCCGACATCAAAAGATTAACAACCTCATGCTTTAGGGGGCAACTGTTATAGACATTTTTGGGCACTGCAACCCCAATCATACATGTCCATAAACCAAGGGCTCCTAAGTCCCTAAAAGTGTTGCTTCACACCCTAAAAGAACAAGGTCAGCTGATTACATCATCTCCCAGAAGTTCTCCACAGAAAACTGCTCAGAACTGGTCAAAGCTAGACCATACAGACTGCCCAGTGTAGAGGGTGCGATGCATCTCACCTGCCCAGTGTAAAGGGTGCGATGCATACTGGAAAGCCCTTCTGTAGGGTGCGATGAGCAAGAGTAGACAAATGGCAGAGACAGTTTGCAAGGTGGATTTTCATGGAATCTTCCAGAAACTTCTCCTATGACACTTGCCTCTCTGAATTCGCCTAGCAATGAGTAAGAGATCATCAATCTCCAAGTGGAATCAAGTACTATCAGAGAGAAGACACTAATCAAAATCACAGAAGCTGACTCACCCGTCTGCAATCATTTATATATGGATCCCTCATCCCAGAGATCCAAAGGCTTGAATTTTGTATCTTGTAAGGAAGTGTTGTCGGTTTCTTGGTGGAATATCATAGTGTTGGGTGATCTAAGCTTTTCATGAGGTGAAGAAGGGCTTTCATGCTGGGAGGATGACACTGGGTCAGAACAATTGGTTGTAATCCTCTTTGCTATTCTTGATATTAATAAAGCTATTCAAGTTTTCCTCCACATTCTTGTGTGTTTGATGATATATGCATTTGTGTGGTCAATATATATCTGGTCCTATATTGTTTATGATTGTAGATCTCTGTTCTTCGATAGTATTATGCTGCTTTGATTCCACAGGTGCTCTTTGAAGCTGGGTAGACGAAGGAAAAGCGACAAGGATCTGTCAGAAGGGAGAGGAACCAAGCGCAAGACTGAGGTTGGTGTCCTTTGTTCCCCTCTTATCTACTTCTCATAAAGGAAAGCGAAAGTAGTTTTAGTTTGTTTGTTTCTAAGATAGCTACCAGTCTTAGTGGGACTAGCAGCTCCGAGTGGACACTAGATTTCCCGATAACACTACAGAAGCCATAAGTCTAAAATCAGATCAGCTCAAAAACTAGAATCTACAAAAAGAAAAAAGAATGATCCCATAGATCATTCCAAGTGGTTGCCTTCTCCTTCGATGAACGACCACTGGTAGATCTGGAAAAAAGCCCCATCCATGTACTCATGAATCAACCAGTGTCCTCTAATCATCTGTGTGGCTTCTTTGGAAAGAATATCAGGGACTTCATTCCTTTCCATGTATATATGAGAGCAGATAAAAAATTCAAACTGAGAGTTTAAAAATAAAGCATCCTCCAGCAAATCCCTGAGTGTGTGCAAGTGACAGAGGTAGATCCCATTGATAGAATTAATGATAAGCTGAGAGTCCCCGAAAATCTGAATCCTGTGGTAATTTTGCTCCATGGTGAAAAGGAGGAGGTGTCTAAGGCTGTTTAATTCTGAAAAGTTGTTTCTTCCTCACCGAGGCCCACTTTGACTTTGAAGTACACATAATCGTTTATATGAAGGACTTCCCCCCACCACAACCACCATCCTGCGCCGAACCATCGAAATAGGCCCAAGGAAAACTTTTGTCTATGATCTCAGGGTTGATGACTGTAATAGAATGTTGAACCTGATCCTCATGAATCAAATTGAAGATAGCCAGCATGTGATTGCATGAGACAAAACAATGATTAGGCTTCTCCTGAAAGATCTGGTGGTTTCTAAGTAGCCAAATACCCCAGCAAACAATGAGGGGCAGTGTCCTAACTTTCTGAGTGGCAGCATTTGAACACCAATGATGCTAGGCATCGTTTACATTCTCGATAGCCCAACGAATATCAATAGAGAGCATGGTAGTAATGAGTGTCCATATTTCAGTCAAGGCCGGACAATGTAGGAAAAGGTGGTCAGTATCCTCCGAATCAACATTACACATGTAGCAGCGGGAGGGGCCATGTAATATGCTCTTGCTCAGATTTTCTTCGGTGGGAATTTTATTAGAGAGGATGCACCACATGAAAAGGTGAGATTTGTGGGGGGCCTTTAGTTTCCATAGATGCCGCCACCACCAACAAATCTCACCTAAAACCAGAGCCTCCATGATCGTAGCAAAGCCATCTTTTGGGGAATATCTACCATTTGGGGCCTTTGCCCAAATAATGTCATCAGCCCTATCTGAAATTCGGACGTTGGGTTCCTCCAAAGCCCCCACAAATCGGAACCAAACCCTGCTCCATCTTCCCTCAATTCCTAGATTCTCGAAAGCCAGCCAATGCAGGCTTGGCCATGTTGGTCACCCCACCGCTGCAATGTATGCAAGTTGATTTAAACCTGCCTCCATAAAGGCCTGGCACATTTCTCTAGGTAGAATGTGTGCATTTCCACTCCTAGCCCAAGCATGCGAGCCAATTCTGATCTACGAACCATTTCCAACTTTCCAAGCCAGGCCATCCTTGATAACGCCAAAGGAGTGGGTAATGGCTTTTCAAATAGACGAGGCTCTTAGGATGTTTCGACAGGGACTGTGGATCCAATCATTAATAGATAAGGGTAAGATATATTATTGTAAACTACCTCCTTTCATAGACTATCAGAGGTTATGATTTGCCATCCCAGCTTTGCCCCAAGGGATTTTGTAAACTCCTGGGGTTCCTTCAGCCCCCACTTTTTGGGTTTTGTGATCTTTTCCAAGCTTACCCATGCAAAGGTATGTCCCAAGTTTTGACCCCGCCAAAGAAATTTGCAACAGATCTGTTGAATTCTGTAAAGAATTCCCTTAGAAATCCAAGCCAGAGACATCAACTATATCAGAATTGCCTCCGGAACATATTTTATCAAGGTGAGCCTTCCCGCTCGAGAGAGCCATTTTTGCTACCAAATGTTGATACGACTTTCAATTTTTGCTATTAGCCACAACCAGTCAACAATATGGTAGCCATTCAGCTTCAGCCTGAAACCCAAGTACTTCATACTCGAATCTAGCTCCTACCTGACGAAAGCAAAGTGTTGGGTGGAAAACCTTTGTTCATTTTGCAGACATGAATTGAAAATGATAGTTGATTTGTCATAATTCGGCTCCATACCTATCGCTTTACAAAATAGAGATAGTATGGACTTGAAACATGAGGAATCACAGAAAGAGCCATTTAAGAAAATAAGTACATCATCTACAAACAAAATATGAGAGAGAACAATCCTGTCAGTGATCGAAACCCCTCCCATGTCTCCAGCTGAGCACGCCTTTTTTAATAGTCTACTTAAACCTTCCATAATTAGAAGAAACAACAAAGGAGAAAGAGGACATCCCTACCTAAGCCCTCTTTCAGCATGGAAGAAGTCCGAAGCTGCCCCATTAATAAGGACACTAAACGACACAGAGGTGAAGCAGCACATGATCCAATTGATAAACGGATGTGGGAAACCAATGTGCGTAAGAATGAGCTGTATGTAGGACCAACTCACACGATCAAAAGATTTGGACAGGTCAATATTGAGGATAAAAGCCTTTTTGGAGAGAGTTTTGATTGAGTGAAGTGCTTCTTGGGCAGTACCAATCGCTTCATGAATTTGGCGGTGACTAAGAAAGGCAAATTGTTCCTTGGAAATCATCCTAGAAAGGATTGGCTTGATGTGAAGGGCTATAATTTTGGAGATAATATTATAGACACAATTCTAGAGGGAAATGGGCCTAAAGTCATCAAAGGTAATGGGCTTTTGCACCTTAGGGATGAGGGCCAGGAAAGTAGAGTTGAAGACTTTCGACATCCTACCTAATAACCGACATTCCTCAATGGAAAGTAGAAGGTCCTGCCTAATGAGCTCAAAATATAAATTATAGAATTCCATTGGCCATCCATCAAGTCCCGGGCTTTTATCTTTGCTGAAGCATTTCAAAGTTGCTTCCAACTCCCCCAAAGTGAAAAATTTATTTAGTGTCTCCTCATCGTCCTCCTCAACAAACCTAGGCATAGCCTCCACAACCTAGAGGATTTCAGCGATAGTAGTTCCCCTTGGATCCTTATAGATGTTTGAAAAATGACGAACTCCCATGTCAGCCAGCTAAAAGAAAGAACTGGCCTCTCTACCTATATGGTCTTTCAGTTCCTAGATCGTATTAATAGCTTTTCTACCTCTAGCGAACTGTTGAAAAAAAATTGTACTCTCATTACCCACCTTTAACCATAGTGCTTTGCTTTTTAGTCGCCAAGATTCCTCATTTCTTCGTAGCAGCCTGATCTTCTCTTTCTCCAGTTTTATTAGATGGTCTTTTTCTTAAAGAGAGGCATAGCTGGACAACCCAAATGACTCAAGTTGTTTTAACTCCCTTTCAATCCTATTTAACTCCTCGCCTTCCCTTTTCTGCTTGGCCTTTGCCCAGCTGATAGTTTTCTCTTTTAAGCAGGCTAGGTTGTTTGATATAACCACCGCAGGAGGGGGACCAGAATCCTGATTGCAGTGGGTCCAATTTTCCTTGACGATAACATGGAAATATTCCTCATTTAGCCAAGAAGCATTAAATTTGAAAGGCAATCCAGGTTTGAAGTTTGCATCCACAATTTCAAGGAAAATTGGTGAATGATCTGAGTATCCCCCCAAACCCACCCATTGTCAAATGTGTGCAAGGCGATGAAGTAAGGGGGTTTTGATTAGGAAACGATCGAGCCTTCTAGCTAGGGCATCCACCCCCGTTCTGTGGTTCCGCTAGGTTGGCATGATACGTGTCGTGTCAATGTTTATCAGGTCATGGACATCCAGCAAATTCTCAAAAAAACCTGTTAAACAGTCCGACTGAGCTCTGTGTCCCCAGGATTCTGCGAGCCCAAGTGAGAAATTGAGGTCACCACGGATAATCAGGTTCTCAACTTGCATGAAATCCAGCTGGAGCAGATTCTCCCAGAAATATTCCCTATTCTGATAGGGCCCATAGATGTTTATAACCCTTAGAGGGATATTTAGTGAAATGGAGGTGAAGTCTTCTCCCAGAAAACCCCTGCCACCCCAAGAATTTGTAACCTTGATCGATTCATTATTGAAACCCAAGGCATAGCCCCTTGATCTCCCTCTCACATCCAGGAAAAAGAAAACCCAATCCGACAAGAAGGATTTTAGGGTTTTGTTGATAAGGTAACCATCGCTTAGGGTTTCTTGCAGTAAGAGAACATCCAACTTTTTCGACAAACACATTCTTCTTAGCGCCAATTCTTATCCGGGTTGGCCAAACCACTACAGTTAAAAGAGATGCCCTTCATGGGGCAACCTTCGCAAGGTTCCCCTTTGCTCTAAGGACCAGATCTATGGGAGATTGAATACCTGGAGCCACTTCAATGCTGGCCCTTTTGATAGCTTTTGACAGGCGGGATTGTTTGCCATGAGGGACCTTTGGGGGTAAGGATGGGTGAGGGTCCTCATCTAATCCGAAAGAGTATAGGGTGGGAGGTAAAGAGCGTAGGTTATATCGGTTGGAGGCACTAGAGGCCGAATCCCCCTTGGATTCTTGAGAGGGATCATCTTGATCAATAACGAAAGGGGTATAGAGGGAAGGTGAAGGGGCAGAAGCCACAAGACAGATAACGGGGATCAACTTATCGACCTCGGAAACAACACCTGACATACATACAGAAGATGCAGAAACAGATAACATACAAACTTTTGTAAATAGAGGATGGGGAGGAGAAGAAGTACCGAAAACAAGGCAGAATCTCTAGCGCGCACTCTGGTAATCGGTGTAGCAGAGGTCCAAGCGTCCATCTCAGACCGCACTACTCTAGGCACCCCCTGTTCTTGCATCGACCCGCCCTGAAGCGCGGCTTGTACATCTTCCATCCTCAACTCAATTTGAGTACTCAACGAGGCAAAGAATTTCGGAGGACTCGACCTTTGCCTGATTACCAAGGGGCAAGATTTGTAGAGATGGCCAACCTCATGGCACCTCCGGCACCTGAAGGGGATGCCCTCATAATCCAACTCCTGCCATCTGATAATGTCCCCCATTTGAAATTAGTAGCTCTCCACAAGTCCTTCTCGGGTATCCAAATGGACGAGAATTCGACCATTGCCAGACAACCAGAATCCAAATAAGTTTTTTCATGTTCAAGGCAAGTCCCCAAATCATCCCCTATGCATTTGAAAATGTCTTCTGACCAGAATTGCAGTGGAAGCCCCGGCAGTCGAACCCAAATTGGCCCAGCTCCCAGATTTACCTTTTCCGGATCAAAGAGAGGTGACTAGCATTTTAGCAGGATGGGGGTCATTTCAAGATGCCAATAACGCGTCAGCACCCAATTCACCTGCTATGGCTCCGGAAAAATAAGGGAAAACCAACCCCTAGACATTGTCAAAACTGCAGGAAGTTGCTCCATCACATTGCCCCACACCTCCATAGTCCATTTCTTCAAACATCCTAGGGAGTAGTTCCTACCAGGGACCCTTCCCACCAGCACTATGCTTTTTGTCAATGTCACTTTGTCCATAACTATACTTTCCCCAAACACCAGCAAACGACCACTCTCTCTTGACTTTGACAACTTGGATTTCTTGTCGGTCTTTTCCTTTGAACCCTGGGCTGAATTTTGTTGTCGTTCGGACCCCTGAGGGTTTTCTATTGGCATTATGATGCATGTGTTGTACTTGATGGCAACCCACCTGTAGCAGAACAACTCACTTGTACATGGTAACTAGATGAATCTACAGGAGAGATATCAGATGAGATAGAATGCATGGTTGTTGTGTTTACAGATGTGACAAAATGCAAGGCAGTTCAAAGGAATCATTTCAGAAGTAATATGGCAAATCACAATATAATAGGTCTATTCAGAGGGAACAAAGTAATGGTACAAAAGAATAGGATGAAGGAACAAAGGACTACATATCAGAATCAAGAAATTGCAGAAAGAGAATGGCTTAAGAAGTATATGTTGGTTCACCTTGTTCAAGTAGCGTATACATGCGAGCTCACAGAACAAAAGGAGCATATACGTATGCACACACTTTCATAGAAGGAAAAGCGCATATGGGATGGAAAATCAAGGTTTTTGTCCGAGGTATTGGTCCAAGGTTTTGGTCTGAGCTTTCGGTCCGAGTTTTTGGTCCAAGCTTTTGGTCCAAGGTATTGACAAAGGATCTAAGTATATAAGAAGGAGAAGATCAAAAGGCTAAGTGCACAAGTAATGAATATCTTATGAAGTGTTAGATCAAAAGCAAATATGCATGTTATGGGTTTCTGATGCTTTGCTTGATCTGAACTAAGTATGCACCTAAGTGTTTGATAATGGATGAGATCTAATGATGGATCAGGATCATAATGACTTATCATTATGTGATCTGATAATGAATAGGCTAGATCTAATTGCTAACACACATTTTATCCTTTATATGTGATGATCTGGGTATGTCTGAAGTCTGGAATTGCATAGAAATTATAAGTAAGTATTTGCAGATCTATATGCTAGTTCGCTTTGGTGAAGGTGCGTATACATGTTGGTTCAGCTCTTCCAAGTAGCGTATGCAAAAGAAAATCTTGATGTTTAGGGATGATTGATCTATCAGTGTTGTTGTTTGTCAATGATGTCTTCATTAGATCTAAAAATAAAATTGATTGTATAAGGAGATTGAGTCTGGTTGATTGATTGATTGAGAAAGAATGGTGATCCTTGTTGCTATTTGCTTAGAACTCTGTAATATGACAGTAGAACTTCATAATGTCACTGATTGGTACAGTTTGTGGTTCAGAGGTTTTATGATTCAGTATCTTTGGAGGTATACACAGGTTGGGCTAAAGGAAGTAGCATATACACGTAGGTTGGCTTCATTGAAGGAGTGTTTACATTCTGACACATGCCTTTTGAGGTTATAGTTAGTTCTAATTGTTGATGCAGTGTTCTGGGTTCAGATCTATGTACTGGTTACAGTGATATGTCTATTCCAGTTGATTGGTTGAATTTGATTAAGTTTGAATGAATGGTTGATTCAGTTGTGTCATAGGTTCAGTGATTGTTTGATTCAGTATGTTAGAGGTTTCAGTGATTGATTGATTCAGTTATGGTTGATTCAGAGATTGATGATTGGGTTTCAGTTATGTCAGAGATTGATGATTGAGTTTCAGTGATTGGTTGATGCAAATGTATTTGATGGTTGTATTGCAGTGGTGATTGATTTTGAGCTTCAATGTTACTAATGGGTCCAGTGTGAAAATTTGATGAAACATGGCCTTCATATTGTAGTGTTGTGTACCAGGAGCATCCAGTCTGAAAATTAATGAAACGTGGTCCCTGGAGGATACTGAGGGTTGGAGCCTTTAGTGAGGAATTCGAAGCTTCCTGCCAGTGGTGGTTGGTGATTTGATCAAGGGTTTGGATCTCCATTCTAGTAGCATCTTGAAAACGAGTGAAGGTTATAGCCTTCTATAGGTCGGCGCCTACGTACTAGTAAACATATCGGCTAGTACAAGAGCTAGGGGGTTGTAGCTCCCGTCCAGTAGAAGCTGGTGAACGAGAGAAGATTGTAGCCTTCTGCAGGTGGGTGCCTGCGTACTGGTATGAGTCTGCACCAATACAAGATTGTAAATAGATTATTCTTTATATTAAAAGAAGACAGAGACAACAACAGCAGGTGGTTAGCCCCAAGGGTTAGCTCAGTTGGTCAAAATCAGTGCCTCACCTTCGGGAGGTCAAAGGGTCCATTCTCCCGAAGCCCTTGGGGTCAAGCCTTGCTAGTGGGTCGCGGGGCTAGATTCCCTTCGAGGTCGATCAGCCCAGATTTTTCCATGGACGTAACGCCACCTGTTGACCAAGGTGTCCGTGAACCATAGCATAAAAAAAAAAAAAAAAAAAAAAAAAAAAAAAAAGCAACAACAACAACAGGTGGTTTTTCTCTCGCATTAGGTTTTCACCTTAAATCTTGGTGGTTCATGTGTGTTGCTTATGTGTGATGGTTTATTCTGTTATTACTACACATGGTTAATGTTTAATGTTTAATAAACTACGTATGCACTGATTAAAGACCAACATATGATAAATTAACTGAATCATAAGTTCATTGGATATACGTTGGTTGCCTTAAGAACAGTTGCATGCACACGCGAGTTCCCTTCACTAAAGTAGCATGTATAAATCTGATTATGGATATGAAAAAGTTATTGATTTGTAAATATTGATTCACGCACCCCCCCCCCCCCCCCCCCCCCCTCAGTATTCCTAACAATTGGTATCAGAGCAGGTCCTTTGGCAGAAGCTCGATCGCTTGAAGGAGATCCATAGAAACAATGGGAAAGAAGCTAAAGAAGAAAGCACCTCAAAAGAAGAAGACATATCAAGGGAACTATGACAGTGGGAGAGACGATTGGACATTATGTGGAAGCAACTCCTCAGATTCATAATGAAGATGAACAAGAAAAAAGAATTATCAGGTATCAATTTGTTGTCCTCTGGTGATACATTTCTCTGTTCATTTGAAGATAATGAATGTGACAGCGAAAAAACTGAATTTGCTCTTATGGGTGACAGAGAAAGAAATCAAATAGAGGCAGAATTTAAAAAACTCACAGACACAATTAGAGACCAAAAAGATCTAATTGATAAAAGGGAATGTGCCTACAAAGAAGAAGTTACCAGATTAAAAGCTCAGTTGGAGGTAGGAAACAAAGTACGAAAGCATTAGAAGGAAAAGGAAGATCAATGTCAAAGGATGCACGATGAAGTAACATCATTGAGAAATGAAGTAAATGAGAAGGATACAACAATCAAGAAACTTATAGAAAGATCCAGTTACTATAGAAGTCTTGAAGATGAGATGGTCTCTCTAAGAGAAGATCTTGAAAATTCAAATAAGAAGAATGAAGAACTACCTCAAGCAGATGAAGAACAAGAAAATGAGATTCTCGAATTAAAGCAACAAGTGGAGGAAGTAAGAAAAGTTGAAGAAATCATGAAGAAGAATTATCTTGAAAAGGAATAGCGATATCAGGTAGAGGTAAATATCCTAAAAGGTAAACTAGAAGAAAAGAATAAACTTTCACGATTTCAAGATAATACTAAGATTTTGGATGATATTCTTAGTAGTCAAAGGTCTCCTGCCATCAAATCTGTTCTTGGTTTTCATGAAACTATTAAAGGTGAATCTAGCTCACAAACTAAAGCAGGGAACTCTAATGAAAAATCTGAAATGCTCAACAAGGAGATAAGAGGTCAACCTCGTCAAAAACCAAGAGAAGAAAGTCTTCAAAGAAAATCATTTACTCCTAACTATGGAAGTGATAGTCGGTTATTTCCTCTGATGAATAGTGTTGAATGTTTTGTATGTTATAATTTCAGACATGTTGCATCTAGATGCAGAAGTAGAATGGTTCAAGCTAATAACCGTCACACAGAAAGATCATCATCTTCCAGGTACTTTAAGGGATATTGTTATTCTTGCAATATGTTTGGTCACAAAACCATTGATTGCTATAGAGGGAATATGAAACATATAATATGTTATGCTTGTAACGAGTTTGGGCATATAGAAAAATAATGCAGGAGCAAATTTTGGCCAACGTACCAAAAGGAGCAAACTTCATCACACTCCAAGGTATGGAAGAAGAAGGAAGTACAGTCAGGAACATGTGGCATAGCTCACTCAATAGATAGAACAAACTCAGGAGGAATTGGAAGTATGAAATTTTAGTATTCTAATTCTCATATGCAGTTATCATCAAGACAAGTCGTGTATATACGCAAGTTTGAAGCTGCTCAGTCGCGTATATGTTGGTTTGATGAAAAAGCAGTGGGACAGACTCAGAAAAGAGGTCTGATATGGTTCAGACAATTATCAATTATCTTTTTTGTCTAGATGATTGATGACTACAATCAGTGAATGTTACTTAGAAGTGATTTTGACCCTCATAAGTTGTTGATGACTTGATGTATATCTAATTGATGATGATGCCTTGATGATTCTTACTGATATTTGCAATGATCAGATCTGACAATGAACAGTTGGCACAGGTTCAGGGGGAGAATATGTTATGCTTCTAATAATGCATTGTTGGCATTATGTTTAGAAGTCTTTGGTACATAACAATTCTTATCAATGGTGAGGATGCTTATGTTTTTGAAGTGTTTAAATGATACATCATGCTATGATGCGGTTATGAATTTCCTATGATAAAGTCTTAGATGATACTTGTATTGCTTGGGGTTACATAGTTGTTATTCAGATCAGATTTATGGATGATTGTGGATGAATTTTTGATGATGCATACAGTACATATGATATGTTTCTTACATGGTGATCTTCATAAGGACAAGGAGAAGTACAAAGCTTGAGTACACAACTTCATTATTTGATGATGAGTCACTCATTTCTTTTATGTTGTTGTCATCATGCCTTCAAAGATGCATAAAGTTCATATGGTGCAGTTATGATGCAGGATTCCTATAGTTCTTGGCTCTCACATGGTTGAGGATTGCTGTTGTTGATGGTATCAAGAAAGCTTGACAAATGACTATGAGCTCATGGTTTGCTAGATACATATTGCTATCTCTTTGATGGATACACATTATGCTGGATACATGGATGATTACTTAAGTTGCATATTGATAAATATTGTTGGTTGGCTAAGAGAATGGTGTTATTTTAGGTCTCATGAAGACATAGCTATTTTAAGACATGGATTACTTAGTCACATAATGATGATGCCTTCTTATTTTATGATGATACATTTGATACTCACATATGTTATTTATCATGGTTAATGCTTATCAGATGTGGGACGTTCCTTAGTGATGATACATGGTTGATATATTGAGGGTTTTTGTGGAAAGATCATGTAGTTCTTGATGATGATGTTATGATCATAGATGATGACTATGGTGTTTTCACATACATATGATATGATGTGAATGATTTTGTGGATATGACATCTGCTTAGTTGATTCATGGAAGGTCATGATAAGGCTCTTTCTACTAAGGAAACGGAGCAAGTTGATCTTGATGAGATCAAGAGGATGAGGTGATATCTATATACGTCATACATTATCACAGGTCGATGATATTTGCATTATCATATCTTGGGAACTAATGATGGACATATACAGGTTGCTAGTCTGGATGTTGCTAACAGATGCTTATGGTGCAAATCATATATGGTGTATGATAGTTGCTAATGACTATCATGGTCTTGTTTAGATATTTGGTCTTTTTTATATATGTCATTTGATGTAAAGTTCATATAAAGGCCCATGATGTAATAATATGTCTTTTTCTGTCATAATATTTTAATGAGTCCTCTTTGGTCATATGATGTAATTTGTACCCCCACTATGCATGGGAAGGATGATGTAATAATTGCTATATTTCAGTCATGTATAAACAATTGGTATATCCCCACTTGGTTGGGTAGATGAGTCAAATTTGGTATATCCCCACTTGGTTGGGTAGATGAGTCAAATTTGGTATATCCCCACTTGGTTGGGAGATTGATGTATGTATGAGTCATTGGTGATAGGAAGGTCATACTCACATAGTTGAGTTATAGAGTCATGTTATTCTTTTGAAAAATATTTTTGCAGACTCTGCATGTGCTCAAGGGGAGCATGGATGGTTTAGTGCATCTCAACATGTACAAAGGGGGAGTTTAATCAGAGAATTCAGCATGTGCCTAGGGGGAGCATGATTAATGTTCATATTCAACTGTTCAGATATGAAATTCTTCATTTTGGTTAGCCCTTTTCCCTTGATCTCAAAAGGAGAGAATATCTTGGTCCTCCCTTTGCCCTTGATGTCAAAGGGGGAGAGTATATTGGTGTTGCTTGATACATCTAACAGGTTCTACAGCTTGAAGTAATCAACACCAATATGGTTTCCATCAAGTCCAAAGGGGGAGATTATTGGCATTATGATGCATGTGTTGTACTTGATGGAAACCCACTTGTAGCATAACAACTCACTTGTATATGGTAACTAGATGAATCTACGTAACTAAATGAATCTCCACAAGAGATAACAGACGTGACAAAATGCATGGCTGTTGTGTTTACAAAAGTGACAAAATTTAGGGCAGTTCAAATGAATCAGAAGTAATATTGCAAATCACATTATAACAGGTCTATTCAGAGGGAACAAAGTAATGGTACAAAAGAATAGGATGAAGGAACAAAGGACTACAGATCAGAATCAAGAAATTGCAGAAAGAGAATGGTTTAGGAAGTATACGCTGGTTCACTTTGTCCAAGTAGCGTATACACGCGGGCTCACGAAACAGAAGGAGTGTATACGTATGCATGCACTTTCATAGAAAGAAAAGTGTGTATGGGATGGAAAATCAAGGTTTTGGTCTGAGGTATTGGTTTGAGGTTTTCGTTCGAGGTATTGGTATGAGGTTTTCATCCGAAGTATTGGTCCGAGGCTTTGGTCTGAGGTATTGACAAAGGATCTAAGTATATAAGAAGGAGAAGATCAAAAGGATAAGTGCACAAGTAATGAATATCTTATGAAGTGTTAGATCAAAAGCAAATATGCATGTTATGGGTTTTTGATGCTTTGCATGATCTGAACTAAGTATGCACCTTAGTGCTTGATGATGGATGAGATATAATGATGGATCAGGATCATAATGACTTATCATTATGTGATTTGATAATGGATAGGCTAGATCTAATTGCTAACACACGTTTTATCCTTTATATGTGATGATCTGGGTATGTCTGGAGTCTGGAAATGTAGTGAAGTTATAAGTAAGTATTTCTAGATCTATACGCTGGTTCGCTTTGGTGAAGGTGCGTATACACGTTGGTTTGGCTCTTCCAAGTAGCGTATGTAAAAGAAAAGATTGATGTTCAGGGATGACTGATCTATCAGATCAGTGTTGTTGTTTTACTGTTGTTTTTCAATGATGTCTTCATTAGATCTGAAAATAAAATTGATTGTATAAGGAGATTGAGTCTAGTTGATTGATTGATTGAGAAAGAAGGGTGATCCTTGTTTCTATATGTTTAGAACTATGTAATATGACAGTAGATATTCAGAATGTCACTGATTGGTACAGTTTGTAGTTCAGAGGTTTTATGATTCAGTATCTTTAGAGGTATACGTAAGTTGGGTTAAAGGAAGTAGCGTATACACACAGGTTGGCTTCATTGAAGGAGCGTGTACATTCTGACACATGCCTTTTGAGGTTACATTTAGTTCTGGTTGTTGATGCAGTGTTCTAGGTTCAGATCTGTGTATTGGTTACAGTGATCTATCTGTTCCAGTTGAATTTGATTAAGTTTGAATGAATGGTTGATTCAGTTGTGTCATAGGTTCATTGATTGTTTGATTTAGTATGTCAGAGGTTTCAGTGGTTGATTGATTCAATTATGGTTGATTCAGAGATTGATGATTTAGTTTGAGTGAATGGTTGATGCAAATGTATTTGATGGTTGTATTGCAGTGGTAATTGATTTTGAGCTTCAATGTTACTAATGGGTCTAGTGTGAAAATTTGATGAAACGTGGCCTTCATATTGTAGTGTTGTGTACCAGGAGCATCCAGTCTGAAAATTAATGAAACGTGGTCCCTGGAGGATACTGAGGGTTGGAGCCTTCAGTGAGGAAGTCAAAGCTTCCTGACAGTGGCGGCTGGTGATTTGATCATGGGGTTGGAGCTCCCTTCGAGTAGAAGTTGGAGAACAAGTGAAGGTTGTAGACTTCTGTAGGTCGGCGCCTACGTAATAGTAAACATATCGGCTAGTATAAGAGTTAGGGATTGTAGCTCCTTTCCAGTAGAAGCTAGAGAATGAGAGAAGGTTGTAGCCTTCTATAGGTGGGTGCCTGCGTACTGGTATGAGTCTGCACCAGTACAAGATTGTAAACAGATTATTCTTTATATTAAAAGAAGACAGAGACAACAGCAGCAAGTGGTTTTTCTCCCACATTGGGTTTCCACCTAAAATCTTGGTGTTTATGTGTGATGGTTTATTCTGTTATTATTGCACATGGTTACTTTTTAATGTTTAATAAAGTACTGATGCACTAATTAAAGATCAACATATGATGAATTGACTAAATCATAAGTTCACTAGATATACGTTGGTTGCCTTAAGAACAATTGCGTGCACATGAGAGTTCCCTTCACTAAAGTAGCGTATATAAATCTGATTATGGAGATGAAAAAGTTATTGATTTGTAAATACTGATTCCCCCCCCCCCCCCCCCCCCCCTCTCAGTATTATTCCCAACATTTTCATCCGAGTCCAAGGCATGGGCCTCTTCCACCTCGGAGTCCTTGCTCCCATTGCCGTCAAAATAGCCTGAAGGCAGAGTGTTTCTTGAGAGTGTGTTGAAGCCCCAAAAATTGGGTCTACAACAAGGGGGATAACCACCCAGTCCGGACCTTGAAAGCAGCTCCTTTTCCATTTGGGATAGTGGCTCCGACTGGGGATAATGGGACCAGTTTCCCAATTTGTTTGTGATGATGCTAAGGGATGATGTTTTCTTTTCTAAAAGTTTCTAAAGAGAATGCTTTTAATTTAAATCTATCTAACACATGCAATTTTATTCTAATGAACGGAAACATCTAATTCTAAAAACTATCCCGGGATTTAACTCTTCACTTATGCGATCTAAAATAGTTTCCAACAAAAATTGGTAATAAAGATTATTCAATTGCTACGAGAAAAGAATCCATTAAAAGTAAATTATTTCGTATAACAAATTAGCCGAAACAATTATGATAAGCATATCACATAATAAGTTATTCATACACTCAGCATAAAAAGAATAGTTACCACCGTACAAAAGTGCCAAATGATAACTGAACATTCAGGCCTTCATATATAAACAACTGAAAATAACATATCACTTGATGCATAAGCAGAAATCATTAAGAGATAAAAGTACCATTGATAATAAGTCCTACTCATGAGCTTCAGCGATATATATTTATCTTCTCATAATTCAATATCTACTAAGAGTACAGAAGTGCATTTTAGTAGCAGGCATTAAACACAGATATAAATAAATCTCGTTCCATTCATTTATCAAAAACCTCTTCAGAGGGTGTAGAAGTGCATGTTCTGAAGAACTGTTTTTGGACAAATTTTTGGACCCTTCTCTAAATACATGAGAGGGGTTTAAATACTACTAACTAAAGACTAAAAATAGTTATTACAAAAATATAGGAGGAGGTTTAAATGACCATATTCATCTAAAGCAAAAATAAAATGAAAGTAAAACTGAAATAGTATCTAAAGATCAACTATGCATCTGTTCTCTTAAGTCGCAAGCATCCAGCATCGGCTTCAGGAGTGTTGGTTGGCCGACCTCTGATTTTAATTGTCCTACGAAAACGGAATTAGCAAGCGCTAGCGCTATCTTCTCGGCGGAATTTGTAAGGCACTTTAGAGTCATACACTGATTGTGTGGTTTCACCAAATATTGCCAGTAAGTGTCCCAATTTAACTTAGTTAACTTTTTGATTGACTCTACCTTTTCTTCAGCTTTCTGTCTCCAACTTGTTTGCAATTGTTGCGTTTTTGGGAGAAATCCTGGAGCGGTTTCCGATATCAGGTTGGCTCTGTGCAGATTTTCATTGACACAGTCAATGACATTGCTTGCTACTGTCGCTGCTTCTTCCGCTGCCTGTTCTGCTTTCTTGATCTGTGCATCCCATTTATTAAACAACATTTCTTTATGGGATTCATTGATCTTGGGCAACCCTGCTTTCTTGCCTTCCTCTGATTCCTGCCAATTCAAATAGTCAAAAACTTTCTTATCAATTAAATCATAATCAAGTCGCAAATCTACGACTTGACTTGTGATTTTGTCGCTCATTTCGTAGTGAGAGTTCCATTGCGATATTCTTTGGCAAAGTGTTTCCTACTGTTGCAAGAGTTGATCATTTAGGGCAAGGGCTTTTGTGACAAATTTTGCGACTTTAGGATCATCTTTGTGCATTTCTAACGTGGCCTGTAATTGCTATTCTTTTTCGGCCAGACTGCTTTGATAACCCAGTTGCATTTGCTGGAAGTCCTGTTGTAACTTTACCAAGTTTTCTTCCGCTTCCCAGCTAACGCTAGCCTGCTGTAACTGTTGCTGCAAAAATAGGATTTTATCCTCTTTATCTTTAAGCAATAGTTGAACTTCAGATGCTTTGTCAATAGTAGCAGAAGCATAAGCTCCTGTGATTTGGGACAATCTAGTCAGGTTCTCTGTCGGATCAGTGGTAGGGTCTTGCCAAAGGACATCCAGCGGCTCTACTTTAGGTGAGAGCATGCTGTCTAGTTTTCGCTTCTTTCTCTGTCTCATGACCATGGCTTTGTGCTGTGGACTATAAAACACATCTAGAGGAGGGATTTCCTCTATCTTTAATATAATTTCAGATGATGGAGCTATGGGAATGTGCTCGGTTTCTGGAGCATTGACAACTATTTCAATCACCATTTCTGTGATTGTCTGTGATGGATTCCTTGGTGTCTCCACGTTTTGCTCCCCTATGTTGATCAATTCATTAAATTTCTTCCATTCTTTCTCCAACTATGTTCTTAATGCCTTTGTTGGCTGGATGAGGGGAGCGGGAATTTCCACCTGTTTTGGCGGCAATACTTGCTGCTTAGGATTCTCCTTGGATTGGGCAGTATCCCTGACTGATCCTTCACTCTTGTTGTGATCGCTCTCTTATCGTCTAGACCTTTCTGGCGATTCTCTTTCAAACTTAGATTTAGACTTGTCTTGCCCCGAGTTTCCACTCATACTAATGCTGGGAGTGGGCTCCCTTATTGGTTCTATGCGCAATTTGTCCAAGGGGAGATTTGTTAATCTTCTTCTCTATAGAGTTTAAACTCTTGGAATTCTGCTGGGCCAAACTGGATTTGGGCCAGGTGTAAGATGTCTCTGAGTGTGCTTTTCTGCTAGAAAACGTCGTCGAGGAGATCATCTTCCTTAGTGAATACCTTTATTTTAACTGTCGTAGCTATAACCTCCATGACTCTCGGGTTTTCTTCCTCCAGAAAGCTATACGTGCCTTCCCAAGTAGATATCCCTGCTTCTATGGTACAGGTGGTGTCCATGAATAATGGAGTCATCCCTGTTTTTTCAGATACCTGAGCTTTTCCTTTCTTCCCCATCACGTTCTGCGCACTGCTCTGTGTATTGTTCTGTGTACTGCTCCTGTAAGTTCACAAGTAGATAACTAAGACACAATAAGAAAAATAACAAATGATGGTAAGTAATAAGGTGACGAGAAAGCTCTTAATTTCAAAATCACATCAAATATATCACCTTGCGTGAAATAA
This sequence comes from Pinus tabuliformis, assembly GCA_031772625.1. Lineage (NCBI taxonomy): Eukaryota > Viridiplantae > Streptophyta > Pinopsida > Pinales > Pinaceae > Pinus > Pinus tabuliformis. The sequence goes on from CM062805.1 coordinate 294,649,069, forward strand.
CCCTTTCACTCAAAATATAAATCATTTCTCATAAGTAACCATCAATAAACCACTAAGTTGATGTTAATGCCCATAACTCAAGATCGGATGACGAGAAATATTTCATCGAATTGTGAGCCCTGTTGATCTGCGATAAAGTGATTTTGTGATTTGCTTCGCAACATTGCAGATCGCAACATTGCAGATCGCAATATCGTTAATCCTTCTTCGTTAACAATCTTTTGCTTCATTATGCGACGACGAGATGCGATTTGCGAGATGCTTTATCTCATTTCGAAATATCGGGATGTTTTATTTTAGGTGGCATTGTGACATATGGGATCTGAAATATGCGATGAATCTGTGTGGCTCGCGATCTCGCGTCATCGCGTTTTCGCAATTCCAACAGTTTCTTTATATATGATGCCCTCTGTTGCCCTTTTGCGATGCGATGTTCATCATTAAGAGAACAATTTTATTTGAGACTTTTCATAATACTTAAGATTTTACGTTTGCGGATGTTCTTCCTAAGTTTATGATAGTGTGTTTTATTAAAAGGGAATTCTAAGTGCTAGTTATTATTTTTATTTTTTAGAAGGGTCCCCATTTATAAGTGTTATTATTAATACTAAATAAAAAGGGGGGTTGTTGCTGGCCACAACAAAGTGCTAAGCTTGTAAAGCCATCTGAGAATAAATCCTGATTTCTTGTGGGGTTGTTCACCGCAGCTTGAATGTTCGCTGGTCTGGTTGAACCATGTCCCAAGCCACTGGTCCCTTCCAGTGGAAACCCCACGCTACTCTAGAAAACCTTGGCCCGAATATTTTGTTCTGACCAGTTTTGAAGCTCTGACGATGACAAGATTGAAACAAACTACGAGCTCGTGCCTTTTCCTAGGTGTATAAACCCCTCAATCACCGCCACAGCCGATTCAGAAATGCCCAGGCCCTGCAGGGACTCCTCCATATCCACCACCCCTGACACTAAGTCATTTACCTGATCTTCTGGTAAAGAGGGTGACTTCGATTTATGCCCAGATCGTGACATGGGTCGTGATTCCACCCAGATGTCCAAAGGCATTAAATTGTCTGAGGAATAGTTAAATACTTCCTCCTCCATTCATTAAACACACAATAAACAAAGGTAAAAGAACAAATATTCTTGGGATGTGTCAAGAAACCCAGGTCAAACCCCTTAAAACTGCGTTGAAACCCCGCACAGCCTTCGCTACTCTGTCGAAACCACCACAGGATGCACGAGAACCCCAAAGCAAGCAGAGGGTATCACGCCAAGTTGTTAAGGAGAGAGGTAAACCAGAGCTAGAGAAATAACGATGACTGGAGCAAGTAAAAACAAACGCAAGCAAACCATCAGAACCTTATAAAAAGTTTACCATTCTTTACGGTTGCCCCGATGTGAACCCATGTGCAGACAGAGGCACCGTTCCAACCCCATGGGAGACCCTATCCAAACCTTGGGTCGTTGAAACATAAACTAGAGGAAACCCTAGGTCCCGTATCGAACCCCCTTGCCAACATTTTTTTTTAAATCACCAGAGCGTCGTCACTAACCATGTAAGTGTAAAGTTATTTATTTGTCTTGAACATAAAACATGAAATAGCACAACATGGAAACCTGGGTTCTAACAAGTGATAATTTTATTGTATTTCACTAAAAATGATACTCAAATGTTGATATAACAATAAATAAGGAGAAATCTAAAATTAACAGACTTATAGTTGACTTGTATATCAAACCTCCTCAATTATGAAAGCAGTGATATAGTTTAGTTTTATTCAATCTAATCAGCAATACATCTTCAAGAGACTCATTTCTACTAGATGTGTCATCCAACCAGTAGCTCATACCATTACTATAGACTAAATTCGGTGGCCTGGGAGCTAGTATACATGCACAGGAGAAGTTGATTCAACACCCATGATCAGCAAGGAGGCACCCACGAATTTTATGGATCTGCCATTAACTTCCAACACTGATAATATATTCAGCTCAACCAATAAAACACTTTGAACTAAATCTACTAACTATTGAACTCATCCCACAAGGTACAATAACGGTTCTGACCTATTTTCAGTGGAAAATCGTCCCTTTGTTGAGCAGAATGAGGCCAAGAGAGAGAAGAGAAAACTTGACCTGTGAGATAAACAATTATTCGACCCTATTTTTGACTTGAACTTTAACCCAATTGATCTCAAGAAACCAACTTGTCTAGCTAACAGTGAATAAACTCATTTCATTTATGCATGGAACTCTACCTCTTTAATCAAGAAATTCAACCCCTAAATATACAATTGTGTGTGTGGATTTTCTTCAGTAGGAAATTTGACCTTTGACCTTGGCTTGGACCTCCCCCTGTTATAAGATATATAGAAAACACAATATTATAAATTAAAATCAATTGATAACACCTCTTTACCTCAATATATTCTGGAAATCATCTCTTGCTTTGAATCCCAATGGTGAAATTTGAGTGATTCCACTCTCATTGCTAACTAAGGTGTCTAGTTTCAACACCAAAGCTAGCAATGGCAGCTAGGGTTTCCAAAACCCTAAGTTTTTCTCCAAAAACTCTCCAATTTCTCTTCTTCTCAAAAATGTAAGTGATAGAATGAAGAGAGACTCCTCATTTTTCTCCTTTTATAATTAACTGGCCACTTTTGCTGCCATTTTACTTTTTAAATTTTTATTAAAACCCTTTAGGAACTTTCTCACTTTAAAAATTAAAGTGACTTTTCATTAGCCTAGGATATGTCCCATTTTCACCCCTTAGGCAGTTATAATGTTTTCTTCGGCGAATCATGTTCCATTATTAAAAAAAAAATCCCCACTTTAGCTTACGATAACTTATTAGGCTAGTAGAACCCGTCTTATTTCTCCGAAGCGGTTGGGTACATTATAGTCCTCCTCGCCCGAATTTGCTTGCCCTCAAGCAACTTCAACTCTGGATCTTTGAGAACATATTCGACTTCCCATGTAATGTCCTCAACATGTATATTCTTCCACTTTACTAGGTACTCCTTTGTGGTTTTGTTTCTCAACTTCTGCTCCTTGGTCTCTAAAATCTCCTTCAGGACTAGAATTAGTTCTCCTTCCTCGTCCAAAGGTAGGAGCTCAGTGGGGGTGACTACATGCTTCCCCAAGGCCTTCTTGAGGCATGAAACATGGAATACATTGTGAATTTTACATCCCTTAGGAAGCTTCAACTCATAGGCCACTTCCCCAACTTGTTTTATGATTTTATATGGTCCATAAAATCTTGGTTTCAATTTTTTTGCCCCCTGATGACTATCTATGGGGTTGGAGACAAATATATACCATGTCTCCCACTTTAAAATTGCACTCCATCTTTTGCCTATTCATGTAGACTCTTTACTAGTTATGATCCACTCGCAAGTTTTCATTAAGGACTTGCAGGATATTATGGCTCTCCTGAATCAAATATATAGCCAAAGGGGCATGACTATCCCCAAATATACGATCTACAAATGTTGGGGCATCATATTCGTACATCACTTTGAAGGGTGTCATACCAATGGACATATGGAAAGTGGTGTTGTAGTAGTGCTCCCCCAGATGCAACCACTTTTCCCATACCTTCTACTGGCCAGAAACATAGTTCCTAAGATAACCTTCTAGCCACTTATCGACTATCTTGGTCTGTCCATCAGTATGTGGGTTGTACCAATGCTCGGTGTAAGCTCAATCCCCACAAGTTTGAATAATTCCTGCCATAATCGGCCCATAAATCTATTGTCCTTGTTGGTCACGATGGTCTTCAACAACCCACGTAATATAACGACCTCCTAGAAGAACAACTCAGCCACCTATGTTGTTGAATATTTATATGGTATCGCAAAGAAGTGCTTGAACTTCATAAGTTGGTCCACCACTACGTGTATATAGTCCTTATCATGTACCAAAAGTATCCAAGTGATAAAGTCCATGGAAATGCTCTCCCACTTCTACTCAGGGATAAGGAGTGGTTGTAGCAACCCTGCTGGATGAGTATGCTTAGCTTTGTTCTACTGGTAGATGTTGCATTCTTTTACAAACTTCAACACGTCCATCTTGAGTCCTTTCCAAGTGAATCTATCATTTATATTCCTATAGGTTTTCAAATACCATGGGTGTCCTACCAAGGGTGAGCAATGAGCTGTCTGCATGATTTTATCCTTTAGTTGTGATTCTGGTACTACATAAATCTGATCCTTGTAATAGATGACATCATCCACAACTCGGTATCTGTCATCTTATATCAATCCTTCCAGAATCTCACAGGTGAATTTGTTCTTGGACTATTCTACAAGTGGTAGTGACTTCCAATCATTTATTATATCGCTGAGTGAGAGAGTGGATGACATTCTTGAGAGGGCATTTGCTACTGCATTATTTTTCCCCTTGACATACTCGATCTTGAAATCATAGGCTTGCAATTTGATGATCCACTTTTGTTGTCTCTTACTCAACTCCTTTTGCTCCACAAGGAATCTTAGGCTTTTATTATCCATTTTTACCTTGAACCTATTCCCCACAAGATACTATTTGAATTTGGTCAGCGCATGCAAGATGCCCAACATTTATCTGTCATAAATTGAGTAAAGGTTCTCATAATCTTTGAGTTTGCAGCTCTCAAACACTGTGGGGTGGTGATCCTGCATCAAAACTGCTCCTATTCTAGGCCCTGAAGCGTCACATTCCAGCATGAATGGCTAGGGTGAAATCATCACATGCTCCATCTTCTCAAATGTTTCCTTTGCTTTATTGGCTCAACTAAAAGCCTTGTTATAGCTCCAAATCTCACTCTTATGGTTTGTGATGCTGCACTCATGGCCCAGGGCAACCCCTCCTTCCAGACCTGGTCCAAAAATTTAAAAAACAGTGTTTTATCCCTTATACGTGACATTGCCCTGAGATAAACGCGTGTATACGCGGGTAGGTGTATACCCAACCCACATATATGTATTAAAACACTTAAAAAAATATAAAACTCCTTAATTTCGGGCAGAGATCACGGGTTTTACCTGCTGATCACCTGTTAGTGCCCGTGGCCCGACTGTTCCCAACTAAAAAACTACTTTGGGAGAAGTATAAAAAGGCTTCAATGGGAAGGCCTAAGGGAGGAGAGAAGAGAGAGAAAGGTTATTATGCTGAGATTTCCCTGACCAAGTCTGAAGATCCTTGTGCCTCCTGCACTTCCCCCATTTTTACAAGAAACCCTTGTTTCCTTGTGTGATGATGTCCATTTACTACTTGTGATATCATGGAGTAAGTCATGGAAGGAGTTTGTTAAAGGCTTGAGACTGGACGAATCCGGAGGACGGTTCCGCTTGGAGCCTGCGAAAGGACGACTCAGGTGAAATTGTTCCTTTCTGTACTTTATTTGTCTATAATAAAAGAAACACATGTCTTTGTTCCTGATATAAATCTTCTTCATGTTTATGATATTCATGTTAGAATTCATATGTGAATGGTTGTTTAATTTCATAACTAACTACCTTTCTTTATAATATGAAGATGGTTTCTTTATAATGTTTAGTCCATATACTGTTGTACTTTCTTGAATTGGTTGTTTTGCAGGTCAAAGGAGCAAAAGGAACTCCAAGAAGGGTTTGGACCCTGGAAGGACCTTCTCAAACGTAGGACCTCAGGTACGCCCCTTATCATAGAGTTTGCTTATATTAGCATTATGGCTGTGTGGAATGTGTGTTTCTCTGTATAGACAACTTTCAGTCTGCTAGGGTATCAGCCCAAGACCCTAGGGGAACTTTTCCCTTAACAAGCCTCCTTTTTGGTGATGCCTGTAATAGGTGTTTTTAACTGTGAGAACCCCTTAACAAACTTCCTATCTTATGTGCAGAGGCCAAGGAAGCTTTTAAGTTCAGCTATATTTTTTGAGGCAGGCCATTTAATGATTGTCCAGATCTTCTCCTGATAGACTTGAACCACATCATTCCCAATAGCATGCCCTAAGTAGAGCATCTCTATCATGCCAAGCTCACACTTGGACTCATTTGCATATAGTTCCTGCTCCTCCAAAATCCCCAATATCTTGTCCAAGTGCATCAGATGACCTCCCCAAGTCTTTTTATAGACAATTATGTCGTCAAATAAAACTAACATGTACTTCCGTAATTGTTTATTTAACACATGGTTCATGCATGATTGAAAAGTTGTGGGGACATTGGCTAGCCTGAAAGGCATAACCAAAAACTCGTAGTGCCCATAATGGCACCCAAAAGTTGTGTTCAGGATGTCCTACTCCTAAACTTGAATCTAATGGTGACATGAATGAAGATCTATCTTTGAAAACTATTTGGCTCTCCTCAGCTTATCCATCAACTCATCTATCCTGGGGATATGATACATATTCTTGATTTTTCTCTTCTTAAAAGCCCAATGTTTTATGCACATTCGCAAGGTACCATCCTTCTTCTTAACCATCACTACTAAGGAAGCAAAAGGACTGGCGTTGGGTTGAATATGACCCAATCTCGACAACTCCTTAATGGCCTTTTCAATTTGGTTCTTGTAGACCTTCGGATGTCAGTAGGGATTGGTTATGATTTCCGGAACACCCTCCTCTAATTTTATAACACGCTAAAAACCCTTGTTTGACAATCTACTTAGAGGAATGTCAAGAAAAACTTTCTGGTGTATGAAGCAATATCTAAATTTCATATGAGTGTTGTCACGGTTGTTCAAGATTACTATTTTATGTGATGAAGAACTCAACTTCCCACTCAATGTCACCCCTATACAACATTGCTTCCATGTTGTTAGATGATAGTACCTTCAGTGGATAATAGTGTATGACCCTTAACATTACCTTCTTGCCATTTTTCAGACCAGTGAATTCCATCTCCATGTTCCTCTAGTCTGTGGTGTACTTCCCGATGTAATAGAGCTACTAAACTCCTAGCACCACATTGGTGTCTAACACATCTACCACAAAGAAATCATCTATCATAGTGTAGTTCCCCATTGTTAGCTTAAACTTGGGGATGTATTTAGTGCAGTCCATCTAATGCCCACCTAGTATGGCAACTATAAAGCCATCGAACTCCTCTGTCGGGATTCCCATCTGATCAACTAAGGTTGCATCTATGAAATTGTGGGAAGCCCCACCATTGATCAATATTGTCACCTTGTGTCTCGCTAGAACTCCTCTATCCCTGAAACTATGATATTTGGGGAAACTTGGCATGGATGCAATAATAGGGGCTTTACCCTCAACATGTGAAGTCTCACCCCCAACTGTTTGATGTATCTATCCATGTACATGTCCTACACTGACTCCTTGTCTCCATTATCTTTGTCACTCTCATAGTATACCTCAATATAGTGGGCCTTGCCCACCTTGTCCTTTCATGCACACCTGTGCCCTAGTGCCCAAGGCTCCTGACAACTAAAACAAAGCTTCTTCTTTCTCAGCTCTTTGTGGGTCTCCTCATCCAACTTTGGCTTCCTAGTTCCCTACCTTTGAAAAGGTTTGAATTCTTTACTCTTATGAGGAAAGGAAGGCTTAGGAGGGAATCTGCTCTTAGGAACAACATCCTATGTGTCCTTGGCTGTGTTAATTATCGCACAGAGAGTGGTGGGTTCAAAGCCTTTGACCCAACCATGTAGAGGCTCAAATTACCCATCCATAAATAACATCACTAACCTAGATTTTGAGATGTCTATGACCATAATTGCTAGTCTCTAAAACTCTAAAATATAGGCCTTCGAACTACTTGTATGCCTGAACTGGGCCAACTCCCTGAAATGAAGCTATGGATCCTTCCTATCAAATAAATCGATGAGCCTCTAAGTGAAATCAATGTATGAGGTGATGTTGGCATGACCCATTGTTACCAACTCGTGGTACCACCACTCAAGGGCATCACCATCCAAGTGTAATGTGGCTAGCTTAATGGCCTCCTCCTTCGTCATCTGATGCAACTGAAAGTATGTATCCAGTTGTTGTACCCATGACTGAGCTAAGCATTTAGATGACCTGTTAAAGCAAAGAATGGTCACCTTGCCCAATATGTTTTGTAGCTCGTGACTATGCCTCATAACCTTTTGAAATGTCTTAGGATTGCTTTTTAATTGGAGGTGGCAGAAGTTAATGAAACTCATAATGGCTTGGAAGTCACGTCCCAATGCTTTAGACTCCTCTAAATAATCTGCATAAGGAATTCCCTAACCCATCTTCTCCCTTTGGTCCTATGTCGTCTCATGTATGAACTAAGGCATGTTGGGGCTAGGTGCTATGCTAGATGATACTGAATGGATCTACATTGGAGTGTGTGTATGGATGCCCTCTTCACTGTTATACTCTTCTCCATTAACAGGTCCCTTCTCAGTGGAATCCCCTTTGTTTGCTATCTTGCTCATTAGATCTACCATCTCCTTTTGGCCCTTAGCCAAATCATTCAGAGCATTGAGTAAGTTGTTAAATTCTTGGGTCTCCTTATCCCCCATGTCTGGATCTCCTCTTTTTGGTGATTCTTATATTCCTTTTCCCTTCCAATGGGTCCCTTCTTCCTCTCTTCTCTTCTTTGAATATTCTTCTTCTTCCCAAATGGTATTGGGCTCTTTGATTTGAATGCTCCTTCTATAGGTTACCCCACTTAAACAATTTCTTCTAAACTCATGAATCACTGATAATTCTACCCTTAGATTCCACATATGTCCAAGAACATGCTTTAATACCACTATAATATTCCCACTAGGAAATATCCCAAAATGGCTATTAAATTTTATGAGTTTTAGTGAACCTTTTCAGTGGGAAATTTCGTCAAACATATTGTGGACACATTGTTGTAAGTGTAAATTTGTTTGTTTTTTCCTTGGAAAAAAGTGTAAATTTGTTTGTTGGCCTTGAATATAAAACATGCAATAGCACAAATGTGGAATCCTAACTTCTAACCAGTGATAAGTTTATTGTATTGCACTCATAAATGATACTCAAATGTTGATATAATAATAGATAATGATAAATATAAAATAAACAGACTTATAATTTACTTGCAAAATGTTAAACATAGTGAACATTTATCCCTATCATTATTCCTATTAGTGCCTTTAGATTCCCCACTGGGAAGAAAGTCTCCACCCTCAAAAGCCTCTCTTGGAGGAAATTCTTCATCCTTGTCACTGGTGCCTTTAAAATACCTGCTCAAAGGAAATCCTTTACCATCCTCATTAGTTCCTTTGAGATCCTCGCTCAAAGGAAATTCTTCACCATTCTCATAAGTGCCTTTGAAATCCCCGACCAAAGGAAATCCATCATCCTTATAAGTGCCTTTGAAATCCTCACTTAGAAGAAATTCTTCGTTAATGCCTTTGAAATCCTTGCTCGGAGGAAATCCATCATCCTAATTAGTTCCTTTGAAATCCTTGTTTGAAGAAAATCCATCACCACATTTATGCCTTTAAAATATTATATTGAAGGAAATTATTCATCATCCTCATATGTGCCTTTAAAATCCTCGCTCAGAGGGAATTCACAATTATAATCAATGCCTTTAAAATCTTTGTCTCGAGAAAATTCTTGATCATCATCATCAATCACTTTTAAAATCCTCACTTGGAATAAATCCTCCCCTTCATCGGTGATGCCTTCAAAGCCTTTAGAATTAGGACTTTCTTGGTCAATATGCTCAATATCGTTACTTGCACTATCATCAAACTCCTCAAAAGGTAAAAAATATGACTCTTTATCCATTATAGAGGCGTTCCCATTATATTCATCAATACAAATAGAACTAGTGAGAAAACAAGATGTTGATGTTGCATTAATATAAAATTCTAAGATGAATCCATGATCTTTCACAAAAAAACATAGAATGACACAAATACTCACTCTCCCAACGATAATATTTTAACCTATAGAATGAAATTTCTTTCCAAATCCCCTCCCACCTCCCAAAATATATTCTATTATTATTTAAATTTATTTATTTGTAAGGTGATTGGTTGAGGTCTTATTATGGGTTGTTTAGTAACTTCCATTTCTATTAGTTACTATTTTTTTTATTTTTTGTTTTATTTCTTTTTTGTTTAACTTTTTTATTTTTTTCCTATTATTTATATTTCCATCACAATATTTTCAATTTAAAATGACTTATTATTATATTAAAAACATATTTTAATAAATTTAATTATAAACAATTATATATATTAATAAAAATAAAACACACACACATATACATGTGTATGTTAGTGTAAACAATATTAGTTAATCATATTTCTTAATTTTGGTGATGGCATTCAACAATACAATATTTTATTAGTTGTTTTATTTTTGTAATGAAATCTTTGTCTTTGTTATTTTTTTGTTTAATTAAGCTATATTTAAGCTAGGCCACAAGTACTAACTACTATGTAGCCCTTGTTTATTATTGCATATTTACTAAACTTTAAAAGATTCTTATGTCACATGCAATTAAAATATAAGTATTTACAAAGGAGTTATAGTATCATCAAGAGATGTTAAATACGAAGCTTTTGAATTTAAAATGTTATTATTTTTTCTATTTTTACCATTTACAAAGAATTCTTTCTATTTCTTTTTTCATTTTTTTTGTGAAAAGATCAAGTTATTTTTTTTTAATTTTTTTGTGTCTCACTTTGCAAGAAAAATCACCAAAATTTTATAATATTTTAGGGCCAATAAATAAATAAATATCATATTTTTTAACATCTAAAGGGGGATAACAAGTAAAAACCTTATTTTAGTGTATTCAAAGAGAAAAAATAAGTTAAAATTTAAAAATTAGCTTCTTCTTCTTTTTCAAATTATTTGTTGAAATTTGTTTTAGTTGTTTGATTTTTTTTCGTTTTTCTTAATTAATTTTTTTTTACTAGAGGAATTCGCAACTATGGATCTCGTACTTGCATGACCTAAGGTTGGTTCCCATCATTACCACTATAACCTCTATTGAGGGTTGTGCAAGTGGGACACCCATATAGTTTCGAATCAACAAACAATATGCAAGGAGTGCCTTAATATTGCATCCATTCACGTACTATTCTACGCCTCAATGGCTTTTCTAGATTCCCGAACATGGCTTTGTTGTTTTGCCTTCATAGTATGTGGTTCTTTCTCGTAATGTTGGAGACTAGGAGTTTTCGAATCTTTTCAAGTATGACCTAACATATTATCCTTTCTTTATGTCTTTTCTACTTCCTCTGCTTTTCGCCCTTTCCTCGAAACTCCCTACACTCTTTGTTGGGTTATCTATATCCTCACCCTTATGGATCCTTACCATATGTCGCACATGCGTCATGGAATAATGGGGGGTGGATGAGGTTGACTACATGTACAACCATATCCACCTCCTCACTTTTATCTCTCAACATGAGTTCACATCGCGACATTCTCTCGCCTCAAACTTTTTTCTCGAGACATCTGTGTCTGTTTTCCTACACCAGTGTTTTCCTTCCTCCTCCTCCTTATTTGATGCCTCATCTCTCCCCTATTCGCCTTTTTGTTTCTTCTTTGGCTCCAACCTTGCTCTTGCTCTCGCACCTCAAGCACCATGTAATCCATCTTCTCTTCTAGTCACTTCTTTCAACCCTTTGTTGCTATTTACTTAGGGTTTAATGGATGATTTAGGCAGGCGAAGAAGGAAGTGAATCAACAATGACATAAACTAATAAGCTTTGTTGTTGGTAAATATATCTCTATTTCACAGGTTTTGGACTACACAGGAAAAACCCTGGCGGGATGCTTCAGTGAAAGCCTCATAAAACTCTGTTATTAGGGTATGACTCTAAAAAATTTGGAAGCCCATTCTCATATACAAACCCATTTTCCATTTGCGCCTTTGTGGGTGGTTGATTTTCATTTTCCAACCTAAGGAGGATAACATCAGTATCATGGGGCATTATTGGTCCTAGGGCAAGGAGGATCTTACTCTTTAGCCCTAGTTAATCAATTTTGACCCATCTAGGGAGCCAATCGACTACATCAAAGTTTGGCTATGTTACCATGCTTTCCCCTTCCCTTTTGGAAAAAAATATCCTCATGCTATAGGAAACAATATTGGCTCCTTCATTAGCTTAGAACTAGGATGAGACACAAGAACTTACCATAAATGGGCATGGATACAAGTTGAGTTAAGTTTAAGGAAGTTCTTCTTGTAGATTTGGAGTTTGAGGTGGAAGGGTGTAAATGGTTTCAAAATATAAACTATTGGAAACTCACCTTTCGATGCTTTCAACGTCATGAGATAATTCACCTATGGGAAGATTATCAAAAATTGGGTCCATTTTTTTATACTCCCATTAGGAAAGAACAAGATGCTAACAAGGACTCTACTCATTGTCCAAGCTCTCTTCCCTCACAACATCACTCTCGGGAAGACTCAAAGGACCCTCCTCCAGTTAGTAGTGCACTTTCTCTAATAACTTCTTTAGGCACTCACACAGACACTAATACAATATTAGGTGGAAACTTAACTTTAGTATTTCCCCAAGATAATTATGGGGTCTAAGCCTTCATTCAAATCCTCATAACACTTGTTTTCTTGATTTCCTTACAAATCAACATTTAATTGACATTGATCCAATCAAGCTCTTGCTTATATGGAGAAATGGTTGATCAAACAATTGTGAAGTTGCAAAGAGGCTCGATAGATTTCTCATCATAGAAGCCATGTGGAATTCAAGATGTGCTTTCAAATCTTTTGTAGCGACCGGAGGATTATCTGACCACAGGCTTATCCTCCTCCATATCAGTCCCAATGGAAATTCAAATTACTACCCCTTTCACTTAAACTCTCCTCAACTATTAGAGAACTGTTGTACTCTTATCCACTCTACTTGGTCACACTTGGTTCTATGACAGGATTATACATATATGCCCCAATTTATGGATACTCTCCAAGTCACACTTGGGAAAAATCCCTCCTTGACAAACTAGACATGAAATTATTGGAAGTAGAAAATAAGCTTTCAGATATAAATAGCTTCTTATATTCTGGGTTGGTTTCATCTTAGGCACTACAAGAACTGCACTCCCTTGAAGAAAAAATACATTCTCTTATACTTTTGGTAGAAGAGCATTTGTATTTAAAAAGCCTTGTAATTTGGATTGAATTGGATATAACTATATAAAACAAAATTCATCATTATACAAATTATAGAAGAAAAAAAGGAACACTATATGGAAAATTAAAACTAGATATTGAGCCTCTCTACATTATTTCGAGGAGATAGTTGAGGTGAGAGCTTTTTTCTTCCAATCCCTTTTTTAGGAACCTTTGGGTTGTCCCATCCAAGAAATTCTTCAAGTGGTCTCCCTCTTCCCCACTTTAATCAATGATGAAATGATTTTTTTTATTAAGGATGTTTCCAAATCCAAGATACCTGCAACTCTGAGATCAATGAAAAAACCTGAAATCCAAGGATCGGATGGCTCCCTGGTCGAATTTTATTTGGGTTTCTACAACCATTTAAAGGATGATCTACTAAATATGGTTCAAGAATCAAAGGAACATAGAAAAGTCGTGTGCTCCATCAATGCTACCTTTCTATGTTTAATTCCAAAGACACAATATTCCAATATTTTGTATCTTTGATGCATGAGGTCCCTAGGTCTAGTACTTAGTATCCCAGTTCTAAGTCAACATCAAAATCATGAATGACTCCCCTTTTTCCCCTAATGTTCCATTCAACGAAATCGTTTTCCACTCATAGGTGTTGGGGTATTTGTTCGTTGTACATGTAGGCTGACTCTCGTACTTTTGATCTTATGCAATTTTCAATGGAACAAGTGTGAGCACCTCAAATGTTGACCAAGCTATCATGGCCTCTTCAACCTGAGCAAGAGATGCATCCATGTCGACTGTTAAGGCCGCCATCACCTTTAGGTACTCGACCCCAAGGGAGAGGAGAGGTGCTCGACCATAAGGACCTTTAGGTGCTCGACTGTTAAGGATGCGTAAGCAGGCTCGACTGTTAAGGCCGCCATCACCTTTAGGTACTCGACCATAGGACCTTTAGGTACTCGACTATTAAGGATGCGTAAGCAGGCTCGACTGTTAAGGAGAGGACCTTTAGGTACTCGACTCTTTTTTTACTTATTTGGGGGGGCCAATAAGTAAACCCAAGAGGGAGAGGAGAGGATGCGTAAGCAAGCTCGACTGTTAAACTGTAAAGAACTAATAACCAAAGGCCCAAGGAGACATTAAAAAACACTACCAAATTAAATGCCCATCTATACACCCCACATTCACCATTGCTTGAAGACCGCATGTAGTGAAAAGCTTCCATATTGTGAAATCATTCACACATTCACACATCTCATTATCATGAATACAAAAAATAACAAGAGATGTACTGACTTAATTGGATGGTAGAGACCATTACGAATTGTTTCCTTCAACTCTACCTTGAAAAAAAATTTGTTAACCTATTTCCAAATATAACATATTAATCACATTCGTCATCCCAATTACCACATAATATTCTTGCTAAAAATATTAAGGTATTTAAAAAAAAATACTCTTCCCCATTCACCTTATAAAAAATTATTAAAAATTCCCAAATAATAAATAAATTTATATATATTATTAACATTTAAAATAAAATACTTTTTAGATTCTCTCACAAATCATACAATAACTTTTTCGGAATTGAATAAATAAAGTATATATAATTTTAACAACTCTTTATGTCCAATATTCATATAAATACATTTTAAAATATCTAAGAAAACTTATGGTAATGAACATGATCCATCTTTACATATAATTTTAATATCTCTTTACATCCAATATTCACATAAAGGCAACATCGACATAAATGCATGTTAGAGTTTCTTTAAAAAAACACTCCTCGTAATAAACATGATCTATATTTACCTCATATTTAACATCATTTAGAGATTGGAAAAGCATCATATCATTTATAGATTTGAAAATCATTTCAAAGGAATTTAAAAATATGAAAAATATGAAGTGTAAATTTAAAAAAAAAAAAAAAAAACATTAGTAGTTGGTACAATGAGATGTTATTCTTTCCAAATCATATTAGAGGAGAGTTTTTTGGTTCTTTGTGATAAGGTTCAATAAGTAGGCTCCCTCGCTCCCACGAAGTCTAGGCTCCTACTAAATTATAAACCTCTTTCCAAACAGATGAATATATTTATGGAACTGTTGAAGTAGGGAAGTGGGTTTGGGTCAATGTCAAACAATGTTGAGGCATTTTAAAGCAAAGATTAGCCGTCCTAAAATGGGAGCAGACAAGGAAAAAATGGTCTCAAAGGGAAAAAACTCGGACCCTTCATAATAAGAAATATTCAAACAAGTCCCCTTTGCGAGCATGTGGCAACAACAGGTCTAGAGGAAAAGTCATCAATGATTCTGGTTTCTATAGCCCCACATCCACACCTCTCACCTGGTCATCTGATGTTTATGTGAAAGAATTGTTAACTGCAAAGAGGAGGTTGGACGTTTTAGAAGCTAAAGAGCAGGAAAGAGATCTTAAAATTCATGTAATAACCAATGAAATTAGGATTTAACAAGAAGCAACAAAGTTTTGAAGGAGCAAGTGGCATTCCTACAGGAAGCTCTCTTTATAAGGAAGATAAAATAGTAATGCATGGAGATGGATATACACAACATGAATAAATTTGTAGTGGAAAGTAAAGAGGTGGTGATTTCGAAAACATTCTAGGATAAAGGGAAAACGGTTGCCCAAATAGACAACCATGAATTGAAAGCAAGAGAAGAAAGGAAAGGAGGTTTCACAAAAGATTCCAAAACTTGGGTTCAAATTATTAGCAATTCTTCTAATAAGGAAGAAGACGCAAACATTCAGGTTGGAAACATGCAAGATAGAGAAAGAAAGGAAAAGAAAGATAGAGTAACAAACATAATTATCAAAGGGTTGAAAGATTATGGGAAAAATGAATGTACTCTTGACCTTCCAAGGGACTTCTTAAAGGACAAGTTCCTTTTGCAAGGAAAAATATGCCAAGCATGGAGGGTGGGTAAGATTAATGATGAGAGAGCCAAGCCCATCAAAGACATCATGTCTAGCTTGTGTGATAAATATATCATTACAAGCAAGAAGAAACTCTTAAGGGGTTCCCACTTTTTTCTAAAAGAATATTTAACTATAAGACAACAAGAGGAAATGAGGGAGGAAATGTCAAAGGTTATGACATCAAGATGGTAACAAAGAAGAGGAAACAAATTCTTTAGCATGAAACCATGCAGCAAGGTCAACATGGGTAAGCATGGACAAAGACTCAATTGTGAGTCTTAAATGTCAAAACAAATAGTAACCAAGTCATACCTAGGTTTCCTTAAGTTCAGTTTGTTGGAACTGCAGAGGGTACCCACGAAGACGAGGACCTGGGTTAGGGCCTATTGAGGAAGATAGAGACCTAATTTGTCTCATAGAAACACATGAGCATGAAGGGTGCAAGACACCTTTGTTTGAAGGGTACTTGAAGATGGCAGTGTGGAACAAGGCAACAAGGAATGACAAAGGACACGGGGGTATCATGGTCTTAGTGAGGGAAAAAGAAGGTCGTTTCATTTTGTTAGAAAAAGAAGACTCAAATAAAAATTCATTTGGAATATCAAAAAATGGAAATCACATTAGAATTGCAACATGTTATTTTGCACCACAAGTTTCAAAACTTACAAAAAGAGAGGGCTTGACCACAAAGGCCCCTTTGCAACCTTAAAAGTGGATATTGCAACATATTCTCAGCTAGGTGAAGTCCTTATAGTGAGTGATTTTAATACTAGCACTACAAGTGAGCAAGCTAGAATTCTTTATTGTAAACAAGAATGAGACCCTATTTGGCTTACAGAAGAGAGTAATCATCAGTGGGAATGAAGTTAAGAGGACAAGGACTGCAATCTCTTTAGTGAACAATTGGTTACTCTTTGTGGGGCTTTCGATTTAGTCATTTGAAATGGTTTGGCTAGATGGGAAAAGTTTGGTAATTTCACTTGCACTACTTATAATGGAGCAAGTGTAGTAGATTATGTAATTTGCTCGCATTGTTTGTGTGATAAAATGGAGGAATTTTTTATTGGAGAACAACTTTGGGATTTAAAATCAGATCACAAGCCAGTTTATTTAAGTTTCTCTTGGACTAGAAAGAAGAAGTTAGGGTCAAAAACTCAATGTGTTCAACAAAATATCCCAAAGGGCATAATTATTTTGACTCTAAAAAATTGTAATACCTTCAAAATAACATTAGAGAGTCTCTTCAAGAAGGAGAAAATTTTGATCCAAGACCTTCATATTCATGAATTAACACATTCAATTCAAAGCGCACTTACAAAGTGCAAAAGAGAAAAAAATAAGAAGTCTGAAACAAATTGCTTTCCGGTTAACGCTTGGTTTGACAAGGAATGCAAAAAGGCAAGGAGAATGCAAAAAGAGTCAAACAAAGATAACATAAACCTCAAATCTTACAAGTAGATATTATGAAAGAAAAAGGTTGATTTCATGGTCTCAAGAAGGGAAGAACTAATCTTCCTTGGGAAAAATAACCGCAAATTATTTTGGAAGGAGCTCCAACTGAGAAAGATGCACACTGAAAATAGTATTACTTCTAAATGGTTTGAATATGCAAGACAACTTTATGAGCAATATCCCAAGGTTGACCCTACTCCCTTGGTCAACACTACTACTATGCTCTTCATGGTGCAAGAGGTAGAAATGGGTATCAAGAAGTTGAGTGTTCGAAAAGAAAAAGACTTAGCTGAACTCCAAGTGGAGTATCTAAAGTGGGGCTTAAAATTTCTTGCACTTCACATTACAAAAAATTTCAACAACATCATACAACAAGGGTTCCCCACAGATTGGACAACTTGTCTAGCAATACCTCTTTTCAAAAAAGGTGACGTCAATTGTAACATCCCTCGTGAAAATTCCATGTAATAAAATTTAATAAAGGCAAAATAATAACCACGGTTTATGGGACACTTATTCCAAGCTAAATGTTGGGCAAAACATCCTAGTGTGGGTGTTTATCGGTTTAGTATGGCTAAGGAAATTGGAAAAGGAAATGGCTAAGGCTTTGGAAAGGCAAAATGGTATTTTTGGCACATTTATTTATGAAAATAATGGAGATTAGGAGAAAATGAAGGTGAAAGGTCACAAGGTGCATGTGAGGAGGAAAATGAAGAAATAGAGGCCTAATTGATAAAAAGGCTTTTGAGGATCAGTTTGTAACATTTTATCAGTTCAGTTTTGGAGCTCTCTCACTATTCTCTCTCTCTATCTCACTCTTGGACACTTAGAGTTTTCTTGGAGAATTTTGACATTGGATCAAGAAAGGCAAATAAGGTAAGAGGAAGCAGAGATCAAGCAAGGAAGGGTAGGATCAAGCAATTGCAAAAATATTCTTTGCAGGTATCAATTTGCATGTGTATTTTACTTGCTAGATTTGGCATGCATGGTATTACATGTGGTTCTTTTGTTGTTATGGCATGGGTTTTGCTAGGTGTGCCAATGTTTTCAACCTAGCTGTAACAACCCTGGTGAAAAGTTCATGTAATAAAAGTTAATAAAGGCAAAATAAGACCACGATTAAGGGACACGTATTCCAAGCTGAAGATTGGGCAAAGACATCGTAGTGGGAATCATTAGATGTGTTTATAGTTAAGGCAAAGGCATTAAAAGGAAAAAAAAAAAAAGCATTTTTGGCACATTTATTTATGAAAATAAAGGAAAATAGGAGAAAAGTAAGGTGAAAGGTCACAAGTTACATGTGAGGAGGAAATTGAAGGAAAATAATGGTAAATGAAGAAAATATAGGCCTCATTAATAAAAAGGATTTTGAGGATCAGTTGGTAACCTTTTGTCATTTCAAATTTTGGAGCTCTCTCTTTATTCTCTCTCTCTCTCTCTCTCTCACTCTTTGTCCCTTATAATTTTCTTGGAGCACTCTAGATTTGGATCAAGGAAGGAAAAGCAAGAAACGGGAAAGGAAAGGAAAGAAAATATCAAGCAAGGAAGAGCAGGATCAAGCAGCTTCAGCAGGAATACTTGCAGTTAACATATTGCATGTGTGATTACCTAGATGGATTTGACATGCATGGCTTTGCATGTTGGTGTATGGTTCTCTTATTGTCGGTGACATGGTTTTGTCGGGTTATGACAATGGTTTTCATGCTAGCCTTGCCTTTTCTGGATGTCATGGTGTGTTGGGATGTTTATCTCGGCTTTGAGCTTTGGATTTGCCAGATGGATTTCAGAATCTGGGTCAGAGGTGGTCTCAAGGTTCATTCCCAAAGGCTTAGGAATCCCTTGACTGGTTTTGGCGGGATACATGGTAAAGCTTGGGGGAGGAGTCTCGGTTTAGGGCCTAGTGATCTAGGTTTGGATTGCGGTAAAGCCTGAGAGACTGGTCTCGGTTTAGGACCTAGTGATCCAGGATTGCATTGCGATAAAGCCCGAGAGAGAAGGAGATAGAAAATTCCTCAAGGATAGTGATGGATTCCGGATGGCATTCCAAGATTGGTTCAGTTTTGTGATCGGAGAACCGGATTTGGTGTGATCAAGGTTTGGTGATGGTGGAGGTGGTTCAATATCTAGATTCCCTTGGTTGTTTTTGGATTGGTTTATCCATGAGAACCCACATTGATGCTTGGAATATGGCACGGGGGTGACTGGATGAAAGAAAGATTCGGTTCAGCCATCTTTACGGTCGGGTGGTACGTGGAAGTCCTGAACCTAGTCAGATTTGCCTATGATTAATGAAAGCTAAGTTCTCTTGATTTTGTACTTCTTTATATGTGGATTTAATGGTTGTTATATCTCTATTATTTCCATGGTTTTATGCTCGTTATAAGAATGGTTAATTGACTAGTTCATGGCATGGTTATTTTGTGTATTTACTTGTAATTGTTAAAATGATGGATGCAAGACTTAATTGATGTCATAATAGTTCAAGGGAGAACATGGTGATCCTTCTTGTCATGTTTCAAAAGAGTTTTCTGTCATTCATGCTTTGTCTTGTACCCTAGACCTGTAGGTTGCATTGATGCCAAGTGTTTGACAGAATGCCAGTCCTGGTTGGGGATGGTTAGGCCTAGTCGTGAAGTTGATTTTTGGTTTATTAGTATTTTCATCATGTGTTTTATGGATTTTGAAAGTTACAATAAGTTTTGGACCATGGCGAGAATTTTGGGCTAGAAAAGTGCCTTAAATTCTGCGAACATTGGCACAGGTCTATTGGAAAAAGTCCCTGGACACGGGCATGTAAGCTTGTGAGAGCGTCCAGAGGACCCGGGACACTGGCATGCCCATAGCATGAGAGCGTCCAGAGGTCTAAAAGGTCAGTGGGACCTAGGGGCAAGATGTATGAGTGGCTGGGATGTCTCCTGGGGTGTTGTTGCTGATGTAGAAGGTATGGTTGATGTGTTTCCGTCGATTCCATTTCCTTAAGGTCGCCAAGGAGGTTGAATCATATCATAGTAGCCTCTCGTCGCATGTTTGCCTCAATTGGTTTGTTACTTGGCTAGATGTGGGAGGAGGTTGGTTACAGACTAGTATCAGAGCGTGGTTGCGCTCTCAATGGGTGAATGTGTTTGTCATGCATTCATGTCGGTTGCACATGTGTCAGTCATCCTTGAATGTTTGTTTCATATGCATGGTGTTGGTCATGGTCGTAGTGATTTCGTCATGGGAATAAGGATGTTGTTGTGTGAAGTGTGTTGTCATGGGTGTATGATTGGGTACATGTTGTTTATGCTGAGTATGATCAATATACAATGATATGGTTCTGTTTTCATGCATGAGGTCATGGTATGTGTAGTTGACGTGTTCATGAGTTGATGATCGAACTCTAGATACATTGATGGTTACATGGTTATATGCTTATGTATCGTATGTCTATATGTTGTTATGATTATGTTATAAATGTATCATGTTTATTTGATGATCTTTTAGATGAGATATCCTCCCTGAACTATGCTAAGGTACATTGATTTATTATGATTTTGTTTAGCTGACATAGTATGCCTTGCAAGAAAGAGATCAAAATGGCTAGCAAGATGGTAGACTACAAAGAATTTCCCTATGAATCAAATGAGCAGCGTGGTGTTGGGAACTCTTCTGATTTGGCAGACACCTTGAGAAGCTTGAAGGAAGAAATAAGGAGTTGTAAGGCGGACAATTACAAAATCATGCAGGCACAAGAGAAACAAGTAGAGATTAATGCAATACTACTTCATATTTTGTTAGAATTGCAGTGATAGGGACCACTTCGGATCAACCATGAGCAGGAGGATGAAACTAATGGGGCATATGGTAGCAAGTCTTATGGTGGTCATAGATCGGACAGAGACGACATGATCAGATATGGCAGGTTATTGGACACTCCGGATAGGAGAGGTGATAGACACAGGTACTATTCTAGTTCTAGTTAGGACAAAGATCATGATCATCATCGTTATCATCCTTACAAGAGGAGTGATAGGGGATACTTGTTGGATGAGTTTAAGAAAGAAAAGCCACCTACCTTTGATGGAGAGATGAAGAAATCACAAGATGCAGAGGCATGGTTGCTTGGTACGAGGAAGTTCTTCAGATTGCATGAATAATCAGAAAACATGAAAGCAAAGATAACCACTTTGAATATCAAAGGTAAGCCAAATATTTGGTGGGAAGATGTGAATAATGTTAATGGTATACATGAGGATGATTTGACTTGGCATGAATTTGAGAGGCTCTTCAAGAATAAGTATTTGTCGGAGAGATACTTTGATGACAGAGCTAAGGAGTTTTATGAGTTGTAGATGGGTTCCATGACAGATGATGAGTATACTAGCAAGTTCTTGGAGTTGTTAAGATATGTGCCTTACCTCAAGGAGGAGAAGGCCAAGGTTCAAAGATTCATCAGTGTACTACCAGTCACATACAGAGGCCAGATTGAGTTCGATGAGCCTAGATCATTGGAGGAGGCCATCCGAAAGTTGAAACATTGTTATGAGCAGTCAAAGCGCAAAGTTGAGCCCAAGCGTGAATTGAAAGGAAATAAGAAAGCTAAGTGGAAATGGTCACCAAAGCGAGGAAGACCTCAAGATGCAAGCGAGAAAGAAAATGTAGTCCCTTATAAGAAGTTCAATACAACTAAGAGGGGACATGGAGAGCAGTAGACTAGAGGCGGTAGTAGAGAACCATTGCAGTGTTGGATATGTGGTAAGGATCATCGTAAGAGGGATTGTCCGTAGTATCAGAGTGGTGGTAGACCCCATATCTATAGTGCTCATGAAGCGCATACATTTAGTGATGTTGTTCATAGAATTCCTCGGATCTATGAAGTTGTGGACATCAGGAAGGTGGATCATCAGACATCTATCATTGATATGGATGGTAAGCTTTGTGATTAAGTTGTTTCTATTTTGATTGATCTTGCATATAACTATAGTTATATTAATCCTGACCTAGTGGATAAGTTTGGTTTGAGAAAAGAAGTGCATGCATAATCTTGGTAGGTGCAGTTGGCTACAAGTACAAAGAAGAGAGTTCACCATTGGGTAAGAGCCTGTGCATTTGAGTTAAATGGTATGCCTACAATAACACATTTTAATGTACTACCATTGGGATCATATAGTATGATTTCGGGTATGGATTGGTTGTACCTTCACAGGACCAAAGTCGATTGCTTTGACAAGGTCATTGAGTGTGTGGATGATAGTGGGGAAAAGATAAATTTGTAGGGGAAGAAGAATCCTACATCAGTGAGGATGGTTACCACTATGCAGGCTAAGCGTAGTTACAGAAAAGGTTGTGTGATGTTTGCAGTGCATATATCTAGTCACAAGGAAAAATATATTGATGATGCATACATATTCAAGAGGTACCCTATATTGCAGCATTATCAGGATGTGTTTCTAGTAGAGATTCCAGAGTTACCTCCTCCAAGGGAAGTGGATTTCTCTATTGAGTTGGTGTCAGGGGCAACACCAGCATCGAAGGCACCTTACAGGATGAGCACTCAAGTGCTAGTAGAGTTGAAATTTTAGTTAAAGGAGATGCTTGACAAGGGATACATTAGGCGAAGCGTATCACCTTGGGGTGCACCAGTGTTATGTTGAAGTAAATGTAACTAGGCTAGGTCTTCGTAAATGTAATTTTGATATTTGTACTTTTCAAGAAAAGATAAATTATTTTTGTATTATTTGTCAATGAGTTTCTAGCTCATTGAAAATAGGTCAAGCACATTTTGAAGTGCTTCTAGAGAGTCAAGGTCAAAATGAAATTATGATAAGACCCTTTGAGGGCATGTTACATCATGTATTTCATCATACAAGGTCATGGGAACACCTCCAAGGATACTCAAAACCTCTCCTAGCATCAACGAAGTCTCCAAGCAACAAAACGATGAATAAAAGTTGAATTATAGTGCAAATTGTAAGTCGGCCTAATGGACAGTCATGTCGGCTTGAAGAGGAGGGACAAACCTCTATTTATAGAGGTTGTCCACTCCTCAAAAGGGCAATGAACTCACTCTGAAGTCCGCACACAAGAAAGGGGCTAGAAAGGACGAAGAAAAGACAAGGAAGAGGGCTACAAGGGCAGCGTAATAAGAAAACAAAACAACTAAGTAAAGGAGGACATTTCTGAAGAAACTACATCCACAAGTGTGAAGTCAAGGAAGTTTTGACTGTGGCCATAGCGGGAGAAAAGAATAGTTCAAGTATCATCACTGTTTGGGTTGGAATTTAAGGTCTATAAAGCCTCCCTCTAAAGCAAAGAAGAGATCCTTACAAAAAAAGGAAGAAAAGAGAAAGTCAAAGAAGAAGAAGATTGTTTCTAGGGCTAGAAACAGTCACATGTGCGAGGTACAGTAAGGGTATGACAGCAACTAACAATTATTTTTTTTGGTGAGAGATCAAGCCTCCGAAGACTCACAAGCCTAGTGAAGGAACCCATCATTCTAAAGTGAAAATGACTCTAATTGGAAGACAAAGTGCCAAAGAAGTGTCGGAAGTGATAGTGCAGAAAGAGGAAGGATTTGACTTATGCTTGGAGAATATCCTAGTCAAGATTCTAGGGTTTAGTAGTTGTTCAAATAAGAATCTTCATTAAGAGAAAACTTACAAAGGGTTTTCCTCTCAAGAGTGGAGAGGTTTTGTCCCTGGCAGAGAGCCAAACTTTGTGTTCTTGTTATTTTGTTTTGGTAGCAGTTTGATGAAGTACACATATATGCACTAATAAGAAGAAGAATAAGCATGAGCTAACAAGAAAAGTAAAAATACTCAACAAATTGTTATCAAGGAATGAAGAATCATCACAACACTACTTTGCCCTAGATTCTTCAACATGGTATCAGAGCGTAGGTACCACATCGAGGAAAGGGCAGCTCAAGAATACTCATCAAAAGAAGCATATACAAAGTTGAAGCATTAAGCATAGAAGTCTCAACCACTTCAAGGACAAGAAGGGTCTACAATCCATCATTCGCCAACGAGGTCTACAAATATAGAAGAAGAGCCTTACATAAAGGCACCTACAAATAAGAGCATATTGGATTAGGACCTACCTCAAGCTACAAGTCATCAAGCAAATATCGTCATCAATCAAGTCCACTTGAAGAAGGCAACTAGAAGAGCATCAAGATCTAAGGAAGACAAGCCACCAAGCCTTCAAGGAGGAAGCAATTCCGTTACATCACAAAATATATCAAGTAAGTACATGTCCCTTTTTTAATATACATCAATGTTAACTTGAAGAGTATCAAGATCCAGGGAAGACAAGCCACAAGCCTTCAAGGAGGAAGAAATTCCATTACATCTCAAAATCTATCAAGTAAGTACATTCCCCTTCTGAATATACATCAACGTCTTTTTGCAAGGAAAGCAATAAATTGGTAGGTACCAATAACTTTCTTGCATGGAAGAAGAGGACTAATCTACTTCTCAAGGAAAATGAACTCCTAGAGCATGTCAAAGGAAATATCACTATTCCTATTAAGGAGTAGAGTCAAGCCTAAGCCAAGTATAATAAGGATGAGAAAAGAGCTCAAAAGATTCTGATAGAATTAATCAAAGACTCTCTCATTCCCTATGTCTCCAAGTTTGAGACATCGAAAGAAATTTATGTTAAGCTAGTAGAGCTATTCTCAATATCCACCACCGAAGAGGTAATATCTTTGAGGAATGAATTATACAAGATGAAGATAACAAAGGAAGGAATAGCTCCCTACTTCATGAAAATCTTTGAAAAGAGAGATCAACTTCAAGAGCTTGGGGAAGTCATGTCTGGCAGAGAGATGACAACTGTTGTACTCAATGCTCTACCTGAGGAGTGGGGAAACTTCACATCTAGAATTTATGTCAAGAAGGAAGCAACCACTCTCAGTGAAATGTGGTCTCTATGCAGAACAGAGGAAATTAGACTTAAGGCAAAAGAAGATGTGGGATCAAAGGAGAAAGCATTTGCTACCCTCGCCAAAAGAAAGGGTAAATGTGGAAATTTTGGTCCACGAAGAGCAAACAACAAAGACATGTCCAAGATCCAATGTTTTGGATTCCAATAATATGGACACTACAAAAGAAATTTCCCTAAGCCTAAGAAGGACAACAATAACAAAAGGAAGAGGGAAGAAGCTCACATAACTCAAGAGATGAAAGAAGAAGGAAAGAAGCAAAAGAAGGAAGATCGTTCGGAACTCTACTATGACTAGGTCAAACTCTTTACTTCTAGACTTCTTTCAAAGTTTTGAGTAGAATAGGAGCATGTAGGAATAAATTAAAATTGCATTACTAGAAACACCCTCAAGAATCCAGCATCATAAAGTACATAGAGTTCTAGACACTCATGTAGATGTAGCATTTATGATAAGAACAAAAATGTATAAGTAGAAATATCTTCTAGAATATAGAAGCATAACAGATATAGCCCAAGATATTCATGTAGAAGAAGCATACCTAGTATAGGACCTCATACATGATGAAATTAAAATTGATCATGATAAGAATATTAGAAGACCTACTTCATCAAAAGAAAGGAAACATTTGCAAGGCAAGGATTGTTAAGATCCTATAATGGAACCTTCAAAGGAAGGTTCATGAACCAAGGCATATGTCTCATTGGGAATCCCATTCATGGGATTCAAGAAAAGGGATGATATGCAGGAAGCTAAGATGAAGTAATAAAGGCCACACCAAGGTCAATCAAATGAAGCAAGGATGATCAAAGGAGAATCAAGATGAGGTATGTATTCATTAAATCTTAGTCATGTTATCATTTGAGTATTATTGAGTCATGTGTATAGTTCTATAACATGATCAAACATGAAAGAATCTCTTTCGCCAAGAACATGCTCGAAGGCATGTACCACAATACAATCAAGGTCAATAAAAGAATATTCTCACATAAGGAGCATAAGATTGCTGACTAATAATCAAGAAGAAATGTTGACAAGTCCAGAAAGCAAGCAATGAAGTAATGCTCTCACAAGAAGCATTAGATGGTTGACCTATCTATTTGAGAAGAAGCAAATGAATAAAGAGATCAAGCATGTGAAGAACACCATGATCACCAAGAATCACTATATGATGAAATGCCTTGAAAGACATCTCTCGAAAGAAGGCAGGACAACTCTAATAAAAGAAGAAAGGACCCTTGACACCTATGAATGCCTTGGAGATACAAAATGTACAGATAATTTATTCTACTATATGAAGATGTCGTGATGAAGAAGCCATCCAACAAAAGGAAAAGAAAATATTGAAGCAATATCAGGATGAAGTCATGAAGGGCTACTAGGTAAAAACATGTAACCTAGCAAGTACTATGAAGCATTCATGAGAAGAGTATTTTGAAGCATGGACAAGATGACAAAGGAGTAGCCAAGATGACAAGAAAAACTGATAGTCACTTTCCACAAAGCAATGACATGATAAACCAAGAAGGAAAGTGATCGATGGAAAGTGCCCTATCTAGAAGAAGTTTGAAAAAAGACCTCATGACATCAAGAAACAAAGAAGATCAAGCAGCTGAAGGACCCACAAAGAAGAAGTTGTTGATGAAGGAAAGAGTCTCCAGTTAAGAGGGAGATCTGACAGGTCCCTGATCAAGATGGAGTTTTTATATCACCCTTGATTACAAAGGAACGACAATTGTGTTTTCCATTTCATGGGTCATGCACTAGACCAGGACTAAAAACCATAATTCTATATGAAGGCCATGAATGGAAATATAGACACAAGATAGACACAAAAATCTTTGTCTCCACTTGGGAAGAAATAATGGGAGGATTAGGTAATCATCTGACATCCGATACTCTTTGAGGATGTGTAGGGCATCCAATAAAAGAGTAGGCAAGAGAATCAATATTCTTTGAGGGCTGGGAACCCAAGATAAGAATACTCCTAGAATGTCATACTTGGTGAACACTCGGGTGGGTATGTACCTTGAGAGACAATGATGAAGGTGTCTATAAATCAATGGTCTTGCCAGCATTGTAGCTCATGGTCTCGTAAAGAGATGGATTTGTTA
Organism: Pinus tabuliformis; assembly: GCA_031772625.1. Classification (NCBI taxonomy): domain Eukaryota; kingdom Viridiplantae; phylum Streptophyta; class Pinopsida; order Pinales; family Pinaceae; genus Pinus; species Pinus tabuliformis. The sequence continues at coordinate 294,676,543 of CM062805.1, forward strand.
GTTAGGCCTTGCACTATGACAATGTTGATGGATATGATGTTATAACAAATGGATGGAAAATCTGGTTTCTCTTATGTGAATTATTCAAGATTGAAAATTGTCAAACACCTTGTAATGTTGTATGAATACCTCCCTAGTTAAGAGGGAGTGTTAACGGAAATGTAACTAAGCTAGGTCTTCATAAATGTAATTTTGATATTTGTACTTATTCAAGAAAAGAGAAATTATTTTTGTCTTATTTGTCAATGAGTTTCTTGCTCATTGAAAATAGGTCAAGCACATTTTGAAGTGCTTCTAGAGAGTCAAAGTCAAAATGAAATTATGATAAGACCCTTTGAGGGCATGTTACATCATGTATTTCATCATACAAGTGTTATAGCTCCAATTACCACCCTTGGTACTTGTGATGCTTGGTTTATGGCCTAGGGAAACCCCTCCTTCCAGACTTGGTCAAAATACTTTTAAAACAATGTTTTATTCCCTGTACGCTACTTTGCCCTGAGATAAAAGCCTTGTACATGTCGGTTAGTCCATACCCAACCCGCGTGTATGTGTTAAAACACTTGAAAAAATTAAATTTCCTTAACTATGGGCGGAGTTCACGGGTTTTACCTATTTTTTACCTCCTAGTGCCCATGGCCCAACTATTTATCAACTGTTTCCCAACTAAAAAACTAATTGGGAGAAGTATAAATAGACTTCTATGGGAAGGCCTTAAGGAGGAGAAGAGATAGAATTACTATACTGAGATTATCCCTGATTGAGTATGAAGTATCCCTGTGCTTCAAGCACTTCCCAAGTTTCAGGAAACCCTTGTTTCCTTGAGTGTTGATATTCTCCCACTTGCTTGAGATATCATGGTATTGGTTATGGAAGGAGGTTGTTGAAGACTGGGACTGGACGGATCCGGAGGACGGTTCCGCTTGGAGCCGGAAGAAGAAGACTTAGGTGAATTCTCTCTGTGTTAGTTATAGCTTTCTACAATAAAAAGAAACGTTGTCTTGTTCCTGAGATTAACTTTGTTTATGCATCAGATGTTGTTGTAATTCATCTATGAATGTTATTTTGATGTATAACTAATCATTTTCTTATATGATATAAAGTTGATTTCATTAAAATGATTTATCTATATGCTGCTATGTATGTTCGAATTGGTTGATTTTGCAGATTCGAAGATCATCAGGAGTTGCAGAGGCTCTGAACCCTACTGGAACTACCCAAACGAAGGACATCCGGGTATGGTCACTATCACATAGTTTGTTTATATAAGCATGTTGCCTAAGTTGTATGCATGTTTCTTGTTGTAGTTTGCTCTTGCTCTGTTGGGGTTCCAACCCAAAGCCCTAGGGTACTTATTCCCGTAACAATAAGGTCATGGGAACACCTCCAAGGAGAGTGAAAACCTCTCCTAGCATCAACGAAGTCTCCAAGCAACAAAACGATGAATAAAAGTTGAATTATAGTGCAAATTGTAAGTCGGTCTAATGGACAATCATGTCGGCTTGAAGAGGAGGGACAAACCTCTATTTATAGAGGTTGTCCACTCCACAAAAGGACAATGAACTCACTCTGAAATCCACACATAAGAAGAGGGCTAAAAAGGACAAAGAAAAGACAAGGAAGAGGGCTACAAGGGCAGCGTAATAAGACAACAAAACAACTAAGTAAAGGAGGACATTTCTGAAGAAACTACAGTCACAAGTGCGAAGTCAAGGAAGGTTTAACTGCGGCCATAGAAGCAGAAAAGAATAGTTCAAGTATCATCACTATTTGGGTTGGAATTTAAGGTCTATAAGGCCTCCCTCGAAAACGAAGAAGAGATCCTTACAAACGAAGGAAGAAAAGAGAAAGTCGAGGAAGAAGAAGATTGTTTCTAGGGCTAGAAACAGTCACACGTGCGAGGTATAGTAAGGGTATGACAACAACTAACAATTATTTTTTTGGGTGAGATATCAAGCCTCCGAAGACTCACAAGCCTAGTGAAGGAACCCGTTATTCAAAAGTGAAAATGACTCTAATTGGAAGACAAAGTGCCAAAAGAAGTGTCAGAAGTGATAGTGCAAAAAGAGGAAGGATTTGACTTATGCTTGGAGAATATCCTAGTCAAGGTTCTAGGGTTTAGTAGTTGTTCAAATAAGAAGCTTCATTAAGAGAAAACTTACAAAGGGTTTTCCTCTCAAGAGTGGAGAGGTTTTGTCCTTGGAAAGAGCCAAAGTTTGTGTTCTTGTTATTTTGTTTTGGTAGCAGTTTGATGAAGTACACACATATACACTAATAAGAAGAAGAATAAGCATAAGCTAACAAGAAAAGTAAAAACACTCCACAAATTGTTATCAAGGAACGAAGAATCATCTCAACACTACTTTGCCCTAGATTTTTCAACATGGTATCAGAGCGTAGGCACCACATCAAGGAAAGGGAAACTCAAGAACACTCATCAAAAGAAGCATATACAAAGTTGAAGCATTAAGCATAGAAGTCTCAACCACTTCAAGGACAAGAAGGGTCTACAGTCCATCATTCGCCAACGAGGTCTACAAATCTAGAAGAAGAAACTTACATAAAGGCACCTACAAAGAAGAGCAGATTGGAATAGGACCTACATCAAGTTGCAAGTCATCAAGCAAATCTCGTCATCAATCAAGTCCAGTTGAAGAAGGCAACTAGAAGAGCATCAAGATCCAAGGAAGACAAGCCACCAAGCCTTCAAGGAGGAAGCAATTTCATTACATCACAAAATATATCAAGTAAGTACATGTCCCTTTCTGAATATACATCAATGTTAACTTGAAGAGTATCAAGATCCAGGGAAGACAAGACACCAAGCCTTCAAGGAGGAAGAAATTCCATTACATCTCAAAATCTATCAAGTAAGTACATGTCCCCTTCTGAACATACATCAATGTCTTTTTACAAGGAAAGTAATACATTGATAGGTGTTAATAACTTTCTTGCATGGAAGAAGAGGACTAATCTACTTCTTAAGGAAAATGAACTCCTAGAGCATGTCAAGGGAATATCACTATCCCTACTAAGGAGCGGACTCAAGGCTTAGCCAACTACAATAAGGATGATACAAGAGCTCAAAATATTCTAATAGAATCAATCAAAGACTCTCTCATTCCTATGTCTCCAAGTTTGAGACATCGAAAGAAATGTATGATAAGCTAGTAGAACTATTCTCAGTATCCACCATTGAAGAAGTAATATCATTGAGGAATTATTATACAAGATGAAGATAACAAAGGAAGGAATAGCCCACTACTTCATGAAAATCTTTGAAATGAGAGATCAACTTCAAGAGCTTGGGGAAGTCATCTCTGACAAAGAGATGACAACTGTTGTACTCAATGCTCTACCTGAGGAGTGGGGAAATTCACATCTAGCATTTATGCCAAGAAGGAAGCAACCACTCTCAGTGAAATGTGGTCTCTATGCAAAACAGAGGAAACTAGACTTAAGGCAAAAGAAGATGTGGGATCAAACGAGAAAGCATTTGCTACCATGGCCAAAAGAAAGGGTAAATGTGGAAATTTTGGTACACGAAGAACAAACAACAAAGACATGTCCAAGATCCAATGTTTTGGATTCCAAGAATACGGACACTACAAAAGAAATTTCCCTAAGCTTAAGAAGGACAACAATAACAAAAGGAAGAGGGAAGAAGCTCACATAACTCAAGAGATGAAAGAAGAAGGAAAGAAGCAAAAGAAGGAAGATCCTTCGGATATCTACTATGACTAGGTCAAACTCTTTACTTCTAGACTTCTTTCAAAGTTTTGAGTAGAATAGGAGCATGTAGGAATAAATTAAAATTGCATTACTAGAAACACCCTCTAGAATCTAGCAACATAAAGTACATAGAGTTCTAGACACCCATGTAGATGTAGCATTTATGAGAAGAACAAAAATGTATAAGTAGAAATATCTTCTAGAGTATAGGAACATGACAGATATAACTCAAGATATTCATGTAGAAGAAGCATACCTAGTATAGGACCTCATACATGATGAAAGGAAAATTGATCATGATAAGGATCTTAGAAGACCTACTTCATCAAAAGAAAGGAAGCATTTGAAAGGAAAGGATCGTTAAGATCCTATAATGGAACCTTCAAAGGAAGGTTCATGAACCAAGGCATATGTCTCATTGGGAACCCCATTCATGGGATTCAAGAAAAGGGATGATATGCAGGGAAGCTAAGATGAAGTAAGAAGGGCCACACCAAGGTCAATGAAATGAAGCAAGGATGATCAGAGGAGAATCAAGATGAGGTGTGTATGCATTAAAGCTTAGTCATGTTATCATTTGTGTATTATTGCGTCATGTGTATAGTTCTATAACATGATCAAACATGAAAAAATCTCTTTTGCCAAGAACATGCTCGAAGGCATGTACCACAATACAATCAAGGTCAACAAAAGAATATGCTTACATAAGGAGCATAATATTGCTAACTTATAAGCAAGAATAAATGTTGACAAATCTAGAAAGCAAGCAATGACGTAATGCTCTCACAAGAAGCATTAGATGGTTCACCTATCTATCTGAGAAGAAGTGAATGAATAAAGAGATCAAGCATGTGAAGAACACCATGATCACCAACAATCACTATCTAAGAAAATTCCTTGAAAGACATCTCCCAAAAGAAGGCACGACAACTTTGATAAAAGAAGAAAGGACCCTTGACACCTATGAATTCCTTGGAGATACAAAAGGTACAGATAATTGATTCCACTATATGAAGACGTCATGATGAAGAAGCCATCCAACAAAAGGAAAATCAAATATTGAAGCAATATCAGGATGAAGTCAAGAAGGGCTACTAGGTAAAAACATGTAACCTAGCAAGTACTATGAAGCATTCATGAGAAGAGTATTCTGAAGCATGGACAAGATGACAAAGGAGTAGCTAAGATGACAAGAAAAATTGATAGTCACTTTCCACGAAGCAATGACATGATAAACCAAGAAGGAAAGTGATCGATGGAAAGTGCCCTACCTAGAAGAAGTTTAAAAAAAGACTTCACAACATCAAGAAACAAAGAAGATCAAGCAGCTGAAGGACCCACAAAGAAGAAGTTGTTGATGAAGGAAAGAGTCTCCAGTTAAGAGGGAGATCTGACAGATCCCTGATCAAGATGGAGTTTTCGGATCACCCTTGATTACAAAGGAGTGACAATTGTGTTTTCCATTTCATGGGTCATGCACTAGACTAGGACTAACAACCATAAGTCTATATGAAGGCCATGAATGGAAATATAGACACAACAATCTTTGTATTCACTTGGGAAGAAATAATGGGAGGATTAGGTAATCATCTGACATCCGATACTCTTTGAGGATGTGTAGGGCATCCAAGACAAGAGTAGGCAAGAGGATCGATATTCTTTGAGGGCTGGGAACCCAAGATAAGAATAGTCCTAGAATGTCATACTTGGTGAAAACCCGGGTGGGTATGTACCTTGAGAGACAATGATGAAGGTGTCTATAAATCATTGGTCTTGCCAGCATTGTAGCTCATGGTCTCATAAAGAGATGGAGTTGTTAGTCAAGGCCTTGCACTATGACAATGCTCATGGATATGATGCTATAACAGATGGATTGCAAATCCGGTTTCTCTTATGTGAATTATTCAAGCTTGAAAATTTCCAAACACCTTGTAATGTTGTATGAATACCTCCCTAGTTAAGAGCGAGTGTTGAAGGAAATGTAACTAGGCTAGGTCTTCATAAATGTAATTTTGATATTTGTACTTATTCAAGAAAAGAGAAATTATTTTTGTATTATTTGTCAATGAGTTTCTTGCTCATTGAAAATAGGTCAAGCACATTTTGAAGTGCTTCTAGAGAGTCAAAGTCAAAATGTAATTATGATAAGAGCCTTTGAGGGTATGTTACATAATGTATGTCATCATACAAGGTCATGGGAACACCTCCAAGCATAGTCAAAACCTCTCCTAGAATCAACGAAGTCTCCAAGCAACAAAACAATGAATAAAAGTTGAATTATAGTGCAAATTGTATGTCGGCCTAATGGACAGTCATGTTGGATTGAAGAGGAGAAAAAAAACTCTATTTATAGAGGTTGTCCACTCCTCAAAATAACAATGAACTCACTCTAAAATGCGCACACAATAAGAGGGCTATAAAGGATGAAGAAACGACAAGGAAGAGGGCTACAAGGGTAGCATAATAAGAAGACAAAACAACGAAGTAAAGGAGGACATTTCTGAAGCAACTGCAGTCACAAGTGCGAATTCAAGGAAGGTTTGATTGCTGCCTTAGCAACTGAAAATAATAGTTCAAGTATCATCACTGTTTGGGTTGGAATTTAAGGTCTATAAGGCCTCCCTCTAAAGTGAAGAAGAGATCCTCACAAACAAAGGAAGAAAAGAGAAAGCCAAGGAAGAAGAAGAATATTTCTAGGGCTAGAAACAGTCACACGTGCGAGGAATAGTAAGGGTATGACAACAGCTAACAATTATTTTTTTGGGTGAGATATCAAGCCTCCGAAGACTCACAAGCCTAGTGAAGGAACCCATCATTCTAAAGTGAAAATAACTCTAATTGGAAGACAAAGTGCCAGAAGAAGTGTCGAAAGTGATAGTGCAGAAAGAGGAAGGATTTGACTTATGCTTGGAGAATATCCTAGTCAAGGTTCTAGGTTTAGTAGTTGTTCAAATAAGAAGCTTTATTAAGAGAAAACTTACAAACGGTTTTCCTCTCAAGAGTGGAGAGGTTTTGTCCCTGGCAGAGAGCCAAAGTTTGTGTTCTTGTTATTTTGTTTTGGTAGCAGTTTGATGAAGTACACACATATACACTAATAAGAAGAACAATAAGCATAAGCTAACAAGAAAAGTAAAAATACTCCACAAATTGTTATCAAGGAACGAAGAATCATAGCAACACTACTTTGCCCTAGATTCTTCAACATGGTATTAGAGCATAGGTACCACATCAAGGAAAGGGAAACTCAAGAACACTCATCAAAAGAAGCATATACAAAGTTGAAGCATTAAGCATAGAAGTCTCAACCAATTCAAGGACAAGAAGGGTCTACAATCCATCATTCGCCAATGAGGTCTACAAATCTAGAAGAAGAGCCTTACATAAAGGCACCTACAAAGAAGAGCATATTGGAATAGGACCTACATCAATCTACAATTCATCAAGCAAATCTCGTCATCAATCAAGTCTAGTTGAAGAAGGCAACTATAAGAGCATCAAGATCTAAGAAAGACAAGCCACCAAGCCTTCAAGGAGGAAGCAATTCCGTTACATGACAAAATATATCAAGTAATTACATGTCCCTTTCTGAATATACATCAATGTTAACTTGAAGAGTATCAAGATCCCGCGAAGACAAGCCACAAGCCTTCAAGGAGGAAGAAATTCCATTACATCTCAAAATCTATCAAGTAAGTACATTCCCCTTCTGAATATACATCAACGTCTTTTTGCAAGGAAAGCAATAAATTGGTAGGTACCAATAACTTTCTTGCATGGAAGAAGAGGACTAATCTACTTCTCAAGGAAAATGAACTCCTAGAGCATGTCAAAGGAAATATCACTATCCCTGCTAAGGAGCAGACTCAAGCCTTAGCCAAGTACAATAAGGATGAGACAAGAGCTCAAAATATTATGATAGAATCAATCAAAGACTCTCTCATTCCCTATGTCTCCAAGTTTGAGACATCGAAAGAAATTTATGATAAGCTAGTAGAGCTATTCTCAGTATCCACCACTGAAGAAGTAATATCTTTGAGGAATGAATTATACAAGATGAAGATAACAAAGGAAGGAATAGCTCCCTACTTCATGAAAATATTTGAAATGAGAGATCAACTTCAAGAGCTTGGGGAAGTCATGTCTAACAGAGAGATGACAATTGTTGTACTCAATGCTCTACCTGAGGAGTGGGGAAACTTCACATCTAGAATTTATGCCAAGAAGGAAGCAACCACTCTCAATGAAATGTGGTCTCTATGCAGAACAGAGGAAACCAGACTTAAGGCAAAAGAAGACGTGGGATCAAAGGAGAAAGAATTTGCTACCATGGCCAAAAGAAAGGGAAAATGTGGAAATTTTGTCCACGAAGAACAAACAACAAAGACATGTCCAAGATCCAATGTTTTGGATTCCAAGAATATGGACACTACAAAAGAAATTTCCCTAAGCTTAAGAAGGACAACAATAACAAAAGGAAGAGGGAAGAAGCTCACATAACTCAAGAGATGAAAGAAGAAGGAAAGAAGCAAAAGAAGGAAGATCCTTCGGATCTCTACTATGACTAGGTCAAACTCTTTACTTCTAGACTTCTTTCAAAGTTTTGAGTAGAATAGGAGCATGTAGGAATAAATTAAAATTGCATTACTAGAAACACCCTCAAGAATCTAGCAACATAAAGTACATAGAGTTTTAGACACTCATATAGATGTAGCATTTATGAGAAGAACAAAAATGTATAAGTAGGAATATCTTCTAGATTATAGAAGCATAACAGATATAGCTCAAGATATTCATGTATAAGAAGCATACCTAGTATAGGACCTCATACATGATGAAAGGAAAATTGATCATGATAAGAATCTTAGAAGACCTACTTCATCAAAAGAAAGGAAACATTTACAAGGCAAGGATCTTTAAGATCCTATAATGGAACCTTCAAAGGAAGGTTCATGAACCAAGGAAGATGTCTCATTGGGAATCCCATTCATGGGATTCAAGAAAAGGGATGATATGCAGGGAAGCTAAGATGAAGTAAGAAGGGACACACCAAGGTCAATCAAATGAAGCAAGGATGATCAAAGGAGAATCAAGATGAGGTATGTATGCATTAAAGCTTAGTCATGTTATCATTTGTGTATTATTGAGTCATATGTATAGTTCTTTAACATGATCAAACATGAAAGAATCTCTTTCCCCAAGGACATGCTCGAAGGCATGTACCACAATACAATCAAGGTCAACAAAAGAATATGCTCACATAAGGAGCATAAGATTGTTGGCTAATAAGCAAGAAGAAATGTTGATAAGTCCAAAAAGAAAGCAATTAAGTAATGATCTCACAAGAAGCATTAGATGGTTGACCTGTCTATCTAAGAAAAAGCACATGAATAAAGAGATCAAGCATGTGAAGAACACCACGATCAACAAGAATCACTATCTGACAAAATGCCTTGAAAGACATCTCCTGAAAGAAGGCAGGACAACTCTAATAAAAGAAGAAAGGACCCTTGACACCTATGAATGCCTTGGAGATACAAAAGGTACAGATAATTGATTCTACCATATGAACATGTCGTGATGAAGAAGCCATCCAACAAAAGGAAAAGCAAATATTGAAGTAATATCAGGATGAAGTCATGAAGGGCTACTAGTAAAAACATGTAACCTAGCAAATACTATGAAGCATTCATGAGAAGAGTATTCTGAAGCATGGACAAGATGACAAAGGAGTAGCCAAGATGACAAGAAAAACTGATAGTCACTTTCCACGAAGAAATGACATGATAAACCAAGAAGGAAAGTGATCGATGGAAAGTTCCCTACCTAGAAGAAGTTTTAAAAAAGGCTTCGTGACATCAAGAAATAAAGAAGATCAAGCAGCTAAAGGACCCACAAAGAAGAAGTTGTTGATGAAGGAAAGAGTCTCCAGTTAAGATGGAGATCTGACAGATCCCTAATCAAGATGTCGTTTTTAGATCACCCTTGATTACAAAGGAGTGACAATTGTGTTTTCCATTTCATGGGTCATGCACTAGACCAAGACTAACAATCCTAAGTATATATGATGGCCATGAATGGAAATATAGACACAAGATAGACACAACAATTTTTATCTTCACTTGGGAAGAAATAATGGGAGGATTAGGTAATCATCTAACATCCTATACTCTTTGAGGATGTGTAGGGCATCCAAGACAAGAGTAGGCAAGAGGATCGATATTCTTTGAGGGTTGGGAACCCAAGATAAGAATAGTCCTATAATGTCATACTTGGTGAACACCCGGGTGGGTATGTACCTTGAGAGACAATGATGAAGGTGTTATAAATCATTGGTCTCACCAGCATTGTATCTCATGGTCTCGTTGATCTGATATGATCATATATTAAATACTGATGTAGAGTTGATTAGCCATTAGTGAATTGAATGAAAACCGAAAGCACGGAAAACAAGGAAAACTGCTGGAGCAAAACACTTTACGACAGCTAATAAACCATAAGAAAGATGCAAAACTGAAGTATAAACAGCAAAAACTCAGATATACTAGAGAACGATATTGATTATGGAGTTCGTCCCTGATGGACTACGTCTCCAGGTCCGCTTTCAAGATGGGCGACCATTTTATTAGGAATGAGAATGAATAAGTGGATTACATAGTGAATTAGCCAGACTGAACTTCCACATAGGGAATTCTAACCTCTATCAACAGAAAGCTCTCTGAACCAGCTTTCCAATGTCGCTTACGGTTTCTCAATCCGATTCCCGGTGCTCCCAAAATCCTGAAAGCAAAACAAACTATATCTCTCCAAAACCTGCACACAAAACTATAAACTCCCTCTTCGTTCTTCAATGGATAAATTAGCCTCTTATAACCCTGTAAAGACATAATAACCTCCTTGGTTTCATTTTGGATGGATGTGCTAGCTTCTGGGGTCGAATAGGTCGAGTTTGACACCTTAGGGGACACCTTAGGTCATTGTCATGGTTTTAGAGTTAAATAAAAACCAATTAACACATAAAAACCCAAAATAGACTTTATATTAAGGTCGAACCCGTTAGCAGTTAGCTAACCGGGCGGAAGCTGACTACCAGCTCATGTGAACGGGTGTGGACTTGCGGTTTGGTCGGCGGGGGTTTCGCTCACTGGTGGTTACATCTAACCTCGGCGACTTTTCGACACATGTTCACATGACCCCGACACAGTTTATGAACTGCAGTTACCCCCGCATGGTTTAGGCGGCCGACTGTTTGGTTAACCTCTGACGGTTAATGCCATAGCTTGATCGCATGTCCTCCGATGCGGTTTGGCTGGCCGCGCGGTCAGAGGACTGTATTTTTTAATTTAATTTGTATTGCATTGTATTATCAATGTTTTATATATTTAATAGGCCGAGGGTTATGTAAAGGGTTTTGAGCATTAGGATTTAGGTTGAAGGATTTATGTATTTCAATGTAGGAAATAGGATTTGAAATGGATTTAAGCTTAGATCAAGGCTTAGGATTAAGACTAATACATAAATTTAATGCATTTGGGTTTTGGTGTTTAGAATAGGATTTTGATCATGGTTTTAGCAATAGGTTAAGAATGTATTAGAATTCTTAGGGTAGCAAAGAATAATAGGATAGCTTAGGAGTTAGGGTTTAGGTGTAGGCTTAGGAAAATAGTTTCATTTAAATTTCAAGACCCATGTCAACTCTGCACAGTGACATCAGCGAAATTGAAACCTTCACCGGACGATCGACCCTGAAACATCCTTGTGGTCTCCGTGCGACATTCGTCAACGTTGCACAATGACGACCATCACATCTTTGAAACTGACACTGGTGACGACAACAAGACTATGTCGTCGACCAGGTACTTTAACTTGAACCCTTTTTACACAATCAAATATATCAACCATAAATCCTGCAAAGTCGAACGACAAAACACATGTCGTCGACCAAACCCTGGCAGAACTGTCGATGACATAAGTTGACAGCCAGGTACAACACCACATCAACTGAACGCCATGAAACCATAACATTACCTGAACAACCTAATCATTACCAACACTGTTGATCTGTCGAAACTGAACTAAAACGATGACGACACTGAACGACACCCATGAACACTTGTGCAATTGGATCGATGGATCCTCCTAGATCATTCCTCTCCACTTGAAAGCTTTTGGACCACAAAAGTTTGACTAATGAAATAGTTGATGAGGATAGAACTCCCTCTCTTTCCATATTGACCTGACAATGTACCAATGCATTCAATCAATCACCTGCAGATGATGACCCTAATGATGCTAACCATGACACCTTTTGATTCAGTGACCTGTTTCTTCCATCCGCAGTATGTACAATTTGCGACGATGGGTAAACAACCTTTTATCAACATGGCAATTGGATTCTTTCCACGAAGAATCATAAGTTAGTGATTCAAAAACATCTTTGAAAACAATATTTGTAGAACTTTGTTCAATACATCTGATGGGTATTAACAATCTACTTTCCAGAATAACTGAAATATTCAAAGACTCCTTTGATTTTGATTTCATCTCAATTACTTGACTTAATTTACTTTCCTGTTGACTGATTACTAAGTGAATTTGTTGCCCATAACTCATCCAGCTGTGATGAAAAGACTGCAACTTAGTTTGATTCTGAAAGTATCTAAGTAATTGTTGATTTACTTGAATCAATATGTCTATTAACTGATTTTTCCATTGACTTGCACTTTCAGTTAATGCATTAGTTTTCAAACCTTGGTAAGGAAACTTTAAATCTGCTTTTGAAAATGCTTTGTCATGAAAACTTATAGACTTCCTCTCCACTTGAAGAGAGGTTTCATTACTTTTAAAAGCATGAAATGATGATTCAATACGAAAGAAATGCAATAATGACTTTCCCCAATACTGACCTGCACCCCTGAAACTGAAAATAAACATACCATCTGAAACAAGTCTCTGATTAGATTCACATGTACCATTCCTTGCAATACACTGTTGATGATGATAGTTTCTGTAATTTAGTTGAATGAATGAATTGAGATTCATTATGTCTTTAAGAAGATGTTCGTAGGACATTAAATGTATCTCATGTTGCTTATCCTGTTCATGAATAAGATTTCTTGGAAAAGAATTAACCACCTTAACCAATTGATCTATAAACTGAATCTCGCATCTTGAACAATCAACCTGTTGTTGTTCCTTAATAACCATGAGTACATACTTACTTGAACTTATAAACCGCTTAACTTGATTTGAAACAATTAAATCCAAGTTTGATTTGACTTTATGTGCCCTACCAATAAATTCAACCCCTTCTTTCTTTAGGTGATATTTATGTTCTCTTTTGTAAAAGAATGCATCTCTATCATAAAGATAAGGATTCCCTAAGACAACTCCACAAATGTCTACTAGGACCACATCTACTTCCACTTCATCAATGAACTTAGATGTAATTGCAAATTTTAATCGACAGTGCTTTGTGACATGTATCTGAGTTGATTTATTAATCCAACCTAATGGATATGGTCTTGGATGATTATGTGTTTCCAATCCCAACTGATTAACTATATGCTCAGATATTAAATTTTCTTGCGATCCACTATCAAACATTGTGTCAATTTTTGTATGCTTAGCAGTTATCCTTATGTGGAAGAGTTCAACTCGTTTATCCTCATGTGGAGGATTTATGTTTGAAGAAGATACATTAGATTTCGAACTTGAACCAGTATCAGAAGTTTTACCTATCGTAACCATGGCGGTTATTTTCCGTTCATCACCTGAATCTGAACCGAGGTCTTGCTGGATTGCTGCATTAGCCTTCTTTTCATCCTTTGCCTTAAGGAACTTTTTGGGCTTAAGTTCTGGATGAAGTTTCCAGCACTTCGATTCATCATGACCGATTCTTTGGCAATGAGAACAAGTAGGTCTTTCCTTTTGAACGATCGTTGATTTCTTCCTCTTCGAAATGTTCCCCTTACTGTCTCTGGATTCTCTGTTTTCCATCTCTTTAGATGACTGAGATGACAACTTGAATGGTCTACCACCTGATTCAATATGTATGGCCTGAACACACACCTCGTCAAAATCATCAGGATTAAACATTAATAAAGTATGCTGCAAATATGAATGTAAACTGCCGATATATTTTAACAAAGTTTCTCGTGTATCCAATGAAATAACAAGCACCAATGCTTTCCTCATGAACTTCTGAGTAAACTCCTGAACACTCTGCCCTTTATTTTATCTCAGATGCTGCCAATCAATAACAGCTTGCTACATGTATCCTAAAGGATAGAATTGTTTCCTAAGAGCTTTCAAAAACTTAGACCATGAAGAGATAACTTTTCCTGTACGCTTAACATCTAACTGAGTTTTGCTTTCCCACCAGATTAAAGTTGTTCCCCCCATTCTAAGTGTAGCTAACTGAATTTTAGTTTTATCTTTAGAAATGTTCTAAATGCGACAATACACTTCTAACTGCTTTATCCAGTTATCTAACTTTTCAGGATTCATTTCGCCATCATAAATAGGTAACTCAAATTTAACATCAAGTTTCAAAAGAGATGATTTCTTATGTTTCTTATCTGTTTCAGATGCTGCACTGGAAGAAGAAGAAGAAGAAGAGGATGATGGAGATGATGGAGGTGAAGGAGGTTTATCATCCTTTCCTTTACCTTTGTCCTTCTTCGATGCCTTCGAAGAGGATGCTGCATCTCTCGCCTTCTTGTCTTCGTACAATTCTCCCAACATCTGTTGCATCGTTAAGAACGCCTGCTGAAACTGTTCCTCACTCATCTTAGTCTCAGTGTTTTCTCCTGCATCAGATCCTGACATGGTCGCTTTCTGAACGACTCATCGCTTTCCAATCTCTGGATCGATCTGCTCAAGGATTCCTTCTCCTCGTTGCGACTTAGACCTGGTTAACATTAAATGGAAACTCTACAATAGAAAACCTACTCTGATAAGAAATTATATGATATGATCATATATTAAATACTGATGTAGAGTTGATTAGCCATTAGTGAATTGAATGAAAACCAAAAGCACAGAAAACGAGGAAAACAGCTAGAGCAAAACACTTTACGACAGCTGATAAACCATAAGAAAGATGCAAAACTAAAGTATAAATAGCGAAAACTCAGATATACCAGACAGCAATATTGATTACGGAGTTTGTCCCTGATGGACTACGTCTCCAAGTCCGCTTTCAAGATGGGCGACTATTTTATTAGGAATGAGAAAGAAGAAGTGGATTACACAGTGAATTAGCCAGACTAAACTTGCACACAGGAAATTCTGACCTCTATCAACAGAAAGCTCTCTGAACCAACTTTCCAACGCCACTTACGGTTTCTCAATCCAATTCTCGGTGCTCCAGAAATCCTAAAAACAAAATAAACTATATCTCTCCAGAATCTGCACACAAAACTATAAACTCCCTCTCCATTCTTCAATGGAGCAGTTCGCCTCTTATAACCCTGTAAATACATAATAACCTCCTTGGCTGCATTTTGGATGGATGTGCTAGCTTCTGGGGTCGAACAGGTCGAGTTTGACACCTTAGGGGACACCTTAGGTCATTGTCATGGTTTTTGAATTAAATAAAAACCAATTAACACATAAAAACCCAAAATAGACTTTATATTAAGGTCGAACCCGTTAGCAGTTAACTAACTGGGCGGAAAGCTAACTGCCAGCTCATGTGAATGGGTGTGGGCTTGTGGTTTGATCGACGGGGGTTCCGCTGATTGGCGGTGATATCTAACCTCGGTGGCTTTTCGACGCGTGTTCACATGACCCCGACACAGTGTATGAACTGCGGTTACCCCCGCACGATTTAGGTGCCCGACTATTTGGTTAACCTTTGACGGTTAATGCCATAGCTTGATCGCATGTCCTCCGATGCAGTTTGGCTGACCGCGCGGTCAGAGGACTGTATTTTTTAATTTAATTTGTATTGCATTGAATTATCAATGTTTTATATATTGAATAGGCCGAGGGTTATGTAAAGGGTTTTGAGCATTAGGATTTAGGTTGAAGGATTTATGTATTTCAATGTAGGAAATAGGATTTGAAATGGATTTAGGCTTAAATCAAGGCTTAGGATTAGGACTAATACATAAATTTAATGCATTTGGGTTTTGGTGTTTAGAATAGGATTTTGATCATGGTTTTAACAATAGGTTAAGAATGTATTAGAATTCTTAGGGTAGCAAAGAATAATAGGATAGCTTAGGAGTTAGGGTTTAGGTCTAGGCTTAGGAAAATAGTTTCATTTAACTTTCAAGACCCATGTCAACTCTGCACAGTGACATCGGCGAAACTGAAACGTTCACTAGTCGATCGACCCTGAAACATCCTTGTGATCTCCATGCGACATTCGTTAACGTTGCACAACAACGACCATCACATCTTTGAAACTGACACTGGTGAAGACGACAAGACTATGTCATCGACCAGGTACTTTAACTTGAACCCTTTTTACACAATCAACTATATCAACCATAAATCCTGCAAAGTCAAACAACAAAACACATGTCGTCGACCAAACCCTGGCGGAACTGTCGATGACATAAGTCGATAGCCAGGTACAACACCACATCAACTGAACGCCATGAAACCATAACATTACCTGAACAACCTGATCATTACCAACATTGTCGATCTGTCGAAATTGAACTGAAACGATGACAACACTGAACGACAATAATGAATACTTGTGTAATTGGATCGATGGATCCTCTCGGATCACTTGTAAAAAGATGGAGTTGTTAGTCAATGCCTTTCACTATGACAATGCTCATGGATATGATGCTATAACTGATGGATTGCAAATCTGGTTTCTCTTATGTGAATTATTCAAGATTGAAAATTGCCAAATACCTTGTAATGTTGTATGAATACCTCCCTAGTTAAGAGGGAGTGTTGAAGGAAATGTAACTAGGCTAGGTCTTAATAAATGTAATTTTGATATTTGTACTTATTCAAGAAAAGAGAAATTATTTTTGTGTTATATGTCAATGAGTTTCTCGCTCATTGAAAATAGGTCAAGCACATTTTGAAGTGCTTCTAGAGAGTCAAATTCAAAATGTAATTATGATAAGACCCTTTGAGGGTATGTTACATCATGTATGCCATCATACAAGGTCATGGGAACACCTCCAAGCATAGTCGAAACCTCTCCTAGAATCAACAAAGTCTCCAAGCAACAAAACGATGAATAAAAGTTGAATTATAATGCAAACTGTATGTCGGCCTAATGGACAGTCATGTTGGATTGAAGAGGAGGGAAGAACCTCTATTTATAGATGTTGTCCACTCCTCAAAAGGACAATGAAGTCACTCTGAAATCTGGACACAAGAAGAGGGCTATAAAGGATGAAGAAACGACAAGGAAGAGGGCTACAAGGGTAGCATAATAAGAAGACAAAACAGCGAAGTAAAGGAGGACATTTCTGAAGCAACTACAGTCACACGTGCGAAGTCAAGGAAGGTTTGATTGCTGCCTTAGCAAAACAAAATAATAGTTCAAGTATCATCACTGTTTGGGTTGGAATTTAAGGTCTATAAGGCCTCCCTCTAAAGTGAAGAAGATATCCTCACAAACAAGGAAGAAAAGAGAAAGCCAAGGAAGAAGAAGACTATTTCTAGAGCTAGAAATAGTCACGTGTGAGGAATAGTAACGATATGACAACAGCTAACAGTTCTTTGTTTGGGTGAGAGATCAAGCCTCCGAAAACTCACAAGCCTAGTGAAGGAGCCCATCATTCTAAAGTGAAAAGGACTCTAATTGGAAGAGGAAGTGTTGGAAGACAAAGTGCTGAAAGTGATAGTGCAGAAAGAGGAAGGATTTGACTTATGCTTGGAGAATATCCTAGTCAAGGGTCTAGAGTTTGGAAGTTGTTCAAATAAGAAGCTTCAATAAGAGAAAACTTACAAAGGGTTTTCCTCTCAAGAGTGGAGAGGTTTTATCCTTGACAGAGAGCCAAACTTTATGTTCTTTTTATTTTGTTTTGGTAGTAGTTTGATGAAGTACACACATATACACTATTAATAAGAAGAAGAAGCATAAGCTAACAAGAAAAGTAAAAATACTCCACAAATTGTTATCAAGGAACGAAGAATCATCACAACACTACTTTGCCCTAGATTCTTCAACATGGTATCATAGCATAGGTGACACATCAAGGAAAGGGCAACTCAAGAATACTCATCAAAAGAAGCATCTACAAAGTTGTAGCATCAAGCATAGAAGTCTCAACCACTTCAAGAACAATAAGGGTCTACAATCTATCATTCACCAAGGAGGTATACAAATATAGAAGAAGAGCCTTACATAAAGACACCTACAAAGAAGAGCAGATTGGAACACGACCTACATCAAGCTAAAAGTCATCAAGCAAGTCCACTTGAAGAAGGCAACTGGAAGAGCATCAAGATCCATGGAAGACAAGCCCCCAAGCCTCACGGAGGAATAAATTCCACTACATCTCAAAATCTATCAAGTAATTGCATGTCCCCTTCTGAATATACATCAATGCCTTTTTGCAAAGAAAGCAATAAATTGGTAGGTACCAATAACTTTCTTGCATGGAAGAAGAGGACTGATCTACTTCTCAAGGAAAATGAACTCCTAGAGCATGTCAAAGGGAATATCGCTATCCCTGCTAAGGAGCAGACTTAAGCCTTAGCCAAGTACAATAAGGATGATACAAGAGCTTAAAGAATTCTGATAGAATCAAGCAAAGACTCTCTCATTCCCTATGTCTCCAAGTTTGAGACATCGAAAGAAATTTATGATAAGCTAGCAGAGCTATTCTCGGTATCCACCACTGGAGAAGCAATATCTTTGAGGAATGAATTATACAAGATGAAGATAACAAAGGAAGGAATATCTCCCTACTTCATGAAAATATCTTAAATGAGAGATCGACTTCAAGACCTTGGAGAAGTCATGTCTGACAAAGAGATGACAACTGTTGTACTCAATTCTCTACCTAAGGAGTGGGGAAACTTCACATCTAGCATTTATGCCAAGAAGGAAGTAACCACACGCAGTGAAATGTGGTCTCTATGCAGAACAAAGGAAACCGGACTTAAGGCAGAAGAAGGTGTGGGATCAAAGGAGCAAGAATTTGCTACCATCGCCAAAAGAAAGGGTAAATTTGGCAAGTTTGGTCCATGAAAAACAGACAACAAAGACATGTCCAAGATCCAATGTTTTGGATGCCAAGAATATGGACACTACAAAAGAAATTTCCCTAAGCTTAAGAAGGACAACAATAACAAAAGGAAGAAGGAAGAAGCTCACATAACTCAAGAGATGAAAGAAGGAGGAAAGAAGCAAAAGAAGGAAGATCCTTCGGATCTCTACTATGACTAGGTCAAACTCTTTACTTCTAGACTTCTTTAAAAGTTTTGAGTGAATAGGAGCATGTAGGAATAAATTAAAATCGCATTACTAGAAACATCCTCTAGAATCTAGCAGCATAAAGTACATAGAGTTATAGACACTCATGTAGATGTAGCATTTATGAGAAGAACAAAAATGTATAAGTAGAAATATCTTCTAGAATATAGGAGCATGATAGATATAGCTCAAGATATTCATGTAGAAGAAGCATACCTAGTATAGGACCTCATACATGATGAAAGGAAAATTGATCATGATAAGAATCTTAGAAGACCTATCAAAAGAAAGGAAACATTTGCAAGGCAAGTATCGTTAAGATCCTATAATGGAACCTTCAAAATAAGGTTCATGAACCAAGGTAGATGTCTCATTGGGAATCCCATTCATGGGATTTAAGAAAAGGGATGATATGTAGGGAAGCTAAGATGAATTAAGAAGGGCCACACCAAGGTCAATCAAATGAAGCAAGGATGATCAAAGGAGAATCAAGATGAGGTGTGAATGCATTAAAGCTTAGTCATGTTATCATTTGTGTATTATTGAGTCATTGGTATAGTTCTATAACATGATCAAACATGAAAGAATCTATTTCACCAAGAACATGCTTGAAGGCATGTATCACAATACAATGAAGGTCAACAAAAGAATATGCTCACATAAGGAGCATAAGATTGCTGACTAATAAGCAAGAAGAAATGTTGACAAGTCCAGGAAATAAGAAATGAAGGAATTCTCTCACTAGAAGCATTAGATGGTTGACCTATCTATATGAGAAGAAGCAGATGAAGAAAGAGATCAAGCATGTGAATAACACCATGATCACCAGGAATCACTATCTGACAAAATGCCTTGAAAGACATCTCCCGAAAGAAGGCATGACAACTCTGATAAAAGAAGAAAGGACCCTTGAGACCTATGAAGGTCTTGGAGATACAAAAGGTACAGATAATTGATTATACTCTATGAAGATGTCGTCATGAAGAAGCCATCCAACAAAAGGAAAAGCAAATATTGAAGCAATATCAGGATGAAGTCATGAAGGGCTACTAGGTCAAAGCATGTAACCTAGCAAGTATTATGAAGCATTCATGAGAAGAGTATTCCGAAGAATGGACAAGATGAAAAAGTAGTATCCAAGATGACAAGAAAAACTGATAGTCACTTTCCACGAAGCAATGACATGACAAACCAAGAAGGAAAGTGACCGATGGATGGTGCCCTACCTAGAAGAAGTTCGAACAAATACTTCATGACATTAAGAAAGAAAGAAGATTGACCAATGAAGAAGAAGTTGTTAATGAAGGAAAGAGTCTCTAGTTAAGATGGAGCTCTGACAGGTCCCTGATCAAGAGGGAGTTTTTGGATCACCCCTGATTACAAAGGAGTGACAATTATGTTTTCCATTTCATGGGTCATGCACTAGACCAGGACTAACAACCGTAAGTCTAGATGAAGGCCATGAATGGAAATATAGACACAAGATAGACACAACATTCTTGTCTTCACTTGGGAAGAAAGAATGGGAGGATTAGGTAATCATCTGGCATCCGATACTCTTTGAGGATGTGTAGGGCATCCAAGACAAGAGTAGGCAAGAGGACCGATATTCTTTGAGGGTTGGGAACCCAAGATAAGAATAGTCATAGAAGGTCATACTCGGTGAACACCCGGGTGTGTATGTACCTTGAGAGACAATGATGAATGTGTCTATAAATCATTGGTCTCACCAACATTGTAGCTCATGGTCTTGTAAAGAGATGGAGTTTTTGGTCAAGGCCTTCCACTATGACAATGCTCATGGATATGATGCTATAACAGATGGATTGCAAATCTGGTTTCTCTTATGTGAATTCTTCAATATTGAAAATTGCCAAACACCTTGTAATGTTGTATGAATACCTCCCCAGTTAAGAGGGAGTGTTGAAGGAAATGTAACTAGGCTAGGTCTTCATAAATATAATTTTGACATTTGTACTTATTCAAGAAAAGAGAAATTATTTTTGTATTATTTGTCAATGAGTTTCTTGCTCATTGAAAATAGGTCAAGCATATTTTGAAGTGCTTCTAGAGAGTCAAAGTAAAAATGTAATTATGATCAGACCCTTTGAGGGCATGTTACATCATGTTTTTCATCATACAATTTCATGGGAACATCTCCAAGCATAGTCAAAACCTCTCCTAGCATCAACGAAGTCTCCAAGTTGCGAAGCGATGAATAAAAGTTGAATTATAGTGCAAAATGTAGGTCTACCTAATGGACAGTCATGTCGGCTTGAAGAGGAGGGACATACCTCTATTTATAGAGGTTGTCCACTCCTCAAAAGGACAATGAACTCACTCTAAAATCCACACACAAGAAGAGGGCTAGAAAGGACGAAGAAAAGACAAGGAAGAGGGCTACAAGGACAGCATAATAAGATGACAAAACAACGAAGTAAAGGAGGACATTTCTGAAGCAACTACAGTCACACGTGTGAAGTCAAGGAAGGTTTGACTACGGCCATAGTAGCAGAAAATAATAGTTCAAGTATCATCATTATTTGGGTTGGAATTTAAGGTCTACAAGGCCTCCCTCTAAAGCAAAGAAGAGATCCTCACAAATGAAGGAAGACGAGAGAAAGCTGAGGAAGAAGAAGATTGTTTCTAGGGCTAGAAACAGTCACACGTGCGAGGTACAGTAAGGGTATGACAACAAATAACTTTTCTTTTTTTGGGTGAGAGATCAAGCCTCTGAGGACTCACAAGCCTAGTGAAGGAGCCCATCATTCTAAAGTGAATAGGACTTTGAAGTGCTAGAAGACAAAGTGCCAAAAGATGTGCCGGAAGTGATAGTGTAGAAAGAGGAAGGATTTGACTTATGCTTGGAGAATATCCTAGTCAAGGGTCTAGCGCTTGGCAGTTGTTCAAATAAGAATCTTCAGTAAGAGAAAACTTACAAAGGATTTTCCTCTCAAGAGTGGAGAGTTTTTGTTTGTGGCAGAGAGCCAAACTTTCTGTTCTTGTTATTTTGTTTTAGTAGCAGTTTGATGAAGTACACACATATACACTAATAATAAGAATAAGAAGCATAAGCTAACAAGAAAAGAAAAAAGACTCCACAAATTGTTATCAAGGAATGAAGAATCATCACAACACTACTTTTCCCTAGATTCTTCAAGAGGTTGTTCCTAAATAAGAAAGATGGTACACTCAGATTGTGCATTGATTACAGGCAGTTGAATAACGTAACGATTAAGAATAGGTAACCATTGTCGAGGATTGATTATTTGTTTGATCAGTTGAAGGGAGTAGCAGTTTTCTCTAAGATCGACTTGAGATCGGGATACCATCAGGTATGCATCAAGGAAGAGGATATCTTCAAGATTGCGTTCAGGACCAAGTATGGGAATTATGAGTTTGTTGTTGTTCCATTCGGTTTGACTAATTCTCGAGCTACATTTATGTGTTTGAAGAATAGTGTGTTGCATCCTTATCTGGACAAGTTTGTTATTGTATTCATTGATCTCATATTGGTATATTCTAAAAATGAGGAAGAACGTGTCGAGCATTTAGCAACAATGTTGAGATTGCTAAGACGGCTTCAGTTGTATGCTAAGTTTAGCAAGTGTAGTTTCTTTCAAATAGAGGTGCATTACTTGGGACATGTCATTTCCAAGGAAGGCATAACAGTAGATCCAAAAAAGATAAGGGTCATCATGGAGTGGGCAACTCTTAATAATGTGGATGAGGTGAGATCATTCATGGGATTGGCAAGTTACTATAGGAGGTTCATCAGGAACTTCTCATGCATCACATATCCTATCACATCATTGTAGAGGAAAGGTAAGAAGTTTGAATGGACAGAAGAATGTGCAGCTAGTTTTGAGCAACTCAAGCAGTTGTTGACACATGCACTAGTACTAAAGATTGCAGATCCAGACAAGGAGTTTGTAGTGTGTACAGATGCTTGCAAGAGAGGACTTGGTGGAGTTCTCATGCAAGAAGGATAGGTAGTGTGCTATGAGTCATAGAAACTGAATGAGCACGAGCATAACTATCTGACACATGATCTTGAGCTAGCAGTGATCATACATGCATTGAAGATGTGGAGGAACTATATTCTTGGTAGGAGGTTTGTATTGATGAGCGATCACAGTGGGTTGAGGTATTTGTTTGACTAACTGAATCTAGATTCCAGGCAAGTTAGATGGTTGGCCACCCTGATCAGATACATTAAAGGAAGGAGAACCGAGTTGCAAATGCTCTTAGTAGGAAGGTACATGTAAATCATATCGTAGCTATGATCTCTATTGGGACAAAGTTACACAATAGGATCTTGTAGGCAGGACAATGGGATGACAAGTACATGGAGATCATGCACAAGTTACAACATAGTACAGGTACATGTACATGCACATGTATAGGTGCAGGTATAGGTACAGGTGATCACGATGCAGACTATTGTCTCACGACATATGGTTTGGTGAGATTTAGGGATATGATCTATGTTATGAATTGCAGTGAGCTCAAGAAGCTTATCTTGAGGGATTTTCATGTGAAGCCATACTCGGGTCACCCAGGATATTAGAAGACATTGACAACAGTGAAGAATTTCTACTATTGGCCAAATATGAAGAAGGAAGTGGCAGAGTTCATGGCTAGATGTTTAGATTGTCAGCACGTAAAGGAAGAATGTAAACATCCAGGTGGTCTACTACAGCCTATTGCAATTTCAGAATGGAAATGGGAGGTCATTTCCATGGATTTCATTACAGGTCTTCTGAAGACAGTGAGACAACATGATTCTATTATGGTCATGGGTGACAGGTTGAGAAAGGTAGCTCACTTCATTCCAGTGAAGTGTACATATTCAGCCATTGAGCTGGCACAGGTTTTCATTGGAAAGATAGTGTGATTACATGGTGTTTCGAAGAAGATTGTGTCGGACAGGGATGAAAAGTTCACTTCCAAGTTCTAGAAGGAGCTATTTGTAGGTTTAGTATAGAGTTGGCCTTTAGTACAACTTATCATCCACAAATAGATGGACAAACAAAGAGGGTCAACAGGATCTTGGAGGATATGTTCAGGATGTATGTGATGCACCAACAGAGGAGATGTGAGGAGTATCCTCCATTGGTTGAGTTCGCATACAACAATGGTGATCAAGAGTCATTAAGGATGAGTCCTTTCGAGGCATTGTATGGGTGGAGTTATAATACTCCCATCAGCTGGAGTGATCTAGTGAACAAGGTACTTATTGGACCAAATAGGTTGACAGACATGGAACATGAAATGCAAGTTATAAAGAAGAATCTAAAGGCAACACAGGATAGACAGAAGAGTTATGCGGACCAACACAAGGTATTCAAGGAATTTTAGGTTGGTGAGCATGTGTATTTGCGTATCAAGCCCAAGAAGATCTCTTTGAGGATTGGATCATGTGCCAAGTTACCACCACAGTATTGCGGCCCTTTCAATATCCTTGAGAGGATTAGACCAGCGGCCTATCGAATTGCACTACCTCCAACAATGAAATTCCATGATGTTTTCCATATTTCATTGCTTAAGAGGTATATAAAGGATGTTGATCATGTTATTGATTGGTATGTATTGCAAGTGGAGCAAGAAGGAGAGTTCTAGCCAGAGCCTCAGTGCATATTACAGTGAAAGCATCTAATGCTCAAGAACAAAGCCATAGAGCAAGTTAAAGTGCAGTGAAAGCACTTTGGGCTCGAAGAAGCTACATGGGAGATGGTGGATCGGATGCAAGCCATGTATCCTTCATTGTTTGTCAGTTGAGGAAAAGCAGTTTTGGTTTGATGTTTGGTATGTGTTTAGTATATGTTTGGCATATGTTTTGTTGATGTTTTGGTATATGTATAAATGTATATAGATGTAAATATCGCCATGAGATAAGTTATAAAGCTCCATGGATACTATGTTTGCTTTTCAACGATTTTCCTGAGGTCTTGGTGTGGTTTAACACCGAGGAAGGTGTTGCCCAAGGGGAGGTTTCTGTAACAGCCCTGGTGAAAATTTAATGTAATAAAAGTTATGTTGTAGCGCCTACAACCACCCTCCAAAATTTTGCCCATGCTTCGTTTTGGAGCCTCCCTTCTAAATTACAACAACTCAATCGCACTAACCTAGGTAATTGTGCTTTGATTAAGCCTCATCTTTTGCTTGGTTTCCACCTAGTTCCGGGCTTTCTTTAGAGAATTGTGCAATCCTTGAGGGAAACCAACGTTGCTCTCGGGAATTGCACAGTTCAAGATGATAATGAGCCTTCAACTCAAAAATTGTGCAGAACCAGTTGATAGCCAGCCTTCAGCTGGGAAATTGCGTAGAGCTTGAGAGGCAACCTAGAGCCACTCAACCGAGAAAATTGCACAAAAGCTGCTCAGTGCATGAGCCGGTGCATTGCCTAGTCCTTCCCAAAACTACGCAATCTCTCCGAGCAATGCATGGCAACTTTTTCCCGAAAAAGCAAAAATCTAAAGGGAAAAAATGCATACCTAGCAAGTTGGGATCTATTATTAGTTTCCCGAAGGTGTCACATTAATATCTTTAGAAGTTTCCGCCAAGTGTTGCTTTTGTCCTTGATCTCAGGCATGCACATCATAAATCCCAATTTGCTCAATTCTATGTAATGGACGCCTCTATATCTCATTTGTACACTCCATCATCAAGCTCTAGCATTCTTGAGGAGATCAAGGAACCTTCTGGGCATCGTCATTGCTTTTTTGGTTGAGTTTTACTTTTATCGTCTTTTGCTGCTTTTTTGTCATTTTTTGTTGTTTAGCTTGTGAGAGTGTTGTTTCACTTGTTTCTCCGAATGATTGTTGGCACTTTAACTTATAGAAGTGTTGTTTCAAGTTTTAGATTGCCTTCCCCAAGTGTCACATGATTTTTCCCGTTTTTGCACCAGTGGTCATCGTTGTGGAAACTCTCTTCGCATGCTTCATTTTCCTTCAGTTCATCAATTGTTGCACTTGTTTCACATGCATGCATCTACACTTAGTCGGATCTGCACTCAATCTCACATCATCTTTCATATCCACTTGTTTTTCACACTCCCTTGGGTAGATTTGGGTTCCCCTTGCCTAGATCTCACTATGCATTACGCAATCTAGGAGCTCAAGGCCTTTTCCTTGGCTTCTGGAATTGTGTAGAGCCTGTCCTGGCCTTGCTCCAACTGTGCACTGCGTAGTTCTAGGAGCTAGTATCCCATCCTGGCCACTGAGACTATGCAATGCGCAGTCTCTCCCAGGCCATGGCCCAGACTGAACTGCACATTGCGCAGTTTCAGTCATCAAGCTTCCCCCCTCTCAGTCAAAATTGTGCAATCCTTCTCATCATATGCCCTGATTGTTGCTTGATCATGTTGTGAAGTTAGATTTCCAAGAGCTAAAGTTTGCTTGCCATGAGTGTCATTTTTGTCCCACAGGTACCACACCCGTCAAGCACTTCTCTCTAGCAGCCATTGTACCTTGGAACCAAAGAGAGTTACTTCAAGAGAGACCATAGAAAGTAGTATTGGGGAAATAATTGAGAAATTGCCAGTTAACTTGCCAATATATGTGACACTCAACTGTTCATAGAAAATGAGTCAACGCTAACATGGTGTTACACAAAATTTTGTCATTGTCCCTGTACTCCCCGTTCCATGATCCTAGAGGACCTCTACAGTGAACCCTACATGCTTTCCCATCATCAAGAAACTCCCATTGTGTCCCTCCTCATGAGCAGAACAATTCCCCTTTACATCATTTTCCAAAAATCTTTTGTTTATCCCAGTTTACAAGACCGGCGCTAATGACCCATGTCCTCCTCGTGCCGATATGCAAGGATTACAACTGTCCCTAGCGCAGATCGGAGGGACTGAGCCTTTTCCCAGTCACTCCGATCCTCTTTTGGAAAGTTTTTTAAATATGGAGTTGAAGCTTCCAGCTCCAGAGTCTTCGTAATGAAAGTTTGGTAAATGGTTAGGTCAGATAGAGCCAAGAAGGTCAGTTTGGGCTCCTTTCCCCTATTAGGATGGAACTACCTCAAGAGATAAGGCCTTGTCCCATGAGAAGAGGAACCATCTCCCCTCCATCCAAGCTATATAAACCTCTCTTCCTCCCAAGCACAAGTTAGTTCTAATTAAGTTCTAGTTGGAGTTTTGATTTTGGAGTAATCAACAAGTTACTCATAGTTTGTAGCTCTCTAGTTTGTGTATGAGGGAGAATTGTGAGTTTGGTTTGGTGTGAAGACTAAAGGGAAGAGCCTTAAGACTACCATTGTTGGGGCTATCCATGGAATGCTAGCAGAAGTGTGTGGGAACCCGGATATGTCAGAGGAGAACAACAATGTCAAGACATCGGTTGTAATCTCTTCTTGAACTAATAAAGATACAACTATCGATTCATTTCCTACATGAAAATATAATCTTACATATTTATGGCTTAATGTTTATTGACTTGTTAAGTAGGTTGAATGCAATTTGTATATTATCACATTTGTTGCTTTTTGTTGTTTACTTGTTTCAGGTGATCGAAAGAAGGAAACGAAAGACAGCTAGAGCGAGGAGGCAAGATCATCACCAAGTGGGATAGCGTACTAAGAGGTAGGCCCTCTTATTTGGTTCTAGCTTAAGGAGATCTTCCATAGATTGTTTGTTTGTGGCTAAACCTACTCTCTCGAGCTAGAGGAATTGTTTGTGTCCGCACTTAGAATTTACTTGCACCACAAATTGGCGACTCCACTGGGGAGCCAATCCTTCTGTTTGCGTGTTTGTAATTTCATGGTTTTGTGTGAACTTTTCTAGTATCGCCATTTCCCTTTAGTCCTATCTTCTTTGCCTAGTTTACTGATCTGAGTCTGAAATTTACAGTGGCAAGTCTAGTATGAGCCTTTGCAATTTTTTTTATTTTTTTTTCCTTGCATCCTCGGTCAACGAGTTTATTTTCCTAATAGTCGCGCCAGTCCCCTGTTGGCGCTTATTGTCAGTTAGGTAGTGGCGTCGATGCCTATAGGTGAAGATTAGGGTTTACCCCATATCTCGACCAGTGTGTCTTGCTCTATTGATTTCTGCCTTTTAGCTTGTTTAGACTGTGTTCTCTTTGACTCGAAAGCTTCATTTCACTTGGTTTATTTTCTTGTTGATTTGCCTTCTTTTTACTTGATTTCTTGAGCTCTTGGATGGTTTATAGCCCTAGGGCATCTAGGTTGTCATCCATTCAGCTAATTGTGAACTCAGTGAGTCAAATTGTTGGTGAATTTACTCCTTGCATTTCGTTTGTAGTCCTCTTACTACTTTGGTCTCCATCATACAAGGTTGAAAAGTTTCTTTTACTTGTTTAAGCATCTCTTTTCCGACATAGATCACATTGCTTGTCTTGTTTTTTGTAGTCATTGCGTCCTTAGTTTGGAAGAAATTCTCTTTTGTGCCTTTTCATTTGCTTGAGGATTGATTGTCTCGAAAACTTTCTCATTGAAGTGTTTTATGAAAGATTCATTTTGTCATTTCATGAAAAGTACATAATTCTAGTTTTTTGCATCAATATGTTACGTTAGTTAGAATCATTGAAGACTAGAGTTGTATTTGAATTTGAAAAAAAAAATCTCTTTACTTTTGAAAGGCTTTGAAGTGCACTGGTTAGGAAAATAGGAATTGGAAAGAGTTTTTCATTAGTTTATTTTCAAAAAGGAAAGTAGTGAAAAAATCATTTTGCTTTCGGTTGCTTGGTTGTTTGCATTTGATTGTGTTTTCTACCCTCTCTAGTGTAGACAATTCATCGAATTGAAAGGGTCTTGTCTCATTTGGCTGCATATAGGATTTTTTGAGTCACATCGCTAAGGCCTGAAAACCGAGACACAATTCAAGATAAACTTTAAAATGAACTCAATTAAACTAAGGCGCATTTGAAACCTAACGATCACATCTAGAAGGTCTAGGCTAGAGATGTGTTCCGGTGTATTAAAACCTAACAGTTGTCGTTTTCTTCAGCACTAGATAGCGCTAGTACGGACTTGTGCTCCCCATACCATCGTGTATATAAAGGGAGACCCCACTAGATTGCAATCCTTTATCTATAGGAAGTCGATTCTACTGCCTTGTAAAAGTGATACACCGAACACAACATTCGAGGAGATTACCTGCCCGTAATTCTCGGTTCCACGCAGTTCACGCTTCCATAGTTATCCTTTTTACCTAGGTCATCCTAAGTAGTCATTTGATCTTTTTGACTCTTTAAACTTAAAATATCATCTGAGCACTTTTCCTTTCGAGCTCGTTTCAAATCAAAATTGATAGAGTCATCTTTGCTTCTTTCTCGACTCTTAAAACATGAAAGAGCACCAATTTATTCATGCGTCTTAAAAAATTGTTGCCCATGATCTCATAACGTCTTGTTAGCCTTTGCAAGACCAAATCGTGAGTATTCCCTAAAGTACATTTTAAAGCCTTGAAATTTTTCTCTCTTCTTCTTGTTATTTGAGACGAAGTCATCGTGGTTGAACCATCTGGTTCACCTAGTTCCTCTTCCTCTCCTCCATCTGAAAGATTGTCTGAGGAGTCATTTCCTGAATTACTGCAGTCACTTGAGGACCAAGGTGTTGAACTCGGAATTGTTCTGAGCATTCAACCTTTGTCATATCATCCTCCACCTCCCTCAGATATTGGGTCACTTTTTGATATTGGCCCGAAATCTCAGGACAATCCCATGCAGACTCTTGAGAATTCGCCGACTACTAAAGGTTAGCTTGAACTGGTTTTATATCCTCTAAACCCTTTGCTCGACCCTGTCGTGATATCACCGCAGCATCCATACAGTCCATACGATCAGCGAGTTATTCCTTAGGAATTATCCCCTCGAACATCTTCGGTCGTTCGTCGTCACTTGTTTCCATCCATGGAATCTGAAGGCGAAATTCCAATCACCTCTTCGGGTCACTCGAAGGTCTCCACTCCACACACTGTCGAAGAGGAAGAATATCCTTTTCCTCCTGAAGGTTTTGGAAGCATTCCCATCAGTGTTTTTCGGGATTTTCCACCTAATTATGTTACTTTATCACAGTTGGTCTCAGGTACACCTAGTGCCTCATCACTTTATCATAACCTTGTTTGGGCATCTAGCACTATGCCTACCACAGGTTCATTTATTCATAACCCAACCTCCAAACAGACGGTGATTTCTGTTGTTACTTTAGTCACGGTGTGACCCACTATTCTGAACCCTCTTGTCTCATCAGTCCAAGTAACTCGTCTGGTTCAATTGACGGTCTTGAGCTAGGTTTCTCTCAGTTCTTCGATCCCTCCATTAAGTGGACAAGCTATGCCACCGCCTGGGGGACAGAATCTGAATGTTTCTATGGTGTCAGGAACAACCAATGTGAGTGGCTCATAAGATCACATAGTTGGGATGAACCAACCTTCTTCTGGTGTTATTCAAAACCCTGCTATATCAAGCAATGTCTAGTACCAACAGGTCCAAAATCCTGTTGGTCCGTTTGGGTCAAGAAATTTCCAGTATCAACAGCCTTATGAGGCTTAGGTTTAGTAACAAACTCCATATGTTCCATATGGTTCCCAAGGAATGGTCAATCCACCTTACGTCCTTCATCCTGGACAGTTTGTTCAGCCTGGTTCATCCACCATTCTCGGTGGCTATGGCCAAATACAGTTCAGAAATTTTCAAGATATCAATCTGAGAACTGTTCAAGTATCCTTATAATAGTAAGGACAACCTATGCAGCAACAAGGGAAACCTT
Organism: Pinus tabuliformis; assembly: GCA_031772625.1. NCBI lineage: Eukaryota > Viridiplantae > Streptophyta > Pinopsida > Pinales > Pinaceae > Pinus > Pinus tabuliformis. Next base: position 294,707,414 of record CM062805.1, read on the forward strand.
CGTTGTAGCAAGGGCCATCCATGCAGCAGTAAGGGCAGATGATGTCACAGCAAGGACAACTGCAACAGCTACAGGGGAAACCCTCGCAACATTTGCAGCAAACCATGCAGCCGCAAATGCAGTATGTTCAACAAACCTCCCAGCCTATGTCTTCACAAGGCCAACCTCTGCAGCTGCAGGGATACCCTTTCCAGCCGCAAGGTCAACCCTTGCAGCAACAAGGCCAACCCAGTCAAAAGCAACCCTTATACTCATGTCAACAGTGTCAACCCTTGCAAGGACAAGGCCAGGGTCTAGTCCTACAACAACAGGCTCAAAATCCTAATGTCCAAGGGCAACAGGTTCAGAATCCTTTTTTCCAAGGGAAGCACGTCCAAAATCCTTATGTCCAAGGGCAGCATGTGTTAAATCCTTATGTCCAGTGGCAACAAGTTTAGAACCCGTATGTCCAAGGACAACAGGTGCAACATCCATATGTCCAAGGTCAACAGGCTCAACAACCTTTTAACCCGTATGTTGCTTATCAACAATCTATGGCTGGATAGTTTCAAGGCTTTTAAGGTCAAAATACTGCCTACGGGCAAGGTAACCTATATTGGGGGAAAAATCAAATGCCATATGGACAAAACCCTCCACTATGGGGACAAAATCCTTACCAGCAGGGATGGGCTCCTCTGGTTGGACCCACTTATCGACCTCCAATGTCTTTTAATACTCAATTGTCATTCTTGGCTACACGATAGTTTCCAGATGTGTCTCGAATCATGAATGATCCAATTCTTCATTCGCCATACTAGCCTCCAGTCCCTTCCAAGATCCCGAGCGATTGTACAAAGTTCGAAGGAAAAGCGAAAGAGGATTCGCAAGCCCATGTGATGACATATGTGCTCCTCGAATTCCTATGTTGATGATTCCATTCGTCTTCGTCTTTTCCAATGAACTCTCATGGGTGTTGTAGCTAAGTGGTATATTGAGCTACCTCAAAATACCTATCATGACTTTAACACTCTCGCAATGGCCTTTCTTATAAATTTCCAATTGTCAATTCGCTATGAAATTGGCACCCATCTACTAACGTCGCTCAAGCAAGACACTACGAATCATATATCCGATCATATCCATGAATGGAGGTGTAAGCATCGCCTGATTAAGTTTGAGATTTCTGATCAGTTGTTGACCGAATGGTTTACCAAATCCTTCGTCAACAAAATTACTAAGGACATTGCTATGGGAGGATGTGTCACTGAGGAACAAGCAATCACGCATTCCCAGTATCTAGACCTTGTCTATTCACAATCCAGAACATTGTATGATGTGTTACCTGATGCACCCATACCATCATCCGATCTGACGACATCTAAGTCTCCTGCTACACCTCCTGTTGATGGAGTAATTGATTTAGTGTCCCAGACCCCCACAAAATCTTCTTCCAAATAGGAGTCAGTCTCCAACACTGCTTCCAATGAGTCTTCTTCTAATCCACCTAGCCCTGGTAAAACCTCAGAGGTCCACATAGTTCAGTCTACCGCAGCAGACAAACCCTCAAAAGGTAAGAAGAAAGGCAAAGGAAAGGGTAAAGTCGATGCCCCAAAACAGGGTCCTCCCAAGTCGTTTGCTGGTGATGCTTCTCAACGAAAGCCTAAGTATTTGTGCCTCATTTGTGAGGAGGATCACTATACTAAGGATTGTCCCTGATGGTCTGAAGTTATTCATTTTCTCAAAGGGACTCCAGCTCTCCTGAAAGAGTCGTTTCCATCTCAGTAGACCCAAATGGTAGACCAGCCTCAGTCATCTACTTCCTCAGGTTCGCAAGTTTTCATGATGAGTATGCCCATTGATGTGGCTACTAGATCAAAAGATTATCAAAATCCTACCCCGACAGCGGGGAAAGAAAAAGAAGCTACCCCTTCTTCTTCTACTCTGTCCAGTTCTGGTCCTCTCCCTATAGAGCGACCTAATCCCAATTCCGTCATTCGACCACCTTCTCGAGGTGTGCTATGGAAGTCCTCATACAATCCTAATGCTCGAGCCGCTCAACATTATAACATTGTTGAGGATTTGGTTCATGCACCATCAGCTATGTCTGCTCTCGAGGTACTTCAAAGCTACCTGTCCCAGCGGAAATCATTATTGTCGGCTATTGGGGGTATTGATCCTACTGATTCAAATCTTATATGTTTTGATCTAGAAAACCACGTTCCATGTCTGCCTCATCAAATTTCCTTTCTCGTTCAAGTAATCATTAATGAGAAAACCATTCATAGGACCATCATCGATGAAGGTGCCTCTACCTGCATCATGTCAGTCGCTTGTTGGAAGGCAATTAGTTCTCCTACTTTGAACTAGTCCCCTAACACTTTGGAATCTTTCGACGACCACGATTCGTGACCATTCGGTGTCTTACCCAACCTTGCCATTACTTTGGAGGGTAAGACAGTACACGTCGAAGTAGAGATCATTGACGCTAATCTCAATTACAATCTTCTACTCAGATGGAGTTGGACCCATGCCATGGATGTTGTAGCCTCCTCCTTGTTTTGCATGATTCGTTTTCCCCATCAAGGGAAGATAGTCACAGTCGACCAACTATTCTTATTTGCCTCTTCCTCATCGGATGGCAGTGTTCTATATGTCAAACACACAGGTGCTCCTTATGAGAGTGTGGGGCATGGATTTTTAAAGATCCTGCTTTGATGGGTAATTTTCCGCTCCCACCTTCTCATGTCGCGTCTGTCAACATGATCTCGATCAAATATGATCCTTAGGTCATACCTTCACTGGATCTTGTTGATACATGGGGCGAGGTTATGCTGCTCAGTCTTGTCGAAATCAATTATGTGGAGATTGTTTCTGCCTCAAGTTCGGTACCTTCTGGTCCTTCTGTTTCAAGAGCGTCCCTCAACGTGTATTCTCAATCCCCGTGTATTGGTTCTTTGGAATCCCTCGATCCCTTAGCCGAGACTTTTCTTTCTGACGAGATTATTGTGGAAGTAATGTCTCTAAAAGAAGTACCTTGGAACGAAACTCATCATCGTTCTTCGTTCCTGCCTAGCCCGACAGTCATGTCTACTGGTCTCGAGGATTTCTCTTCTCAGTTCCCCTCTTTTCCACTTCAGACGCCGATCATGACTCATGAAGTTTGGTTGGAAGGGAACATGGGTAACATTACCCAAATGATGGCAATTGATATTTCTATCAAACCTCGTGTCGTTGAAAATGTCCATATCGGGGTAACTTGTTCTCCAGATGAGATCAAGCTCTATACTCGTCTGTTCCAAGAGTTCCGAGATGTGTTCGCATGGTCATATGAAGAAATGCCTGGCATTGACCCTAGTATAGTTGTGCATGAAATACCGACTTATCCTCATGTGAAGCCCATTCTCCAACGGCTCTGCCCAATGCACCCTAGAAAAGCGGGCACCATCAAGGGTGAAGTTGAAAAACTTCTCAAAGATGGATTTATTTATCTAATCCCTCTTACAGATTAGGTGTCAAATATTGTACCGGTGACAAAGAAACAAAGCACGATCTGCGTTTGCGTCAATTACTGTGATCTCAATCGTGTAGGTCCAAAGGATAACTACCCCACTCCCTTCATTGATCAAATCATTGATGAATGTATTGGGAGCGAAATATTTTCCTTTATGGATGGTTTTTCTGGTTACAACCAGATTAACATTGTGCCAGTTGATCAAGACAAGACAACCTTTATTTATCCATGGGGTACTTTTGCATACAAAAATATCCCTTTTGGCCTAAAAAATGTTGGGGCTACATTTCAGAGAGTGATGTCTTATGCATTCGACGACATTCGAAACATCGTTCAACCTTACTTGGATGACCTTCCCGTTCATTATCGTAAGCGCCATGATCACCCTGATCATCTCCGACAGATTTTTCTTCATTGTAGATGCTACAACATTCGATTGAATCCAGATAAATGTGTCTTCTACGTCGAATCCGGATGACTCCTCGGCTTTATTGTCTCTAAGGAAGGCATTCACCTTGATCCTCTTAAAGTTGAGGCCATTGTTAATTTACCCCCTCCATCTTCGTTGCACCAACTTCAGAGTCTACAGGGAAAAGCAAATTTCCTCCGTCGTTTCGTACCAAATTATGTTGAGCTAGCTTCCGGGTACACTTGGTTTCTCAAGCGGACGCCCTTTGTTTGGGATGAGATTGCCCAAAAGTATTTCGATGACCTTAAGGTTGTTCTCATAAATGATCCTTTGTTACATCCCCCAGATTATCATTGAGATTACTTCCTTTATCTAGTTGTATCCTCTAGTACCATCGCTATGGTGTTGGTACAAGATGATGACGAAGGCAATGAACATGTTATTTACTACCTCAGTCGCAATATCCTCGACACCAAAACACGTTATGCTCATGTCGAGAAGTTGGCTTTGGTTTCCGTACAGGTTGTTCAATGCTTTCGGTACTACATTCTCTTACGCACTACCACTGTGATTTCTGAATGCAACCACATGACCTACATCTTGACTCATCAGTTGCTGGGGGGCAAGTATTCTAAATGGATTGTCATCTGGTCTGCGTTGACTAAGGATGATCATCGACGCATTTGGCATCAATCCCAACCTTACCATATTAATAGAGATACTTTACACCGTGTCGATGTTGATTAAGTTCTTTGTTGATGTCTTACTCTCGAGGAGGCTGAGAGAGTTTTGAATGACTGCCATTCTGGGGCATGTGGCGGTCATATGTCTGGATATGCTACTGCTCAAAAAATACTTTGCGCTGGTTATTTATGGCCCTGCATCTTCAAGGATTGCATCCTTGCTATTCAAAAATGCCATGAGTGCCAAATTTACTAGCGGAAAATGCGAGCCCCGCCCGCTCACGTACACCCCATTATTACTGTTGGTCCTTTTGCCAAATGGGGCATTGACTATATGACATGTAACCCTCGTTTGGCCGGGGGGCATGGTTATATTATCGTTGCTGTGGATTATTTCACCAAATGGGCCAAAGTGATGCCTACATACTCTGCAGACGGTAAAACGACGACTCAATTTCTATTCAATCACGTTATTTCCAGGTTTGGCGTGCCTCAGGCCATTGTCACTGACCATGGCTCCCATTTCCGAGATTACATGATGGCTGAGTTGACCTCTATGTTGGGCTTGCACCACGATGGCTCAACCCCATACTACCCTTAGGCCAATGGCCAAGTTGAAGCTGTGAACAAAGTCTTGGTTACAATGCTTCAGCGTACCATTGGGATGCACAAGTCAAATTGGCATCTCATGCTCTTTTCAGCTCTGTGGGCTTACCAAACCTCGACCAAAGACGCAACTGGTTTCACACCATTCCAGCTAGTCTACGTTCTGGAAGCAACTTTACCGATTGAGTGCGAAATCCCTTCACTCAATCTAGCTATCAAACTTCTCCATGAAACCTCACCTCACGAAGAACGCCTCTTGTATTTAGAATGACTAGATGAGACTCACCGTCTTCTTGATTTGGTCATTGAAGCACAAAAGAAGTGGGTCAAGTCCCATTTTGATCAGTCGGTCTCCCCTCACGCATTTTCTAAGGGTGACTTGGTTTTACTGTATGATCAGGCTAATGATAAGATGGGGGCAGGCAAGTTCGAACCCATGTGGCATGGACCCTACATTGTTAAACGTGTGTTACAGAAAGGGGCCTATGAGCTAGTTGATTACGAGGGAAATCCTTTAGACAAGCCCCGGAATGGGATTTATCTCAAAAAGTACTATGCTTAGGTCATCTTACATGGTTACTTGTGTACATTAGTGTGTCATTCATTTTTGTGCAGTGTGGTTTGGTGTGTTGGTTTTCAAGAAGCTTTCCTATTTACTATGTTTTTCCTGCTTTGCAGATGTCTATGACTTCTCACATCGGTTTCACTGATGGTGCTTGTCGTAGTACCCAGAATCTATCCTCCGCGACATGGGCCATTTATGACCCCCATGGTGAGTTGATTGATCTTCAAGGTATTTTCTTAGGTCACACAACTAATAACATTGTTGAGTATAGCGCGGTTATTGAATTGTTGTCAGAAGCCATTGCTCTTGACATTCAGGAATTAGTTGTCAACATGGATTCACAACTTGTCGTCCTTCAACTAAACAGGCAATATTCCGTAAGAAACCATCAGATATTGAGAATGTATCTACGTATTCGTCTACTGGAGAGAAATTTTGATTACATTACATATCATCATATTCCTAAACATATGAATACATTCACAGATGCATTAGCTAATTATGTGTTGGATAGACATTGTGAAACATGTGAAAAGAGAAAACAAATCATTTATACCATAGTGAGCAAGGAAACATAGCATAGATATATATATATATATATATATATATATATATATATATATATATGTCAATAATGTTTGATACATCAAAACCCCAAAAAAATAAAATAATATATGTGTTCAAATAACATCCGTGTCTCACATTCCTCATATATCAGTAGCTCGCAGGCCTCAAAAAATGTAGAATGCTAGACATATGAACTAATCAGCATGGTGATCATGCTAGCATGTGACTACACGTGCTACATGAGTCAGTAGTCAGTGGATCCAATCAGATACCCCCACCGTGTGCCTCTGATACTGGCGTGGGATGTCTCCCACCTGGGCATACTTTGGGATACCATGGGTCAATCCCTCGAGTTTCCTTGTGATCTCCTCGTTGTCGCTTCCTTCCCGATAAGAAGCAACATCAAACTGATGAGCTACACACCTGGCAATCGGGGACATCCCGGCAAGATGCTCTGGTCCAACATCTGCATTTATAAAATCGAAATGTTATGCATACACATATTCCAAAAACAACAAAAAATAAAAAATTGTTGGTTTTTACCTTCATCGTCAAAATCCTCCCCCTCTGGGAGCAGCATATCCAGATCTCCGCGGAAATCGGTACCACTGTAAGGCAAATCCTCCACTACGATCAGCTATCGTCATAACCCTGAGAAAAAGGCGGGCTTATAGGAAATATGTTGGCCCTCGGTAACCCTGGGCATCAACTCGCTCCAACGAACCATCCGTGGGTCTCGTGGCATCGATCGATCCACCTCAGTCAGCTGGTATTGGAACAACAGAACCCGTTCCTAGAAGGTCACTAGCACAGCTCTAAAGCAAAATTGCTTCAGGTTCCTCGCCTTAGCTTTTGATAGATGGCGCTTCATGTTGATATTCATGGCTTCCGCCCAATTGAAGATCGTCGATGTTGTATAGTCAATAGCATACAGAAACTTTGACTTGTTGGTTTCATGCTCTTCTTGGGACCCAGCCACTCTATTGATGGTCAATAGTAGCACTCTCGATGTAAGATCCTGCATAGTCATAATCTCGATCTTGCCACTTTTTGATTTGAGAGCTTCTGGGCAATGTTCAGCAAGTAGCATGGACACACTTGCCCAAATCGGCCTTGACCCATCTAGATTGACTGGTTCCCCTCTCCGAGACAATCCTGTGATTAAAAAATGTTTGAAGTTTCCGACTCCAGCTCTTGGTCACCAATGATGAAAATTTCTCGATTCACGTCCCATAGACTAATCAAGTACTGTAGAAACTCAAGTTGAGCCCGCATCCCTGCTGTGAGGAAGAACTTGAGGATCCCATAGTTCCTCAAAGCATCCAAGCAATTTGGATCAGCCATTTCTTGTGTGTCAATATCCTCATGCTCGCGTTCCTTCCAATCCACCATTTTCCACGATTTTTTCCCTGCAAAAACCATATAAGCAAGTCAATAATCATCTTTGGCAGAAAAAATATGGATTCAAATGGTGAAATTGAGCAAAAAAAACATGAAAATTTTTACTCACGACGCCACCGTGACTCTTTTAAAAACAATGGTGCTGACATTGTAGTTAGTAGTCTTAACAACCATTGATCGGGGCAATTCCGTGCCCGGAAATCATGTTGACCGAGGGCAAAAAAGATTTGCCAAAACCTCCCCATGAAATCCAAAAAAGTGGATAAAAATAGGTAAAAATAATATAAAATTGGAGCTTAAGGGCTTGGCTCTTACCTGCAACTGATGGCCCGACGAATGACTTCCCGGATCTCTTGCAATCTGCTCCGGAAAAATTAGGGCATAAGTGGGTGAAAATCTCTTCGCACAAATGTAAAATGGTAAATGGTAAAAAATAATTACTTTTCCTTCCTTTTATTCATTTTTTCATGAAATATTAGGTTTTAAAGTATTTTTGACCTATTTTGCCTCAGAAATTGGATAATGCATTTACATTTTTGATGCAGCGACAAGTGACAAATTCTCAATGATGGTACTAGAGTCATGTTTCAGCGCTTTTCTCGACTCATAAAACTCAAATGAAAAGATTGCCAAGTATTTTTCCCTTTTTGACTCATTAAAGAGAATAAAAATGGGGGGGTCCGCTTTCAGCTCTTTTCTGACCCTTAAAACACGAAAAGTTTGTCGATCTCTTGTCGTTTTGAACTCGTTCAAGGCTGTGAAACATCGTTCACCCAGTGTACGTTTACCCCTTTTTCGGACTGGGATGAACTATTTACGAAATAGGTACTCCTTGACTGAAATGGTCAAGCGGTTCTCTCAAGTATCGTTTTCTACGTTTTTGGGCTCGAAAGACACAAATGTATGAAAAGGGATCATGTGGAATTTTCTTTTCCGTGTCTTTTTCAAACTCTCTAAACATGAAAAAGATACCGAGTTGCACCTTTGTCGGACTTGTTAAAACATTAAATGACATCATATTTGTCACCATGACGAACATGAGCTTCTCCTTCCTAGGGCTCATTAAACTTACTAGGTCGGATTCATCCGAAGGATGGACTTACAGTGCAAGAATATGTTATCCCCTTCAAGCTTGTGATTAAAAAATAATTGGGGTACTTGCCAGAAATGCTGGGGGAAAATGGGAAATTATATCAGTTGTGTTGGCAGCTCACTCTTGAACATGACACTTTCTGCTTTGTGTCGGGTTGAGATATCCTCACTTCATCATTTGACCTTCCTGGGTTAGGCCATTCATTTTTGCCTTCCATTTGATCTCTACCATGTCATCATGACCACCGATCCTATGGGTCCAAAAGCTGCTAAACTCCGAGTCATGTCGTCGATAGGTTCAAGAGTTGTCCTTCTGCAGTTACACTTACCCCTGATTCTCTGTATCATCCAAAATCATTTGCATCCCTTTGTCTCGTGTCAATGATGTGGGATACATCATGGCCCTCCTTCGACATGGTCACTTCCTGTCGACTTCAGCTCATTATCCAGGAAGTTGGCCGAGAGACTTCCTTCCAGTACCTTAGAGCTTGCATGCCCTAATGGCAAGTTCTTCACACTCGACGATAAGTTCACATCATTGGCTTTTGATCAGGTGATTTCACGGGTGTTCGACTTCAGTTCCTTTATTCACATTCCGTGAATTGTGTTGCTAGTACCTTGAGAACCATTGTCATTATTGGTGGTTTCTCTCGCGCTTGTTAACAGTTCACATCATTGACTGGTAATCAAGCGATTTTCTAGCATGTTCGACGTCAATACATCCATTCACATGTTATAATTTGTACTTTAATCGGGTCGTGTTGGAGCTCAAGACCCTGGCTCATATTACAAAAGGCCAGGTTGCAAGGCAATGTGACATGATTGTGCTGATATACATGTATATTTTAGATGGATGGCTGCGACCATACCATGAGTTGTCATATGTGATCCTTCTCATTATTGGATGGTTGCGACCATACATTGGTTCCAATATGATCCTCTTTATCAGATCACTACGCCCATGCCCGGATTCATTTACATGATCATTCTCTAGATGGTTGCGTCCATACCATGATTCATGTTTCATTTGATAGATTTTTCAATAATGTATATGTATTTGTACTTGCTTGCAAATTTTCCAACGACAGACTCCGTTTCCCCGCACTGATTCATAAAGCATTTCACCCCTCACTCTAGTTCGGCCTTCACGCTTTAGGGGGCATCTGTTACACAACATTTTGTCACTGTCCCTGTACTCCCTGTTCAATGATGCTGGAGGACCTCTACAGTGAAACCTACATGCTTTTCCATCGTGAATAAACTCCCATTGTGTCCCTCTTCATGAGCAGAACAATTTCCCTTTACATCATTTCCCAAAATTCTTTTGTTTATCCCAGTTTACAAGATCAACGCTAATGACCTGTGCCCTCCTCGCACTGATATGCAGGGATTACAATTGTCCCTAGCGCTGATCGGAGCGACTGAGAATTTTCCCAAGTGAGTCGATCCTCTTTTGGAAAGTTTTTTAAATATGGAGCCAAAGCTTCCAGCTCTAAAACCTTCGTAATGGAAGTCTGGTAAATGGTTAGGTCAGATAGAGTCGAGGAGGTCAGTTTGGGCTCCTTTCCCCTATTAGGATGGAACTACCTCAAGAGATACGACCTTCTCCCATGAGAAGAGGAACCATCTCCCCTCCATCCAAGCTATATAAAAATCTCTTCTTCCCAAGCACAAGTTAGTTCTAATTAAGTTCTGGTTGGAGTTTTGATTTTGGAGTAAACAACAAGTTACTCTTAGTTTGTAGCTCTCTAGTTTGTGTATGAGGGATAATTGTGAGTTTGGTTTGGTGTGAAGCCTAAAGGGAAGAGCCTTGGGACTACCATTGTTGGGGCTATCCATGGAATGCTAGCAAAAGTGTGTGGGAACCCAGATATGTCAGAGGAGAACAACAACGTCAAGACATCGGTTGTAATCTTGTCTTGAACTAATAAAGATACAACCATCAATTCATTTCCTACATGAAAATGTCATCTTACATATTTATGGCTTAATGTTTCTTGACTTGTTAAGTAGGCTGAATGCAATTTGTATATTATCACGTTTGTTGTTTGTTGTTGTTTACTTGTTTCATGTGTTTGAAAGAAGGAAACGGAAGATAGCTGGAGCGAGAAGGCAAGATCATCACCAAGTGGAATAGCATACTAAGAGGTATGACCTTTTATTTGGTTCTAGCTTAAGAAGATCTTCCATAGATTGTTTGTTTGTGGCTAGACTCGCTCTCTAGGGCTAGAGGAATTGTTTGTGTCTGCACTGAGAATTTACTTGCACCACACATGGCAGCAAGTCCAGCCACGATCAGGGAAAGAGGAAGTTGCTGACAGAATAGAGGGAAAGAAAAGCTGTAAGGTGAAAGCAGATTCAATCTTCATGCATGTAGATTTAGCAGCAGAAGAAAAAGGAAGTAGAGGATATAGACAGTAGAGCAGAGGAAGAGGGAAAAATAGAGCTTGCAGGTAGTAGAACTCAAATTGCAACAAGCATAACAAGAACTGAAGGAAGAACGGGAGATGAGGAGGAAAGAATAGGAAAGGAAGCAGAAACAGGGAGAAGAACAAAGGCAAGGCACGATGACAGAGGAAAAAATGCCCATACAGGTCGAAGAGTTGGAACAACCAACATCAGAGGAGGAGAGTGAAAAGATCATTAAGGAAAGGGTGATAGTGTCTGACACCAAGAAACATCCAACTACCATTGCCCAAGCCAACTTGGCCTATGCAAGAGCAACAAACTCAAATGTTCAGTACTTGACGGGCAAGAATGAACAATTGATAAAGAACTTGCAGGCTACCAAGCAAGAGGCAGAACAACTCAGAGAGCAGAGCACAGTTTCCAAAATGGGGGAGATGAGGAAAGCGATACTTGCTGAAGTATCAACACTTGAGACTATCATGCAAAAGCTCTATGATCGATTTGTCACTGTGCATAGGTTAGGTGTCTGTGTGTATGGTTTACAACAACGGAGAAAAGAGTTTGTTCAAAATCTCAAGAACATACATGTTGCTATCGCGCATGTGCAAGAATGGACAATGCGGTACAAACGGGCCCCACTTCACTTAGCCAAGAAGATGAAGCCACTAACAGAGCTAGAGAAAGTTAAAGTCTGAATGTTGATCCAAAACTATGAGCAGCTTGCCACATTCATTAACAACATACAGGCCTCATATGCACAATTGTACAACAGTTTGGATGTCATGGTGAGAACGCACAGGATCCCATCAATTGGTTCCCTCACTGAGGCTAAACCAAAGAACCAAGTTTGGATAGAGATCGATGAGTACATGGAGCAGCTAAGACAAGAGGTCACCAAGGAAGACTTGGAGCTGAGCGCACATAACATGCAAAAGTACATTGGTGGTCCCGTCATGGTCAACACCATGCTGCACATGCTTCAGAACGAGTTGGACACAGGTTCCAAGACCATATACCCAGATGTTATGGAGGCAAGAGTCTGTTATCAGAAAGACACCATCAAGCAGTTTGGGGACATCATCGCACAGTACCAAGCTTGGCATCAATATGTGACCGAGAAGCATCAAGTGGAGGTTTTCGACTTGATCTTTCCCCAAACTTAAGAGTCATAGTGTTTTGTCTTGTTAGGTTGTCTCTAACCTATTTTGTCTCACATGGGTACATGTGGAAAATGTATATTATTTGTAAATATGTTGTATGTGAAATTCCAAGTGTCACTAGTGGAATGCGAACAATCACTATGTAATGTAATGAGTTATTTGTAAAGGAGTTGAAGAATCATGAGGGTAGTCAAAGAGTCACAAAGAGGAATGTCAAGGGTCACCCGCCCTTTGTTATAAATAGAACCCCATAACTCATAGAACAAGCTAGTGGCTATCAATGGTGTATGTATAGATGAAAATTTCACTTATAATAATACTAATAGAGCCAACACGTTTTCATGCACATGTTGTTATTGTAGTTGGACTATTATGGTTGCTTTAGCAATGTATGTTATTTAACTTACACATTTGCTTATGAACTACTTTGTATGCAATTGTATGAATCTTGTTGAATGTGTGTTGTTGGATTAAGCCATCACTTTAACTTGTGGAATATTTTGAATCTTAGCTTGTGATGTCTTTCTGCTCATGTGTTCCTTTCAAGCTACGTACTATTACATGGTTCTAAGGGGCACACTTCCTTTCCCCTTCGTGTGTTATAACCCCCACGCATCTCACTTGACTTTCTGCAAGGTCACACACTTGCTTCCACCCAAAGTCATTGTACTTATCTCTGCGTGCTACTGTGGTCAAGGCACTACATTACCACCCACTGCTGGGACTCCTACTCCAAATGGTCTGAGGTCTAGTTGGGACTTCTTATTGAGGAGATCCCCTCGAATGTTGGCAGGTCCAACACCGTCAACAAGTTAATAAAGGAAAAATAAGACCACGGTTAAGGGACACGTATTCCAAGATGAATGTTGGACAAATATATCCAAGTGGGCATCACTGGATGTATTTATGGCTAAGGAAATTGGCAAAGGCTAAGACAAAGGCATTAAAAGGAAAAAAGACATTTTTGGCACATTTTTTTATGAAAATAAAGGAAAATAGGAGAAAAGTAAGGTGAAAGGTCATAGGTTGCATGTGAGGAGGAAATTGAAGGAAAATAACGAAGAATGAAGAAAATAGAGGCCTCATTAATAAAAAAAGCTTATGAGGATCAATTGGTAACCTTTTTTTAGTTAAATTTTTGGAGCTCTCTCATTACTCTCTCTCTCTCACTCTTGGTCACTCAAATTTTTCTTGGAGCACTCTAGCTTTGGATCAAGGAAGGAAAAGCAAGAAAAGGGAAAGGAAAGGAAAGCAAAGATCAAGCAAGGAAGAGAAGGATCAAGCAGCTTCAACAAGAATACTTGTAGGTAACATATTGCATGTGTGATTTCCTAGCTGGTTTGGACATGCATGTCTTTGCATGTTGGTGTATGGTTCTCTTACTGTCGATGGCATGGTTTTGCCGAGTTATGACAGTGGTTTTCAGCATAGCCTTTCCTTTTCCGGATGCCATGGTGTGTTGGGATGTTTATATTGGTTTTGAGCTTTGGATTTGCCGGATGGATTTCGGAATCCGGGACGGAGGTGGTCTCAAGGTTCATTCCAAAAGGCCTAGGAATCCCTTGACCAGTTTTGGAGGGATACATGGTAAAGCCTAGGGGAGGAGTCTCAGTTTAGGGCCCAGTGATCCATGTTTGGATTACGGTAAATCCTGAGAGACTGGTCATGGTTTAGGTCCCAGTGATCCAAGATTGGATTGCGGTAAAGCCTGAGAGGCAAGGAGACAGAAAATTCCTAAATGATAGCGATGGATTCCGAATGGAATTCCAAGCTCAGTTCAGTTTTGTGATTGGAGCACCTGTTTTGGTGTGATCACGATTTGGTGAGGGTGGAGGTGGTTTAACCTTTGGATTCCCTTGGTTGTTTTTGGATTGGTTTATCCATGATATCCCACTTTCATGCTTGGAATATGGCATGGGAGTGACTAGATGAAAGAGAGATTTGGTTCAGCCATGTCTACGTGGTACGTGGAAGTCCCGAACCTAGTCAGCTTTGTAGATGATTAATGAAAGCTAAGTTCTCTTGCTTTTGTACTTGCTTATATGTGGATTTAATGGCTATTATATCTATGTTCTTTCCATGGTTTTATGTTGGTTATATGCATGGTTAATTGATTGGTTCATGTCATGGTTATTTCGTGTATTTACTTGTAATTGTTAAAATGATGGATGCAAGACCTAATTGATGTCATAACAGTTCAAGGGAGAAGGTTTCAAAAGAGTTTTCAGTCATTCATGCTCTGTCTCATATCCTAGACCCGTAGGTTGCATTGATGCCAAGTGTTTGATAGAATGTCAGTCCCAGTTGTGTTAGAGAATCTAGGGAAAAGTAGTGTTGTGATGATTCTCAGTGACTTGATAACAATTTGTGAAGTCTTTTTACTTTTTTTATTAGATTATACTTCTTCTTATTCTTATTAGTGCATATGAGTGCGCTTCATCAAACTGCTACCAAAACAAAATAACAAGAACACAAAATTTAGCTCTCTGCCAGGGACAAACCCTCTCTACTCTTGAGAGTAAAACCCTTTGTAAGATTTCTCTTATTGAAGCTTATTATTTGAACAACTGCCAAACCCAAGACCCTTGACTAGGATATCCTCCAAGCATAAGTCAAATCCTTCCTCCTTTTGCATTGTCACTTCTAGCACTTCTTCTGGCACTTTATCTTCCAACACTTTGTCTTCTAGGTTGGGAAACCTAAGAATATTAGGGCTTATTTACTTCTTTATAGATAGAGGCTTCTTCGCTTTTCTTTGGATACCTTGTAGGCCTAGGTATACATCTAAATGAGGATATTCATGTTGTTGCCTTAAACTGCTACCAAACCCTTCCTGCACCTCGCACGTGTGACTGTTTCTAGCCCTAGAAACAATCCTATCTTCCTTGGTTTTGTCTCTCCTTCCTTTGTTTGTGAGGTTACCTTCAACGCTAGAGTAGGAGGCCTTTGTAGGCCTAGTTACTAGCCCAAACCCTAAAGAATATATTACTGCAACTTCACTGTTGATCTGGCCGCAGACTTATCCCTTATTCCTTCGCACGTGTGGCTGTAGTTGTTTCTTATCTTCGTTGTTCTATCTCCTTAACTTGCTGCCCTTGTAGCCCTCTTCCTCGTCTTATCTTCGTCCACCTTTTTCTTCCTTTTTCCTTGTGGATTTCATAGATGAATTGATGTCCTTTTGAGGAGTGGACAACCTCTATAAATAGAGGTATGTCCCTCCTATTCAAGCCGACTTGACACTTTGCTCTTAAATTCGTTTTTATTCACTGTTTTGCTACTTGTAGACCACGTTGATGCTAGGAGACGATTTGACCATGCTTGGAGGTGTTCCCTTGACCTTGTATGATGTCAAACATGATGTAACATGCTCTCAAAGGGTCTTATCATAATTACATTTTGACTTTG
This sequence comes from Pinus tabuliformis, assembly GCA_031772625.1. NCBI lineage: Eukaryota > Viridiplantae > Streptophyta > Pinopsida > Pinales > Pinaceae > Pinus > Pinus tabuliformis. The sequence continues at coordinate 294,723,201 of CM062805.1, forward strand.
ACTCTCTAGAATCACTTCAAAATGTGCTTGACCTATTTTCAATGAGCAAGAAACTCATTGACAAATAATACAAAAATAATTTATCTTTTCTTGAATAAGTACAAATATCAAAATTACATTTATGAAGACCGATCCCAGTTATAGTTTCTCCAATAGGTTAGAGATGGTCAGGCCTAGTCTTGAAGTTGATTTTTGGTTTATTAGTCATTTCATCGTGTGTTTGATGGATTCTGAAAGTTACCGCATGTTCTGGACAGTGGCCAAAATTATGTGCTAGAAAAGTGCCTTAAATTCCGCGGACTCTGGCACAGGTATGCTGGGAAAAGTCCTTGGAGGTAGGCATGCAAGCTTGTGAGAGAATCTAGAAGTCCCTGAACACTGGCATGTCCATAGCATGAGAGTGTACAGAGGTCAAGAGGTCTAAAAGGTCAGTGGGACCCAGGGGTAGGATGTTTGAGTGCCTAGGATGTTTCCTAGGGGTGTTATCGCTGATGTCGAAGGTATGGTTTATGTGTTTCCGTCGATTCCATTTCCTTAAGGTCACTAAGGAGGTTGAATCATATCGTAGTAGCCTCTCGTCACATGTTTACCCTGGTTGGTCGGTTACTTGGGTAGATGTGGGAGGAGGGTGGTTACACTAGCCTTGCCATTTTCGGATAGCCATGGTGTGATGGGGTTCTCATGTTTTGGGTGATCTGGATTGCCAGATGGATTCAAAGCTGAGTGAGGTGAATCTCTAAATGATAGAGAACATGGTCTAGTGGTCCCTGAACCAGACTGTGGATCGCGGTAAAGCCATTGGCATAGTAACCCCTAAGCCAGATTGTGGGTTGTGGTAAAGCCAGGATTGTGTTGCCTCAGTGGGCATAGGAATCCTTTTCGGTGAATGGCAAGATATATAGTAAAGCCAAGAGGTGGATTGCTCTCTATTGGGCCTAGTAATCCCGAGTTGGGATACGCAGTAAATCCTGGAGAGTGGGTCTCGGTTTAAGGCCTAGTGATCTGGTGTGCATTGCGGTAAAGCCTGAGAAACTAGGAGACATGAAAATTCCTCATGATGTAGGTAGAGAAATCCGGTGGCATCCATGCTTTTTTGGCCTAGTGATCAGGTGGAGATCATGGTAAAGCATGTTATTACATGTTCATTGTGTTGGTTTAGTGATCCGAGATGGATTACGGTAAAGTTTGGTTTCTATTGATGAGGGTGAGGTGGTTTAGCCTCGGGATGCCCTGGTTGGTTCTTTTGGTTTGAGTCCCACATTCATGCTTGGAATATAGCATAGGGGTGAATGGATAAAGAGAGATTTGGCTCAACCATTCCATGGTCAGGTGGAACGTGGCAGTCCCATCCCGGGTTTGGATTTTGTATCATCAATATCAGGTTATTTCTCCTTGTATTTCTATGAGTATTATATTGGTTTATATGTGGATCATATGGCTGTGATTTCATTGGTATTTCTGTTGCTATTATGTTGGCTATGTATGTGTTTTATGACAGTGGATATGTATGTCTCTCGTCATGTTTTTACTTTTAAATGAATGGACAATGTATCTATGACCTGATAGATGATAATGCAACAAATGGTGTGAGGGAACAATGGTTCTTTGCGATTCTCAGATAAGTATGAGATCCCCATGCTTAAATTTGTTATTTACACCTGTAGATTACATATTTGTGATATGTTTGACACTCTTCTGATTTGGTAAATACATTGAGCAGCTTGAAGGAAGAAATAAGGAGTTGTGAGGCAGATAATGACAGGATCATACATGCACAAGAGAAAACAAGCAGAGGTTAATGCAATACTTCTTCAGAATTTGTAAGAATTGCAATGATAAGGGCCACTTCAGATCAAACATGGATAGGAGGACATAACTAATGGGGAATATGGTAGTAGTCTCATGGTGGTTACAGGTTAGATAGATATGACACGATTAGAGATGGCAGATTGTTGGATACTCTAGATAAGAGAGGTGATGGATACATGTACTATTCTAGTTCTGGTTCTGACAAGCATCATGATCATCATCGTTATCATACTTACAAGAGGAGTGACAGGGGATACTTGTCAAATGAATTTAAAAAACAAAAACCACCTACTTTTGATAGAGATGTGAAGAAGCTGGAAGATTCAGAGGCTTGGATGCTTGGGATGAAGAAATTCTTTGAGTTACATGAGTACACATATAATATGAAGGCCATAATAGCTATCTTCAGCTTGAGAGGTAAAGAAGATATCCGGTGGGAAGATGTGAAGAGGGTTAGAGACATCAGAACATATGACTTAACTTGGCATGAGTTCCAAAGGCTTTTCAGGAAGAAGTACTTGTCAGAAAGGTACTACGATAGTAAGGTCAAACAATTCTATGAGCTAAATATGGGATCAATGATGGTCAATACACGTCTAAGTTCCTGGAGCTATTGAGGTATGTACCATATCTTTAGGATGAGAAGGATAAAGTTCAGTGGTTTTTCAGTGGTTTTCCATTAGCAATTAGAGATAGGATTGGGTATGATTGGCCTTGGTCACTTGAGGAAGTTATTGGAAAATTGAAGCATTGGTATGAACAGTCAAAGCATAAGAATGAATTTCAACAAGGTTGGAAAGGGAAAGACAAAGGTAAAGGCAAATGGTAGCCTAAGAGAGTAAGGCCTCAAAATGCATAAGAGAAAGAAAATGTGGCACAATAAAAGAGGTTCAATGCAGTTAGACAAGGGCATGGGTCACAACAACAACAACATAGAGGTGAGGGTACTAGTTGGTTGGAGTGTTGGACATGTGGAAAGGAGCAACTTAAGAGAGATTGTCCACAAAATCAGGGTGGTAGGCCTCAAATATATAGTGCAAAGGAGGCACAGACTGTTGGGGATGTTGGCCAAAGCGTTCCTTGTATTTATGCAGCATTGGATAACAAACATGCAAACCATCATGCATCTATCATTGAGATGGATGGTAAGATTTGTGATCAAGTTATTTCTATTTTGATTGACCTTGGATCTAATTATAGTTATGTTAGTCCTGATTTGGCGGGTAAGTGTGGTTTGAGTAAGGAATTCCATGCGGAATCTTGGTTAGTGTAGTTGGCTACAGGTACAAAGAAGCGAGTTCATCATTGGGTAAGAGCTTGTGAATTTGATTTGAATGATATTCCTACCGCAACACATTTGAATGTATTACCGTTGGGATCATACAATATGTTGTTGGGCATGGATTGGTTGTATATTCATATAACCAAGGTGGAATGTTATGACAAAGCAATTGATTGTGTGGATGACAATGGGGAACCAAGAGTCTTACAAGGAAAGAAGAAAGCCACATCAGTTAGGATGGTAACAACTATGCAGGCAAAGTGTAGTCGCAGAAAAGGGTGTATGTTATTCGTAGTGCATATTTCTAATGACAAGGTAAGGAAGTTGAGGATGCAGATGTTTTGAGCAAGTATCCAATTATACAACAATTTTAGGGTGTATTTCCCGCAGAGATTTCAGAGTTTCCACCTCATAGGAAAGTAGACTTTTCTTTTGAGTTAGTGCCAGGGGCAGCTCCAACATCAAAATCACCTTACAGGATGAGCACACCTGAGTTGGTAGAGTTGAGGTTGCAGTTGAAGCAAATGTTGGATAAGGGATACATTAGGCCAAGTGTATCTCGGGGCGCACCAATATTGTTTGTGAAGAAGAAAGATGGCACTCTCAGATTATGCATTTATTGTACGCAGTTGAACAAAGTGACCATTAAGAACAGGTATCTGTTATCGAGGATTGATGACTTGTTTGACCATCTGAAGGGAGTAGAAGTGTTCTCTAAGATTGACTTGAGGTTAGGATACCATCAAGTACACATCAAATAGGAGGACATTCACAAGGCAACTTTCCGAAGCAAGTATGGGCATTATGAGTTTGTTGTAGTTACATTCAGTTCAACTAATGGTCTAACTACATTTATGTGCTTGATGAATAGTGTGTTATGTTTGTATTTGGATAAGTTTGTTATTGTGTTCATTGATGACATATTGGTATATTCTAAAAATGAGGAAGAGCATGCCCAGCATTTAGCAGTAGTGTTGAAGTTGTTGAGGGAGCATCAGTTGTATGCTAAGCTCAACAAGTGCAGTTTCTTCCAGACTGAGATACATTATTTGCGACATGTTGTCTCCAAAGAGGGCATTTTAGTAGATCCGGAAAAGATAAGGCCATCATGGAGTGGGTAGATCCTAGAAATGTGGATGAGGTGAGATCCTTCATGGGATTACCAGGTTATAATAGGAAGTTCATCAAGAACTTCTCACGGATCGCTTATCCTATTACATCATTGTAGAGGAAATGTAAGAAGTTTGAATGGACAAAGAAGTGTGAGGCCAATTTTGAGCAGTTTAAGCAGTTGTTGACACATTCTCTAGTGCTAAAGATTGCAAATTCAGACAAAGATTTTGTAGTATGCACAAATGCTTACAAGAAGGGACTTGGTGGAGTCCTTATGCAGGATGGACAGGTGGTATGTTATGAGTCTGTTGTGACCAGCAACAACCCCCCCCCTCCTCATTTAAGTGTTATCCAAAATACTAAATGTGTGGGGACCCTTAGTTAAAATTTAGGAAAAGCAAGAGTAGGGCTTAGCTTTCTTTTCCTCAAAATAAAGTTACCATCTTAAGCTTAGGAAACTTTTTCGAATACTTAAAACCTAAAGTTTATGATGAGGGACAAATCTTTAAAAAGCATCGTATAAATGGTAGTAGAACTCCACCATACAAGTACAATCCCAGCATATGCAAAATTATGGTATTAAAGCAACTATCGCGTCGCAATAAATAAAGTTTATAAGAAAAAACTTCAAGATTTACCGATCCGCGATGACGCCGATCGCAAGATCGCATATCGCAGGAAAACGGGTTAAACAAATTTGTCACACATAAACTTCTGCGATCTGCGATACCACGATATAGCGATGGTTGCGATGTCAAGCCACATCAGCATTGCGATATGACATTTATGCGATGTTGTGATATTGTGATGTTGCGATATTGCGATGTTGCGATATTGCGATGTTGCGATATTGCGATATTGCGATGTTGCGATCTGCGATGTTGCGAAGCAAATCGCAAAATCGCTCCATCGCAGATCGTTCGGGCACAATATTCAAAGAAAAGCCACTTGCCGTAAGCTGACACATAATTATGCGCTTTAAATGCTAATACAGGAGTTAGTTGCCAGTTATTAATAAAATATGGACGCGTGCTTCTCAAAGAATCATTTCATGTAAGGTGGTGTATTTGGTATGTCTGCGGCATTCAGAACTCTCCCACCACCCGTCCGAGTCATTCATTTCCATTTTACTTCTGAATTGTAGGAACGAAGAATGGAGGACGATCCAAGGCAATACGCATATTGAAATGGGGAAGAAAAACAAGGCTCAGAGCTCCGAGGTGAAGGAAATGGCACCTTTATATACAGACACAACCTGTAATAGAGATGCAGGAATCTCAACGTGGGAAGGCATGTACAGACTGCTCAAAGAAGAAAATCCCAGAATAATGAAGGTTACTGCTGTCGCAGGCTCACAGGGCTCTTCCGAAGCATCCCTACAAGAGCTAGCATGCTCATTCGTACATCGGATAGTAGCGAGGCCCAAAATTCTCCCATATACAGACATGATCAAGTGGATACTTGATCACGCAGAAATGAGAAATAGACAGTTCAAGATTTAAGGTCAAGGGCTCATCGGATCATTTGCTGCGCAAGATTTAAAACTTATGTATCATCTGCCTGAGCCACAGGAAACTTATAATACACAATTCATAGAAAAATTTGTGGAAGAGAACCCGAACTTGTCGGAGACTACCAAAGATTGGTCCAAGAAAGATGAGCCGCTCAAGAAAGATAAACACGGTATGTATAGTACTGGTTCCCTTACTTCCCCATATTGTTTTCCTGCTGCCATGCTCTGTAGATTATTTGGAATGCCAGATATCAACAAATTTTCTTCCGAATGGTTACCATTAATCGATGCTGCCACAAACGCCACTATTGTAGATTGGGCTAAGATTTTATCGGATAACCTAATCACGACTATTGTCAGTTATTGGTCCAAAAGATCTACGTCTCAAAGGATTTATCCTCCTTTTTACCTAGCCGCATATGTTATGGATTCAGTTTGTTATGTGTCTAAATTCCCTATTATGGGGTGGAAGTGGACAACTCAAGACCCCTTACCTATCCATGTCTATCATAAGATATTATGGGACTCTCAGTTCACTCCACATTTCTACCAGATTTGTCACGGACTCATGCTGCCCTTGTATAGAATGTTGTATGATAAAGAACCCCCGAGGTGCTCACCCAAGGCACAGATAGATATCATCCCCATCGCAAGATGGTTCGGAGAAGAATTGTTTACTTATGTTAGAGTTTTTGGAAGTACTGTACCTCCTCATGTTCTACCTTTGTATATCCCTGATAAGCTCCTAGCTCGAGAAATTGCATATCAAACCTGTTCAGAAGGCGGCCTAACTAAAGACCTAAAGGACAAAAAGAAGGCCATATGGCCACAGTTTCCTGTGGCTTGTGGGGCCTTTTCATTGTTCGATGTAGGTCACGCTGTCACTGAAGTACAGAATATGACGTGTCTACAATTATTTAAATTCCCGGCAAGGCCATTTGACCCAAATGAGGTTGCCCAGAATTTCACAACTACGGTCAAGATAAAAGTGTTCTTTGGGAAAAAGGATTTATTTGATGATATATTCCAGAGTAAAAGCTCACTTCAAGAAATTTTGCGGGAAGCCCAATTGCAATTGTCTCTAGAAGACCTTCAAAAATTCATGGTATACAGGGAAAGAAGACTAGCCAGTGTTCCTCTAGAAAAGCTGCGATTGTCTGCCAGAGAACCGACTCCAAGCGTTAGCCTCAGTGGGAATTCAAGCACTAACGGATCTAAGTCTAAATCTATACAAGAAATCCCTGAACATTCTAAAAGATCCGGAAATGACCAAGATAGGAGCGAAGAGTCAGCCAAAGACACCGCTCAGTCAATGGAAATTCCACAACAGCAGGTTATCGCCTCCCCGCAAAAAGATCCTCCCCCTCTCGTCATTGAAGCACCACCCGTCACGACAGAATTAGATAAGGAATGGGAAACCTTCAATGAACTGATCAATCTTGAAGGACAAGCCCCAAAAACTCCTGTAAGCAATATGCAGGTAGTACAGGAAGTGGTCCCAACCATAGTCAGCCATGTCTCAGAAACAGAACATATTCCTATCACACCGTCTTCTGAGATTCTACTTAATGTAGAAGAGATTCCTCCTCTGGACATATTTTATAGTCCCCAGCATAAAGCAGTGGTAAGAAGACAGAGAAAGAAGAGGAAGTTAGAAAATACACTCTCTCAAGATGCCTAGCAATTAAACGTCTTATGGAAAGATCCCGCCAATAATTCGACTGAAAACCTCACCAAACTTTCTCAGATCGCAGGAGCGTATGCCTCTGCGACTATTGACAAAGCATCAGAAGTACAGCAATTGCTGAAAGAGCGAGAAGATCAAATACAGGTCCTGCAACTTCAGTTGCAACAAGCTAATGCTAATAATGAGGCACTCAAACAGCTTGAAAAGTTGCAGGAAGACTTCCAGCAAATGCAGATAGGTTATCAGAGAAGTTTGGACGAAAAAGGAAAACAATTGCAGGATGTACAAGAGATGCATAGGGACGACCCTAAGCTTACAGAGTTTGTTTCAGAATCTATTGCTTTGAATGAACAACTACTGCAGCAGCAAGAAATGTTGGGACAAAAGATGTCACAGTGGAATGATTATTGCGAGATGAGTGATAAGATCACTAATCAAGTGGTCGACTTACGAAGTGAATATGATCTGATTGACAAGCGAGTGACTGAATACTTGGCTTGGCAGGATGAGGACAAGGGAAAAAGAGCAGGTGCACCCAGAATAAATGAGAATCATAAAGAACTGCTCTTTAACAAGTGGGATGATCAAATCAGGGAGGCAGAACAAGCGGTGGAAACAACAGCCACTACAACAAGCATTCTCATTGACTGTGTAAATGAGAATTTGCACAGAGCTAATCCAATCGCAGAAACCACCCCGGGGTATTTACCAAACAAACTACAATTAGAGGCGGAATGGAAGCAGAGAGTGTAAGAAAAGGGAAAGGCAATTCAAACACTAAACAGGTTAAATTGGGAATGTTACTGGACATACTTGGTGAAGCCGCATAGTCAGTGTATGACTGTGAAGTGCATCATAAATGCGGCCGAAAAGGTGGTACCAGTACTCATCGATTCCGTTTTCTCAGCCCAGCTCAAAGCAGAAGTCAGCCAACCGACTCTCCTTAAACCAATGCTGAATACATGCAGTTTTAAAGACCAGATACAAAAGTAGTTTAGTTATGAAGTTAATTTTCGCTTTAGATTTTGCTTAGAAAAAGGGCGGTCATTTGAAAACCGCATCCTGAATTTTTGTAAATAAACTATTATTAGAACTAGTTAGTAGTATTTAAACCCTTCTCATGCATTTAGAGGAGGGTCCATAAATTTACCAAAAACTTGTCCTCAGAACATGCACTTTTGCACCCTCAGAGGAGGTTTTGGTGAATGAATGGATCAAGATTTGTTGATGTTTGCATTTGATATCTGTTACTGATGTTGCACTTCTGTACTCTTAGTAGATGTTAGAGCAAGGAGAAATAAATCATTATTGCTTGAAGCTTATGAGTAGGACCAGTCATAAATGGTACTTTTATCTCTTGACCATTTCTACTTATATGTTAAAGTGATATACAGATTTTAGTTGTTTATATGTTATTGCATGAATGCTTGAGTTACCATTTGGCACTTTTGTACAGTGGAGCTATTTATTTATGTTTAATGTATGAATAGCTTATTATGCGATATGCTGTTCACAACTGTTTTGCCTAACTTCTTATGCGAAATAGTTCATCTTAATTGATTTCCTTTCTTATAATCGTTGAATGATCTTTATTACCAATTGTTATATGAAATCTCTTTAGATCGCATAATAGAAGAGTTACATCCCGGGTTAGCATAAATTAGATGTGCTGTTTTTATTAGATTACAATAGTATAGAATTAGATTAAAGTTTGAATTAGAATAGCTTAGATAGTTACTGTTAGATCAGCAACATCCAATTCTACACACACACACCCACAGATTGGGAAACTGGTCCCATTATCCCCAGTCGGACCCGCTATACCAAACGGATAAGGAGCTGCCAACCAAGGTCCGGACCGGGCGGGTATCCCCCTTGTTGTCGACCCGATTTTCGGGGCTTCAATAGAGTCACAAAAACTAAATGAGCACGAGCATAACTACTTGACACATGATCTTGAGTTAATAGTGATCATACATGCATTGAGGATGTGGAGGCACCATCTTCTTGGCAGGAGGTTTGTACTGATGAGTGATCACATTAGGTTGAGGTGTTTGTTTAACCAACCAAATCTGAACGCTCAACATGCTAGATGGTTGGCCATGATCAATGAGTTTGACTTTAAGATCACGTACATCAAAGGAAAGGAGAACATGGTGGAAAATGATCTTAGCAGACAAATATAGGTAAATCACTTAGAAACTATGAGCTCCTATGGGATAGACTTATAGGATAGGATCTTGCAGGCAAGTCGGCAAGATGTCAGGTATATGGAGATTATACACAGGTTGCAGCAGAGTACAGGTACAGGTACATGTAGTGGTACAGGTGCAGGTGCAAGGGATGGAAATTATTGCCTTACAATAGATGGATTGGTTAGATTCAGAGACATGATATATGTTCTAGATAACAGTGAGCTCAAGAAGGTGATCTTGAGACAGTTTCATGTGAAACCATATTCAGGTCACTCAGGCTATCAGAAGACATTGACTGTAGTAAAGAAATTTTATTATTGACCAAATCTGAAGAAGGATGTAGTAGAATTTGTGGCTAGGTGTTTCGATTGTCAACATATAAAGGTAGAGTGTAAGCATCCAGGCAGACTGCTACAATCGATTGTGATTTCAAAATGGAAATGGGAGGCCATTTCCATGGACTTTATCATAGGTTTGTCGAGAACAGTGAGACAACATGATTCCATCATGGTTGTTCTGAACATGTTGAAAAGGGTTGCGCACTTCATTCCAGTGAAGTCTACATTCTCAACTAGCGATGTAGCACAGGTATTCATCAAAGATGTGGTCAGATTGCATGGTGTTACAAAGAATATTGTGTCAAACATGGATGCAAAGTTCACTTCCAAGTTTTGGAAGGAGTTGTTTGTAGGTTTGGGCACAGAGTTGGCCTTCAGTACAACTTATCATCCGCAGATAAATGGACAGACTGAGAGGGTCAATAGGATATTGGAGGACATGTTGAGGATGTACGTGATGCATCAGCAGTGAAAGTGGGAAGAGTATCTTCCACTGGTAGAGTTTGCTTACAACAATGGGTATTAGGAATCTTTGAGGATGAGTCTGTTTGAGGCATTGTATGGGCATAGTTGCAATACTCCCATCAGCTGGAGTGATCCAATTAACACGATGTTGATTGGACCAGACATATTGGTGGACATGGAACAAGAAATGCAGGTGATCAAGAAGAATTTGAAGGCAACACAAGATAGGCAGAAGAGATATACATATCAGAACAAGGTGTTCAGGGAGTTCCAGGTTGGGGAACAGGTGTACTTGCACACCAAAGCAAAAAAGAGCTCCTTACAAATTGGATCATGTGCCAAGTTGGCACCACGTTTTTGTGGACCCTTCAATATTGTTGAGAGGATTGGGCTAGTAGTATATCGACTTGCATTACCTCCGATAGTGAAATTCCATGAGGTTTTCCATGTGTCATTTCTTAAGAAGTATGTTAAAGATGTTGATCATGTGATTGACTGGTATGTATTGCAGGTCGAACCAGATGGAGAATTCTAGCCAGAGCCTCAATGTATATTGCAGAAAAAGGTGCTCATGCTCTCGAACTGAGAAATCAAGCAAGTTAAAGTGTAGCGAAAGCACTTTGGGCCATATGAAGCTACATGGGAGATGGCAGATCAAATGCAGGCTATGTATCCTTCATTGTTTGCTAGTTGAGGCAAAGCAGTTTTGGTATGGTGTTTTCATAGATGTCTTTGGTATATATTTTGGTACATGTTTGGTGATGTTTTGGTATATGTACATATGTATATGGATGTAAATACTGCCATGAGTTATGTTATAAAGCTCCAATAAGCGGTATGGGTGTCATGTCATTTTGTTGTCATGCTTGTTATGTTGTCATGTTGGTTTGCTTTTCAGCAGGGTGATCATTTTAAATACTGCATCTAGCTATGTTATAAAGCTCCATGGGCAGTATGTTTGCTTTTCAACAATTTTGTCGAGGTACAGGTGTGGTTGAACACCGAGGGCGATGTCCCCTCCCAAGGGGGAGGGTTCTGTAACAGCCTTGGTGAAAATTCCATGTAATAAAAGTTAATAAGGGAAAAATAATAACCACGGTTGATGGGACACTTATTCCAAGTTGAATGTTGGGTAAAACATCCTAGTGTCAGTGTTCATCAGTTTAGTATGGCTAAGGAAATTGGCAAAGACAATGGGTAAGGCTTTGGAAAGGAAAAATGACATTTTTGGCACTTTTATTTATGAAAATAATGGAAATTAGGAGAAAAGGAAGGTGAAAGGTCACATGTTGCACGTGAGGAGGAAAATGAAGGAAAATAATGGAAAATGAAGAAAATAGAGGCCTAATTGATAAAAAGGCTTTTGAGGATCAGTTTGTAACCTTTTGTTAGTTTAGTTTTGGAGCTCTCTCATTATTCTCTATCTCTCTATCTCACTCTTGGACACTTAGAGTTTTCTTAGAGCATTTTGGCATTAGATCAAGAAAGGCAAAGAAGACAAGAGTAATCAAAGATCAAGCAAGGAAGAATAGGATCAAGCAACTACAACAATATTCTTTACAGGTATCGATTTGCATGTGTATTTTCCTTGCTAGATTTGGCATGCATGGTATTTCATGTGGTTCTTTTGCTTTTATGGCATGGGTTTTGCTAGGTGTGACAGTGTTTTCAACCTAGCCTTGCCATTTTCAGATAGCCATGGTGTGATGGGGTTCTAATGTTTTGGTTGAGCTAGATTGCCGGATGGATTCAAAGCTAAGTGAGGTGGATCTCCGAATGATAGAGCAAATGGCCTAGTGGTCCCTGGAACAAACTATGGATCACGGTAAAGCCACTAGCCTAGAAACCCTTGAGCCAGATTGTGGGTTGTGGTAAAGCAAGGATTGTGTTGCCTTGATGGGCCTAGGAATCCTTCTCAGTGAATGACATGATATATGGTAAAGCCAAGAGGTGGATTGCTCTCTGTTGGGCCTAGTAATCCCAGGTTGGGATATGAGGTAAAGCCTGGAGAGTGGGTCTCAGTTTAGGGCCTAGTGATCTGGTGTGGATTACGGTAAAGCGTGAGAGACAGGAAAAATCCTCACGGTGTAGGTGGAGAAATCCGGTGGCATCCATGCTTGTTTGGCCTAGTGATCGGGTGGAGATCATGGTAAACCCTGTTATTACATATTCAATGTGTTGACATAGTGATCTGAGACGAATTACAGTAAAGCTTCGTTTCTATTGATGAGGGTGAGGTGGTTTAGCCTCAGGATGCCCTGGTTGGTTCTTTTAGTTTGAGTCCCACATTCATGCTTGGAATATGTCACGGGGGTGAATGGATGAAGAGAGATTTGACTCAACTATTCTATGGTCGGGTGGAACATGGTAGTCCCATCCCAGGTTTGGATTTTTCATCATCAATATGAGGTCGTTTCTCCTTGTATTTCTATGAGTATTATACTGATTTATATGTGGATCATATGGCTGTGATTTCATTGTTATTTTTGTTGCTTGCTGGTTATGTAGGTGTTTTATGACAGTGACTATGTATGGCTCTCATCATGTTTTTACTTGTAAATGAATGGACAATGTATCTATGGCCTAATAAATGATAATGCAACAAATGATATGAGGAACAATGGTTCTTAGCGATTCTCATATAAGTATGAGATCCCTATTCTTAAATATGTTGTTTACACTTGTAGATTACATATTTGTGATATGTTTGATGAAATGTTTGTCATGGCTAGTAGGGGTCCAGTTAAGGGCTTGTTCAAGTATTTACTTTTGCATCATTGTTTCCCTGTTATCTTACTGTTATGAAGGTGTCATTCAATTCTGGGCAGTGACCTGGGCTTTGGGCCTGAAAAAGTGGCTCAAATCCCGGGGACGCTAGAATAGCACTGAGAAAAATAGTCCTTGGATGTTGACATTCCTTGTCATAAGAGTGTCCAGAGCCTCCTGGACGCTGGTAGGCTTATAGCATGGGAGCATCCAGAGGTCAAGTGGTTAGAAACTTCAGTGGGACCCAAGGTTTAGCTACCTGAGTGGTTGGGATGGTTCCTAAGAGTCATGTAGCTGATGTGGAAAGTCTATATGTTGTGTTTCCATCGATTCCACTTCCTTAAGGTCACATGGGAGGTTGAATCCAATCATAGTAGCCTCTCATCACATGTTTACACCGTTGGGCGGTTACTTGGGTAGATGTGGGAGGAGGGTGTTACATCAATAATCCCTTCAATTATAGGACCATAATGACAAACCCCTTGTTTGCAAAGTTATTTGGAAGCATGTTAGAAAATAAAATCAACAAGTGGACAAAAGAAAGAGATAAACATGCTAAAGGGAAAACAAGGTTTAGACCTAAACATTCCACAGTTGATCATGGTATAACTTTAAGGCACATCATTGAAAAAGTTTTGGAGAAAAAAGAAGAAGCCTTTTGTTGCTTTGTTGACTTCAGAAAAGCCTTTGACACTGTACCTGGGGATAAGATTTGGCACAAAATAGAGGAACTTGGGGTTTCTAGGTATTTCAGAGCAACTATGCATAGGTTGTATGAAGAGGTGAAAGTCAAAATTAGAACTTCAACAATATTTTTTGAAAGTTTTAGAAGTGATATCGGGATCAAGCAAGATTGCCCATTATCTCTTACCCTTTTTTGTTTATATATTGAAAAGCTTGAAGAGTGGCTAAATTTGCAAGGGGGTGACAATATCCATTTGGGCAAGTTTGTTATAAGACTTCTTTTGTATGCAGACGACCTTATTTTGATTGCTAAACCTATTATTGGTTTGCAAGAACACTTACTTTCCCTTGAGCATTTTTGTAGAAGGGTGGGGATGCAAGTCAATATTAGCAAAACGAAAGTAGAGATTTTCTCTAACAAAAGAAAACATAACCAACATAAGTTCTACATTGAAGGCAACACTCTTGAAGAAGTTGTAGATTACAAACACCTCAGAATTGACTTCAACAAAAATCTAAGTTGGGATGACTTTAAAAAGGAAAAAACTTTGGTGGGTTGGAAAGCATTTTATGATTTTCAAAATAGGTGTAGAGAGGCAGAGTTATGGGACTGGAAGACCACTCAAACTCTTTTTGGGCTTTTAGTGTTTTCGGTGATTATCCACAATTTTGAACTGTGGGCTAGCAGTACACCCAACATGCAGTGGAAACAAATTGAGAAAATTTAGAACCACTTGATTACAAACAAGTTTAAAATTAAAAATGCAGTTCCTTATGATATCTTGTTAAGTGAAACAAGGGTTGCTCCCATTGAAGAAATCATTATGACGTGACTCATGAGATACGTAATAAAAATTGAGTAAATGGAAGAGGGCAAATGGCCCAAGGTTGTTTTTAATGACATATTGTGCAAAATAAAGAAGATTTGGATGCAACAAAATAACAAATGGTTTAGTATATGGGGTATTTGTTTGAACATGTGTCCCACAAACAATAAATATATAAATTTTTTGTTATGGATAAGTTCCACAAGCGTACTTGGGATAATGAGCTAGGGAGAAAGAAAAAGCACTACATTGAAGAGTTTAATCCCACTTATAATCATCAACAAAAAGCATACTTAGGGGCCAACATTTCATGGAGAGCCAAAATTCTTATTACTCAGTTAAGAACTAATTATCATCGACTCTGTTGTGAAAACAAGGTACTAGAAAATGCAAAAAAAAGTGTGAGAAGAAAGAGTATGTATTTTTTGCTCTTCTAGAAAAGTGTAAACAAAAAACATTTCATTTTAGAATGCAAGGCCTTCAAAGACAACAAAGAAAGTTATGCAAACACTATGACAACTAGTTCTTGAGATAATTTATTTAGCGAGGGGTTTGTCAAAAAACTAGGAGTGTTTATTGTAAGACTTCACAAGAAAAAAATTGGATGTGAGGGGTTTGTCAAAAAACTAGGAGTGTTTCTTGTAAGACTTCACAAGAAAAAAATTAAATACAAGAATTAGATGACGAAGCAATCTGTCCCACAAAATATCTTTAGTCTCGTAGACATTAAAAATAATTTATTTATTTCTTGATGATATTTCGCTCTTCGACATGGATATTTGTGATGTTATAGAGACACTCGGCTAAAATTAATCTTGATAAAAATCATTTGATAAATATTTAGGTTTATCTCCACGGAGTCTTACCGTTTTGAAAATGAGTTTACCTTTAAATTCGAAATGTTTGAGCAACTAATTTTCTACAGCTCGACATCACTGCTTTTCCTACGAGTGTGTCTATCCTTAATCAACCTCAACTGGACCAGAGAAAAACACGAGCTCCGCGATAAGGAAAGGGCAGGTAATCTCAAAGTCGATCGAATTTTGACGGCTGGAGCTGCTTCTGTCCAGATATGTTCTAGGTTTCCATCGCTTAGCAAATACGAGGTGGGTTAAAGTTTTAGTGTTGATGATCCTTTGTGCAAATCGATCGACAAACTCTGTTACAAGCGCTTGTCCTTAACCACACTATTTTTGCACTTGCCCGCTATGGATCAGACAGACTCTGTGGCTCGATCTACCCTCCTCCATTCTATCTTGACCACTCTTCAAGGGTTTTGAATTCGTCTGCTAATAATTTCCATTGTTTGGGGTTTGGGTTTTGAATTCATCTGCTAATAATTTCCATTGTTTGGTGTTTCAAATATGGGGGAGAAAGAAAAGGATGACCGGTTGAAGAGAATGGAATACTTGTCCTTGGTTTCCAAGGTTAGTACAGAGCTGGAGGCCCATATCGGATGTGCTGACAAGGGCTTGGCAAAGTTTATCATGGACTTGGGTGAACAAAGCGCGACTGTGGAAGAATTCGATGCACAACTGAAGGAAAATGGAGCAGAAATGCCCAAGTATTTTGTGAGGACATTGCTTACAATAATCCATGCTATTCTTCCTCCAAAAATGAGTTCAGACAAGGATAAGACAAAAGGGGATCCACCTCCCAAGTTCCAAGGGCTTTCGATGCCTGATAACAGACTGAGGGCTAAGGAATTGGAGAAGGAGATTGAAAAGGAGTCGAGAAAGGATTCTAATAGAGAAGATGATCGGGGGAGAGGAGAGACGAAAAAAATAGCAGGGATGTAGAGAGGCAGAGTTATGGGACTAAAAGACAACTCATTTTTTTTTTTGGGCTTTTAGTGTTTTCGGTGATTATCCACAATTGTGAACTGTGGGCTAGCAATACATTCAACATGCAGTGGAAACAAATTGAAAAAATTTAGAACCACTTGATTACAAACAAGTTTAAAATTAAAAATGTAGTTCCTTATGATATCTTGTTAAGTGAAACAGTGGTTGCTCATGTTGAAGAAATCATTATGGTGCGAGGCATAAGATACTTAACAAAAGTTGAGCAAATGGAAGAGGGCAGATGGCCTAAGGCTGTTTTTAATGACATATTGTGCAAAATAAAGAAGACTTGGATGCAACAAAATAACAAATGGTTTAGTATATGGGGTATTTGCTTGAACATGTGTCCCACAAATAATAAATAGATAAAAGCTTTTGTTATGGATAAGTTCCACAAGGGTACTTCGGTTAAGGAGCTAGGGAGAAAGAAAAAGTACTACATTGAAGAGTTTAATCCTACTTACAATTATCAACAAAAAGCATACTTAGGGGCCAACATTTCATGGAGAGCCAAAATTCTTATTACTCAGTTAAGAACTATTTATCATCGACTCCGTTGTGAAAACAAGGTACTAGAAAATGCAAAAAAAGGTGTGAGAAGAAAGAGTATGTATATTTCGCTCTTCTTGAAAAGAGTAAACAAAAAAACATTTCATTTTAGAATGCAAGGCCTTCAAAGACAACAAAGAAAGTTATGCAAACACTATGACAACTAGTTCTTGAGATAATTTATTTAGCGAGGGGTTTGTCAAAAAACTAAGGGTGTTTATTATAAGACTTCACAAGAAAAAAATTGAATGCTAGGGGTTTGTCAAAAAACTAGGACTGTTTATTGTAAGACTTCACAAGAAAAAATTAAATACAAGAATTAGATGACGAAGCAATCTGTCCCACAAAATATCTTTAATCTCGTAGACATTAAAAATAATTTATTTCTTTCTAGATGAATGTTATAGAGACACTCGGCTAAAATTAATCTTGATAAAAATCATCTGATAAATATTTAGGTTTATCTCCACGGAGTCTTACTGTTTTGAAAATGAGTTTACCTTTAAATTCAAAACGTTTGAGCAGTTAATTTTCTATAGCTCGACATCACTGCTTTTCCGACGAGCGTGTCTATCCTTAATCAACCTCAACTGGACCAGAGAAAAACATGAGCTCCGCGATAAGGAAAGCGCGGGTAATCTCAAAGTCGATCAAATTTTGATGGTCGGAGCTGCTTCTTTCTGGATACATTCTAGGTTTCCATCGCTCGGCAAATATGAGGTGGGTTAAAGGTTCAGTGTTGATGATCCTCTGTGCAAATCGATCGACAAACTCTGTTACGGCCGCTTGTCCTTAACCACACTATTTTTGCACTTGTCCGCTCTGGATCAGACGGACTCTGTGGCTCGATCTGCCTTCCTGCATTCTATCTTGACCGGTCGTCAAGGGTTTCGAATTTGTTTGCTAATAATTTCCATTGTTTGGGGTTTGGGTTTTGAATTCGTTTGCTAATCATTTCCATTGTTCGGTGTTTCAGATATGGGGGAGAAAGAAAAGGATGACGGGTTGAAGAGAATGGAATACTTGTCCTTGGTTTCCAAGGCCTATACAGAGCTGGAGGCCCATATCAGATGCGCTGACAAGGTCTTGGCAGAGTTTATCACGGACTTGGGTAAACAGAGCGCCACTGTGGAAGAATTCGTTGCACCGCTGAATGAAAATGGAGCAGAAATGCCTGAGTATTTTGTGAGGACATTGCTTACAATAATCCATGCTATTCTTCCTCCAAAAACGAAATCAGACAAGGATAGGACAAAAAGGGATCCACCTGCCAAGTTCCCAAGGCTTTCGGTGCTTGATAACAGATTGAGGGTTAAGGAATTGGAGAAGGAGATTGAAAAGGAGTCGAGAAAGGATTCTGATAGAGAAGATGATCAGGGGAGAGGAGACATGGAAAAAAATAGCAGGGATGTAGAGAGGTTGAGTTATGGGACTAGAAGATCACTTTTTTTTTTGGGGCTTTAAGTGTTTTCCGTGATTATCCATAATTGTGAACTGTGGGCTAGTAGTGCATCCAACATGAAGTGGAAACAAATTGAGAAAATTTAGAACCACTTGATTACAAACAAGTTTAAAATTAAAAATGCAGTTTCTTATGATATCTTGTTAAGTGAAACGGGGGTTGCTCCCATTTAAGAAATCGTTATGGTGCGAGTCATAAGATACTTAATAAAAAATGAGCAAATGGAAGAGCGCAGATGGCCTAAAGTTGTTTTTAATGACATATTGTGCAATATAAAGAAGACTTGGATGCAACAAAATAACAAATGGTTTAATATATGGGGTATTTGCTTGAACATGTGTTCCACAAACAATAAATAGATAAAAACTTTTGTTATGGATAAGTTCCACAAGTGTACTTGGGATAAGGAGTTAGGGAGAAAGAAAAAGTGCTACATTGAAAAGTTTTATCCCACTTATAATCATCAACAAAAAACATACTTAGGGGCCAATATTTCATGGAGAGCCAAAATTCTTATTACTCAGTTAAGAACTAATTATCATTGTTGGTTTTTTTTTTTTTTTAAAGTAGGATGTTTAAGAAAAGTAGGGTTTCTTTTTAGCTTACTTTATTTTATTTTATTTTATTTAACATGTCTCTAAAATTGGATTCCTATTTCTATATACTTTATTAAAAAAATTAATTAAATTTAAAAATATATAAATGATTAATATAAATATTTTCTTTATTTATTTATAAATATTAATATTAAAAATTAATTTGATATATCAATTTGAATAGTTAAATATTATAAATTATAAACAAAATCTTCCAATGCTTTGGTTTATTTATGGTCAGTCTAATTAGTTAAATTTTTCAAAACTGTTCAATAGCAAGTTTACCTAATTATTAAATAATTATTTTTCATTGTTAATATATTGGGGAAAGTTCTTTTCCCTGTGCTAAAATTCTGTCATATTGATATTCCCAACGCTTGATTTATTATTAAAAATAATTTTAATTTTAGTGAAAAAATAGATTTCTATTATATTAAAATTTGCCATACTTAATCATAAATAGTAATTTTTATTGGCTAAAATTTGGGAAAATTATTATTAAACAGTAATTTCCAGAAAAGTCCTCACAAAAACTGAAGTGCATATTCACATGTAGGTCTAATGTCTACCTCCCTGGTTTGGTTGGTTTTTGTTTCTATGTAGAATTTTAAAACTGTAATATTTTTTTTGTGGCTGCGTCCTTTTAGCAGCGGTCAATGCTGTTATGTAAGTTTCCAGAGCGCTAATCGCATCGCTAAGTTAACAGTATGATGTGATAAGTAAGTTATATTAAATTATATATATATATATATATATATATATATATAATTTAATTTAATAGAATAAAAGTATATACATTTTAATTGTATAATTTAAATATATAATATAAAAATATATAATTTTTAATATTATAATTTAAATATATAATATAAAGGAATTGTTTTTAGTGTGTTTTTTTAGATTTTTTGGTGTTGGAATTAGGTCAAAAAAATTGAGATGAAATCTTTATTTGTGTTATTTAAACTGGTTTTTTCACTGTATATATGGATTCACCACCCTCAAAAACTCCTAGGGCACTTAGATTGTGTAGGGATTACTATGAAACTTGTGATTTCAATAATTTCTTGCCGGATTTTAAAGAAATTAGACCGGAAAAACCCAAGCTTCCAAAAAGTCGCACTAAAGACAAATCCTAATACAAATATAATAAGATTAATATATAATATTAAATAAAATTAATTATTTATAAAATAAATATATACTGTAATTTTATTTTACTTATTATTATTTTTTAATTATATATATATTTTTAATTTAAAATAGGAAGTGTATTTCATAAGTATATATAACATAGAGTTAATTATTATTTTATAAGTTTAATCAACAACATGGATAAGGTTTTAGTTAAGGGTGTGTATTTTTCCCATTTTGGAATGTGATGCTCTCAGTGTCTTGGCATTGTGGGGAAGGGAATGTTAGAAAGTTGGGATAACTCATTATCACGAATAGGAAAATGATTAAATTACAAAAGGAAAAAAATAGGGAGGTTAAAATCCCATAGACTTTTTTTAATCTCTTGAACATTAAAATATTATTCATTCATAATGATTTGGAACATAATCTTTTGAACCTTAAAATATCATTCATTCATAATGATTTGGAACATGGTTTACTATTTAAATTTCAATTTCAAAGAAACATGTTCGATAGAAGCTAGAACAACACAGATGATACTAGACTCGGGTTGAAATTACCAATTCACCGTGGTTTATTAAAAAAAGAAAGCCCAACAAATTTTGATGTATTTTGATTCACTGAGTTTGATTGGTTGGATTTGACTCTGGTTGAAATTACCAATTCACAGTGGTTTATTAAAAAAAGAAAGCCTAGCAAATTTTGATGTATTTTGATTCACTGAGTTTGATTGGTTGGATTTGAAATGGTTTGGTTGGATTTGAATTGGTTGGGGATAATTTTTAATTTCAATGATTTCGAATTTATTTAAATCAATTCGAATTTTTTACTTGTTTTTTATAACATATAAATATAAATTTTTTATTGGGTTATACATATATATTCCAAATAATCTTTGATTAGTTGAGATTTAATTTGAGAAATTTACTGTTTTGACTTATTTTAAATTATTATTGGATTTTATTATATAAATAATCCAGAAAAATAAAAAATAATAATTTATGTAATTTTGATTAAAAATTTATTTTATTTTAAACTCATTAAGTGTTTAGTTTAAATAATTGAATTATTATAACATTTATTATTTTAAACCAAAATATAGATTTTTCCATTTAACATTTCTATCGACCTCTTCTTGCAACTTTGAGGCAATTGCTAGTTTGATGATATAGGCAATTGCTAGTTTGATGATATTTCACACGGAAAGGGCAAGGTACTGTGCGGCGATTCCTATTTCCAATCTCATAGGAAATTTATTGCGCCTGACATGCGCCCGAGATAGCCATATATAACACGCCGGTATTTTTTTTCTCTGTACCCATCACCACCGGCGTGTTATATATGGCTATCTCGGGCGCGTGTCAGGGCGCAATGCAATAAATTTCCTATGGGATTGGAAATAGGAATCGCCATGTGCAGGTAATGTCAAAGTATCGAATTTTGACCTCCGGAGCTGCTTCTGTCCGGATACGTTCTAGGTTTCCATCGCTCGGCAAATACGAGGTCGGTTAAAGGTTCAGTGTTGATGATCCTCTGTGCAAATCGATCGACACTCCTGGTGTCTTGGTGTTGGGGCTTATTGCTCGGGCTGACTGGGGCTGAGGCGGTGAAAGAAATGGGTTAAAGGTTCAGTGTTGATGATCCTCTGTGCAAATCGATCGACACGCCTGGTGTCTTGGTGTTGGGGCTTATTTGCGGGGTATTCCTCGGGCTGACTGGGGCTGAGGGGGTGAAAGAAATGTGGGTTTACTCTAACGAGTAGCTTGAAAGCTAGCTCGAGGCGCACTTTTTGTTGGCTCGCTAAGGCGCGGGCGTGTACCTCTTGTAGGGCGAGGCCCCAAGTTATAACTTGTGGTTCTGCAAGGAGAAAAAGTTCGGCACAAAGCGTGTTAAGGCTTCGTCGTGGTTGCACAAGAATGTTTATAAAGTAGGTAATTCTTTCCCGCCGAAAAGCGGAATAAAGGTGGGATTGTAGAGCGGAAGCACCTAAATGGGTGCCTTGTAAAGCAAGGATCAAAATAGAAGCATCGCCTTTCATAAAGGCTAGGACTACTTTTATATAAGAACCTATGTGTTTCAGTAAAAGGAACAGCAGTCGATTCAAAGAAAAATTACCGTTGGCAGACTCTAAATGAAGCGTAACGAAAAAAGGGGACAAACTCTGTTCCGACCGCTTGTCCTTACCCACACTATTTTTGCACTTGTCCGCTCTGGATCCGACGGACTCTGTGGCTCGATCTGCACTCCTGCATTCTATGTTGACCACTCGTCACTCGTCAAGGGTTTTGAATTCGTCTGCTAATAATTTCCATTGTTCGGGGTTTCAGATATGGGGGAGAAAGAAAAGGATGACGGGTTGAAGAGACTGGAATACTTGTCCTTGGTTTCCAAGGTCTGTACAGAGCTAGAGGCCCATATCGGATGCGCTGACAAGGTCTTGGCGGAGTTTATCACGGACTTGGGTGAACAGAGCGCGACTGTGGAAGAATTCGATGCACAGCTGAAGGAAAATGGAGCAGAAATGCCCGAGTATTTTGTGAGGACATTGCTTACAATAATCCATGCTATTCTTCCTCCAAAAACGAAATCGGACAAGGATAGGACAAAAGGGGATCCACCTGCCAAGTTCCCAGGGCTTTCGGTGCCTGATAACAGACTGAGGGTTAAGGAATTGGAGAAGGAGATTGAAAAGGAGTCGAGAAAGGATTCTGATAGAGAAGATGATCGGGGGAGAGGAGAGTGGAGGCACGAAAAAAGTAGCAGGGATGGGGAGAAACATAGGACGATGAGGGAAGAGGGTTATGGTGATGACAGAAGAGACAGAGGCAGAGATAGGGATAAATATGGCAAAGATAGGGACAGGGATAAGGATAAATATAGCAGAGAGAGAGACAAGGATAGATATAGCAGAGACAGGAGGGAAGAGAATGGTGATATCAGAGATGATGAAAGGAGCAGAGGGCACAGGGATACAGTTGATTACAGGGATGAAAGAAAGCAGAACAACTACAATAAGGAGCCCGAGTTATTTGGGGTTTATCAGGGCAGGGTTTCCAGGGTAATGGATACAGGGTGCTTTGTTCAGTTGAATGATTTTCGAGGGAAAGAGGGCTTGGTCCATATTTCACAGATTGCAAGCAGGAGGGTGGTTAATGCAAAGGAAGCCGTTAAGAGAGATCAGGAGGTTTGGGTCAAAGTCATTTCTATATCGGGACAGAAAATGAGCCTTTCCTTGAGGGATGTTGATCAGAAAACCGGTGAGGACCTGTTGCCAATGAAGAAAAGCACCGATGATGATGCTCTGAGGGCCAATCCTCTTAGTTTCAATCAGCCTCCCACAAGGAGGACCGGACTTTCAGGTATCACCATTGTGGATGAGGAAGAAAACATGCCTTCCCGGAGGCCCCTGAAGAGAATGAGCTCTCCCGAAAAGTGGGAAGCAAAGCAGCTGGTTGCATCCGGGGTCTTGGATGTGAGGGAATATCCTATGTATGACGAAGATGGTGATGGCATGCTTTACCAAGACGAGGGTACTGCCGAGGAGGAGCTCGAGATCGAGTTGAATGAGGATGAGCCTGCTTTCCTGCAGGGGCAGACACGTTACTCGATCGATGTTTCACCTGTGAAGATTGTGAAGAATCCCGATGGTTCACTGCAGAGAGCAGCGATGACGCAGTCAGCGCTCTCGAAGGAGCGAAGGGAGCTTCGAGAACAGCAGCAGAGGACCATGCTGGATTCCATTCCCAAGGATTTGAATCGACCGTGGGAGGATCCAATGCCAGAGACAGGTGAGAGGCATCTTGCACAGGAATTGAGAGGGGTGGGGCTTTCTGCTTATGATATGCCTGAGTGGAAGAAGGATGCTTTTGGCAAAGCACCAACATTCGGACAGCGGTCAAAGCTCTCGATTCAGGAACAGAGGCAGAGCCTTCCCATCTACAAGTTGAAGAAGGAATTGATCCAGGCGGTGAATGACAACCAAGTTCTCGTTGTCATCGGGGAGACTGGCTCCGGAAAGACCACTCAAGTGACCCAATATTTGGCAGAGGCAGGCTACACTACTAGAGGTAAGATTGGCTGTACCCAACCTCGTAGAGTGGCAGCTATGTCTGTAGCAAAAAGAGTAGCGGAGGAATTTGGATGTCGTTTAGGGGAGGAGGTTGGGTATGCCATTCGTTTCGAGGATTGCACCGGGCCAGAGACTGTGATTAAGTACATGACCGACGGTATGCTTCTAAGAGAGATTTTAGTTGATGAAGAACTATCTCAGTATTCAGTAGTCATGCTTGATGAGGCCCACGAGAGGACAATTCACACAGATGTGTTGTTTGGGCTCCTGAAGCAGTTGGTTAGACGCAGGCCTGATCTTCGGTTAATCGTCACCTCTGCCACTCTGGACGCTGAGAAATTCTCAGGATATTTCTTCAACTGCAATATATTCACTATCCCCGGGAGGACTTATCCCGTAGAGATACTGTATACCAAGCAGCCGGAGAGTGACTATTTGGATGCTGCATTGATCACGGTCATGCAGATTCACTTGACAGAACCGGAAGGTGATATTCTTCTCTTCTTAACGGGACAGGAGGAAATTGATACTGCATGTCAGATTCTCTATGAGCGAATAAAAGGACTTGGAAAGAATGTTCCTGAACTCATCATCTTGCCGGTATACAGTGCTCTTCCCAGTGAGATGCAGTCAAGAATTTTTGAGCCTGCTCCTCCAGGTAAGAGAAAAGTGGTTGTGGCCACCAATATCGCAGAAGCTTCTTTGACCATTGATGGAATCTACTATGTTGTTGATCCTGGCTTTGCTAAGCAGAATGTATACAATCCAAAACTTGGTCTGGATTCGCTGGTCATTACACCAATTTCTCAAGCATCGGCTAAGCAACGTGCTGGACGTGCTGGTCGTACAGGTCCTGGTAAGTGCTATCGTCTATACACAGAAAGTGCATATCGCAATGAGATGATGCCCACCACTGTGCCAGAAATACAGAGGATTAATCTTGGACTCACGACACTCACCATGAAAGCCATGGGACTCAATGACCTCCTCTCCTTTGATTTTATGGATCCCCCTCCTCCTCAAGCACTCATATCTGCAATGGAACAACTGTACAGTTTAGGAGCTTTGGATGAGGAGGGTCTTCTAACCAAATTGGGGAGGAAAATGGCTGAATTTCCACTGGAACCTCCTTTGTCAAAGATGCTCCTTGCCAGTGTTGATCTTGGCTGTAGCGATGAGATCTTGACCATAATAGCAATGCTTCAGACACAGAACATTTTCTACAGGCCTCGAGAGAAGCAAGCTCAGGCTGACCAAAAAAGGGCAAAGTTTTTCCAACCAGAAGGGGACCACTTAACATTATTAGCCGTGTATGAGGCCTGGAAGGCAAAAAACTTCTCAGGTCCCTGGTGTTTTGAAAATTTTGTGCAATCCCGCTCTTTAAGGAGAGCCCAGGATGTGAGAAAGCAATTGCTGACCATTATGGACAGGTGTGTTTACAAGCTTCTTGGTATTCTTTTTTATTCACTGCCTGTTGAAATTTTGATACAGTCCTTAGGTTTTTTTTCTTTCGACTCTTGCAAAATATCCAAAGATTTCTTCCCACAGTATGCTGGAAGGGTACCTCCCTGCATACAAATCTCAGTTGCTCACTTATGCCAAGCTTTGATTGTGCTTTGAGATATTTCTTTTAGTGACATCTGGGGTATGCCTTTCCATGCAAGTTATCACTGGATTTTCCCTGATGTCCACCTCCACATATTCCTTGAAGTTTCCGTTCTTTGTAAACACCTTCAATTTAGCTCCAAAGCAAGATTGCTGGCTGTGTGCATGTATCAGAATTTTATGTCATCAAAGATTTAGTCCATGGTGCCATTTTCATAAATCTATAGGTGATAATAAAATGAAACAGAATCACCCAATAAATATTCTTTTGTTTTGAACCAGCCACTGAATAAAAAACCAAAAGGTGCCCCCAAACAGGTATACAAATACTTGTTCATCATTAAAATACACAAGTCAGCCCTAGGCTTCAAAGACACAAGTTGTCCTCAAGGAATTGGCATAAAGACCTCATTCTGCTGGAAACGTCTGCTCAAAGTGCTCAAGGGAAAAAAATAAGTGTATTCCTTATTGAGAAGAAGTCTGAAACTTGATCTCGTTAACACTCTCAGCCCATCAAGACATGAAAACAGTTATGGAGAAAGTCAGAGCTAGCAATGAGAATAACAACCTTATGCCTAGAATGAGCAATTTATTTATTTTTATCCCAATGGACTATATCCCCACTGTATTGTGGCTTGATGTCTCTGGTTGTATATCTCTGGAAAGTCTTGAGAATACTGCTACCCAATCCTTCCTTAAATATATCTGAAGAAGGCAAGTGATTTTACTTATCCTTCACGGTCCCTGTTAGATTTACCTGTATCTTTGGATGAGGGAAAAAATGGGAGTATTAAGCCCCCTCTTGGTGTACACCCTTCCTACAACAATTGAACTCTCTTGGAAAATACCTCAACAGGTATATAAAGTACTGCTGCTTGGAATGCTGAATATAACTACTATAAATGTCCATCACACTGCTGTGCAAAGTGCCTCAGAAAGACATGCGTTTTGAGGGGTAACAGTTACTTAGATCATAAATATCTGGAAGCATCCACCAGCATGATTATTCCATTAATGCACTTTAAAACATGTACCAAGGCACGGATAGTTTCAATATCTACAGGCGATCAGTATTATTTACTCATTTTCTCCAAAAGCAAGCAGTGCAAGAAAGTTAAGCAGCTGTAAAATGCCAAGATATCGTGAGCATGTCCACATGGAGGAATGGGAACAAGATGAAGCTCGCCTCCAGTCCCAATGCTCCCAAATTGAAAGTGACCTCAGAGGCCACTTTATTGAAGTCAGGGAGAGGATGAAGTGGAAGTTTAATACCAAATGAACCCAAGCGGTTATTTAAAATCTTAAGCAATAGATGGAATCCTCTAGTCTCCAATGCACAAGCCATCCAGACAGCATTGCAAGGGCTGAATGTAATGTACCCAAACAAATTCATTTGCCTGCAACGGTGCATCAGTAAGAGTATGTTGTGACAGAGTACCACTTGGGAAATATGCCTTCAATCTGCATAATTGTTTCACTGGTTTCTAAACGGCCACACAAAGTGCTGATTGTTGGAAGACCAGCTCCAACAGTTGCTTCATACAAGATGTGTGTATAGGATTGTCTTTGAAGTTCCCTCAACCTTAGCTATCGCTCTAGTGGTCCTGAATTTGCCTTTGTATTGGGAGTAATTATATGCATTCCTGTTCGCATCCATTGGTAGTAATTCTTTGCAACTCTTGGATCTGTTGTGCAATTTACAATAACTGTATTTGGTATAAGTTGTTATATGCACACGCTGAATAAACATTTCTGGATCACCAGGCTGACCTTTTTCTTTCCAAAGCGCAGTGTCCTAGGGTAATTTTGCCCTTAGGGTTTCCAACAGAATTCCTTCCCTTATTCAATAATGAAATAAACAGTTCATTCAACATAAGCAGTAGTAATACATGAATAAGCAATATAGTCCTTAAACCCCCTAATAAATAGACAAGTATAAGATTCAATGACAATATAATCCTCCAACAAAATCACACGGTTCTAGGGCCTTCTGCTCACAGTACTGAATTTATATTCAACCAGCAACTCAAACCACTACAGTAAAACAGTAATATAAAATTCAATGAGCCTATCACTAGTCTACCATACAGCCTGATCTTGTTGCCTCATGGATGTCACAAAATGCCACAGAGAACCCAACGAATTCTGTCTTGAACAGCCTTAGGAAAGCACCCTAATTCTACAGGAGTGGTCTAAAACTTCTGAACTCTTCCTCAGGAAAAGGACCGAACTGCCTCAGAAATTGACTGAACTGCCTCAGGGAGGCTGAACTGTCATAGAAAAGGACACCAAACTCTGCCTCAGATTTGGCCCTGCGGCCAGGCTGCGGTCTCTGTGGCCCCTGAGACCTGCGGATGTCTGCAGGTTGCCTCAGGACGCCCTGAATTGCCTCAGAATGCTATTAATTTTTAGGGCTAGATTGTTCTCTGCTGTAGATAATTGCAATTTTATACTTTTCAACATTTTTCATATAACATTCACTCCATAACATCATTTCATCATTAGCAATTATGTAGAGAGAACAGTAACATTAACAATGCAGCAGAACAATAAAGAAACAATAAAAGAAAAGCATGCACAAAAGAGACACTGGGATTTAGGTCAGAGACCAGGGCAAAACCCCACAAGGGGGAAACCCAATTAGATTCTTTTTCTATTAGATATTCAGCTGAGATACAGAGTACAATAAGAATGAGATGTATCAATCACATCAGGTCTCCTAGGGCCAACCCAAGTCAGTTCACAACTACGCTTGTGAACTGAAAGATCTGATAATCAAACAAGTCCAAGAGAATTGCTTTCATATTACTGTCTCAAGTACCATCATCCATGTCACTGTAGTAAGTGTCATTAACATCAGGAGTCTTCATTGTGAAGAAACATCATCACTGTCAAGTGTCATCATTGCTATCATGTATCATAAGAGCAAGGTCACTCTCATCATATATCTTAATAGCAATGTCACTGATATCATGAAACAAGGTCACTGTTACTGCCATTGTTAGTAATCAACAAGGGTTACTGTCATCGTTAGGGTTACTGTTCTCTATATCAAGGATCACTGCCATGTCTTCAAGCCATTGCCATATAAATCACAGCCATGTCATATACATCACTATTATATCAAAGTTCATGTTATTACTGTTATATGAATCATGGTCTCACTGTATATAGTTCACTGTCCATACATCATACAAGACCTACAAGGTGCGAGCTATAATAAGTATTGCATATCACGACAAGTAATATTCCGTACCATTATAATGCGATCCTTGTAGGTATAAGTGTGATCCTTACTTGAGACTATAATGTGAGACTAATTGTAGTTGTAATGCGAGACTCACTGTATAGTCAAGCGATGCCATTGTGTAGTCAAATGACGCTGCTGAGTAGTCAAACGATGTTTTTTTTTTTGACTTTAACGGTTAGATTTTTATTTAAAAGGCGGCAAAACAGCTGCCGCTTGCTTTTACATTGGATTGAGTTTCTCAATTTCATTTCTCTCTGAGTTCATGAAGTCCACGATTCCATGATCAATCTTTGATTCAGGATCGCCTTTTGGAGAAGCAACGCTGTGTCTCTGCCGGAGGGTTCTTTACCTTGATGTTACCAGCTGTCTCTGACAACCTGAGTATGCCTTTCTGGAGCCTTCCTCTAACTCTGTTGCCAGAGGAGCGAATCGGATATGAGCAATTTCCACTTGGGAGTATGAATATCGTTTTCCATCTCTAGTCTTCATTCTAACCTTCCAGCGCCTTGCTTTTTGCCAAAACAATTTCCCCTGGAGCAGAGAGAGCCGTGCGAAATGGGCAGCTGTCCGATTGAATGTACAGAGCCTGGCGTCAAAATTTTGCGTTGCTGAAACACCACGAGCGGCGTTGCTGAAACACCAGTTTCAGCAACTGATAAAATAACTGTGTTGCTGAAACACCATTTCCAGCAAGCGAATTTCTGGGTTTTCTGTGTTAAATCAGAGTTACTGGTTAATCCGATTATGGGATGATGCAGAGAGAATCTTCCAAGTTGACTGATAGGGTTCTTTGGCTTCTGGCAGCTCCAAGGTTGGCTTCAGAATCAGCTTGAGTATTAAGCTGCCTCATAATGTGGAAGAAGGAGATTTTCCGAAACTTAGCCAGCATGGGTCTTATTTTCTTTAGAATTCGGCCTAAATGGATCTGCAACTGATTCGAAGGAGAATTCATTGCTTGAATGATGAGCCGAGAGTCTCCGAAGACCGTCAATGTTTGAATGTTCCGTTTTAGAGCCAGAGTCAGCCCCTGCCACAAAGCTAGAGCCTCAGCTCTATTATTTGATTCGATTCCCAGACCCCAATGGTACTGGAGTAAAGTAGACCCATCGGGTTTCAGCAGCACTCCACCTCCACCCGCAGCTCCTGGATTGCCTTTAGAGGCCCCGTCGAAGAAAAGACAATGGTCATCTAGTGCCGATCTCCACTTTAGAAATTCCTGTTCTTCCAGACGGATTTCCCACTTAGCATGGCAGGTGTTTGGAATAGTAGGGATGGGTTGATTATTTGGAACGATTTCTTTTAGCCACAGCTCCTCCTCATTGTCCAGCTTTACTTCATTCCTTAGGGTTGGCTTAGCTTCCAAAGTCTCTCCCAATAAAGCTTTAATTTTGGATATAACATTGTTTACAGTGCAGATTTCTCCTCTGAAGATTCTGTTGTTCCTTTCCAGCCATAATTTCCAACATATGTATTTAGGGGTCCACATCCAAGCAGTCCTAAGGAGGTTTTTATTGTTGGTGCAGATTGGAGGTAGCTTGGCCCACTCGTAGAACAGGGATGGCACACTTCTTGGTAGCTCAATATTGTTCGCCCTTGAACTCAGGACCCCTTTCCAGACTGCCTTGGCAAAGGGGCACAGCAGCAACAGGTGATCAGCTGTTTCTTCCTCTGATATACATAATGGACATCTGGAAGGCCCTTCCATTCCCCGTTTTCTCAGGTTGTCTCCTGTGAGAATACTATTATGAGCAAGAGTCCAGCAGAAAAAGTCTATTTTAGGGAGAGAAGGAAAGTTCCATATGAATTTCCATTGCGTTGGGTCTGGAGGGACATTCGGGACAGCAATTAAACTTTTGTATCCTTCAGCTACCGAGTAGGAGCCAGTATGGGAGCCCCATCCTCTTTTATCCTTGGCTGTTGCTGATAATGGTGATTTCCCTTGCAGATTGTCTAACAGTAAAGAAGCTTCAGATTGCAAATGGTGTGGTACCTCCCCGAGATTCCAGCTGTCCCATCTTCTTTCAGCATCCTCCGTCCAGTTGGTTATGTCCCACAGAGTTTCCTTGTTGTTGGAATGCAGCCATAGCTTAATATTTGCCAGGCCTTTTATATGATGAAGAGGCTGGTCTCCAAGAATCTGATCATTCCAAATTCTTATTTTTTTCCCATTACCTGGGATCCAATAGAGGTTGGGGCTGAAGTTGTCCAGAGCAGCGATACAAAGTTTGGATATTGGGGAGCCTCTGGAATTTTTTGGAGGAAGATCAAGACATCTCAATCGTTGACCTTGAAAGTATTTCTTCCACAGCACTTTCTTGCTCCAGCTTATTTTCCCTGCCACAATATTCCACAGTATTTTTGAGCCAAGAGCGAGATTTTGGGCAGCCAAGTCTCTAATTTGCAGACCTCCTTCTATGAAAGGTTTCTTAATGGTATCCCAATTTACTAAATGAAGCCTTCTTTCATTGTTTTTTCCCCCTTCCCACAGAAATCTTCTCAGCATACCATCCATTTTACTGAGAAAGGTTTTGGGGGCGAGGAGAATAGAATGCTGAAACAGAGGCATGCTTGTTAAGACAGATTTTATAAGGATAATTTTCCCAGCAGTGTTCAGCCAGGAGGCTCCCCAGGCATTAATTCTGAGTTTGAGCTTGTCCAAAAGGGGCATCCAATGGGAGACTTTGGGGATGGATCTGAAAATTGGGATCCCAAGATATTTGAAAGAATCCCAGTCTTGACAGATTTTCATTTCAAGAAGCCTAGCTATATCAGCAAGGTTTTTAGCTGAGCAATTCCAGCCATAGATTGTACTTTTTGAGTAGTTAATCTTGCTGCCGGATGCTTCCTTATAGATGTCCAGTTCCTTTTTGAAAGAATTGGCCGAAATAATACTCGCTCCACCTAGTAGCAGAGTATCGTCGGCAAATTGAGCATGGTTTATTTCTTTGACATTTTGCACCATTCTGAGACCTGGCAGAATTTGGATTTGCTGACAGTAGTCGAGCTGGAAACTCAGCACTGAGGCTTGTATGGCATAGAGAAGCGGGGACAGCGGACAGCCTTGCCTTAATCCCCTTGAAGCTGTAAAAAATTCAGTTGATCTTCCATTTACCAACGGAGCAATCCAAGGAGAGGCTATGCAGGCTTTCACCCAATTTGTGAATTTTGTTGAAAAGCCCATTTTTGTCATAACTGCAAACAGGAAGTCATGCCTCACCCTGTCAAAGGCATTAGCCAGATCTAGTTTTATTATCATTCCTTTCTCTTTTCTCTGGACACTTGAATGTACTGCCTCTTGAACCAGTACAATATTATCCAGTATCTTTCTCCCTTTGATGAAGCCTCCTTGGTTCTCCGGTATGATGTCCGGCAATATATTCTTGAGGCGCATGGATATTATTTTGGTAATAAGTTTATAGCTAGTGTTACACAACGAAATGGGGCGAAATCTACTGAACTCAGAAGCTCCTTTTTCTTTCGGAAGCAAAGCCAGGAAGGCTGAATTGGTGCTGCCTCCTATCTTAGTACAAAATTGGGATTTCCTTACCATTCTCAGAAGGTCTTTGTTGATAATTGACCAGCAAGACTGAAAGAACCTGGCAGTGAACCCATCAGGCCCTGGCGCTTTATCCGGATCCATGCAATCCAAAGCTTTCTTGAGCTCATCCATGCTGATCGGGGCAGTCAGCATATTATTGACGGGGTCTTGCACACAGAAGGGGATCAGATTGTACGGATATGCTTGGGGATCTATAGGCTGGTAATCAGGAGCTGAATAGAGGTCTTTAAAAAAGGAGAATGCTGCTCTCTTTATGCCCTCAAAATCATTAACCACTGTATCTTGGAATCGGATTTCTGAAACATTTTTGTATTGCTTTCGGGCTTCGGCATGCTTGTGGAAGAAACTAGTATTTTTGTCGCCGGCTTGTAACCATAAGTTTCTAGATTTCTGTCTCCAATACTCCTCTTCGTCCCTACTGGCTTTATGAAAGGCTTTTTGTAACTCAACTTCTTTTTGGAGCAGACTTTGGGTAATATCTGAATTCTCCATTGAGGATTGGAGGGCAGCAAGATTTTCTATAGACTCTTTTCGATTGGCAGCAGGAGTTTTCAAAGCTTTTGCCCATTCCTTGAGCTTTCTCTTAAGAGCCCGCAACTTTTCTTCCCACACGAAGAAAGGGGAACCCTGAATTTTCCGGTTCCAGACTTCAGCAACCACCTCATTGAACCCCTCTTGCTGAATCCATAATGGGCTAAATCTAAATGGAATGGGTCCGAGAAATCTATCCACGGAAAGCTCCAGACTTATGGGTTTGTGGTCAGAGGTGCAGTTGGGCAGAATTTTGGATGAGGTCATTAGACCACTAGTGAGGAAGGAGGTTTGGACAAGGAATCTGTCCAAGCGAGCTGCTATATGGCTGGGACCTAGTCTTTTATTAGACCAAGTATATTTCCCAACTGAAGGTTTGATGTCCTCCAAATCCCAATCGTTCATGATGTCTTCTACCCATTCTCTGGCAGGGTCCCTTACAGGTGAACCACCTTTTTTCTCTTCAGCAGCTAGAGTAACGTTCAGATCCCCTGCAATAATGATATTTCCTGGATTGTGCAAAACAAGAAAGGACTGGAGCGAGTCCCAGCAAATTTTTTTCTCCGATGGCAAGACTGGAGCATAAAGGTTAAATAAACTTACTTGTTGACCAGAATCTTTGTGAAGGAGTTGAGTGAAAATCCAGTGCTGGCCACTTTCTTCTTGAATCAAGTCGTATTTGGAGCTGTCCCAGAAGGAGGCGATCCCACCAGAGGCACCTCTAGCACTGACAGCTCTTCCAGGGCCTTTGCGCCAGAATGTTTTGCTGGAATGGAGGAGAAGAGAGTCCTCCATCTTTGTCTCCTGGATGAGAAGGATTTCAGGCATATGCAACCTTACAATGTCTTTCAGGGCCTCTTCTTTCAGCCTGCTACCTAATCCTCTGCAATTCCAGGAGACGTATTTCATTATTTACTGGAGAGGGGGGGAGTGGCTCCTTTTGGAGCCTTGTTATTCTTGCGCCCGGATCTGGTATTCATCATTCCCTTGAGGGTTTTCTGGGAACCTTGGAGAACATCCATGTAGGTTTTCTCCTCTCTTTGTTTCTTCTTGGATTTTCGGCCCCTGGATGTTTTGATAGGAGAGATTTGAGAACTGTCTGATTCAGATTCTCTTTCTTCTGATTCTTCTCCTGATTCAGAGGCAAGACTAATGTGCTCGTCATCGCCTGCTTTTCCCCCTTGATCTGCCTTGGTTAATTGGGGATTTGATTCTTCTTCGGATTCTTTCCTTTCCTTCGGCTGACCTTCAGTTTCTTCATGTTTCTCTGAGGCCTCCCCCTTCTCAGCTGTGGATGGGCCTTCATTTGAGACTGGTTTGGTTTTGTCGTTGGGCTGGGGATTTCCCTTTGATTCTGTCTGCTTCTTCTCGTTTGGCTTTGAGACTACCTTTCCTTTTTTTATTTCCTTCCATCCTTCTTCTTCCTCTTTGTCCCCTGATGGTGCTTTAGGGCAGTTTCGTTGAAAATGGCCATGTTCATGGCAGATCCTGCATTTAAACGGGAGTTGCTCGTAGTCCAGCTTCTGGTAGTGATGCCAATCTCCCACTGTCAGCTTGATAGCTTCCGGTAGCCCAGCTTCGAGATCCACTTCCACGCATATTCTGGCGCAGGTGTATTGGCCCTTGTTATCAGCTTTGTCGATGAATCTTCCCAGTCCATTTCCTATCTTTTGCAGTGCTTGATAGCTCCAACAGTGTATTGGAAGATTGGGGAGCCGGACCCAAACAGGGACCTCCTTTGGGACATCGACTGAGGGGTCAAAGTCGGGTGTCCATTTATTCAGAAAGAGACCTTGGTTTCCCATGAAATATGGGCCATTTCTGAACACCAAATCTCGGTCTTCCTTGGTAGTGAATTCAAAGATGAAGTAGCCCCTTCCAATCGGGTAGCTGATCACATTGTTTGGGAGCAGGGGTCTCCAGTTTCTTTGCACCCATTCATCAGTCGATTTGGTTGTTGGCCATCGTCCCATAAACTGCCCTACTAAACCTCTGTCAGCCAGGGCAAGGGCGATTTTGATTGTCTGGTCTTCTGGCAGAGCAATTTCTGGAATTTCTTCTAATTTTTTGATAAACTTCGGAGCTTCAGGCTGCATTCGTTTTTTCCCTCTCTGCGTAAGGATCTTCTTGAAGGCTTCTGCAGGCGAAATCGGAGGGGTGGGAGAGGGCTCCGCACCCCCTGGAGCAGCCATGGCGGCGGCAGCTGGTCGCAAACCTAGCAGAACGCATTCCCTACGCGCGCGTTTTTTAGTTCGCTACTGAGTAGTCAAACGATGTTACTGTGGATAATACGAGCCACTAAATAGACAAGCCTCAGGTGTGAGCCATAGAGTAACAAGCCATAGAGGTCATCTACAGGAATCGAGCCACAGAGAACGACTCATAGAGAAATAACGAACCATAAAATTCAAGCCACGGAAATCATGTCATAGAGATACATAACGAGCCATAGAAATGAGGCATAAAGGTGAATATGCAAATCACTGTAATGCGATCCTCAGAGTTAACAAAACGAGCCACTGAGCCATATTGTAAATAGATCGAGCCACTATAAATAATGCAGACCATTGTAAATAGATTGAGCCACTATAAATAATGCAGACCATTGTAAATAGATTGAGCCACTGTAAATTGATTTGAACTAATAGAGATGCGATGTCAATTAGAAATGCAATGTTACTGAGATGCAATGCCAATTAGGGATGCGATGCCACTGTGTATTGCATGTGACAGACATATGTGATGACACTATATTCGAGCCACATACAAATGCGAGTCATTGTAACGAATGTCAAGGCAGATATATGAACCTCAAATACATATGAAAAATACGATCCTCATAGTCATACAAAAATATAGAGATATACGAGCCTTTTTAAAGTGAGAGATTCAAATTCCACTTTGGAGAGAAGTATTGAACTTCTTTTACAGCCTTCCTTAGAATCGAATGGGTGCTAAAGGGAGACATTTCGACTTGACATATTTGGAGGGAGAAACCACAAATTTAAATTTTGCTCATAATAATATTAAATATATTTTTCCATGTGGTTTAATGAGAGCTTGCCCCAAATTGATTTGCCATATTAATTAATAATAATATTTTCCTTTATCCAATTCGAATTCTTCTTTGGGGTAATATGGGCCTTCCTTTAGGGCAGTGGGGTTTCCCCTTTGGAGAAATTCATCCCGAAGCTGCCCAAACTTCAACAGATGCCAACGAATTTTTGACTTAAGGACACCACAAATTCTACCTCAGAAATGCCATGAATTCTTGTTGTTTTTCCAGATAGATGAATCCCAAGATTTCTAGATTTGAACAAAAGGTAAATGAGAATTTTACTAACTAGGGTGGAGTCTTTCACCATGGAAATTAGTAGAGGAAAAGGGGTCTTAAAACCCTCAAAGCCACAACTCAAGAAAACATATGTATTTGATCCAAGTCGATGACGATCATTTGATTCCAACTCTCCTCTATTTATGGATTTCTTCATGGGCTTCTAGATGTGAGGGATTGTGGATGTAACCCCCAATTTTGAGTTTTTTGCCCCAATCGACCCAACATTTACACAATGTTGCCCCAACATTGCAAAATTTAGGTTTTACTCCTTTATCAAGACTATAGCCTACAAGTATTTGTCCTTAGCCAATCAATTAGGAGAGGACATTACACAAACCTCCCAACATGTTTGCAGGTATATGCCCAGATCACTCAGAACCATTGGTTTAAAACTAATAATGCCCATTATGTGCAAATCAATGTTAAATTCCTCCTCAAGCACAATTACTCGATCCCTAAGCTGGTCCAGAAGAGTACCTCCAATCAATCCTAGTCCAATTATGCCTACAACCAATTGTTGAAGTTTGTAGCTCAGGCGGGTACTTCTGCACATGCCTTGTGTCTAGGCGTGCAAAAGTCACTCAAATCGCCTTAGAATATGTGCTCTAGGTTGAGCAAGTTGTTGATGTAACTTAGCCTAAGTTTAACTTAGGAAAAACACCTATTAATATGTTGGCTTATTGAGCTAAAATAAAATGTAGGAAAAGTAAAGTAATTCACCTTAGTGAATATGTTTAATCTTAGCCATTGATCTCAAGTGAGGCGAAATCTAATTTTAGCGTTCAATCACTTTGAGATTAGGGTTAAGGTTAGGGTTAGGGTTAGGCTTTTGGCTTAATGTAAAGTTATAAAAGCAAGGCTAAGGTGAGGAGAAGACAAATAATAACATCGTGAGGTTGAGAACGACATCTCAGTGAGCATGTGCTAGTTTCGAGAGAGTGCATAGGGGCTGGAGATCCAGATCTGCTGGATAATATCTGACATAATTTGTAATTTCTCATTTGGGCCATTATCCCAAGACGTGAGCCCAAGTAAGTTCCGAGTTTTTATTAATGGAGAATTGATTTGTTGGGCAAAAATTTGTCTCGTTGTGATTTAGATTGTGTAATTTTGCTTCTACTTAATTTTTTTGTTAGGAACTTAGTTGTGTAGTTGTTTAGTAATTAATTGCTTGGAATTAAATACCGGGTGCTAGGTTCGTGTAAAATATAACATGGTATCAGAGCTTCAATTGTGAATTGATCTCAAAATTATAGGTGTCGGGTTCGTACTAGATTGCTGGAGCCAGGTTTGGTTGGGATTGTATGATTTTTTGTTTTGTTTTGTTTGTTGTAAGTGACTGAGAGCAATTTTTTTTCATGTAAGCCGAAATTGTTTTTAGTGGACACGAATTTATTTAGTTTTAGTTTTCTAAATAAAAAACAAAAAAAAAGGGTCGTGGGTGGCTGACATGCCTGAGCCACCCAACGGCCGGCTAGAGTCGATAGCCCAAAGACCAACATGGGATGGGATGAGCCCGTCATCAGAGCAAGCCTGCTACGCATGTCAGGCCAAGTTGATTGGTAAGGGTAGCAACCGAACAAAAGAGAAGGCAATACATGGAGGTGGTTGCAAATCGGGGCAATTTGACATTGGACCTGGTCGCTCCAGAGGTTGTCGGCTGAGACCGCTGAATACGAAGCTAGGCTGAGAGGCGGTGTGTTCAACAGTGGGTTGGTAGCGAAAGTTGTTGCCAGGGTTGCACAATCATCAGGGAACAATAGCCTACAAACACTAGAGGTCAACGTACCGACAAGGTGCATGAGTACAGGTGATAACAGTTTGACGTGGAAGCATAACAATTGGGACAATTGATAATGCCTGTGTGGTTGTAACCAACAACAAATTGGTCGTCTGCTGAAAGATCTAATCACTGTAGAGGTCGACAATAGATGCGTGTGAGGGCGCATAGGCCATGATCGCAAATAGAGAATTGGTATACGGGTGGAGCACGGCGCTGGAGCCTGAGAGTTCAAAACAATAGGTTGGTGCGAGGTAGATCAGAGCTAAGTTGCCGCAGGGGCTGAAAACCCAATTCATGTCAATTGTTGAGGGGTGTAGGATTTGCGTAACAAGGTAATTGGCTGCAAAGGAAAAAGTGATAACAAAGTTATTGTTGGTTTGCTGAGTTAGTGATGGCTACTGGGTTGCGTTATGAGGATAGATTGGATGGGGTAAGAAACTTCAACCAATGGAAGGAGAGAATTGTTCTATTGTTTGAGGAGTAGGAGTTGTGAAATATTGTAGAGAAGGTTGTCACTATTCCTACATATGTTACTCAGTTGGTCGAGTTTAATAAAAGGAATGTGAAGGCCAAGAGAACAATCTTGGATTTCATTAAAGACCATATTATACCATATGTGATAGAGAAGAAGAATGCCTTTGAGATGCGGGCATTCGTAACCAAGTTATACTAGAGTACAAACCAAAACAGAAAGATGGTGTTGAAAGAGACACTGAGAAATACCTGAATGTTTGAAATTGACACAATTGCATCATACTTGACCAAGATCACTTAGATTAGAGATGAGTTGGCGGCAATGGGGGAAGCTATTGATAGTGAAGAGTTGGTTAGATTAGCGTTGAGTGGTTTTCCTACGAAATGGGATGTCTTTGTTGATGGGATTGTTGCATGGGAAAATCTGCCCAGTTGGGATAGATTGTGGGATGATTTCATACATGAAGAGACAAGGAGACGTTCCAAAAATGCAGGCCAAGGAGACTTTCCAAAGGGCAAAGGTAAATTAAGGGGAAGTGGGGGATTTGCTTCTGTGAAGGACATGAGCAAAGTGAAATGCTTTGCATCTTAGAAGACTGGTCACTATGTGAGCCAATGTCCATACAAAAAAAGAAGGAAAAAGAGACAAGTAGCTGCAATGGCATCAACTGAGATTGATGACTTTGCGAAGAAATTTGAGAAAGGGTTTTCTCTTTTCCCTTGTATTTTGGGCCACTGTATTGCTATGTATGTGGATAGTGGGTTATAGCTAGTGGACAATAGAGCATCTAGTCACATGGCGAGGATGAGGTCAATGTTCCGCAGTATTTTAGAGACAGGCTCAAACTACCATGTGAGTTGTGGAGCTAGCACCATGCATGTAGTAAAGGGGGTTGGATGTGTTAGATTCTAGCTAGATTCAGGAGGATTTCTGGAGGTGACAGGGATGGTATTTTTTCGAAGGTTGATGGTACACTTGCTCTCAGTATCAACCTTGGAGGATGATGGATATGGAGTTTTGTTCTGAGATGGACAAGTGCTTCTATGTTCAGAGGTAACGACCTTGGATGCAACAATAGTGCTTGGCATCAGACAAGGGTAGTCATATAGGTTGCTAGGACAACCTATGGGTGTATCCGAGGTGATCTTGGATACAGGATCAATGTTAGTTATTGAGAGGGGACAAGTGACTAGGAAGAATGATTCTTCAGGAATTTCTAGGAGATTCAATTGGTATGATATGGCATTGATAGATGCTCAAGAGTGCGATGGGACTCTTCAAAGCATGGCTGGTGTGATAGGTTCTTAGCTTAGGTTTCAGGTCAGGTAGCAGGACATGCTTTAGGGTCAGAGGGAGTAGCTACAAGTACTGAGATGGGCTTGGAGACAAATCCAGGTGGAGGAGGTTCTTCTAGAAGTATCTCCCTTGCTAAGAGAGAGTGTTGAAGTTTGTGGCTTGGGTAGGTACTTTTGAACAGGCCTTATGTCTAGGTGTGTAGAAGTCACCCACATTGCCTTAGAACACTTGCTCTAGGTTGAGCAAATTGCTGATGTAACTTAGCCTAAGTTTAACTTAGGAAAAGCACATAGTAATGTGTTGGCTTATTGAGCTAAAATAGAACTTAGGAAAAAGTAAAATAAATTACTTTAGTGAATAGGTTTCAATCTTAGCCATCGATCTCAAGTGAGGTGAGATTTAATCTTGGTCGTCAATCACTTTGAGGTTAGGGTTAGGGTTAGGGTTTTGGCTCAATGTAAAATTATAAAAGCAATGCCAAGGTGAGGAAAAGACACATAACAATAGCACATGGTTGAGAGCAACATCTCAGTGAGCATTTGCTGTGTTCGAGAGAGTGTAGAGGGGTGGGAGATCAAGATCTGCAAGAGAGTGCAAATCTGCTAGATTAGAATTGGCATATTGTAATTTGTAATTTCTCAGTTGGGCCATTATCCTGGGACAAGGTTCCAAGTAAGTTTTGAGTTTTTATTAATGAAGAACTAATTTTTTGGGCAAAAATCAGTGTCTTGTGATTAGATCGTGTAATTTTGCGTCCACTTAATATTTTTGTTAGGAACTTAGTCGTGTATTTGTTCAGTAATTAATCGCTCGAAATTAAATACCTGGTGCTAGGTTCGTGTAAAATCCCAAATGTCTTCGATGATTGGTCTTTCACTCTTGCTTGGACTTTGTCTTCACCTCAACTCTGATACCATGTTAATTTTAGGTATGTTCTATGCTAGAGCAATTTATTTCAATTTTCACAGTTAGCTCAATATCTTTTCCAGATTAGCAATCACATCAGCATTAAAGTAAACTGCAGATAGAACATAAATATAAATCGCAGAAGACAAGCCAAGACAAGAGGACACAGGATGTGGCGCTAGCCAGGGACAAACCCCAATGTGGGAAACCCTTGATCAATTCTTCTTATATGTTCTTCAATAGTTCAGCACACACAGAGAGAGAGAGAGAGAGAGAGAGAGAGAGAGAGAGAATACATTTACAACAGAAGTAAACACTTTGACTTATCTAGATAAGAGCATAGATCATCTCTAGGAAGATGATACGTGAGATCAGTTGAAGACATGCTGCTTCAATTGATTCTCTAAGGTGACTCCTTCACCTATCATTGTGCTACATCTCGTCATCATGTTGCACCTCACTGTGTTGCACCATGCTGCACCCATCATCACAATGTTGGACCTCATGCTATTGTTGTCCCAGTGTTTAGCACTGCTGTACCTAGTGCCACGACTGCACCATGCTGTCACCCATGTGCTTGCTGCACCATTGTTGCTTTGTGTCCTTCCTGCACCAGTGCTTGTTGCTATCCATGCTTTACCATGTTGCTACTATCCATGCTTCACCATGCTTGTAGCTGTCCCAAGCTTCTTGTTGCTGTCCATGCTTCACCATGCTTGCAGCTGTCCCATGTTTCACTATGCTTGCAGCTGTCTCATGTGTCACCATGCTTGCAGCTGTCCCATGTATTGCTTACTACTGTCCAATTGTTGCATCTAAACATGTTGTTCCATGCACCTTACTCGCTATGTTGCTGCAATATACCATACTGCTGCATCCATCACATCATGCTGCACTCCATTGGGGTATTCAACACTCCATGTTAACCTAACATGTGGCTCCCACAGGTTGCTCCAAATCTGATCCAAATTTGGTCAATATCCTTGACCCAACGCATTCCTAACACTGCTCCAAATTTGCTTGTCACTTTGCTGTTCCTAACTGTTTTGGTTAGGGCACTTGGGCAGCCCTAAACTCCTCTAAACAGTCCTCGAACAACCCTTCAAATATGCTTGTCACTTTGCTATTCCTAACTGTTCTGGTTAGGGCACTTGGGCAGGCCTAAACTCCTCTCAACAGTCCTCGAACAACCCTCCAAATATGCTTGTCACTTTGCTGTTCCTAACCGTTTTGGTTAGGGCACTTGGGCAGCCCTAAACTCCTCTCAACAGTCCTCGAACAACCCTCCAAATATGCTTGTCACTTGGGTAGCTTCAACATGACTTTGTCTTAGGCAGCTTCACCATGACAACGTCCTAGATCTAGGGCACATAGAGCTAGGGCATCATCTTCTAGGAGCTGCGTAGATCCTTCTTCCCCATGGCAACATTTTAGGGCAACATATCTCTTAGGATCTATTCTCCCACCAAAACCCAAAGACAAGTGGAGAGGAAGAAATCACAAGAAGAGTGTGTACAAATGATTAGCAAGCCACCTCTTTTTATACTAAAACGTTGAGCACATGTGGGTGTTATTTAGTCGCTGGTCGACCTTGATGAATTGTCTTATAACACAAATAAATTCATAACTCCATGAATATTTATCGGAATTGGATGATCTTTAGATCAATTTTACACCTCTCGATGAGAGGGATCCAGGAAAAATATCAGCTGCCATAAATAAGATGAGTTGCCAATTTTAACACTTCCTCTCAACTAGGGAGAACTCCATCCGCTGATCCATATGTCTGATTGTACTATCTCTGCCAATAGTGCCCTACATTGCTCTCGTCTGCTGAGCTTTGCTCTGCTCAGTTCTGCTCTGGTCTGGTCTGCTGAACCATGAAGAAGAAGAATTGATCGAGAATGTCTCATACCATTCTCTACTGACCTGAAGTCAGTTCCATATGCAGAGAGTGTGTCATATCACTTTTACCGACCCGAAGTCAGTTTTATTGATCCTAGATCAATATCACAAGAGAGTGTCTCAAACCACTCATACTAATCCCAGATCAGTTGGAGGTCATCCTAGCATAGGGAGTACAGTAGACATAACGATGCGTCCATCGATAGTACTACTATGGTCCCTAACCCCATTTCCCTGCTCATTGATCAGATGAGAGGTACTTCCCATGAGTCCCAGACTGCATGGGTAGGATGCCTCGACATGAGAACTAATCATCCTGTCCCATAGGAGAACTAATCATCCTGTCCCACAGGAGAACTAATCATCCTAGTTCACAGGAGAACAAATCATCGTGGCTCATAGGAGAACGAATCATCCTATCCCAAAGTCGCCTCGGGGTATCATAGGGGAAGGCTGAGCTATTCAACCTGTACACAGCGCACCATTAGGGGAGGGTGAGTCGCCCTATGGTCATGTGTTGCTCCAGTAAGTACCCCCAGAGCTCAATGCGTGCAACATGCAGGACCCTTATACGAAGGTCTTTCAACAACTCCAAGTCGTTCTGGAAAGTCACAAATTTGACCTTTCCTCGAGGCTTTGACACAATGTCTGTGACATGTACATCAGTCTCAATGTGATGGAGCGTCCTCGCTCATTGACTTACCATATCCCAGATAAGGTAGTATCTGATGTCTATTTGCTGGAGCAATCATCGAATACGGGATTCCTCAGCGATCGAATCCCCCATGGTTGTCACAAAGAATCACAATGGTATTTATCATGTGTACAAACAGCTCACTAAAGAGCTTCCACAACTAGGCAGCTTCACACGAGATCATTCACGTAGCTATGTATTCGGTCTCGACGGTGCTTATAGCAACCGACTTCTGCTTCCTGCTGATCCATGATGTCGAAGCAGAATCCAAAGAGAACTAGCACTCAAAAGTGCTTTTGTGATCCTCCACACTGCCTACCCAGTCAACATTCAAATAATCACGCAGCTTCACATTTCTGGCAGTGTATCTTAATCCATGAGAGATTGTGCCTCGAAGATATCTCAGAAGATTCTTGGCACCAATCCAGCGAGGCTCAACCATATGTGAGCTCATCATGCTAATTGCGAAACATATGTCCGGACGGAAGTTCACCAAGAACATCAATGCGAATGAGTTTA
The DNA here is from genome assembly GCA_031772625.1 of Pinus tabuliformis. NCBI lineage: Eukaryota > Viridiplantae > Streptophyta > Pinopsida > Pinales > Pinaceae > Pinus > Pinus tabuliformis. The sequence continues at coordinate 294,767,394 of CM062805.1, forward strand.
TGAAACTCAAAGGCATTACCCAAATCTGGTCCGACATTACTACTGCATAACTTCTGAAAATTAAGCTCCATCGGGGTAGTCACGGGCTTGCAATTTACCATTCCAAATCTGGATTCGAACTCCCTCTTGCTTCTGCAAATGAGAGGGTTTGCACCTGTCAGAAAGAGGTCACCCTCAGAAGGTGCCGGTATGAGAGGTCTATCATCCACAACCTTCAAGCAAAGGTTTGGATCGACTTCACTCCTAGTGAATCTCAGCTTCATCAGATAGCTATCAATCCTCTCATACTATGCTCGAGGTGTTTTGCTTCAAGCCACAAAGGGCTTTCTTCCACCTGCATACATGAGATTCCTGATCATGAATCTCAAACCCCTCGAGTTGTTCCAAACCTATGGACCTGCTATATGAGGGGAATGGTCCCCTTGTAAGATTTTCCTTCGGTACATCTCAAACATGTACCTTCATGCTCCTTTTGAATTCAGGCATCCCTGTCACCATCTGACTCACATCGGGTAGCGCCCCATAATAAGTAGACCTCTGGTGCTATAGATGAGATGTGACAACTGACATGGTCCCCAATGGACCATCCTGCAACTTGATACAAACGCCAACCCTGAACTCAAAAAGCATATTTGAAAATTCTATTTTCAAATACGTACCTTTTCATCGATGAATGCCACCCTGAAACCTTTGACTTCCATTACCTTAATGGACACCTAGTTTTTCTTGCGATTAGGTACATAAAAGAGGTTCTGTAAATGAATTGAGTTGCCCTCATTTAGTTGAGGGGTAATATTTCCTACACCCTTTCTAGGATAGGTGGCATTGGCTCCAAGTATAATCCCACCACTGTTTCCATCTCTTACCAAATTCGAGTGAGCACCCTTCTATCCGATGAAGTGCCTTGAAGCACTATAATCAATAAGCTAGATTCCTGCAAAATCTGAAGGAGAGGGCTAATACAAGATAACTTTATCCTATCAGAAACAACATTTGATTCTCCATACCTGGGGTTCCTTGCTTGCTTTGAAGAGTCGGCCATTTCCTTGATGACTTGCATTACTTGTCATTCCTCTGATCATTGAAGATGTCCCTGGAATGATTGTTATCATCATCAAGTGATGTGTCCCTGCCATTCGGACACTCCTTCGCATAATGGCCGAACAAGTCATCTGCCTTTCTTTCCACCCTTAGATTCGGACTTCCCAATGAAGTGATCTTTAGGTAGGCCATCATAAGCTTCCGCTGCACCATTTTGATAATGTTCTCTGCTTCGACTTCACCCTTGGTGAATTAGAAGAGGGATGAGGAATCCATTGATTTTTTGTACTTACCCAAATGTCTTCGGTGATTGCTCTTTCACTCTTGCTTGGGCTTTGTCTTCACCTTAGCTCTGATACCATGTTAATTTTAGGTATGTTATATGCTAGAGCAATTTATTTCAATTTTCATAGCTAGCTCAATATCTTTTCCAGATTAGCAATCACTTCAGCGTTAAAGTAAACTGTAAATAGAACATAAATATAAATCGCAGAAGACAAGCCAAGACAAGAGGACACAAAATGTGGCGCTAGCCAGGGACAAACCCCAATGTGGGGAAACCTTTGATCAATTCTTCTTATATGTTCTTTAATAGTTCAACAGAGAGAGAGAGATAGATAGTACATTTACAACAGAAGTCAACACTTTGACTTATATAGATAAGAGCATAGATCATCTCTAGGAAGATGATACGTGAGATCAGTTGAAGACATGCTGCTTCAACTGATTCTCTAAGGTGACTCCTTCACCTATCATTGTGCTACATCTCGTCATCATGCTGCACCTCGCTGTTCTGCACCATGCTGCACCCATCATCACAATGCTGAACCTCATGCTGCTGTTGTCCAAGTGTTTAGCACTGCTGTACCTAGTGCCACGGCTGCACCATGCTATCACCCATGTGCTTGTTGCACCATTGCTGCTTTGTTTCCTTGCTGCACTAAGTACTATACTGCTGTCCCAATGTACTTGCAGCACTGTGCTTGCTGCTTTCCATGCTTTACCATGCTTCTTGCTGCTGTCCATGCTTCACCATGCTTGCAGCTGCCCCAAGCTTCTTGCTGCTGTCCATGCTTCACCATGCTTGCAGTTGTCCCATGTATTGCTTGCTGCTGCCCAACTGTTGCATCTAAACATGTTGTTCCATGCACCTTACTACAACATGCTGCTGCAATATACCATACTTCTGCATCCATCACATCATGCTGCACTCCTTTGGGGTATTCAACACTCCATGTTAACCCAACATGTGGCTCCCACGGGCTGCTCCGAATCTGATCCAAATCTGGTCAATATCCTTGACCCAACGCACCTCTAACACTGCTCCAAATCTGCTTGTCACTTTGCTATTCCTAACTGTTTTGGTTAGGGCACTTGGGCAACCCTAAACTCCTCTCAATAGTCCTCGAACAACCCTCCAAATATGCTTGTCACTTTGCTGTTCCTAACTGTTCTGGTTAGGGCACTTGGGCAACCCTAAATTCCTCTCAACAGTCCTCGAACAACCCTCCAAATATGCTTGTCACTTTGCTGTTCCTAATTGTTTTGGTTAGGGCACTTGGGCAGCACTAAACTCCTCTCGATAGTCCTCGAACAACCCTCCAAATATGCTTGTCACTTTGATGTTCCTAACTGTTCTGGTTAGGGCACTTGGGCAGCCCTAAACTCCTCTCAACAGTCCTTGAACAATCCTCCAAATATGCTTGTCACTTGGGCAGCTTCAACATGACTTTGTCTTAGGCAGCTTCACCATGACAATGTCCTAGATCTAGGGCACATAGAGCTAGGGTATCATCTTCTAGGAGCCGCGTAGATCCTTCTTCCCCATGGCAGCATCTAGGGCAACTCTTCTTAGGGCAACATAACTCTTAGGATCTATCCTCCCACCAAAACCCAAAGACAAGTGGAGAGGAAGAGATCACAAGAAGAGTGTGTACAAATGACTAGCAAGCCACCTCTTCTTATGCTAAAACGTTGAGCACATGTGTGTGTTATTTAGTTGCTGGCCGACCTTGACGAATTGTCTTATAACACAAATAAATTCATAACTCCATGAATACTTATTGAAATTGGATGCTCTTTAGATCAATCCTACACCTCTCGATGAGAGGGATCCAAGAAAAATATCGGCTACCATAAATAACATGACCTACATGGAGTTTGGCCCTAGTTTCCAATTTAACACAAAGCAATTAGGGTGTTGAATTGAGGCTTCCGTGATCCATATCAAGTTTATGAGAGATTTTTTGGCGTAAATCACATGATATTTCATTTGTTGATGCGTTTCAAACCAACCAGTGTGGTTCATCGTCAGGACAAGTTGAAGAAACAGATCAAGCTATGCATGTTAAATAGACAGAGCAGACCTCCAACAACTATAATTCATGACCAGGCAACGGCTATATTGACTAACGGCTAAATTTGACTGGGGAACAGTTAGATGGACTAGGACCAGGGGCATAAAAATAAGTTAATTTAATTTATTAAATAGGAAGTTAGTTATATTATCAATAAATTAAAAGTCAAAGGGACATATGAATTTATCTATATATATATAGAAAGTAATATTTTAAATGATTATTAAGTTATTAGTTAGTTATAAATATATAAAATATGAAAGTCAAGTGTTAGAATCATATTTTAAATATATAAATAAAAATAATTGTTTATCTAATTATCCTAGAGGTTTGAACAATTTATTAAATTATCCAGATGAATTTACCTAAAGGTTTTAACTACTTTACAAAAATATTATTTATAAACATATATATAAAAATAATAAATTAATATTTATTCAGGTAATAGTTAGTTATAAAAGGTATTAAAAATAATATCAGAATAAGTCAAGAGAAGGAAAGAATAAAAATATTTTAAATATCCAGAAATAATTAATCGTATATCTAATTGTTAAATTAAAATATTATTATATAACAATACAAGTAATAATATTAACTATCAGTTAAAATTATTAGGATATGGTATAATAATAACAAACCAAAAAACGAGGGAGGGAGGATTTCGGGAAATCACAAAATAGGCAGGATTTCGGGAGAGCCAAAGGCGGTAAATGGTTTGAGCCGGGCTCCGCCCGATCCCATACATTGGCTACCACGTGTCCAGGCTGAGGAGAGAGAAAACCACCCTTATCGGGCGTTTAACCCCTGTACGGAAGGCCGACCGAAATGAACCACAACCATTGGATCCAGACGTCCTAGATCAACGGTGGAGATGCAATAAGCGCTATAAAGGCGGACCTGATAGGAGTTATAAGGCGGATTCATAATATTTCAAATCCGATGAACAGTGATTTGGCAGATTTTCTTGTGTTTTGCAGCGTTTCTTTGTGTAAACAGAAAACGACCAATTTTGGGATTTCAAAGGCCCGATGACCCATTTCGTTACAGAACAGGTGGCCACCATCCCTGAAAGCGTTTAGCAATGATTGCTAACGCTCAGAGGGGGATCTGAGTGGACAGAGGTCGGGAAGCCAGAGAGCCCGAGAAGAGGAAACGAACAGGCAGCGCCGATTGGCTTTAAAGCCACAAATTGACAGAAAATAGACAGGCAGTGCTGAGACAAAGCAAAGACAGAGACAAAGAGTGATAGAGAGAGTCTGTGTACTCAGAGAGGCTTGAGGGGTTCAAGCAAAACTCTTGCTGTTGTCACTGTTGTGTGTTGAGACTCAAATTGAGCTCAGACTTTTGTAAAAATCTGTTTTGAAGACATAATAGAGAGGTCGCCACTGAAGGCTGGACCAGGAGACGTAGCCCAGGAGTGTTGGTTGAACTCCTTGTTAAACTTGTTGTGTTTATGTGTGTTTGTCTATTATGTTCTTTAATTGCTTCATTGTCTATGTATTTCACAATCTTATCGATTCATTGCACAAAGTAACATAGGCATATCCATGCACATGAGTTTGTAATACCTTAATAATTGTCTTAGATCTCAGTATCAGATCATTGATTTACCAGGGCTGAGATGTTAGTGCACAGAGGACGAGTGAGATCTAGGTGCAGAGGCTGATTTTCTGGTGAGAAGTGGGCCGATTTTCTTCGGGTTGAATTTCTTCAGAGGTTGATTTCTAGTTGGCCAGTTTTCCTTTGGTTGAATTATTCCAATGGGGTCGAGTTGCAGGTTCCAATCATTATATTTTTCTTTATAAATTCTCTGTGGGTTGAAACCCTAATTTTCCGCATTAATTAATGATGGAGAATTGTTGTGGGTGAATTATTTCTATTGCAACATGTGATTGATCTCTCCTATTTATTTCTGTTGCATATATTTCTAGATGTTAAAATACCAGTGATTTTATTTTTCGGTAATTCATGATTTATTTGTTAATTAACTAAATTGTTGGGAACAACTAATTGCCGTGAGAAAATAAATCTGGGTTGGTATTAGGAGATTTAACAATTATTAGGCAAACCACGAAACTATACTTTAGCTTCTTCTAAGGACAAAGTGAATAGCTTCATAACAACATCCTCATGTCCCTATTACACACGCCTCTCCTACGAAATCATAAAATTTAGCAAGATGCTTTTTGGCAGTAATTACCTTGTTGCTAGTGAATTTCGGAAGCCATTTTTGGTATTTATCAGGCATGGCATGTGGGGCTTTTCAGATGCTTGTGACATCCAAGGCCTTGTAAACATTTTTAACCCACGGGGGGTTGCCATGACTCTTTGGTGAACAGGTAGCCCTGAAGTCTCATAATAATCTAATGTCCTGGACTACTTCAAGGGTCCTGTCCAAGGAGGCTTGGGATTCTCTTCTTAATTTCCCCCTATATACCCTTTCCAGGTCACTAAATCTCTAAACTAGTTTCTGAGTGGAACTTAGAGTATTCTATCTATGGCAGGAAGCTCCCTCTTGAGGATTCACCAGATGAGTGTTACAAAATCAGAATCAGATGACATCAAACTTGTGGAAGCTCACTCTTCCGTATTTTTGGGAAACCAACATTTGTTCCCCGACAACGGCGCAAAAATGTTACCACTAGATTTGCAATGCTGGAAATGCAGGGTTGATACTCTAGACAAATCAAAAGGCAAATTAGAAGATGAACCACTGTACCCTCGGTTTATTTTCATGCTCTTTGAGGTGAATTGAATCCCGCTATGGGGGCCTCCCTACATGATAACTTGAGACAAGAACTAACATGAAATATTATCTTTATATCTGTATGGATAAATACAAACATAGTGCCCTGTTTCACTTATAGGGATCATTCACTTCAGCAATATGTTCGCTAGATTCTCTTCTAAGTTCAACAGTTAGAACACTTGGCAATACTCTAATGAGAGGCTGATTTCAACTCTGAGTGTTCAAACTTTGTGTCAGGTGGCCAGGTTGATCTAGATATTAAATAAACTTGAGTCTATTAAACTAGTTTAACTTCTGAAGGATAAATGTTAACCAACATTTAAGCTTAGCGTTGGTTGAAAACACTAAAGTGTTATGCTGTCAGCTACAAGATACAAACACTCCTTTACATTCTAAGATTGGAGTTCCTCAAATGACATGAAATTTATATACCCACAACAATATCTGAGGCAAATGAAATTTTTTACCTTTAAGTAGCAAGCTCACTGAAGGTGAAAGAGATAAATGTTACTCTGGGCAGGTCAACAACAAAGTATTGTTTCAGGATGTAATTTTTCTGAGGATTATGTTCTTAGCCAACATTTATGGAATGATTTCACCAACATCTGACTTCACAGGTGCACATTCATTAATAGCCATTAACCTGCAGCCAAACTCCAGCTTTGGTATATTATCTCAGTGATTTGAGGGGAGTTTCTTAAAAGATAAATATCGGCAGTCAAGGCACAAAGCTTCAACTAGCCTAGATTGGTCCTTGAGTAAGATAATATGGATCTTTCTTTAAAAGTGCTCAACATTATGATGAATATTTCATATGAAGGGATGCTCTAGTCCAATTGCAAACCAAACCATATTATGCTTGTCTCAGCTAATTAAATGAGGTGGAAACAGAGCACTGATGCAAAACTCAGATTTATCACTTAAGTGAATACAGGCCCACAAGAGACATACACACAGACCTCTACATGAATAAATATTATGCAAGTGAGGGAGATTTTCTTTAGTCCTTTAACAAGCAGTTCAAATGCCAAAAATGAAACAAGCCTGTAGCTGCCGCAAATACACAACCTTAGGATATCAGGCTCTTGCATTTTATTTTGGAACATTGTGTCCATTTTCAGTTACAAAATAAGAGGATATTTATCTTGAAAATTTATCTCTAACATGTAAAAAACAAAGCCACATTCAAAATGCCAAACAGTTTGGGTGAAGCCTCATAGATCTGTGTTATGTACTGTAATGAGGTGAATTCCTTGCTCAAAGATGAGGGAAAGAGACACCTAGTTCTTCAATCCCAGACAAGTTTAAGTTTTCTTTGTTATGGTGCTCATGTTGACCTGTTAAGGTGATCTCACCCAACATCCACTGTTCTTTGTTATGGTGCTCATGTTGACCTGTTAAGGTGATCTCACCCAACATCCATTGTTCTTTGTTATGGCCCCCACTTTGAGTGGCAGGAGCTTCCATTAACAATAACATTATAATCTTCTTCATGGAGATAGAGATGCTCAGAAAGAGCCTTGTCTCAAGGACAATATATAGCTGGTAAGTTTTTATCTCAATGAGTTATCTCCAATGGGGATGATGAAAGTGATAGTTATGCATGTATGTATATTACACACAGGCGCGTGCACAAAGAGCACAATCATCTTGGTTTTTAATATTTATAAATCTTTGATTAGAATGTGGTTAAATGATTGTATATAGCTTTTAAGGTTTCTAGGAATCTTATATGCAATAGGGACAGATGAGTATGATATATTTTGTATTTTATTTTTTTATTATACTACGTTCTTATTATGCATTTGTTATTTGCAGGTATAAGCTGGATGTTATCAGTGCTGGAAAGAACTTTACTAAGATTAGGAAGGCCATTGCCGCAGGATTCTTCTTTCATGCAGCTCGGAAGGATCCTCAGGAAGGATATCGAACTCTTGTTGAGAATCAACCAGTCTATATCCATCCTAGTAGTGCCCTGTTCCAAAGACAGCCTGACTGGGTGATCTATTATGAACTTGTAATGACCACCAAAGAGTACATGCGGGAAGTAACTGTTGTTGATCCAAAATGGTTGGTAGAATTGGCACCAAGGTTCTTCAAGGTAGCTGATCCTACAAAACTAAGCAAGCGCAAGCGGCAGGAGCGCATTGAGCCTCTTTATGACCGTTATCATGAACCCAACTCATGGCGTCTTAGCAAGCGTCGTGCCTGAAGGAGTATTATTTATAAAATATGTATTCTTTTGGAGGCACAATTTGTCTTTAACATACATGCTTCTTGAATGGTATGTTTACTCCCAACATTGTAAACAATTTGATCTTCAAATTAGCATAAGCAGCAATTCAAAAGAAAACTTGTAAATGTCAAAAGCAAACAATTTGAAAGAATGCACAAATTTAACATATGAGTATTATAACCATTATGTGAGTTAATGTATACAGATTGATTTAATGAATAATCACTCAACTGTCTATATTTAAGATTGCTTTGTGACATGTAGAAACAGCATAAACGGCTATTTTGTGATCATGAAGCACAGGGCTAGAAACACATTATTCATTGAGAAAACTCACCATGACTTGGGAACTGGTTATGAACTGGGGACACACTGATCAATGTGCACAGTGACATTACATATATTACAAGTCTATATCCATATATTGTATTGATTGAACGAGCACCCATCCCCTCTAGAACAGAAGGTGCAATTAATTCTGAGGAAATGTATACTTTTCCCTGCCTTATGCTATTATCAATGACAACAGGGACTTTTTTTTCTTACAAAGCAGGAAAAAGGCTACATTACTCAGGGCTGTAAACAGTGACTTACGTGATTATATTATATCCAAACAGTAAATCTATAAGCATTATGATGTTATATCCAAATATTAGAACGGGGAGATTGACAATACTCATAAGTCTTGTATAGCTTATTCAAGCATTTTTTAATTACATTCTATGGATACAGTGCTGGCATGACTGATATGCATTGCTAATACCAAGTAGTTTGTTGATTACATGAGTTACCAGCCTGACAAGAAGAGCTGCTTCCCTAGAGTCAATTTTTTTTGTGTTTCGCAAGGGACGTATCCCTGGCCCTTACAGGGGCATCTAGTTGTTCCCTATATCAGCGTCTCACTGAATGAAGTAGAAGTCACACTTTTCTTTTACCCTAACAATTGTAGCCTTGTAGGTCCATTATCACTCTCAAACTAATCCACCTCTCCAAAAAGCGCTAACTCATTATCCCATTGTGCATGTGAAGGTCTGAGAGTAGCAGCATCTTGGAGAACAAAATTTGCAGCAACGTTTTGGAACTAATTTTAGTTCTTGGAGGAGCATTTTGGAGCTCCTAGCAGCAAGGTGGTTGCTTGGAATTGTGGAGAGACAAGTTGTAAGTGCTTAAAAGTTAAATTTCTAGATTTCTTGGATACTTTTCAATTTTCTCATACAAAATCAGATTGTCAGATTGTGTTTATTTTTTCAAAATTTTGCACTCAACCAAATTCAAATTTCCAAAATCTCTTTGAAGGAAAACTCAAACCTCAAAGGCAGAATGAATCACACTTCTTCTGATGATAAGAGTGAAAGGGGAAAAGGCCAAATTGGAGAAATAGGAACCTGGAAGTGGATCTTCATGTTCATGTTAAGCTGTCTATTAAGGGTAAAGAGTAATTGTAACCTGGCAAAATCACTTTTGTGATCTACAGTTAGAATAACAGGAAATAAAGCTAGAACCAATAGTGGGTCACAAAATGTCTACGCTATTCTCACAATGATTATAATTTTGAGAATTTTGCTAGAGTGATTTTACAGTTTGTTCATCATTATCCATGGGATAGGTTATGTCCAAATATCACTTGGCATTTTGAGTTTGGCTGAATGCAAAATTGAAAATCTGACTTGGATGAGAAAATTGAAAACATCCAAAGGAAATCTAAAACGTGAACTTTTTAAGCATTTCCAACATGTCTCTCCCACAATGGTGTGGTCTAAAGAGGTGACTTTTGCCCCCTTTTCACTGGAATTTGGTGACATGATTCTTGGTGATGTCATAATGTTCTGTCATTTAATTTGTATTTTTGAATACATAAATGGATTCAACACCTTCAAAAACCCCTGGGCCACTCTGATTGTGCAGACCTTGAAAATTCTGCTCTGATTGAATGATCAAACCTGAAACTAACTGTAGAAAAATTATGATTTGCACCCTTAACCCTAAACCCTAAACCCTGCCTCGATTTTTGTGCCTGAAGGTGTCTGTTTGCCTCGTTTTTGTGCCGTAAGGGAGCTGCAGACCTCGAAATTTGTGCTTCCTGTAGCAGCAACCCTGAAATTTGTGCCTTGATTTTTGGGCTTGATAGCAGCTAAGTATCCCTCAAAATTTTTGCCTGCTGCCTCTCCTCGAAATTCAAGTTGCTGTTCCTCGATTTCTGTGCTGCCTCTCTCTGTCTCTCTGTCTCTCTCCCCTTGAAAATCGTGTGCTTAATTCAGTCTTCTTCCTAGAAATTCGAGCCCTCCTTTTGGTGCTGCAATTTCTCTTCCTTCATGATCTCCTCAAGTGTGAAGTGAAGAATGAGATCCCTTTTCCTTGTTTTGTTTTCTTGGAAAAAATTGAATCTCTAAACTTAGAGTCCAATGGCTGAGATTTAATGTCCAAATGTCAAGATGTGTGTTATGAAACCAACTCAAGAAAAGATAGAAAATATAGATCAATGCCTTAGAATTCAGCCTCTTCGAGGGGGCAACCTCCTTTACATTACATAAATGAACAATTCTTGGATGATACAAATGACAAAACCTCCTTTCTATATATAGGAGTCTAAGGAGTCACAATATAATCCAGCCGACCTAACAATAATAATATAAAGCCACAAAAATAACAATAGAGGGATTCTATGGGCACATTAATAACAAATGGGGGCAATGGGGCACAACAATATAAATAAGGGGTATAACTACAATAGTAATGGGGTAATCACTAGTATTATAGGGACCCAACATGCCCCTCTCCTTCAAAAAAGTGTTGTCCTCAACGCTTGAGTAGTTCTGGATACTTCTGCATAAAATTCTCATCCTCCCATGTGGAATCTTCAGCGGATAAGTTCTTCCACTTGATAAGATACTCTGAAATTGATCGATTTCGTAGCTGTCGAGTTCTTGTTTCTATGACTGCTTTCGGTTCCAATATAATTTTTCCTTCCTCGTCAAGTTCTGGCATATTGTTTGAACTGGGAGCTTGTCGCCTATAACCTTCTTTAAACATGAAACATGGAAAACTGGGTGCAATCGAGAAGCTGCAGGAAGCTCCAATTTGTATGCCATAGTACCAATCTTTTGCAACACCTTGTACGGACCATAATACTTTGGTGATAATTTATTATCCTTCTTAGCTTGCTTGAGGGACATTTGCTTATATGGTTGTAGCCGTAGGAATACCCAATCACCTACATCAAAACTTCTTTCACTGCGATGTTGATCTGCCTGTTGTTTCATTCTATTCTGTGCCAACACGAGGTTATCCTTTAAGAGTTGGAGGACTTGTTGTTGATGTTCGATGTGATGTTCCACTGCCTGAACCTTAGAATTTTCTCTTAAATATGATGTGATGGATGGTGGTTGATACCCATAAAGTGCCATAAATGGGGTCATTTTTGTTGCTGTATGAAAGGAAGTGTTATACCACCATTCAGCCAGAGGCAACCATTTGACCCATTGTGTCTGTTTATCAGATACAAAGCAACGAAGATATCCTTCCAAACATTTGTTTACTATCTCAGTTTGCCCATCAGATTGAGGATGATAAGATGAGCTATGAGCTAACTGAGTACCAAGACAAGAAAATAATTCTGTCCAAAAATTTCCAGTGAAAATGGGATCTCTGTCACTTACAATAATCTTTGGGTTTCCATGTAGCTTTTGAATTGTTTCCATAAATGCAGTAGAAACTGTACTGGCTTTAAATGGATGTGATAATGCACAAAAGTGTGCATACTTGGTAAGTCTGTCAACTACCACCATGATGACACTCTTTCCCTCAGACTTGGGTAAACCTGTGATAAAATCCATTGAAACCTCCTCCCAACGTTGGCTTGGAATGGATAAAGGTTGTAATAGACCCGGTGTCTTAATTGTTTCAACTTTATTTTGTTGGCAAACCAAACATTCTGCCACAAACTTTTGAATATCTGATTTAAGGCCATCCCAAAAAAATTCCTTCTTAACCCTGTGGTAAGTTTTTAAAAATCCTGAGTGCCCTCCTAAGGGAGAAGTGTGCAATTCCATAAGAATCTTTTGTTTTAGCTGGGAATTCTTACAGAGGTATAAGCGATCTTTGTACCATAACGAATCATTTTTCCAGCTAAATGTATCAAACGTACTGGAATCTTGTTGTAGCTTTCGAATAAGTGCCCACACTTCTTCGTCATTCTTCCATTCCTCCCTTGCTTCGTTTATCCAATCTGGTTGGATAATAGAAATGGCGCACAACAATGCTTCCACATCCTCATCCTTTCTTGAGAGTGCATCTGCCACCACATTTTGCTTCCCTTTTTTGTAGATGATTTCAAAGTCATAACCCAACATCTTTGTGACCCACTTTTGTTGCTCTTCAGAGGATAATCTTTGTTCTAAAAAGTATTTAAGGCTATCATGATCCGTTTTTACCTTGAAGTGTCTTCCCATTAGGTAGGGTCGCCATTTCTTAAGTGCATGGAGTATTGCCAACATTTCCTTCTCATAAATAGCTTTGCTTAAAAACTTTCCCTTGATTGGACGACTTTCAAAAGCAATGGGTCTTTCATCTTGCATTAGAACAGCACCAATTCCATTTCCTGAAGCATCACATTCCACAATAAAGGTTTTTGTGAAGTCCGGTGTAGCTAAGACCGGTGCTTGGCACATTGCCTCTTTAAGATGTTCAAAGGCCTTTGTTGCTTCCGGAGTCCATGAAAATGCATCTTTCTTCAATAATGTTGTTAGAGGTGCTGCTATTCTCCCATAATTCTTAACAAACTTGCGATAATACCCTGTCAACCCAAGAAATCCTCGCAGATGCTTTATGGATGTGGGGATTTTCCATTCCTTAATGGCTTTAATTTTGCTAGGGTCTACCTTAACTCCTTCATGAGATACAATATGACCCAAATATTCCACCTCCTGGACTCCAAAGAAACATTTGGATCTTTTTGCATATAATTGTTTCTCCTCCAATAGTTGTAGCACCCTGTCAACATGTTCAACATGATCCTTCCAAGACTTGCTGTAGATTAGTATATCATCAAAAAATACTAACACAAATTTTCTAAGGAATGGTTTGAAAATTGAATTCATCAAACCTTGAAATGTTGAAGGTGCATTGGTAAGGCCAAAAGGCATGACCAAAAATTCATAATGACCCTCATGAGTTCTAAATGCCGTTTTCGGAATGTCTTCAATCTTCATTCTGATTTGATGATATCCTGAACGAAGATCCAACTTGGTGAAGTAAATTGATCCATGCAATTCATCAATGACAGGAATGGGGAACTTATCTTTAATAGTGAGCTTGTTGAGCTCCCTATAATTCGGACACATGCGCCATGATCCATCCTTCTTGTGCACCAATACTACTGGAGTAGAGAAAGAACTTTGACTCGGTTGAATTATACCAGCCTCTAGCATTTCTGCAACCATACGTTCAATTTCACTTTTTTGGACATAGGGATATCTGTACGGCCTGATGTTTGGAGGAACACTTCCTGGAATCAGATGAATAGCATGATCATGATCACGCATAGGTGGGAGACCTTTGGGAGTCTCAAATACCTTGGAATGATTGTCCAGGACTTTTTGGAGATCTGGAGAAATAGATGATTCCAATGTGGAAACATCTAGCGAACATAATTGTGCAATTACACCTCTTTGCTCCTTTTTTAGAAGCTTTGTCATACCATTAGAGCTGATTATCTTTCCTGGTTTCCCTGCAATACCCCTTAATTCAACTTCCTTTCCTTCCGTAGAAAATTTGATGAAAAGTTCTTGAAAATTAAAAGCTATTGTACCCAAGGATTGTAGCCATTGGACTCCTAGTACAACATCAACACCTCCCATTGGAATGGAAAGCATTGGGCTAGTCAATACATATTCTCCCATGGATAGCTTGATATTATGGCACTTTCCAGAGCAATTTATTGTTCCTCCATTTGCAATCATCACTTGACACTCTGGTGCTGGATATAGGAAGCAATTCAATTCTTTTGCTACCCTACAATGAATAAAATTGTGGGTGCTTCCTGAATCAATCAACACTATTACCTTTTTCTTCTTGATTTGTCCTTCTATCTTGATGGTTTGAGGAGTGGTAATTCCTGCCAATGCATTACAAGATATGGTCGGATTTATTTGTTCTTCATCTAGGCTTTGTTCCTGGAGTATATCCTCTTCTTTTGACCTTTCTTGCTCCTTTTCTTCTTCCTCTTCACAATCTATGTAGAATAATTTCTTCTCAGCACACTTATGACCTTTAGTGTATTTGCTATCACAACTGTAACAAAGCCCTTTTGCTCTTTTTTCTTCCAATTGTTGTGGTGTCAACCTTATAGGTTGTGGAAGACTAGGGGCAACAACACTTCCGTCTTTATAGTTGAGTGGTATGCTTCCTGGTTGCCATAATTTTGCTTTCCATTTTTCTTGCTAACCTGAATGCCTTCTCTAATGAATCAGGTTCCCAAAGGCGAACATCATGTTGGATATTATCCTTTAAAGACCCTATGAACACATCAATCCTATGCTCCTCTGGAATATCTTTTACCCTTATGTTCAATTTTTGGAACTCCTCAATGTGCTCCATTATTGAACCCTTTTGTTTGAGACTTATCAATTGGCTAAAAAAAGTGTTGCTTTTTGTATCCTCATAATGTGCTATCAATTCTTCCGTAAAAATTGCCCAAGTGATAAATTGTTTACGAGAGCAAAGCCATTGATACCATACAAACTGATTTGGTTCCAAATATAAAGTTGCCATACGTACCTTTTGTGTGTTTTGCACATTATTGAGATCGAAGAACTGCTCCATCTGTAATATCCATGTGGCGGGATCCTTGCCATCAAACTTCCTCATATCGATTTTTGGAATATGGTGGGTCTTCGATCCAACATTAGAGTCTATGGAATCATGATTAACATTTCTTTTGTTCACATCATGAGTTTCCTTTACAACCTTTTCACCATTAGTAAGTATTTCTTGTAGAAAATTTGTCAAATCTGTCTTCAAATCTGCCATGTCTGTTTTCAAATCTATCTTCAGATCATCCATCTTAGCTTCCATGCCCTTTATCTTAGATTCCACGCCATTTATCTTAGCATCTGTTAGCTTTTGTGAGCGTGACATTTGTTGCACTTGTTCTTGTAATTTTGATATATCATGTAGCATTTCTTCCTCTTCTTCATGAGTCATGCTAGAGCTTTCAGGTTCCTTACTAGGTGTTTGCATTTTCTTTCCTCGGGGCATCAGTTACCGATAATAATGCTTTACTATGCCCTTTGAATTCCTTCAAACCAAGCTTATGCAAAAATTAAAAAAAAACTACACACCTTTTTTTACTTTGTAGAAGTCTAATATTGAATCTGATGTATCTCTGTAATTTCGAATCATCCAGTTCTGAAATTGTGACCTGTAGTAGCCTTCTATGTCCTCTTTCCAATGCCACTAGTCTGATCCAAATTGGATTCTCCAAGAAAGAGTTATGCACAATCTCCCGCAGTGACTTGATTATATACTAGTTCAGTAGAGCGAACTTGTATGAAGTGTCACGTGTCACTGTTTCAACCTTTGACTCTGAAAAATATATAAAAGAAAACTGCAGTCCATCCTCTTTCTGTACCTTCTTACGAAATTTCAATCCGATGCTCAGAAAGAAAGTTATGACGATTTTCCCCAGGTCACCTGTTTTGAGTGTAATTCAGGAGTTTGCAAAAAGACCAACTTCCTCAGATCATATCTCCGAAAATATCGCGCGAAAAGCTCTGAAATTCGGACCCAAGGTTCAACACGATTTCTTCTCAAATGGGTTTTTTTTGCGACTTCTGAAACGTCACAGAAAAAAAGTTATAGCGAAAATGCCACGATGACCTGTTTGGAGCAGCGAAACCCTAGAATCCAAAGCTCTGATACCAAATGTTATGAAACTAACTCAAGAAAAGATAGAAAAGATAGATCAACGCCTTAGAATTCAGCCCCTTTGAGGGGACAACCTCCTTTACATTACATAAATGAACAATTCTTGGATGATACAAATGACAAAACCTCCTTTCTATATATAGGAGTCTAAGGAGTCACAATATAATCCAGCCAACCTAACAATAATAATATAAAGCCACAAAAATAACAATAGAGGGATTCTATGGGCACATTAATAACAATATGGGGGCAATGGGGGCACAACAATATAAATAAGGGGTATAACTACAATAGTAATGGGGTAATCACTAGTATTATAGGGACCCAACAATGTGTGGTTGAGATCAATTCTCTCAAATGACCCCCTTCATACATTGGCCCCATCACTTGAAAGTCTCCCAGTATCTTTTTCAAGTTGTGCCTTTTCTATTTTCTCATAAAGTGGTTTTTCATCTCACTTTAATATTATAAAAACATACTTAGTACTTTACACATAAAGTCACTTTATAAAGTACAAGTGATTTTAATATTAGAAAAATACATGGTACAACACTTCTAAGTGCTTCTTCCACCCATGACATTATTTTAACTCATAAATGTTATTGAGACAAAATCCATTAATGTGCTCACTATAAGCTAAATTGGATAAAAGCCTAGTAACACCTCTCCTTGGTATTATTTTCAACACTAACTTGTAACCCAAGACACATAATTTTCTCTACTTGTTTTGCAGCGGAATATAAACAAAAATAAATGAAGTCACACAATATTCAAGAGACAAAATTTTCTAGGGAACCCAACTGGGAAAACCCTCTGCTTGATTGAGAATTTTTATTGATAGAAGAATGCGCAACAGATCTCGTACAATACAATATTGTTTCACTAGAAACTAATCTAGCTTTCTTTGCTTGTACTAAGCTGAAACACTCTTGCAAGACTTGATATTGCTTTCCTTATCCTTTGCGTTCTTGGTGCCCCTATTTCCAAACGCATTCCTCTCCACAATCTATGTGCTCCTATTAACTAGGAATTACCTTGTAATTCCTAATGCAAATCCCAAGGGAAAATAACCTCTACCAATATGTGCACAAGCTTCTCTTGCACACTGTTCCTCACAAGCTCACACACACAATCATGTGCTCTCTATTGATTTGTCTCACCAACTCGTGCTCACAAAATCAATGACCAACGCTGTGTCTTTGTCTTATAAGCTTTTCGAATAGGCTAAATTTGGCAAGTTTTATTTATGGAAATCGAACAAGTGATTGATGAGTTAACTGAGTCTAACTAACTCATGTAACTCGTGTTGCCTCAATTTAGAACTTCAGACTCAATGTCAATTTCCAAAACTAACTCACACTAGGAGACAATAACTAAGCCTCCCACTCCAGCGCATCAATCGAACTGCTTCATGAACTGTCCTAACTTAAAGGAATTCATCTTAAACTCGTCCTAACTTTTAGGAGCACATGCATGCTAAGGAAAACTACTTCTTGGTTTCTTTGACTAAGGCACAAGTCAAAGAAGGACCTTTTTTCACTACTAATTTTCCGCACTCCCTTTTAGCGAGGAAGGTGCTTTTGGAATAACCTCGTCCACCTGGATTTGTCTTTAACACTACCATGTTCTCTGCTGCTGCAACTGCTCCATCTGAACTAGAAGACTTCCCCACGTTCCTATGCAGAACCTAATCCGAGGATCTGTGCTTTTCCAACATGTTCTACTAGTCCATCACTTTAGTCATGAGGGCCATGTACCCTGTGTACCTCTGTGGCTGCTTCCTTTGGATGGAAGTGATATTGGAAGATTCAACTCTCTTATGATCTCTCGTAATCAAATCCTTTGCCCATCGGGCTTGAACTCTCCCTATACTGGGAGTCTCTGGCTAAGTGGCCACCTCCACTTGCCCTGGGCTATGGTCATTGTCAATTTGTTGATCGACCCAACTACTAACTAGCTTAGACTCAAACTGAGAAACTAGCTGAGGCTCCATCTTGAGAGCTCTATCCTGCTCTCGCTCAACCACCACTTCCCTACTCTGTACTCTCCTTGCCTTGCTGCTCAACGTTGCACCTATCTCTACCTGCAACTTGTAGAGATTCTTCACCCTCACACCTATCTGCTTCTTACATCTAGAAGCTAAGCGCTGGAGGTATGACTTACCTCTACTGAAGATGATATCATATCCCTTGTCCTCAAGGGTCGCTACTGAAACAAGAGTCTGCCTCAACCTGGAACATAGAGACGTCTTTGAGATGAAGAGGATTACTTGACTCCCTCTGAAAGCTGATAGTACCAACTCCTCCAGCTGCATACTAACCATCATCTCCTACCTCAATCATATCATGTCCATTGTCCTCAAGGGTAGCCACTGAAACAAGATTCTTCCTCAATCCTGGAACATAGAGAACATCTCTGAGACGAAGAGGATTACCTGACTCCCTTTGAAAGCTGACAGTACCAACTCCTCTAGCTACATACTAACCATCATCTCCTACCTCAATCAGAAACTACATGTCCTCCTTTAGGTGGCTGAAACTCTTCTTATTCCTGGTCATGTGGAAGGATGCTCTTGAATCAATATACCATATACTGCTATCTGCTGAGCTTGCCACACAAGCAATCAATGAAAATTATTTCTTGAATTGGGCAGAAAATGCATCTACCTTCATTGATGCAACTACATGATCCTTATTGGACTCCTTTTTCTGCTTAGGACACTTAGTGGCATAGTGTCCAAACTCATGGCAATGAAAACACTTGATCTTGCTTAGATCCTTCTTCTTGCCCTTTTGACGGGACTTGACCTCTCCTTGGCTCTTCTTGCCCTTGGCCTTGCCTGCTAGGGCAAGGTTCTCCTCGCCCACCGTCGTAACTGATCTACCATCCCTAGTCCCTCTCCAGATCTCTTCCTGAATGCAGTCAGTCAAAAACCTTGCCAATTGGAAAAATTCTCTCCCACTGACAACATCCTAGAAGCCTTGCCAAAATTTGTGAAGTCCAAGCAAGGAAAAACTCACAAGGTCATGATCAAATACAATCACTCCCACACCACCCAGTTCATCTTGTACTTGAGTGAACCTTGACAAATATGTGACGATGGGCTCATCCTTTCTCATCCGGATACTCCTTAGCTTCTCCTTAAGAGAAAGCTTCCTGGTATCACTGGTACTCTGATATATTCTTAAGATGGCATCGAACATCTTATCTCATGGATATGAGGTACTATATGATCTCTAACCCCTTCTAGAATAATCGTCCTTGCCTTGATATCATTCTTATTAGGTTGGGCCAATTGTTGGGGATCTTGAGGTGGCGCTATCGCTTGCTTGATGAACTCTCCCACCCCATTATCCTTCAGCCCTATTGTGATCCTCCCTTTCCATGGAACGAAGTTCGATGCTCCCTCTAAACAATGATCTACTCTCAATCCTTTGTACACCATTATGCCTACTTAGTAAGCTCTCCAACACTTGCCCACTAACAGTTTGGTAGTCCTTCACAAGAGGTTGTACTTTAGGGCTCAATAAGGCATTACTACAGTCCTCTAATATGTTCTTAAACTGCCATGCAATTTTGTCCCAAACCACCTAGCAACAATCATCAAACATGGAAGAACAACAACATACCTTTGGATGCTATTTTCTGTTCTCAAATTGCCCATGGTTTGTGTGCACCTTTTGAAGTTTCGGCCCTCTGGTTAGGGCTCATTGTCAATCCACGTCAACCTTCCAGTCTATGATCATATCTCCTTAAAACCCTGTGGTCATCCTCCCTTTACAAGTCTCCTTCATGTGCTAACCTAAGGGACTATTCCCGCCACCTGTTAGGCCTTTCGACCCTCCAAGAATAAGACTGTAGGGGCCTTATCCTCCTTCTAAGGCACACATAAAATCTTAGCCCGTGTAAACAGAGATATCCTCCAACAATAAGTGCACAAATCTGCCTTCAAGTTCAACCACCAACTGCCCAAACTCAGTTTGTACTGAATCACATAAAGACACATGAAACTCGACTCCTTCTCACTTGATAATGCTACTAGAAACTGCGGTTGATATAGAAGTTCTTCTGCGATGATGCCTGCACTCAACTTGTGTCGGTCTTTATTTTGTTCCCACACTGTGATACCATGTAGAAAATCCTTGAAAATTCTGCTCTGCTTGAATGAACAAATCTGAAACTAACTTGTAACCCAAGACACATAATTTTCTCTACTTATTTTGCAGTGGATAGGAACATAAATGCATATAGTCACACAATAATCAAGATACAAAATTTTTCTAGGGAACCCAACTGGGAAAATCCTTTGCTTGATTAAGAATTTTTATTAATATAAGAATGAGCAATAGATCTCTTACAATACAATATTGTTTCACTAGAAACCAATTTGGTTTTTTGTGCTTGTACTAAGCTGAAACACTCTTGTAAGACTTGATCCTGCATGCCTTATCCTTTGCACTTTTGGAGCTCCTATTTCGTAGCGCATTCCTCTCCACAATCTATGCGCATAGGCTGCTCATATTAACTAGGAATTACCTCCTAATTCCTAGCGCAAATCCCAAGGGAAAATGACCTCTACCAATCTCTGCACAAGCTTCTCTTGCACACTTTTCCTCCCACAAGCTCACACACACAAACTTGTGCTCTCTATTGCTTTGTGTAACCAACTCGTGCTCACAAAAACGATGATCAGTTTTGTGCCTTCGTCCTCCTTATAAGCTTTTTGAATAGGCTAAATTTGGCAAGTTTTATTTCTAGAAATTGAACTAGTGATTGATGAGTTAACTGACTCATGTAACTCGTGCTTCGTCAATTTAGAACTTGAGACTCACACGTCAATTTCCAAAACTAACTCGTACTAGGATACAACAACCGAGCCTCTCACTCCAGTGCATCAGTCGAACTGCTTCATGAACTGTCCTAACTTATAGGAATTCACCCTAAATTTCAGGAACCCGTCCTAACTTTCAGGGACTCGTGCATGCTAAGGAAAACTGCTTCTTGGTCTCTTTGACTAAGGCACAAGTCAAAGAAGGACCTTTCTTGCTACTAATTTTCAACAACTCAACAACTTAAAACTTCAATTTTCTAATTTTCTTGTTGGATTTTAGGAAAAATTGACCAGAGAATCTGTCCCAGAAAAGGGAAAAAAATTGCCTCGCTAAACTACGCCCCCCACAATTCCAAGCCACCACTTTGTTGCTAAGAGCTTCAAAATGCTTCTCTAAACACAAAAACTAACTCTCAAATGTTGCCACAATTTTTGTTCTCTAGGGTGCCACTTCTGCGAAATCTCCACTTGAAAAATGGGATAATGCGTGAGCCAAGTTACCTAATACAATAATGTGGGAGTTTGAGTATCCGATTCAGGAAATGCAAACCCTTGAAACATGACATGTGGGGAATACACAAATAGTGTATGTATAGAATTTAAAAAAGCTACAAAAGTAAAATATAAGTTTAGAGGCATAAAGATGTACAATTGCGCTAGAATTTCCTGTAGATGCAATCTCATTCTTTGTTTGTTATGAATAAAATATATATAAATAATGTAAAACAATAATAATAAAAAATAATGATTAATTAGTAGTGAATAGGCATGTCTCTAACGACATGACCTTTTGTGAAGAGGTACATGCCTAGGTACATAAGCAGACCCTCACTTTCATTTGTAATCATTTCACATCTCATCAATTCTTTTATACAATATTCAATATACAATTATTTGTCCTACAATGGATATATTTATCGTTTGTCGTCGAAGTATTCTGAATATTATTGCAAGTATAAGAATTTTGTTCATTACAGTGGTATTAGAGCATTCCTCTGAGTATACGAACCATGTTCGTTAAATTGGTATCAAAGCCATGCTTGATCCGACCTTTGGCCATCAACCCATTCATCAACCTTATTGTCGTCGCAATTGAAGTGTTTCGCTACACAAGTGGAGTTTTTCCATTTTCGACTATTGGCCCTTGGCCATAAAATAAAAAAATAATTAAAATTAAAACTAAAATAAAAATAAAAAAGAAAAAAAAGAATTAAAAAAATTCAAGGGAAAAAAAGAGGTTATTCAAAAAAAATTATAAAAAAAATATATTAAAAAAACAAAAATAAATAAAAAGATTGTATTAAAAAGAGATAAAAAAGTTAAAAAATATTTTATATAGATTGTATTAAAAAGAAATAAAAAAGTTAAAAAAATATTTATTATTATTGTGTATATATATATATATATATAATTCAAAGCAAAAGTACAAAGTATTATTATAAGATTAAAAATGGTTATTTTTAAAATCTAATCTCATCTCAAAAAAGGCAATATGGAGTCAATTACTCAAAAAAAAGAAAGAATTATAATAAGCAAATGAAAAAAGGAAAGATGAGCCCTATAACCTAGTCCACATTTTAGACTAAATGCCCATTTTGTCTAAACGAAATTGTATATACATATATTAAAAAAAAATGCAAATTAAGTTGTCCAACGCGTGGAAGATTATTTAGTACCGAAGAGCATCAAGGTAATCCACATACACAAATTAAAAGATTAAAATAAGAGCTTATGGAACTTCCTCGAAAAATGAGGCATCAAAAAAGAAATATAAGGATCTCGAAGATCGGTTTCATAAAGAATCAACATAAAGTAATGAAGAAAATTGGCATCTAAGGGACTATAATTAAAAATTACTTGAGAAGGTTAAGAAGTCCAAAGATACACAACTGAAGCGTTTCACTACACAAGTGGAGTTTCTCCATTTTCAACAATTGGCTATAAAAGAAAAAAAATAATTAAAAAAAAAAAAATAGAGAAAAAGAATTAAAAAAAATCTAGGCAAAAACAAAACAAATAAAAATTGATATAAAAAAAAAAAAAGTTCAAAAGCCATTCAAAAAATTCAAAAATTCAAATATATATATATATATGATTCAATGCAAAAGTACAAAGTATTATTATAAGACTAAAAAGGGTTATTTTTAGACCTTAATCTCATCTCGAAAAAGGGAATATGGAGTCAATTACTGAAGAAAATAAGACGAATTATAATCAGCAAATGAAAGAAGGAAAGATGGGCCCTATAACCCAATCCACATTTTGGACTAAATGTCCATTTTGTCTAAACAAAATTGGATATACATATATTGAAAAGAAATTCAAATCAAGTTGTCAAGCGTGTGGAAGATTATTTAGTACTGAAGAGCATCAAGGTAACTCACATACACAAATTAAAAGATTAAAAGAAGAGCTAATGGAACTTCAACAAAAAAATGAGGCATCAGAAAATAAATATAAGGATTTCGAAGATTGGTTTCATGAAAAATCAACATAAAGTAATGAAGAAATTTGGTGTCTAAAGGACTATGATAAAAAATTACTTGAGAAGGTCAAGAAGTCCAAAGATATCAAAAAAAAATTAGAGGAAGAAAATGAATGTTTGGAGAAGAAATTCAACAAGAATATATCAGAAAAGGAAGAAGAAAATTTGCGTTTAAAAACCCTTAATCAAAATTTATTAGAACAAATAAAAAATTTAAAAGATGAGAAAGATACTAAGAATAAAGTCAACAATCCAGAAAGTGAAGAGCTTTTACGTCTAAGGAATCATAACTAAGCCCTACTTATGCAAATAAAGAAGTTTAAACGTGACAAGAAGTCACTAAATGAGAATTTAGAACAACTTGTTCGAGCAGAAGTATTGAAGTCTCCAATTGTAGCAGTCCAAGTTGCAGATAAATGAATACATAGCAATCCAACCAATATCATAACTCAAGAAGATGAGAACCCAGTGGAAGTTAAAACATATTTAGATGTTGTAGTTCAAACAATGGAAATTCCGAGTGATGATTCCATAGCCAACTCAACAACAATACATAAAGTAAATGAGGAAATTACCACACACATGATAAGGGAAAATCCAACCACAATAACTTCTTATCGACATCTGAACTATAAGAGCAGATAACTAAGTCAGCCTATATATTTGAACCATTTAGAAAGGAAACAATAGTTTATGTTCCAAAAAATGATGAGGTTTGCGGAATCCAATTCTTTGATAACAATTTATTTTAAAATTCCAGTGATTGGAAGATTCCATAGAAAATTAATCTAGGATGGTCATATCCATTCTCAGTCTGACAATTTTGTTTATCACTCAAAGGATCATATCGTTTTGCATCAACGAAGATGAAAGTACTGAGATGAAGAAATATTTGAAATAAGAAAAGAGATCAAGCCCTTTTGCCAGTAAGCTTTGAGGACAAAGCTTTTTGAAGAGGAGGGCAATGTTATGAATAATATATATATATATATATATATATATATATATATATATATATATATATAATAATATAAATAATGTAAAACAATAAAAATAATAAATAATGATTAATTAGTAGTGAATAGGCATGTCTTTAAAGACATGACCTTTTGTGAATAAATACTTGCCTAGGTATATAAGAAGATCCTCACCCTCATTTGTAATCATTTCATATTTCATCAATTCCTTTATACAATATTCAATATACAATTACTTGTCCTACAATGGGTGTATTTGTGTTCGAAGTATTCTGAAGATTATTGCAAGTATAAGAAATTTGTTCATTACAGTGGTATCAAAACATTCCTTTGAGTATACGAACCTTGTTCGTTACATTGTTTCTCAATATCCTTCTTTGCTATGGCTTTTGCGAAAACTATTGAGTGAAATGGGGCAAAATGCCCCTTTATTTTGGTGCCGGGTGCGTTTTTATTTTTATTTTTATTTCTTTTGCAAGTTTAAATTATCAATGCTTGCCCTTCTCACAAGTCTAGTTTGTGTGGGACACATGTCTTGTCCAATGTGTGTTAGATTCATAGGAAAGGTGAATCAGCATGTTGGTGAGTCCGATTCGTGGATTTTTGATATGTAAGGGGATATATCATGTAGCATAATATGTGTCTAACGCGAGTCCAACTTACAAGTAGGGTGAATCAACATTGTCAGTGCTTGCCCTTCTCACAAGTCAAGTTTGTGTGGGACACATGTCTTGGCTAATGTGTTAGATTTATAGGAAAGGTGAATCAACATGTTGGTGAGTCCAATTCATGGATTTCTGATATGTAAGGGGGCGTTTCATGTTTGCTAGCATAAGATGTGTCTAACACGAGTCCAACTCACAAGTAGGGTGAATCAACATGTCAGTGAGTCCAATTCTTTGAATTTGCGACATGTAATGGGAGGGGGATGTATTGGGTATGCTAGTGAGTGAGTTATGAAAGAGCGAAATTATGCCGTTTGGTCATTGGTAGGTTGTAGCCATGGAAGAAGGCATGCCCAAATATGACTTGGCAAGAGGAGGTCAAGACATTTAAGTTACACTGGAGGTTACAATGGAAATGGATATTAAAGGCACCTGTCTAAGAAAATACTATGTCTTTTGCTTCTTTATCCCAATATAACATCAGATTGTCATGCAAGGGGTCTAATAGGTTTGTAGAGCCTAGTGGAGTTTGGAAGACAATTGTGCTTTCTTCAGACAACAAAAAGAGTTCCATTACAAGGATCATGATAGAAATATATAACATTCAAGTCCATGAAGTTGAAGGAAGCATTGCAATTTTACCTTTATGTTGTGCACTTTTGTTTTTATACGTATGCACTCAAAATGGCTTCAATTGTAGAGCCTTCATTCCTACTAGCAAAGAACAAACGTAGGACATTATTGTTTGACAAACAAGTGCTCAAGATGAACATGGAAAATGGGGGATATGAAACAATCCTATGTTGGAGAAAGGTGCTATATTATTGTGGTTCGGTGGGTAGATTTCATTTATTTCTCTCTTATCAAAAGTATCATCACTTTTTTAGGAGGTCATTTATTCCTTAAAGTAGTTGATTGTTATAGAAAACACAGTTACACAAGTATTCAACATTTTAGTTTGAACTTGGATGTCATATAAAACACTATGACCTATTTATGGTGTAAGTATTAATAGATATCAAAGCATTCTTCTTGTGTAACATTATTGATTGAGGGTAGATATAATATATTTATTGCTAGAGTTTACTTGTTGCTTGGCATGCATTCTCTTTCTCCATGGTGTATCAAACATATTCAACGCTCAATATTTGTGCAACAATGTTTAGTGGATTCATTTTCCAACCTTGAAATACATGTAGCATTCAATGTTGTTGGGGTAGATGCACAATTAATGAAGGCGCAACTATGAAGGAGAGTTTTATGGTTAAGGTGCATGCTTGTTGCATCTTTAATGAGCTTTTGATATCTTTAGAAATTAATGCCATATTTTGATTTGGTTTTCTTCAATTTAAGAGTAGTACCAGATTTAGATTTGTCCATGCTTTTCTAGATTTAAAAAGAGGAGAGACACATAAATTTTGTGGTTGTTCTACTCCTAGAAGGCACTTTCTGCTTGGAGTTTTTAGGTTCATGCATGAGACAATCTTATTCATGTAGGATGGGCACATAATTCTAGGCACCTAATTTTAGGGTTTTGTCTTGTCTAGATAGGCTCACTTGTGGATGAGTCAATATCAATGCGAAACAATGTTTTAAAGCTTGGAATTGGACTCAAAATTCATGAAGGGTAATATAGAACTTAAGTTGGAATTGGTTGGTGACTTGATTTATTAACTAGTTTACTAAAAATTAATCAAATATTAAAATTATATATATATTGATTTACAACTCGATATAGTGTTCCCAAGAGGCGAACCAATAGAATTGGTCGATTTTGGGTTGGCTACTTTTTATAATATTGGTGTGAACCCTAGTCCTCTCTTAGTCTATAAAAGAGATGTGATGACTTCTCTAAACATATTAGAGAATTGGTGTTTGTAATATATTCTTTTTAGAGTTATACAAAAGAGATGTAATTGAGTGTTGCAAATCAACTCCGCTACTAATTTTTTTAGATTTATGTGTTTGCAAATCTAACATCCTTTGTTTGATGTTTTAATAGATTAAATCAATGGTTTGATTCCTAGATTAGGCTTTAGTAGTTAGGAATGCAAATTTGCTTACCATATCTTGAACAACCTGGTATTGGATTTGTGCATCTAAAATATTTAAGATCTGTGTATGGAGTGGGTTTCTACTTATGTGAAGGAGCTGTTGGAGGATATTAGCAGGATTAGATAGGCACATGGTTTTGTGAAGGATCATGGGTGAGATGGCTATGTAGCTCTGGTGATTGTAGTGTTGATCTGCACCTATGATAGGTTGTTGATTTATTTATTGTGGTGTGTTCTAGAGTTCACAAGAATGACTAATCTTGGTCTTGGAGAATGCCATTAGTTAGAGGGTGCTTGCAATTTTACACCTTGGAAGTGTAGGTTGTAGAGGTTGTTGGAACAAGTAGATTGTTGGTGTTTTGTAGAAGCTAAGGTTACAACTACTATCAATTCCATGTAGTGGAATGAGTAGAGCAAGAAGGTTGCCAAAGCAAAGAGAATCATGCTTGATTTTGTGAGGTACCATTTGATTATTCACATTGCAGAGGAGAAGTTGGTTAAGGAATAGGATATGTGTGACACCAAGATCACTCTATAACAAAGTGAATATTTCTCACAATTTGCTTCTGAAGAATAAGCTCGCACCATCGTGCACATGAGTGATATAGATACAATGGCTAGATCATCGAGTCAAGAGATCAATAAGTTGTTACCTAAGTCACCTGACATGGGGACACGGGACACACATGACACAAAGATTCGAGTGTTCGACGTAGGCACGTCGACCCCTCGTAACATGACACGATATATATATATATATATATATATATTTCTTACACATTCTCATTCATGATACAAATTCAAACATAGATCTAGATTCTATATTGTAAATTTAAAATTTGTAAGTTTTACAAAGTAACATTATGCATACAAATAAAATTTTGATAGATTCTTCAATGATCCAATAGGAGAAAGACAAGAAACTGTAGTTTTCTCATTAAGTAATCAAAATCAAAATGTGTTACATAGGTAGTAGCAATGCCAATGACAAATATAAATAACAAATACAAAACAACTACAAGTACAAGGTAGTAGGTAGCTCATGAGTCATCAATCATCCACATCATCATCAAAATCATCATCACGATCATGGTCACGACCGCTCTCCTCTATTGCATCCTCCTCCTCTGTATCCAATGTCATCTTTGCATTTGCTGATGTGGAGGATGATCCCTCAACAATATCACCATCATTAAAAGTGGCAGGCTCTAGCACTGGCTCATTAAGATCCAAGTTGGCCAATGCCAACTCAACACTGATGTCCAAACCCATATCATTAGGAAAAACATCCCACATCTTTGTCTTTTCCTTCAACCACTAATCTCCTTGCTTGTAAATAAGACAAAGGCCCCTGCTTGTAAATATGACAAAGGTTGGTGTGCACATACACCATTGTCTTTACCCTGGACTGCTCAAGCCTGCTCTTCTTGACACTATACAAATTCCCATATGTGCCCCAATTCCTCTCTGAACAAGAGGTGAAGTCACCCGAGATATGAGCCTCGTGGCTAACTGTTGTAGAGGAGGGCTTGTTGCCCCATGAGTTACCCACCAAGAATATGGCTTCTAAGCCCCCCTGCCTCTAATCACATCATATCCTGCAAATCAACCAGTGTTAGTGGAAAACTTTGCAAAGGCATTTTCCACCTCATCAAGGGATGGCAACAAGCCCTACATCTTCAATAACTTTAATGAACAACTCACTCATACATTGTGCATCCTTGTATTGTCCAAGTGCAGCGACTGATTTCAAGAAAACTGGACCATTCAAGGAAGACACTGTGAAGTTGATGAGTGGGTGGCGTGTTGGATCTGCCCATCCATCAGAAACAATACTAATCCTAGATGTTGGCCATGTTGATTTAATAGGCTCAAGCATTTTGTTCACCTCTTTCTTTGCCTTAGTCAACAATGTGGTTCTAAGCTTCTTTGACTCAGGAGGTACATACCTTGATGGAGCTCCTTGAGATAGAGCTCAACACATCTCAATAAATAAAGGTGAGCGTGCAACATTAAAGGATATGAAGTTCTGATAGAAAAGTAATGGAATGGTGAGATCAAGCTCTTCCCGTTTCTTTTTTTGAAAAATTTTGTCCATTGGACCAAGTGCCCCTGCCTTTCTTTTTGCTGCTTTCCCCCACCAAAACTGTTAAATGGAAATTTGTTGCTGATTTTCGTCAAGAATGGAAGGGGATCATCATTCTTGTTTTTCTGTAGATGATGCAACCACCTTTTCCACACCAACATTGGCCTCTTTTTCCATTTCTTTCCTCTTAGCTAAAGACATCTGTGTACATGCTCCAATACCACAACCTGGTTAAGCCAACAAATGAGCTTTCACATGGTAATAAATGCTCATGAAATGATTGTTGCAATAGTTGCATTTCCAAGCAACATTACCTCCTCCCTTCAACTTGTTGCTTAACCCTTGCTCTCTTGTGACATACTTCCACAAGGGATATTTGTTTTCTTGAGCCCGTTGTCTTTCTAAGTTAATTCTTCTTTCAACATTTGAAGTTCCTGTTGCAACCCCACTTCCAATAGAGGGGACACTTACAGAACCTGATGATATTGGAACAAAAGGGACATCTCCATTGGGGACATTCTTCCTCTTCCTTTTCCCCTTCCCTACTGCCCTTGATTGAGCCATGAATGTTGTAAAAATATAAAGAAAAAATGCACATGCAAACTTTTGTAATAAAAATGAAAAAAAGAAGAAGCAAAATGTACCTACCTGTTGCTTGAATCACCCCCAAAATGCTTCCAAAATGCTCCTAAGCCCTTTGCTAGTCACTTCCACACACCCACAACAAGAGAGATAGAAAATAATGAAGGAGAAATGAGCCAAAATCAGGCTTTATGGGCCGTGCAACACACATTTCCAGGGGACAACTGTCCCGAAATTGGGACACACTAGGCACACTCCTCGGACATGCTCAGACATGTTCGGAGGTCACATGTCCCAGTGAATCGTGTCTGATTCGTCGAATTCGGGACACGACGCAGGTTTTCTACGAATTTGGTTTCTTAGGTTGTTACAAGTTTGAAGTTCACAGATGAGGAGATAATGCCCTTAAGACAAAATGGTTTCTCCTCATGTTGGGGACAATTTATGCACGACCTCTATGGTTATGAAAAATTGCCCATCTTTGAGAAGCTTGGGATGATTTCATCGAGGAGGAGATAAGGTCAGAGATAATTTTATAACCTAGCCTTCATTGGTAAGCTGAGGAGAGGAGGTAAGAAAGGTAGACCTAAGCAAGGGAAAGAAGTAAGATTTAGGTTCTTAGAACTAGGGGAATAAACACTTAAGTGAGCTTTAAGTGCCATAAGTTGTGTCACTATGCATCTCAATGTCCTAGGAAGAAAAAAGGAAGGGAAAGCAACAAGAACAAAGGAAGTGTGCAAGGATTGCAATAGATTCCATTGGAGTGGGTGAGTAAGCATCTAGGCTTGAGACCATTTTTTCCCATGGTTTGGTACCTTTCCACTAAAAACCTCTCTAGTGTAGGGTGATATGTGCACAATGGAGCATTCAATATCATGACCTTCAACAAGAAGGCTTTCAATAAAATTCAACAATAAGAGGTTGGCATATAGGTGGAGTTGGGCGAGCATGCCACTTATCCAAATATCAAAATGTGCTTATTTCTTTCCATAAGCCATTAGGCAAATGCTCTTGAGTTTTATGTTTTGTGTCTTCTTGGTTTGATAAAAAATCTTCTTTTCGCTTTGGCCATTATTGATCTTAGATTTGTGGTTGAGTTTTGTGATCAACAAATTTATCTTATTTTGAAAATATGTCGCATGTACAAAATCATTCACATCAACAAAGGATGTAACAAAAGGGTATATATGATGGAGTTTATATTCTACTCCTTATCACTACTAAAGTGGACATAGATTCAGAATATGTTGTCGCATTGAGTCTTAGGCCTACAACTGTGTACCTCATCTTCCACATTTTATAGGAAGTAGATGAAGAATTGACCTTGTTATCAAAACATATCTACATCAGATCTTCTGAAGGGTACAAAAAGCAGAGATCCTAAAATAATGCCAAATACCAATGAAATAGGAGTGAACCAAATAGTTGGAATCTCTAAGTAGAGTTTCCCACTATTGAATATTTCCTTTGAGAAGAACTAAACACTAATTCCAAACATTTTTCCAAACATTCTTCACAAAGGGACACTTTGAAAACATGTGCTTCATTGATTCATAGTGTTGGCATATAGGAAAGAGACCATAAGAAAGCCCACTATTTGCCAACTTGGCTTTGGAGGGGAGCCTTTGGTAAATAACCAACAAAAAATATTACAACTCGTGGGAGAGAAAAACATAGCACACTCTATGTAGTTGATTAACCCACATGTCCTTTGGATTTGTGAACATTGAAAGTGCATTGAGGACATGCGTAGTGCATGACATTGATTGAAAAAAATATAACCACTGTATCCACTAAAACCGCATGTCCTCTAGATTTGTGGACATCGAAAGTGCATTGAGGACAGGGCTAGTGCATGACATTGATTGAAAAAACATAACTTCTGCAAGGCATATTGTTGAAGGGGGCAACTAAAACTCCACACTTAATCTTGCCAAAGTGTTTGCCATTGCAATGCTAAACTTGGATACATCCACCTAAGGGATGAGACCAAGGAAGCAAAACATTTTCATGTGCTAGAGTACATTGATTCTTCTAGGAATGTGTCATTGAATCACATGCTAGCAAGTTATTATTAGAGATTACATCGAGAATGTTGGTCAAGTTTTGGCCAGATGTATATGAGAAGCAAACTTTTACAAGTTGATTGCTTCTCCAATCAAACATGAAAATTTAGAGCATGATAATGACAAATTGTGTGAGCTTTGGTCCAAGAGATTTGGGCGCTTGTATAATGGAGCACGACTTGTCTTGAAGGACATGGTGCAATGATTGTGGGACTTAAAGGTTGAGAATGCATGGGCTTATGCTCGACAAGCATGCACATATATCAGAAGGGATTCTTGATTTCATCCATCCAAGTGCATGTGGACAATGCCTTAAGCTTCATTGACAAGGGACATTTACTATGTTTCTTTCCTTGATGATTACTCAAGGAAAGCCTAGATTTACTTTATGAAGATGAAGTATGAAGCCTAAAGTAAGTTCAAAGAGGCTTAATCTCTTGTGGAGAATTATATAGGGAAAAGATTTAAGGTGTTGAGATTTGACAACAATGAAGGACACACCTCCAAATACTTTGATGCCTTTTGCAAGGAAGCAAGGATCAAGAGGGAGTAAATGGGGTTGACAATAGCAAGAATAGGTCCATTATAGAGATAGTCAAGGATATGACCCATGATCTAGATTTGCCTATGTGTCTTTGTGTAGAGACATTTAGTACAATCATCTACACCTTAAACAATTGTCCTCACAAGTTTTTGAAGGGCAAGACATGAGAAGAAGTTTTTATAGGTAAGAAACATCAAGTATCACACTTTTGTGTATGTTCATATGCTTGATGAAAATATATGTAAATTTTAAGCTTCTAGCATGAAAGGTATATTTGTTGGTTATAGTGAATCCTCCAAGTATCACTGGGTCTATCGTCCATCATAGCGGAAGGTAGATGTGAAATTTGACGAGGATGCATGGGTCTTCTAAGTCTTAGGAGCCTCTCCTATGGAGGTTGAGTAGGGAGGAAGGCTTGTTGTTTCAGGTGCTGATATGAAAGAGAAGGAAATATCCAATTCAAATCAACCAAGTTCCAATGAAGGAATGAAAACCACTTTACCTTCTAGTTCAACAAAGTTGCAAAGATGGAGGCGCAAGATCAAGTAGGAGCACTAAAGACTTCTTTTTCAGGTGAGTCATGCTCGTAAGAAATTTCACAGTAATGTTGCATTGATGTTGTTGTATTATTGATTTAGAGGCTTCTAGTTAGGAGAAACCCATTGTGGAGAAAGTATGGTAGGATGCTATGATAGAAGTGTATAACTCCATCTTGAAAAATGTTGTTTGGGATATTGTTCCAAGGCTTGAATGGAAATTTGTGATAAATTCCAAGTCGTTGTACAAGGTAAAGCATGTGGTTTATGGTAGCATAGAAAAGTACAAGGTCATATTCATAGAAAGAGGATTTTCCCAAAGTGAGGGTGTTGACATTAATGGTTTGATTGAGGAGGAAGTATCCAACAATTAACTAAGGGGCTCTGAGGTGCATGAGCAAGATACTCATGTGTAGGTTAAAGAATGTCCTTAATGGGCTAAATCACGCACATTGTGCATGGTACTTGAGGATTGATAAGTTCTTACTAAATTTGTGTTTCACTAAGACTACTACATATCCTAAATCTAATTCTGATCTAGTTGTCTTGGTCTTGTATGTAGATGTTTTCATCCTTATAGGTAGTTTTGATGTTCATTGCCTGGTGTAAGAACAAGCTAGACAATGAATTTGATATGATGAATATAACTCCTATGCATTACTTTCTAGGTCTACAAGTTTGGAAGGGTACATGGGCAATCTTC
This sequence comes from Pinus tabuliformis, assembly GCA_031772625.1. NCBI lineage: Eukaryota > Viridiplantae > Streptophyta > Pinopsida > Pinales > Pinaceae > Pinus > Pinus tabuliformis. Next base: position 294,801,229 of record CM062805.1, read on the forward strand.
CTTGTACAAGGGAATTACATAGTAGAGACTTTGAAGAGATTTTAGATGATTGATTGTAAACCCTTGGCCACCCTTGTGGTTCCAAGTTTGAATTTGTCTATTGATTTATATTTTGATTTAGTAGATTGGAAAATATGTTGGAGCTTCCCTACCCCCTTCTGAACCTTGTCTCGTATGAATTGATATTTGACCTTAATATCCCTGGACCTATCATGAAACACTGGATTCTCAAAGAGTGTGATACAACTTTGATTATCATAGTAAATCATCGTGGGATTTGGCTTTGATTAAAAAATTCCGTGAGTAACTTGCGAAGTGAAATGGCCTCACAACATCCACTATTAGTTGCCATGTATTTTGTCATTGTAGAGCTAAGTTCCATGGAAGTTTGCTTCCTACTAAACCACAATACCATCTCAAGGTTTGAGATGAAAGTTCTATGGATTACGAGGAGACATTTTCTCTAATAGGCAGGTACACTAGAGCAGTTATGTCCTTGGTTTCATTTATGGGATGGAGGATATATCAGATGGATGTGAAGACAACCTTCCTTGATGGGATCATTGAGGAAGAAGTGTACATAGAACAACCTGAGGGCATTGAGATAAATGGGAAGGAGTCCCATGTTTGTTTTGTAGTGAACACCTTTAATCAATTCATGGTGGTGCCAAGGCAAGGGCATTGAGTTGTAGCAAAACATGTGCTTATGTATTTGAGGGGCACAATGGAGTATGGTTTCAGATATCTTGGAGATGGTGAAGTGAAGTTGCAGGGTTTGCCAAACCTAAATGGAGAAGGTAATGCCAATGATAGAAAGAGAACCCCAGGGTGTTGCTTTAGTTTGGGATGAAATTTTCGATGTTGCTGTGTGCAGCATGCTTGATCTGGGAAAGCTACTTTGGAACCCACATTTTGTTGAATTTTCTAGTAGATACAATTTTATGCAAGATAATGATTTCCTAATGATTTTATGCCAACATCATTAAATAATTACACTTTAGAAAATCTCAACATTAAATGAAGCGGAAATAGTAAAGATCATAGAAAGATAGTCATGCACAATAGAGACAATAATTTTACCTCGAGAAGCCCAACTTTGGAAGAAAACCTAACAACTTTTCTTGGGAGAATATTCTTTAGAAAGGTTTACAAATCAGATATTTGTCTAGAAATATGCGCCCATATCTAAGTCAAAATACCAATCAAACTTGGCCAACCTTCTGCCCTTTAAGGTCAACCCCTTTAGCCCTTCTTCAACCTTGTTTCCTCTTCAAAAAATCTCAATAATAAATGAAGTGGAAATAGTAAAGATCATAGAAAGATAGTCATGCAGAATAGAGACAATAATTTTACCCCGAGAAACCCAAACTTAGGAGAAAACCTAACAACTTTTCTTAGGAGAATATTCTTTAGTAAGGTTTACAAATCAGATATTTTTCTAGAAATATGAGCCCATATCTAAGTCAAAATACCATTCAAACTTGGGCAACCTTCTTCCCTTTAAGGTCAACCCCTTTATCCCTTCTTCAACCCTTTTTCCCCTACGACAAGGGCCTTCCTATGTCCTTGCAGCTCATGTGTCCTCCTTGTGGCTCTTGGGGCCTTTCTGCGACACCTGGGGCCTTATTGCTTTTGCAACCTTCCTGCTCCACACTTGTGGTTGTCCAAGAGGGATAAGAGAAATGATGAAGAGAGAGAAGAAACTTACTCTTGCCTGATGGAGAAAATGAGACATCATGCCCTCTATTTATACTTGGTGAATGAGGTGAAATAACCCAAGGGACACACCCCTTCATAGGCTGAGCCAACTTGTCACTTCAAATATTAATTTTTTTATAATTCTTCTAGGCCAACTTGAAAACCATTTAGCCATACAGTAATACCTCCTAGTGCTACACACAAATGAACACTCCCTCTTAGCGAGGGAGGTATTCTCCTTAGTTGAAAACATATTTCCCTTAACTTGAAATCTTTCCTCCATAAGAAAAGTCCATGGGCTTGCTATGGTGATGTTGTGTCTCACATGCACGTTTATAGATATAGATCATTCCATCCTGGAGCAGACAATCTGAGTACGTGGGCCATTTACCCTTGGCTAAATCAACATGGCTTCTTAGGTAAATGTATTCATCTCCCTGGTCAAATCAGCATGACCCAACCAAATCAACACGGCTTCTCAGAAGAAGGTTTGCCCTGGGCCATTCACCCCTTTGGCCAAATTGGCATGGCCTTGCCAAATCAACATGGCTTCTTAGGTGAATTCCATTCTTCCCTGGTCAAATTAGCATGACCCTATGGATGCCAAATCAACATGGCTCTAATGGAAGAATGTCTGCCCTATGTTGCGATTGTCCTGGGCCATTCACTCCTAGCCAAATCAGCATGGCTTCATGGGTAAATGTATCAATCTCCCCTATCCAAATTAGCATCATCATGGTTGTATGGGAGAAAGTCTGCCTCAATCTTGTAAGCATCAATAATCTGGGCCATGTGAAAATTCCTGTTGAAAAATGGCAACATGAAATTGCTAAAAATAGAAGTGCTAAAAATAGAATTGCTAAAAATAGAAGTTTGGGTATCAGTGCTGGATTGGGCAACAGAGAATGAAAAATGGAAGTGCTAAAAATAGAAGTTCTGTTTTTAGCAGTTCAGTGTGGATTCCTATTTTAGTCAGTCCCTGGACTAGAAATAGGAAGCAAAATTCGAATTTGATATTAACAGCAGTTTGTAAATTAATTAATTAATTCAGTTTGAGTTAATTAGTTAAGGAATTATGAACTTGAAGTCTATGTGAGGACATGCAACAATTTCTCCTTTGATTGAGGGATTTAACTATCAGTTAAAGGATAAGGATGAGTTGTAATTAGTTGGCTCAATTAACTGAGTCAAGTCCAGTTAGATTAATTTAACAGTTTGTTAAATTAATGAGAGTTTAGTTAGTTAATGCTTGCATGCATGTAACTACTGTATTTCAAATAACTGAGTATTCACTCATGGATAACTCATGCATGTCAGTTCAGATAGAGAGCTAGTTGAGATCAGATGGAGGGACAGTGTACTATCAGTTGCTAGGATATTCCTTGTGAATATTCCTTGCATGCAGAAGGAATATTATTCCCTATGGGTTGCGTAGTTGGACCTAAGGTTACAACAGGTATGATATGGCCAATTCCCACATGTTATGACATTGGACCCCAATCAAAACTGCGCAAGGAAATAGGAGCTTGGAGGACTTGTGCAGCCTATAGATACAGGGCTAGGTAGTCCATGAGTTACACATTAGAGTACAGAGAGAGCATGATAGCTTTTGAGCTGATTCTTTTTGTATGTTGTTGAGGATTTCCACTTGATTGATAATACAAAGATGGGGTTTTAGGCTGGTGCTTTCCCCAGGTTATATCTTCTGTGTTATGGTTGATTACTTCTCATTCTCAGTTATATCTGTTCATGCTTGATGTTGCTCATGTTCAATTAAGCTTCCGCTAAGTTTATGGTAGATGTAGATCTAGTGTTATGCTTTAGTACATTGCATATATCAGTTGGATCTGCAAGTGAAATTTCTACATGATATCAGTGAGCTAGCGGATTTGTAGAGAAAATTCTACAATTCCTAGATCTAACAATCTCAGGAATCTTACTGCAACTAGCTGAATCTACTTCTCTTAGATTGTAAATTAAGTTACAAACTTATTTCATATTTCTTCATGAAATATCGAAGCAAATTATTGAAGTATCCTACACTAATTAAATATGATTATGAAACATAGAAACTGAGCAAGGAAATAGAAACACATAGGACAATTATTTTTGGACAAAAAGTCCCCAGAAAAACCCAATGCGGGAAAACCGGTGCAACAACTCTAAGGGTTTTATTATTATGCAGGAGAAAATCTAAGTACAATTCTAGGATGCTCAACTAGCAATCCGATACAGAGAGAACACTGAACAAAAGACTGGTGAAATGATCTCAGCCTGTCACTGGAGAATCAATGACTGATCCCGTTGCTCTAGAGGCTCTGCGTCACCCTCTGCACGACCTTTGCGCAGAACTGTGTCACTTTGGCAATTTCTGTGTCACCCCTCTTAGGTATTACATTGCCTCTCCTTTGGATCCTCTGCTGGCTGAGAAATCAACCTTCTGCCTCCCAGACTCACACCCTGGCTTCCGGAAAATGAATTTCGACTTCCCTTAGCAAGAAACTCGACTTCCCCTCAAGGATTGTGCTTCCTCTGCGTCAACACTGCATGGGCTAGCGTCAGCCTTCCTCTAGACGTCTTTCTGTTATCCCTCTGCCTCGTACTCTCCAGAAATTCCTTCTTCCAAATTCTCACTACCCATCTGTTGCAAGATATCCTCAACCAATTTTCCTCCTGAGAACTTCTCACTTCAGAAAATCAATTTTCTCAATCTCTTTGTGTGTTTTCCAAATGACCCTCAAGCCCCTTCTTATATCTTCTTGTTGGACAACCAATGACCTATATTAAATCTTAATCAAGGGCTCATGTTGTTTTGGCTTGATCCGTGACTTTTTCTAGAAGTTTCACCCCTGATTAGATTAATACCCATTAATATTTTAATTTTCCTAACTTTAGACTTAGGGTCGTCATTAAAAATATTAATTATTTTAATAAAATCACTCCTGGGTGAAATTTCCCAAAGAACTTTTTGGGTTCTTTGGAATACCTGTGCCCAAGCCTCCCTACAAAATTTGAGGCTTAAAGCACATCCGACGCTACCCCAAATCAACACTCGCTCTTAGCGAGGAATGTGCTCTAGCAATACACTGCGACTGCATACCGCTCTGACTTTGAAGTATCGTCCCTGCGCCACTGATGCCTAACATGCTGTCCATCAACCACTGCACTGCTGCTGCTACTGTACTGTTGCTTTTGACATTGCCACTGTCAATGCTACATATGTATTGCAACTCCCTCTCAAACACTGCATCTGCATTGCTGCTAGCACTACCACTGCTAACACTGCATCCGTATTGCAACTCAGTTGCTGAGAGAAGCAACTGAAAACACCCAAAACTGGACAAGTATCTAGTGGTTGCACCTTGGTGCTGAAATCCTGATTGCTGCTAGTCCCACACTCTCTTCTGAAGCCATTGCGTTGCTGAAGTCTGCACTGTGCCTCCACGCACTGTTGCCTCTCTGCGCTGCGCTGCTCACATTCTAGCGCTACTAACCATTACATCTGTCGAATCAACATTCCATGGCATCAATTGAAACTCCACCATCCTGCTACTACTGATCATGGACTCCTGTAGCAAGGTGATGATCCAAGAGGTGGGCTCCTTAAGGATCTTGCCCATCTGTAGCTTTATCGAACTACAATTCTATATCACCCCACCTCCCTCCTGGAGGTATCTTCGCTATCATGGCGAACTCTTCCTCCTGTTCAATCATTGCGGCTACAACCTTAGGATCATGCTTCACATCCTTGTCCTTTTTCTTCAAAGAAAACTGGGATGCATAGTGGTCCATCTCTGCACATTTGAAGCACTTCACCTTGGAGACGTGAACTATTCAAAATCATGAGAAATTAGTCAGTTACGACTACCTCTCATAGAAATGGTCATACGTGAATGACTTACTTAACGCAGTTGAATCCCAAAATGATATCTAATATAATTCAGTGCGTAAAACCCCCTAATAACTAAATTCAAAAAGAGTGAAGGGATCTCTTCTTGAATGGTTCATGAGGCACAATACTTGCTAAGGTTTTGCAAATGGGGTAGCAAGCTAAGTGGGCTTGATTGTGGGGAAAACTCCACAGTTAAGCGTGCTTGAGCCAGAGGCGATCTGGGATGTGTGACCTAGCGGGAAGTCCTGGTTATCGGGTGCAAGTCCCAGAACTGATGATTGATGCTATGTGATTCATTTCACTAGTTTAAATCCCACTTCTTCACCCCTGTGAGTATCACCCGATGCAATGATTGCTAAGTGAACTATTAAAAAATCATGAGAAATTAGTCAGTTACGACTACCTCTCATGGAAATGGTCATACGTGAATGACTTACTTAACGCAGTTGAATCTCAAAATGATATCTAATATAATTCACTGCGTAAAACCCCCTAATACTTAAATTCAAAAAGAGTGAAGGGATCTCTTCTTGAATGGTTCATGAGGCACAATACTTGCTAAGGTTTTGCAAATGGGGTAGCAAGCTAAGTGGGCTTGATTGTGGGGAAAACTCCACAGTTAAGCGCGCTTAAGCCAGAGGCGATTTGGGATGGGTGACCTCCCGAGAAGTCTTCGTTATCGGGTGAAAGCCCCGGAAGTGATGATTGACACTATGTGATTCATTTCACTAGTTTCAATCCCACTTCTTCACCCGTGTGAGCATCACTCGATGCAATGAGTTCTAAGTGAACTATTCAAAAGTCATGAGAAATTAGTCAGTTACGACCGCCTCTCATGGAAATGGTCACTTAACGCAGTTGAATCCCAAAATGATATCTAATATAATTCACTGCGTAAAAGCCCCTAATACTTAAATTCAAAAAGAGTGAAGGGATCTCTTCTTGAATGGTTCATGAGGCACAATACTTGCTAAGGTTTTGAAAATGGGGTAGCAAGTAAGTGGGCTTGATTGTGGGTAAACTCCATAGTCAAGCGTGCTTGAGCCAGAGGCGATCTGGGATGGGTGATCTCTCGGGAAGTCTTGGTTACCAGGTGCAAGCCCCAGAAGTGATGATTGACGCTATGTGATTCATTTCACTAGTTTCAATCCCACTTCTTCATCCCTGTGAGCATCACCTGATGCAATGAGTGCTAAGTGAACTATTCAAAAATCATGAGAAATTAGTTAGTTACGACTACCTCTCATGGAAATGGTCATACGTGAATGACTTACTTAACGCAGTTGAATCCCAAAATGATATCTAATATAATTCGCTACGTAAAACCCCCTAATACTTAAATTTAAAAAGAGTGAAGGGATCTCTTCTTGAATGGTTCATGAGGCACAATACTTGCTAAGGTTTTGCAAATGGGGTAGCAAGCTAAGTGGGCTTGATTGTGGGGAAAACTCCACAGTTAAGCGCGCTTGAGCCAGAGGCGATCTGGGATGGGTGACCTCCCGGGAAGTCCTGGTTACCGGGTGCAAGCCCTGGAAGTGATGATTGACGCTATGTGATTCATTTAACTAGTTTCAATCCCACTTCTTCACCCCTGTGAGCATCACCCGATGCAATGAGTGCTAAGTGAACTATTCAAAAATCATGAGAAATTAGTCAGTTACGACTACCTCTCATGGAAATGGTCATACATGAATGAACTAGCAATTGCCCCAAAAGGTGCAAGGAGAGGCCGATAGAATTGTTAAATTGAAAAAGTTGTACTTTGTTTTGAAATAATAATTATTGTATTAGATTTAAGTTGTTTAGTGTGTTTGTGTTAAGTTGGTAATATACAATCAAAATAATAATTGAAATATTGAGATGATGAAAGTCCCATAGTTTGTCTATACATATCAAACAAGCCCCTCAGTTCTCTACTTGCCCCTTAGGTTCTCTACATTTTACATATCCTTTCATACATCACAAAAAATAAATAAATAAATTTTGTGGGGATTTGAATTTGATATCTAATTTTAACATGCTATTGTTGCATTTTCATTAAAGTAGAATTCCTCTCATTTATATATATGTTTACTATATGTAGTAATTCAAAAAAAATTATTATTAAATATGTTCGTTGATTTTTTATATATATTATTATTTTTAATATATATTTTTAATCTAGTATATAAAATTTTGATATGATAAAATGAATTATAAACTTACATACTTAGTGATTGTTAATATGAGACCATTGAAAAATGCTTATAAATTTTCTCAATTTACTAAAACATGTTTTAGGTTTTCCCAATTTACTAAAACCATACACAAGTCTGCACAATTTGGTAGGACTCACCTCTTCTTCAAAGAACCTATTAGTGCTTTTCCCTTCCAGGGTCTGCCATGGGTGTTTACATCTTTTCCATAAGGCAACAAAGTCTAGCTTGTTGTCTCTGTCTCTCTTGAATATATACCAATAATTATTCATGAGGAATATATGTTGACAAAATATTTTAATGTATATATAAAATAAAATAAAGTAATTTAAATTTAAAAATTTCTTATATTTTCTTCAAATGTGTCATTTATTTCATTTTTAAGATGGAATTGATATATAAGATATAAAAATAATAATAATAATAAAGAAAAGTTTAATATAGGTTATACATCAAATATTTGAAGATGCATGTTGAGTAAAAGATTTTAACATCAAACATATAGAGAGAGAAAAAGTGAGAGAATTCTTATTCCATTAATAAATTCTTTCTAATTCAAGGTATAAGGGAACTCATGATTAATCTGAATTTGGTATATAAAAGAATATTAATAATAAAAATAATTAAATATATGCAAGGAAGAAAAAATATTAATAACAAAAATATTTAATATGTGTGTAAAAAAAATGTGTGTTGCTCAAAACCAACATAGATCCGTCTAACTTCAGATCTACCAAACATAGATCCATCTAACTTCAGACCTATCAAGAGTTGAGAGGAATAAATCTATTAAGGTGCAAACCTTTATTCCTCCGCTTGGTAAATTAAATCCCCATAGAAATTATTTTTAAACATATATAAAAAAAATCCCCATTATTATTATTATTAAATATATAAATTGTTATGTCTACTACATTCTAATTATAAATAGTGATTAAGTCCACATTCTAATTATAAATTGTTATTAAATCCACATTCTAGTTATTAAGTCCACATTTTATTGAGTTGAAGATTAAGAAAATAAAAACAATACAAATTATTAAAACATATTTAGAAAGAAAAATACATTTAACACTTTCTAAATGTTACCTAATTATTCCACTTTTTATTTTTTTTAAATTTAGTGATTTTTTTTTATTTATTTTTTTTATATTATTTAAAATATGTTTTTAAATATATAAATACATTCAATGTGAAAAAAACTTGTAAAATTGTATAAATTCCATAAAAAGTTCATCCAAAACTCATAACAATTAGACTACCATTATGCAAAAACAACTTTTATTTTTTTGGAAATTTTATAGAATTATTTTTTTAAAAACTTTATAAAACATAACTTGACCATGGAAGAAGAAAAAAGAAAGATATTGTATATAGATTGGGAGCCCCATAATTTCCCATAATTTCCCACAATCCACACTGCCAACTTCTGCACCTGTATTGTGTTGCTGTTGCAGCATAGAAAATCCTGCAGATGTATCATTGGTTGGTAAACCCAAATTTCCAAAGGAAGGAATATGTTGCTGTGGCTGGCAAAATTGCTTCAGCTCTATGCTTCTCGGGAGTCCCTGAAGTAAATTTCCCTGACTGTTCATCAATGGTTGCCCAAATTTCCCTCTATTTAAAGGATTAGAGTTTACACCATGAAATGCTGCTTGTAAAAGCAGTGTCCGATCAATGTTTGGCAGGCCCAACCCATTGTTTGGATTCACTTGTCCAAGAAGTTCAGCTGGTAATGTCACCAGTGCTTGAGGTGATATTTGACCTGATGCCGCAAGCCTTTGAAGATCCAGCCTTCCAAGTAAACCCATAGGTCCAACACCTGCTTCTGTAGTTCCCCCAAAAGAAGAGTTCATTCCACTTTGCTGTTGTGCCACTCCACTTAACCTTTTCAGATATAGCCTATATTTCTGAGCAGTGAAATAATAAGACCAATTAAAAAGTTACATTGTTCTCAGTTGTAAATTCTAATAATATGACAACAATACTGACAAAAGCAAATATATTAAATACAGAGTAAAGTCAGTTGAATGATGAATCCTTTCCCCTATCTCCTCTCTTAATTTTAACTCTCCAATAAATACATACAACTCAGTTATGAACAAGAACCCAATAATAGGCACAACGTAATTGTGATGAAATAGAAAGGATCTAGCATAAACTCTAATAGCAGAGTTTGTGGAAGCTATAGTTCCGCACAATGTGACAACCCCATAAAAAAAGAAAGAATTGCTGAAAGGTTCAGCATCAGGTCAAATGAGTTCAATGAAGCCAATTACATCTAAAAAAGACATGCCCACTTCCATATGAAACAGAGAGCAATAGGCATATAAGACAGCCACAAAATATTTCAATCACGTTAATCTAAGATGAATTAGATAGGGAACCAAGGAGTCAAGGCATGAAGGTAGGTCATATAAGAAATATTGAAGACTACAGAAATTTTAGACAAAGCCATAATCAGCAGCAACATGACAGGAAAATATTTAAATGAGAAAAATGAAGCTGCAATTACTAGTAACATAATCAAGGAAAACTGCCCACGGGGCATAGAACAGTCATCAATAGGTTGCACTGTTAAGAAACTCCTTGTGTGAAGGTCACCACTACAAAACCCTGTGGTTCTGCTAACAGATACAATTAAATTAAAAAAAAAAAAACAATTAAAAAAGAAAAAGAAAACTGTAGCTAATAGCATCAGCATAATATCAAAACAATTGCAAGAAGAAATCCGACAATTTCACAAAAGCATGAAACCAAGGATGAAAAATCAGTATCAAACACTAGTGACTACAAACCTTAAATTCTTCTTCTGCTATAGTCTTTTGAAATTATTTTTCTTTCTTTTAAATAAATCTATGGAAACATAGGTTGCTTAAATTTTTACTCGCGCTGGATGTCTCTGCGTCTGAAGATTAACCTATCTTCTAAATTTGAGTTAAATGCCCTCTTCCTTTTGCTTAGTTTTTTAAGCATGCCAGATATCTCTGCGTCTCAGAGGGTTAACCTGTTTCTTCTAAATTTAAATTTGAAGACCTCTCATTCAATCAAGATAGCTTTAAGTTTTCTTTAAAATAAAAAATGATTTTAACCTAAATTTACAAAAATCACCATGTCCAGTTTACATATAAGTTCATACTAACTCCAATGGCTATTATAGCCGGTAATTAAGCTACACAAATTAAGCGGTTCAATACAAATGTTGTTATGGGAATTGAGGTTGATCTGAAACTGCTAGAATCTTTTGCAGATACTCAATTTCATGACAGTGGCTTGGATGAGCTTGAAGGTGCAACAAATCCAAAAAAGTCTTTGTTAGAGGCAAGGCAGTTGGTTAGTCTTTTATTAAACAACCATCCAGAGAATTTCATGAATCCTGTTATAAGGGAGAAGCATTATAGTTCTTTGGATTACAGAAAGGTGGTCATGATTTCTGAGAAATACAGAGATTCATCTGACAGACTCTTTGGAACCTTTGGTACGCGAACTTTGAAGCAAAATGCAAAGAAAAAATCACTTGAGACATTGATAAAGAGACTGAGAGAGTTGAGTTGATGTAATGATGAAAATGCTTTATTTATGGAGTTGGAAAATCGTCATTTTGTAGGGTTAATAACCTTGTCTAATAATCATTACTGGAAAAGAGGCCATTGCCTCAATTATTCTTCTTTCTAAGTTCCTCATCCTATTGTTTTGTAGTCACCATCAATAGTCACAGCTGATGTTCTGGTAAAATATTCCTCCTCGAGAGCAATGGAATCTTAGTTAATGGACATTTATAACAAATTCTTGTGAAGTGTGGAGGATGGAGAACATTGTACATCAAGATGGGGCTCCATTCATGTATTATCACACTTACAATGTAAGCCTTCCAGGCCTATGTGTTCATGTTTTTTTAGAAAATATATCTAAAACAACTAGGACAACATTTGAAATTCTCAAATTCCCTTCCTTTTTTGGTTCAAGCATGTCAACATTTTTAAATACATGTGAATGAATCTGGACCCCAAGAAATACATGTTGAGTCAGAAAGTCTTGTGGTTTTCTTTATGTTCTTCTGCGTTTACATGCTGCTCTGTTCTCTTTTTCTCTTCCAGTATAAAGGACTTACATTCCCAGTCTGTTTTGTCTCCTATATCTTTTACTCTATTTCAGATTTAATAAGCTGTACAATATCAATAGCAGCTCAGAAGGTGGGCCGGCAGGCAGTGTAGACTCCAAATATCACAGAGGTTCTATCAACCTATATTGTGAGCTATCTGGTGCATTATACTTGTCTACTATCAGAAAACAGTAGCTGGATTCCTATTATGTAACATGGAGCTGGCATTTTGTTCCTTTTGATTCAAAAGTTTCAAATTCAACTTGCCATAAGATCTTATCTAATTATTTATTAACCTACATGTTTGAAACCACCATACCCACTATTAAATCCCCTAATGTTGAACGCAGTTTCTGTCGCTTCTTTGTTGATTTTGCTAGGTGTTTGATTCAAGAGCACATATTTTGAACCTGAGAATTAATTATGAATGAATGAAACGTCTCTACATTGATAAGGATGATTGAATGCCAATGCAAATATATATTACCTTTCTTTGGGATATCAAGTCCTACTTTAGCACTATTGTGAACAGATGGCAGAGTGCAAGGAAACCATCTGATGCTTCCCAAAGTTGGAATTTTGCACCAACATTTGTGTATGCATTTCAACTTCCAGGGCTATTGTCCCTCGCTCTCTTGATTTAAGATTAGCCAATACAAAGAGGCTCTGGAAGAGATGCAACACTCAACCAGGCAAGAATATATTGCGTCTCTCAGGAGGTACATGGTTTTCTTAATGTATTTTATTTATTTAAAACATGTGTATATATTGTCCCATATATTTTGGATATTTTCAATGAGAAAATTTTCATTAATCCACTGAGTTTCACATTTTTTTTTAAGAAGTAATAGGCAGTTGCTTTGATTAATTTTGCAGAAATAGTAGTGGCTTTTCAAGGGGTGCATCAAAATATCCACTGAGTTTCACATTTTTTTTAAGAAGTAATAAGCAGTTGCTTTGATTAATTTTGCAGAAATAGTAGTGGCTTAAGGGGTGCATCAAAATATCAGGGAGTAACCAGGTATGCATTTAATTTGATGAAAATTTTTGGATTATTGTGTGAACTTATAATCACTAAAGCTTCACTCAATGACATATCAAAGAAATCGCATAAAATAAACTGCGTCTTTATATTTCAAACTGAAAGTCATTCTTTTATTTTTCCTCTTAGTGTTAAGAGAAGCTACTCCATGGTATAAGTTGAAGTCTATAAAACAATGAAATCTGCCGATTACAAAGGCAGACATCACATGTCCAGCCAAATACCAGTGATTGCTGGATTGCTTCAGAGCTGGAGATTGGTCTTTTTTTTCCTAGGTGGCTATGATCAAGAAGAGAAAGCTGCGAGAGCTTATGATATGGAAGCTCTCAATTACTGGGGACTTAGAACAACTACAAAATTTCCTGTATGACTGCTAATGATATGGCAACTCTCAAATATTGGGGACCTAGAACAATTACAAACTTTCCTGTATGATTTTTTGTTAATACTGGATTCAACATAATTGTAAAATAATTAATATTTATGTAGCTCTAATATATCATACACCATAAAATTTGCCATGTTTAATGTGCTTCGGCCATCCTGTGCATCAAGATATGTATAGCGGAGATTCTTGAGGGATTTTAAGTGCCTTAAAGAGTCTCTACCTTTTTTAAATTGTTTTTCAGTAGTTGTACGTTTGAATGAAAACAATGTGTTTTTCTGTTTTGCTCTCTTAATTCCCTTGGTGTTGCCTTTTAAGCATAATTATTGAGAAAACCGTATAAACTAGTTAGTGAGCCTTATGAAAAGTAACAACGCTGAACCATAGAAGCCTGCTTGGTCATATATGAGAGTTGCATTACCCAAATTGAATTTGAAGTTTGCTTGATGCAATATCTATAGGAGTCATGAGTTTTGTCATTTAGTAAATTACTCTAAGTAAGAAGAGTTACAATTGTGGAAGCATATGTTTGCATAAAAGTTAACCGATACCCAAATTGAAAATACAATTGAGATTTTAATTAATATCTATCTATATATATATATATATATATGAATAAAATATTTTAGACTGTACATCTTATATGGTTTCCAACATTCATTATTTTCTATTTTTAATATTTTTTGCAAAAATACTTGTACTTTTTTATTTATATATATATATATATATATTAATAAAATATTTTAGACGGTACATCTTATATGGTCTCCAACATTCATTATTTTCTATTTTTAATATTTTTTACAAAAATACTTGTACTTTTAAAAACGAAGTTGCACAAGAAGCCAGAATGGCAAGGTGCCCCAGAATATTGGTTTATTGGCCTGTTTCTCAAAAGTTTAATAACCACATATAAGCATTTAAATGAAATGTATTGCTGAGCTTTAACTGAATTTTATGTTTGTAAGATTTAAAATACAATATAATAAAAACAGTCGATATTCATTTGTTTATCATCAGTTAAATGAATATAGTGACGGTTAATTATTATAATAGTACTAAATACATAATTTACCATTCCAGGTCAACTATTGTCTAAAAGTCCACCACCAAATCCAGAAGAAATCCAGCATAAAATAATATAGACAAGCTTATCATCAGTTAAATGAATATAGTGACGGTTAATTATTATAATAGTACTAAATACATAATTTACCATTCCATGTCAACTATTGTCTAAAGGTCCACCAAATCCAGAAGAAATCTAGCATAAAATAACATAGACAAGCATAAAATAACAGAGACAGGCCGTTGGAAAAACCAAATCAATAATACGAAGTTGATATCATATGTTACAGGATGAATAAGATAATAAAACCAACAAAAATAGTTAATATACACTCTTTAAATTAATTATCTATTTCAAGACATTACATTTACTATGTCACGAATAAAGTTGGCCGGAAAGAGGCCCTTCAGGAGATTATTATATTCACCGTGTAGCAGATAATGTTTGGAAACTAAAAACAATTATATTATTATACGTTTAACGAAAACAGGACACCCGCTGCTTGGAGAACTAAAAAGTAACAACAACCGTTGAAGCCATTTGGATAGATAGACAATCGCTTTGATGAGGAAAGCACATTAATAACCAGATTTTCCTGCTATGGACAAGTTCTTGAAGCCATTTAATTCCTTTATAACCCCTGTTTAAACCTAATTTCATATCTCCCCGGAAAATGATCCAATTCAAAAACTCTTTTATTAGCGCATCTTCTGTTCTTGCATCCTTATCACAAACAATATCTGAAGAATCAAGATGCATTGAAATGGTGATGGACTGGTTGTTCTTTGGCTAAATATTTACCCAAAGAATCAACATGTTTTTCAATAAGTTTCATTTCGAATTGTAGTTAATTGCAGTATCCTCCACCATTTGTGAAAGAGATTTAACCTTTAATTTTTGAAAAAAAAAATGGAAGTGGAAAAAAAGGTTCCATGGTTCCCTGGTAAAGAGTTCTAAAACCGTGAGGGTATGCAGCAAATCCATCTTTCCGCATTCACCAGAAGAGAAAATCCAAGAGAAGGGGACAAACATTTCAACTCTCTTCTTATATGGTTGGTTGCAGAGCCATTCACACTTTGAGATATGTACAAGAAAGTCGGCATATCGAGGACCTATGACCACCATCTGATAAAAGTAGTGATTCCACCAGTACAGGTCTTTTCCTTTTCGCATAAAATTCTTTCCAGAAAATCAAGAATATCCTTCTTTCGCAGCCCATAAAAGGTAACCAAATCAGGACCCCATAATCCATTACATTAGATTCAACACTCCTGTGTACATTACTGTTGCACCAGTTCGTCATTCTTGCTTGAGCATTGGCGTTATAATCTAATCCAAATCCAAGCGTTAGATACTATTTCTGTTGAATGCATCAGAATCCATTTCTTGAAACTGATAAAGACTAACAATATTATAGCAAATGCCATTAGATTGCTGGCCCAAAATCAGGGGTGGCACGTCATGGTAGAGGTAGTGAGTTGCAACTACACCAACCTCCTTTCCAACAACACGAACAGTTTAGGTGTCCCAATATAATAATCCTACGCAAATTTCGCTGAAATTGCCACGCGAACGGATAATGGCACCACTCGCCATAGAAATTTCCAGAATTTGCCACTCGAACAAATAATGACCACTCGCCATTGAAATTTCCATTGCATCCGGAGAATGGTACGACTAAATTAATTGGAAATTGCATGACACATATGAAACGCCAGGTGTCAATGTTAGAGACAAAAGGACGACGAAAGTCTCTTTCAAAGGAAGGCCTATCGGCCTAATTACTTAATGCAGTTGAATCCCAAAATGATATCTAATATAATTCACTGCGTAAAACCCCCTAATACTTAAATTCAAAAAGAGTGAATGGATCTCTTCTTGAAGGGTTCATGAGGCACAATACTTGCTAAGGTTTTGCAAATGAGGTAGCAATTTAAGTGCACTTGATTGTGGGGAAAGCTCCACAGTTAAGCGCGCTTGAGCCAGAGGCGATCTGGGATGGGTGACCTCCCGGGAAGTCCTGGTTTTCCGGTGCAAGCTCGGGAAGTGATGATTGACGCTATGTGATTCATTTCACTAGTTTTAATCCCACTTCTTCACCCTTGTGAGCATCACCCGATGCAACGAGTGCTAAGTGTACTATTAAAAAATAATGAGAAATTAGTCAGTTACAACTACCTCTCATGGAAATGGTCATACGTGAATGAATTAACGCAGTTGAATCCCAAAATGATATCTAATATAATTCACTGCGTAAAACCCCCTAATACTTAAATTCAAAAAGGGTGAAGGGATCTCTTCTTGAATGGTTCATGAGGCACAATACTTGCTAAGGTTTTGCAAATGGGGTAGCAAGCTAAGTGGGCTTGATTGTGGGGAAAACTCCACAGTTAAGTGTGTTTGAGCGAGAGGCGATCTAGGATGGGGAACCTCCCGGGAAGTCCTGGTCACCGGGTGCAAGCCCCGAAAGTGATGATTGATGCTATGTGATTAATTTCACTAGTTTCAATCCCACTTCTTCACCCCTGTGAGCATCACCCAATGTAATGAGTGCTAAGTGAACTATTCAAAAATCATGAGAAACTAGTCAGTTATGACTACCTCTCATGGAAATGGTCATACGTGAATGACTTACTTAACATAGTGGAATCCCAAAATGATATCTAATATAATTCACTGCGTAAAACCCCCTAATACTTAAATTCAAAAAGAGTGAAGGGATCTCTTCTTAAATGGTTCATGAGGCACAATACTTGCTAAGGTTTTGCAAATGGGGTAGCAAGCTAAGTGGGCTTGATTGTGGGGAAAACTCCACAATTAAGCACGCTTGAGCCAAAGGCGATCTGAGATGGGTGACCTCCCAGGAAGTCCTGGTTACCGGGTGCAAGCCCCGAAAGTGATGATTGACGCTATGTGATTCATTTCACTAGTTTCAATCCCACTTCTTCACCCCTGTGAGTATCACCCGATGCAATGAGTGCTAAGTGAACTATTAAAAAATCATGAGAAATTAGTTAGTTATGACTACCTCTCATGGAAATGTTCATACATGAATGACTTACTTAACGCAATTGAATCCAAAAATGATATTTAATATAATTAACTGCGTAAAACCCCCTAATACTTAAAATCTAAAGATCATCTGATTGATTCTGATGATGAAGAACTACTTATATTTGAAAAATGCCCAAGGGATGAAGAAGATACTATGTCTAATCATGAAGAAGGAAGGTCCTAGTGAACTTGTGCAACAAGTCATAATCCTTGAAACTCATAAAAGAACCCGCTTGGTTAACTTAAACTCTTCAAGAAATAGAAGGACATGATGCTGCTAAATGAACATTTAGGGAAAGTAAAAAGCCTAAAAATTATTCAGGGTATGTAGCCTATATAACAAAATTGATTGAAGTAGAACCATCCTCCTTTGAAGACGTTGTAAAACATCAAGAATGGAAAGATTCCATGAAAGAAGAACATCAATATATAATGAAAAATGCAGTTTGGGAAATCGTTCCTAGGCCGAATGAAAAATCTGTGGTGATTTCCAATTGGCTCTATAGGATTAAGTATGCATTAGATGGAAGCAATGACAAGTACAAAGAAAGTTTTGTAGCTAGGGGTTTCTCTCAACAAGAAGGCATCGATTATGAAGAAACATTTGCACCTACAACAATATACACAACTATATGATCGTTGGTCTCCTTGGAAACAACTATGGGATGGAACATCCATCAAATGGATGTGAAGACAAATTTCCTGAATGGCACCATTGATGAAGAAGTATATACTGAACAACCCTTCGGATTTGAAGTTTCAAGTACATAATAGAGAAACTCATGTCTGCACGTTAAAGAAGGCACTTTATCGCCTCAAGAAAGCCCCATGGGCTTGGTATGCTAAGATGGATACATATCTACAAAGAATGTGTTATGAAACCAGCTCACAAAAAGATAGAAAGGATAGATCAACGCCTTAGAATTCAGCCTCTTCGAGGGGGAAACCTTCTTTACATTACATAAATGAACAATTTTTGGATGATACAAATGAAAATACCTTCTTTCTATATATAGGGGTCTAAGGGGTCATAATATAATCAGAGCCAACATAACAATAATAATGTAAGGGCACAATAATAACAATAGTGGGCTTCTATGGGGCACAATAGTAACAATATGGAGAGTACATGGGTACAACAATATAATAAGGGGGTTGTACTAATAACAATAATGGGTTACACTAGTAGTATAGGGGCCTAACATGCCCCTCTCCTTCAAAAAGTGTTGTCCTCAACGCTTGAGTAGTTCTTGATGCTTCTGTATAAAATTTTTGTCCTCCCATGTGGAATCTTCAGCGGGTAAGTTCTTCCATTTGATGAGATACTCTGAAATTGATTGATTTCGTAGCTGTCAGGTTATTGTTTCTGTGACTGCTCCATGTTCCAATATGATTTTTCCTTCCTCTTCAAGTTTTGGCAATATTGTTTGAATTGGGATCTTCTGCAACTTTTGAATGAGTGGCCATACTTCTTCGTCCTTATTCCATTCATCCCTTGCTTCGTTTATCCAATCTGGTTGGATAATAGAAATAACACAAAACAATGCTTCCACATCCTCATCCTTTTTTGAGAGTGCATCTGCAACAAAAATTTGCTTCCCTTTTCTATAGATGATGTCAAAGTCATAATCCAACATATTTGTGACCCATTTTTTCTGTTCTTCTAAAGATAATAGCTATTCTAAAAAGCATTTAAGACTATCATGATCCATTTTTACCTTGAAGTGTCTTCCCATTCGGTAAGGTCGCCATTTCTTAAGTGCATGTAGTATTGCCAACATTTCCTTCTCATAAATAGCTTGCTTGAGATGTAGCAGTAAAAATACCCAATCACATACATCAAAACTTTTTTCACTACAATGTTGATCTACCTGTTGTTTCATTCGATTTTGTACCAAAGTGGTATTATCCTTTAAAAGTTAGAGAACTTGTTGTTGATGCTCGATGTGATCTTTCACTGCTTGAACCTTTTTCTTCTTGATATGTCCTTCTATCTTGAGAGTTTGAGGAGTGGTAATTTCTTCCAATGCTTTACAAGATATGGTCGGATTCATTTCTTGATGTTCGATGTAATCTTTCACTTCTTGAACATTTTTTTCTTGATATGTCCTTCTATCTTGATAGTTTGAGGAGTGGTAATTCCGGCCAATGCATTACAAGATATGGTTGGATTCATTTCTTCTTTCTTGATGTGATCTTTCACTTTTTGAACCTTTTTCTTTTTGATATGTCCTTCTATCTTGAGAGTTTGAGGAGTGGTAATTCTTGCCAATGCTTTACAAGATATGGTCGGATTCATTTTTTCTTTCTCTGGGGTTGGGTCCTGGCGTATATCCTCTTCTTTTGATGTTTTTTGATCCTTTTCTTCCTCCTCTGCATACTCTATGTAAAATAATTTCTTCTTAGCACACTTATGACCTTTAGTGCATTTTCTATCATAATTGTAACAAAGCCCTTTTTCTCTTTTTTCTTCCAATTGTTGTGGTGTAAGGCTTGTAGGTTGTGGAAGGCTAGGAGAAGAAACACTTCCATAATTATAGTCATGAGTGGTGGGATTCCTTGTTTCCATAATTTCGCTTTCAATTTTTCTTGCCAACTCGAATGCCTCCTCCAATGAATCAGGTTCCCAAAAACGAACCTCATGTTGAACGTTATCCTTTAAAGTCCCTATGAAGACATCAATCCTTTGCTTCTCTGGAATATAATTTACCCTTCTATTCAATTTTTGAAAGTCCTCAATGTTCTCTTCCATTGAACCCTTTTGTTTGAGATTTATCAATTGGTTAAAGAAGGAGTTTCTCTTTGTATCCTCATAATGTGCTATCATTTCCCCTGTGAAAATTTAATATGTAACAAGTGGTTTACGAGAACAAAGCCCTTTATACCATAAAAATTGCTCTGGTTCTAAATATGAAGATTCAATACATACCTTTTGTAATAGTTGCCCCTCATGTAGATCGAAATATTGCTCCATCTGTAGTATCCAATTTACCGGATCCTTGCCATCAAACTTCCTCATCTCGTTTTTTCTTGATTTTATGAGCTCGATTTTGAAACGATTGTAACTCCATACTTTCGGATATTTAAGTTTTGAACTTGCAACTTGCAGTAGCCATCTGCATCCTCTTTCCAATGCCACTAGTCTGATCAAATTTAGATTCTCCAAGAAAGAGTTATGCACAATATCCCAAGATGACCTAATTATATACCTTTTTAGAAGAGCGAACTTGTATGAAGTGCCACGTGTCACTGTTTTGACCTTCAGATCTAAAAAATATACACAAGAAACTACAGTCCGTCCTCTTTCTGTAACTTCTTACGAAATTTTAATTTGATGCTCAAAACAAAAGTTATGAAGATTTTCCCCAGGTCACCTGTTTGGAATGTAATTCGGGAGTCTGCAAAAAGACCAACTTCCTTAGATCATGTCTCCGCAAATATTGCACAAAAAACTCTGAAATTTGGACTTGATGTTCGGCGCGATTTCATCTCAAATGGGTTTTTTTTTTTGCTTCTAAAATGTCGCAGAAAAATTTTTATAGCGAAAATTCCACGATGACCTATTTGGAGCAGCGAAACCCTAGAATCCAAAGCTCTGATACCAAATGTTATGAAACCAGTTCACAAAAAGATAGAAAGGATAGATCAACGCCTTAGAATTCAGCTTCTTCGAGGGGGCAACCTCCTTTACATTACATAAATGAACAATTATTGGATGATACAAATGAAAAGACCTCCTTTCTATATATAGGGTTCTAAGGGGTCATAATATAATCAAAGCTGACATAACAATAATAATGTAAGGGCACAATAATAACAATAGTGGGCTTCTATGGGGAACAATAGTAACAATATGGGGACTACATGGGTACAACAATATATTAAGGGGGTTGTACTAATAACAATAAGGGGTTACACTAGTAATATAGGGGCCTAACATAATGGGTTTTTCAAAGAGTTTTGCAGATCCAAATCTTTATATCAAAGTAGTGAAGGATGAACCATTGATCATTCTTCTCATAACAAGTATGGAAAGTCATATACAAGAATGTAAGAAACAATTGGTTACATACTTGATTACATACTTTCCTTGAACTAGACATACTTCTCAAGGAAAGTATGTAAACAAGACGCTACAAAGGTTTGGCATGATGGATAGCAAACTGATAACAATCACCATGGTCACAAATTTGAAGAGGTTGAGAAGTTCAGAATCAAGCCCTGTGGATCCTATAAGTTATAGACAAGTGGTTGGCTCTCTGAGGTATCTTGTGAACACACATCCAAATATTTGTTTTTTAGTGAATATTCTCAGTCAGTTTCAGATGGAGCCTAAACATGACCACTGGATAGCAACCAAGCATATATTGAGATATTTGAGAGGGACAATACATTACTACCTGAAACATGATGGAAAGAACAATATCCAACTAATGGGGTATTTTGATTTAGATTGGAGAGGCAGTGTGTCAGATGGAAGAAGCACTACTGGACAATGTTTTAGCTTGGGATCCTCTATGATCTCATGGATAAGTAGAAAGCAAGAATCAGTTGCATTAAGTAGTTCTGAAACTGAATACATTGCAACATGTGAAGTTAGTAGAGAAGTTGTTTGGTTGAGGAAGCTATTATTCGATTTGTTTGAAGGACTGATGGACCCTACAGTTATACATTGTGACAACACCAATTGCATAAGGTTGTCTGAAGACCCCGTATTCCATGGAAAGATGAAGCACATAAACAACAAGTATCATTACATACGAAAATTGGTGCAAGATGGGGTGGTGCAGCTACAATATATCTCCACCAATGAGCAGGTAGCTGATATTTTGACAAAATCTCTTCCTAATAAGAAGCTTGTGTATTTGAGAAACAAGCTTGGATTGGTTGATATCTCCTCCCTAGTTGAGAGGGAGAGATAGACACATCATTCTTGTCTTCACATTGTGAAGAAATAATGGAGGATTGGGTAAGCATTTGATTTCCGATACTCTTTGAGGATGAGGTAGGGAATCCAATAGGTAAGAGTAGTCGAAGAGGAAATTCCTTGAGGATGTGTTAATCCAAGATAGGAATGGTCCTAAAAGGACATACCTTGTGAACATCCAGATGGGGTATGTGCCTTGAGAGACAATGATGATGGTGTCTATAAGTCATTGTCTCCCTAGCATTGTGCTCTAATCTTGTGGAGAGATAGAGTTGTTAGTTAAGGCCTTTCTATATGACAATGTTGGTTGGTATGATGAGATTCAATAATATAAGCTAAAATGATAGCTTATGAGATGGCTTACCAATCCGACTCTTCTTATGAGATCTCTTTGGTATGAGAATGTCCTTATACCATTATGAATACTAGTTAAGAGGGAGTGTTGAAATATGTAACTAGGTTCGTTTTTCATATGTACTCTTGATTCTTGTATATTGTAAAATGAAAAGAAAATTATTATTATTATTATTTTTTATAGCATGGGTTTCATGCTCAAGGTCAATTTATTTTAGGTCAAAGCACCCATTGAGTGCTTCTAGGTTTTTTCATAGAGTCAAGAAGTCAAAGAGTCATTGTCATATGTAAAAGACCCCATTGGGCATCTTGTAACATGTCAAAAGAATTATTTTTGAGTCAAAAGTGTCAAATTACCCCTCCAAGACCAAGTCGGCCTGGTAGTGGAGAAGTCGGCCTAATTAGGGCAGTTCGTACTCCTGGAAGGGCTATATATAAGAGACCATTCGACCTCATTTGATCACTCACTCATTCACTCATCAAGGAAGTGAAGGACAAGAAGAAGAAGGCAAGTGAAGGACTAGAAGGAAGAAGGAAGTTGAATTTTTTGATTTTTACACACTCTCTCTCACACGTGCGAAGGAAGGCTAGGGTTTCTGCAACATCAAGGCTGAAGTTTTCAAGTTGCAAGGAAAGGGTCAAAATTGGTAGAAGAGAAGTTAATTTGGTCTCCTACAAGTCTTAGAAGAGGAAGCAACCCAAGCGAAAGGAGGAAGCCTTAGAAGCCCTAAATTCTCCCATATGTGCAAAAATTGTAGCTGCTACAGGGGCTAAAAGTGTCAGACCTACAATGAGGGCCGAAAATTTGAAGCTGGGGGTCGAAGTTTTGCAATTGGAAGAGATTTGACTTGGTTTGACTTGGTAAGAAGCAACACATTCTCCAGAAGGTTTGACTTGGTCTTGGAAGGGTCTTGGTCTTAGTCTAGAGGTCTTGGAATTCATCATTTGAAGAATCTATAAGAAGAGGAGATTTTTGTGGGTTTTCCTCTCTAGGAGAGGTTTTGGCCTTGGTTAGAAACCTACATCTTATGTCATTGTGTACTATTGATCTTCATGTTTTGGTAGCTGTTTGATGATAAGAACAACATAATAATAAGAGAAGAAGACACTATTAATCAAGAAAACTAAAAGAACATCACAAGCAATCATCAAGTCTAAGAGAAATCACTTCAATTGAAGCCCTATTGATTTCTCAACACTAATTTCGGAGGCCCTTGTTCGAGTTTGACTAAGGCCCTAATTCGACCCTGCGCCCAAGGTCGAATTCGGGCTTACTGAGGCCCATTTTGGACCTGTACTTGAGGCAGATTTTGGGCTTGTTTGGGGCAAGACTAATGCTCCTTTTTGTCCCTTTTGTGGCAGATATTTCGGCCTGCCGAAGGCCTAGTTTGGCTCTTCTTCTGAGGCACCTTAAGAGACATATCTGAGGTATATCTTAAGGTAGAGGAAAGCTGTTCGTGGCTTATTTTTTGAGGCAAATCAAATTTTTTTTTGTTGCACCTTTTCTAAGGCAAAGGAATTCTGTTTGTAGTCCCTCTTCTAGCAGATGCAAGTTCAAAGATTTTTGAGACATTTTGGGGACAAAACTAAGTCATCTTAAGGCCCATCTTAAGGGTATTTTCTGTGTTATTTCAAGTAGACTTGAGGCAGATTGAAACCAAAGACAAATATGATGCTGAGATTTATTCGAGGCTGATTTAAAGACCAATCCAATACAAAGACTGAAGCAAAAACTGATTAGAACCTGAGACTGATTTCGACCTTCATTGAAGACCCTGAGGTAGCTATCTGAAGTCCCGAGGCATATTTTCAAGTTGATTGATGCTGAGTAGAAATCTAATACAATTTCAAGGATCTTGATGAAGTTTTGAGCAAGTCTTGAAAAAAGCTTGACAAAGTTTTGCAACAAACCTTGGAGAAGTTGTGAGGTACAATCAAGGTAGAGTAAGGGCACTCTTGTGTTGAGGTTTGAAATAGAATCTCTTTGAACTATGTACCCTTGAAGATATGGCAGTGCTTGAAAAATATTGTATTTGGGTCATTATCCCTGGTTACGAGAACACAATAGGTTTTTTGTTTTATCTTTTATTCTATAGGTGGCAGGGTGGTACAAGGGAGGGAAGTTGTAGCTTCCCTCAGGATGTTGTCACTTCCTTCCAGTGGGAGCTGGTAAACTTGGGATTGTAGCCCTTCCAGTTGTAGTTGGTAAATCCAGAAGTTGTAGCTTCCCTTGTAATAT
The DNA here is from genome assembly GCA_031772625.1 of Pinus tabuliformis. Taxonomy (NCBI): domain Eukaryota; kingdom Viridiplantae; phylum Streptophyta; class Pinopsida; order Pinales; family Pinaceae; genus Pinus; species Pinus tabuliformis. The sequence continues at coordinate 294,826,186 of CM062805.1, forward strand.
AAATAAATTGTTTATATATATATATATATATATATATCTTGTGTTCCTTTGATGTGATGTTTTTGGTTAATGGTTTTGATACTAAATTGTAAGAGAGTGAAATACTGATTCACCCCACTTCTCAATATTTCCAACAATTTAGATTCCTCTGTCTTCTTTTGAGGTTGATGTTCATCATCATCATCGGTTGTTGATGCATGTTGCGATTCCTTCCTTTTCTTCTGAGGACACTGTGAGGCATAATGTCTAAAATCTTGACAATTGAAGCACCTGATATTTGACATATTCTTCTTCTTCTTATCCTATACTAAAGCGGATCTTCTACATGCAATCTTCTTATCAAACTTTTCAAAATTTCTTCTTCCTTTTCCTTTCTTTACATGAGCTGCAAATGCTTGAGTTTCTTCATCCCGAGGTTTTTGTAGGCTATCCTTGGAGAACAATCTAGCCTCCTCTTGGACACCATCAGTCCATAACTTACAAAACTTGGGTTGCTTTTCTCGTGCACAAATTCCCTGAACAAATGGATCCAATGAGGAAGGGAATCCATTAAAAGTCACTGTAACAAGCTCTATATGATCAATGTTATCTCCAATGGCTCTAATTTCATCTCTCAATTGAGACACTCTCATAAGAACAAAATATGATCTAAACATCATAACACTTTGAAGTTGATGCCTCAAGGTTAACTTCCTGCTGTTGTTCTTGTACAATCCCACCAAAGCATCATACACTTCTTTAGCAGTCTTCAAACCAATGACACGAGGAATCAAGTGATCCTTTATGGAATCTATCAGGATTCTTTTAGCCTTGGCTTCATTCTTCTTATGCTTGGATTTTTCCTCAGCTCCCTTTGACTCTGGAATAACTTTCTCCACATGATCTTGAATCTCATTTTCTTCCAAGACAAGGAGTATCCTGGTCTTCCAAGATCTGAAATTGGTGGCACCTTCCAACCTGTCTTCTACTATGAGACTTGGCACCATTTTTGACAAGAGATCCAATCAAGCTACTAAATATTGTCTCTTAGGCTGAATTTAATGGCTACTCTTTCAACAAAGCTCTGATACCATGTTGAATTTTCTATGCAAGAGTGCAGTAGATACAATTTTCTACTAGATAATTATTTCCTAATGATTTTATGACACTACTATCATTGAATAATTACACTACACTTTGGAAAATCTCAATAGTAAATCCAGTGGAAACAATAAAGATCATAGAAAGACAACCATGCATAACAAAGAAAATATTTTTACCTTGGGAAACCAAACCTTGGGAGAAAACCCAACAGATTTTCTTAGGAGAAATTATTCTTCAGTAAGGTTTACAAATCATATATTTTTCTAGAAATATGTGCCAATATCCAAGTCAAAATACCAATCAAACTTGCCCAACTTGTTGTCCTTTGAGGTCAACCCCTTTGGCCCTTCTTTAGCCCTATTTCACTTATAACCAGTGGCCTTCCTACAACTGTTGTGGCCTTTTCGCAGCTCTTGCTACTCCTGCGTCCATCCTACTCCACACATGTGACTGTCTAAGATGGATAAGAGAAATGATGAAGAGAGAGAAGAAACTTGCTCTTGCGGTTGAGAAAATGAGACATCACACCCTCTATTTATACTTGACGAATGAGGTGAAATAACAGGGGGACACACCCCTTCATAGGCTGAGTCGACTTGACTTTCCTGGGCTGACTTGTCACTTCAAATATCATTTTTTCATGATTCTACGCTGATTTGAAAACGATTTAGCCATACGGGAATACCTCTCGATGCTACACAAAAAATCAACCATTTGACTCTCCCTCTAATCTTGGCACTATTTCCCAAACATCATTTTTCATGATGAAGGTGTACTCCACCATGGTACTCTATGATTCCCTGCTAGTTTGTTGTCTCTTGAAATTTGGAAGGCTTGAAATCGAGAACGTTGCTTATCAATGCCATGTAGTTTGGAAACTTCTTCAGAGGTCTACTCTCTTTGAATGTGCTCCTAGGAGTCTGAACATACTCTTGAGCATCCCTTAATCTCTGAGTGAACAAACAAGGTCTCTTCATAAAGTGTAGAGGGCTACCATCTTCCCTTCTCCACTTAAATGCTGCTATAGTACTTTGGAAATCATTGGTAATCCATGCTCAACCTTCAACTTTTCTTGCCCTTAATCTCATCACTAGGTTTAAAATATCCTTAAACCTATACTTGTTGTTTGGAGCATGCTTGCTAAGCGTGCACCTTTTGCTCTCACCATGCTGTTCAATACTGAGCATCTCTCAGAATAAGCAATGACTTATGATGCAAGTGCTCCATATTCTTGTGTTACAACTCTTATAAGCTGAGCCTGTTACTGTTATGTACCAGTGTTCGAATAGGTTCACCATGGAACCTATACAAATTTTAGATTTAAAAATTGGATGTGGTCTTCTAACTGACCACTTATCGAATTGGTTTTGTAATGGAACAAAGATCAAACTGGTTTTCAAAAAATAGATAAAATAATTATTTTTTAAAGAAAAAATTAGTTTCAAGATTCCAAACCATGATTCCAACCCATGGAACAAAGATCAAACTTATTTTCAAAAAATACATAAAATAATTAAATTTTAATGAAAAATTTAGTTTTAAGATTCCAAATCATTAAAGACAAATTATGCAAAGTTTGCTCATCTATAGACCATATATAAGGGTGAATGTGTCAAAATAACACTGAGTGCAATACATATCAACAACAAAATGCATAGTCAAAGAGGCTCTAAATGGCCTCTAGGGTTTAAAAATCATGCTACAAGCCATTGGCTTACTACAAATCATTTATTGATATGATTACTCATCAAACTCATCACTAGTGGAAATGGGATCATCAACTGGAGCTTTATAAGCATCATCTAGCTCCTCACATTCCTCAACCTTATAATATGGTAGAAAAGGTTTAACATGCCTAACTAATGATTTTGGCTTGAGTGAAGGATTTGTCTCCTCAACCTTATAATATGGTAGAAAAAGCTTAACATGCCTAACCAATTACTTTGGTTTGAGTGAAGGGTATATTTTTGTTTAGGCCATGGTAGAAGGGTTCAACAATCAATACCACCAATATCAAGGTATATAAAGGGCTTCATGCTCTTGATTAAATTCCAATCCCATATGCCCATGCATGATAGAGTTCAATGAAAATGTTGCAACCCTACCAATCCTAAAATACTAAAGTTTGAGTGGCATATGTAATTCTACTTTCTTAATATGAAGTCCAATAAAGTTGGAACCACAATTAATCAATGTTCCATGGGGATGCGTCCTCGAGGTTAGGGGCTTCACTTCCCATGTTTCCCGTTCTCTTGGGACGAGGGGACACCTAGGGAAACATTTTCCCATGTCCCCCTTTTGGGGAAACTCAGGGAGATGTAGGGGGGAACGTTTCCCCAATGTGGGGGACAAGTTTCCCCAAAGGGGATGCTTGTGGGCATCCCCCTTGAAAAGGGTTGGGCCTCACCCTTGAATTTTACATGAAAACAATAATTTATGGGTTGGGAAGCCTAATATTTAGCCCTAGGGCCCTACTAATGCTATTTAATTAATGGTAATGTGACATTTTCCTTTAACTTTCATTTTTATCCTTTTTCTTAAATTTTTAACATTACCATTAATTGATTCAAGATGTTTGTGAATGGTTTTGACCTCAATGGATTTCATACGGAGAAAGTATAATTTTAGATCCCACTCAAAATCTAGCAGACTTAATAGTTTTTAGGATTTCAAGATTAGGGGGATTGCAATGTTTCCATTGGATTTTATCGTGTATGAGGGTATGGAACTAGCATTTAATCAAGAGCACCAAGCCCTCTATGTACCTCGATGTTTGTGGCATTGATTATTGAACTCCTTTGTCATGACCCTAGTAAAATTGTACCTATCACTCAAACAAAATCTCGACTTGACATGTTAAGCTTTTTCTATTTAATTGCGCAAAGAGGCACTCTCCAACCCGTATAGAAGAGCGGTTGTAATATCTTGTCTTGTCCTGTAAACATTTTGACTTGGTCAAATTACATAAAAATAAAAATAAAATTAAAATTAAATAAAAACATTAATGTAATGTAATGTAAACATTTTAAATCCATCAAAATAACATAATAAAAATAACAAAATAAAAAGTAACTTTATAAAAATAAAATAGAAATGACCCATGGTATTCATGTGGAATATTTCCTATTTAAAGGGGGAAATTAAACCAACCTAGATCCATCTTAACTCTAGATCTACCAAGCGTCGAGAGGGATCGAATCTCTTATCGCTATAAAAGAGGTTTACATCTCAAGCGATTTGATCCCTTCCGGCGCTTGGGAGATCCAGAGATAAGATGGGTCTAGGCTGGTTTTAATGTTTAGAGGGATATATTAATGACGAGGATCCCAATATATGCAATATTTACGATGATATGTAGGTATTTGTTGTAGCATGATTTTTTTGGACTATAGCGGTCATTTAGAGCCTCGTTTTTGATGTATTTTTGGTTCAAATATGGATTGCACTATGTGCTATTTTGGTTATATACACCCTTGCAATATATATTAGAAATTTCCATATTTGTGTATAATAGTTTAGATTCATATGGATGCACATGAATATTTACCATTTTTTTCTTTTCAAATTTGAATATTTATGTATTGTTTGCTCGATTGGTTTTTTGGTCCCATTTTTTCATTTTTTATTTTTTTAGTTCCTAGTTTTGGGGTTGAATGGTTTGATCGCCAGTTTGGTTCTGATAACATTGGTTCATTGTCCATTGTCCATTGTTCCTTTTTAGTTTTAACTTTAGAGTCTTGACTCTAGACACTGATGACCTTAGACCAAGTACTTGTCACTTTTAACTATTTTTGAGTTGGAGTAATTTTAATTTACTATTCTAGTCTTTAGACTTTAGTATCTACTATTTTGTTTAGTACTAACTAGATTCTAGAATAATGAATGATGGATTTAAATCAGTGTATACAATTTTATACTATTTCTATTTCATTGAATCATTTATGATGTATGAATCAATGTATTTCACTATTGAATTATAATTTGAATAATGTTTAATACACACACACACACACACATTCCTTGATGCCCCCTTGTCCCCCCTTGTCCCCCCTAGATTTCCCTAATATTTTGTAGTGCTCCCACATGTCCCACTTGTGACTCCTTGTTCCTGCATCCCCCTATCTCGGAAACTTGGTGGGGAAATGCAATTAATGGTAATGTTAAAAATTTAAGTAAAAGGATAATAATGAAAGATAAAAGAAACATTTCTTTTGTCTTCCTTTTTTATCATTTTACTTTAAGAAATCAATATACCATTGATTGTCATCATTGCTAGGGTTGAGTTAGGTTTCGGGCTTAATAGTTATGTTTTTACTGCATGATTGGTTCATGGTGGGACCAATCAATTCATATTGGTTTGTGTTGGTTTGGTTGACGATTTGACCTTTGGACCTATCCAACTAGTTAGTTTGAATGATTCCGGTTCAAATTGATCTGTTCTTTAAAACTATGGTACAAATTACCTTCTGTTATGAAACCAGCTCACAAAAAGATAGAAAAGATAGATCAACGCCTTAGAATTCAGGTTCTTCAAGGGGGCAACTCATTTACATTACACAAATGAACAATTCTTGGATGATACAAATGACAATACCTCCTCTCTCTATATAGGAGTCTAAGGGGTCATAATATAATCAGAGCCGACATAACAATAATAATGTAAGGGCACAATAATAACAATAGTGGGCTTCTATGGGGCACAATAGTAACAATATGGGGACTACATGGGTACAACAATATAATAAGGGGGTTGTACTAATAACAATAAGGGGTTACACTAGTAGTATAGGGGCCTAACATGCCCCTCTCCTTCAAAAATTGTTGTCCTGAACACTTGAGTAGTTCTTGATGCTTCTGTATAAAATTCTTGTCCTCCCATGTGGAATCTTTAGCGGGTAAGTTCTTCCACTTGATGAGATACTTTGAAATTGATCGATTTCGTAGCTGTCAGGTTATTGTTTCTGTGACTGCTCCAGGTTCCAATATGATTTTTCCTTCCTCTTCAAGTTTTGGCAATATTGTTTGAATTGGGATCTTTTGCAACTTTTGAATGAGTGGTGTCCTTCTTCCATTCATACCTTGTTTCGTTTATCCAATCTGGTTGGATAATAGAAATGGCGCACAACAATGCTTCCACATCCTCATCCTTTCTTGAGAGTGCATCTGCCACAACATTTTGCTTCCATTTTTTGTAGATGATTTCAAAGTCATAACCCAACATCTTTGTGACCCATTTTTGTTGCTTTTCAGAGAATAAATGCCCCATTTTTTCTGTTCTTCTAAAGATAATATTTGTTCTAAAAAGTATTTAATACTATCATGATCCATTTTTACCTTGAAGTGTCTTCCCATTGGGTAAGGTCGCCATTTCTTAAGTGCATGTAATATTGCCAACATTTCCTTCTCATAAATAGCTTGCTTGAGATGTAGCCGTAAAAATACCCAATCACCTACATCAAAACTTTTTTCACTGCGATGTTGATATACCTGTTGCTTCATTTGATTCTGCACCAAAGTGGCGTTATCCTTTAAAAGTTGGAGAACTTGTTGTTGATGCTCGATGTGATCTTTCACTTCTTGAACCTTTTTCTTCTTGATATGTCCTTCTATCTTAAGAGTTTGAGGAGTGGTAATTTCTTCCAATGCTTTACAAGATATGTTCGAATTCATTTCTTGATGCTCGATGTGATCTTTCACTTCTTGAACATTTTTCTTCTTGATATGTCCTTCTATCTTGATAGTTTGAGGAGTGGTAATTCCAGCCAATGCATTACAAGATATGGTTGGATTCATTTCTTCTTTCTCGATGTGATCTTTCACTTATTGAACCTTTTTCTTCTTGATATGTCCTTCTATCTTGAGAGTTTGAGGAATGGTAATTCTTGCCAATGCTTTACAAGATATGGTCGGATTCATTTCTTCTTTCTCTGGGGTTGGGTCCTGGCGTATATCCTCTTCTTTTGATGTTTCTTGATCCTTTTCTTCCTCCTTTTCATACTCTATGTGTAAAATAATTTCTTCTCAGCACACTTATGACCTTTAGTACATTTGCTATCACAATTGTAACAAAGCCCTTTTTCTCCTTTTTCTTCCAATTGTTGTGGTGTAAACCTTGTAGGTTGTGGCAGGCTAGGAGAAGAAACAATTTCATAATTATAGTCGTGAGTGGTGGGATTCATTATTTCCATAATTTCGCTTTCAATTTTTCTTGCCCACTTGAATGCCTTCTCAAATGAATCAGGTTCCCAAAGACGAACCTCATGTTGTTATCCTTTAAAGTACCTACGAAGACATCAATCCTTTTCTTCTCTGGAATATCATTTACCCTTATATTCAATTTTTGAAATATCTCAATGTGCTCTGCCATTGAACACTTTTGTTTGAGATTTATCAATTGACTAAAGAAGGTGTTTCTCTTCGTATCCTCATAATGTGCTATCATTTCTTCTGTGAAAATTGACCAAGTGACAGGTGCTCTATGAGAACACAACCCTTTATACCATAAAAATTGATTCGGTTCTAAATATGAAGATGCAATACATACATTTTGTAACAGCTGCACCTCATGTAGATCAAAATATTGCTCCATCTGTAGTATCCAATTTATCGGATCCTTGCCATCAAACTTCCTCATCTCGCTTTTTCTTGATTTTAGGAGCTCGATCTTGAAACGACTGTAACTCTGTAATTTCAGATCTTCTAGTTCTAAAATCATGATCTGCAGTAGCCCTCTGTGTCCTCTTTCCAATGCCACTAGTATGATCAAAATTGGATTCTCCAAGAAAGAGTTATGCACAATCTCCCAAGATTCCCTGATTATATTCCTTTTCAGAACAGCGTACTTGTATGAAGTGCCATGTGTCACTGTTTTGATCTATGGATCTTAAAACTATACAAAAGAAACTACAGGCTGTCCTCTTCTTGTAACTTCTTACAAAATTTCAATGTGATGCTCAGAGAGACATTTATGACGATTTTTCCAAGGTGACTTGTTTGGAATGTAATTCGGGGGTTTGCAAAAACCCTAACTTCCTTAGACTATATCTCCGAAAATATAGCGAGACAGGATCTGAAATTCAGAGCCGAGGTTCAGACCGATTTCTTCTCAAATGGGTTTTTGTTTTAGCTTCTGAAACTTCGTAGCGAAAGAGTTATAGCGAAAATCCCATGATGACCTGTTTTAGTTGAAATTCTGGAGCTTGCAAAAACCCTAAATTCCTTAGATCATATCTCCGAAAATATAGCGAGACAAGATCTGAAATTCGGATGCGCGGTTCAGCAAGATTTCTTCTCAAATGGGTTTTTTTTTAGCTTCTGAAACGTCGCAGAAAAAAGGTATAGCGAAAATACCACGATGACCTATTTGGAGCAGCGAAACCCTAGAATCCAAAGCTCTGATACCAAATGTTATGAAACCAGCTCACAAAAAGATAGAAAAGATAGATCAACGCCTTAGAATTCAGCCTCTTCGAGGGGAAACCTCCTTTACATTACACAAATGAACAATTCTTGGCTGAAACAAATGACAAGACCTCCTTTCTATATATAGGAGTCTAAGGGGTCATAATATAATTAGAGCCGACATAACAATAATAATGTAAGGGCACAATAATAACAATAGTGGGCTTCTATGGGGCACAATAGTAACAATATGGGGACTACATGGGTACAACAATATAATAAGAGGGTTGTACTAATAACAATAAGGGGTTACACTAGTAGTATAAGGGCCTAACACCTTCTACAACCCTTATTATTTAAGCTATATTTGGCCTAGAATCCTTTTTCTTGATGAGGACTTGTTGGTTCTTGAACTCATTGCAAAGTCCTTATCCTTCGTGATCGAAACTGAAAGCAAATTCTTCTCGTTGTTAGAATCTAAAGAATTACTTGAGTTAAGTTCTGGAAGGGAATAATACCAACTCTTGCTACTGGGTGTTGAAATTCATGTGCAACTAATCAATATAATTACTTGTGACTGTTTGTATATGTTTTCCATTTACCATTTAATTCATTCATTAGGTCATCAAGAAATTATACAAATACAAAGCACAAAAAGACAAGAAACACTAGAAATTAGGCCAACAACTATGGATAAACCCACGAGGGGAAAATCCAACAATCCTTTCCTTATAGAATCTTAGTCAACAGGAGAAATCCAAGTCATAGATAAACTGACCAATAGACTGATTACCCAAATGCCAAGTCAACTCTCCTTCAAGAAACAACTGCTGACAACACTGTTCATGAAATGCCACATGACCACAGAAAGAAGTACCACAAGAAACTCACATCATCACAGAGATATCTGCCACAGTAAGCTTGCGTCTTCATAGAGAAATGTCCCACAAGAAACTCACAATATCACAAAGGAAGATTGTTCCTTAGATATCTCGCATTCCTTGGAAGATAAGTGCCTCAGACATATCCGAATTTTTCCTCCATAGAAGAGATACGAATTGGTTTTCAAATGGTGGAATATAGATGCCAATATATAGTTGTTTCCATGTCCGAAAAGATGTGTCTCAAGACTAAGTTGCCTTGTCATCTAGAAGGCCAATTTCGCTGTTGGGATTTGACTTGTTGCTGCCTCGCTTACACACCTAGGTTAATGTGGGAAAAATTCTCAACCCCACAAGGTGTAGCTTTGGTGGAAAAGCTCAGAGAAGGGGCTATCATTTGATCCCAACTCTCTTCGTTAAATCTCTCTCCTAGTAAAGCTTAGGGGGATGGACCCTAAGGGAAGGCTTGTTAAGGTAACAAGCTCTAGGAGTAGTTAGTTTATCAGAACATTCACCATTCAACAACTTGAAAGATAACTTTAAGGGAAATAGACTATAAGCAAGTTCAAATAGCCATGGGCATATAAATATCAACAATATAGATAAACAAATGAATTTCAACAAGATAAATCCTGCAAGAAAAATTATAGTTAGACCAATGCCAATATACTTGCAAGAAATGATATGTTCAAAGTGAAATCACAATACTTGCATATGAAATGAGTCTTTTAAGATACAATAAATTGTTAGAATGGGAAAGTTGCCAAACAAGTGTTAGTTCAAAATATAAAATATGAGCAACAAGAATGTACTTGAAAAAGTAAATGAATCATGTACTTATAAAGGAAATGCTCAAATAAAACGATACAATGTAGCCATGAGAAAATAAGCTTCAAAATGACAAGTACATAAAATGATATTGCAAGTAAAATAGAAAATGCTCATAAACCAACTTGATGAGATGATGCCTAAAACTAGACTATGTGGGATGCAAGTATCTTGGTTATTTTTAATTTAGATGCCTAGCCTATGGTGATAAATTTTCCTTTCAAATTCTTGCCACAAAGTAAAGACTGGGGTGAGTTGCAAGGAAGATGGGTTGATTGTTGAGAAATCAATGCATGTAGGAACTAGGGTTTGATTCCTCTTTTCTTGATAATTACTTGTGAATTATGTTTTCATCTTTTGCTTCTTTATGATGTTATCTTTCCTCAAGAAATTACCAAAATAAAATGTATGAATATAAGGAATACAATGAATACAAGATATAAGCACTCAACCAAGGCAAAACCGCTACATAGGGGAAAACCCAGTGCAATTCTTCCACTAGTAGATTCAAATCAAAATGAGACAATCCAAGACCCTTTTGAACTAGACAAAGAACTCTTCCAATCACCAAGTCAACCCTTCCTTCAAGTAGATGTATTCCGGCAAAGTCTCCAAGTGTCAGTTCCCTAGATGCAACTTCAGTCCAGAATTTCGGCTCCCCAGCTACTGAACTTCGGACTTGCAACTACTTCAGAAATATTAGTCCTCGGCTACTTGTCCAGAAACCCTAAAATATTCACACGTGTGAGAAAAATGCCCAGAAACTTCGATTTTCCTTCTTCCTTGAATTAAGTCTTATTCTCATGCACTTCACTCTCTTTTTCTTCCTCTTTCTCTTGTAGATTGAACTTATGTGAGTGTGCTTCAAAATGAGTTGAGCTGCCTTTATTTATACTGCTACCACATGGTCGAATTTCCTCCAATAGGGCCAACTTCTCCAAGACAGGGCTGACTTGGTGAGGAGGGACAAAATGACTATTTTGACTCAAAATAAATTTCTTTATATGATACAGAAGCCCAAGAAGGGTCTAATAAATATGACAATGACTCTCTTGACTCTTGACAAACCTGGAAGCTTTCAATGGAGGCTATAACCTAGAAAACAAATGAAAGAGCATGAAACCCATGCTTCAAATTTATCTTTCTTTTACAATAAAATTTCCTTTTGACAAATACAATTATGAAGATCGACACTACTTACATTCTTCAACACTCCCTCTTAACTAGGGAGGTATTCATAATTACATATATACAGAGGTACATGGAAGATCTCCAAATGATGTGCTCTCTAAAGAGTCACATCACATGCACTGCTACAGATTAGATACCTAAATAGGGTATTTAATCAGGTGGGACTAAGGTGTGTTCCAAGCTTCAACCTCTATAGGTACCATCAGGCTTCAACTCTAATACCAACCCATGGATCTAAGTGCGTATTCAAGGTCAGAGCTCCAAGACCAATGCCACCCTCCCTACTTCGGGATCTAGGCATCATCATAGATCGACCAAATGTCCTCCCAAGCCTCTTGTTGCCCCAAGAAGCTTCATCTCCCCCTCTCTACTAAATATGTAATATCAACCAATCCAAGATTTCTTTTGAAATATTCAAACTTCTTATTTGGAAGAGATTTTGTCAACACGTCAGCTACCTGTTCATCTGTCGGAATATATTGTAGCTTTATGACCCCATCATGCACCAAACTTCTAATGTAGTGGTACTTATTATTGATATGCTTCGTCTTGGCATGAAACATAGGGTTTTCAAACATTTTGATGCTGCTTTGATTGTAACAATTTATGACTATAGGAGCCAGTGGCCTTCTAAACAAATCTGACAATATTTTTCTTAACCAAACTACTTCTTTTCCTACTTCACATTCAACAACATATTCGGCTTCAACACTACTTAAAGCAACACGATCTTGTTTTCTCCTCATCCATGAAATCATTGCAGATACCAAATTGAAACAACCACTGATAGTGCTTCTTCCATCAATCTCATTTCCACCCCAATCAAAATCGGTAAAACCTATCAATTTAATCTCCTTCCCATCATACTTTAGACAGTAATGAATTTTTCCACGTAGATATCTCAAAATATGCTTGGCAGCTATCCAATGGTCATGACGAGGATCCAATTGAAATTGAATAAGAATGTTTACAACAAAGCATATGTCAGGTCTGGTATTCACCAAGTACATCAAAGAGCCCACCAACTTACAATAGCTTGTAGGATCAATGGGACTAGAGTTAGAGATTCTCAACTTCTTTAGATTTGTGATAATGGGAGTAGTCATAGGCTTGGAATCCATCATACCAAACTTATGTAACATCTTGATTATATATTTTCGTTGATCAAGATATATCTCACTAGGTTTCTACCAAACTTAAAAGCCCAAATAGTAGTGCATGAGTCCTAGATCTTTCATTTCAAATTCAGCTGCCAACAACTTCTTACATTCTAGACTTTTGCGCCCCACACTTCTAATAAATAAATCATCCACATAAAGAAGTATAATAATTGGTTCATTCTTCACTATCTTGATGTAGAGGTTCACATTAGTAGAACTTTTGACAAAGCCAATCCTTAAAAGATAGGAATCCATTTGTGCGTACCAAGCCCTAGGAGCTTGCTTCAAACCATATAGAGTTTTCTTTAGTCTGCAAACATGAGTATCCCTGCTATTTATCTCAAATCCTTTTGGTTGTTCAATATATACTTCTTCATCAATGGTTCCATTTAGAAAGGTTGTTTTAACATCCATTTGATGTATATTCCATCCCATAGTTGTAGCTAGCGAAACCAAAGATCTAATAGTAGTGTACCTGGTAGTGGGAGCAAAGGTTTCTTCATAATCTATTCCTTCCTTTTGAGAGAAACCCCTTGCAACAAATCTTGCTTTGTATTTGTCTATGCTTCCATGAACGACATGTTTGATTTTGTAAATCCATTTGGAAGTGACAACATATTTGTCACTAGGTCTAGGAATGATTTTTCAAGCCCCATTCTTTATGATAGATTGATATTCTTCCCGCATTGCTTTCTTCCATTCTTCTTGATGAGTGACTTCTTCAAAGGTAGTTGGTTCTGCTTCGATTAAATTCATCATGTATGTTGCATATCCTGAGTATCTTTTTGGTCTTTTGCTTTCTCTGAAAGTTCATTTTGCTGCTCCATGTCCTTTAACATCTTCAAGTGTAGCTTTTAACCAATTTGGCCTCTTCTTTGTTTCAGGAATAATTGTAGGTTGAATAGGTTCACTTGGTCCTTCTTCCTCTAGGTTTGTAGGTGACTTGTCATGTTGCTCTTCTTCTTCAAATAGTGGTACATCTTCTTCATCGGACTCGATTGGTATATCCTTGGATCTTTTGTAGGCATGATTTTCATCAAATATAACATCTCTACTAACTTCAATTCATCTATCTTCTTTGATGTAGATTCTATAAGCCTTTGATGAAAGGATATAACCAACGAAGATACCTTTTATACTTGTAGAGTCTAACTTCTTTTGCTTGTCTTTTGGAACATGAATGTATGCAAGACATTTAAAGATTGAGAGATGATCTACACATGGCTTCTTCCCTGAGAACGCTTCTTCTAGTGTCATATTATCAAGGATTCTACGAGGACTTATATTTTGTATGTACCCGACTGTCATGGTTGCTTCTCCCCATAGAAATTGTGGTAGGTCTTGATCAAATATCATAGTCCTTATGCATTCTTCAATGGTTCTATTCTTCCTTTCTGCTACTCCATTCTGTTCGGGTTTGTAGGGAAGAATGAGCTCCCTCTTAATGTCTGCTTCTTATTTGGAAGAGATTTTGTCAACATGTCATCTACCTATTCATTTGTTTGAATATATTGTTAGCTTTATGACCCCATCCTGCACCAAACTTCTAATGTGGTGGTACTTATTATTGACATGCTTCATCCTGGCATGAAACACGAGGTCTTCAAACATCTTGATGTTGCTTTGGTTGTAACAATTTATCATTGTAGGAGCCAATGGCCTTTCAAACAAATCTGACAAGATTTTTCTTAACCAAACTACTTCTTTTCTTACGTCACATGCAACAACATATTCGACTTCAACACTACTTAAAGCAACACGATCTTGTTTTCTCCTCATCCATGAAATCATTGCAGATCCCAAATTGAAACAACCACCGATAGTGGTTCTTCCATCAATCTCATTGCCACCCCAAATAGTAGTGCATGAGTCCTAGATCTTTCTTTTCAAATTCAGCTACCAACAACTTCTTACATTCTAGAATTTTGCGCTCCACACTTGTAATAAATAAATCATCCACATATAAAAGTATAATAATTGGTTCATTCTTCACTATCTTGATGTAGAGGTTTACATTAGTAGAACTTTTGACAAAGCCAATCCTTAAAAGATAGGCATCCATTCTTGCGTACAAAGCCCTAGGAGCTTGCTTCAAACCATATAGAGCTTTCTTTAGTCTGCAAACATGAGTATCCCCGCTATTTATCTCAAATCATTTCGTTTGTTCAATATATACTTCGTAATCAATGGTTCCATTTAGAAAGGCTGTTTAACATCCATTTGATGTATATTCCATCCCATAGTTGTAGCCAGCAAAACCAAAGATCTAATAATAATGTGCCTGGTAGTGGGAGCAAAGGTTTCTTCATAATCTATACCTTCCTTTTGAGAGAAACCCCTTGCAGCAAATATTTATTTGTATTTGTTTATGTTTCCATGAATGACATGTTTGATTTTGTAAATCCATTTGGAAGTGACAACATATTTGTCACTATCTCTAGGAATGATTTTGCTAGCCCCATTCTTCATGATAGATTGATATTCTTCCCGCATTGCTTTCTTCCATTCTTCTTGATGAGCGACTTCTTCAAAGGTAGTTGGTTTTGCTTCGATTAACTTCGTCAAGTATGTTGCATATCCTGAGTATTTTTTCGATCTTTTGCTTTCTTTGAAAGTTCCTTTTGCTGCTCCAGGTCCTTCAACATCTTCAAGTGTAGCTTTTAACCAATTTGGCCTCTTCTTCGTTTTTAGAATAATTGCAGGTTGAATGGGTTCACTTGGTACTTCTTCCTCTAGGTTTGTAGATGACTTGTCATGTTGCTCTTCTTCTTCAAATAGTGGTACATCTTCTTCATTAGACTCGATTTTTATATCCTTGGATCTTTTGTAGGCATGATTTTCATCAAATATAACATCTCTACTAACTTCAATTCGTCTGTATTCTTTGATGTAGATTCTATAAGCCTTTGATGAAAGGATATAACCAACGAAGATACCTTTTATACTTGTAGAGTCTAACTTCTTTTGCTTGTCTTTTGGAACATGAATGTATGCAAGACATCCAAAGATTGAGAGATTATCTACACATGATTTCTTCCTTGAGAACGCTTCTTCTGGTGTCATATTATCAAGGATTCTATGAGGACTTCTATTTTGTATGTACACAATTGTCATCGCTGCTTCTCCCCATAGAAATTGTGGTAGGTCTTGGTCAAATATCAGAGTCCTTATGCATTCTTCAATGGTTTTATTCTTCCTTTCTGCTACTCCATTTTGTTCGAGGTTGTAGAGAACAATGAGCTCCCTCTTAATGTCTGCTTCTTATTTGGAAGATATTTTGTCAACACGTCATCTACTTGTTCATCTGTTGGAATATATTGTAGCTTTTTGGCCCCATCCTGCACCAAACTTCTAATCTGGTGGTACTTATTATTGATATGCTTCGTGCTAGCATGAAACACAGGGTCTTCAAACATCTTGATGCTGCTTTGATTTTAACAATTTATCACTGTAGGATCCAGTGACTTTCCAAACAAATCTGACAAGATTTTTGTTAGGTCCCTATAATACTAGTGATTCCCCCATTACTATTGTCATTGTATCCCTTATTGTTATTGTTGTGCCCCTATTGTCCCCATATTGTTATTATTGTGCCCCATAGAATCCCACTATTGTTATTTTTGTGCCTTTATATTATTATTGTTAGGTTGGCTTGGTTATATTGTGTCCCCTTAGACTCCTATATATAGAAAGGAGGTTTTGTCATTTGAATCATCCAAGAATTGTTCATTTGTGTAATGTAAAGGAGGTTGCCCCCTCGAAGAGGCTGAATTCTAAGGCGTTGATCTATCTTTTTATCTTTTTGTGAGCTGGTTTCCTAACATTTGGTATCAGAGCTTTGGATTCTAGGGTTTCACTGCTCCAAATAGGTCATTGTGGCATTTTCACTATAACTTTTTTCTGCGACGTTTCAGAAGCGAAAAAAAAAACCCATTTGAGACAAAATCATGCTGAACCTCGGGTCCAAATTTCAGAGCTTGTCTTGCTATATTTTCGGAGATATGATCTGAGGAATTTAGGGTTTTTGCAAGCTCCAAAATTTAAGCTAAAACAGGTCATCGTGGGATTTTCACTATAACTCTTTTGCTACGAAGTTTCAGAAGCTAAAATAAAAACCCATTTGAGAAGAAATCAGTCTGAACCTCGGCTCCAAATTTTAGATCTTTTCTCGCTATATTTTCGGAGATATAGTCTGAGGAAGTTAGGGTTTTTACAGACCCCCGAATTACATTCCAAACAGATCACCGTGGGAAAATCGTCATAATTGTCTCTCTGAGAATTAGATTGAAATTCTGTAAGAAGTTACAGAAAGAGGATGGACTGTAGTTTCTTGTATATATTTTTCAGATCCAAAGGTCAAAACAGTGACACATGGCACTTCATACAAGTTCACTCTTTTGAAAAAGGTATATAATCAAGTCATCTTGGGAGATTGTGTATAAGTCTTTCTTAGAGAATCCAATTTCGATCACACTGGTGGCATTGGAAAGAGGACACAGAGAGCTACGATAGGTCGTGATTTCAGAACTGGAAGAATTGAAATTACAGAAATACATCAGATTCAATATTAGGGTCCTACAAAGTGAAAAAAAGGTGTGTAGTTGTATTTTTTTTTTTTTTTGCATAAGCTTGGTTTGAAAAATTAGTTTGAAGGAATTCAAAGGGCATAGTGAAGCATTATTATTGGTAATTGATGCCCCGAATAAAGAAAATAGAAACACTTAGTAAGCAACCTGAAAGCTCTAGCATGACTCATGAAGAAGAGGAAGAAATGCAACATGATATATCAAAATTACAAGACCAAGTACATCAAATTTCACTCGCACAAAAAGTAACAGAAGCTAAGATGGATGATTTAAAGAAAGAAATAGAAGCTAAGATGGATGGTTTAAAGAAATGCATAGAAGCTAAGATGAATGGCGTGGAAGCTAAGATGGATGGTTTAAAGAAAGACGTAGAAGCTAAGATGAATGGCGTGGAAGCTAAGATGGATGGCGTGGAAACTAAGATGGACGATTTGAAGACATATTCGACAAAGTTTCTACAAGAAATGCTTACTAATGGCGCAAGGGTAGTAAAGGAAAATCATGATGAAAACAAAATAAATGTTAATTATATTTCATAGACTCTAACGTTGGATCGAAGAACCACCATGTTCCAAAGATCGATATGAGGAAGTTTGATGGCAAGGATCCTGGAACATGGATACTACAGATGGAACAATTTTTTGATCTCCATAATGTGCAAAACACACAAAAGGTACACATTGCAACTTTATATTTGGAACCAAATCAGTTTGTATGGTATCGATGACTTTGATCTCATAAACAAATTGTCATTTGGGCTATTTTTACGGATGAAATGATAGCACATTATGAGGATACAAAAAGCAACACTTTTTTTAGTCAATTGATAAATCTCAAACAAAAGGGTTCAATGATGGAGCACATTGAGGACTTCCAAAAATTGAATATAAGGGTAAAATATATTCTAGAGGAGCATATAATTGATATGTTCATAGGGACTTTAAAAGATAACATCCAACATGAGGTTCGCCTTTGGAAACTAGATTCATTGGAGAAGGCATTCAGGTTGGCAAGATAAATGGAAAGCAAAATTATGACAACAAGGAAGCCTACCACTCACAATCATAAAGATGGAAGTGTTGCTGCCCCTAGCCATCCACAACCTACAAGGTTGACACCACAACAATTGGAAGAAAAAAGATCAAAAGGGCTTTGTTACAGTTGTGATAGCAAATACACTAAAGGTCATAAGTGTGTCGAGAAGAAATTATTTTACATAGAATGTGAAGAGGAGGAAGAAAAGGAACAAGAAACCTCAAAAGAAGAGGATATACACCAGTAAAAAACCCTATAAAAAGAAGAAATGAATCGAACATATCTTGTAATGCATTGGTTGGAATTACCACTCCTCAAACTATCAAGATAGAAGGGCATATCAAGAAGAAAAAGGTAATAGTGATGATTGATTCAAGAAGTACCCATAATTTTATTCATTATAAGATAGCCAAAGAATTGAATTGCTTCCTATATCCAACACTAGAGTGTCAAGTGATGGTTGCAAGTGGAGGAACCATAAATTGCTCAGGAAAGTGCCATAATATCAAGCTATCCATGGGAGAATATGTATTGAATAGCCCAATGCTTTCCATTCCAATGGGTGGTGCTGATGTTGTACTAGGAGTCCAATGGCTACAATTCTTGGGTATAATAACTTTCAATTTTCAAGAACTTTTCATGAAATTCTCTTCAGAAGGAAAGGAAGTTTAATTAAGGGGTATCACAGGGAAACTGGGAAAGATAATCAGCTCTAATGGAATGACAAAGCTTCTAAAGAAAGAACAACGAGGCGTAATTGCACAATTATGTTCACTAGAGGTTCCCACACAGAAATCATCCATTTCTCCAGATCTCCAAAAATTCTTGGACAATCATTCCAAGGTATTTGAGACTCCCAAAGGCCTCCTACCTATTCGTGATTATGATCATGCTATCAATTCGATTCCAGGAAGTGCTCCTCCAAACATCAGGCCTTACAGATATCCCTATGTTCAAAAGAGTGCAATTGAACGTATGGTTGCAGAAATGCTAGAGGCTGGTATAATTCAACCTAGTCAAAGTTCTTTCTCTACTCCAATAATATTGGTTCACAAGAAGGATGGATCATGGCGCATGTGTCCAGATTATAGGGAGCTCAACAAGCTCACTATTAAAGATAAATTTCCCATTCCCGTCATTGATGAATTATTGGATGAATTGCATGGTTCAATTTACTTCACCAAGTTGGATCTTCGTTCAGGATATCATCAAATCAGAATGAAGACTGAAGACATTCCAAAAACAACATTCAGAACTCATGAGGGTCATTATAAATTTTTGGTCATGCATTTTGGCCTTACTAACACACCTTCTACATTTCAAGGTTTGATGAATTCCATTTTCAAACCCTTCCTTAGAAAATTTGTGTTAGTATTTTTTGATGATATACTAATCTACAATAAGTCTTGGAAGGATCATGTCCAACATGTTGACATGGTGCTCAAACTATTGGAGGAGAAACAATTATATGCAAAAATGTCCAAATGTTTCTTTGGAGTACAAGAGGTGGAATATCTGGGTCATATTGTATCTCATGAAGGTGTTAAGGTAGACCCTAGCAAAATTAAAACCATTAAGAAATGGAAAATCCCCACATCCATAAAGCATCTACGAGGATTTCTCGAGTTGATAGGGTATTATCGCAAGTTTTTTAAGAATTATGGGAGAATAGTAACACCTCTAACAACATTATTGAAGAAAGATGCATTCTCATGGACTCCAGAAGGAACGATGGCCTTTGAACATCTTAAAGAGTCAATGTGCCAAGCACCAGTCTTAGCTACACCAGACTTCACAAAAACCTTTATTGTGGAATGTGATGCCTCAGGAAATGGA